>CM046295.1:961600-3361600 GCA_025267735.1 Mactra quadrangularis
TTAACGCACTAGAGCGTTTGCAACATCGCGACACCATTCACTCTATACCTCTATATAGTGTATACTGTAGTAACAGTAACACTATAAAAATACGTAACGGTCAAAGGGAAGCAACTCGCGTAACTTTATCTCTATAGTTAGTATACCATTAGACTCCAACCCTTCTACACGGCTCGTTTCTGCTTCGATTCGCTTCAGATTTTGTACACGTATTGGCAGGCGTCTGCTCAACATTCTACCCAAATTTGGGCCCGATCGAACCGAGGGTCGAGTGGCTGGCGCCGACCAACACTTTGGTACCCCAACCCCCTCGGCACCCCCAAGATCCGGCCCGATCGGACTGAAACTTTCGGCATCGCCGCACAGTCACCCAGCTAGACGGCCTACGACATTTCAGCCGGATCCAACCGCGGGTTCAGCCAGGATCGGACAGCAACTCGGATCAATGCTACAAGTTCAAGGTTGGATACCGGCAGCGACTCAGAACCCTAACCACGGCTACCACACACCTCACAACGACAAAACGTCTATGGATACAGTATACGCCCGAAATAAATCAGCGGGCTCCAACATTGTACCGCTAGTTGTGCCCTTAATACTTACTCGACCCACACGAAATTTTAACACATTGTAGACCCAGATGGCATCTACCGACTACGTAAGTTGCAGCCTGAATCGAGTGCTCGTTTAGGCGCGACAGAGAGCACGGCGTTGGCTCCAGGCGAAACCGCCATGCCGATTTCAGTCTTAACCGTGCAGAGCCCTTATGCCTAATTAGAATCACTTTTCATTTTTTACCACGACTAGACAATCGTTGAGGCTACGTCCTGTTTAAATTTCGGCCTGATCCAACGGCGGGTTCACTCCCCGGCACAGGTTACAGGTTCGGTACCTGCACCGGCAGACATTCAGAACCGCTCGACCAGCGGCACTCAAACTTGACAGGCCGGTACACCTCTTCGCCCATCACTTCAAATTATGGACCAATTTCTTTATTCGGGTATGTACATGTAGCTACGGATGAGAGCTTTTAACAAGTGGGACTAACACCGACGGTTAACCCACGTTTGGGGCTCGAGCACGGTTGATGATAGAGTTGAACCAAATAAGGCTTTAACGCACATTTTTTAAAGAAGCTCGAAATTAAGCTTGGTATCATGTAAAAAAATGTTACATGTGGTAGTATGTAGTAGTATGTAGTAGTATGTGATAGTGTGTGGTAATTCGTGATTTCTGGCCTAGCTCCTAAGAATTTACATTCTTTATACCTCGGGCAATACCGTTGTAACCATTTTAAAGTAATAATTGAAACGCAACATTGGTAGTTGAGACTTCAAATATAGCAACTGTAAATATTGTAAACCTCAAATATGCAATTCATTCTCCAAAGTTTCTATTATTACAAAATTTGACCCTGGCCACTTCGGCACTACGCCTCAAAAACTATGGTATGCAATCAAAGCACTGTAACCTCCACACAGCAACTGCAGTGTTCACCTGTAAACAGAAGGCAATCTAGATATTAATATGTTGTCTATGTCTCTGTTAACTAAAATCATTTAAGTTTCTTACACAGAAAATTAGCTGAAACAAGCTAAACAGAAACGAATGCATGTAAGTATTATAATTTGCATGAATTTATTTAGTAGTTAATAATATTTCATAAGACTCTTTTTAAAAGTATATGTTTTTCGGACATGAAATATTTCGGATATAAATGATTGCTTGCTTGCTTAAACCATTCTGTTATATTGATCAGCTGACGTTTGATAAAGCGTCTGATAGCATTGAATATTGAGTATCATTCATCAAAAGTGTGGTTTACTCTAAGGAACACCTGTAAAAGTATGCATCGAGTTCAGGGGGGCATTTTTATAATCAAATTTATGATTTCTAGGTTTTCAGTAAATGAATTCTTTGAGCACATATTGTGGGAGAACGCCTAAATTGTCACTTTTAAGACTTGCATTTTCGAATTTCTCTGGTAAAACTACATTAGATTCATCAAACCTTATCAAACCATGTGGGAGCCGAACAGCAATTGAAACTATGTGAGTTCTGAGTCTAATAGCTTTAATATTGAGTGAGCAGTAAACTAAGTCTTTAGTTAGTTAAAACATTTTGTGGCCAAGATTATTAATTAATAATTTTAACTTCCAGGCTTATGTGGGCATTTTCAGACAAAAATATGTAACAGTTATTTTATGGGCTTTTTTAATATTTCCTTTTTTGGCTGCTGTAAGATATTGGATAAACACAAGCATTTGTTTACATTGTGAAAATCACATGACAATATACCCTGAATACCTCTATAGTTCTAACTGAATAAAATAAACACTCCTAAATTATTTAGACTAAAATATATTGCTACAGTGATGGAAAAAATACATACTTGTTGTGGAGGGAGAGAAATGGGGCTAAATTTTGTTGCCTGAAAATAAACAGCCTAGATATTATAGTGATTTAATGTTTTTAAACTAAACATGCTCTTCAAAAACTTCCATTGAGAGCAAATCTTATTTTGTCTGCCTATCTTGACACTCTCTATACAATATTTACTTTAAACTGCATGTTTTCATTGTTTTGATCTATTTATTTCAAAACTGTATACATTTTATATTGCAGCATGGAACTTTAGACAAATGAAGCTGTCATGAGTAGACCATCACCAACTTGTTTGTGTTCACCAACTTGTTTGTGTCCAGTTGATGTAAATCTGGTTTTACCTCAGCAGATTTCTGGTATGATGTTATGTTTGTTAAACTTATATATCAAAATTTACTGTAAATGGAGAACTTGTCATCCCCATGTGGACTTTGATCAACCAGGACAACTAGTGTAGCAGAGGTATAATATAACACTTGATTCCATTACCTTCAATTAATCTAGCTTTTATGACCATGTTGTAGAGTGGCCTCTTACAGACATACATACAGACATACAGATAACTTTATTTTTTCTAACAGATACATATACTGTACTGATGTACTGTATACATCATGGTATATAAAAGAAAACATTGAAGAAAATTAAAATTCATGCTGATTGTATTTATTGTCAATCTTAAGAATAGATCAATGTTAACTGATAAACAAAAAGGTTTGATTCCATGTTAGAGACTGTAGATTTTTGTATAACAAATGGCAACCAATATGATAGCACATTGGGAATTGTGTAATTCCATACTTGGATTGTCCGCAAACATTAAAGCTCAAAGAACTCAAGGACTAATTCTAGTATGGAGGAAATGTATACATGTGCGGCAGAGTTAAAATTTTAATAAGGTACTTGAATCTTTGCCATTAAGCCTACTTTTATGGCAATGTGATAGAATGTCAGATTTAACTACTGGATAAGAAGAAGGTTCAGTCATGAACTTTTATTAGGTTCAACTTGAAACAGTCCAGAATATAATTTAGAATACTGATATCTTGCTAACTTACTTTGAATTTTCTATAATGTAAGAATTCTCCCTCTTCTAATTTCATTTATAGTACACATAGCAAGATACAACAGATGAGTTGGCATCTAATCATTGAAAAAATAAAGAGTCACATAAATAAATAATCCAATTTTTTATAATAGGAATATAAAGTGCCTTAATTGGATGAAAAGTAATAAAACTGGTTGGCAAGATTTCTGGATTCACAAACGTATTATAGACTATGTTAACATGAGTTCTTACAAAGTGTTAATTCACAATATACAGTCTATAACTGACTTATGTAAACAGTACATTTCTTATAATATTTTATTTTACAAAACATACAGGAGCTTTTAAATTTTATATTGTGCTCACCAAATGTTCTTGTACAAATGAAATTTTGATGAAAAAAGATCATGAATTCTGCAAGTTATTTTATTTCTATTTAATGTATTCAGGAAAATTAGTTTGAATCCTATGTTGATAACCCAATAAATGCTATTTTTTGGAATTTGTACCCTCTCTCTTTGTTTTGTTTGGTCATAGTTTTTAGTATCAATCTATTTATCCTAAAAAGATGATTTTTCCATGAACTTTTAGAGGGCTCTGTATATGTATATAAACTATGAAACAGATCCTATTTGTCAAATAATAATTATATATTAATAATATGAACACATAGTTTAGTTTAGAACAGATTAATTGACTTTTGGAGGTCTGCTGCATGCAGTATATTACTGAGCCCGTGTGAAACAAAGATACAAAAAATATGAACACTGAACATTAGAATTTTATCTGTGTGGTATACTTCCAGCAGTAATATATGAAAAAACTTTGTTTCACACAGATGCATCTGGTACCAAAAAATACCTGATTGGGATGAAAAACACAAGGTGGAGTCCCAAATATGAACTATTATTGTTGTTATATTTCAGATGTACTAGTCAAGATATATAGACAAGATGTTCATGTATTTATTTCAATGCTTCAATATATTTTTCATCAAACATTACCTGTAGATCATCTATATAGACATAATGGTATGAAACTATTAAAGGTGAGATCTAACACACACACTGAGGTTTGTAGGATTGAGTTTTATCTTAGAATTTTCAGTCAATATGAGGCAATCTCTAGTGTCTGTACTTTCTTGTTACTACAAAGAATTTTCAGTCATTAAGAGACAATGTCTATTTGCAGCTCTGTAGCCAACGCACATCTCAGTGCGCACCTATGATTTTTGTAGTACATTGTGTACATGTACTTTCTTTTTAGTACAAAGAATTTTCAGTGGATATGAGGAGTTGTCTAGTATCTGTATTTTCTTCATAGTACAATTTTATTGAAATACTTCTCAATATAAAATCAGTATTGCATAGTTTGATATAAACTAACATATTCACAATGACTGTAATAGTTTTCCATTCAGCCAATCATAAACAAAATGACAGTTGGTCCAGTAAATTTCAAAATGTGGGTTGTCTGACTGTCATATGATGGTTCATCAATTTGTTTAACCACCATTTTCCTTTACCTTACTACTGGAGGAAAATTGACATCATTGTCAAATTTTTATGGAAAGGTATAACCTCCCTGTATGGGATTAAAACCCGGTACTGGTACAGTACCCCCTATTAATCATGGCTCCTTCAAGGAACTTTATTGTATTTACAAACTAAGTCTTTCAATGAGTCACATCATAGTTATAGTTTTGTATTCCTTGTGTATTTATATTTTTATATATTTCACATTATTTCAGTGACAAGAACAAGTGTTTGTAATATATTTCTTGGATAATTGGAGTTTGTGAGTTTGTAAAGTAACTAGATGTTTTTCAAATTTTGTCATCAGCAACAGTAACTTAGTGACCAAACTTTGTTACTCACTCAACAAACATGAAGATTCTGAAAATCTACTTGACTTCCAATCTGACAAGAATAACTACAACATTGTGAAAAAAATTCATCACTTGACAAACATGGAGATAAAATCTACTTGACCTCTTGATTGGTTGAATTTTATGGGAAAATCTAAAAATCTAAAATTCATGATATGTGGACTACAGATCTACATGTGATAAGGACAATTTAGAACTTTAGTCAGATAACTGAACCTACAGAAGATGGGTGATTTTAGTGTTAATCTTTTATGGATAGATTTTATGCAGAACTCAAATTGAAGGATTTTTATCAGCCAAAAAAGGTTGGTTTGTACTGGACATACCCATACAGAAGTTTAAATACAAATGTGCACACACACAGAACAATAACATTTCATATATGTTGCATGCCTTTCAGCAATAATGTTAATGTTTGGCATAGATGCATCCAGTACAAACACACCTTTTTTCAGCTGGAAAACAAAATTAAATATGAACTACACTGGGGTCCAAAAGTTTCTTTACACATTTTAAATTTTGATGTTATAAGAAAATACTTGGTTATATTTAAAATGTGGTTAATAGTTTCATTACTAATGTGCAGTTTACCATGAATTGTCAATTATGCTCTGAAATGCATTTAATTATATAAATATACAAAAAATATATGAAACAAAATGTGTCAGCAATATTTTTGCCATTAAAGAAATAGAATGATAGTATGAAAAATAGTACATGTGTAAAGAAACTTTGGGATCCCAGTGTATAGTGTATTATAACTTTTTCACAATGATCTGAGGCAGATAAATATATTACAAACTTTTGTAAGTACACTTTGGCTAGTGGATTTAATTAATGTATTGATAATATCTATGTTAACTTGGGTCAATATGAACAAGCTGTATGTACATTGTAACCTTTGATACACTACAGTAACTGTTGTCAAATCATATTTATCCAGAACACATTCAGAATAAGGTTGCAAATCCAGAATTCTTGAAAACTTACTTTAAATCTTCTACCATGGCATTCTCTTTTATTAACAGTACACATTCCAAGATGTATATGTTCATTTAACAGCATGATAATGTTCAAAGAATATTGTGCAATACGTATTCAGAATTAATTAGAAATGAGTTTTTAAGTTGCTAGGATTTTTGTCATATTATTTTTTACTATGGTCTGTGTATAGTGGAAATTGTATTGATAGATTAATACATGTTTAGCGTTTATTTATATATCAATGAATTTGGTATGGTAAATATCCATTCCTTAAGATTTATAAAATGGGCTCCAAGTGAATATTTACAAAAGCATTGTATTTAGTATAATTTAGTTGATATAACATAGTATTAATGCAAACATAAAATAATACCCAGTTGGATAGAATACTCATAACAGTTTGATATGAGATATATCATTTTACTTTACTTGTTACTCATTTCTACTCATAATATATTCTGTAATTGATATATTTTATTGAACTGTTAGTGGAACATTCATTAAGCCTGATTATTTAAATACTTGATTTTCGTTAGTGACTTCAGAAATACTGTAGCAGTGTTAATGTATGTGCCACTGACTGTTAAATCAAATTTATCAATATTATTAAATACTGTTTAAAAGGGAAGTAACTAAGTTATTACTTCACAATTGTAATCTCCCTTGTCTACTAGTAATACACTTCGTCTACCTGATTCAATAAATTAATTATAGTGTTGTTAGTAGGGGTGTAACAATACGCTAAAACCCGTATTGCAATATGTTGCAATATGCAAAACCTGTATTGCAATATATTGCAATACGTATCGGTTTTTGCGTAGACATGCAAAGCATGAATTATTATGCATGTTCATCATCCTTATTGGATCAACACAATACATATACATATGTTACACACCTACAGTTCACTCCCCCCCCCCCCAATTATGAACTTGAATTATGTTGATAAATTATGGTATTATGTCTTAAATGAAATGTATTATATTACATTAGAATGTTTGTAGTTAAAATATTCTTTTTTATAAGAATGTTTAAATTGAAATATTGTATTCTTTGTAGATTAACAATTTTGAAATTGTACACATTGTTGTCTTTAATATTTTTTGGACTTCAAATATTTTATAATCTAGTGATAAAAAGATATATTGTTTTTCTATTATCAAATATAAATTGCCAAGCTGTCAAATTATTAGTCCAGACAGCTCAAGTATATATTATTTTTACTTAAAATCTTTGAACCCCAAGCTGTCAGTTAGTTATCGTTTTATTAATACTTTGAAACTACAGTTTTGTTTGTAAGAGAGATAGGATATTAGCACTTTTTAAAAATAATGTGATTACCTTTTATGTTATTTGTAACAATATGGCTTTGAAGTTTTAATTAACAATTTCCTTTTAATTATTACTTCTTATTGATCTCAAGATGTCAGTAATTCCTGCCAGGAAGTTCTAAAAGTACTCAAACCTATATATAAACCAAGACTCCTCCAGGTTGGTCATATACCAATTCTGGAAACTCATAAATAGTGTTAATGTTATTATTTCATAAGAGTTTTGTGTTTTTATACAGGTAAGTAAAATTTACTTACTTATATTTTGTATTTTTAGTTTAAGTAAAATGTTGATTAAAATGTTTCTATATTGTTCAAGTAAGATGTGTTTAAAATATCTTGTACTATTAAGTATGTAAATTGTTGATTAAAAATATTGTGTACTAAAGTAATATGTTGAGTAAAATATTGTAGTAATTGATGCTTTTTGGCACCTTGATAGTTATTTTAACATTTTCAAATATACTGATATTTTAGGACTTAACGCAATCTGTATTTCAATAGAATACATCATTTATTACAATACAATACATTGCATTACTTACTTGTAAATAGAATACAGAAGATGTTTTATTATGATATCTTATGTAATATACAAGACAATTACTGTTGCAAAAATAAGTACTTTTTAGTAAAATACTTTATATTTAAGAAGCTGTTCAAATGTTATATTGATGATTTACAAACATATTTCTGATCAGTCTGTTAGGTTCCTATAATTATTGTCTTCCGTTAGCTTAAAAATAAATTAATATTTGGATGCTCATTGTACATATACCAATTCTGGAAACTAATCAATAGTGTAAATGTTATTATTTTATAAGAGTTTTGTGTTTTTATACAGATCTCAGGTGAAATACCAACAAGGTACATGTCAGCGGTTGACACATACATAAGTGTATTTTCAAACCATCTCTTGTGTAAAATGATCTATAATTTTGGAAAATGCTTGTTTTGAAACGGACTTCCAAGATATTTTTTCTCTCATTTGACAAATGAGTTTTCCACAATAAGATTATTTCAATGCAATTTAACATTCCTTTAAACCTTTTAACTTCCAGATTATGATAAATCAGTACAACACATAACTACAAAAACCGTTCAGGAAAAACGAACCACTTAAAAACTGTAATAATTAGTATTGCAATATTAACCGGTATATCGATTGCAATTTTAACCGGTATATCGGTTAACCGTTACACCCCTAGTTGTTAGCCGACTGGTATTTTCAGGGTATATATAGAAAGAATAATTCTTCACCTGATTATCGGTAGTCATCTGTAAATCTTGAGACTTTATACCTTGATTTGATTTAATTGTTATCATTTTGTATAATTTATTATTCTTATATAAAAATGTTTCTTTTTTTTATTAATAAGATTTGTAAAGATTTACAAGTTTTTATCTTTTCTTTTTATTTTGTTTATGTTGTAAATTTATCTGTGGATCTAGAATTGTAAAATTTGAAGCTAACATATTCGGCTTCCAGTGACTTTGTTTCAATTATTGCCATATTTGGGGAGATTTGTGAGAACATGTTCAAGTTTTACACAGAATTTGATAGTGAGCAATCTGCAGCCATTATGGCTTTCTTGTTGAAAGTTGATGTAAGAAATTGTTTCCATATAGATTTATGATAATTTTACAGAAATAAAGAATGATGACATCTTAGGTATTCAAATATGGTGAATCATCACTGACAAATTTTCTAGTTGAAATAACAGGGAGGCCTTCCTTAGCTCAAGCCATTTTCAAAGACACCTCTTATAGCAAATTCCGACCACAAATAAGCCAGCTAACACATGGTGTAACATTCAAATAGGCTATTGCAAACTACATAATATATATATACTTATGAAGCTCCAAATAACAGCAAGTAATTACTACTCACATGATAATGGGAGCCCTACCAAAGAAGGCAATAATGATTTAATGTCCCTTTGACTCTATTCTAATTTTTGATCGCTGCTAGGATAGATTTTATCCAGAATTCAAGTATATGAGTTATTCTCTGTATGTACAAACAAACTTTCACTTTCATGATAAAATATGTCTACTAAGAACAATAGGACTTAATCCTTATTTTGTGTTTTTCATCAATAATGTGAAACGAATTTTGTTTGTACCTACTGCACACAGATGGAAAAACCCACAAATCTGAGTTCAGAATTAACTCTATTTGACACAAACTAGGGTTTGTTTACATTCTGAAGATCTTATGTCTATATACTCTGATTATAATTAATTGTAAATAAATAAAGATAAAAAACAAACTATGTATTTTTTTTACTTTCTATACTTAACCCTTGCATGTATAACAAATCAATTATGGTGGCAATTTTATCAAGCTTAGTGTATATAGATCAAATATTTAAAACAAAAACAAGCCTTGAATGAGTAAGACATCAATACACAATAATTAAAGGTACTAAATTACGGATTTAGTTTATTCTTTCTACAATTTAAAAATACCATTCAGTGTTAGTAATTGTGTCAAAAATTAATTATCATTTTTAGAAAAAATAACCTATATGTTGAAAAATTTATTTACAAAAAAGTCACAAAAATGCACTAAATGCATTAATTTACCATGACAGAGGGGGGATATTTGCTATATAAACACCACCATTAACAGTTGTTCGTCAATTTGCACTAAAACACTACATTTCGGCTTCCAAAATATTTCCATACAGTTTTGATAGTTTTAGAAAAAGTTGATATTTAAATTGAAATCTATGAAAGAGTACCTTTAACCCGGTATGAAATATTAATTTCTTAAACATTTTGGTTTTATTAGTTGGCGAATAACTACATCAACTGCATAACATGTGTTGTAATTATAAAGTGAAAATAAACCAAACATGGACCCAATATATGAATAATTAGACAAGATCACGAAATTTAGTGATTGTCCGAAATTTAGTGGTTGTCCGCCAATGTCTCAGAGTTAATCATTTAGTTAAGAACGATGAAAAAAATTGACCGTATTCTCCAAACATTTCAAACCAAATACAGAATGATATGACAAAAAAGGATATAATGGAAAAAAAACGTCCATTAATGGTCGTCCGAAAGACTCTGAGAGAAATTCACGGTAAACCGTGAATGGGTCCGGTTTTCCGTAACCTGGGTCCGAAAAAGCTAAGTGATGTTACAGAGCTGAAAATGTTATGACATGTTATGCAAGTAACTAAGCAGGTAGAATTCGATTCTTTGTTGTTACTGGCGCAGTCTGAGGGCCGCACTGAGTCGGTCCGGATCCGACTGTTCTTGTGCGGGTCGAGGAAAATGGCAGATTACTAAAACCGCATATATTATACTGGATATATAACTTGACAGCATGATATGATAAGAAATAAAGTGAAAATAGACCAAACATGGACTTAAAATTGCTCGAAGCAACAGACCCAATTATTAGACAAGTCACGAAAATTATTGATCGTCAGCCAATGCCTTTAAGGTGACTCAGAGTTTATCATTTAATTTAGAGCGTTAGAAAAAAATACACCATATTCTCCGAACATTTCTAGCCAAATATCGAATGATATGACAAAAAAGGATATAATGGAAAAAAACGTCCATTAATGGTCGTCCGAAAGACTCTGAGAGAAGTTCACGGTAAACCGTGAATGGGTCCGGTTTTCCGTAACCTGGGTCCGAAAAAGGCTAAGTGATGTTACAGAGCTGAAAATGTTATGACATGTTATGCAAGTACCTAAGCAGGTAGAATTCGATTCCTTGTTGTTACTGGCGCAGTCTGAGGGCCGCACTGAGTCGGTCCGGATCCGACTGTTCTTGTGCGGGTCGAAGAAAATGGCAGTTTACTAAAACCGCATATATTATACTGGATATATAACTTGACAGCATGATATGATAAGTTATAAAGTGAAAATAGACCAAACATGGACTTAAAATTGCTAGAAGCAACAGACCCAATTATTAGACAAGTCACGAAATATATTGATCGTCTGCCAATGCCTTTAAGGTGACTCAGAGTTTATCATTTAATTTAGAGCGTTAGAAAAAAATACACCATATTCTCCGAACATTTCTAGCCAAATATCGAATGATATGACAAAAAAGGATATAATGGAAAAAAACGTCCATTAATGGTCGTCCGAAAGACTCTGAGAGAAATTCACGGTAAACCGTGAATGGGTCCGGTTTTCCGTAACCTGGGTCCGAAAAAGGCTAAGTGATGTTACAGAGCTGAAAATGTTATGACATGTTATGCAAGTAACTAAGCAGGTAGAATTCGATTCCTTGTTGTTACTGGCGCAGTCTGAGGGCCGCACTGAGTCGGTCCGGATCCGACTGTTCTTGTGCGGGTCGAGGAAAATGGCAGTTTACTAAAACCGCATATATTATACTGGATATATAACTTGACAGCATGATATGATAAGAAATAAAGTGAAAATAGACCAAACATGGACTTAAAATTGCTTGAAGCAACAGACCTAATTATTAGACATGTCACGAAAATTATTGATCGTCTGTCAATGCCTTTAAGGTGACTCAGAGTTTATCATTTAATTTAGAGCGTTAGAAAAAAATACACCATATTCTCCGAACATTTCTAGCCAAATATCGAATGATATGACAAAAAAGGATATAATGGGAAAAAAACGTCCATTAATGGTCGTCCGAAAGACTCTGAGAGAAATTCACGGTAAACCGTGAATGGGTCCGGTTTTCCGTAACCTGGGTCCGAAAAAGGCTAAGTGATGTTACAGAGCTGAAAATGTTATGACATGTTATGCAAGTACCTAAGCAGGTAGAATTCGATTCCTTGTTGTTACTGGCGCAGTCTGAGGGCCGCACTGAGTCGGTCCGGATCCGACTGTTCTTGTGCGGGTCGAGGAAAATGGCAGTTTACTAAAACCGCATATATTATACTGGATATATAACTTGACAGCATGATATGATAAGAAATAAAGTGAAAATAGACCAAACATGGACTTAAAATTGCTTGAAGCAACAGACCTAATTATTAGACATGTCACGAAAATTATTGATCGTCTGTCAATGCCTTTAAGGTGACTCAGAGTTTATCATGTGAGTAAAAGACCTGAAAATGTAATGACATGTTGTTTTCCTCCTGACTATAAAATCTATTATATTTGTTTGATGGTACACCTTATATGATATTTTATCAAGTGTGTGTGAACTTTTACTAGTAGTACAAGTACAATGTAGTTGTATTTCAAGATGTAGTTTTGTGTTGTGAAAACGTGTGTACGTCAATATGTCCTGTTTGCATATAACATCTGTCATGCATCCTTATATTTCCTGCTGCAAATCTTTCAGGGCATTACGAACTCATTTGACTTTTGATCAAATTTTGATGAAATGCCATATAAGTTGTAGTTTACATCCTTTCTATAACATGTATAGATAATTGTTTCTATCAGCAACTAACGAAAATTTTAATTGCTTAGTACTGAGAGACAAAGACGTTGTCAGGAAGGTTGAAAGTTTTAACAACTTTTCAAATAAACAAAAAATAATGCCATAAGTGTACGCTATGGAACCAATTCAGACGCATTTATTATTTCTATTTATTGAAAATTCAAATGGTCGACAGATAGACTGGGCCCGAGACATTTTACCGAAATTTACAATAACGATCATTTTGCATTGAAAATTCCAATACTATGATGATAACTTGAAAAAAATGTAACCAATTCATTCACTCAAGTAAACTCTTGAACAAATATGTTTCATTAGTCATTGATACGACTCAAATATAGAACATTTTTTACAAATTATTGGTCAGTCATATATCAATTAAACAACGCCAAAAATCAATCTATCAGATAGTTTTGCGTGACGAAATATGAAGTTTTAGCTAAAATCCGGAATGCAGGTGGTTCCGGAATAGAAGATGTTTTTATTATATAAATATAGAGGAGAAATTTTCAGGACCTGAAGAATATTCCGGTTTGGAGAGAATTCCGGTTTAGAGGGTTTCCGGATTAGAGGGGTTTCATAGTACTATTATAAATATTGATTCAATTTGAATATTTCAGAGTATGAAGTTTGCTTTCTAATGGTGTGAATTAAATACTTTTTTAACAATTGATACAAAATGTATGACAGTTGAAATATCAAATTATTCTTGTAAAACTCAAAATAAATGTAAAAACATAGATTGATATCAAATGCAACATAAATATATTTATTCATTTATTTAAGTCTTATCTATGTACAGCATGTATACATATAAACCATGTATATTTAACAATATAAAACATGTACAATGCCTCTCTTAGTAGAAGATTATTAAAGAAGATTGGAAATGACCAAATATATATCATTTACATTAACAAAAGTTAAATATCCATATATATGAGAGAGAGAGAGAGAAAGAGAGAGAGAGAGAGTTCACAGTTAAACCTATAGTTTAAGTAATTATTGTGTAATAAGCATGCCATACAACAGTGTGTGAACATCAACGAAGATAATACAGTTGATAGAAAGTCTGTTTGGGTTTACAAAAAGTCTCATGTATTTGTGGTTGACTTATCTTAATACAGCTGATAAATATTTAAAGACTATACTGTAATTAAATTATACACATTTTATGATAATATAACAAGTATAACAAGAATGTAACAAAAATGTCCAGTTCTAGTTCAGTCTAGCTTTAAAATCATAGTAATTTTTTTAAACAATTAATCATGGCAGTTGCTATCTGACTTCTATTATAATCCTTAAATAAACTCATGTAGTGTATACAGATCGTTCACAACACAGACTTTTATAATGTCCATCTCTCTCAGCCTGTTGTTAGTTGTTTAAACAGATAGTTCACAAAACATATCTTTATAATGACCATCTGTCTCTGTACATCATGTTGGTTGTTTATACAGATAGTTCACAAAAAATATCCTTATAATGACCATCTGTCTATGTACCTCATGTTAGTAGTTTATACATAAAGTTCACAAAACATATCGTTATAATGTCCATCTGTCTGTGCCTGGTGTTGGTTGTTTATACAGATACTTCACAAAACATATCGTTACAATGTCCATCTGTCTCTGCCTGGTGTTGGTTGTTTATACAGATACTTCACAAAACATATCGTTACAATGTCCATCTGTCTCTGTACATCATGTTGGTTGTTTATACAGATAGTTCACAAAACATTTCTTTATAATGTCCATCTGTCTCTGCCTCTGTACCTTGTGTTGGTTGCTTATTTTAGTTTTATCCTTCAAAAACCTTATATTTCTTTAATTAGAATAGATAACTTCACCTGAAAATAGACAAATAATTCAATAACAAATACATTATTCTGTTTTAGAACATAACAATACTTATAAAGACAAACTATCAATATGATTTGTATTAATTCTTTTTAATGTATTTTTAAAACTCAATAAATCATAGAACAGATCTTACACTTAATTTAACCAAGGTTATAAATTATAAAGCATGGCATTATTAAAAAAACCATAATATTCATGATAATAGTACATTAAAAGTTCGCTGATGCGAACTCAAGGAGACATGAAAAATGATTCGAGCGAGCCAGGTGTTTGACTCAGCCAAATTTTGTCCGAGTATGACATTATCACTTCCCCTTTTTCCGTAATTGTTTTCATCTTTGTTATCTCCCTTAGTGTAGTATATAACCGGAACACACGGTTTGTTCATGAATGTGTCATGTACACGTAGTAAGTAATAACTGCAAATAAATTTGCCAATTACATATTTGTTGTGCCTTATTTCTACAAGTATGAACATAATTACAATATAGGTGAGTAGTAGTAGATGAAATGATCATTTCTTTAATGAGGTAAAAGTTAGAAATGTTCGATGTGACCGGGTCCTCCTGTAAGTTTTTTTTCGCCATTGTATATTTGTGTATATTCTGTTCCAACATTTTGAAAACACTTTGATCCTAAATTTGCACTTATTTTTACCAAAATTGCACAAACTTTTTTTATCTGGTTTTGAAAATTAAAATACACGCTGTATAGGCGCTAATCAATTATTTTTAGCGAGACCTTAGTTACTCGTTTCATTATTAATTTTTAATCATACCATGACATTTTATAAAAAATGCCCATCTACAAATTACAATCAACAAACAATTCTATTATTAAGCAATTTTTATGCAATATTATGTTCACACATTACAATGTTTTGGGCAAATTAACGTCACTTAACAAATCAATTGTTAAGCGATTTTCAAGTCGTGTTATTATCACACGTCACAAACAATGTCTACGGTCCAGCTTTTACGGCAAATGTGTGAGAATCTATTGTTCGAGAGAGAAAATAGTATAAAAGTGTATTTGTAAACCACGGGACCATGATATTGGTTCGAGAGTTCGACTCAGTCCTCAGTCCGACTATCTTTAGATATAGAAGGAAAATTGATAGGTGCCAGACAATGTGTTCGACTCAGCCAATTATTAATTAATTCAACCCGGTATTGTTCGAGAGAATGAACTTATACTGTACACAGAAAATGCAAAATAGAAAAACAGATTACACAATGTACATCTTGGTCAGTTATTTTTGAAACAATATGGTCTCCCCAAGATAATAGAATATTAAATCATGGCTGTTTAGGTTTAGTAATAAAATCAATTTTCTGTCATTTTGGGTACCCATACAGTATGGAACAGGGGCTATATATTGTCTAATAATGGCAAATTTCATGTTGCAGACAAAAATTATCAACACCTATCTCAATGATTTACAATAACAAACTAGTAGTAAACAAGAGCTCCGCTGGGCGGGGCATTATACGCCCGTGTGCAGTCCATGCTGTGTTCTATCTCATATGAAGTCCAAATGACCTTGACCAATGACCCCGCGCTCTCAGAATAGGTCCCACCCTTAACTGGAGGGCTACCCAAAGCAAAGATTTTGAGAACCTAGGTACAGTCATTGATGAGTTATTACCCGAACAATGTTTTTCAATAAGATGCCCCTGTGACCTTGACAACCCGGGTCGATAGCGCAGTTGGTAGCGCGTCGGGATTTGGATACTCGTGCCCAAGGGGGTGCGGGTTCGAATCCCACCCGGGGAGGTTATACCCTTCCATGAAAATTTGACAATAATGTCGATTTTCCTCCATTGATTAGATAATATGGAGAAGTTTCCGGCCTTGTGGAAGGGTAGGCGAGTACTGGTTATAGACAAGGGTCCAGGAAAGCTAGGTTAGGTGGGCTGGATGCCGTGAAATGACCTAAATTGTATTGATACGGCGTTAAATCCAATAAATAAAGAAAATAAATATGACCTTGACCTTTGAACCAGGGGTCCCAAAATCAATAGGGCATATCCTGGAGACATAGGCTACTCTCACATTAAATTCGGTGAACCTAGGTACATTGGTGGTTCATTTATTGTCCGGACAAAGTTTTTCAAAATGATGCCTCTGTGACCTTGACCTTTGAACCTGGGGCCGTAAAACCAATTGGGAACATCTTTGACACAAGGGCTACTCTCACATAAAATTTGGTGAACCTAGGTAGATTGGTTATTCATTTACTGTCAGGACAAGTTTTTTCCCATATGATGCAACTGTGACCTTGACCTTTGACCCAGGGACCCCAAAACCAATAAGGAACATCTTTGACACATGGGCTACTCTTACATAAAATTTTGTGAACCTAGGTACATTGATGGTTCAGTTATTGTCAGGACATGTTTTACCTATTTTAAGTCCCAGTGACCTTGACCTTTGACCCTGGGGTCTCAAAATCAATAGGGAACCTCCTCCACCCAAGGGCTATCCACACATAAAATTTGAGGAACCTAGGTGCATCCTTTCTTGAGTTATCATCTGGACAAGCAATTGTCCACAAATAGACGGACAGACTGACAGACGGACAACAGCATAACATAATACGACCGTATTTTCAAAACGGGCGTATAAAAAGTGCCCATCATGGTTTTTTTTCTCTTTTAAATTTTACTCCCATGAAATGTTTTTTTTTTCTTTAGAAATGCTAATTAATTAAAACAAGTAAATCTGTGAGCTAATGCTCACTAGTGATACCCCAGCAAAAACCTAAAATATGCGACAAACAGGAAGTAGATGAGCAAGGAGCATGAAATCGCTTTACACCACATGGGACTATAGGATGAAGCAATATGAAGTTTTAGGCTGCTGCATGTTATAGTTGCTGAGAAAACTGCGACAGAAATTTTGTAACGGGTGGACGCACGGACACACGCACGGACAAGGGTAAAACAGTATACCCCCCTCTTCTTCGAAGCAGGGGTATAACTAGAATGTCTCATTGTCAATGAAAGGAATTACATTTCATAGTCGATTGTCTTCCACTTTTACTGAAACAATCGATTATCAATTATAATGGTTCATCGTTTAATCCCTACATTAAAGCCGCATTTTTCAACAGATGGGGAAATTTAACATCAAGTTTGTTGTTACAAAAGAAAGTCATACTTAATAAATTACATAATGAAAGGATGAAAGGCAATATTTTATCATTAAGAGAGAGTGCTTGATCCACAAAATATTTGACTAAAAAGGTATAAGACAAAAAAACTATTAATGCAAAAGATACAAAGGGAAATAATCCATTATTTATTCAGAAAGAGTTGTGGTTACTTCATTATTCTGTTCAACACATGATAAATAAACATTGTATGAACTTTTAACTAATCTGACCCAAAATGACAGAGATATCAAAAACACTAACACAAAATCAACAAAGTGAAATAATCCATAATTAAGCCGGGTCGAGTTGCGGTTGCTTTCTTATTCTGTTCAACACATGGTATGTTATCATTGAATGAACTTTCATCAAGATCTGACCTTAAATGGCAGAGATATCCAATTGATGAAAACTTTAACACAAAACTTACAAAAGAAAATAATTCATAATACAGCCAGGTAGAGTTGTGGTTACTTTCTGATTCAGTTCATCACATAGTATGAAATCATTGCATGCAAATTCATTAGGATCTGACCATAATAGGAGAGGAATCTATCAAATTAAACTTTAACACAAAAATTAACAAGAGCTGTCAGTGGAGACAACATGCTGGACTAAGTAAGTATTTGTCACAGGAGATGTGGTTTATGATAAGGAACATATATTTAAAGTTTGAAGTGGATACCTTAAGAATTAAAAAAGTTATAGTAAAACATATTTTACTGCACAAAAACTTAAATCAGAAATATTGACGCGGACACCGAAACTAGGAGGAGAGCTCTCCATTTATTTCGTAAAGTCGAGCTAAAAAGGGAAATAATCCATAATAATAATCCAGGTAGACTTGCGCTTACTTTCTAATTCTGTTTTTGAATTGGATGTAATCATTGTTTGAAATTTCATCAGAATGTGACAATGAATGGCAGAGATATCAGACATATTGAAAACATTCACACAAAAAATTACAAAGGGAACTAATCCATATTAACTAAGGCATGTAGAGTTGCGGTTACTTTCTTATTCTGTTTATCACATGGTTGTTTGGATGCGTCCAGGTACATGTAATAACCTGACAATAGATGAGAGAAAAACTTTAACACAAATGTTAACGACAACCAGTGCCCGACCAGCCACCCACCCACCTTTGTTTCGCCAAACTATTAGCCAAATTTTTGTTGTTGAAAAATATGGCTTAATTTATTCATATAAGAAAGTATAAAGTATAAAAGTATAAAAAACAACAAGAAAATACTGTTCAATTTAGTTTGTTTTATGTCTGTTACTTTTAAATCATGAATAACATCATATCAATACATATTTTCTACCTTACTTTTATGGTTTAACACCATAGCAACACATTTTAGGTCATTTTACGGCATCCTGCGCAAATAACCTAGCTTTCCCAGAACCCGTACCCCCTTTGGGGCATGAGATTCCAAATACCTGCTGACAGCCATATTGAATTTAAAATTCATTATGAAATAACGTACAATGCCATCCAAATTACCTTTACAGTTGTAAAAAGCCTGATTCAATAAATATATTCAAATTCTATATTTGATGTGTTTACATATTGGGATAGTAATAACATTATTACAACATGTAAAATAACTGAGGCAGAGCTTCAATGCAAGCTCAACAATGCAAGTGTAAAATTATGATATCAAGGTCCTATTACATGGATATGTCAAATAAGCTAGGGGAGATAACTGCATAAGTTATTGCATTCAAAATAAATCCACCAACATCTAATTATTTTATGACAGAATGAATTATGGTACATTTTTCTTTATCTCAAAAAATTTACATGAAAATGAAAACTCCTCAATAAAAGATTTACTTCTGTAGGCAGAGATGTTTCTTACTTTATACAAAGTGCCCGATATGACCTTTCTGTGTTGGTGCGCCGTTAAACCAAAACAAAATATACAAAGCCAGATAATGTACCACTTTATCATGAACGTCTCTAAGCGACTCATCGGAACAAACAGTGCATTGGTACATGTAACTATTTCTGATGCAAACAAGTTGTAAATAAATTTTTAAAGACAGGAAGGATTGAGAACAAGAGCATCGCTAGGAGCATTATATGCCCGAAAGTGTTGGTTTTTTTAGTTAAGATGAAGCATTTGTAAGACATGAGAATATTTCATATGAATATCATATTATGAATAATTGTGGAAAACAAAGTAGAGAAAAAAGATAACATTGAGAATGCTTCTTTTTATTCGTGATGAGTATAACTTTGACCTTATGACCCTAAAATCAATAGGTGTCATGTATTGGACGTGGCTGTTCATCCTATAAAATTTTACAGCTGTAGGTTGATTAATACTTAAGTTATTGAGCTGAAACTGTTTTCACTATTAAGGTAATAGTGACTTTGATCTTGTGACCCTAATATCAATAGGGGTATTCTACCCCATATGGACAATCATCCTTTGAAGTTTGAATATTGTGGACCAAATGGAACTTAAGTAATGCTCCGGAAACCAAATTGCCAACAGACGGACAGACAGATGCCAGGGGGTATAACATATGCCCAAAATTCTTTGGGGCATATAAAAAACAACTACAATGTACTTATATTTGATGTTTGTTTGTTAGTTTGTTTTTGTTGGGTTTAACGCCGTAGCAACACATATAAGGTCATATAACGGCGGTCAGTCAACCTACTCACTCCTCCCGGAAAGGCTACATCTCTGGATTTAGCTGTTAACCGACTACTTAGCGCATACTTTCTTCGGTGACAGACAACTGCCCTACATAATTAAAAATCATTGGTAGGAGGGAGAATGGTCCTAGAAATAATTTCATGACTAAGCTCCACAAAAGTATGCTCCTACCGGGAATCGAACCCACGACCCCTAGATAAGAAGACTTGCATGCTACCAACTGAGCTAGCCGAGCCGTTTACTTATATTTTGAAATATTATCACAGGATAAGCATTTTAAAATACCAAATATACCTAACATTTTTGCAGGCCACAAGGAAGCAGTGTAACTTTTTATCCAATGAAAAGATGCCTATTACTTTACTTTTATCACTTCCTGAATCTTTTGGATGTGCAAAACAGTTCAAAAATCAACTTTCACTGATTTGTAAAAATTCAATACTGTACAGAAACATATTTGTGTTATTGGTAAAAATTTAAGAACACTCTCACATTTTAATAAATGTAAAGTAATAATGGATGTCACTATATTATATGCTTTTATAAATACTACATTGTAACAGAAACTGTGCACTTTATTTTTTATAACTATGAAATAAATATTTTGAAGTTAAGGTTAATTAATTTATTTTAGACTTTTTGTATTATACCGGTAATTTGATAGACAATCGGTAAACTGTTATAATAAAATAGAAGTATATTGTATATTAAGTTTTTTAGTGTAGTTGGGTTTAAGACCTTAGCAACACATTGGATAGATCCACTCAAGTTCATCCCATCTGGGAATCTAACACAAGACTAGGGATGAATACCGTTGGAGATGAAACGCTACCCGTGCCAATGAAACGATACGGTATTTTAAACGATACCGATACTACTATGCATCTATAGTACAAATTGTAATGTTTAAATACAAATAGCAAAAAGACTCATAATGCTTGTAAATCGATGTAAATTTTTCATCAGCATTTTTATGTAATAATATGAGCATAGCGGCTTTCTCCGGATCGAGTGATTAAAAACCGGATCATACAGAGTGCCGAAGTTAGTTAGAGTTCCAGAACCTTAATACTCTTTCCATGGTTATTGTGTTACCAGCCTGTGAAAACACACTCACTGGGTACACTTGTACACGAAACACCATAATATTTCAATGCAAACCATGCAATTTATGATGTTATATTGCAATTCTTATAGCTAAATGTTTATTAGAAAAAAAATACTTATGAGTACGTAACCAAGAGCCAGAACAAAATAAATGCCCCACGTGTGACATTCGTACTGAATATTTTTGTACCAAAACAATGTATATAAAATATGTCCCGGCCCATAGGAACAGAGGGGGGGGGGCTTAGCCCCCCAATATTTTCAGCAGTAATAGTGATTGAGATTCTTAATTCAATTGATTGATACATGTGTGCTTATTCTTCAAAATCAATATTGCACACACTTCTTATGGAACAAGGTGCTCAAATGCAGTGTAAAACTAAACTTAAACATAAGTACTGTAACATTAGGTAACGTTTTCTTTTTCTTAAAATAAATCTGAACAAAATAGCCCCCCCAATCTGAAAATGCTTCCTACGTCACTGATGTCGCAATGAAATAAGTATTTTTGTAGTCCATTGTAGACTGCATTGATTGTTATGGTGTTCGCTTACAAACAAAATATCAGAGTGTAATACTATCCTCTGATCTCATGTTTCGACGCGCATCATACTAGTGACAAATGAAATCCCGTATGACGTCATTGATAGCTTGGCTACACTTTGCAATTACGATGAATGTGCTTTTTGTTTAAAATTTAAAAAAAAAGAGATGCACTTATTAAAATATCAAAGTTTACTTTTATCGTGGTTAGTTTTCCATTATTTTACTTAATGCAAAATTGTCCAACATCTTTGCATGTCGTTTTTTTGCAATTATAAGCGTGGAAATATTTTTCATTCTCTCAGTCTATTGCACACATCTATTTTTAGAAACCATGCAATAGGCATGCGATTAAAATGTGTTACAAGGTAAAAAAATCACCCTTTAGCAAGCTGTACTTGTTATATTGTCCACGAACGCTAATCAGATTTTAATTGCTTGACCGTCATAAATATGTTCATTTGATTCAATACTTTTAAAATATTATGTTATTCAAAATTTTCCTTTTTTAAAGCCATATATGTCTTTTAGAAATCGGAGATTTAGATTATACAAAAAATTGTTAGTTTACTTAATTATCTTGTTGAATGTAGGGGTAATTATTTTGTTACCCGGTTTTGATATGTACTGCGTTCATTTTTTTGGAAGGAAAAAAAATATTGACATGCTATTTTTTTTCATTTGTCCAAAAAAATAGTACTTAGATAATTTTGCATCATGAAATAGACTGAGTGCTCGCAGTAATAAATTTGCTTTGTCCATGTTTCATTACAGTTGATTTTTTAGTAATGGCCGACTTTGAGAGCAGACCAATCATAATGCGTCATTTCATATGATTCTAAACAAACATGGATGCTGCCACGGCCCATCGGTAACAATCAAAATTTAACCATTTTCGACGAGTGTTATGTCCTTGAAAACGTTTAAAATTGCACAAAAGGAATGAAATCATCAATTTTTAGTTGTAATTTGCTGTCTTTTTGTTGAAATCACATGATATACTCGTTTTGTTGCTTAAGTGCATCAAAACTAATGACACCAGGATATAATGTATTTTAAACAAATAAATGTAGATGTTTGTCGGTAAGAACATTTTTTTTATTGTAAATATCGAGTTTAGACCAAGTTAAATCCCTTTAAATATGATAAATACGCAGAAGTTTTGAGATTAAAGCATTCAAGACTTTCGTATTTTCTATTCTTTTTTGTTCAAAGTACCGATTTAAGTAACAGTACCAAAACCAAATGGTATTTACCAGAATTTTTCGAAACGATACCGATACTAGAACCGGTACCCGGTACAATGTACCAGTATACATCCCTACACATGACCCCTCAATCAGAAAACTTGTACTTACTTACTGAACTAGCCCGACGGGTAATAAAAAATTAAATTTAAGATTTATGTAACAAAGTTTGATAATTATTAGAAGATTAAAAGTTAAAATCAATGCACTGAAATTGCTGTAGGAACGATTCTTGAAAGCGTGTAGGTGCCATGTCTAAGATAGAATTTTATAATTACCATAAATAATAAGTAATTAGATCAAGAAGAGAATACTATCAAAATTCTAGCAAAACTAAAGGTATTGAAAGTAAAATAAACAACATAATTATACACTATAAATTTAGTTATTGTCTTTTCTTAAGATGTGCCGCGACTATTTAGCTTTTCTGCAGAACTTTGTGGTAGATTCCCTGCAAACTTTTATCCATTTGATGCTGCTAAGTAATGTCGAACTTTTACCAAATACTTACATGTATGATATAAGTTTGTGGGGAATTAACCGCAAAGTTTTGCTGAAAGTCTAGCAAAATATATACACTGGAACCCCTCTATTAAGACCACTAACCGTTCTTTTAAAAAGTGGACTTATTAGCAGGGTGGTCTTATTAGCAGATAAATTGGTCTAGCATAATTCATAGTACAAAGATTGTCTGACATATACTTTGTTAACTTTAAACAAGGACCCTATATAACATGTTATAATATAGAGTCCTTGCTTTAAAGAATCATTTTAAAGCGTAGTGGGTGTAATTAGCTTTTATTTAATAGTCATTATCAAGAGAACAGTTTTGACATTATTGCATAAGATTTTCAAATTTTATCATGAATATTCTATGTATGAAAAATATTTCTGTTCAACTTTTTTATCTTTTAACAGTACATAACGTGTGTATCGGCGATCACGTATGGAAACGGTCAAAATAAACTATATCGCCTACAGGACCATATAACGGACTTTATTTAACGCTCTCTAATCATAATCACTCGGCTATTTCCGAAGGCCGAAAAAAACTACATTAGACCAGCAACAAATATTTGATCTTTCCGTCGAATTTACTCTCAAGAGCTTCCATTTCGGATTTGCTATACTCAAAACACTAAAACTTGTACCACATTAACAAATTAACATTAAAAAAGTATTTGTATCACGTGACGCGTCTACTATCGTTTTAGAGTAATTTATCAGAATGACATTGTGCGACCACAATCTAAAAGTGACCACAAGCTTTCATCATTTATTTTAACAATTTGATTGAACACCTATGTTCGTAACGGTGGTTACGTCGACAACAGCTGACTTTCAGGAAGTGGATTGAGATTTATCCAATGATATCTGCATGTTAAGCAATTTGTATTGCCTTTATAAATTGTGACAGTAAAATAAATTCTTAATGAATACGATTTTTTTAGATAATATAACTTGCAAGCAGACATTCTTGTTGCCTTTTAATTCTAAAAAATATTTCCGAGTTGTGTGAGGCGTTTCTTTTTGCATCAGTTTAAATTTTGTGGAGTCCTTAGACTTTCACGCGCTAGTTTCTCGAATAAATTTCGGGAAAACGATGTGATGTATCCATCATTTTAACCGTGAAGTGTGCAATTTCCCAAACGCTTTTAAGCCCTTTAATCGGCTGAGGGGCACCACCGTTGTCAACACAAATAACAAATGTTTAATAAGCGTGGCCTTAAAAGTGATGTTCAGTAAGAATATGTATTATTCCTTTGAGAAAACCCTCCATTCTTTTCTCATATCCACTGTTCATGTTCACATCGGGTTTTAACCCGCACAAGTCTATTACGGAGTAGCGGGGTGGTACTAATTTTGGGGTTAAAGACCATTAAATAAAGAGCAAAAAAATCCATTATTTCAAAACTGGTCTTTTTAGCGGGGTGGTACTTGAATCGGGGTGGTCTTTAAGCGAGGTTCCAGTGTATTTATATACATATCAAAATAATAGCCACTTACAGATGAAGACATGAATGAGGGGGTGTGAGTTCTGCATGTCTTACATGTTACTTTCACAAACATTTTATTTTCTACCTTCATATTTAAGTCAATATTGAGATATTTAATCCATTTACACATATTTACACATATTAAATTTATCACTTGAAAGTGTCTGGTGTCAATATTTGGGGTGCTTTATAATAATTTAAGTGTAAGTATGTAATTGACAGTGCTTTTCCTATGAAATGGTGCAAAAATTAATGAATCTACTTTGTTTTGGTCACAAAAACTGGTTACAAGGGGAGCCTACCCTGTGCGGCTTATTAAGGCAGAAAAATATGGATGTTTTCATGGTGGGTATTTTCAATTGAATTTTTTTCTTATATGTTATGTAACTTTTCTCTTAAACTTATCATTGTAAAGGAAATAGACAGATCTTTCAGCTAATATATGGTTTGGGGTACCTAACACCCCTGGGTCATACTTTAATTTGACATTGAAATGAGACTTTTTAAAGAAGGATTTTATTTAGTGGTGTGTAACCTTTAAGTAAAAACACTATCTGCAAAATGGACCATTTTAACATTTTTAGAAGCTTATAAACTCATAGTTATCAACAGAATCACCAGCAAATGTGATTTTTAAGTAAAAAAAGACAATTTGTCTGACATGGGGTCTCCAGTGGTGTTTCAGCTTCAAAATATGGAAAACTTGAAAATTTGGTGAATTTTTGGTCCTTTTTGGGCCTTTTTTCCGTATAAAACATCTTGAAAGCATGAAAAAGAAGCAAAATTTAATAATGCTTTATAGTTGTTTTATGTGCTACTTCTTACATAAATATATAACAAAAAACACAAAAAAATTGTGATTGATACCATCAGTGTGTGTAAAAAAGTCACATTTTTAACGAAACATAATTTTCTTAAAATTGCCTTAAAAAGAATCACCTTTCTTGAGAATCAGTAGTATTGGCTAAAATGAAGTATATATTTAGGAAGTCCATATTGATTCATGAAATTGCGCATAATTACATGTAAGCCATAAGTCTTTCATTTGACGCATTCATTTGGAGGTGCGAAAATACATTTTGTCGCTTAAAATAAAAACACTATCTACAAAATGGACCATTTTAGAAGCTTATAAGCTAATACCGGTAGTAATTAACAGAATCACCAGCAAAAGGTAGTCCATATGGATTCATGAAATTGCGCATAATTACTTATAAGCCATTAGTCTTTCGCATTGATTTAGAAGCGTGAAAAAACTTTTTGTCGCTTTAAGGTCACAACAGAAGCGGTTATTTGTCGAAAAAAGAAAGTGTGGCATGCCACATAATGGGCGCATATTAATTTTATCATTGAGAGTGTCTGGTGTCCACATTCCGGGTGCTTTATAATGATTTAAGTGTATGTATGTCATGGGCAGAGCATTTCCTATAAAACAGTGCAAAAATTAATGGATTTACTTTGTTTTGGTCACAAAAACTGGTTACATAAATGGAGATGAACGGCCCCTATTGTGGAAGCGTCTACAGGCAAATCGTCTTCGAGGGAATGTAACTGGATGCGAATCGTTCGTTACCCTTCTGAAACTAGGTCATTCTGCTGCTTTGAAATAATGACATTTTAATGATAAGTATTATGCTTCTTTCACATTCCATACAAATGCAATGTTGTGCAAATTCATTATTTATGCTGTCAAGAGAAATTAGTTGTCAAAACATGAATTTTATCCAGATTCAACGGTCTGAACCGACGATTGAGCTTACAAAAGGAAGTCACTATTTTGAAAGGTTTAGTACCTGCTTTTTCGTTCTAGGTAGCTCACAAGCAGAATGAGCCGGGAACCATCGGTATAGAATAAATAATCAGGCAGGTTTAAAGATCGTATGAAAAATTAATGCGTTTCTTTACACAATGGGAAATAGCGAGTTTTTACGACTGACTGGTTTGCGTCGTTTGAGAGTTTTTCGATAATTTACGATTGTTAGCAAATCGTAGATTCCAAGGGGAGACAACATAGATCCGTATAGTTATAAGATAATGAGCCAGTACGCTTGAATGACGCTTCTTTGTCTTTGTTGATAGGCGTGGAAATATAAATATTTATGAGTCAAAATGGTTTTAAGATTTGTTGTGCCTCTGGAACGATAAATCGTTCAAAAAATGTTTTAACCTTGTATGAAAATATATAAACAATCAAAATAAATGTAAATAACCTAACATGTACATGTACTTAAACAATAATCTTATTTGATTATATCAATTTGCAATACCCAAAAAAATGATTTCTTTTAAATCGAATGATAATATAATATAAAAAATATAGTAGATACTTTGTAGAAAAAATGACAAGACATGTAAAAGTAATGTTTCAACATTCAACATCAAGAGAATGATGTCTTACCAGACACATGAACTCTAACCAACCATACACTTAGTTACATCAACAACATGACAACAACTTTACAGTCAACATTTGACATCAAGAGAATGATGTCACTACCAGACACATGAACTCTAACCAACCATACACTTAGTTACATCAACAACATGACAACAACTTTACAGTCAACATCAAGAGAATGATGTCACTACAAGACACATGAACTCTAACCAACCATACACTTAGTTACATCAACAACATGACAACAACTTTACAGTCAACATCAAGAGAATAATGTCACTACCAGACACATGAACTCTAACCAACCATACACTTAGTTACATCAACAACATGACAACAACTTTACAGTCAACATCAAGAGAATGATGTCACTACCAGACACATGAACTCTAACCAACCATACATTTAGTTACACCAACAACATGACAACAACTTTACAGTCAACATCAAGAGAATGATGTCACTACCAGACACATGAACTCTAACCAACCATACACTTAGTTACATCAACAACATGACAACAACTTTACAGTCAACATCAAGAGAATGATGTCACTACCAGACACATGAACTCTAACCAACCATACACTTAGTTACATCAACAACATGACAACAACTTTACAGTCAATATCAATAGAATGATGTCACTACAAGACACATGAACTCTAACCAACCATACACTTAGTTACATCAACAACATGACAACAACTTTACAGTCAACATCAAGAGAATGATGTCACTACCAGACACATGAACTCTAACCAACCATACATTTAGTTACACCAACAACATGACAACAACTTTACAGTCAACATTTGACATCAAGAGAATGATGTCTTACCAGACACATGAACTCTAACCAACCATACACTTAGTTACATCAACAACATGACAACAACTTTACAGTCAACATCAAGAGAATGATGTCACTACCAGACACATGAACTCTAACCAACCATACACTTAGTTACATCAACAACATGACAACAACTTTACAAACAACATCAAGAGAATGATGTCACTACAAGACACATGAACTCTAACCAACCATACATTTAGTTACACCAACAACATGACAACAACTTTACAGTCAACATTTGACATCAAGAGAATGATGTCACTACCAGACACATGAACTCTAACCAACCATACACTTAGTTACAAACCATACACTTAGTTACATCAACAACATGACAACAACTTTACAGTCAACATCAAGAGAATGATGTCACTACCAGACCATGAACTCTAACCAGCCATACACTTAGTTACATCAACAACATGACAACAACTTTACAGTCAACATCAAGAGAATGATGTCACTATCAGACACATGAACTCTAACCAACCATACACTTAGTTACACCAACATGACAACAACTTTACAGTCAACATCAAGAGAATGATGTCACTATCAGACACATGAACTCTAACCTGCCATACACTTAGTTACATCAACAACATGACAACAACTTTACAGTCAACATCAAGAGAATGATGTCACTATCAGACACATGAACTCTAACCAACCATACACTTAGTTACATCAACAACATGACAACAACTTTACAGTCAACATCAAGAGAATGATGTCACTATCAGACACATGAACTCTAACCAACCATACACTTAGTTACATCAACAACATGACAACAACTTTACAGTCAACATCAAGAGAATGATGTCACTACCAGACACATGAACTCTAACCAACCATACATTTAGTTACATCAACAACATGACAACAACTTTACAGTCAACATCAAGAGAATGATGTCACTACAAGACACATGAACTCTAACCAACCATACACTTAGTTACATCAACAACATGACAACAACTTTACAGTCAACATCAAGAGAATGATGTCACTACAAGACACATGAACTCTAACCAACCATACACTTAGTTACATCAACAACATGACAACAACTTTACAAACAACATCAAGTGAATGATGTCACTACAAGACACATGAACTCTAACCAACCATACACTTAGTTACATCAACAACATGACAACAACTTTACAAACAACATCAAGAGAATGATGTCACTACAAGACACATGAACTCTAACCAACCATACACTTAGTTACATCAACAACATGACAACAACTTTACAAACAACATCAAGAGAATGATGTCACTACCAGACACATGCACCTAACCTGCCATACACTTAGTTACATCAACAACATGACAGCAACATGACAACAACTTTACTGTCAACATTTGACATCAAGAGAATGATGTCACTACCAGACACATGAACTCTAACCAACCATACAATTAGTTACATCAACAACATGACAACAACATGACAACAACTTTACAGTCAACATCAAGAGAATGATGTCACTACCAGGCACATGAACTCTAACCAGCCATACACTTAGTTACATTTATATAAGTGACACAAATTGAATGTTATGAAATAAATTCTTACCTTAGAAACTATATTATAGTGACAAGATTCCATTATATTTTTGTGCTTTAATAGTTATATTTCATGTTAACAACATCTGGTGACATCACAAGTAGAACTATAATAGTCATGTATGTCACTGAAAGCAGAAAAATGAGAATTGAGAGCTAAGCACATTGAAAAATTGTAACATCATTATTTTTACTACAATTTTACCAATTCCAGGTGACACACTTCTAAGCAGTCAGCGTCTCCTTAAACAGGATTTTGTATCAATACATTTCAAAGGTTGCCCATATGACTGTATTAACTTGGTCTATTATAAAATGCACATACTACAGTCTGGTGGGTAACTCTCTATTTGAGGTTCACTGTACACATAAAACAAGTAAAGGGAAACGAACCAAACATTTAATTTATTTCAACACAGTATATGTGTTAAATTCCAACACATAATCCTCGTGGCCACGGTGTAATTGAGCATTAATACTACATTCGTATTTAATGTAATGAATATTCTTGCATAAAGGTCAGGTCGGGGTGTTATATTTTTATAATTAAAAAACCTCTTGAAATGGAATTTAAACACAAGATAGATATCATGTATCCCTATAACACTCTACCAATTTCAATCTATAGCGCATTTGTTGAAAAACATGTTTTGCCATCGATTTTCGGTTAAACTTTCAACAGGACTATCGAAAAATCTAAATCATTTCATTGCTATATCGGCATGAAATATGACAAAGTAGGACTGTCACGATAAGCCATAAGGATATTGTGATATACTGCAATATGTAATATAATAGGTCCATTAATTTTGTAATCTTTGGCAAACATCAAATATCTGCTTAGGTTATTGGTCACTTGTAACTTAAGGTTAAATTGAACTGACGTTTCGCTATTTATATTTCGCAAAGGGTAGAATTTTCCAATGAAATAAAAATATCGCCAAATACCCGTACCTTAAAATCGTACCCGGTACGTATTGCCGCAGCTGTGTATTGCAATATACTGATATATCGTGACAGCCCTATGACAAAGGTAAATGAAACTGATCGTATCCGAGGTCTTACGCTACTGGCATCAGTGCATAGCGTCTTAGACATTGCTCGTACATTTTACTACAACCGGAAGGCTATAATAAGTTTCAGGGTAGTCACATTCGTTATAAGACACAAAGAATTGCAATTTTGCTTTAAATGACTCTGTTAGATTGAAAAGATTTTACCATATAAGAATCATGTATTGCAATTAATTTGCAACTTTTGAAAAAACATTTATGTTAAATATTGAACGTATTTTCAAATCATATTGTAATAAATGCAAGGTTTAAAACGTTCCCTTTAATTTGATACCAAATTTATGTGGAGAGCCCTCTTCTTTATCATAAAATTTCAGTTTCATATATATGTCCAGTTTCTTTTGTCTGTTAGTATCATAGTAGAAAACTTCTGAGTTTTTGGATTTGAGAAGGAAAATGCTAGTTATAATCACATAGTTAAGGGGTTCAGGTTTAATGGTAACAACCAATATTATGTCATGTTTTACAAACAAATGTTCAAAAAAATGTTGACACACAGGCCTTTTTTTTCTTATATAACAGGGGCCGTTAACAGGCGCCTTCCCTTTTTGAAATTTCTTTAAAGTCATGTAGTTTTCCCCAAATTTTGAGTTTACCTTGGATATTTTGTTTCCCTTTCAATGAAATTGCGATAAAATTTCCCCAAATGTTCTATATATAAAAAGGCCCCAGGCCCCTTCCCCAAGTACTGAAAAAAAGCTCTGACACACATCTTAAATTGTTACATCAATTTCCGTCTAAAATTGTGAACACATGACCAAACAAAGGATTAATATCAATTTTAATATCTGCAGACAATTGTTATATAGACTTCCCAGTACATGACAGTTTGTGACGTTATAAGTAAACATCACCACTTGAAATTAATAGGATTTACAGTGAAATAGTCAGTGTTATTTTCTTGTCAAATATACTAGAACTCTGCTTGACAATTGCTACTATGTATGTCTGTCTATAACTTCCACTGTGCTATAATACAGAGGTAAAATGATCTACAAATTAATAGTAACACATTTTAAAATTCTCTCCAGACCAGCGTTCGACACTAACGGTGTCCCGGGATCCTGAGGACACCAAAAAATGGGAAGGGACTCCAAAACTGCCAAGCTGGGTGTTCCATGGGGACACTCGATTTTCTGGGTAATTAAATGGTTTAACAGCAGTATAAAGTTACATTATTCTGACACAAAAGTACATTTTGTAAGTCAAAAATTGATCCAGTGTACATCTAACTCGCTGATAAAACAGTTAATTACAAAGCGACGAATCGCAAAGTTGTTTTTACAAAGTAACATAGATATGTATTGTAAGACGAAGAGGTCCGACACAATCTGTGGTGTAGTCTCTTTAAGTTGTTTCTAGCTGGACTTCTTAGTTAGTACTGGTTAGACTTTAAGTTGGTACTGGTTAGACTTTACGTTGGTACTGGTTAAATTTCCAAGTTGGTACTGGTTAAAGTTCATATATATATCGCTGGTTTTTCTACATCCACATTAAAATTTAACTAACACAAGTTGACACTTTACATTACTTTATTTTAAGTACTTTTTGTATTAACATAAACTTATAAAATTAAATCTAAATAACAACAAATTATCCGAAATGTATTAAATCTAAAGTTCGTCTAACCTCCGTCTAACCCCGTTTACACGGGTTACAGAGTTTTTATACCCAGAGGGATCCGTCGGATCCTGTTCTACCGGATTCTGTTTTTACCGGATCGGGATCCGGTGAACTCTTAACCTAGAGTCCGGTACACCGGACTTAGTAAATATTCGCAATTTGCGACACTCCCCACGGGAAAATGAGGCATTCACAATTTAATGTATTACAACACAAACAATTTTTTTTTTTTCAATTTGCATAGATAAAACGTAAATATTGTTTTAATAAACAAAATATATATTGTATTCAACATTAATCAAATAGCGATTTGCTTATAACGAATGTTAATATTGTCTTTAAAAAACAAAGTATATAGTATGAAACATAATCCGATAGTGATAGTACCTCTATCATTTCAAAGGTCTTTAATATATTATCTCCAAACAGAAAGTTCAAAAATTATGAAAATCAATATCCATGTCACTCTTTAATATATATATATTTTTCATTTACTTGACAAACAACTAAATTAAGTCCAATGTTAAAACTTATGTGATAGCATCGTCATGATAAAAGTCATCATTTACATCACTTAATTTAGTAGTATCCGTGTGAGTTAAAGTATTATCCAAACTGTTGATAGCATCATCATGATAAAAGTCATCATTTACATCACTTAATTTAGTAGTATCCGTGTGAGTTAAAGTATTATCCAAACTGTTGATAGCATCATCATGATAAAAGTCATCATTTACATCACTTAATTTAGTAGTATCCGTGTGAGTTAAAGTATTATCCAAACTGTTGATAGCATCATCATGATAAGAGTCATCATTTACATCACTTAATTTAGTAGAATCAATGTGGGTTAAAATATCATCCAAACTGTTGATAGTATAATCATGATTAGAGTCCTCATTTATGATTCCTATCGATTCAATTCTCCCAAAGTCTTCGATATTTGGTTTAGCTGGTACAACCGAATCAACGTTAGAGAGCAAGCATGGATTCGTTTCATGAGTGCCGTGTATCATATTAAACATACATGTATCTCTGTTAGCCGACAAGTCTGTGGTTCTACCCGTCAAAATCCAACCTAACTTCGATGACAACAGGTATAAACCAGGTTGTAATTCTATACGTTGACTGAGAATGAAGTCAAGGTAATAATCTGTACCTACTAACATATCGATGGTCGATGATTCAGGCTTTAAAGGTAATTCATCCGCTAACTGAACACTATCCACTAAGTCTTTTAATTGTCCAGACTCCAAATCTGTCACTGGTCTTCTATGTAGCTGTCCACTAATAGTTGGTACAATATTGGCTGTTATTGGTATATAAGTTCCATTTTTTAGCTTAATCTCTATGTTTGTTGATTCTGTCCGTATTCTTTGAATTTTCTTGCTCCTAAACGTAACGAGCTGTATTTCTTGTGTTCCACTCTTGGTAACTTGTAATTTCTGAGCTAAACTTTTACTTATGTATGTACGGTTGGAACCAGAATCAAACAATATTCTCACAGATACATCTTTAGAACCTTCCGGTTTTCTAACTTTAGTAAGTGCTGTCTGCATCAACACCATCTCATTCGAAGCTACAAGTACATTTTCATCAGATTGGTTAGATTCTGTTGGTATTTCACTACTATATTGTGTCATTTCTAGTCGACGAGAAAATTTACTGGGACATAAACTACGATGGTGTTCTTTCTGATCCCCACAATATACACACTGTCTCATGCTTCTACACATAGATACGTTGTGACCCGTTCGTAAACATTTGTAACATCTTCCTTTCAATTGTGTTTTACGGTCATCTATCGTTTTGAACGTATTACATTGATCACTCCAATGTCTTTGCTGGCAATAAATGCATTTATTATCACTGTTTTTACCTTGATAGGTATTTTCTAGTTGGTCATTCACGGCGGACAAAACTTGGTTTTCATTGTTACTAGCGTGTTGCCTGGTCGTTGGTGGTACATTCAGCTTATATGAGTTTATCTGACTTTTCTTCTCACCGCGTTCCTTTGCAACAACATAGTTTCTCAAATAATCACGTAATTTTGATACTGACCACTTTTCTTGTGTACCTTTCAGCATTTCTAATTGTACTAGTACCTCTTCGGGCAGCTTAGCTCGAATCATTGACACAAATACATCTTGATCAATATCTTGATTTAGTACTTCAAGACAGCGCATATGTCTGTCTACAGTATCTAGGAAACTTCTCAAGCTATTTGTCTCGTTTGTTGCTGGTCTTAAGCTGACGAGTTGAGTGTAGTGTAGATCTACTACTTCTTGAGTGCTTCCGAATCTATTTGACAATATATCAATGGCTAAAGCATAATTAGCATCAGATAACGTGAGACCCGAGATGGCACGTTGAGCTTCACCAAATAATTTTCCCTTCAAATAGTTGAATTTTTCACAATTAGATAGCGACTTATTTGTATGCACAGAATACTTGAAAGAATCCCAAAATTCTATCCATTTTGTCTTGTCTCCATTAAACGACATTAGATCCAACTTTGGAAGTTTTGTTGATAAATGTTTATCTTTATGACGTGTATATTCCAACATATTTTCATTCTGAGATATTTGCATCTCTATCAACCTTTGCATATCTCTATGTAACGACGACACTATTTCCTCAGAAACGGCACTTGGTTTAACTTCACTTTTTATTTTTATCTTTTCCTTTAATAGTTCTAATTGTGTAATATAATCTACAACCTCAGCACACAGTGCAGTATCCTCGTCTATTAATTTCTCCATAAACTCAACATCTGTTTCACTTACAATATTTGATAATTTTTCACTTTGATTTTCTAATTTTTCACTATAAAGTTGTAAATTCCTGCAACACTTGTTTATATCCAAATATAACCCTTCAGTATCACTCATATCAATATCATATAACAATAATTCCTTTGCATGGGTTATACTTCTTTCAAGGAAATTACGATACCTAGTACGAACCCCTTTTATAGGTGCGATACCAGCCATTTTGAGGTTTTAGTCCAAAACTTTGATTAAATACTTATAGGCAAGAGAGATTTGGTAAAGGATCCGGTGACTTAAACAGTGAATTATTCTTTCACTTTTTACTCTTTAACTCTTTTATATTAAAAAAAATAACTTCTTTCAGATATTTCGGTCCGGCAAATACTTCTCGATAAAACACTTTGTTTTGCGGGTGGATCCAATGACAGATCCGGTGAAGTATCCGGTGAAACTTTCAGTGAACTTTTTCACTATAATTATTTTAAAACACTTAAATATCTCGATAATTCTTCTTTCTGATATTTTAGGTCCGGCAAATACTTCTCAATAAAACACTTGGTTTTGCGGGTGGATCCAATGACAGATCCGGTGAAGTATCCGGTGAAACTTTCAGTTAACTTTTTCACTATAATTTATCTTAAAACACTTAAATATCTCGATTATACTTCTTTCTGATATTTTAGGTCCGGCAAATACTTCTCAATAAAAACACTTGTTTTTGAGGTAGATCCAATGATAGATCCGGTGAAGTATCCGGTGAAATTTTCACAATAATTTTTCTTAAAACATTTTTATTCTTGAAACTTTCTAGATACATCCGGCTCGCGGGACCATTTAATGTGGTGTAGTCTCTTTAAGTTGTTTCTAGCTGGACTTCTTAGTTAGTACTGGTTAGACTTTAAGTTGGTACTGGTTAGACTTTACGTTGGTACTGGTTAAATTTCCAAGTTGGTACTGGTTAAAGTTCATATATATATCGCTGGTTTTTCTACATCCACATTAAAATTTAACTAACACAAGTTGACACTTTACATTACTTTATTTTAAGTACTTTTTGTATTAACATAAACTTATAAAATTAAATCTAAATAACAACAAATTATCCGAAATGTATTAAATCTAAAGTTCGTCTAACCTCCGTCTAACCCCGTTTACACGGGTTACAGAGTTTTTATACCCAGAGGGATCCGTCGGATCCTGTTCTACCGGATTCTGTTTTTACCGGATCGGGATCCGGTGAACTCTTAACCTAGAGTCCGGTACACCGGACTTAGTAAATATTCGCAATTTGCGACACAATCCGAATAAAGAAGCGTCGTTATTGCGCGGTCCTATCTGCGTTCCAATGGATTACAGTCAACCCGTCAATAGCTTGTAAAACCGATTTCATAATTATTATTACACTATGTATTATCAGTTTGACGAGTTGACCCAATGCTTACACTATATTAAGTTTGACGAGTTGGTTGCTTGACGAGTTGACAGCATACAGTATGTTCGTCAAGTTCAGTTATTTTACGAGAATCTCCCGGATTTCAGCTAGACTTCACGAACACTCTGTCCAATTGAAAAACGTAACATCTCACGAAATTCTATCAAATATCCAAGAACTTCGTCACTGAAGACCTGAGAAAACTCGTAGACTATATTTAAACAAGACTTAAAGCCACTGTTCGTAGTGCCACAGATAGCCTGATTGGTTCATACAGTAAGCATGGTAAGTTTTTTACATATTTTCGCAATATATTTTTATATATTAAGCATTTTCAATTTAATTTTCATCACACATGTTTAATATTATTATTCATATGTATGGAAAGAGAATTAAATTCGTTTTTTAATATATTAGAATAATTAACAAGAGCTGTCAGAGGAGACAGCATGCTCGACTTAGTAAGTGTTTGTCACAGTAGATGTGGTTGATGATAAGGAACATACATATTTTAAAATTTGAAAATATAACCTTAACAAATTTAAAGAAAAAAAAAAGAAAACTATAAGTTCAAGGGGGATAACTCTGAAAAAATGTATAAGGAGTTATGAACCTTGTCACATGAGTTGTGGTTGATAATAAGGAACATATGATATATCTAAAGTTTGAAGTCAATACCTGAAGAAATAAAACAGTTGCAGTAAAAACAAACATTTTTTAAAGAAAACTCTAATTTCAAGGGGAGATAATTCTGAGAAAATATATTTGGAGTTATTAACCTTGTCACATGAGATGTGGTTGATAATAAGGAACATATATTTAAAGTTTGAAATCAATACCTAAAGAAATAAAACAGTTGCAGTAAAAACAAACATTTTTTAAAGAAAACTCTAAGTTCAAGGGGAGATAATTCTGAAAAAAATGCATTCAGAGTTATGGACCATGTCACATGAGATGTGGTTGATAGAAAGGAACATATATTTAAAGTTTGAAGTTAATATCGTAAGAAATAACAAAGATACAGAAGAAAGTATTTTACTGCACAAAAACTTTAATCTGTGCACAAAAACTTCAATCAATTCAAGGGGAGATAATTCTTAAAAAAATGTGTTTGGAGTTAAGGACCTTGTCACATGAGATGTGGTTGATAGTAAGGAACATATATTTAAAGTCTGAAGTTAATATCTTAAGAAATAACAAAGATATAGAAGAAAGTATTTTACTGCACAAAAACTTTAATCAGAAATGTGGACGCGGACGCCGGGGCGAGTAGGAGAGCTCTACATTACTTCGTAAAGTCGAGCTAAAAAAACTTCTGTTCACAGATCAATTTTTTACAACTGTTCAAAGACTGGTAAAATTCACGGAGGTAAAGTGAAGTAAACGGCAGGCAATTAATGTCAAATGCATTAACTAACACATTCATAATGCAAAATTTAAATTCAAAATAAAAATATGATTTCGGAGAGATTTCCATACACATAAAAATATTTAAAATCGGCTCAGAAATAAAAAAGTTATTTTCCTAAACGGTTTTGTTGGGTTTAATGCTGTAGCAACACATTGTATAGGTCAGATAACGGTGGTCAGCCCACATACTCACCATTCCTGGAAAGGCTAAACCTCTGGATTAAGCTGTTAACCAGTTACTAGGCGCATACTTAAGTCAGTGATTGACTACTGTCCTACATGATTTAGAATCAGTGGTAGAAGGAGAATGGCCGTAGAAAAATGTGTACCGACTGAGCTAGCAGGACAGACCTTTTCCTAAACATAGGATAGCAAGTAGGGCTCTACACCGGTATACGATATATATCGAATACCGGTATTGTAGGTTCGATAGATATATCGGATCGAACGTTTCCGTATCGAACGAAATCTCGATCAATGACAGACATACAAATAAAATCCATGGCCTGCAAATCAGTGGATATTTTTATCGCCTAATCAGCATCCTACTGCTTCCGTTTCGATGTGGACTTAACATGGACGAACAACACATAATATGACACTCCTTTACGCAAACATCTTACACCGGTTACATCATGTATTGTTCTTTTCAAAGGGAAGTAACTGTTGCGGTTATAATGTCCTTTATATGTACTTGAGTTTTCAATTAGTCTGGGATTCAACAATCAGTATTTAGCATTCGGAACTCCTGTGTCATTCACTAGGAATAACCTCGGACATGTTTAGACGCCATTTTGAAACTACCTTTGGGTCACATCCCCAAACAAAATACTTCAACTGGTGTCGAAGTAAACAATTCAACGGATAAATTTCTCTTTTTTCGGCGTAGCTGTCTAAGCTGGATTTTGACCTACATTTCTGTATAATGACGTATGTCTGGGAATTTCGGAAATCCGCCGTTCTATTGGATGATTTTATAAGCACTGAGAATGACGTACAGGGGAAACAGAGAAAACCCCCTCTTCGATTGGATGGCCCTGACTCGCGCGAAAAAATAAAGGCCACACTTTTGTAATGCAGTGTTTTACGAAATTTTGCTTCGTTCGTAGATTATTTTTTTTTGGTAGACTTCTATTGCTTTCCAAAGTGTTTTTTTATTTTGTAACAATAAAAAGTTACGTGTCAAACACAATATTTTATGGGTAAAATGAATTACGTCTCCAGATGTGAACCGGTTTCTAGTAAAAAGTCTGACATATTACCCAATAATTATTAAATTAGCCTCACTACGTCTAGTTTCCGGGGTTTACACTTTGAGAGTCACAGCTCCACATATACCCCAGTTCATTGTTATTGTTATGATGTCTATAAATAGTAACAAGGAGCTGATAAAGACTACAGGTAACCGTTCGCTGGTTGGCAAGAAATGATAGCGAGTAAATACAATGAAAACACAGTAATTTTAAAATTGCAATTACTAAGTCATTTTTCATCAAACAATTTTGCATTTTATATCACTAGAAAGGTCTTGAAATTCATATTTTGAATATCTAAAAATTATTTGTCAAAAAGAATTGTTTTTTGTTGGCGAGTGTTTTAATGATCTGCCCTATGAAACATTTAATATTCATAGCTCGAAGAGTTATGTTTAATCAATTTAATCGTGCGGTTAAAGTGCTACTACTAGGGTATCAGTATTTTTTGTGAGCCACAAAATAAGAAATCTAGATGAATCGGTCTAGTAAACGCAGTTGTACCCCTTGTATATAAGTATATTAAAGGTATGTTGGAAAAATCAAAGGGAGGTAACTTGACAAATCCCTGTGGTTATCAGTGTACGGCAATTGCATTGGCTGTCATATTGTTTACGGTAGGCAATCATGTGCCAAGTCTGCGAAACTGGTCTGCAAATGTTGTTGATGAAGTGATGATGCGTGGTGACAACTTGTATGAGCAAATACTATCGGAATCTGGCAATCCATCACCACGTCAAAAAATAGGTTTTAACATTAGTGGTCCTATGTAAATGGCTCTTCTGTGACCTTTGACCTTTTCCTCAGGTGAGCACCCAGGGCCCTTGACCCTCTTGTTTTTAAATCGACGCCGTTTGTCTTTTTTAAAGACATTTCTTGTTAGTCCATAATTTGAAATTTTATGCACGATTAAATATCTGCTGAACAATATAAAGTCACACATATAGTAAAAGAAATTTATTTACAAAGCTTTATGTCTTTACGACAAGAGCTATTTTGCATTACTGTTACGTGCTTCGCCTCGCGTATGTAGAATAAACCCAGTAATGTTAGTGGACCCCCACGAATCCTTCCGAAATTATTCATTCAATTAATGTTCGAGATGTTCCAAATGCGGAATTTAGTAAATAATATTTAGTATATCAATTCAGGGAAATATAGACACTCGGATTTGTTCGGGCAGATCCTCAATGTAAAGAGAATTTGCTTGTACATAAAGAGAAATGCCAAAATATCATTTTCCTTTGCTTTTTACAAAGGAAACCGATACAGACTCCCACATTTGTACACATTAGCTGCTAAACGGTTAATAGCTCAGGCCATTTCAGTAGCTTCTGAATAGATATTTTCAACCTCAGGAGACAACCAGTGAACAGAAAGATCATGCCTAGACCCAGACTCATTGCATGGATGCAATGATATTTGTTTAAAAAATGTAAACGTCAAAGACTTTAACATTTAAAATGTTAATAAGACAATGCATTTATTAGTGTGGTGCTACTTCAATTAAAATAAATGAATATAACAACAATGTTTTGTTGTTTTATAAAAAATCTATATTAATAAAAGTATCATATGATATATCGAATATCGATCATTTTGTATCGATACGAATATCGTATCGATCATTCTGATCGATATAGAGCCCTAATAGCAAGTGCTTGTGACGTCATGCTACAACTGGTCTATACAGGTATAATTATGCAGTATGTCAAATATGAAGTATATCTGTAATCATGAATAAATTAATTGACTGATAGAATGCCGAGTTCATTTTTTTAAAATTTGACAGTTCATACTTTTTGAAGATCCCGTTCAGGGATCCCAATTTTTTATAAGGGATACCTTGGATCAAAAGCAGGAGTCCCGTCAGGACTCCTGGCTCAGAAGTTAGTGTCGACCACTGCTCCAGACCATAACAAATATTTGAGTCGGGCAAATTTCATGATTCGGTCGCGTTACTGCAAACAAACATTTTTTTTAAAGGATAGCCTTGACCATTTTTTTATTGGTGTATGATAGATCAATAATCTGTATACAATTTTCATATTTGAGTGATAAATAATTGCTAATAGAAACAATGAAAGCATTTAAACCACATCATAAACAGCTTTACAATGATAACCAATCATGGTCAATCATGGTTAACCGGGGTTTTACTGTAAATCTCAAATATAAGTATCTATAGTATTCTATCAAAGTCAGGTAAGAAATGGTTGACTGCAGAAGAAACAAGGGATTAGAGACTAAGAAAATGCTCAAACCAGTTTCTAAACAATAGAACCAGAGGTGAAAAAATAGAAATAGACAAGTTTCATTTGGATCATACATATAAAGGTAATTCATTGTTTATATACTCAAACCAGTATTCATAGTGACAAGTTTCCCCCTATATTATAAAACCTTAAATCACCGCTTATTTTCTCACAATATATTTCATAATAAATTAAGGCTTCATCAAAACATAGTTACATTAAACTAATGTACAAAGGGAAGTAACTAGTATATCACACTATATATGAGTTATCTCCCTTGTAGTAAATAGAAAACTTACATACATGTGTATTATAGGGTAAAACATTTCAACAGTAAAATAAGTTATGTTAAGTTCCATTTTGAGGCAAAAAGATCAAAAGGAACCTTTTTCATGACTATAACATAAAATTAAATTAAAACTGATTCAAGTTCCTGGTGAATAAACTTATCAAAGAAGATTATTGGAGTATTTCAATTTTTTAAAGAACATTGCAGCATAATGTTAAATTTTACACATTTTAATTAAAAGTCTGATGAAATTTGAACTTAATTACCATAGCAAGCAATGTAAAATACAGTTATCTTATATTTACATTTAGATATGTTGTTTTTACTAGAGCACTATAGGTCCATCTATACACTAATAATCAGTAAAATAATCTAAGGAATACTATCATTTGCATAAATCTATATTATTATTGTAGCTGAGGTATAATACAGCACTCCCACTCCCTTATCTACAAGTTACCTTTTATGGCCTGGATAGAGTGTCAACTTGAGGCTTGAGGGGTTGTGGGTTCAATTCTCAGTTCAGACCATGAATTTTATTGGGTTATATCTATACTATTAAATTTGCGAATTTCCTGTTTTGTGGAAGAAACGGCGCAGCTTTGAATAAATCTTTTGTTTGTCGCTGGAGCACATATATACCGGCATATCAAGTTGACAATTCTTTTTTGACAAAGCCTCTTGATATTTGCAAAAACTGCAAAAAATCAACAAAAAAATGGGATTTTTGTGTCTAAAAATAGATAAAACTAAAAATAGACATGTCAAACCAAACTCCCCGCAGCGGTTATCTCCCTTTATCAAATCAATAATTAAGTAGCAAAGCGTGACTTAAGCACTGTGGGGAGTTTGCTAAAGCCCGTGCTTGCACGGGCTCCCATCCAGTTATTATAAAATATTCTATCCTTTTACAAAAAAATCACTTATTTACTTCAACAGGAATCTTTTAACCCCCCCATAAAATTTGATATAAAAGTGTTACATAATGCATGCTCCCGTGGATATATTAGTATTGTTATTTTTGTGTTTCTTTACGCTTCATATGTTGATAGTGGAGACCCAACTGTACTGTTATCTCAAAGGTGCATGAAACAACTTGTTATAATCATATTGAAGGCTTTGGTCAAATTATGATCGCTGGACGTAATATGTTATAGTCATTAACTTCGTTCGTTAATTTTGTTTACAAGTATACAGTTATTATTAATTAAGCTAATTACCGATCTAAAAGAAATAGGATTCTGTTATAGTCATTAACATTGTATATTTTGTTGGATATAATCTGCATTAAAAGAGATGCCGCGAATGTCATACTGAGACACTGATTGAAAATACAACCACCTGTACGATCAAGTTGCATTGATTACATGTAAACGATACTTAAATACTAATTAACTACAGTAAAGTTCCGCTATTAAGACCAGCAAAATCGATGGTCTTAATAGCGAACCGGTCTTATTATAGAGACCCTTTTGTTCACAAATTAAGCATTTGGGTCTTTTTAATTGTCAAAAATCGCATGATTTTGAAATAACAAAAGTGGTCTTAATAGCGGAACTTTACTGTAATTGGTTGATAAGAAACCACACCACAGGTGTCATTAAATAATGAATCTACACTATACACATAATAATTAGGAATGAATCAACTTGTCTATTGATGACGCAGTTTCGTAGCGCTTATGCAATATTAAGAACTTAATGTATCTGTTTTGCTAAATTCCGATAGTCCAATTATAAAGTTAATTAATTTGATGATTTTGTTTACAAACAAAAAGGATAAATATTACTATGATTCATGATAAACATCTGGAAATCTTATTAGTTAATTAATCATATCATATAAAATGCATATTGAAATCTTATTAACTTTTGTTATTTAGCTTTGTTGTTATAGTTTGATTAGTTTCTGTCATTATTGTGATTGTATGATGTCATTAATGATTTTAACGTATGTGTTTGGTATTGCGACGTAACTCTTGGAGAGGATATAAAAGAAATTGGAGAGTTAGTTAAAGAGGAGAAGAGAAAACAAGAGAGTTGAGGAGTGGAGAAGAGAGTTAGAGAGAAAGTTAGTGCGCAGCGAGAAGATGGCTGTGTTTAGAACTTGTAATTTGCTTACGTATAATTTTGTATAATATTTTGAAAAGTGGAACTTGTAAATAAACTAGCTTGAATCAAATCGAAGACTTGACTTACTCTGGTTCGAACTTAGTTAAAGAGGCGGCTGTGTTACAAAAGTGACCAAGCATATCTATAGCCATAAGACAAGTAATGTGACTAGAGTCTAGACAAAAAAACCAGATCAAAATTCTCTAAAATTAGGCCAAATTTTTCTAATGTCTTATGTGTGGACGCCATTTGTATATAACAGGTCAGTCAGTAGTCTCAATACTAGATTAATATATGTTTTCATAGCCTACAGTCTACATGGAAGGTGCTGGTTGCATCCAAAAGCCAAAAATTTGTTTAACAAAAAATATAAGGAATCCAACTTGATGAAATCCTTCAGAATTTTACTCAGAAGAGATGTGACAGGTCTGCTTTTCAAGACTAAACACTCATTCCCAAACGGTTTAGCGCAAAAATCTAATAAGGATGTGTTAGACAAATAAAAATGGATTACTAGCGTCAATATCAAACTTCTCGCTATGTTTCACAAGACTGTATTACGATCAGTTTATTTGAATCGCTATAGAGGAGGCTACCAGTATTTCAGGGTCTAAGTCACTGCATAGATTTGTTCGGATCAATTCTATTCATTGGAGTTTTTTAATGCGATGGGCACCTGTGCCGTGGTCTACATGTGAGATATTCTCCATGGGATAGAATCTAGTTTAGCGGACCCCGCTATTGCGCATGCTCGGACAAATTTTGAACGCCATTTTGTTTTTAACGATTCAGTTTTTATTCATTTTTTGAATGAATTATTTTTAATAACTATTTTAAATGCCTTTTTTGTAATCAATTTTTAATATCATCGGGGGTGTGGGGGCGGCAGCCCCCATAATAACAGTTAATTAGCGGAATGTACCTTTGCGCGTCTGCGCACGCATATTTATATTTACTTTCGGGGACCGTTAAACTAGATGTGTTCCTTTCACCTGGACTATGGGGGGGGGGCACAGGGAGAAGGAACACATCTAGTTTAGCAATCTCCCTGTGCCCCCCCCACATAGTCCAGGTGAAATATGGTGACAATAAAAATATTAGAAATATTTAATTACTTACCAACTAATTTAAAGTCATCAGTTCTATAAACACATCATCATCGTCTTCCAATCATTTCATGAAAAGTAATCCGAAAACATGTCGTGAAGTTTCAAAACATGGCGCGATCACAACACAAAATTGTCACAACTGTAAACTGACACATGGCAAACTTTCACATGTTCTAATGTTCTATCCTGAGAGAACAATAATTAGTTTAATCCATAGAGAATATAATAACAATCTAAATCAACACATTTACTGTATTAGTGTCATAGTGACGATAAATTTAGACGTTTAACTATCAATAAAAAGCACATCCGGTTTACAGGATGACGACGTCAGTAAATATGACATTATATCACCATGGTGATGATAGAATGTATACGACTAAATTTCATTCGGAACCGTCCCTAACGTACACGGATTCAAGAACTAAACTAGGTTCAATTAATTATTTACATGTATTGTGAAGACCCGTAGGAAGAGTGGGGAGCTAGATGGTTTCAATACCATTGAAAGTGATGTTAATTACACTTGACATGTACGACTGTCGCCCCCCCCCCCCTACAATTCATCAGTGTGTCCATCCTTTGAGAACGCATTGAAAATAGTACACATGTACTAATGAAGGTCTACACATAGGCTACTCAGTAAAGGGAAATCTGTTCATAAATATTTCATTGTAAAGCCGCATTGGTTATGTCCATATTTATAAGATAATATACCGCGAAAAGCTGGGCAAAGCTTTAGCGTCGCGGTTTGCGATCCAACCCAATTAGTCTATACCAAGACCTGCGCGACCCGGCTCGTTCTTCGGGGGTCTTGCCCCCGTTTATGCAAATAGTTGGTGAAATACAAAATTTTAGGTTAGCCCACATCGATAGCTACACGTACATACCCGGTTTATAAAAATAGGTCCATAGATAAGGGAGTTATTTAGCGAAAACCGGCTGAAGAACATCGCCCAAAAGACCCAGCGGAGGTGGCCGATCCGGGTGCTGAGTCGCCGCTAGTCATCGCGAACTAGAATATGAGGTGCCAGTGGATCGGGCATCACCTAGGGAACAATTTTAGACCTAGTTTTTTATTAAGGCTTTATAAATAATCATGCTACAGGCATAACACGCATACATAATTTAGGACTAAACTGCGAAATTGTGCTCATTGTCAAAGCCCGTTCACCGGCCATAGTGGAGTGATTTACAAATAAATAGTCCAGATACGAGGTGTTAACTACACCAAACATCCTTATATACCTAATATATACAGTGTAAAACAAAAGTTTGTACAGTTCTTTCAAGCATATCGTTTATAATGAGCGTAAATGATTGGATTTCCTTCACAGAATTTTATAAACGATGAGTCATTTTGAAACTCTCTATGACTGAGACATTGTCAACAGAGTCGAGTTCCAAGAATAGAATCAGCTTATAAATACATTTTATATACAATATTTACCATCAACAATGTTAAAAATAAAACAAAATATCAAACATGCCAAGCTTACCTTAAAACCAGCGAACCATCAATGTAATCAACAACTCTAAAGAAAGTAATCCAAGTATTCCACGAATAATATTTTATTGAAAAATGTTTGAAATCACTTTTATCTGTATTTGTAAATACATAAATCACTCACTGGTTTGCACAAAATAGTTTATTTATCACTTTTATTTAAGATAATTTATCACAAATACAACACTATTGAATTTCAAACCATGTGCGCTCGTTTTGCACGGACTTCACGCACAAAATTTAATTTTGGCGGGAAATATTACTGGGCTGGTCTGAATTGGGATTACATTGGCGGAACCAAGTGAGGGCGACCCGGCGTAAGAGTAAAAAAGAGACTAGGTTATAGTAAAACAATCATGTATCTTACAAATAAGAAATTATTCCTTCGTATTTGTGTAAGATTTTTATCATTATTCAACTGCAATTATAGAAAGTTATATGATACATCTATATGTGCTTTTTATTGTATACCCTGGAAAATACATGGAAATGTGCACGAATCCCTCAGAAATGACTAAGACTCAGAAGCTTCTGGTGTTTCCGGTCAATTGGACCACTGGCCAGAGCTTAAGCCTTTAGCCTGGACCTCAAGTGGAGGCTCTTACGGTCCCATGGACCTCCAATGTGCTTGTACATTTTCGCCCCCTAACTAGAAATCCTAGAACCGCCTATGGGTTATGCTATGTATGGTCCGACAACGAGCATTTAGAAGTGTCTGTACTTTTAACTTTGGTATGGTTAATTTAGATGATAAATTAAAAGTTATTATAATAATATTCTAGTGTGAGATCTCGATCTGCTATATTATATTGCTACATATTGTTGATTTTGATACGAAACATATCAAGTCCATCATTGGACATTTCGGGGGGGGGCAATATCCCCGCTAGATCTGCCTATGTTATATACCATCTTATCTCCATACATGGTAATATAAATAGAATAACCACGTGTTGGCATAAGAAACGCCCACTTTTACATCGTGAATTCCGTGAATACTCACAACATATATTAGTGTTGTAAACTTTACCATATATACTGTGGTGTAGCTGTTTGATTCAGTTCAAGTGTACAATATATGTATTGTTAAATTTGATTTTTTTAAAAAGAGACTGAATTAAACGCCAAGGAATTACTGTTATATTGATACTTTAATACCTGTGCACACTGTAGACAGGAGACTCTGCTAACAACGGCGAGACAGATACATGTATATAAACAATAACCCCTTACCATAGTTATGCATTCTCTAAGCCCAGCCTGTCGAGATCGGGATCCTGCGCGACTGCAAACATCGCCGAGCTGATTTCAGCAGACGTTTTATATACGACGGCGTTAATTATTACAGCTGTGTATATGTTCATTTAACTTATATTTAACCCAATCACACGTTGCTGAACAAGTTTTTTGAGTAAAAAAACTAACAATTCAAATACAAAAGTGTATATCCAATGACAGTAAGAGATATAATAAATTAAAGCATTAGTAAAAGCTGATGTCACTATGAGGGAAAAAGTTTCTAGTAGTAAGTAACTTACTTGATTCATGTGTTAAGGTACCCTGTAATCAACCATGGCTTTCATTGTATTGTAAAAGAAATGTCAGAAAGTGAGTAATTAAGAGGTATATAAACTGTGAAGGAAAAACAAACAAAACATTAGGTAAAGCAGTTCACAAACTATATAAACTTGTTTTTGGTAAGGGGTTGTAAGTTAAAATCAATAATACGTTCAAGTACGCCCTTGCCCAACCTATAGAAAAAATCTAAACCGAGGCAATACACGCTCGGCACGTGGACAGCGCTACGTGTCTTTATTATGTATCTTCATTATACCTGGTAATATCGAGTCACAGCTAGCGTGGTGTATAGTCGTATCGCCCTAATGTTTCAACCAGAACTCTACCGTTTGTTATTGGTAATCTTAGAAATATTGCGGAATTCATAATTTTTCAAAGTTATGACTGATTTTAAACTACTGTATTGTCACGGCACTTACCTGTTCACATTATGGGTAGAAGGATATGTAAGCGGCCGGATAGCTCAGTCGGGAGAGCACTCGCCCTGTAAGCGAGAGGTCCTGGGTTCGAGTCCCGGTCAGGCTGCATATTTTTCTTTCCCTGTGACATTTGGCGCCCAACGTGGGACGTGACAATTACTTGGTCAGTTGAGAAACGCTTGTAAAAATAAATGCTCCTTAAACGGCCTGGAATTCTGAAATTCGAGACGAATTTCCAGTTCGTGGGGGAGTATGTCACGGCACTTACCTGTTCACATTATGGGTAGAAGGATATGTAAGCGGCCGGATAGCTCAGTCGGGAGAGCACTCGCCCTGTAAGCGAGAGGTCCTGGGTTCGAGTCCCGGTCAGGCTGCATATTTTTCTTTCCCTGTGACAGTATGACGAGCCCCCCCTCCGGATTTGAGTTTAGCAGTTTGATGTTTTCAGTTTTGTTTGTGTTGATCTATAATTAGTAGGTGCTTTTGTGCTTAGTTTTGAGTTGTAGTGATGGATCAGGATGACATGTCTTAAACAAATAATCAGGGGTGTTCATTGTCTAATTTCATCCAAGTCCGTAGGAACAGGGGGACTAGATCTAGGGGGTTTAGCCCTCCCAAATGTATTCATCAGTTATTGTGATTGAGAGTCTTTATTTAATCTGTCACGCTTTTTCAGCAAAATCAAAATTACACGCTATATTCAACAAAAACTGCTTAAGATAATTTAGGGTCTTAGTCAGTCTCAAGCCTACTTCATGAGCATCGTCAGTATCTAAGTCAGCGCTTTATACATTGCCATTGCAGACAAACATGCATTTCGGATGGGTACATTGATTTCGGATAAATTTCCCAGTTACCAGAAAGACCAAAATGGAACTTCCTTCCACCGTAATGAATAAATATGATTTATGATTATTTGGTAAGGTAATCTTAAATATTGTGTAAGAATTGAAAATGTGTTTATTTAGAATAAAATTAGAATTTATTTTCGACGTAATAACTAAACTTTACTGTAAGAGGCAATATATGTTTTTGATAAATAATGAGAACTATTCTGTCCTTACGGTGAGTGAACTTACCTTGGTTGATTTGAATCAGGAAAGGTGAAGGTCAAATCGACTTAGCTAAGCTACAGAATTTAAGAAGTAAATAGGGTATTTTTAATCGTCATACATTGCAATAGAGGTAAGAACCTGAACTAATATTGACTGAAATAATTTGTTTAGTTCATAACTGAAGCGAAGTTGGCTTCCTTCATTGTTAAGTTATTTTCGCGAAAATAAACGTTTCGGCCCCGGACATTTCGCACCGGCTAGAATTTTGTAAGTAAAGTATATGTATACGGCTCTTGTACTCCCTTGCATTCAAGCTAGCTTTTATGGCGACGTGGTAGAGTGTCCGTTTACGACTCGAGAGGTCGTGGGTTCGAATCTCAGTTCGGACCATGGATTGTTATAGGGCTACATATAGAAAACTAATAATGGCTGAATAATTTGGTGCAAAGAATGCATTGTGTTGGTTGAAGTGTAACGTTAACAGTCATGACTGTATTTTAGTGTCTCCATGTAAGGTTACCTCCCTTGTTAGCAAGGCAACATTTGTAAACGGGTAACGGTAGACGCTTATTCAAAGACAAATTAGGCGCGTGCAAATGTGCTTCCCGTGCATGAGTTCCAAAGAGCATCAAATGTATGTATGTACCATTCAGATTTCAGTTCTGGTATGCATGGGCATCAGGTGGGTATAGAAAGCGTAAATCGACTGAGAAAATTAGAGTCTGGCAGGAGACTCCGGAGGGTTCACATCGCTCTTCTTGCAATTATCGGGCCTTTGTAGTATGATTAGAGTTATGAAATCTATGGATCCGCGTTCTCATAGAAAGCCAAAGGCATTGTGAGAGGGTCATAGATAGTTTAACTATAGTACCGGGAAAACCCAGCCTTGTATGATAGTTTGTGAGAGTTTCTTTTGTTAACGCTTGGATCACATGTATATATTCCTTGTTTGTTGATATGTTTGGTTTAAGTTGATGTTTCTCATCATTTGTCAAAGTAGACCCCAAGGAAAATAATTATATATTGTATTAAGCATTTTATTATTGTTGAATAGTTTTCAACAAACTACACGGTGCACGTTACAGAAGTATGAAATGATAGGGGAATCAGTAAAGTTTAAGTTTGATAGAATATGCCTAGAGTTCACTTATTCAAGAAAGGCAATTTTAAGGATCATGTAAAGTCTTGGTTTGCAAAATAAAAGTAAACAAGAAATAGCTCTAGTTCTGTCATATTTCCACCAACAGAACTGTTTTATACATCAAAATGTTTCTTATGAAACATACAAAGTGATGCTGGTCATCAATTATAACAAAAGTATTTAACAAAAGATGTTTTTGCAAAATTGATGTTGCATAAATAAAAAAACTAAATTATATTAAAATTTTCTATCTACAAAAATTAACATTAACCCTTTACAGAACTTAAAAGAACATATTCCAATGAATTTATAACCTCAATAAATGTTAAAACAAAACTGAGGCAAATGAAAAACTAAACTGAAAGTAGAAACAGGATTGCGAAAACCCATTACACTTGGATATGTCAAAATGTTTTTCATTTGCCTTAGTTTTGTTTTAACATTTATTAAGGAAATAAATATTGCAGTACCTTCATTGAAATATGAACTTTAATGTCCTGTAAATGACTTAATGGTAAACTAGTTTGTAAAAATGTGTTAATATCTTTTACTATTTTCATTTTTACAGCATCAATTTTGCAAATGCATCTTTTGTTATAAGTTTTCATCCAAATTATTTGCCAGCATCACATTGTATGTTTCTTAAGGAATATTTTGATGTATAAAACAGTGCTCTTGGTGTAAGTTTGAAAGAGAGCATTTTTTATTTTACTATTTTAATGCAAACTAAGACTTTTCTTGAACCTTAAGCCTCCCAACTACAGGTCTTATGTAGTATTTTGTAAGTTTTATTTTCTAACTAGTGGGTTATGTAAATGTTGTGTTTTGATGTACTATTTATATAGGCTGAACATGATAATGTACAGGCTCTATATGAACCCATGGTCAAAGATGATAATGTTGGTCTGCTGGGTGAAGAAGTGGCTAGGACTGGTCAAGTTCTTAAACTTTGGTGAGTTATGCCCCTTTTTGTACTTTTAAAGTCATAGTTGATATTTTTTAAAGTGAAATATCTTCATTACTTACCTTGAGATTTTAATGGAAGTGTATACACTTATTCATCAGTACTGTTATTATATAAATATGAAGAGCCATGATTTTAGATCCCGTGAGTGCAACAAAGTTGTAACTCCCTTTTTGACAATTTTACAGGAGAGAAAAAAACCATAACCATAGATTAAATAATTAATAACAGCAAATGATATTTCAACTTCTGTTTTCAAATAATAAATACAATTTGTGGATGATTAAATAAAATTGAGAAAGTTGATATTTAAAGAGATATTTGATTAAGGTTGAGTTACAACCTTTTTGCGCTGAAATTCAACATATTTTTCAATGAAAAGGGTGCAACAAGGTTGTATATCATTTAAGAGCTTAAATAATTTATATATTTATATTATTTTATTTGATGTTTTGTCACTATTACATTGGTAAATTATAATATATATGATGTGACATGAAGTAAATAACTTCATATCCAGTTTTTAATCATTGATTAAGGGGAATTTTGATTTTGAGCGAACCATTTTTCTTAAATAAAGTCATTTGAACTGATAGTTTCAAATACTTACAATTTTGAATCCACTGAATAATGTAATTAAATGACTGAGAACAATTTTTTTTACACAAAATTCAATAAAACAGAACCAATGCAATGTACTTCTGTTTGTATACCTTAAGACATAATAAAAGTTCTGTGATTTTAATTATTATAATGTAAGAAAATGAAGGAAAATACATTGCTTTCTTGTTATTGAAGTTGTTATCATGAGTGGAAACAGGTGCGTTGTCATAATTTGAAGGGATAAGTCTAAAACATTGATGGCACCACAATTGACGTAATAACCCTATTCCACAGATGATTCATTGTTGCATTTCTTTCATGACAAATAAACATTTATTATGACAACATAAATGATCTGTATAGTACAACAGTGAACGTGTATCCTCAATATTTCTTGATGTATCTATATCATTGATATGCTTGTAGCACAATCAATGACAGCTTGAAGTGACTTAACTGTCTCTATTGATAATCCTTTGAATGAAAGTTTCATTTTCCTTGAGCAAGAAGTTTACCTGATACTTTTCACTTCATTTGGATACAAATGGGTACTGTGAGGTTTAGAAGTTGATACGATAATCAGTGGTGATTACACAGGATTGTAGCCATCCGGCTAGCTCAGTTGGTAGCATGCTAGTCTACTGTTCAAGGGGTCGTGGTTTCGATTCCCGGGTTGGGCATACTTTCATTGAGCTTGGTCATGAAATTATTTCTATGGCCATTCTCCCTTCTACCAATGATTTTTAATTATGTAGGGCAGTTGTCAGTCACTGATGAAAGTATGCGCTTAGTAGTTGGCTAACAGCTAAATCCTGAGATTTAGCCTTTTCAGGAAGAGTGAGTCAGTTGACTGACCGCTGTTTTATGACCTATACAATGTGTTGCTACGGTGTTAAACCCGACAAAAACAAACAAAAACACAGGATTGTAGTCTGCTGTATATGGAAGCAGACCCTAAATTGAACTTACACTAGTTTAAACTTTATATATAATTTATATTATATATATTCCAGGGTGACAAAGTGGATAAATCTGTATTTCCAAGGAGAACAATTAAAATCAAGAGTATAGAAAATATGTGAGGGTAATTACTTACAATTTTATTTTTATCTATCTATTTGGAGTGGGCGTGGCCGAGGGGTTACGATGTTGGACTGGTAATCATTGGATAACCAGCTCTCCTTTGCTTTGAATCCCATCTAAAACCTGCCACGTTGATTCCTTGAGCAAGAAACTTTATCCTGTCAGCTCTGTACTGGGGGACCAGGAAGTGGATTTGAAAGTTGTAAGAACTAGTTTCACAATCATTAGTACAGTACATTCTGCTTTCCAGTATTTAAAGTTAAAATCCATTATTTTTTATCTTTTTGCAATACATTTCAATCTTACTTTTGATCAAATTTACATAGCCGTACAAATTAAGATATCTGCATTTTATTATCTTATCTGCTATTTTGAAGTTTTATTCAACACCATCTAATTTGTTTCAAGTGATGTTCAAACATTGCATTGTTTAGCCTTTTTAGCCACTTATAGATAGCTATGATTGAGTTATCTCAAACAAAACATTTTGGTGTTTATCCACCCCCCCCCACCCTAAATGATAAAAATAGTCAGTATTATCTGTTTTATTTCTAGTTCACACTTGTGAACACTTGTTAGTGTTTTTGTTAGTTCACTATGTAACATTACTAACAGTAGCAAATCCCTGTGATTGAAGTACAGTTGAATTACAATTTTTGACACATGATTTTTTCGAAAGTAAGAGATCTGTGGTCCTGACATTTTTGCCTATATGTTTAATATAAAAATTTTGCTATAATTGGACATGCAATTTTATGAAATTCGGGCTAATTTGACAACTTTTTGTTATCCACGGAACATTAAGTCAGTTAAAATTTGATGTTTTTTTTTTTTCAATACAGAACTCCGGTCAAGAATTTTTCACTCCTCTAATTGTCTACCTTTTAAGTATAGTTTAATTGCAATCTTTTGATATTGATAACGGCGTGTGCTTTTCATGCCCATCAATCAGGGGTCATTGGGTCTTGTATTGAGAAAACAATTCCACAAACAGATGCAATTGTGCCACATTTGTTGTATAACTGACATAAACATTTGACTTAAAGTTAGTTTACTTATTTGTCGGTACTATATTTACACCGCTACTAAGGGACGTAACTGTGGATGAATTATTTTTGGAGTTATTGACCTTTTATACTTAAAAATTGCAAAATATGAGGTTAATTTTTTTTCTATATATGGAATATCTTGAATACAAAACTATATCTACTAGGTGTCTACACTGGTAAACAATATATATCAAATATCTATTGTAGGTTTGATAGATATATCGGAGAGAATGTTTCTGTATCGAACAAAATATCAATTAATGACGGTCATACAAAGTCAGTTTCTAGGATAATAACATTTTCACTTTCATGTACCTGTAATCCAAATAAAATAGTTTTGACAAGTTTTCCAATAAACAGAATAATCTTGTTTTGTAGCATTTTCCAAAAATCTTTTCTGAATAAAAGATTGACTTAACAGTTAACATACAAGTATTAATTCAAATAAAAAGTTTACATAAAGTAGTTTACATTACAACAAAAATGATAAAAACCCTAAGATTAAAATAGTTTAAAAACAATGAAGTTAAACAGTACGAAGTATAAAATCTAACCAAACTTACCTAAAAATAGACAATAAGAATTAGATCCTTTCCAGCTTCTTTATTATTAATATAGTGTAACAAATTTCAATAGCAATGTGATAATTGCCTGCTGGAAAAGGACCCTTTTTATGTTGCTTCCTCGCTGATGATTGGATAACACGAAATTGACCAATAATTTTTCGGTATTTTAGGCTAGGCGGAGTCCAAAGGCTTGGACCTCATACATGAAAATTTTACTGAAACAATATAATGCCAGATAATTTACTTGATTTTATTATTGTTGTTGTTTCAGGACTAGTGTAATGTTTATAATTGACAACTTTGTAGACAGAGTCAGTGATAGACTTGATATCATATAAGGTAAATTTTGAAGATTTGCATATTTTCCAATATTTTGATTCCGTTATGCATTATACATTATATTTCTGGTCATGTATATAAAGTAATAAAGTTTATATTTTTTGGCATATGTTCATTGAATAAAACCACAATTCACTGTATAGCTTGAAAGAAAACTTTTCAAATCTTATATTTTCATTAATGCTTAAATTTAAAGTAAAAATTCTGAGGCTCAAACTCAACTTATTACTCACCTTTGTTTTGTACCATTCGGAACACCTCGACCTTTCATGAATGAATAATCTCGGAAGGATTCGTGGGGGGGGTCTTCCCTGGATTTTGGTGATTTTACTACCTACTCGAGGCCAACCATGTAACGGTTGCACAAAATAGTTCTTGTAGTATACACACATTTCTTTGTCTAAGCATATTTTTTTGTCTTAAATTAAACCAAATATTGTTCATCGGTATCATTAAAATATGTAATTTCAAATTTACAGACTAAAAAAGAAACTTAAGTCATTGCCTTAATGATCGTATATTTATTTACTTCAACACTAGTTTTTCCAAAATGGCGTCTAAATATGTCCCAGGTTATTCGTAGCGAATGGCGGAGGAGTTCTGAATGTGTTTTATACTTGTCGCCTTCCTTCTAATCAATCCTTTCATCTTGTTTACATGTTTATGGAATCGTTTTTAATTCTTATATGTTTGTGTTGTATTTATTCCTTGTATTTGTTGACTAAGAATAACATGAACAAAGTGAAATGATGTGCAACGCGAGAAAAGTGTCCTTAAGATGTTTGATGTCATTTGCGGTAAACACCACAAACGTTATCGAGGTCAATTTTTGTGTACACATATCACATCAGTGATTATTGCATTGTTTATACTAACTATTTAACTGGCTATCTTGCATTAGTTAAAGGGAATAAATTAACATTTTGTTAAATATGACTGACTTACAAACATTGTTAAACAAAATCAGTAACAAATAGCGTAGAAGTAAGGATTGTTAGTAGTTATTATTTGTGTTTTTCCATTCAACTTTCGTCAATGTGCCAAGCCTTTGTTTCGTGTGTAGCCGCCCAGCTAGCTCAGTTGGTTGCACCCAAGTCTACTAATTGAGGGGTCGTGGGTTCGATTCCTGGGCGGCTTGGTCATGAAATTATTAATTATTCATCAATGTGTTCATTTTAATTGTTGGTGAGAGTGGTCCGGCTAGCTTAGTTGGTAGAACACAAGTTTTTTTGATTTGGATTTGATTGGGGTGATTGGGTTGGGCATACTTTCGTGGAGCTTGGTCATGAAATTATTTCTACGTCCATTCTCTCTCTTACCAATAATTTGAATTATGTAGGGGAGTTGTCAGTCACTGCCGAAAGTATGTGCTAAGTAGTTGGTTCACAGCTTAATCCAGAGATTTAGCCTTTCCATGAGGAGTGAGTAGGTTGACTGACCGCCGTTATATGACCTTTGTAATGTGTTGCAACGGCGTTAAACCCAACAGAACAAACAAACAAACAAATATATCAGTCTATTGTTTCATTTAACAACTATAGATCAGAGTAACTGTATTTTCATCTTTGTCTATATAATGGTATGTTTCTACATGTTGCTGAATGTCTTGTTGGCTGTGGCTTATCATAGTTATAACTCTAATTATAAGGTAATACATAACAGGTATAAATTTTTAACTATAATTTTATAAGACTATGCAAATTTTAAAATGCAAATCTGTATTCAGGGAACTTAGTAAAGTGACTTTCAGAAACAATTATTCATAAAATTCTTGCAACAATAGAAATCGTAACAGTAAGTTTCTTTATGTGAAAATACCCTCATTAGCCTGTAGGGCTGTCACAATATATCAGTATACCAGTATATTGCAATACCCAGCTGAGGCAATACGTACCGCCCTAGGACTTAAACGTACTGGTATTTGACAATTTTTTTATTTCATTTTTAGCTCAACATTACGAAGTAAATGGAGAGCTCTCCTACTCGCCCTAGCATCGGTGTCCGCTTCCACATTTCTGATAAAAGTTTTTGTGCAGTAAAATATTTTTTACCATAACTGTTTAATTTCTTATGGTATCAACTTCAAACTATAAATACCTGCTCCTATCAACCTCATCTCATGTGACAAGGTTCATAACTCCAAATACATTTTTTTTCTGAATTATCTCCCCTTATACGTTTAGTTTTCATTTAAAAATGTTTGTTTTTACTGCAACTGTTTTATTTCTGTAGGTATCTACTTCAAACTTTAAATATATGTTCATTATTATCAACCACATCTCATGTGACAAGGTTCATAACTCCAAATAATTTTTTTTTCTGAAATATCTCCCCATGTACTTAAATGTTTTTTTTTTACTTTAAATTTGTTAAGGTTATATTTTCAAATTTTAAAATATATATGTCCCTTATTATCAACCACATCTCATGTGACAAATACATTTGTACTTACTAGGCGAGCATGCTGTCTCTACTGACAGCTCTTGTTCCATCTTTCATTCAATCTAAGCTTGATCAATAAGATTTTCTGGGAAATGAAAAGTAGTAGCTACTTATTGTGTTATTTGATAACATTGAATCATTTGCCTTAAAAATTGATCTAAAACATATTTTTGTTTACCTGATGAGTTGTTGCTATAGACCATGTGCATATAGATGCTGGTATTTTCTCACATTTTAATGACCTCTGTGTAAATGATATTTGTAAAACTATTTCTCTGTAATTTAAAGGTTACATATGAATGTGTCAAAACAATTGTGATGATTATTGGTACGGAGATACGGGATTTAATATTGTCCAATGTGAGGTCAGTTCATCTGGGTCAAAAGATGCATTAGTACGTCTTTGTTTTAAGTCGCTTATTGAATATAGTTGTTTTGAAGAGTATAAAAGGAGAAAATTAGTCAATTTTAATCAGTCTGCAGTTGGCAGCAGACTCGCTTGTCCGACCCTCTGAGCCCCAGAATTAATTAATAAATATTTATCTACTTCCGGTTATGTTTTACTGAAATTGTTAGTTGTTATAGTGGGTACTTGTATGTGATGGTTGGTGAGACAACGCTATAAGAATAACCTGGGAAACCCGAAGTCAATTGTCCTCCTTGTTGTTTGCCGCAACTCTGCCGAAGCCTCGCTTCCCTGGAGTGGTATGCAACTGGAGAAATGCCCGGATCGCAGTAGTGTTCTATAGTTGTTGTTCGTGAATATTGATAAGGCTGAGAGCCGAAATAGAGTTGCTGGCTAAGGCGTGGAGCCGTGTTAGATATATAACTAAAACTATTGTAGAGTTTTAGTGGTTGCCAGCTTAATGTTATACTAGTTGATTACTATGATTGTTGGTGAAACAACGCTATATGTAATACCTGGGAAACCCGAAGTCAACTGTCCTCCTTGTTGTTTACCGAAACTCTGTGGAAGCCTAGCTACCCCAGAGTGTATTCAACTGGAGAAACGACTGGATCGCAGCCGTGTTCTATAGTGGTTGTTTGTGAATATTGATGAGGCTGAGAGCCGAAACAGAGATGCTGGCTAAGGGGTGGAGCCGTGTTAGATATATAACTAAAACTATTGTAGAGTTTTAGTGGTTGCCAGCTTGATCCTATACTAGTTGAATAATATGTCATGTTGAAAGGTTGATGACACTGTGGATTTAAATTGGTAGTTTAGTGATTATGTGTCGAAGAGTCAGCAATAGAGATTAGCTATTGGATATAGCATTGATTATTTTATGAGAAGTTTATGGTAGCCCGGCGTATTTTATACCCACTTTATGTACAGTAAAAACTGTTTACAGTGACCTTCGATGGGAGAAACGGAAAAAGGTCATTATAGACAGGGAGTCACTGTTAATAGTCTCTACAGTCTACATTTTTCATTTTAATTGAACAGTTCTTCTGGTTAAGCATGTTTGCTTTCAATTTTATGTTCATCAGAGATTAAGATGCATGAAGGGCTATTTTGGAAAATATTTTATCAATATCCTTAATTTTGACCCTTCTTTGTTTAAATATTTTCTTAAAAAATAAGTTCTGCTATAATTATTAAATATTTTCGTAAATAATACTTTTCATTAGCAATTTGTGCTTTTTATTGTTTTTTAGAGTCTAATACACAATTTTAGCTGATAGATTACGTGATGAATATTATACAATTTTCACAAATTCAACCTATGTTTATTCTTGAAATCGAAAAAACGAGGGAAGTTTCCCCTTACTTATTGCTAAATTAAGAAGATCTAACATTCGAAATAATAACATTAATAAATAACTAACGTAATTTTAACGATGTTCCACTTTATAGGCAATAGCGTCGGTCGCGAAATGTATGACAGTACGAAATAAAAAAACTTTATTCATAGTAAAATGATGATAAAATAATTTGTTTTACGATTATTTTGACGTGAGATTTAACGATTATTATTATCAATTGATCGGAGATTATTATTGTTGTCAACATTAATTGTCTTAAAAAACATTTGCAAACTGTTTATTACGTCTTTTTAAACATGCTCATAATTAAATACAATTATCAATTTAACGGCGAGCATCCAAAAAGCCCTATCTACTTAAATCAATATCACAGTTTGTCACGTGTTTGTTTAATTGCAACCGTTTGATTACGTAATCAATCTTATCAGGCCGACATGTTGCATTATTGATTTTTTTGAGCGGACGTTGATTGGTCTTCATTGGTGAGAATATACACAGGGGCCATCGATAAACAAAGGAGTTACTAATTATCGGCTTTTGAAGCGTGTATACTAACTGCAACTCCCGCGTAGCGCGCATCGCTGATTGGTCGATTACATCACATGGCCGGACGTATCATACGCTCAACGATTCAACTATGACTTGAATGCAATTATTGAAGATTTATTCGAGTTACTCCCCTTGCAAAAGTCGCTGTTCACGGCCTTTATACCGTAATGGGAGGCCTTAAATCATGGTCGCTGTGCGGACTAGACAGGGAGTCGCTACATACAGACCATTTATATAGTAAAAACTGTTCGGCGCACCTAACAATGGTCACTAAAGACAGAACGTCGCTATAAACAGGGGGTCACTAAGACAGTCTCTACTGTATATGTTTTATACTGGTCATCGTATATATTGTTAGTAGCTCAGCGACAGAGATGATCCACTCTTGTCGCTCATCCACTTGATATACATACGAGCTTATATATATATATTGTTGCTCAACTGCTTTGTCTTTTGTAAAACAGCGTCCATCTACTTGTAGTTTATTAGTCATGTTACGGTTTCGAATGTTGTTCGCCCTTCCACTAGTTATTCATGACGAGCTGATAGCTCGACTTCAGTAGCATATTTGAAATTATTCCCGTTTGTACTGTCCATATGTACTTTCTTTGCCATCATATACTATTATGGAATGTTCGGCGACGGAGACAGGTAACTCTGATCGCCCGTTCATTTGATAACAAGGACGAGCTTCATAGAAGCTCTCGTCTATCAAAGTTATCCATGTCATTTTGCAATGTATATAATTTTCCATGTTTGTTTGTCAGCTATAGTTGATAATCTTGTATAATATTGTCTATTATAGCATCACTCTTGCTTTCATTGTCTTATGTATATATGTAGTGATGTTGTTTTAAATGGATTACTTTTGACCTTTTTATTAATCTCATGCTTTGTGATGCTCTTCGTGATCATGTATATCATCGTATTTATAGATATGTTGTATAGTTGCTGTTGTTAAATGTGTCTTATAGTTCATGACTTGTACATATACCTTTTTATTATTTTATTTTACCAATCATTAAGCTAAGTAGCTCGAGAAAAATACTTTTATATATAGTTGACCGCTCGGATACATGTTACACAATGAAGTAAAAACCCTATATTAAGACCATTTTGCTTTTAGGACCATTGATTTTGATGGTTCTAAGTGTGGTATTTTATTCTAATTGCTTCAAAAAGCCTGTATTATGTTTTATTATGTTTTATTTGTAGGATGAACTCAGAAGAAGCTGTTGGGAAAAGAAAATTAGGTAATGCCTTTGATGTTATACAAGTTAATTATTAGAGTGCAGATATGGTTACTTATCATACATGGAAGAGACTAATAACTTTAGTTAAACCTACATTGTCTTAAAACCAAATAGATTTAGAATGTTGATATCAGATATGGGCAGATCAGGACATATCGGTATGTATTTGTTAAATTTTCAAAATAAGGATAATTTTTATTTATTATTGTGGTTTAGTAAACAGCATAGCAACACATTGTATAGGTCATATCTTGGTGGTTAGTCAACTTCTGGATTTAGCCGTCAACCATTTACTTGGCGCATACTTCCATCATTGACTGACAACTGCCCTACATTATAAAGAATTAGTGGAAGGAGGAAGAATGGTCGTAGAAGTACTTCATGGCCAAACTCCATGTGAATCAAATCCATGACTCCTCAAAAGTAGACTTGCATGCTACCAACTGAGCTGGACGGATGGGCTGGATCATTTTAACTTCAATCTTTAAACTCTCATATTGTATTAGTTCAAAGATTTTGTTTTCAATTTTAATAGAATGGTATTGTTTGATACAAGCATTATTTTCACTATACAAGGTAGAAAATAGACATGAAAAAGTTAACCAATATACTGGTTAATATTGTAATAAGATTCTGACAGTTTTTCAACCTGTTTTTAGACTTTCGGCGATTTTGCAGGAAGGCTTAAGTTATACCACAAGTCGAAAACTATCGCAATTCTAATGCCTGACCAGTTTAACCTGTGGAGTGATACACATGTCTTTGATATACTAGGCAGTCGAGCGATAAACGTTTTTCCATCATTGATAAACGAGTGGAAGGGGGAGCAGTCAATTCTCGTTAATACACTAAGCAGGATATACATGTACATCATGATCAATGAAGTGTTAATATTATCCACAGCAAATCAAAGTTTTACATTCCATGTTGAGAAGTTTATGTAGTAAGAGCAATAAAATGATTTGTATATTGATTGTGTCTGTAGCTGTTTAATGTAATGATACTTGGGTCATTAATTGTAGTACTTGAAGTTTAAGTTGTTTTACAGTATTGTACCATAATTATAATACCTACAGAATTTGTATGCTAAGTGACTAAGTGTACAGAGAAAACTGTACTTCAAGATTTTGTATGGGGAGGAAAATAAAATCTTTGCATTTTGAACTGAGAGTATTTTCCAGTTATACAGGGAATAACTAATATTTCTCCTGCATTTTTGCACTGATCGATTAGTTCTTGAATCTACTGTTTAAGAAGTAATCTTTGGTATGGATTTGTTTGGTTTCAATGTGCACAAAAGTTTTTCTGTATTTAAATACTTTGATTAACTGTTTTTATCAGAATTTGAAATTTAAATTTTTGAATAAATGTTAAATTAAAAATTTTGTTAAAAATTTGAAATAATCTTATTATGCTATAATAGGTTAAACATTTAGTCAAATGAGAGAAAAGTTCTTTTCGAAAGTTTGTTTCAAATATGCATTTTCTAACATATCCATTTTACACAAATCATTCAAGTTTTCAATATTGCAATGCCTTTCAGTGTAACTTTTTTAAAATCAGTCAAAGTGATTATAAAAAAATAATAATATTCACTTATATAAAACAGATGCACTTTTATCTTGTACATACTTCAACACATACTATCAGAGTATTTGCTACATGAAAGCATTGTCAATATACAACAATGAATGAAAAAAAAAACCAAAAAACTAATCATACATGAAATGATGAAATGCATTTGAGTTTTAATATTTATCTCAATGTCTTAATAATTTCTCAACAGGTTGTCAAGAGTTTATGAATGTTCCCAATTTACTGAATGTCCCAGTGTCTGAAGTAGATGACCACATTACAGTGTTTGAAGTAGTTTCTTCTGTGTACAATTCTGTCCCAGCAGTATGTGTAAAACTTTCATTGACAACATGTAAGACATTGATTTTATTTTTTGTCTTTTATTGTTAATTAAACAACTGACATGATCATTGTTACTGGGCTATTAGGAATAAGTGTATACATCTGTATGTACTTTATTGTATAGGTGACAAGCACCAATGTGTCCTGCCAATACAATTGTCTGTTCTGTAATATACTATTTATGTACATACAATGCTCATTTGTAATAGATGTCCAGGGGCAGATCCAGGAATTTTTTCTAGGGGGTTGTCCAAACTTTTGAATCCCCACCACATTATACACTGCAGAATAACTCAACATATTAATTATGCAAACTACATAACCATTAAATCTATGTTAAGCACAGAGAAAAATTGCTTTATGTTATTTAAAAATGGCTTACAGTTAAAAAATACACTCATGGACAGGTACATTTTTGAAATTTCAGGGGGGGTCCAGACCTCTGCCCCCCCCTCACTGGGTCCGCCTATGGATGTCATTAAAATAGCTTTCAGATATGTTTGAATTTTCATATTATTCTTTAGTGATGTAGTGTAAGCACAAACTCCACTGTATATTTTTGAGCCAAATTTATACAAAATGCCTGTTTTGTCTGTACAGCCATGACAATAGATCATTTTGTTAGGTCAATCTTAGCTATAAAAAAATGTGTAAGCAAACATATCTAGAATTATTACCATACAGCCAAAAAGCAAAGAGAAAGATTTTTTTTAGCTATTTGAAACGTCTTTTTCAGTACATTATAATCTAAGATGTGATAGTTGTTTAAGAAGTGCTATTGATAGCTTGTAATGTGAGGGAATAAATAGAATATTCTGTGTTTTGTTTATCTTGGAAGTATTATTGAAGATGTTTACACATGGTTTGGTTAAATATCTGATGAAAAATTTGTAACTGGTAAGTGATTATATCTTTAATAATATCATCTATAAAACTTTGCCCCTTCATACTTTGGACCACTTATACAATGACTGGAATGATTCAAGATGACGAACTTTGATGTAATGATAACAAACATTTACAGAATATGCATAAAACAATTCAATAAGCATATTTCAACTTAGGCATTGTATCTAAGTTTAAGCATCAATAACAAACAATTAATTCTTATTCATATTGTTTTTAATTATAGGACCTAGTTATAAAATTATACATGTATATATTTTGTATTAATGGCTATTTTAGCTATTTTATCATGTATACTGCAGACTCTGCATGGAAGAACAGAAAACAAAGTGTAAAAGAGAGAAAGAATACAAGCTTACATGAAACTGGTCTATAATATACTATTTACAAAGTGTATTGTTATAATATGAAAAAATGACTAGAGATGGTTCTTTTAGGTCATGTAAGTATTAAATTACTTTTTATATCAACTGATATCATGTATCAGTAGCTAGCTTGATTTTGGTAAAATACAGGATTCCAGGTCTCGATACACGTTTAACACCATTGTTGGAATCCTCGGCTTTTTTCGCCCAAAGAAAAACGTTTATACGACGACAAGTTATACAATTTATGCATCTCAAATGTAGATTGAAAACAAAAAATATTCTTCTATATCTTTGTAAATATATAACTAAATAATATAAATGTCGTTGAATTTATTAAATATTCTGGTTTACCTCACAAATTCTTTAAAATCAATTTTTGAAAGTTTGTTTGAATCAATTTTAAAACCACGCACATGAATGCCTACTTAAAACTCACACGATAGATAAAGAAATTCATGTTTAATTATGTTCCATAGTTTTTTTTTAACCCGTTCACAGAGAAAATATGTCATAATTCTGTACCTGGTTCATTATACCCCCGCTTCGAAGAAGAGGGGGGTATACTGTTTTACCCTTGTCCGTGCGTGCGTGTGTCCGTCCGTCCGTTACAAAATTTCCGTCGCAGTTTTCTCAGCAACTATAACATGCAGCAGCCTAATACTTTGCATATTGCTTCATTCCATAGTCCCATGTGGTGTAAAGCGATTTCATGCTCCTTGCTCATCTACTTCCTGTTTGTCGCATATTTTTAGATTTTTGCGGGGGTATCACTAGTGAGCATTAGCTCACAGATTTAATTGTTTCACATTCTTAGCATGATTGTAAAATATAATCTTATAATATTGTATCAATAATTTTATTGAATACCGACATTTTAGTAGATAAAAAAGTACACCAGAGGCGAGCAGTCAATACATGATTGACAAAGAAGAACACGATTGCTGATATTTACTATAACAATTACATAAGTACATGGTGTACAATAAAAATGCAAACTACAGAATAAAAAATAACATTACTGTCTAAATATGTTTATGTCATTCATTTCAAATTGGATTTAATCAGATTTAATACCATGCACACGATAGCTGACTGAATTCACATATTAGATAAAGAAATACACATTTAATTTTTTTTCTTTGTTTATTTTCCAAGCCATTCATGGACAACAGATGTCATAAATTTGTACACATTTCAAAACACAGTCTTAGCGTGATTGTAAACATCATAAGCTGGTAATATTGTATCCATTAATTTATTATACCCCCGTTTGGAAGAAGAGGGGGGGTATACTGTTTTACCCTTGTCCGTGCATGCGTCCGTCTATTCGTCCGTCCGTTACAAAATTTCCGTCGCAGCTTTCTCAGCAACTATAACATGCAGCAGCCTAATACTTTGCATATTGCTTCATCCGATAGTCCCATGTGGTGTAAAGCGATTTCATGCTCCTTGCGCATCTACTTCCTGTTTGTCTTATATTTTTAGATTTTTGCGGGGGTATCACTAGTGAGCATTAGCTCACAGATTTACTTGTTGAATATCGACATTCACTTACACACGGTTGAAATAATAATGATCATGTTCACATGATACATGTTAGAAAATATGCAACCACAATATCTCGGACTGTCTTCCATCATGTAATTTACACGATGAATGATACAAGTTTTACTATACACGCACAACACGTTCTACCATACAATGCGCATGATCTGAGCGATACACGCACGGTAAATGCATGGTACACGGAAATTTCGGAAACTTGCACCTTCCAAGTACTCTAACATGGGTCCTGTGTTAGGATATGTGTTTGAAATGTCAGAAGTCACAGGTTTTACATGGTACAGATGTAGGTAGGAACTCGGCTGTGAAAAATATTTATTACCAAACTCTACAAGTTTATGATGATACCTCTATGTAGATCCTATCTGGGTATTGGAACCATGATACCTGTATCTCTTGCAAGGCACACTACCAACTGAGTGAATAAGAATCTAAATTACTATGAGCATTAATAATTTGAAAATTCCTTCGAGTTGAAATTTTATTTATCTTTCTTATTTAATATTCTTAGCTCCCATAAGATCATATAGTTGACACAATGTTTTACCTGACTAATTATACAGGTCATATCATGGCAGCTAGTCAACCAAGTCACATATTTCAATCAGTGACTGACAACTGACCTATATGATTTAGAATCAGTGACTGTAGGGAGAATGGCTGTAGAAATTATTTTATGATCAAAACTCAACCAAGGTATTCCCTGTCCAAGAATAGAACCCACAACTCCTTGATCAGTCAAACTTGTGTTCTTTCTACTGAGCTACCTGGGCAACTACAATTTTAAGTCAAAGCCAAACTACTTATTATATGTATGTATAACTTAGAAGATGATCAGAGTTTTAAGTAAAACGTCTGATGGTGACACTTTTCTATTCATATACCAATAATTGTTTTGTTAAGTAATACATTAAGATTGATATATTCCAATTTTTTAGTTTTTTCAGGACTGGTGTAAGAAAAAAGTGATGAACTAGTGGTACCTATATTATAGATAAAACTTTTATCTCACTATGGTACATTGCAGGTAACATTTGCATGATTTCTTGTCCTAGCCATGGCCCAGTGCAAGCTTGTAAAATAGTTTATTTTAAAGTAAAGGGTCCTGGGTTTGAATTCCGGCCTCTACCCTTCCAGGAAAATTATTATCACTTCATCTCCATGGAGAGTGAAGTTGTCAACTGATTGTGGAAAGTTAAGTTACTACTGGTAATGAATGAGGTCCTGGAAAGTTGGTTTGATGAGAGGCCATAATGTACATAATAAAATAAAAGTATGAATACATAAAGCAAAAATATCTAAAAAGTTCCTTACGTTAAAGAAGTTGGCTACAAGACAAATTTATGATTTTATGTAGGTGATAAGCTGTATAATAGAATGATATACAGCATTATTTTGAAAGTTAATATATCAAAATTTTACAATCAGGATTTTGTTCCAGAAGTCTTTACAAGATTCTTATACTGAACACTGAAGCAATAAATTATTACAATATAATTATATATTAATAAATAATGTCAGAACTTGATATTTGCTTTAAATGTATTGATTCATTACTGTTAGGAAGTTACTACATGACATGCTGCAGTCTGCCACATTCTTACTATTGGACCACAACAACTTCTTGATATTTCTACTTTGTTATACAAGGGAAACCTGAGTCAATAGCGTAGTTGATAGCTTGCTGGGATTTGGAAACTAGTGTCCGAAAGGGGGTACGGGTTCAAATCCCACCATCCTTCATTGATAAGGTATATGGAGAAGTTTCCGGCCTTGTGGAAGGGTAGGTGAGTACTGGTTATAGACAAGGGTCCAGAAAAACTAGGTTAGATGTGCTGGATGTTGTAAAATGACCAAAAAGTGTTATGACCAATAAAATAAATAAATATGAAAGAAGACCTGGCTTATGTACTTAAATATTCGAGAAAATTCTTTTTAATGCTATAATATGAAACAACAAGATCTTTTTAAGACTTATTACTTTAAATCTTTTAGAAAGTTATTAAGATACACATATTTGTGATATACACTGTGTATATATGAACATTGACATTTTATGATTACAGATGAAGATTTGAATAATTCAAGAATTATGAAAATTTAGGTTTCCTTCATATGAAATTATTGTTGTGTGTTTTAAGGGGCAGAATAATCCCCATGCTATAATTTTCTTAGAATTTCTATAATTTGTGTTATTTCTTGTGTTGTTAAAATTATAGCTATGTGTTTAAGGGGCAGAATAATCCCCATGCTATAATTTTAAGTGATTACTTTATTCAGTGGATATAGTACAAATAAACTTTATAATCATAGACAGTTTAGTACAGTTGAATACAAATAGAAATGTGAGATACAAGAAGAATCAAACCATTAGTTTACCAGGAAGATGTAAAGATTGTAGCATTGATAGATGTAATAAACTCTATATTTACAATGTATTATGTATTAACAACCATGTTTTGTCATTTAAATAATTGTTATAGTCAGACAGAAAACCTAAGCTTGACCTTTATGTAAGAATATATTAAAATCAGTATTAACAGTCTATTTTCTTAGTTCGACTTTACAAAGTGAATGGAGAGCTCTCCTACTCGCCCTAGGGCTGCAAGGATTCGATTCTATTCATTGAAACTCGATTGTGAGGGAGCCGGACCCGCATTTCAATTCGATACTGACTTTTAAACATGTTTACATAAGTTATAACGATAAAAGCAAAGGCCCACCTAAAAGACAAAGTATGTTGACAGTGGAACTAGGTTTCACTTTGTTACATTTCTCTAAAGTTTCCATTACAATTTTTAGTAGCATGTCTTGGAAACTCTGTTTCAAATATATATTTATAGTATATGCCCCGTGATTGAATTTTACCTGTTCTGACAAAGTGACAGTTTTTAAGCACCGCACGCGCAAGTCAAGTTTTGATGTTAGTTAATTCAAATTTAAATATATTTGCCTACACAGTGTATGTTTATGTTATATGTACAGTAGTATATCAAGAACTGCATCTTTCTACAATTTATGCTCCGTGCTGGCTATACGATTTTAGTCGGAATTACATTAATTATACATTTTCGCTACCTTTACATTTGTACCCAATCCATTTCGTTCTTAAAAAAGCAAATATTAATTTAGCAGATTTTTCGATTTTCGTGTCATCAAATTTCAGTAACACTGTTATTTAATCATATTATTTAGTTTTAAGCTCAAATAAATGTATCAATGCATATTTGAAGTAAATTATATTAATAAATAAATCTAATCGAAAAAAATCGAATTGCATCGAATCGACTTTCCGGTCAATCGTTGCAGCTCTAACTCACCCAAGCATCGGCATCCACTTCTACAATTCTGATTTAAGTTTTTGTGCAGTAAAATATTTTTACTACAGTGGAACCTGTATTAACGATCACCTCTATATAGCGTGACCCTGTCCATTACGGTCAGTTCAGGGTCCTCCCAAAAAGTTTTGTTCTAATTTGACCCTTTATATAGCGTGACCCTCTTCAACGCGGTCAGCGGTCACTAGTTTTAGACCAATTTGTGTCGTATAACGGTCAATTGACCGGAACAAGTAATTTTCACGGATGTGTAAAAATAACCATCACCGTCAACAGCTGACAGACTGCAAACATTCGATCACGCTTTTTAAAGGCGTGAAAAACATATTACTACAATAGATTATGGCGATTATTGTTATTTAATCTGTAAAAGAGAGTTTTGTGTGTTCTAACAAACAAGATTGAGTGAAAATTATGTATCAAATAAGATAATTTTAATGTTTATGCACGATTGTATTAAGATTATTTTTCTCAACATCGGATATATATTCGTATCGAAATTATTTGCTTCGCAGTTAGTTATGATTTTCATCGACATGGCCAGCAATATCAAGTGGAAAATGACAAGTTATAAAATATTTCAATTGCAATCAGTGCAACTGTGGATATGCGGCTTGACAATACAGCAAGTCTGAAGAAATAGCTTAATATTTTAGCTAAATACTAAACTAGTTCGATTTATAATTTCATTTCCAATACAATTCATTGTCCAATCAATATTATGTTTTTACATTAATTTATATTGAAAATGAAACATAATGTTTATATATGACTATAGTATAATTATTGTGATGAAATAGCATAAATTATATTTGTTTGTTTTGAGAGACCCTGTATATAGTGGTGACTTGTCTGTAGTGGTCACTTTCAGACAGTCCCTTAGCTGAACGCTTATAGACAGGTTTGACTGTATAACTTTTATATTTCTTAAGGTATCAGCTTCAAACTTTAAATATATGTTCCTAATTATCAACCACATATCATGTGACAAGTTTCATAACTTCAGTTACATTTTTTTATCAAAATTGTCCTCCGTGAACTTATAATTTTCTTTAAAAAAAATTTTTACTTAGAATTTGTTAAGGTTATATTTTCAAATTTAAAATATGTATGTTCCTTATCATCAACCACATCTCATGTGACAAATACTTACTTAGTCAAGCATGCTGTCTCTACTGACAGCTCTTGTTGTCTTTGTAAATTGCGCTTTATCAGAAGTTTTTGGCAAAACACGTACTGAACAATTAATTTTTTTCATAAGAATAAATACTTTGAAACAATGCCGCAATATTGCAGGCATGTGTTTTCCCCAAAATTAATGTGTCCAAACTTTAAAGTACAATAATGTGTCATGTCGCAAAACTGATTTTTATTGATAAAGGTTGGTATAAACATGCGTATAATCAAATACACATATTTGGAAACTAACAATTTAATGTAAGTGAAGCATGTAATTATTATAATTAGGTAGATCAAGCTCAGGTTAATATTATCACACTATATTTACAATTTGCCTGTTTTATTAGTCTATGTATCTTGTGTCCCAAAGGGGGTACGGGTTCAATTCCCACCCAGGCATTATGTATTTTTATTTTGGCCACATTTAAATTTTACTATTTTGGCTTGACTGTACAAAGTACATGTATATGTTACAGCTCTCCTACTCACCCCGGGGTTTGATTCCAGATTAAAGTTTATGTGCAGTAATATTTTTTACCATTAGGATATTATTTTGTTAAAAATAGCATACATTTAGCTAAACATGCCTTACATGACTCACAAAGAAGGATATATCACTATGGTCAGTGTGTCAGCAGGTTTGCGACAAGATTTCATATAATAAAACAAAATTTTAGTTTTGTTAATCCATGATATTTGGATAAGCCATTTTAGATGAAACTGACTTATTTATTACAGTTTATATAGCAAAATGTTTAGGGCTTCAATTTGAAAGTGGAAAATTATTTTTTATTTTAATGACACCAACTATTTTTGCGTGTTTTGTCAACTCAACATTCTTAACACATGTTGTCGCATTTTTTGGAAAAAGCTAACAGTGCATTGTCTCACTGAAACAAAAGTACTAAATATAACTTTGTTAACTTATCAGTATTATTTCTTACTCTAATAACATTGACACTGTATGATGTTTGTATAACAAGTTATAATTTACATACATTATATACAATGTCTTGTATTTCTGGATCTTAAGAAACTCAAATATTCATGTAATGACAAAACTACAAAATGTAGACTATGGTTGGGTATAATGATCAAAACATTGTTGTAACAAACTGTAGATGTTATATAGAATGTAGGTAAAATTATTTGTCTTATGTTAAGTTTGAAGCTTTGCCAGCCAACATATAACAAATACCTAGTTTGACTGGTGTAAAATTTACAGCCAAGCATAGATAGATCAGTATATATTGGACTGACTCTAAATTCTTAATCCATGGTATTATTTTTTGTATTAACTGACTATCATCCTATTATTGATTGTTGAATGTTCCAACATATTCACTCTTTAGTAACATGTCTACAGATCAAATTATTTAATCCTGTAGAAATTTCTATCTTGAATCCAATAACTGAAGTTGTATTTAACTCAGTGCAGAATATGTTTACATTAACCAAAAGACAATGAGTTAAAACTTACATGATTATACAACAATTCTCTTGTCTACAAATTGAATGTTTCTTTGTTTGTCTTTATCACAAGATGCTCACATTCAAAGTTCATATGTCAAGTATCCACTGGTAGATAGTTTCAGTATCTATACCACTTGTAAAATTACTTGTTGGGTGATTAGCTTTATTCTTCAAACAGTTTTATTGTATTGATTTGCTCATGTATCATAATTTGAGATAGTAAAGGTTTGCTCTGTACTGTTAAATTAAGCACTCAACTTCTGAAGTTATTTTTTTATATTTTTTTCATAAATAGTGAACATATTTACTACTTAGATGTTATTTTTTCAATGATTATCAAATGTTCTTGATTTGATACAATTTTACATCTGGCAATGTTTTTACGCCACACAAGCATCAAGTGTTGACTTATTTATTGATTTGATGAGGTTAGTGATGGTGGTCACAGGATCTGTAGACATTTTAAACTTTAAGCTGACATTCTAAAAACCACCATGAACAACATTATAATCTAATTTATACAAGGACTGACTTATAGAAACAAAGTTTTATACCCAACACAACCAGGGACTAGAATTCTCCACCACTTGATCTTATACAGATAATTTTTGGTTGGCTAATCATTGAGAAGGATATGATGATTTACTAGTTGTATTAATTCACAAACATGTATCTTTACAATTTTTTGTTTTTATTTAGATACATGACCAATTAATAGTTATACTTTTTGACATTTATGAGACTTAAGAGACCTGTAATTGATGTACACCCTTTAATATTGTCATGTATGATAATGTATAGTTCATAATTGTCTATATACTTCTTATGAATGTAGTAACTTTGTAAAATATTGACAAATTGTTTACTGGGAATTAGTTTACACCAAATAACTACTTTGATTTGTTGACCTCAAACAGAGTTTGCTATCTTATATAAAAATACTTCTATATTCCCTTTGGAATTACATTGGACAAAATACTTTGATTTGATTTGTTGAAAACTAAAAATGTGTGAAATTACTTAAAATGTAGATTTGAATCAAACAAGCCAGGTTTTGGTTCACATAATGTTTTGTGAAACCAGGAGATGTATTTCATCAATTTTGGCTCGACTGTTAGGAGAATAGTGGGACTATCCTGCTCAGTTGTGTGTCACCATTGGCATCGGCATTACACTTAAGGGGTTTTAAGTGCATCATTTTATATTTGAAACTACTGAAGAGATTCACTTGAAACTTCACACTTGTCTACGGGGTTATCATTAGATGTCAAATACCAAGTTGCATAACTCTAGCATGAATTTTGATTGGTTGTTGCTGTTATTTACATTAACACTCTGAATAGTGGGGTGTGCTGTTCATGGAATGTTTTTGTTATATTTTGTGTGAGCACAAATTGGAATCAAATTGTTAGTATGACCTAACTTACTCATTTTTATCCAATTAAAATACTTGCTTATAGTCGGGGTTGCCAGGTTGAGTTAATTGATGATGCATTCTTCTCTTAGTTTTACTGTCATTAAAGTTTATTTAATGTTACATCGATTGAATATCACATGTTGATAAACTAATTTATGTTTATTTTGGAATTTGCTCAGTTCACTCTTTATAGCTTTTTTTCATGTTCAAATGTGTTATAGGTTTTTATCCTGAAAACAATATCGTCCAATGACTTTTACAGGGTTCTAGAAATTTTAACAACAAAAATAAAATACTGTTCCCTCTTTAAGTCTTATACTGGTACAATGTCTTATAATAAATAAACAAGTTTTCTAAACCTGGTGATATCTATGTGATATTATACTTTTACATTAAATGTGGTTATTGATTTTATTCACCCATTTAGGACATAGTTGTTTTATATCAACACATATAACTTTTGTATCAAGTATTTTTTTGGAGAACATTTATTGTTTGACAACATCAAACTGATTAGACATAATGTATATTTTTTCTTTATAAAAACAAGATGTATTATATTGAGATGAAGGTAGAATTGCCCTAATACAAAATGTTTATAAACCACAGAAAATTTCTCAGGAAACCGGTATCTGTATTTATAACATGTTCATCCTGTTTGATTTTCATATTATATAAACTACAATCATGTCTGATACACCATTTTCTTATCAAAGGGAGATAATAAATCACTTACAAGAAATCAATAATTTTGCTACAGAATATTGTTTTATAAAGCCAGTCCATACGAAATGATGTACAGGTCTTCCACGTAAACATAGCCAGTTTTATTACACACCAATATTTAGGGATGAATTATTTTTATAATTTTACAGTTTAGTTAATTTTCGCTTATTTTATAAACGTATCATTATAATGTGCTTATACACTGTTTAGTATAAATGTTAAATATCAAGATGGTAGATCTATCTAAATGAGTAAAATGCTGTTCATGCATCTGCTTATTCACCTATTTAAAGGACAAGTCCATTATTTAAAGTACAAAAACAAGCATGACCTAGAATACGACCTGTACATGTTGTAATGAATGAAAGATGTTTTGTAATCATTTATGATGGTTTATATGTATATAATGATTTTATCTGACATTAAGGTTATTCTACCTTTGATATTGTAGTAAGTTTTTAGATAATTTGTTAACTTTATAGTTCTACTTGTAGTTTTGTTACATAAATATTGTAATAAAATAAAACAAATAAAATAAAATAGTGTTGTTATTGTCTGGTCCATGACAGATTGTTTTCGTGAAAATTTATAGCAAGCAGCCAGGGCAAAGTATACTATTTGATCATCAGTAATGTCTGATTTTAATGCTAACAGCTCTAACTTATTTATTTTTTTATTTTTGGGAGTTTTAATGCCGTAGCAAAACATTGTATAGGTTATATCATGGTGGTCAGTCCACCTACTCACTGTTCCTAGAAAGGCTAATAGGTGCATACTTCGGCTAGTGACTGACTACTGTCCTACATAATTTAGAATCAGTGGTAGGAGAAAGACTGTAGAAATTATTTCATAACCAAGCTCTACGAAAGTATGCCACGCCAGGGAATCAAACCTATGATCCCTGGATCAGTAGACTTGTGTGTTACAGACTGAGCTTGCTGGGTGGGCTAAGTTTTAATTTGACCTTTTATCAAACAGGATCAGAAATGTTTGTTAATTAAAGGTCTAGATAGTTCCCTTCAGTATGACAATGTGGTCAATGTATACTGAAACATTTGAGTTAAAGACCTTGATATAACAAACACATTTTGTGACATTTTGTTTTTGCTTGACCATAAAACCAGTTGTTACAAGTTATATTTTAAACATTCTCTGATGTCTGCTACATTGTACACTGGTATCAACTAATGTAGGTTTTAGATGTGATTCAAATCATCTCAAAGCTTACCGTATAAAGTTGTCTTGTGTTGTAACCACTTGACCAGGTTACAGTCATATAGCTTCAGCTGCATCATTGTAACATTTGACCAGGTTACAGTCATATAGCTTCAGCTGCATCATTGTAACATTTGACCAGGTTACAGTCATATAGCTTCAGCTGCATCATTGTAACACTTGACCAGGTTACAGTCATATAGATTCAGCTGCATCATTGTAACATTTGACCAGGTTACAGTCATATAGCTTCAGCTGTATCATTGTAACATTTGACCAGGTTACAGTCATATAGCTTCAGCTGCATCATTGTAACATTTGACCAGATCACAGTCATATAGATTCAGCTGCATCATTGTAACATTTGACCAGGTTACAGTCATATAGATTCAGCTGCATCATTGTAACACTTGACCAGGTTACAGTCATATAGCTTCAGCTGCATCATTGTAACACTTGACCAGGTTACAGTCATATAGATTCAGCTGCATCATTGTAACATTTGACCTTCTCTGACGTCGAGTACTTCAGGATTAATAAGTAGGCAAGCAGAAAAAAAATTAGATTGGGTTTTAATCAGATTATGATGCTGGCTTCAAATCACTGTAATCTCTTAACCCAGGTCGATAGCGCAGTTGGTAGCGCGCCGGGATTTGGATACTTGTGCCCGAGGGGTTGCGGGTTGGAATCCCACCCGGGGAGGTTATACCCTTCCATGAAAATTTGACAATAATGTCGATTTTCCTCCATTGATTAGATAATATGGAGAAGTTTCCGGCCTTGTGGAAGGGTAGGTGAGTACTGGTTATAGACAATGGTCCAGGAAAGCTAGGTTAGGTGCGCTGGACGCCGTAAAATGACCTAAATTGTGTTGACACGGCGTTAACTCCAATAAATAAATAAATAACACTGTAATCTCATAAGCCATTAAAACAGTTCCTTAGACCTGGAGTTATAGTGATATCTCTGAAGTGATACTCTCATAGGAATCACAGTATGGCAAACCAAATAATGAATTTGAACTTCAAATAGCAAAGTTCATGCCTAGCATACAGTTTGTTTAATGTAAAGAATAACATCCCTTCAGTAGTGTTTACAAGACCTGGTATGCTAACCCTTGTCTGTATAGGCTCTAGTGATGTACACATATCATTCTTATATGCAGCCAGGGATGTGGAATTCCTATGAACAACTTGTCTGACTCTTACATTTAAATATTTCAACCCTACTTGTCCATCAACAAGTAATATATTTTGTGTTTAGGTGCATTTTGTGGAAGTACACGTACATACTTGAATTGAAACAAATATCAGAATTTTGACTGAATAGTGGCCATTTTATGCTTCAAAGTTCTTAGAAGTTTTTCATGTAGATTTTATAACTTAATACAATAAAATTATTTCATTTAAGTTTCACTCATCTCAATGGTATCAATGATTGATTAGATTAACACAGGCAACCCTGATTATAATAGTCCTAAATATATACCCTGCCTAACTTTTTTTATCATATAGATGTTTTATGTTATGTAGGGAAGCAGGAAGCAATCAGTTAAGACCCTACTTAATAGAAAAATGTCCAAATGATAATAAAGTTACATAGGGTCTTATCTTTAAGACTACCGAAACTAATTTTTGAATCTCTAGCTCCATGGTTGGATCCCAACTTAAGTTGTAAGTTATAAGTTATCTATTAATATCTGTCTTTCCTCCATAGACGAAGAATTGGTCGGCTCTGTTTGTAGGGGCTTCAATTGAAGGAAAAAGTGTAGACTGGTTCGGTGAGACAGCCACCTTTTATAATCTATTGATATGTGATAATAAATGGAGTAAATTATGGAGTAAAAACATATTGTTTATAGAAGTTATAATTATAATATAAGATAGATTCTGAGTTGTTCTGGTTCAATATATAAATAGTACACAGAATATAGATTTTACAATACATTTCTATAATATTGAAGCACAGTTTAAAAACAATGTAAAACAATGATATGTCTATACATAAATATTGGACTAGACAAACAAGGAATGTGAATATAGTTGATACATTATTTCATTGTTTTTCTCCGATGCTGGAGATCATTAACTTATAAACAGCTAATACAACTAACGTAAAAATAAATGTACAATAACATAATAGTACAAACAAAACAATTAATAATTGGATAGGTAGAGTTTTTAACTTAAATTGGCGCATCAATTTGCTGGAAAAAAGTCTAAATTTCAAAAATAGGAATGAACTTTCAAAAATCATTCTGTCGTCATCTATTGAAAACAAGTTTCTATAAAATTATGAAACAATTACATATGTTTTGATAATAATAGATACTTATTGATTTTTCCCAAAAATTATACATATATATTGGTAGATCTACATTGTACAGTTATTATAATTTTACCGAAAGAGTAACGTGTAGACGTTAATATCTACTACAACAGTTTATAGTACTTAACATAACATTTAATGTGTCATGACAGGAATATATCTCTACCCTGTATAGTTAGCATATATCAACAACAATGGCTGTCGCTTTCCTTGTTTAACCAGGGTTATAAGGAAAAATGGTCCTAAAATGCTATATAATATGGTTAAAATTAAAATTCATGAAGGTAAATAGGTCCTGCTGTGAATTCAAACACCGGACCACTGATTCGTAGTCAGAGGAGATCCCAACTTAGTTATCTGAGCGTGAACATAACTCGAATTTGTGGAAACAGTTAAACTATGAAACAATTTTGAATTTAAAGTCACCAGATTAAATAAAATCAAACAATGGGGATCAACTGTACTAACATTGTATGGTCTGTATATATGGTAAGAAATGTGGTAGATGTTAGCAGTTTTCAACCCTTTACTGGTTGCAGCATGTGTGAAAAGTAGCCACAATTGCGCGTTAGTGCTATTTCAAGATGCTCTAATTTTATTACTGATTATCATACAGATATGCAACTTGGTCAAGTTATTCCCTAGATGAATGTCTTTCAGAAAAAAACAAGTTGAGCCCCGATCCTAGTTACCATAGCAACGCTTTGGCGGAGCAAAAACGGCAAAAAATGCAAGTTTCGCTCTTTTTCAACCCCACATTTGCATTTCAAACAGTAATATTTTCCAAAATTGAGGTCTAAAGTGCCAGGTATTTTCAGAGACTAAAAACATGTTTTGTGATCAGCATTTGGCGCCATTTCTCTGCACTCATTGACGGCGATGTTTTTTCTGGCGATGAGGGGCGTTGCGCCCCCTTCAAACACCAGCAACAAAGGGGGGCACATCCCCCTTCAGAACACCCCTGAGACATCTTTTAATGGGGGAGGCGCGCGAAAAAAGCTCATTTTTTGGGGGACAACTATCTTTTAGTGAAATTCACTAATTCTAGTTAAAAAAGACCATTTTCAATTGGCGGTCAGGTAAAAGGGGGGGGGTCTAGACACGTAAAAACGCGGGATTGAGAGGTTAAGGGTTAGACAGAATATAATAATGAAGTTTTAGTATTGTTTCTCAGGTGGTGGAAGAACAATCTGTGATAAATGTTATACATGCTATAAATAAAGATTGATTTAAATATATTCATCCATTTTGTAATAAGATAATTTTTATTTAAAATGACAAAACTCAATGAAGGAAAGTTAGGTATGTACTGTAGTTCTTGCACGGGATTCGAACCCACGATGCATAATTATATTATCAGTCATGCTACCGACCAAGATGACCAGGTTGATATTGGTCTATTTCATTAATATAATATTGTATAGACACTGTACTGTTTTATGTTAGTTGTACTTTAATTGTTTGATAAAGTTGGCGTATTTAGGTGCGTCACTCCTACTACTAATATATAGAGACTTTCTACCAGGACAGAAACACATTGAACATGGAAACTGTAACCCATCTTGTGTATCAAGTATTATTAAACCTTCAGTAAGATCTTCAGACATTTTATATATAATATGTTCATCACTGTTACATACATATATAGAACCAAATGGTGTAATAGTAATATCGTCAGGTTTTACCAGACTATCATAAACAGCTAACATTGTTCCATTTAGATCTATAGAGACTATAACATTCTTTGACCAATCAGATACATAGATAATACTTGTAGTGTCTGTGATATTGACAGCAATAAATCTAGGTTTTTCTATATATTCTAAACATTTAGAATCTGGTATTATAGACTTTCTTATACCACCTGACATACTTAAAATACGAATTTTTACAGGATCTTTGTAAGACACATAGATCTCATCATTTACATATTCGTCAGCTAAACATAGACCACCCAGTTTTATAGTTTTCTTAACACTAAGACCTTCCAATGTTGTGAGTAATCTAATAAGACGTTCTTCATCGAAAGTTACAGCAACATCACCATTTGATAAAGATGTTATATCACATGGTTCAGTACTAAATGTAATGTTACCAGATATAACATCATTATCAATATTTATCATCTTTACTGATTTGTTGTTATAATCACAAACAACAACTTCATGGTCTGATATTGAAGTCATTGCTACTATATAACAATCTTTACTATCACTATAAAGTTTTACGTTAATGTCTTGAATGAAGGAGAATTCATCTTGGAATGGAGTATCATCAAAATCATAACCATGTTGTATATCTAATGAAGCTAAACTATCAGTTGGTGGTAATGTAGATGGATCTAGTGATGTATGTTGTTTAGAGGTAGTACTATCTGGTAGACGGACTGAAGCCTCGGCAGAACTATTGTAAACTGACAATGTAGAACTTGGTACAGCTGTCTTCCTGTCAGCAGATGTAAATCTAGATGTCATTGTTCCTGATGGAGGTTTATTACTTGCCATTATTTGTGGTATTGATGTACATGTACAATATTACTGTAAAACAAAACATAAAACTTTCAATCATTTTTACAATAAAGCCAGGGATTTTGTAAAAATCCATGACAAAGCACACATTTTCAAGCTTTTTGATATTTTAGTTAAACGTTGAACAAACCAGGGATTTTTTTATATAAAATCCCTGTAAAAACACAACTAATATTAACTTTGAAAGTAAGATTGAAAGACATAAGTGAAGCCCAAGTTCAATTTCGGACCCGCAATTTCGGATTCGTTACCGGCCTTTAAACATAGGTATAAAAGTTACCAGGATAAAAGCCCAAGCATTTGATCCGCTAGGAAAACACTGAGATAAAATCTAACGTATTCTGGCAGTAAATTTGAAAACAAAATTCGGGAGCCGATGTCAGCATAAGGGCGGAGCTTATTTTGCGACTTTTTATTTTTATGGTTCTTACCCCCTATATGTGTTCCATTTTGTTTAAAAACAGGTTTGGCAAAATATGAGCACAATTAAACAATATTTTAGTAGCTCATCGACTTTGAAATTTCCGAATTCTTGTTCAACTGCCGAAAATCAAGATATTGTTATGAGAAGCTTAAATGAATTATTTAAGAGATTGTTTGTGGCATTGGCATTTTCAAAACTAGTCCACCATGCACCCCCTCTAGACTTTTTGCAACCTATGCTAAATTGTTCCGTAGGGTCCACTGAATCAGAATCCGCATTGTTCTCAAAAATAAACTCTTGCGCACTACCTGAAATGTCACCTTGTTTTTTGTCGAAATTGTCGGTGTTTGTAAAATCATTAATAACTTACACAAGCATTAGGCTAGAATAATATAATTAGTGTCATATCAAAGCTGAGGCACTGACCTTTAGAAATATATGTAACACTATCCGCTAAAATACAGTTTAATTCATGAAATTAACCGAAAAACATGAAAAAATGCTGAAAAGTATCGATTTTTTTTATAATTCCATGCATATCTTTTATTTTCAAACCCTATTTTTGAGAAATAATACATTTATTTTGTTACAAAATATTTAAGAAAGGCCTACTCATTCATATTCAAAATTATTATTATGAGAGAAGTACTATTTTTGTATGTAAAAACCGTTGTCATAGCAACCGCTATTTTCAAGTAATAACTTCTATTTGGGGATTAAACTTTTTTTTGCTCAAATCTAACGATAGGATTGCAATATTGATATCAAATGATACCCGAGACTCATGTCTTTAGTATTATTGCTGTTATCAATAAATGCAGTATCGATACCTTCATGGATATTGTTAAGAAACAATATTTTAGTAGCTCATCGTCTTTTGGTTACTTAGATTTTTTTCCTCTTTCATACGCATGCAAATAAAAAATGAAAGTTAATAATATGTTTTAATTGAAATATTGATATATGTAAATAAATGTTCAAATACTATTTTTATGTAATGTATGAGAAATGCTTAGTCTATTCCAAACACATACAGTCACACTTTGATATAAAACCAACTTTTAAATAAAGTACATACATGTACTTTATACAATGTAGTCCCAAGAATTGATAAATGGCTAAACCTCACAGAGAAAGCTCATAAACAAAACAATTTCTTCAACGTCTTTATATAATTATGACAGTTTAATAGAATTCATGTACAAAAATTGAAAATGATAGCGAACTCTTGACATGGCTGTTTTGAAGTTCAAACACAGACAAATTTCGAAAATTTTGAGATCTCACTAAATCTAAATGAATATTATGACTTCTAGAAATGAGATTTTTAATTCTAAATAGTTTTACAATTTTAGGCTTGCATTTACACAAAAAAAAATAGTTATAAAAATATTTCATCATTATGTCATGAAGCAGATTTTGGAGAACATTGTTATACCTAGTAAACGTGTGGACATTCAATTTAGACTATATTTCTCATATCTTATTAGTCGGTAATATATGAAATAAAGAGAGTGGATAGATGTGAATTGTATCAGCAGAATAATCACATATATACGTATGCTAACAAATTTTGCCTATGAAGCATTGTGGTACATAGTACTGGTTGTTCTATAATGTTGGATCTTTGAATCAGACCCTACCAAATTTTTTTTACCTGCTTAAAAAACCATCAAGACCAATGTCGGGATCAAAAATGGTAGGAAAATCTCAATTTCATTGTAAAATACATTATATATAAACATTTGTGCATGATGACGCCTAAACATTACATTCGTAATTGTTTTGTTGAAAGTATGAACTCTCCAAAATACAACTGATCGAAAGGTTTTTGTCTTAATTAAAGTTTCTTGGTTTTCTTTTAATCAACACAACATATTGTATTAATTTGTTAAGCATTCGTTTGCAGTACTTAGTTTTTAGACATATAATATAATGCACTTTATTGTCTCCCAGTAATAAGCAATAAGGACAGTTAATTTCTCAAAACTTTGGTTGGCTTTCAGATCAATACAGATATTGAAACATTTCACCTTGAAAATCTACATGTATATACTTAGCAGTTAATTGTATTAAACTGATTATGGGGCGGATCTAGGCTTTTTACAGGGGGCTGTACTATTAAATGACTTATGCTGGTCGACAAATAAGATCATGAATCAGACGTTTTAAATTTTCGTCGCTGCTTTTATACAAATTATAACATTGCATTTTGTTCTTAGTGTCGCCTCACTTAAAAAAGTCTGGATCCACCCCATTCTTTCACGCACTTTTTTTCTCGAGTTTAAAGCACGGAGAAAACGATTGAATAATATCCAACACTTGGGGTCTTCCCTGGATTTTTGGGATTTTACTACATAAGCGAGGTGAAGCAAGTAACGGTTACGCAAAATAGTTCTTGTAGTACACAGATCTTTGTCCAAATTCAAATTTACGGACAAAAACGAAACTTCAGTCATCGCCTAAACGACCGTGTATTCGTTTACTTCAACACCGATTTTTCCAAAGTGGCGTCTAAATATGTCCGAGGTTATTCGTAGCGAATGGCCGAGGATTTCCGAATGTACCGTTCGGTTTGAGATTCATCAAACACTTTTTAACGTTTTGATTGGCTGATCAGTTTGATTTGGTCACCGTTGTCTAAATACATTTAAAATGTTTGTACGGATTTTCCTGAATTTATTATGTTATTGTTTCATTAGCAACTCGAAGCAATCCGTAAACCGATAGCAACAATAAGCAAACCTTTTGTGAACTGTTATTTTTGTTCCTTAGAAATTTTATATTATATTTTATATTACAGTTGGATTACGGTAAGTTCAAAGGTTTGTAAAAGATGTAACGGTTTGTTTGTGATTCAATTCCGATCATGCTTGTCGTGTTTAAAGATTGTTGAATTGATTTATTTTGAGCAAAAAATATTGTCTCAGTTTTTTAAGCAAGGAAAAAATTACAAGTATAAAGTCTGTTAATTAACAGATAATGACATACATGGAATGATTTTTCCGTGGTTATATAAGTTCACAAAACATGGTTTTGCAGAACAATTAGATCCCAATTTTGCTTGTATATACAATTCATTTTGAATTATTGAGTATATTATTATAATCGTGTCACATTTATTATTATTAGGTTATTCATTATTTTATTTATGCCTTAGTGGTATAATTTTGTCATTGTTTCCGTTGTTCGAATTAAACACTCAACGAATTGATATAAATGTCAAAATTGACTAAAACACAAAAAATGAGAGGTTATTAGCCTATTTTGGAATAACACCATTTTTGTTCATTTCGTAAAGCTACAGTCCCATAAACATAAAAATAGCCGTAAGGGCACCGTACGGGCGCCGTGCGACCGAGCATCGTAAGGACCCGTACGAACTCTTGAGTACCCGTATGGACTGGTACGTTTTTACCAGGGTCCGTGCGATGAGCCGTGGATACACGTATCAGTAGCGTGTTTAATAACACAAAACGTTACAGAACGTTACATAACGAAACATTCGGAACTCCTCGGCCATTCGCTGCGAATTATCTAATATAATACACAAATATGAGATTGTTAAGGCAATGAGTTATGTTTCAAAATTTACGGACTAAAAACAAAACATCGCTCAATGCCTAAACGATCATATATTTGTTTACTTCAACACCAGTAGTTTCAAAATAGCGTCTAAATATGTCCGAGATTATTCGCAGCAAATGGCCGAGGAGTTCCGAATGTATCGTTTCGTAACGTTCCGTAACGTTCGCCAAAAGTCATTATTGAACGGCCTGTTAGCGGAAAACGTTTATGGCCAACAGCTAACGGTTTTAGTATATAGTATATAGTACGCGAGTATGAAACAACCTAAAACAAAATAGTTCCAGTACATTTTCAAATTAGTAACTGCCATTGAGAATAGACTATATCCGGAATTCAAATATTTGGGTACAAACAAACTTTTACTGTTACAATGAAAACACGTGTAAAAAAGAACAATAGGATTTAATCCATAGTTCGTGTTGTTTAGCAATAATGTGTAGAAAACTTTGTACCGTCTGTGCACGGACGGAAAAAACATATTTTTGAATTCCGGATTAGGTCTATTCAACGAAGTCGACGGTGATATTCCCGTTGATTTAGATCAATACATTTACAAAAAAAACAAGTAAACTAGAAAACAAGTCCTCCTCTCCGAATTCTTCTAATAAATTGAAGTATTGACTCTCTTGTCCGCCATCTTTAAACGTCCGCACTTCAACGGATCGTTCAATTAACCGTTCATAACGGTAACTGTGATTAGCTAACGTTAAATGCTTACTGGACGCAGGGCTGATTTTAAATAAAATGAACGTTTATCGTCGCAAGCATGAATAAATGAGTGCTACTGGTAAATGTCACATTAAAGCATTTGATGAAAAACTACAGCATTTGAACTTAGGTCGGTATTCCATTCATACTGTACCGCGTAGCGTGAACGTGAAGCGCAAACTTGAAAAATCAAACAAACGATTTTCTATAGTATGTATTCCATATCGGCAAGAGCGCGACGTGAGAGTGAAACGCGAATTTAAGACATGTGACCGTGTAACGCGAGCGAGAAACCGATCGCTACATGTAGTGATTTTCACATTCACGCAAGGCCTTCACGGACGAGAAGCCTCCAAAGGTCCTCTGTCAATGCAAGATGCAGCAGAAAAACTTATTGAAGCAATTAGAAAATGCCCTATTCTGTGAGACCAGTCCCTAAAGAAGTAGCAGGGACACGGACATCAAGACGGGGCGTTTCAGAACAGAACACGTTGCAAATAATTGATGACCCTTAACATTCTTGGCTTGACAAGTACACCTAACATAAATTAATTTCAGTTGCAAAACAATGTTAATTTAAGTTTTTAAAGTTTTTGCAAGCAATCTTATGACAATTCGGTTGTAATAACAAAATTCAACTATTAAATTATTATGCCATAACGTATGACTAGACATACATTTAAGTACCCATTGTTTTCACGCTAACCGGATGAATGGAATAGTGTGAGCGTGAAAATTCACGCCTCACGTTCAAGTTTCACGCTCACGCTAAACGTTCACGTCGCGCTCCCGTATAAATGGAATACCGGCCTAAAACGGCAATATTTACAATTGCGTCAAAATTACAGGCACTAAGCATGTATCTGTTAGAATTCTCCACTTTGTCTGGGGTTTAAAAATGCACAGCGCCCTTCATCGCCTGAAAAAAATCGGGGGGTTTGAGTGCAGAGGAATGGCGCAAAATGGTGATGAGTTAATATGTTTTCAGCTTTTGTAAAGTACTGGCAAATTTTGGACTGAAAAAGAGAAAAATCTTGCTATGCGGCATATTTGTCAGTCAATTAGTAGTGAAATAAGAAATTGAAAAGACCCTGTCGCGTTAATGTGAAAAATGTGCTATTCTTGCCCAGGTCGCAACAAATCAAAGATTAATTTAAGCGCCCGACATTTCGTTCTCATATGATATATTTATTATGTACAGTCCTATACTTAAATATAAATATCTGTTTTTTATGGGATCGAAGCAAATGGTCAAAATTAAGTTAAATGTATTGTTTATATACATGTACTTATAACTTACACCTCTCAAATTAGTGAATTGGAACATGTTTTTTACTTTCTCAATTGAATGAAAAACGAAGTACAAAATTAATGTACATGTAGTCACTATTGTCACTATTACACAAATGTACAGGGTATGCCAAAAGTCGTGTACCCTCAATGTGTACATTCAGCACACACGTACTGCATATTATAATATTGAAGGCTTATATTGCTCTCCTCCCACTTTCTTGGTTGCTGCGGTGGTGCCGTTTCGGATGTATTAATTTCAGTTCATACGATACGTATTCCGTTTCTCTTTGTTTTCTTAACAGGCTTTACGTCATCATCGTATCAGACAAAATGTATACCCCCATAGTCCTTGCGGCTAGAGTCATCTAAATCCGTAAATAGCCCTTACGATGCCCGTTCTGTCGCTCTTACGATTGACCGCACGGCTCTAAAATTTATGTGACCACAAACTCGTAGAGAGACCATACAAACGCAAGGCTTCCTACGGCCTACGGCTGTTTGCACGTACGGGTCCGCTACAAGCCACGATTTTATGAGACTGAGTCTTTAGTCAATAAAATGATTTTTAACTTTTTAAAATCGACTGTTGAAAGCTGGAAAGTGCTGTCAACACATTTGGTTAAAATGACCTATCGGCATAGTTGAATATCATGGTGGCTTATTTCTGCCATCAGATAACCACATAACTAACTAGTTAATTAAGTGCATAACAAGTTACCGTAACTATTTAACCTCTTAATAACTAGATAGTTATGTGGTCAACTAATAATAATAATAATACTTTTATTCCTCCACAATATAGGAGAGCAAAGAAACATTACAAGATATAACTACAAAGATAGTAAACACAAAGTTACATAGCACAAAGACAATTTACAGGCACATGTAAACATAAATAAGAGCAAACAACATCATACTTCTATAGTTCAAATTCCCTCAAGTTCATTTACAGTAATATTTCAATATATCATCCAGATTTAAAATATTCAGTATATAAAATACATTCATGGTAAATCACCATACAACGGATTTAGGGATGATGAACACATTTTACAAATGATCTTAGCAAGTTCTAAATATTTAAGACTACCAGTGGTTTGACATTTAGTAGTAGCTAGAGACAGCAGTGACTCACAGCGGCGTCTAGGATCACTGAACATGGTGTTCATATAATAATGTATACCTAGAATATTTATACAATGGTCAATAATTGTATATCGCAATGACTCATTACTTGTACAATAACAAAGCCAATGAGTAACAATGTCGTAAGTAATAAGAGAGCATTTTTCACATGTTCTTAGAAAATCCCTAGAGTAAAGTTTAACAATAATAATAAACAGGTTTTTACAAATAGGTAAGCAGCTGAAATGAGTTTTGGCCATTTTCCATATTTTACATGGAGAGTCAATCTCAAGTATATTTGATCTCAGATCACTTTGCATAATCTTAACAATATTGTCATATCTTATAAATTTATCGTACATGGTTACATGTTTATTTATAATGGCCTTCCATGTTAACTTAGACGGGAAAGTTCCAGTGGTTACATAGCTGCTAATAAAGTCCGTTAGACCGTACTTAAGAAGTATCCGGTATATGTCGGGGACGAAACCGTTATGCTGACTGTCATAACTTAAGAATCTAGTGAGTCTTTGGTTGAACATGTGTTTAGCCAAATAACAATTAGACAGTCTACACAATTGGCCCAAGAATAATAATTTACGCTGGTCAATAATGCACTCAACACAGGTGATGTCCAATGCACTAAGTGCGATATCAGTAGAGCTGTTTTGAGGTAATGACTGAATGAATTTCACACAGAATCTATGTGAGCGCTCGAGTAGCTGGATATCAGTAGTTGTAAGCATTGACCATAACTCGCAGCCATACAGGGCTTTAGGAATCACTATAGAGAGGTATATTGATCTGGATGACAGCGGGTTCAACGATTTTATGGACACGCCACTACCATTGATACTTAACAAAGTTCCACGAAGTTTGGTACATGCTTCTGTGATGTTTGCTTTCATTGAGAGATATTTATCACATTTAATACCAAGATGGACATACTCTTTAGCTTCAGATATAATATTATCACCAAGTTTAAATTGTCTTTTTGTAATTTGATTGGATTGATTTTCATTGAAAACAATGACTGCACACTTAGAAGAATTGTAACTATATCTCCACCTATTTGCATAATTATTACATAAGTCTAACATGGCGTTTAGACCGTTCACAGAATAAGAAAGCAGCACCATGTCATCTGCAACAGTTGGGCATCCCATACCGTAATTACCGTAACTAGTTAACCTCTTTAGTTAATAAAGTTAAGTGGTTAACTAGTTATCATAGCTAGTTATATATATTCACTTTATTTCCACTTTTCAGTGATAAATACATAGTTACAATAGAACATATAAACTATATAAACATTGACATATAAACTGCATAAACAATAGAATGAATGAAATGCATACAATGATATGTACAAAAATATTTACATAAGAACTAATTCTAAGGGTTTTTGATTATTATACTATAATCATATTACTATTACATGTGTTCAATTTTTATTGTTGTAAGTATTGATACAGTCATGTATAAACTTACATGATCGCCTTAAAAAGTCGTTATACTCATTGTTTTCAGTAGGTTTGAGCGCTATGATGAATTTCGGATTCAATAGGGACTCTATATTGAAATTGTTTTTATTATTGGCTATGAAATTATACACATTTATGCCACATGATATACGTATATCATTGAGAAATATATTTTTAAGTGTCTGTGTTTGAAAACATTCTGTAACAATATGCTGGTTGATATCACGTATATGTACATGGCACAGTTTACAGGTATATACTTCTTGAAATTGTCTGAATACAAGAACATTAATACTGCTCATAGCATAAATTATTTCCGTGCGTGATTTTGCACTGTCCCAAATGATAGAAGGCGATATGTTCTCGTGGACTTGAATAAATCTTCTAAATTCATGGTCTGGTTGAATTCTTCTTTGCCACTCTGCATTATGATATGTGATTAACGTTTTATTTACAATTCGTTTCCATGATTCTTTCTTTGGAAATGTAGAAGTTTGTAAATAGTCTGTAACATATTGATGAAGATTGTACTTATTTAATAATGACATTATATCCGGTATGAAGCCAGTTTGACTCTTCCCACCTTTCACAACATATAAATTTAGTCTATAATTAAATATTTGACGACAGAGTATTGACGAAGGCATAGAACACAGTTTTTGTAAAAACATAAGTTTTTGCTTATTTATGTCAAATTCTATTGGCTGCCAACCAATTAGACTCAAAGCCATGTCGGTTCTAGTTGATTTTGGTAGATGTTGAATTCGTTTGGCAGCCAGGCGTTTAAATCTTTCTAAACGAAGCATCGTTTGTTTTGATATATTGCACCATAGTTCAGCCCCGTATAATGCAGATGGTAGACTAACTTTTCTTACAAGTGAAGCCATATTTATTGGATTGACATAACCGTCGTATTTTTCTATTGACAGAACACTATATAACGATGAAGTAGCCTTCTGTATGCGATGTACTATGTTTTCTGTGTTGTTAAGGTTGTATTTTAAAATGACTCCAAGATGTTTTGCTGATATTTCGTTATAAAGTATATGTGATCCAAATTTTAAAGTGATATCTTGTCGTAATTTTCCACCGAACACAATAAATTTGCTTTTTTCGAAATTAAATTCATACCCCCATCTGTATGCATACTTAAGTACTATATCTAGCTGGTTCTCTAGAGCGGATTTAGTTGGGCATAATAGAGTCAAATCATCAGCTAATGTTGGATTACCACAGGATATGTTGTGAATTTTTAAACCGAAGTTATTCGTTTCAAGATCATTTAATAGTTCATTTATAAAGAGGAGATAACTCCAAGTTGACAGGACACCACCTTGTCTAACACTTTGTAGAACGGGAAAACACTTAGACCGTATGCCGTTAGCGACTACACAACTTTTTAATGAAGTATACATGTTCGCTATAAGTCTTAGGAATATACCCTTAATGCCAAGTGACTTCATTTTCATTATTATAGCACTATGCCTTACAGAGTCGAAAGCCCCTTTAGTGTCTAGAAACGCAGCGTATACACTCGACCCAAGTTCAAGTCTATTAGCGATACATTCTTGTACATTGAAGGAAGTTGTTATTGGTCCAATATATTGCTGATATGCATTCTGTTGATTATTTGGGAAGCAGATTTTGTTGATAGAACACCATGTATTAAGACGTGTGTGGATCACTTTCTCAAATAATTTGTATAGCACTGGTAAGAGTGAAATAGGACGGAAGCTGCTAGGGGTTGCCCTAGGTTTGCCATCTTTGTGGATTGGTATTATTATCCCAAGCTTACATTCATCTGGTATGTACGAACTTTTTATCATTAAGGTAAATAACTTTGCTATATAAATCGTTAATGTATTTCCGCCGTATTTTATATGTTCTGGCATAACCTGATCATGTCCAGGTGCCTTCTTATGTTTCATTTGTTTTATCGCATTGTTTATTTCGTCATATTTTACTAAATCTGACAATACAGGGTCAGATGTAAAATCTTTTGAATGTAGAAACAATGAGACATCAGAATCTAACTTGGATAGGAAATCGTTGTCGAAGTTCCCACATTTAGGTCGAAATATTTCTGAGAAGTACTCACTGAATGCATTTGATATCTGCTCAGGGTGACGATGAGTCACACCATTCGTTATAAGTTCATTGATTGTATTCGATCTGGTATTGCGTCTGGATTTTACTAAAGTCCAGAATAAACGTATATCACACTCAGCAGCCTTGTCAAGATCATCATAAAATTTCATATTACAGTCATGTATAGCCTTTTTCTGAATGTTAACAAATTCACGTTTGGCGGCCTTATAGTTTATATAGGTTGGATGAGTTCTCTCCCTTGGTTTACCGGCAATACACCACTTTATACGTTCTTTTAATTGATTTTTATGAGCGGATTCAACATCAGATGACCAGTATGGTTTCGCGTGTATGTTATAACGACTTTTAGGCAGGGTACGTTCAGCACATTGCAACAAAGTTATAATAATATGATTATACAACATATTTACATCAAAAATACATGGTTTCAATACATCAATATTAAGTTTGTATAATTCATATTCTACAGAATTTGAATATAAACTAAAGTGGTTATCAGTACATTTGTTCCATGCTATATTATATTTTGGTTTGGAAACATAATGATAGGTTGGGAAGCTTATATTGGTGACAATAGGCAAGTGATCTGATACAATACAACACTCGTCGTTAATGACAGAACTTTTATGTACAATATCAATCTGGGATTGTTTTAATATAACATAATCAAGCGTTCTTTGGATGTTAATAAAAACATCAGAGTAATGTTTTATCTTAGTATAGTTAGGCTATTTGAAATAACATAGTAACCGTTTTTAATGACTGGGTATTTGCAAATAGACAATTGTTGCACCATTAATGCGTTTTAAATTATTTACATTACTTTTATTACTGCAGAGAATTCAAAATCATTGTCATTATGTTAAGAAGCATGCTTTAAAGACCCAAAGTGAAAGCAATATTTTCCTTTTGTAGATTTAATTAGTTCCGAGCATTTCCCGCTAGTTCAGATGTTTTAATTATAATTATAATAGAACGAGTTTTCCTTAAAACTTATAAAACAGATATGAGACCCATCAACAGTCGACATATCTTTGTTTAACACACAATGTAAAAACATTTTTAAGGATTTTTTTTACTTTGTTAATGAATGTTTTACAAGTATACGTGCTTGATCATGCAAAGTTGGTTTACATTCGAAACTCCTCGGCCATTCGCTGCGAATAACCTAATCTAATACACAAATATGAGATCGTTAAGGCAATGAGTGATGTTTCAAAATTTACGGACTAAAAAGGAAACATCGCTCAATGCCTAAACGACCATATATTTGTTTACTTTAACACCGGTAGTTTCAAAATAGCTTCTAAATATGTCCGAGATAATTCGCAGCGAATGGCCGAGGAGTTCCGAATGTATCGTTACGGAACGTTTTGTAACGTTCGCGGTAACTGAACGCAGGGCTGAAATACTCTAAAAATTATTTACATTAATTCTAAATTAAAACAAAATACTTACGGTTATGTAGAAACCAAATTGTATCTTGAACTATTATCAACAATCTAAGTATTCTGATGAACGGTTTGTATTAAGATGGAAAATAAAATATTTTGTATGAACCTAAATTTAAACTTCACGAGATTTTAACTGGACTGAAATTAATACATAAAAGCGGTCAAACATTTTATCTTATTACTTGTTTGATAAGATAATGTCAGCTAAACACAAATTATATATTATCAAGTTGGGTGTTTATAATCTATCACGTAACCTTCATGTCATCAGACGAAGTTGAAATATACATAGTAAATTGTTTTATCTGTTAAATGATAATATCATGCCCAGTCAGTAAGTATTCATATATTATGGTAAGATAAATGAGGCTCATGATTTAAAATTAGGAACAGTAAGTGCAGTGATTTATATAAAATTTGACAAAGTTTAAGGCATTTTTAAAATATTAACATGAAAAAAGTAAAGCAAATCCACTCGCAATTGCGTTCACAATAGCCAGTCAAATGTCCGAAGTTGGGGAAAATGGTCTTTTTGCTCCTCCAGGGGTATCCTTTACCCCTATAGCACCGTCCAGACTTGATAAGATAAATTAAAATTAGGTTCAAATTAAAGCCTTATCCTTTCGCAACTACGGAGCCCCTAAAGTGACCCTTTGAAATACTTCATTTTCACGATTATTTCGTTTAAACGTAATATCATTATTAAATTGATGCAAAATACCTGCATGCAAAATTGTTCAAAACTGTAGTTCCCGATTATCCATCCCTTGGGCAATAATTTATGCATTGATTTGATTCCAAATTAACTCCTTTTGAAGCGTTTTATCGTACCTACACACGCAATAATTACCTATTTAGTCAACTACCATTAAAATGCAGTTACACAGTTACGTGACTAGTTAAACACTTTACTCCTTAATTAGATAATTATCAGAAATAGATCCGTATAAAATACTAACTTACAAGTAGACTTAAGCATAAACATACATATATAATTTGAGAGCATTTCTTCATTGTATTACTCCAGATTCGTAGCTCGGCAGGTAACGCCCCAAGATTTCGGATCTAGTTTCCTGGAGGGTTTAAGGTTACGAGCTCTGATTTCACAAGGAGCTGTTATACCTATCTTTGAAAGTGTGACAAAATTATTAAATTTCCTCCATAAAAAGGTATATGAAGAAGTTACCGGCTTTATGTAAAAGTGGATGAGTACTGGTTATGTACTAATGTCCACACCATAAAATGATCATATTTTGTGTTAGTAAGGCGTTAACCCATTTAGAATATAAATATCTACTGTTCTACTGGCATTACTAAAATTTAGCATTGACCTTAGCGACGATTCTAACAGTTATCGCAAATTTCAGAACGACGAAATTCTTAAAGTTACTAAAATGTTGGAGATTCGAGCCAAACTGTGACAATTTAATGCAATCAATTGAAACTCGGTGATTAACGAGGGTAATTTTCCATGGTACGTGTAAACAAGTTGACTTATCACGTATGTGACCAATAATTAATTTAGCCTAACGTAGGTCAGACAACAGTTTGATATTTATAACTGAACTGACATTTGATCACGCTTCAGCAAACTTTATGTAACTAGTTTTGGCAAGTCGATTGAACAAACAACTTGACTTTTAAATTTTACGTTCATCATAGATGTTCATCTTAAGGTGGGTCGGTACCTTACTCGGAGGGAAAAACGAAAAAAATATTATGTTTACCGATTATGATAAAAGTTGGCAGGCAGATACCTTTATGCTTCCTATTTGTTTTTCTGGTATCCTTAGCGACGTCGTCGTTTTTTTCACGACGTCACGGACGTCACATTGGTTCGCGCTAAAAACAGGCATGCAAGTACATTAAACCCATATATTTAAAGTATTGAATGTCCGAGGACAAAGATAATTATACCAAAATGTTTCTGAAATGTTGTTACATACAATTATTTTGTTCCGATTTTCTAAATATCACGTCAGTCGTAAAGATTGTACATTTCATCACTAAATTTAGGGTTTTCACGTCTAAAAGGTTTCACCAATTGCCGAGTTATAACGTTTATTTTCAAATTAAAGCAGAACGGTGGTCAACTTCTTATCGCGATTTTTGAAAACTACACACTTTTTGTGTCATTTTAATGAAATAAAAAAGGAAAGTGAACGTTCTCAGTTTTTCACAATATCGCTTTCAAAGTAAAATTACCTTCAAAACAACGACGTTAATATTACGTTGCGCTGACGTTGTGATTTGGGGTTATGTATGTAATTTTCTTGTAAATTCAATTTTATAGTTTCTTTCCAGTTCTTAATTAATTTCTTGTGACACTCAGCATCTGATCTGTTCAAAATTAATTTAACATAAGTCAATCAAAATCCGCTTCTACTTATTTTTACAACGAATGCTTTAATCACAACGTCAGCGTAACGTAATATTAACGTCGTTGTAATGAAGGTAATTTTACTTTGAACGCGATACTGTGAAAAACTGAGAACGTTCACTTTCCTTTTTTGTTTCATTAAAATGACACAAAAAATGCGTAGATTTAAAAAATCATGATAAGAATTTGACCACCGTTCTGCTTTAATTTGAAAATAACCATTATAACTCGGCAATTGGTAAAACCTTTTAGACGTGAAAACCCTAAATTCAGTGATGAAATGTACGATCTTTACGAATGACGTGATATTAGGATAATCGGAACAAAATGATTGTATGTAACAACATTTCAGAAACATTTTGGTATAATAATCATTGACCTCGGACATTTAATATCTCAAATACGTGGGTTTAATGTACTTGCATGCCTATTTTTAGCGCGAACCATTGTGACGTCCATGACGTCGTGAACAAAACGACAACGTCGCTAAGGTTACCAGAAAAACAAACAAGAAGCATGAAGGTATCTGCCTGCCAACTTTTATTATAATCGGTGAACAAAATTTTTTTTTCGTTTTTCCCTCCGAGTAAGGTACCGACCCACCTTAATTACGCACTTAAAGTCCCATAATCAAAAGTAATACAGTTCATGGACAACACAGAAAGTAGACCATTAAGTATATTTTAAATACCTCCAATAAAAAGCTTTTTAATAAATGTGTATGTTATTTCAAGTATGTATTTCAAAGTAAAAGTACATTGAAAACACACGTAGCATTTCGTGGTCAATACTTAAAACAATAGTTTTGATCACAGTATGTTTAAGATGATATCTTGTGATAGAAAAAAACGTCCTACAAATTACACATTAAATTTTGGATTTTATATACAATACTAAAATGCAAAGTACCATAATTTGCTCTTATAAAGGGAAATGGGAAGTTTCTCAAGCTTATACATAGGAAGCAAACTAATTTGACATGTTTATTGTGCTTCTTATGTATGTTATATATTTCGATAAAACCACGGCTGTAGGACTGTTTTCAGGCTTGCTGTAAATGAGTATATCTTCATACAGTGACTTTAAGCAATCCTTTTCGAAAAAAGTCATATACATCCATACAGTAAAATAAAATACAAAATTTAGTTATGATATAACTAGTTAAACTTAGTATATATTTAATATTTAAATTGTAACCCAATTACGTTACACCATGTGATCTGGTGACATTGTCAAGGATATCGTGTGCAGCTATTATCATATTATCAAGCCATATCTTCCAGGTTCTTGTTACTGAATAACACTTAGTAACACTTACATATTTGTTTATCTACTGCAAGTGTACTTTAAAGATAAAACAACGGAATAACATAATATGACAAGAGTATCATATAAAAAATCCGACTTCAAAGTCCACAAAATTTAGTCCGCAAAATGTGACTCGAGTCCGCAAATTCGGACATGTTAGAAACGTTATATTTATTGATGTTTTTAAACTTTGTATAAACTGTAAATAGGGTGAATGCAAGGTTCGGAAGTGTGTTTGGGTTGGTTATGGGCTGGGACCGGGCTGAGGAAGTCAGAACCTGGGCTGAGTTCAGTTATCGCGAACGTTACAGAACGTTACATAACGATACATTCGGAACTCCCCGGCCATATAATTGTTTACTTTAACACCGGTAGTTTCAAAAAAGCGTCTAAATATGTCCGAGATTATTCGCAGCAAATGATCGAGGAGTTCCGAATGTATCGTTACGGAACGTTCTGTAACGTTCGCGGTAACTGAACTCAGCCCTGGTATGAAACGGCTCGGAAATGCCTAAAATACGGATATGACTGAAATTGCTTGTTGTAAAGATTATACTAAAAATCCATTAAATCAGTATACTAGATATTAACGTTTACATGTAGTGCCTGCTTGAATGGTTGTCGTGGAATAAAAGCTACAACATAGAGTTACTTGAAACGCCGTCGTTAGTATAATACTCAGCGAATGAGTTTAAAAAATGAATACAGCTAGCCACAGGACAGAGACAGACTGCCAGTGAGTGTCAGTCCAACAGCTCAAGGATTATGGACATGGTAGGTCGAGCGACACACCAAATCCGGTCTTTTTTCAGTGGTAACGACATTAGGCGGTCCTCTGTGCTGAGCTTTGTTCTTAACATTTTAAGAAAGCACACGTGTATATACATGAAAGACCTGCACAAAATTGGATATCAAGCATTCAGCGGCTATAGCCGTTGGATCCGGTACGCACTCGCTGCCCACCGATGGCTATCTCTGCTATGACTATCGAAGTCATTATTTTGTCATCCGGCCCATTCCCAGTACAATTTTTTTAAAGTTAGATATCACCTTTATCGGAATGACTAGGCGATTCAAATTATAGTCATCGACCAATCGCGCTGAAAATTCACAGACATGTAGGCCGGGTCTGTATTTAGCTGGCATGTAAATTCAAGTGGATGGAAAAAAACTTGTAAGGACACTTGGGCTGATTTACTAGTATACGACCAAAGTACGCGGTTTGAGCCCAAAGTCGCACCGACTGTAGCAGACCAGCCGAGTGCTGGCCGGTGTTGCTGTCTTATGAGCCAGTAGGTCTTGACCTTGCCTAGGAACTCTGAAAACTCTCAAGCAAGTTGGCCTGCACGTAAACTCACGGTAGCAGAAACTTGAACGCTACTCTACATGTATTTTTATATAATATAATATTTTGGGTTGGTCGTAAAGATAGATAGAGCGGTGATGTCCGAAAAATTGATATTTTCATAATTATTATTCACGAACCAGGAGGCCGGTTTCATAATGTTTGTTTCAAAAACCCAGACAAGTAGTGTGTCGGTCCGGTCTTTCACGAACCAGGAGGCCGGTTTCATAATGTTTGTTTCAAAAACCCAGACAAGTAGTGTGTCGGTCCGGTCTTTATATATATATAAGTGATATCAATAAATTTACCCTTTTACAGTCACAGTTTTCTTTTACTATTTTCTTGTTTTGTTGGATTGTTAATAGTAAAGTATGCGTATACATGTGCGTGTATGTACGATTTAACCTGGAGTTAACTCATTAGAATGAGTCCATTAGCAGCCAAATCGATGAATAAATAACGGCTCTAAGGCTGGAAAATTGGTATATACCGGGGTCTCTATTGTTCAGTTGTTTCACAATGATGCATGTATGTATGTATGTTATTGATAATAAAACCTTTTTATTAATACTTAAACATATCAAACAATAGTAAATGCACACTCAACGAAAGACTACCCCCTGGGTTCTAAATTCGGGTTGGTGAATAAAATATACCCTTTAACTGTTGGTTTTCTGTTAATATGTTTTCCCTCATTATTGTATGAAAGTATAAAATATGTGCGTGTCATTATTGTATGAGAGTTATTAATAAAGTACGTGGGTGTCATTAATGTATGAGAATTATTAATAGACAATTAAAATTAGGATCAAATTTATGGCAGCCGTTACAGATATAAAGTTTTTCGACTTGTCATTTTTTAAAGAGATGTTTAGGTTACACACCACTAAATGATCACCGGAAGTTGTAATTTGCCGGAAAAATCAAGTGTGACATGCAGCATATTCATTATTTGAGAGTACATGGTGTCCTCATTTGGGGTGCTTTCTTATATTGAGGAGTATGTATGTCTTTGGCAATGCTTTTTCCTATAAAACTATGCAAAAAAACAATGGATCTACTTTGTTTGCTCGTGAAGAGTGGTTAAAAGGGGAGATAATTCTGTACGGCTTGTGATGAATGAAAAAGATAGATGTTTTCATGAAAGGAACTTTCGATCGAATTTTATTTTCTTATAAGTAACGTAACTTTTTTCTAGCACTGATCATTTTGTGCGGAATAGATAGATCTTTCAGCCTATTTATGGTTTGGGGTATCTAACACCCCTGGGTCATACTGTAATTTGGCAATGAAAATGAGACTTTTTATATGCAACAAAGAAGGATTTTATTTAGTGATGTGTAACCTTTAAGAGACAACATCGTCTGCAAAAATATAAGATTTTTGATAGATATAATATAAAGATTACTGACAGAATTATTAATAGATGTCATTTGATGTAGAAAATGGGTGTTTGGTGTGTGGTCGTGCATGAAGTGGTGATGGACTGTCCAAATATGGGAGAATTAGGGTCAAAGCCCATCCAAGACCCCATCCGCAACCACTATGAGCACAGATTGATGTATCAATTCTCATGCAATGTTATTTTTGATCATGATGCACGCCTATCATATTTGTGCCATAACAGTTTATGTTGTTATGTTCTCCATTTGATCATTAAGCCTCTTATTGTCAATAATGAAAGGAAAACTGGTGTCGGAGCTGGGCACTAGGCCGGTCGTAGAGATCAACTGAGATGCATTCTCAACTGATGTATTGTCATATGATGTATAAATGATATAATATTCACATATTCTCTTATAAGAGCATTAATTTTTGTCATATTTATCAATTCAAACTCATTAAATTGTCTTATGCACTCAACATAAGATATACAAAAGCAAATAGATATGAAAGGAATGCATAAAAATCACTACAGTGGTATCATCACAGGTCATACACACCATCAAGATGACTGTTAGGGGGCCGTATTAGCATTTCTTATTTACATTAACAAATAAAATCACATAAAGTTGTGATCTGGCATTTGTTTTGCCTATTTTAGTAAGGCGACAATGTGTGTAAGACCTGATGAATAGTGATTCATTTCATGAACCTAATAGCCTTGCCTCCGTTAGGCAGTAGGGCGCAATTTCTTTTTGGCCACAACCTCGGAGTCTTTCCTTCTGCATTTTTTGTCAGTTGCGTGAATCTGATGAATAACTTTTGACCGCTTTAAAGAGTGTGCTTCCAGAAATTGACTTTTGAAAGGAAAGGATCCTGTGAACCCATTATTCGGGTTGTGGATCTGGGAGTGAATACAGCTCTATACTAGACCCCTTTTTGAGAATTTTCAGAGTCAAAAGTTAATTTACCATCACATTTTTTAATCATTAAACCTGTTTTTTCTGTTGCAACTGTCAAATATGGCCTCAAGTTTTGTGGTATTCATTATTTTATTGGTTTGGGTTTCAGGATTTGAGTTACTTTGGGATAGTTAGGAATCATTGAATACATTATCCGGCCAAGGTCTGAAAAAGCGGTATAATAGTAGTGAACTCATCCGCATCACCGAAGGTCAGCATACCATTATGATCAGTTGTCTCCCAGAGGGGTAGGGGATAATCCAGATCCCTCCTTAGGTCTGCTGATTGATAAGTCATAAAGTCACCATGGTGACATCCATGTTTTAAAAAATTCTGGTTCAATTTAGTAGAATGGACTGAAGCCTGCATAGAGACATGTCATTTGGTTATCTGTGTTGACATTTAAATGTTTTTAAACAAGAAGAAACTTGAAAATTGGTTCATTATTTGCTATTTTTGGTCCATTTTTGCGTAAAAATCACTATACAAACATAAAAAATGTCAAAATAATGCTTGAAAAAAATGTTGAATTTGTCTTTTCCAACTTGAATATACAATAAAACATCAATATATGGTCAGTTTTAACACTAGTCTATGTGAAAAAGCCTTAATTTCAAAGATATGTAATTTAAAAAAGAAAATGCCTAAAATCTGACCATTTTCTTGAGAATGGGTAATGTCAGCTAAAAAGCTCTAACTGCTTAGATATTCAATATTTTTTTTTGAAACTGCACATAATTGCTCAGAAGTCATTGGTCTTTCATTTGATGAATTGATTTTGAAGTGCCCAAAACTCTTTGCCCCTTTAATTTGCAAATCAAGACCGACTTTCAAATTCAAGTATATTCCGAAATGTAAAAATAATCTGTAAGATCGTATTGTATATAATTATACAACATCGATTTAAATGACTCCGTGGACGTGACGGTAAGACATTTGGATTCAGAAACATTGCTTTTGTTACTCCGGGTTCGAATCTTGCTTGTTATCGTTTGTTATTTTACATTATTTTTGACATCATGGAATCGTACAACTCAAAATCTCTGTGCAGCACGAACCTAATAATAGTCTGAATTTGCGCTAAGTTATTGCCCCGATGTCGTACACTAAATTGTCGTGCGTTCCTTTATTAGAATGATTCTTTAGTAATTGTAAAAATGTAAAGTTAATAAGAAAGAGAAATAGACTGGGATGCAGATAACTTTTGCACGTTCGTTAGGTAGGATCCTAGTCTGAGCTTGATACAGCCACTGCAAGTGAAGCCGAATATATAATATAGATTAGATAACATTATGTTACAACATAAGCAAATGGCATTTTGCCAAACCTGTTGACCTTGGGAATATAGTAACCGCCACAGTCAGTGAAAGAATGGTCATTCATGTTATTTGATTTAACCCTAAATCTAGTGCAGTAATTATGTATTGAACTAGCTGGAACAAAATACTCTCTAAAATAAGTTTGGGCATCGTTACAGTGAATATTAAACACCTGACACAGAGTTTATAAATTCACCCATTGTTCAACTGGTAACCAATTGACAAAAGAAAAATGTTAATTGCCCAATATGAGCCTTGGCATCAAGAACCATAAAGAATCTTAAATAGCTTATTCTGGGTAACCTGTATAAGGCTGTGGATCGTTGAGCTAGCTGCGGTCCGGTCCGTACCACGATTTGTGTGTACCTATTCACGAATTGAACCACGAATCACTTGTGCATGGAGAAGCATTCAGGAATTTATGTAATATCAAAATAAGTGAAGAATTACAGAAGTTTTACTATATGGAAAACCATGTACTCCAAACACAGACGTTTGATAGGCATTTTCAGTATCAATCAAAAATTTGACACATGATGATTCGTTCCCTACATAAATTAAAGCTTTCATTTGTAATGCGGCTTGTTTTCAGTGGTAATTTAGCTAAAAATGGATCGCGATCCGACGATTTCGGACCTTACGAATATTCGTACTCGATTTTCTGAAGATAACTTCTGTTCCGTTGAAATGTCATTGATTAATTGCCATGACCAAAAACTTTTTGGTACAGAATGATAGAAATTCTCTTTTTTCTATTAATGTACATGTATTATGGTTATTATTAGATAAATTGCTCGATATAAAAATAAAGAAAGAATAAAATTAAATAAAAAGCAATTCAACAAAATTAAATTAAAGCACACAGTTCATGATATTATACTTTTAAGTTTTGCGCGTTACGTAGTATAGCGACAGAACGTATGTCTTCACCGTTTTGTACACAACATACGGGTCGTTTTATCGCCTAGCGATAAGTCACGTGATAGGAAACGGTAAGTGGCGGGAATATTGCACAGAATATTCAGTTCTACGCTAGACTTCAAGCTGTGGACACGTAGTTAATTCAAATTCGACTCTTTGTTTTCTTTAATATATGGTAATTTTCATGTATGATGAAGATGAATTTTGTATTGTGTATAAAAGTGTTGGTAATTTTCACGTAGTGATGACGAATTATCACGGTAGTGTGTATATAACTTCAAAATTCTACGTGTCATTAAAGTCTTTGGCCATGCAATGGTGTTTTTATTTGTTGTTTGAAAGGTTAAGACAACCTGTCTTCACGACATGCTTTTTTCGGCACTGGACATACGGTCTTGCAAAATGATTTTTACTGGACCAAATGAAAGTTTACTGGACAAAAATGAATGTAGAGAAAATATGTTAATTTGTGCCTTTCATATTCAAGTTTAAGCACTATTTTTATTGAACATGGAAAATATAGGCTGTAAAAAGATGGAGGACCGTCGGGCCACTAACATTCTAAAAGTCTGTGGACCAAATGTAATTTCGGTGGACTCGGTCGAGGGTCCATCGGCTAAATTCGAAGACTGTATACAAATATGCATGAATTTAATAATTAATTAAAAAATATGGAGAGTTTTAGGTTCGAACTACTACAGTAGAATTAATACATGGGAAACATTTCACAGATTCGATACAGATTGCACTACTTTGAACAGTAATCGTTGAAAAACTATAGGCCTACAGTTTTTATTTGTTCGGAACTTCAGTTCCGTCAAATATATTTACCATAATTCAGACCCTTGCCGATTTTGAAATTTACCGAAAACAGAAATAGTCCCTCAGTATATAGAATGAAGAGCAATTCAAACCGATCTTCTGCTATGACAGGCGCAATAATTCACGTCCATTGGAAATCCGGACTACTTCTTCTGTGGAGTTATTTATACGCGATGCGTCTCATGTAATGGAATGGTTTCAACGAATCAGTCACGACGCGTTGTGCGTCTCAGCTCTCAGTAATGATGTATTACATCGTCTTATGTAATAGAAGGATTAAACAATTCGCTCATATAGGTAAAGATTGATGATAGCATATCGGAAAGTAGAAATCCTGGTCATTTAACGATGTTATCTATGATATCTGAATTGTGGAGTTTTCTCTCTTTTTAAATACAATTGAATTAGAATAAATGTGGATGAATAATAACTACAAACCCGGAGCCACTGAATTGTGCTTCGACTGACCTCGTATCTATACATATTTTCAACATAATAGCTTAATGCCATCGTTATCTCTGTAGAAATTCACTTATGAGCCCTATAGGCAAAACAGGTTTGTAATTTAGTAAAGTTTATGATGTCCAAGGCCAGTTGTAAGTACACATGTATTATCAACACGTATAACAAATCTTCACATCTTTTATTATTATATATGGGTAAAAATCAGTACAAACAAAGGGCTCACGACTTGATCAACCTGTATATGTTTTTTTTCTTCAAAAAAAACCAAATATCACTTAACTGTCCATTGTAGAAGCACCTAATCTACTTTGAATTTTAATATCAGAGCGAATTCAGAGGTGCGTGAAGTTAGCTGCCATTTGCCAGTTGCCAGTTGCCAATTCAATCGGCAACTGGCAACTGGCAGCAAACTTCACACCCAGCTGCCGATTCAATTTTTTTTTGTAAGCAAGCACTATGTACAGGCACTGCGACGAACGTTCCGCGCGGGTGTATTGAATCGGCAACTGGCAACTGGCAGCCAACTTCACACTCCAGCTGCCGATTCGATTTTTTTAGATTTCGGCGCAAATACGTCACCCTATGCACATGTACTACGATGAACGTCCTGCTCGTGTGTTTTGAATCGGCAACAGGCAACTGGCAGCCAACTTCACGCCTCAGCTGCCAATTCGACTTTTTTTAAATTTCGGAGCAAATACGTCGCCCTATGCACAGGTACTGCGACGAACGATCCACGCGGGTCTTTTGAATCGGCAACTGGCAACTGGCAGCCAACTTCACGCCTCAGCTGCCAATTCGATTTTTTTAGATTTCGGCGCAGATACGTCGCCCTATGCACAGGTACTGCGACGAACGATCCACGCGGGTCTTTTGAATCGGAAACTGGCAACTGGCAGCCAACTTCACGCCTCAGCTGCCAATTCGATTTTTTTAGATTTCGGCGCAGATACGTCGCCCTATGCACATGTACTACGATGAACGTCCTGCTCGGGTGTTTTGAATCGGCAACTGGCAACTGGCAGCCAACTTCACGCCTCAGCTGCCAATTCGATTTTTTTAGATTTTGGCGCAGATACGTCGCCCTATGCACTGGTAATGCGACGAACGTTCCGCGCGGGTGTTTTGAATCGGCAACTGGCAACTTGCAGCCAACTTCACGCCTCAGCTGCCAATTCGATTTTTTTAGATTTCGGCGCAGATACGTCGCCCTATGCACATGTACTACGATGAATGTCCTGCTCGGGTGTTTTGAATCGGCAACTGGCAACTGGCAGCCAACTTCACGCCTCAGCTGCCAATTCGATTTTTTTAAATTTCGGCGCAGATACGTCGCCCAATGCACAGGTACTGCGACGAACGTTCCGCGCGGGTGATTTGAATCGGCAACTGGCAACTGGCAGCCAACTTCACGCCTCAGCTGCCAATTCGATTTTTTTAGATTTTGGCGCAGATACGTCGCCCTATGCACTGGTAATGCGACGAACGTTCCGCACGGGTGTTTTGAATCGGCAACTAGCAACTGGCAGCCAACTTCACGCCTCAGCTGCTAATTCGATTTTTTTAGATTTCGGCGCAGATACGTCGCCTTATGCACAGGTACTGCGACGAACGTTCCGCGCGGGTGTTTTGAATCGGCAACTGGCAACTGGCAGCCAACTTCACGCCTCAGCTGCCAATTCGATTGTTTTAGATTTCGGCGCAGATACGTCGCCCTAAGCACATGTACTACGATGAACGTCCTGCTCGGGTGTTTTGAATCGGCAACTGGCAACTGGCAGCCAACTTCACGCCTCAGCTGCCAATTCAATTTTTTTAGATTTCGGCGCAAATACGTCGCCCTATGCACAGGTAATGCGACGAACGTTCCGCGCGGTTGTTTTGAATCGGCAACTGACAACTGGCAGCCAACTTCACGCCTCAGCTGCCAATTCGATTTTTTTAGATTTCGGCGCAGATACTACGCCCTATGCACAGATACTACGATGAACGTTCCGCGCGGGTGTTTTGAATCGGCAACTGGCAACTGGCAGCCAACTTCACGCCTCAGCTGCCAATTCGATTTTTTTAGATTTCGGAGCAGATACGTCGCCTTATGCACAGGTAATGCCACGAACGTTCCGCGCGGGTGTTTTGAATCGGCAACTGGCAACTGGCAGCCAACTTCACGCCTCAGCTGCCAATTCGATTTTTTTAGATTTCGGCGCAGATACTACGCCCTATGCACAGATACTACGATGAACGTTCCGCGCGGGTGTTTTGAATCGGCAACTGGCAACTGGCAGCCAACTTCACGCCTCAGCTGCCAATTCGATTTTTTTAGATTTCGGAGCAGATACGTCGCCTTATGCACAGGTAATGCCACGAACGTTCCGCGCGGGTGTTTTGAATCGGCAACTGGCAACTGGCAGCCAACTTCACACCTAGCTGCCGATTCATTTTTTTTGTTAGCAAGCACTATGTATAGGCACTGCGACGAACGTTCCGTGCGGGCGTTTTGAATCGGCAAATGGCAACTGGCAGCCAACTTCACACCCAGCTGCCGATTCGATATTTTTAGATATCAGCGCAGATACGTCGCCTTATGCACAGGTAGTGCGATGAACGTTCCGCACCAGTGTTTTGAATCGGCAACTGGCAATTGGCAGCCAACTTCACGCCTCAGCTGCCAATTCGATTTTTTTAGATTTCGGCGCAGATACGTCGCCCTATGCACATGTACTACGATGACGATAAGCGGCGACGATAAGCTACGAGGTGTTGCTGTCTCTGAATGCGGCACTCAACTACCCTCACAACTTAGCTGCCGATTTATTTATTTTAGATTTCAGCGCGGATACCATGCGCTTTGTACAGGTACTGTGAGGAACGCACTATACAGGTACTATGACTAACGTACTATATACAGGCACTGAGAGGAGTGATTCATAAAGGTATTTTGAATCGGCACCTGGCAGCTTACTTCATACCCCACTCCGATTCGATTTGTGTAGAATTCTGATCGGATACCACGCATAGGCACTGTGTTGTGCATCCCGGACGGGTGTTTTGAATTGGCGAGTGGCAGCTAGCTTCAGATTCGATCTCTGCTACATTTCAGCGCTGATCCTAAGCGATATGTGCAGATCTTCTGCAGAACGATACGAAATATCGTCTCTGTAAGATATTTTGTTTGGCATCAGTCAAATGGCTGCCAATACGTTGTACTGTTGAAATACTGCGTCAATACTTTCTTATTGTATAGGAGCTCGGTATTCTGGACAATCCGTTGGACAATTGGAATATAGCTTCATATTCACTGGAATACAGTACTAATACCAGGTCCAATGTGCAGACGCTATTGTGAACGTTAAGAAGCATCGTTTCTTGATGAATGCTTGAATGATACAACGCCTAATGTGCAGGCGCTCCGATAAAGGTTTTCATATAAACATTTAGGGATAGGCAATTACTCATACAGGATTTATTTCTGATACTTTACCCAGTATATAGGCATTCTCATGGTGTAATGGTCACAGTCTGGAAAACTTGGATCGAAAGATTTTCATCAGAGAAACAACAGAGAAACAAGCTAAACTGCAAGTCTTACGTAAGTAGCCGAAGGAGCACATGTTCCTCATTGTACAAGGGCAGCACTGACACATAAATCAAAACAGGTTTTTTAAATTAATATCATTTTAATCAACAAACAATTGATCTCTACCTGAGCAACTGGTAAAACACAAGGCAAAAAGTACAAGAAAGTTAGATAAACAATTATGCACGTACATCAGAGTCTAGGCACAGACCATAATGGGTAATTGGACGGACAAACTTTTTGTGGTCTATACCACTGTATCATGGACGCTAGATCCAGAAATATTGCACTTAACCAAATTGCATGTTCATTGTGACTAGGACCTTGACTGGTTTCAAAACCTATTTATGAGACATAAATAATGGCAGCCAGGCAAAGTACAGCATATAACAACATTACAATGTATTAGCAAATGAGGGGAATCAAATTAATGGACCTATACTTTGTAGCCAAGCAAAGTTCAAAACAATGCTACATAATAAAATAACACTATTGTCATTATGGCGAGCATCCATTGAGTTGACATATATATGGCAGTCAGGTAATCATGAATTGTAATCTGCTATGCCATATCATAATGCTATTCACAAATGACAAACATCAAATGAGTTGGCACATAATTTGCTGCCAGGTTGTCACTGTATTTAGTCAGCTTCTATTTCAAGCCATCATAAAACACCCAACCATGTTAGCCTGTTTTCATTGCTCCGGTGTAATGTCCTGTTCTGTATAAAGTCCCTCCGAGCAATCGATATTGTTTATTCAAAATGTTAACATTTCCTTTGTATGCCCTGATGTCCTTAGGAAACCCTAATTTTTCCAATAAATCATAAGTTCGCAGGCATACTATTGGCGGGTGTCGTCCAATCAATTCCCGATGGATTTGTCAGATACCAATTCAGTACGGCTGTTCCCTAATAAAAGAGTACAAATATTCAGACTTAAATTTTACATATTTGCTGAACTGTGTTGCTGGTAATTCAGGCCATTAAATAATGAGCCAAAAAACACACTTTCACGCCTGTTATGATAGGTAGTGCTGGACCTTTTCATCGATGCAACATTTAGATTGGTAACAGTAAAATGTTATCTGATAAATAATCAAGTGCGGATCAAATTGTTTGTATCACAAACTTTCAAATAAGTCTGGTTAATGCGAACTTCCACTAAATAATGCCAGATGACTTTCCGGCCCCAAAACAACGTTTTGATCTTCCATAAGCTGCATCTTTCCACACAAAAATATGGCTAAAATTACACTACTTTTACCATAGGTAAATTTAGTAAGGAGACATGACGTCATGTTTCATCAATAGTTTTAGTTCCTTAGCAAATAAAAATATAAATAACACACTTTTAAAGTACCAAGTTAAAGCAGTCTTTCAGATAATGATATCCGATCAGTAATATGTACAAATAGCTTCCTTTGGTCATTGAGGTCAATATACAAGGCGCACCAGGCAGCCACAATCGACGGACCTGTTCCAACAAATGATAACTTGGAGCGCGTGATTAGCCTTCTGTGAATCAAACATGCCTAATGTGTAGGCCTACTACACATTTAAGGCCTACTTTGCCAATGTAAATTACCTTCTATCCACAATTATTGGTTTCGGAATTTTCAAAATTGCCTATTAGATTTTTTGCATAGAATCTACCCATATTTGAAAAAATAGCTGTAGATCTAGGGGTTCGAATTTCTAGATATACAGTACATCCATTTCTTATGAACTGGATTCATTCATAAGGCTATCTTTAACACACCTTGGACTGAAAGCATTGGGCTTATTCTGGACAGTCTCGCCAGCTTGTACACTCGCGAGGGTTAAATAATGGCCACACTATGGAGTGATCGAATTTGATTTTACCTGAGCAGTTATACTCATTATGTACAAAATGTTGTAAACATATTCTTACCTTAGAGTAAACCACGCCAACATTACTTTTCTATCGAATTTCTTCCACAACCAGCAGCCATATTTGGTAGTCAAAATGTCAAACGATGTCCACGATCAAAATTACCGTTTACAAGTTGTTCTCGTCCGAATGCATCTTAGTAGCTAAAGAGAAATATCGGCGTTCCTAAAAGTACCTGCACATAGAGCGACATATCCGCGCTGAATCTAAAAAAATCGAATGGGCAGCTGGGTGTAAAGTTGGCTGCCAGTTGTTGCCAGTTGCCGATTCGAAACACCCGTGTAGGACGTTCATCGCAGTACTTGTGCGTAGGGCGACGTATCAGCGCTGAAATCTAAAAAGATCGAATTGGCAGCTGAAGTGTGAAGTTGGCTGCCAATTGCCAGTTGCCGATTCAAAACACCCGAGCAGGACGTTCATCGTAGTACACGTGCATAGGGCGACGTATCTGCGCCGAAATCTTAAAAATCGATTTGGCAGCTGAGGCGTGAAGTTGGCTGCCAGTTGCCAGTTGCCGATTCAAAACACCCGCGTGGAACGTTCGTCGCAGTACCTATGCATAGGGCGACGTATTTGCGCCAAAATCTAAAAAAATCGAATTGGCAGCTGAGGCGTGAAGTTGGCTGCCAGTTGCCAGTTGCCGATTCAAAACACCCGCGCGGAACTTCATCGTAGTACTTGTGCATAGGGCGACGTATCTGCGCCGAAATCTAAAAAAATCGAATTGGCAGCTGAGGCGTGAAGTTGGCTGCCAGTTGCCAGTTGCCGATTCAAAACACACGAGCAGGACGTTCATCGTAGTACATGTGCATAGGGCGACGTATCTGTGCCGAAATCTAAAAAAATCGAATTGGCAGCTGAGGCGTGAAGTTGGCTGCCAGTTGCCAGTTGCCGATTCAAAACACCCGCGCGGAACGTTCGTGGCATTACCTGTGCATAGGGCGACGTATCTGCGCCGAAATTTAAAAAAATCGAATTGGCAGCTGAGGCGTGAAGTTGGCTGCCAGTTGCCAGTTGCCGATTCAAAACACCCGAGCAGGACGTTCATCGTAGAACATGTGCATAGGGCGACGTATCTGCGCCGAAATTCAAAAAAATCAAATTGGCAGCTGAGGCGTGAAGTTGGCTGCCAGTTGCCAGTTGCCGATTCAAAACACACGAGCAGGACGTTCATCGCAGTACATGTGCATAAGGCGACGTATCTGTGCCGAAATCTAAAAAAATCGAATTGGCAGCTGAGGCGTGAAGTTGGCTGCCAGTTGCCAGTTGCCGATTCAAAACACACGCGCGGAACGTTCGTCGCAGTACCTGTGCATAGGGCGACGTATTTGCGCCGAAATCTAAAAAAAATCGAATTTGCAGCTTAGGCGTGAAGTTGGCTGCCAGTTGCCAGTTGCCGATTCAAAACACACGCGCGGAACGTTCGTCGCAGTACCTGTGCATAGGGCGACGTATTTGCGCCGAAATTAAAAAAAAATCGAATTGGCAGCTGAGGCGTGAAGTTGGCTGCCAGTTGCCAGTTGCCAATTCAAAACACATGAGCAGGACGTTCATCGTAGTACATGTGCATAAGGTGACGTATCTGCGCCGAAATCTAAAAAAATCGAATCGGCAGCCGGAGTGTGAAGTTGGCTGCCAGTTGCCAGTTGTTGATTCAATACACCCGAGCATGACGTTCATCGTAGAACATGTGCATATGGCGACGTATCTGCGCCGAAATTTTAAAAAAATCGAATTGGCAGCTGAGGCGTGAAGTTGGCTGCCAGTTGCCAGTTGCCGATTCAAAACACACAAACAGGACGTTCATCGTAGTACATGTGCAAAGGGCGACGTATCTGTGCCGAAATCTAAAAAAATCGAATCGGCAGCTGAGGCGTGAAGTTGGCTGCCAGTTGCCAGTTGTCGATTCAAAACACTCGCGCGGAACGTTCGTCGCAGTACCTGTGCATAGGGCGACGTATTTGCGCCGAAATTTAAAAAAATCGAATTGGCAGCTGAGGCGTGAAGTTGGCTGCCAGTTGCCAGTTGCCGATTCAAAACACCCGTGCGGAACGTTCGTGGCATTACCTGTGCATAGGGCGACGTATCTCAGCCGAAATCTAAAAAAATCGAATTGGCAGCTGAGGCGTGAAGTTGGCTGCCAGTTGCCAGTTGCCGATTCAAAACACACGCGCGGAACGTTCGTCGCAGTACCTGTGCATAGGGCGACGTATTTGCGCCGAAATCTAAAAAAAATCGAATTGGCAGCTGAGGCGTGAAGTTGGCTGCCAGTTGCCAGTTGCCGATTCAAAACACACGCGCGGAACGTTCGTCGCAGTACCTGTGCATAGGGCGACGTATTTGCCCCGAAATTAAAAAAAAATCGAATTGGCAGCTGAGGCGTGAAGTTGGCTGCCAGTTGCCAGTTGCCAATTCAAAACACACGAGCAGGACGTTCATCGTAGTACATGTGCATAAGGTGACGTATCTGCGCCGAAATCTAAAAAAATCGAATCGGCAGCCGGAGTGTGAAGTTGGCTGCCAGTTGCCAGTTGTTGATTCAATACACCCGAGCATGACGTTCATCGTAGAACATGTGCATATGGCGACGTATCTGCCCGAAATTTAAAAAAATCGAATTGGCAGCTGAGGCGTGAAGTTGGCTGCCAGTTGCCAGTTGCCGATTCAAAACACCCGCGCGGAACGTTCGTCGCAGTACCTGTGCATAGGGCGACGTATCTGCGCCGAAATCTAAAAAAATCGAATTGGCAGCTGAGGCGTGAAGTTGGCTGCCAGTTGCCAGTTGCCGATTCAAAACACACGCGCGGAACGTTCGTCGCAGTACCTGTGCATAGGGCGACGTATTTGCGCCGAAATTTAAAAAAATCGAATTGGCAGCTGAGGCGTGAAGTTGGCTGCCAGTTGCCAGTTGCCGATTCAAAACACACGAGCAGGACGTTCATCGTAGTACATGTGCATAGGGTGACGTATCTGCGCCGAAATCTAAAAAAATCGAATCGGCAGCTGGAGTGTTAAGTTGGCTGCCACTTGCCAGTTGCCGATTCAATACGCCCGCGCGGAACGTTCGTCGCAGTGCCTGTACATAGTGCTTGCTACCAAAAAAAATTGAATCGGCAGCTGGGTGTGAAGTTGGCTGCCAGTTGCCAGTTGCCGATTGAATTGGCAACTGGCAACTGGCAACTGGCAGCTAACTTCACGCACCTCGTATCTGCGCCGAAATCAAAAATGTCGAATTGGCAGCTGAGGCGTGAAGTTGGCTGCCAGTTGCCAGTTGCCGATTCAAAACACCCGCGCGGAACGTTTGTCGCAGTACCTGTGCATAAGGCGGCGTATCTGCGCCGAAATCTAAAAAAATCGAATTGGCAGCTGAGGCGTGAAGTTGGCTGCCAGTTGCCAGTTGCCGATTCAAAACACCCGAGCAGGACGTTTATCGTAGTACATGTCCATAGGGCGACGTATCTGCGCCGAAATCTAAAAAAATCGAATTGGCAGCTGAGGCGTGAAGTTGGCTGCCAGTTGCCAGTTGCCGATTCAAAAGACCCGCGTTGATCGTTCGTCGCAGTACCTGTGCATAGGGCGACGTATTTGTGCCGAAATTAAAAAAAATCGAATTGGCAGCTGAGGCGTGAAGTTGGCTGCCAGTTGCCAGTTGCCGATTCAAAACACACGAACAGGACGTTCATCGTAGTACATGTGCATAGGGTGACGTATCTGCGCCGAAATCTAAAAAAATCGAGTCGGCAGCTGGAGTGTGATGTTGGCTGCCAGTTGCCAGTTGCCGATTCAATACATCCGCGCGGAACGTTCGTCGCAGTGCCTGTACATAGTGCTTGTTAACAAAAAAAATTGAATCGGCAGCTGGGTGTGAAGTTGGCTGCCAGTTGCCAGTTGCCGATTGAATTGGCAACTGGCAACTGGCAGCTAACTTCACGCACCTCGAATTCAGTGCCTTGTGCTCTTCGAATTTCACTCTTAGGGGAAAGGTGGCGGGTCCGTTTTAAAGGGGGAAACAGTGACCAAAATGACAAAATGGGATTTTTCAATACTCTTTGTTTCTTAAATTTTGATGTACATGGATTAAGTAAATGATAGTCAGGTTATGTGACTTGCATCTTGTGTATTTATATTTATTCATAATATGTGCATAATTATATATCATGAGTTATATTCTATAAAGTCAGAACTTTACTTCTTAAATATTATTATAGAAATATAAAATATTAAGGTATTAGATATTTGTTGTCTGTGTACATATATACTAAAGGATCTATTATGTAAAGTTGAACTACACCTTATTAATGCATGTAAGGATTGATTCATGATGTTTTAGTACATGTACATTATTGCTGAAATTCTATTCAATAAAAGCTTAACTCCTTGCATCTTAATGTGTATGAAGATTGATTCATCATGTTTATATTCTTGTATGTTATGAGTTATATACAATAGAAATACGACTTAACTTCTTACACCTTAGTGTGTATTTACATTGATTCATAATATGTACATGTATATTATAAGTTATATCATATAGAGTCTGAACTTAACGTCTTACATCTTAAAACACATTTAGAATGATTCATAATATATATGTTCGTGTATATAATACGTTATATTCTATAGGGAAAGAGTTATGTCTATGTCTTTTTTATGATTTCCATATATAATCACTGATCATATGTTAATATTTATGTTTATGTTATTTAAAGTACTAAATAATTACAAAAAAGGGTTATGTGACTATTTTTTCCAATTTTCTGGGACATGTCATCAAAAATAATCTCCAGACACATTATCTACTTAGCTCTATGCAAAGATGTTCAAAGTTACTGTAACGTATCTTATTATGTAATAAAGTTAACTGATAGGCCATAACATTATTCAGAAATGAGGAGGCTATTAGTATTTCAGGGTCTGAGTCACTATAGAGATCTGTTCTGATAAATTTAATCATACAATCTTTTTTTATTCTGAACTAAAAAACCCTTACTAAAAATTATTTAGACTTGGTTTAAAAATGTCTTATTTTCCGCGATTATTTTTTTCAAATCCGTAACGTGCCGGATACGAAATTTGTTGAGGACGAATGTTTTACAATTACTTTAAATGACGTTTTTATACACTTTAAACTACTTTTTTATGATTTCAACCATTACATAATTAGTTAGAAATCAACATCACATGAACAGCTTCCAATCTCTATGATTAATTGCCGCTAGTTTGATAATTAAAGTATTGAAATACAGAAAGACTTTCGTGCACATTGAAACCTAACATACTACTCATTACAGTTTAGATTCAAGTACGAATCGAATTTATTTTACCCTGTATTACTGGCAAAAATTATTCTTGCTATACAAAATCTTGAAGTACAATTTTCCTTGTACACTAAAATGTATAGACATTTTGTAGGTTCATTAGTGTAGTTAAATATGATAAATATGGTACAATACTGTAAAACAACTTAAACTTCAAGTAATACAATGATACAATTAATGACCGCAGTATCATTACATTAAACAGCTACAGACACTGTCAATATTAATCATTTTATTGATCTTATTTCATATTGTTTTCAACAACGTTTATCAAAATAACTAAACATCGGTCATTGATCAGTGAAACAAAGACGAGTCAGATGACGGAACTACTTTTATTGCCTAGAAATTGACTGCGTAGTAAATCAGACACACATGTATCACTCAACAGGTTAAACTGGCCAGGCATTTTCGTTGATAGTTTTCGATTTGTGGTATAACTTAAGCCTTTTGGCGAAATCGCCGAAAGTCTAAAAACGATAGTCCTTACACTACTCCTTAGTGGACGTAAATTGTGGGAATAATGAGCTACAACAACACCGGAAGGCGATGTAGTAGATATACGAAATACAAATGTAATAACTTGATTACGGAACGATTGTGTGCAAAAAGACGTATTGCAGTGTTTCAAAGTATTTGAAAAAAGAACACGTAAACTTTTAGACAAAGATTCTTATGCAAAGTCGTGGATGGACGGACGGACGGACGGACGGACGGATGGACGGACGGATGGATGGATGGATGGATGGATGGATGGATGGATGGATGGATGGATGGATGGATGGATGGATGGATGGCGGGCGGACGAACGAACGAACGAACGAACTACGAACGAACGTACGTACGAACGAACGAACGAACGAACGAACGAACGAACGAACGAACGAACGAACGAACGAACGAACGAACGAACGAACGAACGAACGAACGAACGAACGAACGAACGAACGAACGAACGAACGAACGAACGAACGAACGAACGAACGCCCGAACGAACGAACGAACGAACGAACGAACGAACGAACGAACGAACTGGTTATCCACACTCATGCAGTGTTTGTATTCATGTACCATACATTCTTAAATGTTGACTATGTTCTGTAAAATGCATTGTTATGGTATATACATGTACATGTATTCACTTACCCAGAAATGTTTGCGTACACAATATTTTGCTTATTTGAAATGACCGGCATTAAAAGCGACTATCAACATTCATGTTTTAACAACCGACGCAAAAATATAGAAATGATAAGCGCTACGACACATTTTAAGTTTCAACTCAGTGATTGGTTATATATAAAAATAAATGCGTTATTTTTCCCTGGTTAGATGTGCCGTTCGGATGACGTATAATTGAAATTTAAATAATGAACAGAAAACTGCCCTGCTTTCAGTTACCGCGAACGTTACAAAACGTTCCATAACGATACATTCGGAACTCCTCGGCCATTCGTTGCAAGTAATCTCGGACACATTTAGCCGCTATTTTGAAACTGCCGGTGTGGAAATAAACAAATATATGATCGTTGAGCCATTGAATGATGTTTCTTTTTCAGTCCGTACATTTTGAAACATCACTCATTGCCCTAACGTTCGCATATTTGTGTATTAGATTATATTATTCGCAGCGAATGGCCGAGGAGTTCCGAATGTACCGTTATGTAACGTTCTGTAACGTTTAGTGTAATTGAACACGCCCCTCTTTATTTCAGTGTAAGATCTATTTATTTCACTCTTGAGCTAATGATATTATATTTTTTCACTCATGGCTACGCCACTTGTCAAAATATTGCAAACTTAGCTCACTCGTGAAATAAAAATCGATGTTACGCAGAAATAAACAAATATCCTCTATGACGTTGCAAAAATATTATGACCATGAAAATCGCTGAAGTGAAAATCAAGCAATTATGGGTTGGTTTACAGTAGTTGGGAAAGAGAAAGTAAATACACTCATGAACAGTGTCATATCAGGGCTGAGTTCAGTTACCGCGAACGTTACAGAACGTTACATAACGATACATTCGGAACTGCTCGGCCATATAATTGTTTACGTTAACACCGGAAGTTTAAAAAAAGCGTCTAAATATGTCCGAGATTATTCGCAGCAAATGATCGAGGAGTTCCGAATGCATCGTTACGGAACGTTCTGTAACGTTCGCGGTAACTGAACTCAGCCCAGGCTTTTCCTAACATACCGTATCATTACAGTCATGGCATGTTGTACAAAATACAAATATGTTCAAGATCATTGATGAGACCCCATAATCTGTTACGACATAGATAAGGAATGAAACCAACAAATTTATTCAACAACAGATGTGTATAGACCCCTATAAATGCCTACCCTTATTCATAACAACTTTTTACATTTTATAGTACATAACATTATTTTATAATCCGTATTTTCTACCAAACTTAAACCTTGCTGGTTTTTAAAGGTATTTTCACTCACTTAACCCTTCCGCCGCCAATTCATTAAATGGAACATTCCATCCTTTACTTTCGACAAGACAATTTACAATGAAAGGGATTTAAGTTTTTGTTATCAAATATTACCAACAAACAGCGAATATCTGATCAGACGGATTAGATGCGTGGGCTGATCCGGGTCTATGGTCTAGGATCTATTGCAAATGCAGTTTTTGTTTACATGGCGCTAAAAGGGTTAAGAAGTAGCGGTTACCAAAACAAAGTGAGTTAACAAGGACGAACATTAAGATTGAACTTAAACTTCAACTAAGAACGTCAATTCTTTGCATCTTTGTTTAAACAAAACTATTAATACAGTCCTTTAAACTTAAAATATCTACCAAACGGTTGGGATTATAGAGGCACTTCAATCTACTGAAAAGGTAAAAATCATCAAAAATAGACAGTAAATACTGAGTTTAATATATTCTTGCATAAAGGTCAAGCTCTAGTTAATACTGTCGGACTATACCGTCTGTCAATACCTAAATAGAAAAATAATATTTTCTTATTATTAGTACTAAACTACATTGTATATGCATCTTTCAAAATGCTGTCCTATCAATCTGTTATGGTGACATATTTGTGCCACCGGATAACTAAAATTTTGTGTTATCTAGTGACGTAATTAGTTTTTTTTTCATTAAATTGATTATCAGTACAGGAAATAAATACAAGCTAATGCATACAACTGCCATTTAGTATTATTTTACCACCTTAATGTTAAGCGGTTAACTAGTTACCGTAACTAGTAAACATCTTAAATAACGTGTTAATTAAGAAATTATCTAGTTACTATTATTAGACACTATATATAAATAAATATTGTGCAATATCTGTAATACTGCACCATAGCCATGCTTACCACAATTTAGGCAGTATGGCAACAAACAGGAAAGATAGGATTACCTTACTCTATGGTTTTACAAAGAAGCACCCGGGGTCAAAAACAACCCACCTGCTGAAATCTCAGAGATGCATAGACTCCAATCCGCGGCTTTGAAAGAGCTTTCATCTTTGACACTGAAGGAAAAACCTTAGCCACAAATGAAGAGAACGAATGGTAGAAATGCTCGGTTCCACAATCAGTTTGAGTTGCTTTGTCCGCCAAAATGACTATTGCAAAGTTCTAGTTAAATGTATAACTTAAAATAAATAAGTTTAAAGTAAAAATACGTCAAATTAATTATTACTCAAATGGATATGAACATCAAACTAGGCTCAAACCGTATAACATAAAATACAGGAACTGCTCAAACTCGTTTTTTACTTGGATCTCCATGATTGATGCCTTGAGTTGTTTGCATGACTCTGCTCTTTCTGGCGCTACCAAATTAACAGTAATATGTTATTCGATCGCCAGACTATGTACTTGGTGCGTCTTAAGCTTGTACTTATACAACAGGACTGAGTGCCTTGCACTTGATCAATAATTAGTAATATTTTTATTCCACTAAAATGCTGACATAGAGATCTGATAGGCACTCTTAGGCTAAAATGTAACTTTAATTATTTAGTAAAAGTCATCCCGAACTTAGGGGCAGAAATTCTCCAAATTTCGGGATTTTCCGCCCTTTCTTAGGTATGTCTCTTATCGAACTCCATGTTTGGTTTCTTGTGACTTTATTTCTTGTCGTGTGATGATGAATTTTAGCTTAAAATGTAGGCGGACTCTGTTTTTTTCAACGACGCAAATTATAATGTAATATGTGCTGGACGCGCAGCCTATCCGACAGAGTATGAGCGACTCATGTCTGTATTATCCTAAGATTAACGCAGTTTCACTTGTTACATTGTTTTTTCTCTCACTATAATGCTAACGTAAAGGTCTGATGGGCAATCTTAGGCTAAAACGTAGTTACTTGAAATATGAAGTCAAAGTCACCCCGAACATTGGAGCGGGAATTCACTAAATTTACGGACTTCCCGCTCTTTCTTAGGTCTGTCTCTATATCGAAGATTGGGGTCCATGTTTAGTTCTGACTTAATTTCTTGTTCTATCATAATGAATTTTACCTTGAAATGCAGTCAGGATTCTGATCGTTTCAGTGCTATCAAATGTATGGTAATATCTCCCATCTGGCAGCGCTTAGAGCTTGACGTGTAGCCTGGGCCACCGAGTAGGAGCAAGCCAAGCCTGTAATACCCTATGTCTTACACACTTTCACTTAATACTTTGATTTTTTATGACTTAAATGCTGACATATAGATCTATTAGCCAATCGTATACTAAAATGTAATTAACTTCAATTAATAAGTCGGAGTCATACCGAACAAAGAGGCAGGTATTCCCCATTTTCGGGTATTTTACGCTCTTTCTGAAGCAAAGCTTTATTTATCGAAGACAGGTGTCCATGTTTCATTAACTCCAAGCTTATTTCTGTGAATGTTACAATGAAATGTTTGCCCGACTTTACTCTGCAGTATGATATCAAATTTACTGTAATATTGGGGTGCAAGACATTTCGACCCCAAGACGTTTCGACCCCAAAGACGTTTCGACCCCAGAGTTGAGACATTTCGACCCCAGTTTATTTATAATATGATATAATATATAATATTATGTATGAAGTTTATTTTATAAATTTATATATATTTTATATATTGTTGAAATTATAAAATTATAGCATTTTATTTTATTTTGCAGCGATTGTGAACGACATGCAGCATGATGTTGTAGATGTAGAATCTGATGTCAATTTTAGAAAATATATATAGACATAAGAAATAATAACTTGATTACGTGACTGGTGTGTGCAAAAACAAGTTTCAAAATCTCCCAAATCCGATTCCTTCATATCTTGTTTTAATTGTCTGTTCAATATTCATAATATATCATCTTATTGCATTTCTCCATTCATTTTAGACACAAACAATGGGACATTTGTTTCCTGTTGAAGAAATTGGGATGGTCATGGGAATATTTTTGTGATGTAAGAATATTTACTTTAAAATCATTACTTTCATAACTTTCTGACACAAGTCAACTATTTTCATCAGATGAAAGACGTCAATCAGACTGAGCATTAATAGATGCATTTTTTTCTAAAAAAAGAACCAATAAAAATTGTATTGTTTTATACTATTTATTATCATGAGTGTGACAGTTCACCAGTACACTGTTCAATATTGCAATACAAATTCGCATGGGTTTTAGCTCTTCGTTTTCTCCGAAACGGTCTTTGTTATTATTTGCAGTACTGAATGTTTATCAAAATTTGAAAACTTACATCTTTAAATGAATGTTAAAGCGTATTCGTATTGAAAACTTGAGATAATATTATTTCTCTTTAATTATTTAAAACATGTGATCAAATGAGAGAATGATTATCTTAGATAGTCTATTTCAAAATATACATTTTTTTTACATATACATGTACATGTAATTCATTTTTAGAGCTGGGTACCGCGAGGAAATTTATACCTCGGTATACCGCGGTTTTTTTTACTAAATACCACGGTATATACCACGGTATACCACAAGGAAAGCCTTTACCATGTGCAGTAGGGCTATTAAATAAAAATGCACTTTTAAATAGATCATTTATTAACTTTCAAAACTAAAAAAAACATATTTAAGAGTCATATCTTTAACAACATAATCATCCAAGTTCTTTTATCTCAAATTTATCGAAAATTTGAAGATATTTCGTAATCATAGTTGAAAATAACGAACCTTGGTTAAAACGAATCGGTCCGTCTAAAAATTGTGTCATGACGCCATACGATGGGTTTGTGCTAAAACTTACTTAAATTTATGGGGGAAATAATTACGGCTTCATTTTGTGAAAAAATGAAAATAATTTAAACAATCGTCAAAGAAACCCATGCATACAAAAAATGCGTTCCACGACCTTTAAAACCGATCGCGAAATTATAAATCGAAAATCGAAATACAAATTGTATTTTATTTACGACATCATGCAGGGGGGGGGGGGGGGGGGCGAAATCTGAAAGACAATGACTTGTCCACATTTGAAAAAGAATTTGTTTAATTAACAATTTAATTAAATCAAGGACCCTTGATTAAATTAATCTCCATGATGACACAATGAGACATTGCAATTAAAATATAGACTCCTCGGTGTACATAACAATTTGTGACATAATAAGTCAAGATAACTTCTTGAAAGTTATATGATATATACCGAAGTACTCATCGCATATACTAACTAAATTTTACGATCAGCTTACCACAGAAAATGACGACTGTCTTTAATTAGTCAACGTTTCTTTCTTACAGAATAAAAGACAACTCTGTTCGGCGATTGCTACTATGCATGTCTATATAACTTCCACCGTGTTATAAAGAGATAAAACTATTTTAACTGACTAAAATAGAATTTTTCGCTTGTCCACGGACAAGTCAAATTAATAAAAACAACTTAATGTACGATTGGGACAACTGTAGCGTGTTCAGTTACCGCGAACGTTACAGAACGTTACATAACGATACATTCGGAACTCCTCGGCCATTCGCTGCGAATAATCTTGTCTAATACACAAATATTCGATCGTTAAGGCAATGAGTGATGTCCCCCGCCATACATTAATACGACTATCTTTTTTATCAATCATGAATACTTAAGTACTGTAAAGAGTATTTGATCACAGGGGTTAATATATACAACACTGACAGTTGAATAAAATTAAACAATATATAATTTGTATAAGCTATTGGCTCACTTGAAAGACATTTTGTTTTAATTTTTAATTGACACAATATTAACAAATCCTTATGTTCTTGTTTTCATTACTTATTTGTGGTGTCATTTTTATAACAAACGTTAATAAGTCTAAAACATCTCCCTCTTTGATCTTATCTGTGTGGAATGTCTATGTTGTTTTAGTCTTCATTTCAAATTTATTTTTAGTAAAACCAGTAGCGTGTTCAATTACACATAACGTTACAGAACGTTACATAACGATACATTCGGAACTCCTCGGCCATTCGCTGTGAATAACCTAATCTAATACACAAATATGAGATCGTTAAGGTAATGAGTGATGTTTCAAAATTTACGGACTAAAAACGAAACATCACTCAATGCCTAAACGATCATATATTTGTTTACTTTAACACCGGTAGTTTCAAAATAGCGTCTAAATATGTCCGAGATTATTCGCAGCGAATGGTAGAGGAGTTCCGAATGTATCGTTACGGAACGTTTTGTAACGTTCGCGGTAACTAAACACAGGACAGTAGCCATATAGCACACAACAGTACAAAACAATAAAACGCATGTACTCATTCATACATTCTAATTATCGCTGCCTCGGCAGCGATAAAAACAATTATCAAGATTTGAGCATTTTTGTGTCGACACCGGTTGCCGTGAGCCAATCAGAACGATGCATTTGAGGTCACATGATGAAAAAATGGACGTCGGACAGTCAAAATAGGGGTGCGTGTATGAACTCTACCTCGCAATGTTTTGTCGGGTTATCTGCTTATATTACCAGAAAATACCATTATTAATATATGAACTATAACCAGTTTCAAGAAAGTTGCAATATAACCCCAGAAAATATGCATAGCTAATTATAAAATGTGTTTTTCTTCTAAAACTCGCATTTGTTGAAAAACGCAAACCTATCTTCCCTACTGTGGGGCGAATCTAAATCAATGGTTTTGCATATCGTTACCAGAGCGCGCTAACTCCTGGAATTCTAAAAATAGACTCAATGAATTTACATCTTTACCAGGGCACGCTTATTCTTGTCTTCTATAAATAGACTTGGGACTATTTGGATACGCTGTGCATACACGGCTAAACATCGATTTCAAGCATTTTTGGAAATGCTAATACTTGTGTCATCTTATACAGTTATTACTTCCCAGTATTTAGATTATGATAATCTGTGCTTGATTTATTCTAATCACTACAAGTAGTACTTGATTTTAATTCACCCTGTAAAATCAACAATAGTTTGGAAGCAAGTTCTTGTAAAGTTGTTAGATGTTCAACATGTTTTATCTTTGTAACAATATATTCGATACCTTCATCTCTCAAAGCTTATAGAAGTAGGCTAATATATATGAAATAAAATATTATAACACACTTTAAACCATTCACTGGACTACAAAGAACTCAAAGCGTATATAATGTACGTCTATAACACTCAGATTAAGTCATATAAATTACATAAAGAATATCATTTATTGGTCATGTATCCATATGGTCAAAGCATAAACAAAATTTTAAAATACATGTTCTTGAATTAATCAATACAAATAGTTGATTGTCTTCATTCTTATTAATTGTTGGCCAAAGGAAAAAACTATCCACAATATTAACAATTGTACCATCATGTTGTGTTCATTATTCACAATAACGCCCTGTTCTATTTAGTTTTACAAGTACATTTGTATACTGTTTTTATATTGTCTATATGAAAAGTTACTATGTTTACTATTTACATTTGAGAAAAAATCGAGGGATTTTTTTCATTTTGCGAGTTTAAATAAAATTAGGCTCGCAAAAATTTAGAAGTCCGTTTTTGGGTCAAATTCAAGCCCTGGAATAATACATCGTATAATGTAAACTCGCATGAAATAACCTTGTTTCATTTTTTAAGTATTGTGTGTACATGTAGTATGATTACATATAACAGCCTGCGTTCAGTTACCGCGAACGTTACAAAACGTTCCGTAACGATACATTCGGAACTCCTCGGCCATTCACTTCAAATAATCTTATCTAATACACAAATATGCGATCGTTAGGCCTAAGGCAATTAGTGATGTTTCAAAATTTACGGACTAAAAACGAAACATCGCTCATTGCCTAAACGATCATATGTTTGTTTACTTTAACACCGGTAATTTCAAAAAAGCGTCTAAATATGTCAGAGATTATTCGCAGCGAATGGCCGAGGAGTTCCGAATGTGTCGTTATGTAACGTTCTGTTACGTTTTGTGTAATTGAACACGCTACAGGACTATTTCATAGCTGACTGCTTACGGTGAATTTAGACATGTTTACAGTTTGGGTGGGCGGGGTAAAACATAAATTTATCGGAAATAAATAATAAAATTGTATGCGTGGTTATGAAAAGGCAGAAAAAAACTTTTTTCCCTTGCAAGATTTTTCTCGAATTCTTTTTCATGTGCATGTGTGAAGCATTGAGGAACTCAAAACTGTTGTCTCCGTTTCTATTGCAATTATTATGATGTTGACCCTATATTTCGCCTAAAATGACTGGACTATTTTGACAAAATCTGAGTTTATAGTTAGTCTAATACACCATAAAAATTAAAACTGACATAGGGGTAGTTTAAAGCCTAGTTTAAGAAAATATAACAGTTTTGTAAGTCGAAAAAAATGACGCTCGCATATATGCTATTAGTTTGTTGACCATAAATTTGTATTATGTTATTTGTCACGTGATTGTATATTAAATGAAATCCATTTGTATGTTCACACAAGTCTATTGACCTATTGATTGAAAAAATCTTTTCTCCTTCTTCATTTTTGCAATGGATGAATTTAAATTTAATGCACAACTATCTAAAAAAATAAACCTTCATATTGAAACACGTTCTCTCAACCAAGATTAATCACTTTCGAGCCTACATCCTTCTCCAGTACAAAGCTATTAAGTTTATTGTACATAGAAACAAAGTAGTGACTTCTAAAGAAGATTAGAACCAACACAGAGGGTACAAGTCTTCCGTCATAGCTGATCTGTTACATCCACATCTCAAAGTAAAATATCGATACAATATCTATGAAGTTTTGCTTATAAGTTTTATATATTTTTTACAAGAACCTGACACTTAACACCAAACTGAGAACTACCAAGCATGCATCATCAACACACTCCTCTATGGAAGTGAGACTTGGACTACATACACTAGACAAGAGTCCAAGCTCAATTCTTTCCATATGAGATGCCTCCGGAGAATCCTCAACATATCATGGAAAGACAAGGTCACTAACACAGATGTCCTTAACAAAGCCAATACAGTTACGATCCAAGCGTTGCTCACAGATGGCCGGCTTAGATGGCTTGGCCATGTCAAAAGAATGGGCACAGGACGCATCCCAAAGGACTTACTCTACGGACAGCTAGAGCATGGAACCCGCCCAGTCGGACGCCCATATCTCAGATACAGAGACGCCTGCAAGCGTGACCTTATGTCAGCCGGAGTTGATCTCAACACATGCATGGGAGACCACAGCATCTGATCGCAGCCAGTGGTGGCATGCTGTCAAAACTGATGTGAAAAGCTCTGAAAAAGAATTTAAGGGACTCTCAGAGACAGAAAAAGGCATCAACAAACAACAACGACTCTGCATTTATCTGCGATGTCTGCACCAGAGACTGTCACTCGAGAATTGGTCTATTCAGCCACCGCAGATGTTGCTCAAGTTCAACAACTACAGTGCGTAATACATCGTCTACAAAGACGGACGGAGGCTGATGATGATGATGATCCATTAATGAAATGTCTATTTCAGGCCTCAGATCTGAGATATCTTAATATTGCAAACTACCGACACAGTGCTATTGTCTAAAAATGGAAAACATTTAGGCCACAACAAATTGATTATACGTTCTATGGATTCGCTCGCACCTTAATTTTGCCGGTTTTTACAAAAAAAAATATTTTTATTTCCTCGCTCGCCCATAAAAATTTGGTCAAAGCGCTATATGAAGCAAGTGAATAAAAACTTTTTAATTTTTTTTTCTTGGCTCGCTCGCCCCATTTTTTTCCAGACAAATCCGTAGAACATATAATCAACTTGTTGTAGCCTTATAATAATAATAACAACATCAAAGAAGCACATAAAAATAATTTTAATAATGAAAAAATGATGTAATTTCTCGCTCACGAAAAAGTATTTTGTTGTATTTTTACCACCATATTGTACTGTTGCTTAATTATCATGGTTAAGTGATTTTGCGTTTTTAATTATCATACATTTTCAAAATTGCGACTGATATCAATATTATTGTATATCTAGCCAAGCCCCCCCCCCTTGTTTGAGTTTAGCTCTTTGGCGTATCAGTTTGGTTCGTATTGATCTACTAGTATTTGATTTATGTGCTTATGTATAGAGCTATGTATTTGGTCTTGATGTTGCCATAGGTCCGTTCTACCTACCAAATTTAGAACATGGTTGATTTTAAATTATTTTAAATCAAAAGTTATGGTTCGATATTTTGCTAGTTTTACCTGGCAATAGGATATTCAGGGGCGGATCCAGGATTTTTTCTAGGGGTCCAAACTTTCGAACCACAACCACATTATACACATTTTGCAGAATAATGCCACATATAAATAATAAAAACTACATAACCATTAAATCTATGTTAAATACCGAGAAAATCAATCTCCGTAAACAGATATCTTGTAGAGCATTGTCGCACAGGATCTCTACTGTCTCCGTGGAAGGTCACCTCGAGATGAACTTTGTGCCGACCAATAAATGCGTAGCTTTCATCTAGACGAAACACTATTAATAACATTTTAATTTCGTAATTTCTATCTTTAGACCAAGGTTTGCAAGCAAATTTAACAGCGGTATTATTCACAGTCTGCGATTGGACGGCACATTTCAAATTGTGTGACGTAGACGATGTAAACAAGTTACATATCATAACAATTTCGTCATGAATATTATGATGAGAAAAGGTCACCTGAACGTGACCTTCGTTTGAAAAAGGCCAGATCTAAATTAGCGAGTATGTGAGCGGAAAATTTTAGATCGGGTTTTAATCAGATTGCGAGAAAATAGCTTCAGGCTACTTAAAAATGACTTATAGTCAAGAAATACACTAATGGACAGGTACATTTTTTAAATTCTAGGGTGGGGGGTCCGGACCCCCCCCCCCGACCCCCCCTGCTGGATCCGCCTTTGAGATTCTAGAAATCAATCTAAAGTCTAATTTCAAAATATGTCACATTGTCAAGATTCATTACTCGTGAAGTCTTACAACAAATAATTCTGGTTTCTATCTGAAACCTATGATTTACATGTCATGAAAGTATTCAAAATATGCTTGGGTCCAGAAATTCTTTCTAGAATGAAAACTAAAATATGATCATAAACTTGTAGACCCGTTAATAAATTTCCTCTTTGTTTGCATTGTCAGTATCTAAGTCAGCGTTTTAGACATTTGCATTGCAGACAAACAATATGCATTTCGGACAGGTACATTGATTTCGGATAGATTTCCCAGTTACCAGAACGACCAAAAAGGAACTGCCTTTCACCGCAATGGATTAATGTGATTTATGATTATTTGGTTAGGTAAGTAGAAGTATTTTGAAAGAATTGGAAATTTATTTATTTAGAATGAAATCAGTGTTTATTAGCGACGTAATTACTGTAGTAAACTTTAGAAGCCATAGATGTTTTTTGATAAATAATGACTACTGTTCTGTCTTTACGATAAATGAACTAACCCTAATTCGCTTTGACAGTTGAATCTTTGAAGAAGATCGCCGAGGTTGCAGCGTGTAGCCAAGAAGACAGAAGTATTCCGTATATGATATTCTGGAAACTTTCCAATAAATGACAGATAACTGCGCAACTTACTCGAGTACAGCAATCTCCCGCCAATTGCTGTACAACTCAGTAGAGAGATGGGAAAATCTCGGCAGTAGGTATAGAAATAAGGAAAACTTCCGAGGGTTCCGGATGGGCATGATATTAACCACGTGATATGAGTTTTTTTCCGCGTAAAATCAACGCCATTTTGAATTATTGCAGTTCACGCTAGGAAAGGTAAGACATACTATTTAAACATTGATTTTATGTATGTGATTTGTTTGAATGGACTTTCTGAATAATTTGTTCGTAGTTGATCTTTAAACTCACTGGTGCAATACGCGTAATACTTAAAACATTTGTTGTGAATCAATTGAACTGCCTATTTGATTTGGCCCATTTTGATTTTTCCAAATAGTTACAATCTTGTGCGCAGAAAATTGCGTTTTATTTAACGAAATTTTGTGACACAAATCGTACTGAGCCTACTAAAATTGTAACTTTATCTGTTTCAGCAGAACAAAATCATTCATGAGGTCTACCATTGGGCCCTGGCTATACACATACTGTAATGGCGTGACGTCATCATTGGGGATGATGAGTGATCAATAGGTATATTTATGGTTATTTTACCAGAAACTTTTATTGTTTGGTGTCATTTTGCGTAGACGGGAATTTTTAAAACTTGATTATCACTGTTTCGGTATGGTACTTGATTCAAACAAAATAAGAAATGCAGGACAATGAATTCTGGCCATGATAAAGAAATACTCTGATAGAAAATAAATGCTAAGATTTTCATTTCCATCCATACCAAAAACCGAAAGCTTTTGAATCAAAAATGCTTATCAAAATGTCTATGTAAAGTTTACGAATTCCCAGTACGAAACGGCACAGTACGAAAACATCTAAGCGTGAATCGACAAGTCATTGTCGACAAGACGCTTGTATTTGTTCATAAACGAGCGTCTGAAATTGATTCCGAATGGGTAAGAATTTTAGATGTTGAAATGATGTAAAAACCCGTTGAAAATAAATATGGTGTATCTAGGATCGTTGGAAATTCGACGTCATGTATCCAGATCTTTTTGTGATACTTTGACCGGAAAAAATTTGATAAAGACTGGGCTGTCAATGCCCAAATTAAAATATCAAATATACATCCACCCACTCACCCACCCATTTTTTTACATTCAGAATATGTTGACTTTGTGTGAAATATGCAGTATTGTAGTTGTTTAAACATTTTCTACTATGTATAATGTAGTTCAAAACAGAATTCGGGCAGTTAGTGAGACTGTTAGTTAGATCAGTCCTGTTAGCACTCCCAGCTTTGTTTCCTGGAGGCTGGTCTACTTAAAAACATCTTGTGACATTTAGCACCCATGTGGGATTTCCAGTGTTGATGCTTATTCATGAGTCTTAAGATAAAGCAGCATTATTTAATGTGGCATATAATCTACAACATTAATAACATAAGCTATAATGAAAGTGACAAATGAGGTATCTACTAACAGATCTTTGCTCGGCAGCTTTACTCTATCTTCCTAGCACTACCCTTTTAATGCTAGCACCAAGCATGGGAGCTGCTAGTACCATTTTTTTACGGTCTTTGGATGTGGCCGGGGATTGAACCCCCACTCTCCCACTCCTGAAGGGGACGCTCTACCACTAGGCTATCAGAGTAGTGAATATGACTTAACATTATAACTATGGAATTATGGACACAACAGCTTGTTGAGTGTGTAGTGTCAGCAGTCATGTTTACTTTATCAAAAGCTCTTTTTATTACAGTGAAAGACCTACATTGGAGTTGTCAACAGTTTTTTCTCATACCTAGGCATTTAGTGTAGACCTTGCAAAAAGTTATTTCAGTATTTTCTGATTGGCTTTGACTTAAAAATCACTGGTCAGGACCACAGGTAGATTGTTTATACTCTAATTCATATATTGTAGGTAATCACGAGTGCTGTGCTACCCTGAAAGTATTAAGTTTTCATTTCTTATTCTATATGCAACTGTTTTTCCCCGGACCTATACAAAGTTTTGCAGCTTAATTTTTTATTTACACAACTACTGTAAGCCTTCGCAACAAAAATCCCAAATAAAATTATTCAACTAAGTTTCATCAACTATCGCAACAAATAGCCAAGGTCGAGTCACAGTTTGTAGCATTACACATTCATATGAACTCTAACCCGATCAGTTTGTATGACATGACATGTATGTATGACATAGGTCAATAATTGAGTTCGGCTTCACTTAGCAGTGTATTTACTAATTTTTAACCATTCTACTGGATTGATCAAAAGAGAATATTAAATCAATATTTTAAGAAATAACACAAGGTATTGTTTCCATTCGCTTAGCTCAAGTTCTAACCAATCAAAATGATTCTTCTATACAATCACTGTGTTGTACAGAAATAGTTTCATTTGAAATGCATCTTTACATACTTTTATAGAACACATTGTTTGATAGTCAGTTTCTCATAAGATCTATAAACAGGCATTTTACTAAATGTTTGTATTTTTTTTTAACAAAAGATGTTTTAATTGATTTAAATTGATGCCACTGGTAGCTCAACCTTGGTTATTTTGCACAATCTTTGGTGGATCTTTCTGGAATATTTTTAATCTGGATTTTTTGTAGGAATAAGGCATATGATAGTCATACCTTCTATATATCTTATATAAATTAGTATATCAACAAGTTAAGCTACCTGTGGTCAGGACTGTCAGACAATGCCAAATGTAGGGCAATGAATGGCTGGGTTAAATTCTCTGTAAATGAAGGCTATGAAAATTTTGCTTTATTGTGCTGATCAGCTAATCATCTTTTATACCTACACATACTGAATATGATGTACATTGTAAGGATGAATTTATACCCTTTTTTACAGACACCATGGATGATTCTGTGAAATGTAGTAATGTTGTGATGAAATAAATTGATAATGGTCATTCTATCAGCTGTATTATGTGTCTGATTGGTCAGGTAACATTTATATCTCCCAGTATAGTTTAGGTTGAATTTGTGACTGTTTTACTAGCAAAAGGACCATGTGTATTAGCATTTATCTATTTTGAACACTTAAATTTGACTGGATATTTTGTGACTGCTTTAGAGAGCTGACTAAAATGCATTGAGTGTAACATATGAATATTGTTACTATGTGATATTTTTTATAATAAATACAGATTCAAAGTAACAATACAAAGAAGCACATTATAATGGCATGTCCAGTATGAAGCTCTGTTCATGTACAAGTAGTAGAACATGGTTTATTGAATATAGAGATTCAGCATCTAGGCTTTGACAATGTCTTGGACAATGGATAATATTACATAATGTCAAACTTGAAAATTCTCTTGAAGTCATCATATCATTAAAGAAATTTGATTCCTTTATTGATTTATTGATTTATAGATTTGATTCCGAACTTTAGTTTATCTGTTTTCCACTTAAGGTCATGCAATACAATCTAGTATGTTTTACAAACTGTTGCTGAAAAGCATACAATTAAATCCTTTTGTACTTTCTACACATATCATCATTGAATAATTGTTAGTGTTGAAATTTGTTATCTTTTTTATTGCAATTTTACAGATTTGATGTGTTGAGCATACTGCTCAAGAACAATGACTTACACTAAGAAAATTTTTAGTGATGGTTACATTGGTATGATATATATTTATTTTTCCTGATATTTCATGTATGTTTTGATGTTGACTTTAAAATGGTTACTGCTGCATCACCCACTTCCTCATTCTATCACTTCCAACACTCACTTTCTTATTTATACTCTTCCATTCTCATTTTCAGTCCTCAGTACTGAATATATGTCTTCTCACTTTTTCAGTTTTCATTTTAGCCTATTGATCAGTTATCACTTTAAGTGTCCTTACAAACTGACTACAGGACTTCATCTTCTTTTCCAAACATCAGACACAATCGTTAGGCAAAGTCTATCATAAGATTTCATTTTAATGAATCTATTGTCCATTTAGTGCTCCTTCTCATTGCTCTAGCTGTTCCTGTACTAACAGTCAGGGCTATTACTCTATGTTAAATACTTCCTCTGTCACCTGTGTCACTACTTATTGTGCCAACTGATATATGATACCTGAACTACTACCTCTGTCACCAGTCTTACATTGTAACTACTTGCTCAGTGGCATGTTTCACACTGCACTTACCACCTTTGTCACCTGTCTAACACTGCACTTACTCTCTGTCATCAGTCAAACACTGCATCTACTCCCTCTGTCACCAATCTGACATTGTACATACTCCCTCTGTCATGCGCGATATGACCTTTTTGTGTTGGTGCGCCGTAAAACCCAAACACATCCTCTGTCACCAGTCTGACACTGCATCTACTCCCTCTTTCACCTGTCAAACACTGCATATACTGCCTCTGTCACCTGTCTGACACTGCATTTACTCCCTCTGTCACCAGTCTGACACTGCATTTACTCCCTTTGTCACCTGTCTGACACTGCATTTACTCCCTCTGTCACCTGTCTGACACTGCATTTACTCCCTCTGTCACCAGTCTGACACTGCATTTACTCCCTCTGTCACCAGTCTGACACTGTACCTACTCTCTCTGTCCCCTGTCTGACACTTTACCTACTCCCTCTGTCACCTGTCTGACACTGCACCTACTCCCTCTGTCACCTGTCTGACACTGCATTTACTCCCTCTGTCACCTGTCTGACACTGCATTTACTCCCTCTGTCACCTGTCTGACACTGCATTTACTCCCTCTGTCACCTGTCTGACACTGCATTTACTCCCTCTGTCACCTGTCTGACACTGTACCTACTCTCTCTGTCCCCTGTCTGACACTGCACCTACACCCATTATCACAAGTCTGACACTGCACCTACACCTATTGTCACCAGTCTGACACTGCACCTACACCCATTGTCACCAGTCTGACACTGCACCTACACCCATTGTCACCAGTCTGATACTGCACCTACACCCTCTGTCACAAGTCTGCCAATGCACATACTCCCCTGTCCCCTGTGTGACACTGCAACTACACCCTCTGTCGCCTGTGTGACACTGCACCTACACCCTCTGTAACCTGTCTGACACTTCACCTACTCCCTCTGTCGCCTGTGTGACACTGCTCCTACACCCTCTGTCACCAGTCTGACACTGCACCTACTACATCTGTCACCTGTGTGACACTGCACCTAGTCCCTTTGTCACCTGTCTGACACTGTACCTACACCAATTGTCTCAAGTTTGATACTGCACCTGCACTCTCTGTCACCTGTCTGACACTGCACCTACTCCCCCTTTCACCTGTGTGACACTGGACCCTACACCCTCGGTCGCCTTAGTGACACTGCACCTACTACATTTGTCACCTACACCCATTGTCGACAGTCTGATACTGCACCTACACCCATTGTCACCAGTCTGATACTGCACCTACACCCTCTGTCACAAGTCTGCCAATGCACATACTCCCCTGTCCCTGTGTGACACTGCAAATACACCCTCTGTCACCTGTGTGACACTGCACCTATTCCCTCTGTCACCAGTTTGACAAAGCACCTACTTCCTATGTCACCTGTGTGACACCTCACCTACATCCTCTGTCAGCTATGTGACACTGCACCTACTCCTTCTGTCTTCTGTCTCCTGTCTGACACTGCACCTACACCCTGTCACCAGGCCGACACTGCACCTACACTCTGCACAAGTCTGACACTGTAACTTCTCCCTCTGTCACCTGTCTGACACTGTAACTACACCTTATGTCACCAGTCTGACACTGTTCCTTTACCTTATGGGTCAAGTCTGGCACTTTACCTACTTCTTCCCTCACCAGTCTGAAACTGTACTTACTCCAGCTCTCTCCAGTCTTAATCTGTACTTTTTCCCCTCTGCCGCCAGATTACACCTTACGTTTGTTCTTCTGTTATCATTTTGTCCCTGTACCTACCCTGTACATCATATGTCTTACACTGTAACTGTTCTCTCTGTCACTAGCCTTATTTTGTACATACTCCCTTTGTCAACAACCTTTTACTGGGCTTACTCCCTCTTTCACTGTCTTACACTGATCCTTATCATTCTGTCTCCAGTTTAACACTGTTCATAATCCCCATGTCACTAGTAAAACTCTTAATCTACTTTTTCTGTCATCTTATCTGTTAACCTTGTATCTACTCCCTCTGTCACCTCATTAACATACACTATTCCTACTCCCTCTACTACATGTCTTATACTGTTCCTTCTTCCTCTACTATCTGTATTACACTATTCCTACTTCCTCTGATTCCTGTCTTACACTATTCCTACTTCCTCTGATACCTGTCTTACAATATTCCTACTTGCTATGATACATGTATAACTCTGTTCCTACTTCTTCTGATACATGTCTTACACTATTTCTACTTGCTATATCTGTATAACAGTGTTCTTACTTCCTCTGATACCTGTCTTACACTGGTCCTACTTCCTCTGATACATGTCTTATACTGTTTCTACTTCCTCTGATACATGTCTTGCACTGTTTCTACTTCCTCTGATACATGTCTTACACTATTTCTACTTGCTATGATATCTGTATAACAGTGTTCTTACTTCCTCTGATACCTGTCTTACACTGGTCCTACTTCCTCTGATACCTGTCTTACAATATTCCTACTTGCTATGATACATGTATAACTCTGTTCCTACTTCTTCTGGTACATGTCTTACATTATTTCTACTTGCCATGATATCTGTATAACAGTGTTCTTACTTCCTCTGATACCTGTCTTACACTGGTCCTACTTCCTCTGATACTTGTCTTACACTGTTTCTTCTTCCTCTGATACATGTCTTATACTGGTCCTACTTCCTCTGATACATGTCTCACACTGGTCCTACTTCCTCTGATACATGTCTTACACTGTTCCTACTTCCTCTGATACATGTCTAACACTGTTCCTACTTCCTCTGATACATGTCTTACACTGGTCCTACTTCCTCTGATACATGTTTTATACTGGTCCTACTTCCTCTGATACATGTCTTATACTGGTCCTACTTCCTCTGATACCTGTCTTATACTGGTCCTTCTTCCTCTGATACATGTCTTATACTGGTCCTTCTTCCACTGATACATGTCTCATACTGGTCCTACTTCCTCTGATACATGTCTCATACTGGGCCTACTTCCTCTGATACCTGCCTTATACTGGTCCTTCTTCCTTTGATACCTGCCTTAAACTGGTCCTACTTCCTCTGATACATGTCTTATAATGGTCCTACTTCCTCTGATGTCTGTCTTATACTGGTCCTTCTTCCTCTGATACATGTCTCATACTGGTCCTTCTTCCTCTGATACATGTCTTATACTGGTCCTTCTTCCTCTGATACATGTCTTATACTGGGCCTACTTCCTCTGCTGTCTGTTTCATACTGGTCCTTCTTCCTCTGATACATGTCTCATACTGGTCCTTCTTCCTCTGATACCTGCCTTATACTGGTCCTACTTCCTCTGATACATGTCTTATACTGGTCCATTTTCCTCTGATACATGTCTTATACTGGTCCTACTTCCTCTGATTCATGTCTTATACTGGTCCTTCCTCTGATACATGTCTCATACTGGTCCTTTCTCTGATACATGTCTCATACTGGTCCTTCTTCCTCTGATACATGTCTTATACTGGTCCTACTTCCTCTGATTCATGTCTTATACTGGTCCTTCCTCTGATACATGTCTCATACTGGTCCTTCCTCTGATACATGTCTCATACTGGTCCTTCTTCCTCTGATACATGTCTCATACTGGTCCTTCCTCTGATACATGTCTCATACTGGTCCTTCTTTCTCTGATACATGTCTTACACTGGTCCTTCTTTCTCTGATACATGTCTTACACTAGTCGTACTTCCTCTGATACATGTCTTATACTGGTCCTTCTTCCTCTGATACATGTCCTATACTGGTCCTTCTTCCTCTGATACATGTCTTATACTGGTCCTTCTTCCTCTGATACATGTCCTATACTGGTCCTTCTTCCTCTGATACATGTCCTATACTGGTCCTTCTTTCTCTGATACATGTCTTATACTGGTCCTTCTTCCTCTGATACATGTCTAATACTGGGCCTACTTCCTCTGATGCATGTCTTACACTGGTCATACTTCCTCTGATACTTTTTTTACAGTGTTCCTTCTTCCTCTGATGCCTGTCTTATACTGGTCCTACTTCCTCTGATACCTGTCTTATACTGGTCCTACTTCCTCTGATACCTGCCTTATACTTGTCATACTTTCTCTGATACCTGTCTTATACTGGTCCTTCTTCCTCTGATACCTGCCTTATACCGGTCCTACTTCCTCTGATACCTGTCTTATACTGGTCTTACTTCCTCTGATACCTGCCTTATACTGGTCCTACTTCCTCTGATACATGTCTTATACTGGTCCTACTTCCTCTGATACCTGCCTTATACTGGTCCTACTTCCTCTGATACCTGTCTTATACTGGTCCTTCTTTTCTGATACCTGCCTTATACTGGTCCTACTTCCACTGATACATGTCTAATACTGGTCCTACTTCCTCTGATGCATGTCTTACACTGGTCCTACTTCCTCTGATACATGTCTTACACTAGTCGAACTTCCTCTGATACCTGCATTATACTGGTCCTTCTTCCTTTGATACCTGCCTTATACTGGTCCTACTTCCTCTGATACATGTCTTATACTGGTCCTTCTTCCCTTCCTCTGATTCATGTCTTATACTGGTCCTTCCTCTAATACATGTCTCATACTGGTCCTTCTTCCTCTGATTCATGTCTTATACTGGTCCTTCTTCCTCTGATACATGTCTAATACTGGGCCTACTTCCTCTGATGCATGTCTTACACTGGTCATACTTCCTCTGATACTTGTTTTACAGTGTTCCTTCTTCCTCTGATGCCTGTCTTATACTGGTCCTACTTCCTCTGATACCTGTCTTATACTGGTCCTACTTCCTCTGATACCTGCCTTATACTTGTCATACTTTCTCTGATACCTGTCTTATACTGGTCCTTCTTCCTCTGATACCTGCCTTATACCGGTCCTACTTCCTCTGATACCTGTCTTATACTGGTCTTACTTCCTCTGATACCTGCCTTATACTGGTCCTACTTCCTCTGATACATGTCTTATACTGGTCCTACTTCCTCTGATACCTGCCTTATACTGGTCCTACTTCCTCTGATACCTGTCTTATACTGGTCCTTCTTTTCTGATACCTGCCTTATACTGGTCCTACTTCCACTGATACATGTCTAATACTGGTCCTACTTCCTCTGATGCATGTCTTACACTGGTCCTACTTCCTCTGATACATGTCTTACACTAGTCGAACTTCCTCTGATACCTGCATTATACTGGTCCTTCTTCCTTTGATACCTGCCTTATACTGGTCCTACTTCCTCTGATACATGTCTTATACTGGTCCTTCTTCCTCTGATTCATGTCTTATACTGGTCCTTCCTCTAATACATGTCTCATACTGGTCCTTCTTCCTCTGATTCATGTCTTATACTGGTCCTTCTTCCTCTGATACATGTCTCATACTGGTCCTTCTTCCTCTGATACATGTCTCATACTGGTCCTTCCTCAGATACATGTCTTATACTGGTCCTACTTCCTCTGATACATGTCTTATACTGGTCCTACTTCCTCTGAAACCTGTCTTATACTGGTCCTTCTTCCTCTGATACATGTCTTATACTGGTCCTTCTTCCACTGATACATGTCTCATACTGGTCCTACTTCCTCTGATACATCTCTCATACTGGGCCTACTTCCTCAGATACCTGCCTTATACTGGTCCTTCTTCCTTTGATACCTGCCTTAAACTGGTCCTACTCCCTCTGATACATGTCTTATACTGGTCCTACTTCCTCTGATGTCTGTCTCATACTGGTCCTTCTTCCTCTGATACATGTCTCATACTGGTCCTTCTTCCTCTGATACATGTCTTATACTGGTCCTTCTTCCTCTGATACATGTCTTATACTGGGCCTACTTCCTCTGCTGTCTGTCTCATACTTGTCCTTCCTCCTCTGATACCTGTCTTATACTGGTCCTTCTTCCTCTGATACATGTCTCATACTGGGCCTACTTCCTCTGATACCTGCCTTATACTGGTCCTACTTCCTCTGATACATGTCTTATACTGGTCCATTTTCCTCTGATACATGTCTTATACTGGTCCTACTTCCTCTGATTCATGTCTTATACTGGTCCTTCCTCTAATACATGTCTCATACTGGTCCTTCCTCTGATACATGTCTCATACTGGTCCTTCTTCCTCCGATACATGTCTTATACTGGTCCTTCTTCCTCTGATGACTGTCTTATACTAGTCCTACTTCCTCTGATGCATGTCTTACACTGGTCTTACTTCTTCTGATACATGTCTTACACTAGTCGTACTTCCTCTGATACATGTCTAACACTGGTCCTACTTCCTCTGATACATGTCTTACACTGGTCCTACTTCCTCTGGTACATGTCTTATACTTGTCCTACTTGCTATGGTACCTGTCTTTCACTGTTCCTACTTTCTGTGATACATGTCTTACACTATTTCTTCTTGCTATGATATCTGTATTACACTGTTCCTACGTCATATAATACCTGTTTGACAGTGTTCCTACTTTATATGATACATGTCTTACACTATTCCTACTTGCTATGATACCTTCCTTATAGTTTCCTATTTGATCAACTACCTGTCATACATTGTCCCTACTTCCTCTTAAAGCTGTCATACAATGCCCCTACTTCCTCTAATACCTGTCATACATTGTCTCTTCTCCTTGTACTACCTGTCATACACTGTCACTTCTTTTGCTACTACTTGTCATACACTGTCTCTACTTTCTCTTATATCTGTCATACACTGTTTCTACTACTTGTCGTACACCATCTCTAAATCTTCTACTACCTGTCATACACTGTCTCTAATTCCCTTACTATCTGTTAAACAATGTCTCTAATTCTTCTACTACCTGTCATACACTGTCTGTACTACTTGTCATACACTGTCTGTACTACCACTACTACTTGTCATACACTGTCTTTACTACCTGTCATACACTGTCTCTACTTCCTGTCATACACTGTCTCTACTTCCTGTCATACACTGTTTCTACTACCTGTCATACACTGTCTCTACTTCATCTACTACTTGTCATACACTGTCTCTACTACCTGTCATACACTGTCTCTTTGTCCTGTACTACTTGTCATACACTGTCTCTTTGTCATGTACAACTTGTCATACACTATCTCTAATACCTGTCATACACTGTCTCATTGTCATGTACAACTTGTCATACACTATCTCTAATACCTGTCATACACTGTCTCTTTGTCATGTACAACTTGTCATACACTATCTCTAATACCTGTCATACACTGTCTCTTTGTCCTGTACTACTTGTCATACACTGTCTTTACTACCTGTCATACACTGTACTCTCTACTTCATCTACTACATGTCATACACTGTCTCTACTTCATTTAGTACATGTCATACTCTGTCTCTACTTCATCTATTACATGTCATACACTGTCTCTATTACCTGCCATACACTGTCTCTACTACCTGTCATACACTGTTTCTACTACATGTCATACACTGTCTCTACTTCATCTACTACATGTCATAATCTGTCTCTACTTCATCTTTTACATGTCATACACTGTCTCTATTACCTGCCATACTCTGTCTCTACTTCCTGTCATACACTGTCTCTACTACATGTCATACACTGTCTGTACTACCTGTCATACACTGTCTCTACTTCCTGTCATACACTGTCTCTATTTCCTGTCATACACTGTTTCTACTACCTGTCATACACTGTCTCTACTTCATCTACTACATGTCATACACTGTCTCTACTACCTGTCATACACTGTCTCTTTGTCCTGCAATACTTGTCATACACTGTCTCTTTGTCATGTACAACTTGTCATACACTATCTATAATACCTGTCATACACTGTCTCTTTGTCCTGTACTACTTGTCATACACTGTCTTTACTACCTGTCATACACTGTACTCTCTACTTCATCTACTACATGTCATACACTGTCTCTACTTCATTTACTACATGTCATACTCTGTCTCTACTTCATCTATTACATGTCATACACTGTCTCTATTACCTGCCATACTCTGTCTCCACTTCCTGTCATACACTGTCTCTACTACATGTCCTACACTGTCTCTACTTCATCTACTACATGTCATACTCTGTCTCTACTTCATCTATTACATGTCATACACTGTCTCTATTACCTGCCATACTCTGTCTCTACTTCCTGTCATACACTGTCTCTACTACATGTCATACACTGTCTCTATTACCTGTCATATACTGTCTCTACTACCTGTCATACACTGTCTCTAATACCTGTGATACACTGTCTCTAATACCTGCCATACACTGTCTCTACTTCCTGTCATACACTGTCTTTACTACCTGTCATAAACTGTCTACTTGTCATACACTGTCTCTACTACCTGTCATACACTGTCTCTACTACCTGTCATACACTGTCTCTTTGTCCTGTACTACTTGTCATACACTGTCTCTAATACCTGTCATACACTGTCTCTTTGTCCTGTACTTCTTGTCATACACTGTCTCTACTACCTGTCATACACTGTCTCTTTGTCCTGTACTGCTTGTCATACACTGTCTCTACTACCTGTCATACACTGTATCTACTACCTGTCTTTCACTGTCTCTACTACCTGTCATACACTGTCTCTACTGCCTGTCATACACTGTTTCTTTGTCCTGTACTACTTGTCATACACTGTCTCTTCTTCCACTACTACCAGGCCTGTCATACACTATGACATTGTCTCTATGACAACCTTTTTTAAACAGCCTCTCTGTTACTGTCTTGGTATTTTTGTCAAGATCTTGGTTACTGTCTTTGTATTCTTGTCAGTATCTTTGTTATAATCTTTGTTTTTTATCAGTATCTCTGTGTCAATCTTTGAAAGACGTTGTATCTTTGTCAGTATCTCTGCAACAGTGGTTGTACCTTTTTCACTATGTCTGTGACATTTGTTTTATCTTTATCAGTCATTCTGTGACAGTTAGTGTATCCATGTCAATATCACTGTGCATCTTTGTCAGTTTGTCTGTGACAGTATTTGTCAGTAATTCAGAGACCATCTTTGTATGGTTATCACTCTTTCTGTTACTGTCTCTCAGTGTGGCAGGGCTAAGTTGAGGCACATTTTCAATCTGGTTTTCTTACCAATAAAAGATTTACATCTACAGTCAAAGTGAAGTATGCCTAACTAATTAATTTATGTTATTATAAAAATAAATTGTCAAATGCATTACATGGACTTGTTCATTGAAAGGCTTCTTAACTATCAGCTTAATAAAGAAAGTTTTAATGTAATTTGTATATATTTTCTAAAACCATGCTTTGGATCTGTTAAAAAGCTTCATAGTCAGTATTATTAGTGATCATGTAACTGATTTATTTCCTATTGTTTATATTCATATCCTGTTATCCATGATTTGATTTTATTTACAGAGAGACTTAGTAAAAAGACCATAGTTGAAGCAGAAATTAATGTAGTAAACATTACTGATTAGAGAAGAATTTTAATGGAAGAAGAGTGGAACATACACTGCTAGTAGATTGGCATACTTGATATTTTCCTGTTCATGTATATATCAATGGTGCTCGCCTAGATTGATTCTTTCATTTTAATATTGAAAGACTGAGATATAATTTTAAATGATTAAATATACGGTTCTTGATGTTAATTGTTTGCTGAACTATATATCATATTAACATAGGTTATTATAAAATCTTTGGTTATGTAGTCAATGTTTTGTTGGTACTCCATCCACATATCAATGATGTATGTTCATTATAAAGTGAAGCCTTAATACTTTGAATATTTAGTACTGAAAACATGCAACCGGTAGTGTAGGCGTATGTATTGTATAGAGTACCCACCAAAAGTATGGAGACAAAGGAAATTTACTAAATTGTTTAAATGTCATTGATTTTTTTACTAGAACCATTATTTTTAATATAATTATATAATATGGTTGATGATTAAATGAAAACAAATTTCTTGAATGCATCACATTTATTAGATTCAGCATCTGATATCCCAAAGCCTCCAAAATAAATAGCATGTAAGTTTTTTCTATAATGTAGATTTCAAGCTATTTGGTACTCTCAACTAAAACTGGTACCACAACAACAAAAAATAAGCAAACCTAAAAACCATTCAAATTGTATGGCTAATCAAATTTTTTATAAAAGCTATATAGTAGGCTTACAAATTGAAATGTCTCCAAACTTTTGGTGGGTACTGTATAATGGAATTATTTGTCATTACTGTGATTACCACCAAAATGTCTGAATTAAATTTTGGCAATAATGTGATATTGTATGTATGTATGTATGTAGAAAACTGTTTTAAATATCTTGTTAATCAAAAATTATTATACCCAGAATTTTTGTATGGGAGAGTATGGTGTCAGCTTGTCAGTGGGTCTGTAAATTTAACTTGGCCTCTCAATTTATCAGCACCTATTGTACTGATTTGATTCAAACTTCACATATGTATCAAGCATACATAAGCATAATTAGTATAATTCCATTTTGGTTACGGTCCATTCATTTTTGCAGAGTTATGGCCTTACCAATAGCAAGTTTTTGGTAAACACCCTTGAGGGGTATTCAACACATTCAGTGTATATATTTATCAAAAATACTTATGAGCAAAAATACTTTTATTACTTTACATAGATCACAGATCTGTTTGGCAACCAGAGTTATGTCTTGTTTAGCAATTAATGTGTTCTTTCCATCTCACACAATTTTGTGTCTGCTCTTTAATTGGTTTGTTAAATTTTATTTCAATAAATTATGTTGTTAAATACTTATTGTTGTTGTATGATTAGATATAACATTTCATAGTACCCCATCATCTTGCTTGTGGACAGAAGTGTGATGCAATAGGTTTGCAAGAAATTACAATCTGAGTCAATGCAGTCTACATTTTGTCATTACACAAATGTAGATGTATGAATGTCATCTCAACGGCATTATTGTTTATAACAGCACAGTTCAAATATACGAGGATGCAAAAAGAGATGAATTAATGCTTTAGAGAAAAAAACATGATTTATTTCATAGTCTTATATAGTCACTAGTAGCTTTAAAAAACTGTTTTACAGGTAGAGATTAGACTGTGGGAATGATACCAGTCTAGTTTCCTTGTTTTCCATATTTTGAGCTTTAACCCCTTTATACGAGTAAGTATCCAGTCATACCTCTATGGTGGATTGTTCTATTCACTGTTCATGGAGAGGCATATGATTGTATTCCACATTCAATGGCTGACAGCTGCCCTACTTAATACTGCAGTAAGAACAATGACTGTATGAAGTAATTAGTCCTAATTTGAAAACTAAACCCAATACCTTCGGATGATTTGTAGTCGACACTGGTTGCCACCTGAGCTAACTGCATGGGTAAGAAACAAACATATGGAGCTCACATAATTGCTTACTGATGATTTCATGTAAACAAAGTACATGTATATGGTAAGTAATGACGCTAGAAACTGAAGCTTTATTTCACTGTTAATAGCTCACCGAAGTGGGACAGAAAAAGGTAGCTTATTTTATGGCTGATCAAATAATCGTATTTACTATACTCAAAGTATGTTTACATCGTGATATAATGTGTTTTAAAGCTGCTTTAATCTTGGTAAATATTCACATTATAAATGTTCAATCAGACAAGAAATTGTTAAGTACAGGTTATCTATGCTAGATCTGTAACTCATAATCACTTGGCTTCTGGCACGACAAAGAGTTATCAATACAACTACTGTATATTATTCTGCAAGTACGTAATATTGCTGTAATTGGCATGTATTTGAAACATTGATTCTTCTTTCAAAATGGCGAACAAATGATAGAACGGAGATCATATGAGTAAACTAAACGGTTTAATGCGATATTAAGGTGCTTACTATCAACAATCGTTGTGCGCATAATAACAAATTTATATAGACTGCACGGGTCCTGTGAATATGAAACAAATTTTGCTCAGTACATGTATCAACCGTTTTTAGGCCAACAATACGCATTTTATGTAGACTGCATGGGTCCCGTGTTCATGAAACAAATTTTGCTCAAAACTTACAGTTGAAGTGCAAAAATACAGATTTTACGTATAATGCACGGGTATCGTGTATAATGAAACAAATTTTGCAAAAAAAACAACGGTTGAAGCCCAACTAATACAAATTTACAAAGAATGGACGGAATCCACATGTATTTAACATGAATTGCAAAGGCGGGGTCAGGGGGGTCCGGACCCCCCCCCCCCCTAGAGTTTGGATAATGTACCTGTCCATTAGTGTATTTCTTGCCTGTAAGTCATTTTGAGTAGCATAAAGCAATTTTTCACGGTGCTTAACATAGATTTAATGGCAATGTAGTCTTTTTTATCAATATGTTGCATTGATAATGTGGTTGTGAATCGAGGTTCGGATCCCCCTAGAAAAGTTCGGACTACCCTTAGAAAAAAAACTTGTATCCGCCCCTTTATTGCTGATAGAACTGCGGCGAGTATCCGAGTACTCGGGTATTCGCGATCTCGACCAGAAAATCGAGTACGAATATTCGTCATGTCCGAAATCGTCGGGTCGCGATCTTATTTTGGGAAAAAGTACGACCATTTTCAGCTTACTTATTACTTAAAATGAGTCGCATTACTAATGAAAACTTCAATTTATGTAAAGACCGAATTATCTTGAGCCGAAATTTCGATTGATGCACATTTATTTAATCAAAAACGTTAACATTGAACATGTCCGTAAAATTTCTGGTAATAGAAATGTTTGGAGACATGATTTTCCTTATAGTAAGATTTTGTAATAATTCACTCAATTTTGTTATTACATGAAATATGTATGCTTCTTCTTTAGCATGTGATTCGTGGTTTGATTCATGAATCACTTCACATGAATCGTGGTTTGAATAGGATCGCACTTTGCTCAACGATCCACAGCCCTGATTGCTAAAACAGTATTTGTAGTGCAAAACATACAATTTTTATGTATAGTGCACGGGTCCTATGTTTGTGAAACAAATTTTGATCAAAACCTACAGTTGAAGCGCAAAAAGTACAAATTTTACGTAAAATGTACGGGTGCCGTGTAGGCCTATATGAAAAAATTGCCCAAAACCAACGGTGTACCGCAATAAAAATAATTTAGGTAAAATATAGGCATGGGCATCATATGTATGAAACATATTGTGCTCAAAACCAACATTTGTAGCGCAAAACATACAAATTTTACATAGAATGCACTGTCTAATGTATGTGAAACAAATTTTGATCAAAACTTGTAGTTGAAGCGCAAATGATGCAAATTCTACATAGAATATACCGGTCCCGTGTACACGTACGAAACAAATTTTGCTCCAAACAAACAGTTGTGTCGCAAATAATATAAATTGTACATAAAATGCACAGGTCCCGTGTATGTGAAGCAAATTTCGCTCAAATCCAACAGTTGTAGCACAAATTATACACATGTTACATAGAATGTATGGTTTACACGTATATTAACATGTCTTGCTATAACAGCAGTTGTTGTGCAACTATTCAAATTCATCGTTGAATGCACGGATATTCAGTGTATATAAAATATTTCACCCATAACAATCGGTGTTCCGTATATAATACCAATTTTATGTAGAACGTCCGTAGTTCTCCCTTTTATGCAACAGATTTTGTTCAAACCAACAGTTCTTGCGCATTTAATACAAATAAGTTGAGTGCGGTTAGTACCTGCGCTAAAAACGAAGACTTGTCACGTAAAATGTATCGATCACGCGAATATGTTACAGCTTTTCCAAAAAAAATGGTATATCGACTGGCATTGAATCTAAATGAAGACACATAAAGACAATTTGCGTAAAGCTCATGTATGCAAGCACAAACAAATCAACGAACGATAACTCAGGAGCGACCGAAATGTTCAAAGTAATTTTACTTACATAAGTGAGAACATTGAGTAATTTAGAATAAATAACTATTCTATGGTTGTTATGAATGATTATATACTATATTTTCCACACGCTAAAATAAAACGGGATAGTCTAAAAACATTATACTGCCCATGTTAGTATGTATACCTAAAGTATGTAAAACAACGAAAAGACGCGTAAAGACGCATGGAGTGATTATCAAATTGTCATAAACGATGTTATAATGCTTTAGTCGAGCTCTTAATGTATATCAATGTTGATATTTGTATTTTTATCAAAAATCGTCTTTGCAATATTGGATACTAATTTGTAAAAATTTCTTGTGAATGATGTATTACACATAAGTATGTACCTCCAAGTTTATGCATTTGCATAAGGGTAATTTCACTTAGAATTAACACATGTCAGTAGAAAATCAATGTAATTGTACTTTTATAACAAACTCAGTCGAAATAAAATGAATATATGCATATTTAACATTATGTAGGTGTAACCAAACTTTCCAGTCATTATTGTACTAGCAGGGAATTAGATACATTATCTATGTCTCTGGTACTAGTGTATGTTAAGTTCATGCAACCTTCGAGCTTATATTTCTTAGCTCTTAGTGCTGCTTGCTATATTTTTGCAAATCAAATGCTGACCTTCACTCATTTTAATAAAATTTCTACACTTTGTTTGCAGCAGTATATTTGAAAATTGTACAGTTGGTTGTAAACTGATTGTACCAATTTACTTACGATGATCATGTATTATCTATTTAACAGAAATATGCAGTAATGTTTCTTTAGTCATCTTCAATTTTTCATGATAAAAAAGCACAATTGTAAACCTAACTGCAATTCAAATGTGTATATTTGCACTTGTCAAAGTCCAGTTGTTACATTGCATAGACACTTACATTTGGCTCAACATGTTGGACATAACTGTGATACCTTCTGTGGTAACTATTGTCAATACTTACCAGTCACATATCATTTTATCCTCCTGTTATGTCTGATTATTGATTAAATGAAGCAATTTTGCAGTGAAGCCTATGCCAAATATGACAACATAGTCTAGTAGCTTTTGCTTCCAAACAAATTTCATATCACTTATATCTTTCGAAATATAAAACACAAAAAAATGCCAAATTTAGCAAGTATAAAATCTTTATTTACAAAACATAGAATTTATACAATCAAACATGTCTCAAGTTCATAGGTATTCATATTACAAGAGGTCTGTAGATATTAGAATATATATTAGTGTTATGTAATCTGACATGTGATAGATAAATATTTTACGTTAACAAAAAAATATCAAAATCTAATTTTTTGCAAAGAACATCTAACACATCATCTTACAAGAAGTATATCACAAAATATACATATCAAAACATACAATATATCAAACACACAGTATATCATAAATATATCTTACAAAATGTTTATCACAAATACATTTTACGCACTGTGTATCACAAAAAGCATCTTACATCTGTTATACCACTAAATGTATTTTACGTACAGTATTTCACAAAGTTTAACATACTCACAGCGCACCACAATGTATCTTACACACAATATATTACAAAAATATATCTTACACACAGTATATAACAAAAAGTATCTTACATTAAGTGTATATGACCAACATGTTACACAATTAAACATTTGATGCTCTTGAATTACAGCTTTATGGTATATATTGTTTGATTGTTTTACTTGATTGCATTAAACAAACTCAAGATTTTTGAACAATTAGTGATCAATCAACAAATAATATGATACATTTGGTATGTTCATCAATTTTTTGGTCTCATAACCTACTTAGTAGTAAATTGAATACACCAGCTAGAATTCTGTAAGCAGCCACAGATGAACCTGATTAGTAATTATCAAGCACATACATTTAAAAATAAAATGTCTTTGACACACAAAAACTTATTCATATACATGTAGATGTAGGTTTTAATTCTCTAGAACTATGTTTTGGTTGTCAACTGAATACTCTATCATCAAAATGCCTTTCATACTGTATTAAAAATCTGAAAGTAAAGATATGATACACATTGAGACATAATTATGTTAAAATGTTATAAAGTAGATTTTCAATCAAAAGAAGCATTCATGGAACATTTAAAAGAAACAAACAATAAAACATAACCATTTTAAGTGAAGATACATATTGAATAAAAGTCCAAGACAAGACTCAAATTTGAAGCTCATGATAATAATTTTTAAGAGAGAACGCCATGTTTAATTCTATGACAGTCAAGTGATAAAAAATAAAACCCAGCCCTGCGTTCAGTTACCGCAAACGTTACAAAACGTTCCGTAATGATATTTTCGGAACTCCTCCGCCATTCGGTGCAATTAATATGGGACATATTAAGCCACTATTTTGAAAGTGCCGGTGTGGAAATAAACAAATATATGATCGCTGAGCCATTGAGTCATGTTTCGTTTTTAGTCCGTACATTTTGAAACATCACTCATTTCCTTAACGATCGCATATTTGTGTATTAGATTATATCATTCGCAGCGAATGACCGAGGAGTTCTGAATATATCGTTATGTAACGTTCCGTTACGTTTAGTGTAATTGAACATGCCCCTGGTCAATAGCGCAGTTGGTAGCGCGCCGGGATTTGGAATCTCGTGCTGAGGGGGTGGGGGTTCGAATCCCACCCAGGCAGGTTATACCCTTCAATTAAAATTTGACAAAAATGTTGATTTTCCTCCATTGATTAGATAATATGGAGAAGTTTCTGGCCGTGTCGAAGGGTAGGTGAGTACTGATTATAGACAAGAGTCTAGGAAAGCTAGGTAAGGTGACTTGGACGCCAAAAACTGACCTAAATTGTTTTGACACGGCATTAACTCCAACAAATACAAATGAATAGATAAAAAATAAAAAAATACAAAGAGCTCTACCATCAAGAATTTGAGATAGAAAATTAAGTAATATAGAACAAGAGAAACATGACTGAGTGGTAAGTTACAACAAGAAATAGAAATGAGTGATAAGATACAAGAGAACACTGAATGATAGGGTACTATAGAAGCAACTGAGTGATGGGATACAAGAGAGAATACTGAGTGATAGGGTACTATAGAAGCAACTGAGTGATAGGATACAAGTGAGAATACTGAGTGATAGGGTACTATAGAAGCAACTGAGTGATGAGATACAAGTGAGAATACTGAGTGACAGGGTACTATAGAAGCAACTGAGTGATGGGATACAAGAGAGAACACTGAGTGATAGGGTACTATAGAAGCAAGTGAGTGATGGGATACAAGAAAGAAAACTGAGTGATAGGGTACTATAGAACCAACTGAGTGATGGGATACAAGAGAGAACACTGAATAATAGTGTACTATAGAAGCAACTGAGTGATGGGATACAAGAGAGAACACTGAGTGATAGGGTACTATAGAAGCATCTGAGTGATGGGATACAAGAGAGAACACTGAGTGATAGGGTACTATAGAAGCAACTGAATGATTGGATACAAGAGAGAACACTGAGTGATAGGGTACTATAGAAGCAAGTGAGTGATGCAATACAAGAGGGGTCACTGAGTGATAGGGTACTATAGAACCAACTGAGTGATGGGATACAAGAGAGAACACTGAGTGATAGGGTACTATAGAAGCTACTGAGTGATGGGATACAAGAGAGAACACTGAGTGATAGGGCACTATAGAAGCAACTGAGTGATGGGATACAAGAGAGAACACTGAGTGATAGGGTACTATAGAAGCAACTGAATGATTGGATACAAGAGAGAACACTGAGTGATAGGGTACTATAGAAGCTACTGAGTGATGGGATACAAGAGAGAACACTGAGTGATAGGGTACTATAGAAGCAAGTGAGTGATGGGATACAAGAGAGAACACTGAGTGATAGGGTACTATAGAAGCAAGTGAGTGATGGGATACCAGAAAGAACTCTGAGTGATAGGGTACTATAGAAGCAACTGAATGATTGGATACAAGAGAGAACTCTGAGTGATAGGGTACTATAGAAGCAACTGAATGATTGGATACAAGAGAGAACACTGAGTGATAGGGTACTATAGAAGCTACTGAGTGATGGGATACAAGAGAGAACACTGAGTGATATGGTACTATAGAAGCAAGTGAGTAATGGGATACAAGAGAGAACACTGAGTGATAGGGTACAATAGAAGCAAGTGAGTGATGGGATACAAGAGAGAATACTGAGTGATAGGGTACTATAGAAGCAACTGAATGATTGGATACAAGAGAGAACTCTGAGTGATAGGGTACTATAGAAGCAACTGAGTAATGGGATAAAAGTGATAATACTGAGTGATAGGGTACTTTAGTTGCAACTGATAGATGGGAAACAAGAGAGAACACCGAGTTATAGGGTAATAGAGAGAACACAGGAAGATATGATATTATAGAAGGAACTGAGTGACAGGAAACAAGAGCAAGTACTGAGTGGTGGGATACAAGAGAGACAACTGAGTGATGAGATACAAGAGACAACACTGAGTGATAGGCTACATGAGGGAGAAGAAAGTAATGGGATACAAGAGAAAGAACTGAGTGGAGGGAAACAAGAGAGACACCTAAGCGGTGATATACAAGAGAGAACACTGAGTGAAAGGTTACTTTAGAAGCTACTGAGTGATGGGATACAAGAGAGAACTCAGAGTGATAGGGTACTAAAAAGCTACTGGGTGAAGGAATACAAGAGAAAACTGTGAAAGGGTACTATAGAAGCAACTGAGTGATGGGATACAAGAGAGAATACTGAGTGATAGGGTACTATAGAACCAACTGAGTGATGGGATACAAGTGAGAATACTGAGTGATAGGGTACTATAGAAGCAACTGAGTGATGGGATACAAGAGAGAACACTGAGTGATAGGGTACTATAGAACCAACTGAGTGATGGGATACAAGAGAGAACACTGAGTGATAGGGTACTATAGAAGCAAGTGAGTGATGGGATACAAGTGAAATACTGAGTGATAGGGTACTATAGAAGCAACTGATAGATGGGAAACAAGAGAGAACACTGAATGATAGGGTACTATAGAACCAACTGAGTGATGGGATACAAGAGAGAACACTGAGTGATAGGATACTATAGAAGCTACTGAGTGATGAGATACAAGAGGGATCACTGAGTGATAGGGTACTATAGAAGGTACTGAGTGATGGGATACAAGAGGGATCACTGAGTGATAGGGTACTATAGAAGGTACTGAGTGATGGGATAGAAGAGAGAACACTGAGTGATAGGGTACAAGAGTGAGAACATAGTGATGCATAACAATAGAGAGAACTGAGTGGTGGGGAACAAGAGAGACACCTAAGCGATGAATCACTGAGTGATAGGGTACAAGAGAAAGGACTTAGTGATGGATTACAAGAGAAAGAACTGAGTGATGGGATACAAGAGAGAACACATAGTGATAGGCTGCAAAAGATAGAGCTGAGGGATGGGATACAAGAGAGACAATTGTGTGGTGGGTTAAAAGAGATATTTGAGTGGTAGTGTACAAGTGAGAGAACCAAGTGGCAGGGTACGAGTGAGAGAACTTAGTGGTTGGATACAAGTGAGAGAACTGAGTGGTGGGATACAAGTGAGAGAACTGAGTGATGTGATACAAGTGAGAGAACTGAGTGGTGGGATTCAAGTGAGAGAACTGAGTGATGTGATACAAGTGAGAGAACTTAGTGGCAGGGTACGAGTGAGAGAACTGAGTGATGTGATACAAGTGAGAGAACTGACTGGTGGGATACAAGAGAGAGAACTGAGAAGTTGGCTCCAGAGAGAGTACTGAGAGGTTAGATACAAGTCAGAGCATCGACTGGTAAGGTACCAGAGAGAGAACTGAGTGGTAGGGTACAAGTGAAAGAATTGAGTGGTAGGGTGCAAAAGACAGAACTGAGTTGTAGTGTACAAGTGAGGGAACCCAGTGGTTGGGTACAAGAGAGGGACATTAATGGTAGGATACAAGACAGAGAACTTTGTTTGGGTACAAGTGAGAGAACTGAGTGTTGGGATACAAAAGAAAGAACTGAGTGGGTGGATATAAGAGAGAACTTAGAGTAGGGACATACATGAGAAAAGTGAGTGATTGGATAAATGAGAGAACATTTAGTGGTAGAAGACAAGTGAAACTACTGAGTGTTGGTATACAAGGAGTGGTGGGATACAAGAGAGGGAAATGAGTAAAAGGATACAAAATAGTACTGAGTGATTATACAAGAATGAGAACTGAGTGATGATAAAAGTAAGAGAACTGAGTTGTTAGATACAAGTGAGAGAAAACTGTTTTGGGATACAAGTGATAGAACTGAGTGATGGTATACAAGTGAGAGAATTGAGTGGTGGGATACAAATGAGGGGTCTGAGTGGTGGGATACAAAAGAGAAAATAAGTAGTGGGATACAAGTAAGAGACCTGAGTGTTGGGATACAAGTTAGAGAACTAAGAAGTGGGATACAAGATAGAGAACTGAATGATAAGGTACAAGACGGACAACTGTGTGGTGGGATAAAGGAGAGAACTGAATGATGGAATACAAGGGATACAACTGAGTGATGGGATACAATTAAGAGAAATGAGTGGTTTTAATCAAAAGAGAGAAGTGAGTGGTGGGATATAAGACAAAGAACTGAATGTTATGATACAAGAGAGACAAATGAGTGGTGGGATACAAGAGCAAGGAGTGAGTGGTGGGATACAAGTGAGATCATGAGTAGTGGGATACAAGTAAGAGAAATGAGTGGTGGGATACAAGTAAGAGAAATGAGTGGTGGGATACAAGTGAGATCATGAGTAGTGGGATACAAGTAAGAGAAATGAGTGGTGGGATACAAGAAAGAGAAATGAGTGGTGGGATACAAGTAAGAGAAATGAGTGGTGGGATACAAGTAAGAGAAATGAGTGGTGGGATACAAGTTAGAGAAATGAGTGGTGGGATACAAGTTAGAGAACAGAGTGGTGGGATACATGTGAGAGAACTAAGTGATGGAATTCAAGTTAAAGAACTTAGTGATGAATTGAGTGGTGGGATAAAAGTGAAATAAGTCAGTGTCAGTGGATGCAAAAGAAAGAACTAAGTGGTGGGATGCAAGTGAGAAAACATGGTGGTGAGATACAAGAGAGAACTGAGTAATAGTATACAAGAGAGTACTGAGTGATGATGAATAAGAGTGTTAAAGTACAATAGAGAAACTGAGTGTTAAAGTACAAGAAAGAAATGTGAGGTGAAGTACAAGAGAGAACTGAGAGGTATAGTACAAGAGAGAGAAGAGAGTACAGGTACAATAGAGAACTGAGAGGTAAAGTACAAGAGACAACTGATGGGTGAAGTTCAAGAGAGAACTGAGAGGTGAAGTACAAGAGAGAACTGAGAGTTAAAGTACAAGAGAGAACTGTGAGGTGAAGTACAAGAGAGAACTGAGAGGTGAAGTACAAGAGAGAACTGAGAGTTAAAGTACAAGAGAGAACTGTGAGGTGAAGTACAAGAGAGAACTGAGAGGTGTAGAACAAGAGAGAACTGAGAGGTGAAGTACAAGAGAAAACTGAGAGGTATAATACAAGTGAGAAATAAGAGGTTAGGTACCAGAGGGAACTAAGAGTTGAAGTACAAGAGAGAACTGTGAGGTAAAGTAAAAGAGAGAACTGAAAGGTGAAGTACAAGAGAGAACTGTGAGGTAAAGTACAAGAGAGATCTGAGAATTAAAACACAAGAAAGAACTGAGAGGTAAAATACAAGAGGGAACTGAGAGGTGAAATACAAGAGAGAACTGAGAGGTGAAGTACAAGAGAGAACTGAGAGGTTAAGTACAAGAGAGAACTGAGAGGTATATTACAAGTAAGAAATAAGAGGTTATGTACAAGAAGGAACTGAGAGGTAAAGTACAAGAGAGAACTGAGAATTAAAACACAAGAAAGAACTGAGAGGTAAAATACAAGAGGGAACTGAGAGGTGAAATACAAAAGAGAACTGAGTTTTAAAGTAAACAAGAGAACTGAGAGTTAAAGTACAAGAGAGAACTGTGAGGTCAAGTACAAGAGAGAACTGTGAGGTGAAGAACAAGAGAGAACTGAGTGTAAAAGTACAAGAGAGAACTGAGAGTTAAAGTACAAGAGAGAACTGTGAGCTCAAGTACAAGAGAGAACTGTGAGGTGAAGTACAAGAGAGAACTGAGTGTAAAAGTACATGAGAGAATTGTGAGATAAAGTACAAGAGAAAACTGAGAGGTGAAGTACAGGAGAGAACTGAGAGGTGAATTACAAGAGAGAACAGTGAGGTGAAGTACAAGAGAGACCTGTGAGGTAAAGTACAAGAGAGAACTGAGAGTTAAAGTACAAGAGAGAACTGTGAGCTCAAGTACAAGAGAGAACTGAGAGGTGCATTACAAGAGAAAACTGAGAGGTGAAGTACAAGAGAGAATTGAGAGGTGAATTACAAGAGAGAAATGTGAGGTGAAGTACAAGGGAGAACTGTGAGGTGAAGTACAAGAGAGAACTGTGAGGTGAAGTACAAGAGAGAACTGAAAGGTGAAGTACAAGAGAGAACTGAGAGGTGAAGTACAAGAGAGAAATGTGAGGTGAAGTACAAGAGAGAACTGAGAGGTGAAGTACAAGAGAGAACTGAAAGGTGAAGTACAAGAGAGAACTGAGAGGTGAAGTACAAGAGAGAAATGTGAGGTGAAGTACAAGAGAGAACTGAGAGTTGAAGTACAAGAGAGAAATGTGAGGTGAAGTACAAGAGAGAACTGAAAGGTGAAGTACAAGAGAGAAATGTGAGGTGAAGTACAAGAGAGAACTGAGAGGTGAAATACAAGAGAGAACTGAGAGGTGAAGTACAAGAGAGAACTGAGAGGTGAAGTACAAGAGAGAAATGTGAGGTGAAGTTCAAGAGAGAACTGAAAGGTGAAGTACAAGAGAGAAATGTGAGGTGAAGTACAAGAGAGAACTGAGAGGTGAAGTACAAGAGAGAACTGAGAGGTATAGTACAAGAAAGAGAAGAGAGTGGTGGGATACAAGAGAGAGAATTGAGTGGTAAAGGACATGAAAGAGAATATAGTGGCTGGATATAAAAGAGAGAATTGTGTGGTAAAATGTATAAGAAGCATAACTGAGTAGTAAAGTACAGGAGAGGGATCTGAGCAGTAAAATACAAGAAGAAAGAATTGAAAGGTGTAGTACACAGAAGAATTTTGTGTTGGGGTATAAGAGAGAGAGAACTGAGTAATTGAATACAAAACAGAGAAACAGAGTGATGGGATACAAAAAACTTGATAGTAAATCCTGTCGTCATAAAATATTTAAGATTTGTTGTCTTGTAATTATACTCTTTTGATCATATTCTTATAATATTCTATCTTAGCTTATCTACAATGACAAAATGCAACAAATTTAAGGAATTGTTAACAAAGCATTCTGAAATTAACAATAATATCCATTTAATTTTACAAAGATACAGGTTTTGAATCCATAATCAAATTTCTCAACAAAGGCAATCTATAGCATTGATGTTTGTAGTAAGATTGTGATTGGTACAATATAAAAAGGTCAACTGATGAATAGTTAGTACACATTTTTATACTGTTAAGTATTATTAATGATATTCAACAATAAAGCACTAGTACTGATACTAAACATTGAAGCACTAGTACTGATACAAGACAGGGAAGCACTCATACTGATACTTAACAGTGAAGCACTTGTACCAAAACTAGACTGTAACACTCTAGAACTGATACTCTACTGTGAAGCACTAGTGCTGACACTAAACTGTGTATCATAAGTGCTGATACTAAATTGTGAAGCCCTAGTACTGATAAATGACTATGAAGTGCTAGTACGGATACTAAACTGTGATGCACTAATACTGATACAAGAATGTGAGGTAGTTGTACTGATACTAGACTCTGAAGCACTAGTACTGATACAAGACTGTGAAGCACTAGTACTGATACATGGCTGTGAAGCCCTAGTACTGATACTAGATTGTGAAGCACTAGTACTGGTACTAGATTGTGAAGCACTAGTACTGATACTACATTGTTAAGCACAAGTACTGATACATGACTGTGAAGCACCTTGTACTAATACTAGACTGTGAAGCACTAGTGCTGATACTAGATTGTGAAGCACTAGTACTGATACTAGATTGTAAAGCACTAGTACTGATACTAGACTGTGAAGCACTAGTATCGATACTAGATTGTGAAGCACTAGTACTGATACAAGATTGTAAAGCACTTGTACTGATACTAGACTGTGAAGCATTAGTACTTATACTAGACTGTGAAGCACTAGTACTGATACTAGACTGTGAAGCATTAGTACTTATACTAGACTGTGAAGCACTAGTACTGATACTAGATTGTAAAGCACTAGTGCTGATACTAGACTGTGAAGCATTAGTATCGATACTAGATTGTGAAGCACTAGTACTGATACAAGATTGTAAAGCACTAGTACTGATACTAGACTGTGAAGCATTAGTACTTATACATGGCTGTGAAGCATTAGTACTGATACTAGATTGTGAAGCACTAGTACTGATACTAGATTGTGAAGCACAAGTACTGATACTAGACTGTAAAGCACTAGTACTGATACTAGATTGTGAAGCACAAGTACCGATACATGACTGTGAAGCACTAGTACTGATACTCAACAGTGAAGCACAAGTACTGAAACTAAACTGTGATGCACTAGTACTGATACTAGATTGTGAAGCACAAGTACTGATACTAAACTGTGATGCACTAGTACTGATACAAGAATGTGACGTAGTAGTTCTGATACTAGACTGTGAAGCACTAAAACTGATACTAGACTGTGAAGCACTAGTACTGATACATGGCTGTGAAGCCCTAGTACTGATACATGGCTGTGAAGCACTAGTACTGATACTCAACAGTGAAGCACTTAAACTTATTGTAGACTGTGAAGCACTAGTACTTATACTAGACTGAGAAGCACTAGTACTGAGACTGGACTGTGAAGCACTAGTACTGATACAAGGCTGTGAAGCACTAGTACTGATATGAGACAGTGAAGCTCTTAAACAGTGAAATACTAGTACTGATACAAGATTGTAAAGCACTAGTACTGATACTAGACTGTGAAGCATTAGTACTGATACTAGATTGTGAAGCACAAGTACTGATACTAAACTGTGATGCACTAGTACTGATACTAGACTGTGAAGTAGTAATACTGATACATGGCTGTGAAGCACTAGTACTGATACTAATCTAAGAAGCACTAGTACTGATACTAGACTGTGAAGCACTAGTACTGATACATGGCTGTGAAGCCCTAGTACTGATACATGGCTGTAAAGCACTAGTTCTTATACTCAACAGTGAAGCACTAAAACTTATTGTAGACTGTGAAGCACTAATACTTATACTAATCTAAGAAGCACTAGTACTGATACTAGACTGTGAAGCACTAGTACTGATACATGGCTGTGAAGCCCTAGTACTGATACATGGCTGTAAAGCACTAGTTCTTATACTCAACAGTGAAGCACTAAAACTTATTGTAGACTGTGAAGCACTAGTACTTATACTAGACTGAGAAGCACTAGTACTGAGCCTGGACTGTGAAGCTCTAAAACTTATTGTAGACTGTGATGCACTTGTACTGATACGAGACTGTGAAGCACTAGTACTAATACTAGACTGGGAAGCACTAGTACTGATACTCAACAGTGAAGCACAAGTACTGATACTAGACTGTGAAGCACCAGTACTGATACTAGATTGTGAAGCACTAGTACTGATACAAGACTGTGAAGCTATAACACTTACTGTACACTACGAATCTCTAAAACTTTTTGCAGACTGTGGAGCACTAGTACTAATACTAGACTGTGAAGCACTAGTACTTATACATAACAAGGAAGCAGTAATACTGATACAAGACTGTTAAGCACTAGTACTGATACTAGATTGTGAAGCACTAGTACTGATACCAGACTGTGAAGCACTAGTATTGATTCTCAGTGAAGCACAAGTACTGATACGAGACTTTGAAGCTATAAAACCTATTGAAGACTGTGAATCTCTAAATCTTTTTGTAGACTGTGGAGCACTAGTACTGATACTAGAGTGTGAAGCATTAGTACTGATACAAGACTGTGAAGCATTAGTACTGATACTTGACTGTGAAGCATTTGTACTGATACTAGACAATGAAGCCTAGAATGTGAAGCATTAGTACTGATACTAGACTGTGAAGCATTAGTACTGATACTAGATTGTGAAGCACTAGTACTGATACTAGACTGTGAAGCATTAGTACTGATACTAGAATGTGAAGCATTAGTACTGATACTAGACTGTGAAGCATTAGTACTGATACATGGCTGTGGAGAGCTAGTGCTGATACATGACTTCGCATCACTAGAACTGTAACAGTGTAGCACTTTCACTTATACAAGACAATGAAGTTCTAGTACTGATACTAGACAGTGTAGTTCTTGCTCTGAATCACTACAGTGAAGTATCAGTAATATTACTAGATATATGTAGTGAAACCCTGACTCTGCTACTAGGCAGTGAAATACATGTACTAATACTGATATTAGACAGTGGAGTACTGAAACTGATATCAGACAATGACAAATTGCACTGACTATGATAGAATAGATTTAAGAATGGCTAAAATATCAAGAAAATCATTACCAGAAAACCAATGAAATATTTAATGTTGTCAGCACATCTTCAATGACAATCGGTATTTTATACCACTAACTGTTTCATTTTTTACAAAATTTCATCTGAAATAGAACAACATACATAATTATTTAGTCATGATAGTGAAGCTGTAATTATATATATATCAAATTGTATATGTTATGTTATGTTGAACATTCAGATTCTCATCCTTAACAGGGCATGCTGAATCTTGCACACCATTATTATGTAGTTCTTAAACTTTTAAGTGGCATTAGAAATGATAATTTGATTAGTTTTATTTGATATCTTGACAATACTATTTTTTGCAAGCAACAAAAATGTTTTAAACCTGCACAGACTGGACCAAGTAAGTTTTCCAGTCAATATGACTAAATAACTGTAAATTTTCCAGAGTACTATATCTAATAATATATAGTTGTCATTTTGCTTAAAACAAATGAATGAATACATTAAAAGTACAGATGAAATGGAGCATAAATGACCTTGGGTGTTCACAAGTTGTCTAATATTTGAACTCCATTGACCATTTAGGTATTTTGTGATTGTCTATAACTAATTTGAAGCTGCTATCAAATATTGAAGCAAAAAGTATAGTATTTACAATACATAGATGGGCAACCAAGCATCATGAAAGCACATTATAAGCTAGAGTGAGCTAAATTCAATGAAAAAAGTCAAAATTTAATTGATTTGTTACCTTCACAATTGATTAAGAAACATGAATCTTAATATGACCCACTGCCCTAATTCAGTTACACGATTTTATCTAGCAAAATTAAAGCTGTTTTTTCTCCATATAAACTTCATCATGTAATATTTTAATTAAATGGTTTTAACTTAGATGTAGTACTCCATACCTGAAATAAAAGTATCAAGGCTCATGTTTACACATCTCTCTTATAAATATAAATGCATTGTTTCTGAGTAATGTCAAGTGATATTTTAGGAATATTAAAAAATATGATGATATATGACAACAATCACTATAGATACCATTCAAGTTTATAAGTCTTTCTCTAATGATTACTGGGTGATATATTCTAAATGTTGATAGCAGAAAACCTTGTATACAGGTACATATAAAACAATAGTGAACATTTGCTCCACAAGCACAATTTGTGACTAGAGTTACAGATTAGCCAGTACAAGTTCGTGATTGGATGGACTAAAACATGCCTGTTTTTATAATGCCAATCTAATAATTTGAGCCAAACCAGCAGAAACTTTGTCAGACATGTTTTGAGGCTTCTATATGTCTGGAAAGCAACTTTGATGTTGTTTCGATACTAAAATCTGTTTTTTTCTAAACATATATACTTCAGTTGAATAACTATATAATTAACAAATCAATATTATTTAAATTGCAGATACTACTAATCTATATTGGTATAGCCTGCACTTACCTGTGATTGTCTCAAAGTTTCAAGAGAACCAGCCCAGTCTCTTATGTAAAACATCACAGAGTAAAAACTAAATCTCTTATGTCAAACAACACTGGGTAAAATCTATCAACAAACCTGAATGTACAGACTACGTAATTTTTTCTTGTCTGAATAAACCTCCCCAATAGTCCTGTGCCCTGAGCTGGAAGCTTACAACAATTACTGCTTCTTGGTCCATGTAATTCTATTTTAGAAATGAATTTCAGACTTAACAATTCATCAGTTGCACAAATGCACTTTAGTAATAAAAAGTACATGAATAATTGTTAAATTAACAATTTGAATTAACCTTACCAAGTCAACAAGCACTATACATGAATAAAACTTGGTGTCAAACTCTTTAGGTGAGGAATTTAATCTGTAAGAAATAAAAAACATTCACATTTAAAATAGTTGAATATGATCAAGAAAAAGAGAGTTTATTGGTTAGAGAGACAATGTGTAAAGTTTTACAGTTAATGTTATTTGTTGCAAAAAAGTATGGAAGGAAAATTTCAGCATGCTAGACAAGTGTCGTTTATCAAATGTAGGTAATTAAAGGGAGTGGATAAATCATTTTAACCCGAGTTGACAGACAGTTGGTAGCGTGCCAGGATTTGGATTCTCGTGCCCGAGGGGAGGTGGGTTTGAATCCCACCTGGGAAGGTTATACCCTTTCATGAAAATTTGACATTAATGTCTATTTTCCTCCATTGATTATATAAAATGGAGAAGTTTCTGGCCTTGTGGAGGGGTAGGTGAGTACTGGTTATAGACAATGGTCCAGGAAAGTTAGGTTAGGTGCGCTGGACGCCGTGAAATGACCTAAAAATGTGTTGACACGGCGATAACTACAATAAATAAATAAGATAAATCATTTTGAAGCTAAAGTCATGCAGTGGCTGAGAGATACTACTATTACTAGGCTTCCTATAATCTGAGGTAGACTGAGATGTTAAATGACATAATAAAAATTAAAAGAGTTGTCAATTCCTTCAAACTCAATAGCTTAATATCCCAAATAATCCATCCGAAAATATCATCATAAATAATGATAAAAAATTCTAATCTCCTAATTAGTAGAAATATCCGAAATTATCCATCCGAAATTATCATCATAAATGATGATAAAAAAATCTCACAAATGATGTAAGATCGATCAGTTACCCATGGCAACAGATTTATATGAATTTATACATATAAAAAAAGATAACAAAAGTTAATTTTGACTCAAAATTAAGGGGTAAACAGGTATTCAACAATTGCGAGAATGACGTCGTCCGCAATTTCAACTCAAGCGATTAAACCTGCAAATTTGATTAATAAATATTAGAGTTCAGCAAAGACTGTTAACATTCAGATGGAATAGGATCGAATATCTTACCTGTTTAAATTCTTTTCATATCAATGAGGTCGTCAAAATGAAAGGTTTGTCGTTGTGGTTTGGCAAAGAAACATCTCTTGCCAGCAAGCCGATTTTCAAGATGGCGACATTTTTTTCTTGATTCAGCAAGGGAAGCAACTGTGTGTACAGAGTATCTTCCCTTTACCATCACAACCGGTTCACCTCCCATGTCTTCCTTATACCTATACCTACTGCCGAGATTTTCCCAACAGGCCTCTCAACTTGTCAACATCCATGAGCGCATGTGAGTATTGTAAATATTTCAGTACAAAAAGTATATTTTAAATTCTTTTTTCGAATATAAGATGACATAAATGTAATATAGGCGTAGCCATCGTGCTCTGTTTACATTATAATTGATTGTCTCATTGACAAAGTGTAATTTTCTTATTTATAATCAGTTTTCGCGAGTACCCGTGGGGCCGTAGATGAAGTCAGTCACTGAGTGAGTGTCATTGTTGTATTCAATAACACATTGTCATCATATAAAATGCGATATCATATAATTTGATGACTAGTACGTTTGTTCAGAAATGATATCAATGTCTCTGGTTTGTTTAACCAGTTATTGAAGGTCAAGGTCACGGAATTGACAATCAATTCTAGATTTAGAATGACATCCAATTTGATTGTTAATTAATAAAAAAATGGCTGTCTATCTGACACAGCAGTCACTGCACAACCTGGAGGACTGACAAATACTTAAAAAAATTTAAGTACCGTCTTGATTTGTTGGTTTACAGTACTGAATGTCCAGGAATACATTTGATCTTGATCTATATTTGGGTACGGTGTTACATCTCGTGACATTTTTACACCACACAAGTGTCAAGTGTCAGCTTAATTATCAATAGATTTGATTAGGGAAGTGAAGGTGGTCACAGGATCTGTAGACATTAATTACTCTTAAGTATTAGATCGGTTCGTAGAGAGTTCCAGTCCCTGAAATCTTGTGTTGGGTATAAAACTTTGTTTGTATTCATCAGTTCTTGCATAAATTAGGTTAAAATGTTGATCATGGTGGTTTTTAGATATTATTTTATACCCTTTCCAATTTTGAAGTGTACCGAATCCAGAAGTAGTCCCTCAGTATATAAGTATAGAGAAATTCAAAATGATCGTCTGCTATGACAGGCGCAATAATTCCTGAAATACACTTGTTAATCGGTCTGTACTGTTCTAAGTGTATGTATAATAGCGTATGAGTTAAGAGTCTCAGTAGAGATCTTTATGTCATATTATGTAATAGAATGGTATCAACTATTCAGTAACGACCTGTCGTTAGTGCCAGTTTTCAGTAGAGATGTTACATCAGGTTATGTAATAAAATGGTTCTATAGGAAAAATTTAAAGAAAGTAGTTGATGACTTTAAATGATGCCTGAATAGTGGATGCAGTATAATAAATGTGCATAAATGATAACTTAAAGCCGTTATTATTGCATTGTTCTGAGAATGACCTCTTTACTTGTTGTGATTGAACACAAATCAAAAGTGTGTTCGTCTGACCGGTTTACCTGCTGTATTTATTGGTTGATTGTTTGAAGTGTTTTGAACCATAGCAATGATGTTCTACCTATCACTGCACTGTTCTTTTTGACAAACATAGTTGGAGCCGGAAATTTCATTTTACTTTATAAACCCGAACAAATTCGGTGCCTTCAGCGCTTTGATTTTAGTATTTCAGTCATATTGCCAGGTTCATAGTTGTAATTTGATGATATGAAAGAAATGGGCTGCCCTTTTCTGAACTGCTTCTATTTTTTTACAGAGGTAATCTTGGTGTGGGTCCCATACAGGAATATTCTAGAACTGGTCTTATAAGTCCTTTGTAGGCTAGTAGCTTGATGTCTTCTGAACATGAGTGTAGGTTCCTTTTGAGTAGTCCCAAGGTTCTATATGCTTTGTTATATGTTTCTTCAATATGTTTGTTCCAGGTTTGTTATATGAACTGCGAGGTATTTATTTGATTTTAAGAATTCTAATGGTGTGTTTAGAAGAGTATACTGAAATTTTATTGTACATCTTTTCCTAGTAAGGGTCATCATGTTACACTTGACTGGTTGGAATCTCATTCCCCAAGTCTTCGCCCATTTCCCAAGTTTATTAATATCATCCCTGTAATATAATCACTGATCATTGTTGTATAGGTTTTCAAAACTTAATAGTTCAGTTATCTGGGCAGGTAGCCATATTGATATTGTACCAGATGATTACTGCTCACTGAGTATGTAATTTATGTAAGGTATATTCAGTATACACCCAATTGCCATATTTAGATACATGGATTTGATCACATGGTCTGGGGTCCTGGTAGCTGCAAGGACTGTGCAAGGTCAGTCCACGCACTATGCCAACGGCTGTGTTGACTCACACTAGTTAACAAAGTTATGTATTTGTAATTAACATTTGTTGAAGTCTACAGGATTGGGTTATGTTGTAATTCCCACAGTTTTCAATGCATCAAAATATGTAACATGTCTCCAGACCTGTATGATTGGTTAGGTGCTGTAAAATTTTAATCCTCACAGGACCTACTGTTCAGTATTTATTTATTTATTTATTGGAGTTAACGTCGTGTCAACACAAATTTAGGCCATTTTACGGCGACCAGCGCACCTAACCTAGTTTTCCTGGACCATTGTCTATAACCAGTACTTACCTACCCTTCCACAAGGCCGGTAATTTCTCCATATTATCTAATCAATGGAAGAAATTAGACATTATTGTCAAATTTTCATGGAAGGGTATAACCTCCCCGAGTGGGATTCAAGCCCGCACCCCCTCGGGCACCAGTTTCTAAATCCCGGCGTGCTACCAACTGCGCTATCGACCCGGGTTAATAATCTGTTGAGTTACGGACCAGTTTTTAGGTCAAGCAGGTATATTTTAACATTCTTAAAATTATGTGGTCCACAACAGTTAAACCCAAATTAAAAATCCGTCAAAATAACCGATTAGCCTTCTTTATATATTCCGTCAGCAAAAATAATTGTAACTTTAACTGCAATGACTGCATTTTAGCGTCTCCATATAAGGTTACCTCCCTTTGTTAGCAAGGCAACATTTCTAAACAAGTAACGTTAGACACTCATTCAAAGACAATGTAGAGGCTTGCAAATGTGCTTCCTGTGCATGAGTTCCAAAGAGCATCAAATGTATTTATGGACCAATTAGATTTTAGTTTCAGTATGCGTGGGCATCAGGTGGGTATAAATAGCAGAAATCAACAGAGAAAAGGGTCTGAGTCTGGCTGGTGACTCTGGAGAGTTCACATCTCTCTTCTTGTAAATATCAGGATTTTGTCCTACGACTAGTGTTACGGAATCTATTGAACCGCGTTCTCATAGAAAGCCATAGGCATCATGAGAGGGTCATAGATTGGCTAACCATTGTACCGGGCGGTGGTATTAAAAGGAAGAGGTTGTAATGTCTTGTTAAGCGTTAGTTGCATGGTTTGTTTAGTTCAGGTTGAAACCTCAGATTAGTCATGATGTGTTGTGATGGTTGTTGATTGTAAGGGTTGTTGATTGTAACCATGGTGGTTTCAACGCCTCTTGTGCTGAGGCTCAAACTTGTTTCTAGCGATTAAGTATATGTTGCTTTGAGTTATAGGTAGTTAAAACGGCATTGGTTCTGTACCTGGCTATTTTGGTTTTATTCAGTCATGTCATCTGACATATTATTTGAGTTGCTGGTTGGAACTGCTGGTGGTTTCAGCACGCCTGGTGTTGAAACCTGAGCCTTGTATGATAGTTTATGAATGTTTCTTTTGTTACCACTCGGATCACATGTATATATTGCTTTTTATTAATCAATACAGCCTATATGTTTGGTTTAAGTTGTTGTTTCTAATCATTGATCAAAGTAGACCCCGAGGAAAATAATTATATATTGTATGAAATCTCCGTAAACAGATATCCTGTAGAGCGTTGTCGTACAGGATCTCTACTTTCTCCGTGGAAGGTCACGTCGAGATGAAGTTTGTTTCAACCAATCAATGCGTAGCTTTCATCTAGACGAAAACACTATTAATCACATTTTGATTCCGTAATTTCTATTTTTAGACCAAGTTTTGCATGCTAATTTAACAGCGGTATTATTCAGTCTGCAATTGGATGGCTCATTTCAAATTGTGTGACGTAGAAGATGTAAACAAGTTATGTATCATAACAATTTTGTCGTGAATATTATGATGAGAAAAGGTCGCCTGAACGTGACCTTCTTTGGAAAAGGCCAGATCTAACTTAGCGAGTATTCGAGCGGAACATTTTAGATCGGGTTTTAATCAGATTGATATTGTATACAGCATTGTATTAGTGTTGAATAGTTTTCAACAAACCGCTCTGTGCACATTACATAATTTTACATCTGATTGACCTGTAAACTGGACAGGTCCATCATTTTAATGCTTAATACCACTGCAGTATGGTGACAAAATGCATTAAATTCTTGTAGTTTTTATTAGAAGATGGAGATATTTTTTCAAATTACTATACAGAATGTCAAGCTCCTGTGGTATTTTAATAACAAATGATGGTCTGCAGATCAATAACTTTACGGGGGTGGATCCAGGATTTTTTTCTAGGGGGGGGGGCAAAATTTTCAATAGGGGGTTAGAACTTTCAAACCTCGAAACCACAACCACATTACACATTTTGCAGAAAAATGCAATATATTGATTATAAAATCTTCTTGTTAAGCACCGAAAAAAAATTGCTTCATGCTACTTAAAAATGACTTACAGGCAAGAAGTACCTTAATGGACAGGTACATTTTCCAAATTCTAGGGGGGTTCCGAACCCCCCTTGACCCCCTCCTGCTGGACCCGCTCATGCTAAATTGCTTTAAATTTGTAATGATTATTGTAATCATGTAAAACAGATAATGTACTAGTCACTATGTATTTATCTTAAATATTTTGACGATCATTGGTACGAAGATACGGGTTTTAACATTGTCCAATGTGACGTCAGTTCATCTTGGTCAAAGATGCGTTATTATGTCTTAGTTTTAAGACCCTCATTAAATGTAGTTGCACCAAAAAGTATAAAAGGAGGAAAATTAGTTGAATTAGTCAGTCTGCAGTTGGCAGTAGACTCGCACGTCCGACTCTCTGAGCTCCAGAATTTATTAATAATTATTTATATACTTCCGGTTATATTAAACTGACTCTGCTAGTCATTACAATAGAGACAAGGTATGAGTATGTATTTTATTCAAGCCATCCTAGTAACCTGCACATAGCATTGCGTTCTGTTGTAGTTGTGAAAAGTGACAGAGAATGAATACATTGTCTTCCTAGTAGACCGCTTGGGGCATTGCGTTCCAATGCATAGGAACGGGGACTTAGTGTGGAGTAGCATACCTTGGTGGGAATCTATGAAGTGTTATAAAGACCGGTGGCTTATATACGTTGAAGCTTTGTGAAGCCAGTAGAGTACAAGTGAATGGTTTATTGCCTTCCTAGTACCATCTCTCAGAGCAATGCGTTCCTGAGGATAAGAAAAGGGACAAGGTCATCGCTTGGGACGTCTATGGCATATATGTATATTATTATGTAGAAAAGCTGGCGATACTGTTGAGTTGAGTTGTTAGTTATAGTAAATTCGTGTCAGAGAGCCAGCATTAGATATTAGCTATTGGATATAGCCTTGATTATTTAAGAGAAGCTCATGGTAGCCCGGCGAATTTTATACATCCCACCCACTCTATATGTTTTATCCTGGTCATCGAATATATTGTTAATAGTCAGCGACAGAGATGATCCACTCTGTCGCTCGTCCACTTGATACATACACGAGCTTATGTAGATATTGTAGCTCGACTGCTTTGTCATTTGTTTAACAGCGTCCACCTCCATGTAGTATATTAATATATTAGCGACGGAGACTGTTTATCATGATCGCCCGTTCACTGGTTATTTATGACGAGCTTATAGCTCGGCTTCTGTAGAAAGTTTTGTATCATTTATGTTTGTCCTATCTACTTGTATGTTCTGTGCCATCATATATAATTATGGATAGCTCGGCGACAGAGACAGGCAACTCTGATCGCCCATTCATTTGATAACAGGGACAAGCTTCAGAGAAGCTCGTCTACCATAGTTATCTATGTCATTTTGCAATGTATATAATTGTCTATGCATTTGTTTTATTAACGAACAATAATAGATAAAATATCAAGAGTGATGGAACTCTTTTTTTCCGTTTGTCTATATTTGTCTTTTATGGTTGATCATGTTGTATGATATTGTTTATTATAGCATCACTCTTGCTTTCATTGTCCTATGTATATATTTGGTGATGCTGTTTAACGTGTATTGCTTTTTGTCCTCATATGAATCGCATGCTTTGTGATGCTCTTGTTATATCATGTAGTGGTTTGATTCATAATCATGTATATCATTGTATTTATAGATATATGTTGTACAGTTGCTGTTGTTTAATGTGTTCTATATTTCATGTCTTGCACATATAACTTTTATATTATTTTACCAATCATTAAGCTAGGTAGCTCGAGGAAAATATATATATCATATCTGATATACCATTTCATGGTATTGTAAATAATTATTTCTGTACGTCTAGTAGCCTGTGCACGTTACAATATATTATCTGTTGAGTTCATGGATCTAAATGTTGGTGCACATAATATACCTGTACATGTATTTAAAAATTTAGACACAACTATCAGGCATGTGTGCGATCTATTTTTTTTAACCGAAATGGTCCGCAAAATTTCACTACAGTAATATCACAACTTCTGTCAATATAACATGATAGCCTTTTTATTTATACAGTCAGGGCTTTGGTCCTTCATCAATCAGTCTATATATCATGAAAGGGACTTAAAGTTTTGTACTTATAAATTGGGTTAAAAACTCACGAGATCATCCAAGGTTTTTCTATTTTTGGTTTAGAAAAAGATGCTTCAGGAAACAACACATTTACATTTTTAACCCCTTTTCGCGCGTGCCTGTTAATTTTTGTCAACAAGTGTAGAAATTTTTGAAAATTAAGCAACTTTGAGCTTTTTTTAACATAACTTAATGATGCTTGCATTCTTACATTTATTGCGTCTTTATAAATAATAAACATGTGTTTAAAGAATCAAGCTATTATTGAAAATTTGAATGTTTCATTGGAAAATGTTTTTGAAACTATTTCCTTTGGTAGCTTTACTGTTCATTAATGCTTTGTTAGGTTATTTTCTGGTTGATTTGTGTAGTCAAGTGTGCATAGTACATAAATTTAATTTTTGCCATTTTATTCCAAAGATAGATCGCGATACGACAATTTCGGATGTGACGAATATTTGTACTCTATTTCCTGGTTGAGTACACGGGTACTTGCAGCATCCCTAGTCTTGATACTCTTAAAATTAAATGGTATAGTGCGGACACATTGACCCCGACTTGACCTTTATGCAAGAATATTCATTACATTAAATACGAAGGTAGTATTAATGTTCGAAAACAATCGGATTATACCGTCAAGGCTCGAATGTAATTATAACACAGGGATTAATTTTAAAGTACATTTAAAGTGTACAATGAGTCTCTATTACACATAGGCCGGACCAGAATATTATACGATGAGGCTAGCTACCAATTTAAAAGTTGTAGGTTTTAGCCCCACAACCGCCATCCCCGCCCATTTTATTATAATTTGTAATTACAAATGTAAGAAAACAAGTTTCACGTTTGAATGCACATATATACTCTATACATGTCTTGTTAAACTTATAATGTAAGCCATAGCCGACATTACACCCTCAAAACCTACAAGCCCCATGCAACCCAACTAAGTACCCGCCGATGCTATTTACAATCAATGTAAATCGACTGCTTATTTTAAATACGTAACGAGCCGAAGTGTAGATTAGGCGTGGTATTGATTTTCGCCGGGATATGTGTATCTGATAATAAGATGCAAATGAGAAAGGTAAGGTCGGGGTCAATATGTACGCACTATATGATACAGTTATTATACCCCCATCACATAGTAGTGGAGGTTATGTATAGAAGTCACTTTGTCTGTCCATCCGAAATCTTGTCCAGGCAATAAATCCACATTTTAAGATTACTTGTCAGGGTGTGGCCAATGAATTGCATCAAATTGCCTTGCCTTTCAACATGATGGCAGGTGTGCCTGGTGTGGTATACTGACCTTTGCTTTCATGGTTCTTTCTAATTTATCAATGCAAAACCATTTCTGTCGCGCATGCGTTGATATGGTAAGATTTTCTGATTGTTTTGATTGAACAGAAAATTAGCAATTAGAAGTCTTATTCTGCAGGCGACGCACTGTCTGGCAAAAGTCCTATGGCAATTTATCGTTCTTGAAGCGACATTCGAGCTATTTCTTGATTTTTCGTTTTGCATATCAATTAACACACTAATGATTTTCACTAAAACTGACGATATGCAATTTTTACATGATAAGCACGTGCGCATTTCCGCTTTTCTGCACATGCACGAAGAAAGCAATTTTGCATCAATTAAGAAGCATGAAAACCATGCAAGCAGACGACAGTATAGTCCTGTACACATATCCATTAACAATCAGACATAAATGTTGAAAATGAAAATTTCTGACAACATTGAAATCTGTGTACTTAGCAGTTTCGTTAAGTATAGCTCTAGCAATACATGTACCTGCATTTTGTGTGTCAATATAATACAACAGCCTTTATTATTTGTACAGTCCCAAAATTTATCAATAAAGAACTATGAGACAAGTATACTTGATCTAAACCTGAACTCATAAATATTACTTTCTAATTCCAGAAAAAAGCCAATACAAACAGTATTTGAGGTTATTGAAGTTAAAAGTCTAAAATGGGAAACACTCCACATCCACAATCAAAAGAGGTTCTCTCATCAGACTCTGATGTTGATGTTGATAGTTCACAAGAATGGTCCAAGGGAGATAATACAGAACAGGGATCCTCAGACTCGGACAGTTATTTTGATAGTTCACCAGGATGGTCCAAGGGAGATAGTACAATACAGAAAACATCAGTCACTGACAATTATGTTGACAGTTCACCAGGATGGTCCAAGGGAGATAATACAATACAGAAAACATCAGTCACTGACAGTTATGTTGACAGTTCACCAGGATGGTCCAAGGGAGATAATACAATACAGAAAACATCAGTCACTGACAGTTATGTTGATAGTTCACCAGGATGGTCCAAGGGAGATAATACAATACAGAAAACATCAGTCACTGACAGTTATGTTGCTAGTTTACCAGGATGGTCCAAGGGAGATAATACAATACAGAAAACATCAGTCACTGACAGTTATGTTGATAGTTCACCAGGATGGTCCAAGGGAGATAATACAGTACAGAAAACATCAGTCACTGACAGTTATGTTGATAGTTCACCAGGATGGTCCAAGGGAGATAATACAGTACAGAAATCTAAGAAAAGAGGTCATGATGTATCTTCTTTAAGTGATTCATTGTTAAATTTATCTGTTACCACTTCTACTAAAAAAAAGAAAACTACTAAAAGCAAAGTGAAAATTGTTGATACATTCAAACAATCAGATGATGTTGACATGGTTGTTTCTGACAGCTACTCTGATGTTAGCTCAAATATAAGTGACATAGAACCAGTGATAACAGTGACTCCAGGGCCTAGTAAATTATTACCTGATTCTAAACTTCCTATTGAGAAAAAGAAAGCTGTAGGAGCTGTTGGAGGAACATCTAGGAAGTCAACAGACAAGAATAAATGGAAGTAAGTCATTGTTCATATATAGTCTAACCTGTGAACAAAGGACAGTCACGGGAAAATCCTAAAGTGTCCTTTGTGGACAGGTGTCCTCTATGGACAGGTTCTGATGGACATGTGTCATAAAATGTAGAAATTGCTTCCCGGATATTAGCCAGTACAAACTCCAACATAAAAACAACTGTTCTTAGTTATTAATTAGATGTGCAATAGTCTCTCATTTGTACCCATTCAATAAATCTAATTAATCAACCCTTTGTTATAATGTAAAATAAATACAGAGTATATATTACACAGGCTGTCAACCGATTCCTATATTCCTATATAACTCCTATATTTTGGGTCAGAATCCTATATTTTGAAAAACCTCCTATTTTTCCTATATTCTCCTATATTTTAGAAAATATTCCTATATTATTTAAAAAAAAATTGTCGCCAAAAATGAAAAGAGTTAATATTGCTTTGATACTTTGATAGTTGTTCAAAGTTAATGGTTTCGTTCATCTGTACAGTAGACACTTTACGCTCGATGTCAATTAAATGGGCATTTAGGATTTGACAATTTATCAAAAATGAAGTAACAGTTTAACATCTTTTATCATTATAATCTTTAACATTAACCTATTTAGAGTAGAAAATACGCATCAGAGATTTTATTAAGGACTATGCTGAAAGTTGTCATTGCTTAACGAAAGGTAGTATAAATGTTAAGTAAGATACGTTAAACTTTTTAAAATAAAATTTCTAGAACAGATGGACAATAGCAAATCTAATCAATAATTATTAAAAGGTATTTCATAGCATGACGGTAAACTACATGACAACTATTTCTATACTTCTTACGGAATGAAGTTCTATTTGTCCTTGATTTAACAATAAACACAATCCCAGCAGGCACCCGACGTCGTTTCAACGTTGAAACAACGTTGAATTTTGGTCGCGACGTCGGCGACCAAAATACAACGTTGTTTCAACGTTAAAAACACCACGTCTAGACAACGTCGACAACCGACGTTGAAACGACGTTGAAAGTTGGTCGGGAAAGTTTTTTTCTATGTGACTAGAAAATATACTGATAAGTTCGTTAAAACTTCATTTTATTAATAGTTTAATCTATCTTTAAAACAAACAAATTGGATTAATTTTCCGATATTGTCAAGAAGAAAGACAACTCCGTCAGAAAAACAAGGATTGCGCCCCTTTGATAGAAGTCGAAGCTGCGGCTGTTATCGTAGATCGAACCTTGCAAACGTTTCCCAAATTCATTTTGACAAAGAAATATACTGATTCAATTTAATTTCTACGGTAGAACCAATAAAATAGTTTAAATATCACCGAATTGTTGAATTATAAGAAATATGTAAATGCGAAACTCCCACTAGTATTAAATCGAGCAGCTCTGTAGAGTTGAAATAACCGCCAAGACGATCAACAAGGTTGAAGTCATAGAACGCTTGAAGTCAGCACGCTTAATATTCACCTTAACGTACAATAATTCAGCTACCACAAAGGAGTAAAGATTGTTCAATATTTTTGTTCGACACTTTCAATTTATTTAAAACAATTCAGACTGACTCTATAGCCATTTTATCGTATTGTCATCAGATTTCGCGACTTTGCATTCTAACTGTGACTTGGGTTTAAATAACCTGGTTTTTAGGCTGGATTAGGTCTATATGTTAGGATTGTCTACATTAATATCTATTCTTGTTTGGATTGGATCTGAGGAGTAAAAAGATTTGAGGATTTTTTCCTATGGAGGAGGAATTATTTTGGAGATGGTGGGAACTTGGCTGTATGAGGATCAGATTCAGAAGAAATCAGATCTAATTCCCTGGAAGAAATGGAGTATTTAGGGCTAGAATGCACTTTACCGGTACGCGCCTACTGCGCTTGTGTTATTTTGCATTCTTCATTGAGTCGGTACTGATGATGAATGTAAAAAGCAGGGAGTTTGGGGCCTACTGCCCCCGATAACTTATAAGACAGAAAATATCATGAAATTAAAATCAGATCACTTACCTTTTTAATCAGAAGGGTTAGGTCAGGGATATATTTCTACTTCCAGTGAATTACTGCGTACTGGTAAAGTGCAGTAGCCCCGTATTCAGAGTGTATTCATAACCTAACTTGGCCACACCTTGTATTTAAATAGTGCGGCTCTGTTAGTTTATGGGTTTGGCTCTATTCATCAACAGTATAGGACGTGACTTTCGGAAGCTTATGGTGAACGGCAAGTGTTTGGATTGGGTTATTGGAGACGGCCATACTTAATCTCATGTCGTATCCTTCCTTACATACTTCACTTTTAAATTAAGTTTTGTTTTATTATTTTAATCTGCACACTTTTTAGAAGTATAGATTTATTGATTTTTCCCTCTTATTGTCATACTAGTTTTGATACACTTATATTATATAGACCATTTCTACTTAATCAAATAATTGTATAACATTTTATTGCGGCTATAACTTAGTGTTTGTTGTAGTTAACATTATTTCATTTTTTTGTTTGTTATTTTTTTTTTGAAATGATATAAATCCCAGTTAACGATGTTGATAACTGGTTGCATATGCGTTGAAAAAAGGTTGCATTTGCGTTGAAAAATGGTTGTAGATGGTTGCATTTGCGTTGAAAAATGGTTGTATTTTGGTCAGGCTCTGACGTTGTATAGACGTCAGATTCTGACGTCTAAAAAACTTTCATTTTCAACCATTTTTCAACGTCTTTTCAACGTCAGGGTACAACGTTGAGGCAACGTCGTGACAACGTCTAGTGCCAGCTGGGATAAAATTTTATTTGAATGTGTTTCTAAATCAATTCGTTTTATTCAGGTAATACTCACGTTAATAAAACAATACAACCAGAGCACAAAAGTCAATGTAAGAACACACTAAAAACCCAGTTCAAATGCTGCTATATATGTTTCTAGTGTAAGGTTTAATCCCTCAATTTGTACAAGGTAAATAATAACGTATCTTGCTAAAAAATTATTGACATATATTAAGGGTAAATGTAATCAAAAAGCAAAAAATATGCAAGCATTTGCTTACAAACATTTCAAAAGGATAATTCAAAATTAAACTTAGTTTGTTTAGACAACAATCAAACGTTCACATACGTAAACCTAAAATGGTAACGTATCTTACTTTTTCAATTCGCATAAGTTCCACTGCTTTTTATTTTAAAAGACATACTCCTTTAGGCACAATTTATGTTTCAAAGCAAAACAATGCTAGCTCTCTTGCTTCAAATATGTTTATATGTCAGAAAAAGACATATTTATTTGATTTTTCTGTAAACATTTATTTTGTATTTGTTAACGAATCTTACTCTTTTATCAATAGCAGTTCATGACTTATGAGTTCAAAATATCTGGTCCATTTTCATATAACTTTACATATTATCTAGTTCTGTAGAAAGCTGCTGTCAGTTTTATTGCAACAAAATAGTCGATTTGTTTTTCAACGAGGTAGAGGCTCTACAATTTGTTTTAAAAGTCTCACTATCTAAATATTTTTTCAGCTTGTCCTTCTTTCGGCTGGTGTACTGTTTTGGACCGTGGCGTTGTTGTTTGTAATTAAACTTTTTCAATTACATTATTTGCATAAACTAGTGTTTCTTGAGTTCCTCTGGTAATATGTCAGGAACTATACCTGCATCATTAAGTTTTAATTTGGTTTTAGATCCTGGTGTGCTGGACGATGTTTTGTTTTCATTAGTTTTAGTCGTATGGTAATTCCTTACAATCTGAATTCATGTTAAGACTTTTGTTTATTTTTTTGTTTGTAAAAAGGTTTATAATTTTGTTTTAGTGCTTTCACCTGATCATTTCAAGACCAACTTTTGTATGCCTCTGACCTTGGTCTTAAATCTACAAGGTGGTCCTTTGTTTTCCTAGGTCACAAATAGTCATTTAAAAAAAAATCTTGTTTTGTCTATTTGTCGTGTCCATTGGTTTGATGTGCTTGCTCAAACTCCAGTCAGTACTTTTCAATATTGAATTTACCTGATACCTTATCTTTTTTTCTCATGTAAACATGTAGATAGTACTGGGTGCGTAAAAGCCTCATTTGCAATGCCTTCTTATGTTGTTGTTTTTTCTAAATCATTTGGAATATTTGCAGATAAATTTTCTTTTGTTGAACTACTCAGACATTTTAGTGTTACTTTGGTTGATTTAGCATGTGCTCCATATTCAGAAGGAATGTTTGATCATTTGTCATTTTTCATTTCTCGTATCCTTGCTGGTGACATTTGCAGCAAAAAAAGTATACTATCTCAAAACTATATTGTAGTTAAAACAAATGCCCTATGCAGGGACAATGCAAAATCAACCGTTTTTGTCCCTTTGGATTAAAGTTTTCATCAAAAAGTATGTTCAATGAGGGACAAAACTTTCGTTTGAGGTACATATAAGTTGGATACATCATCTAATGAGAAAAAATCTCAGCTACCTTCTGTTTTTAAAAAATGTGGGCCAAAGGACAGTGAAAATTTGAAAATGCCCACTTAGCTGACATTGAGTGTTTAATCATTGACTATTGTAAAATACAGTAAGTGAAAGGTAGTTATTGTAATATTAATTATATGTATACAGTAAAACCCCTCTTAACCGGAATTGCTTCGGACCAAGAAAAATATCCGGTTTGGAGAGGTTTCCGGAATAGAGGGGTTTTCTTTCTGACTACAAAATTTAACATATTTGTTTGATGGTACACCTACAATGATCTTGTATTAAGTGTGTGTGATCCTTTACTAGCAGTACAAGTACAATGTACATGTATTTTAAGATGTAGTTTTGTGTTGTGAATACATTTGTTCATCAATATGTCCTGTTTGCATATAATATCTGTCATGCATCCTGATATTTCATGCAGGAAATCTTTCAGTGCATTGCCAAATCATTTGACTATTTATCATTGAAATGCCGTTTAAGTTGTAGTTTACATTTTTTCTACAATACATGTATAGATAATTGTTTCTATCAGCAACTTCTGAATTTTTTATTGCTTAGTACTGAGAGATAGAGACGTTGACAGGAAGGTTGAAAGTTGTAACAACTTTTTTTCACAAATAAACGAAAAAATTATTACCATAAGTGTACGCTATGGATCAAATTCAGACACATAAATTATTTTTATTTAATCATCTAATGACAATTCAAACGGTCGACAATTAGACTGTGGCCGAGACATTTTACGGAAATTTACAATAACGATTATTTTGCAATTAATATTCCAATAGTATGATGATTTATAGAAAAAAATGTAACCAATTAATTTACTCAAACAAGTAAACGTGTGTACAAATATGTTTAATTGGTCATTGTTACGACTCAAATATAGAACAATTTTTTTACAAATTATTGGTCGGTCGTATATAAATTAAACACCGCCGAAAATCAATCGAACAAATATTTTTTTCAAATCATCGGCAAAGCATGTTTGCCACAGATTGATTCAATTCAAGTCAAAATGCAATCCACGATTGAATTAAATCCATAATTATTTTTAACAATGGAAATGTTTGATTGAGCTACGTAATTATCGCCAAAAAATACCAAACAAGCCCATATCTTACTAAGGTTATTTTCGCACCCAATCAATAAGTGTCACCTTTCAATGTTTAAATCAATAAGAGATTATCACGGATAGTCAATTTCACGTCGCACCTGTTAAACAAAGAAAATGTCACTTTCTCGAGAGTCGTGTCTCTACCTCGCCAATATCAATTCTCACATTTCGACTTCCGATATACAGGGGTCATTTTGCGTGACGAAATATGAAGTTTTAGCTAAAACTCGTCCGGTTTCCGGAATGCAGAGGTTTCCGGAATGGAGGGTGTTTTTGTTATATGAATAAAGAAGAGAAATTTTCGGGACCTAAAGAAAATTCCGGTTTGGAGAGAATTCAGGTTTAGAGGGTTTCCGGTTTAGAGGGGTTCCATTGTATATAGTAGCAGAAAATGATACTATTTTAAGTTGGAAACTCCTATATTTTGCCTCAAAAAATGTCCAAAACCTCCTATATTTCTTGTAAAAATGTTCCTATATTCCTCCTATATTTTGGAGATGATCTGGTTGACAGCCTGTATTACATTGTACTACTTTATTTAGAATTCTAACTTATGAGTCTTTATCTACAGTATGGTTTTGTTTTATCAACCTGTCACAACTTAAATAACTCCGACTCAAATAATGTAATTTTTACTCTTTTGGACCTCGTTATTTTCCCTGATTTTCAAAATGGCAGATAATTATGTAGTTATAAATCATCAATGATTATTATAAATTAGTGGCTCAATGGTTAAAAAGAAGTTAAATGATAACACATTCAGTGACAGTGCAATTATTCAAGTTGTGACAGGTTAATTTAACAAAACTATACACTATACTTAACAACCATGTACTATTACAAGTAATGTTAACATTGATGATGGCTCTAATATTAAATATATTCAGGCACTTCTCTTCTGTCTGTCATAATTTGCTTTTCACTGCACTGAAATTGTTACATAAACTTACCAGTACATGTTGTGCCTTGCTGTTGATTCCTGAGTTAATTTTTTCAAACAAAAACAAATATGTTCCTTTGTTAGTAAATTCTATATACAAAGTTTATATGCATTAGTTTATACTATTTTATTTAAGCTTGATTGTGAAACAAGTTCTTACAACTTAGATGTATTACTGTCTAGTCCACTTCCTGGTCCATCAGTACTGAGATAGTAAGATAAAGTTTCTAGATGAAGGAAGCAAAGGGATAGATTTTGGATGGGATTTGAACCAAAGCAGAGCTGGCGATCCAATGATTACCTGTCCAACGTGGTAACTGCTTGGCCAATCCCGCTTCTTATATATACTTGCATTTATTTATGTCTGTATGTTTATTGTATAAATTTGTATATATTTTGTTTTTATATTTTAGATATGAATATCCTGAGAATTTTGTTGTGGATTCTACTGATAGAAGTTTAACACAGAAAGATATCAAAGGGAAACAACTCTATGTGATTAGTATGCCTGCAGATGTAAGACATGTTTATTTTCAAAATATTGATGGCTTAGGCCACAACAAATTGATCATATGTTCTATGGATTCGCTCGCACCTTAATATTGACGGTTTTTACAAAAAAATATTTTTATTTCCTCGCTCATAAAAATTTGGTCAAACCACTATATAAAGCAAGTGAATAAAGACTTTTTTAAAAAAAATTTCGCTTGCTCGCCCCATTTTTTTGTCAGAAAAATCCGTAGAACATATAATCAACTTGTTGTGGCCTTAGAGTCAAAATATTTTAGTTTACTGAAGAAATTACAATAAAAGAGAAACAAAGCAATGTTCAATTGACTCTGAGCCATAATATACATTGTGTTTTTATTTTGTATCCATTCTAGATTGTAACTTTAATTATAAAACAACATTTATTTTAAGTGGGTTTGAAAATAATGAATTGTTCTATTGTGTACATAGCCTAGAATGATCAGACTTTTAGCTCGACTTTTCGAAGAAAATGAGAGCTATTGCTATCACTTGGGCGTTGGCGTTGGTTTTCAGGTTAAAGTTTTTTTATACTCTTATATCTTTAACACTATCCAAGTTATTTTATTGAAAGTAGGTATACTTATTTAGTTGGACTATATTAACCATTCTGTGAAAGGGGATAACTCTGGATTAATTATTTTTTGAGTTATTGCCCTTTTATACTTGTTATATGAGGTTAAAGTTTTTCCTATGTAGAAAATCCTTAATACTGATCAAGATATTTGACTTAAAGTTTGTATACTTATTTGTCAGTACTATGTCTACCCGACTAAGAAGGGATGTAACTGTGGATGAATTATTTTTGGAGTAATTGCCCTTTTATACTTAAAAAGTGGCAAATTATAAGGTTAAAATTGTTCCTATATGGAATATCTTTAAAACAAATCATGATATTTGACTTTAAGTTTGTATAATTAATTATCGTTACTATATCAACACAACTTTAAAGGGAGGTAACTATGGATGAATTATTTTTGGAGTTATGCCCCTTTATACTTAAACATTTAAGATTAAAATTTGTTCTAATGGGATATTTAGTACTTTCAAATGCATTTGAATAAAAGTTGGAATGCTTTTTCATAAGTCTTCATCTATCCGACTATAAAGGGACATAACTCTGGATGAATTACTTTCAGAGTTATTTCCCTTTATACTTTAATATTTAAGATTAAAGTGCGCTCAAACTGAATATATTTTGTTTGATAGAGATTAGAGAGTGAGTATGCTTTTTCATCAGTACTACATCTACTTGACTACAAAGGGATGTAACTCTTTATGAATTATTTTTGAAGTTGTGCCCCTTTTCAACTTTTAAATTAGGGTTAAAGTACTTTAAACTGAAATATTTTCAATACTAACCAAGATATTTAAATGACAGTTGGTATGCTTATTCATCAGTACTAAATCTACACAGGGACATAAATTTTGATTATTTTTTGGAGTTATTTCCCTTTACTTAAATGATGAAACATGTTTAAATTGAAATATTAATAGTTCCTTATAAAGAATTTTAAATGCAAGTAGGTATGCTTATTCTTTGATACTATGTCTACTTAACTTTGAAGGGACGTTACTATGGATGAATGTTTTAGCAGTTATGCCCTTTTTATATTTTAAAAATATGAATTGGTACTCATTGTTTGACTGATTTATTTCCTTAAAAAAACTAAGTCCTGTCTTGAAATCATTTTTAGCTCGACTTTACGAAGTAATGTAGAGCTCTCCTACTCGCCCCAGCGTCGGCGTACGCGTCCACACTTCTGATTAAAGTTTTTGTGCAGTAAAATATTTTCTTCTATATCTTTGTTATTTCTTAAGATATTAACTTCAAACTTTAAATATATGTTCCTTACTATCAACCACATCTCATGTGACAAGGTCCATAACTCCAAACACATTTTTTGAAGAATTATCTCCCCTTGAACTGATTGAAGTTTTTGTGCACAGATTAAAGTTTTTGTGCAGTAAAATACTTTCTTCTGTATCTTTGTTATTTCTTAAGATATTAACTTCAAACTTTAAATATATGTTCCTTTCTATCAACCACATCTCATGTGACATGGTCCATAACTCCGAATGCATTTTTTTCAGAATTATCTCCCTTGAACTTAGAGTTTTCTTTAAAAAATGTTTGTTTTTACTGCAACTGTTTTATTTCTTTAGGTATTGATTTCAAACTTTAAATATATGTTCCTTATTATCAACCACATCTCATGTGACAAGGTTCATAACTCCATATACATTATTTTCAAAGTTATCCCCCTTGAACTTATAGTTTTCTTTAATAAATATTTGTTTTTACTGCAACTGTTTTATTTCTTTAGGTATTGACTTTAAATATATGTTCCTTATTATCAACCACATCTCATGTGACAAGGTTCATAACTCCAAATATATTTTTTTCAGAATTATCTCCCCTTGAAATTAGAGTTTTCTTTAAAAAATGTTTGTTTTTACTGCAACTGTTTTATTTCTTCAGGTATTGACTTCAAACTTTAGATATATGTTCCTTATTATCAACCACATCTCATGTGACAAGATTCATAACTCCTTATACATTTTTTCAGAGTTATCCCCCTTGAACTTATAGTTTTCTATTTATTTCTTTTTTTTTCTTTGAATTTGTTAAGGTTATATTTTCAAATTTTAAAATATGTATGTTCCTTATCATCAACCACATCGCCTGTGACAAACACTTACTGAGTCGAGCATGCTGTCTCCTCTGACAGCTCTTGTTGTTTAAAGATATGCCTTGCCATGAACAAAACACTCGAAAAGTCGAGCGCGCTGTCCTTGGACTGCTCTTGTTTATATTTGTAAATATTTATGTTTAAAACGACACTAATGAATGTTAGGTTAGGCCTATCTTTTTTCATAGTAAAATGAATGCTTGAGTTACATTTTCAAGATAGTTAAAACAGTTTCATACATTATCTACTGTTTAGTAAGCTTAAAGCCTAAGGCTTCATCAAAAATTTTTTTGCCCTTTACCGATCAACCCGAAAAAATGCCCGTGACTCAAAAAATTTATTCTAAAAATATGTGGTGTTTTTTTTTTGGTCACACCTGTTCATCATATTACTTTCGGGTAGTTTCTTAACGCTAATAATTCGTCTTAAGGTTCCAGGTGTAAATCATAGAAAAAAATGAATTCTTTTCCTACCTACCGACCAAACCCAAAAATTTAGGTTGGATAAAAGGCAAACAATATATTTTTAGCTCAACTTTAAAAAGTAAATGGAGAGCTCTCCTACTAACCCCTGGATCCACATTCATATTTCTCATTAAAGTTTTTGTGCAATAAAATATATTTTACTATAACTTAATTATCAACCGCATCTCATGTGACTAAAAATTCATAACTCCAAATATTATTTTTACTGAAACTTCTTTATTTCTTAAGGTACCTTTTAGACTTAAAACTTCAAATATCTGGTATATGTTCCTTATCATCACCCACATGATGTATGATAAGATTTATAACTCTAGCATACAAAATTATTCCCCCTTGCTACTTGTGTTTGTTACTTATTATATTTTTGTTTACTCATCACCTCAAATAGATGAGCTTGCTGTCTACTGACAGCTCTTGTTTAGTTTAGGCCTCATTGCTATACAAGAGCATTATAATCTGGTGCAAGTGGATTTTTAGATTCCACTAGTCTGTGGACAAGGAAAAAAAAGCTTAAAATTCAAACATAATACAACATAAAGTCAGTTAATTGTATCAAGTTATTGTATTTAATTGTTTATTTCAGATAGATATATCTCTTCTACATGGTCAAAGTATAAACATGAATGGTACAAGTAACATTAATATAGAAACAGATCAGGTAGGATTCTGGGATTATATATTTTACTGTCACGGTCAGTTCAAGTCATCTTAACTGACTCCTAATAGTTTTATCTGCCTGGCTAGCTTAGTTGGTAGCACACAAATCTACTAATCGAGGGGTCCTGGGTTTGATTCCCAGGCAGAGCATACTTTCGTGGAGCTTGGTTATGAAATTATTTCTAAGGTAATTCTCCCTCCTACTAATGATTCTTAATTATGTAGGGCAGTTGTTAGTCACTGATGAAAGTATGTGCTTAGTAGTTGGTTAACGTCTTAATCCAAAGATTTAGCCTTTCCAGGAACAGCGAGTAGGTTGAACCGTTGACTGACTGCCGTTATATGACCTACAATGTGTTGCTACTGCGATAAAACCCAACAAAACAAACAAAAATAGTTTAATTGTCCATTTGTTGATAAAAGAATCTGTTAAATTCTTTATTTCATATAGTGATGTTAGCAAATAATATTGCCATTTACTAGTACATAAAATAGATAAGGCTTGTGCTAAGGATGATTCAAGGCAATGAATGCATTCATTAAACTTTGTTTATATGTCAAATAGTTATAAGTTAATAAACTTTGATGAATGAACAGTTTCTCTACATGTTTCTGTTTTATTGCTATATTGTGATACTGTGTGTTTGTATTATAACAATATTAATTCACTCATCTTTAACATTTGCACTGTGAACATTTTCAGATACTTAAATAATTGTTTTGATATAGAATACAATTTGAATAGATATTTCTTTTCACCCACACATTAAAGACAGTAATACATGCTAATTTTTACCATGTTAATTTTGAAAATTGTTCATACACTGAAAACATTTCTTACAGTAATTGTATAATAAATTGTATGTTACATTTTCAGACTGAGAATCAATATGAAGTTATAACTCACAAATATCCTGAAGATATGGTTTGTATATTAATTGTTAGATTTTTGAAGTAAATAAATATGTAACTAATGAATTATGTCCCTTGAATACACATATCTTTATTGGTCTCACAATCTAATGTCAGACCACAGCATGGATTATTTGTGAAAATATGTCTCTTGTGATAGGATGAACACAACTGATTGTGGCAAAATAATAAAAAATTATCAGAAATGTAACTTTGTACTTGTATTACTAGGGGTGTAATGGTTAACTGAAAATGTATAAAAAATTGTTGAAATTTGAAGTAATCTTATAATGCTTTTCTAGGTGTAGTCAAATGAGAGAAAAGTTCTTCTCACTTAGTCAGTTTCAAATATGAATTTTCTAACATATAATCCATTTTATACAAATAATTTAAGCATTAGTTTCAGAGACTTTTTGAAAATACTTATATGTGTGTAATGTTGATCCAAATTAGGCAATGCATGTTTATTAATTCATGCTCTCCATGTCTACCTTATTGTTACACCCCTAGTTATCACTGTATATTTTAGAATAAATTCACCAACAGGTAGTTTATATTGTAATATTAGCTAAAGCTTATATAAGTAAAGTACAATTATTGGTTGAACAAGAATATGTTGATTTAGTACAAAATACATTATATTGTTGAGAATCTGTTATAATTCATTTAATTGTGTATGTTAAACCTTTTTTTATCAATTTCAGAAAAGACATACCAGTCTTGTAACAGATGACCAAGGCAACTATAAATTAGGTAAGGACCCTTGGAATATAATAAGCTTATAGATAATGTTCAACTTATTGATTGGTTTCTAGGATAAAATCTATTATATCGTTTGCTGCAAGTTTTTCACTACTTTCACTTTATGTGATCATTATTAACTATTTATTTTATTTATACCGAGTTTAGTGCTGTGTCAACAAGTTTAAGTTATTTTATAGCATCCAGTGCACCTAACCTAGTTTGTTCTGGAGCCTTGTCAATAATCAGTACTCAGGCTGGAAACTTCTACATAAACCTTGTTAATTTAATGGAGAAAAATTGAGATTATTTTCAAATTTTCATGGATGGGTGTAACTTCCCTGGTTTCACACTGATTCACACCTATACCCCCTATGGGGCACTAGATTCGAAATCCTTGTACATTACCAACTGGGCTACCGACCTGGGTTAATGATAAACTAACTGAGATTGTCAAATCACTTATACATATTTCAGTTCAATTTTACATTATTCTATATCAATAGTTCAATAATGGATCGTGTGGGATCAAAAAGTAGATCATTAGATCAAATCATTCTCAGTATTGTCAGAGACTTTGTTACAAGTGCAAACATCTATGGATTAGATTATATTTTAGAGCTAGGATAATTGATCTAAAGCCTTTTTTTATTTGAGCATTTTTATTTGTTAATGACCCATACATTTACCTGGCTGATTTAAATACTTAGTACAGAACTTAAGTATACTCATGATAAAATTATGACTTTGTTATTATTGTTTATATCATTTATTTATATACTTGTATTTATAATGTATTACCATATTATTGTTTATATCATTTATTTACTTGTATATATATAAAGTATTAGGCTATTATTATTTGTAAATATTCATTGTCATATATTTAATGTGATATATTGGTAGGTTCACACAGTTCTGTTGATATTTTGATATAAAACTAAATATTGTTATATTTATTAGATACCCAGGTGACAGGATGTATAGACGTGTTACCATGGATACCATTACCTCCACCTATTGTGTTCACTAAAACCAAACCAAAGAAACATACAATACCTGATAATCTACCATATAAATTAAGACCTTTTGGAGCAGGTAATCATTGTACTTTCTCTTCTAAATATAGTGATATATAATGTTTTTTATAAACATTCATCAGTTCAATTATGTCACAGTGAGAGAATGAAAGCAGCCTGACTTGGACTTAAACATCTTACTAGGTGATAAGCTATCCAGCTGGATATATATACTTCTTCCCATAAAGTGAACAAATTGGTACGGTGGCAACACATCTAGACGAAAACACTATTAATCACATTTTTATTTCGTAATTTCTATTTTTAGACCAAGGTTTGCATGCAAATTTAACAGCGGTATTATTCACAGTCTGCGATTGGGTGGCTCATTTCAAATTGTGTGACGTAGACGATGTAAACAAGTTACGTATCATAACAATTTCGTCATGAATATTATGATGACAAAAGGTTACCTGAACGTGACCTTCGTTTGGAAAAGGCCAGATCTAAATTAGCGAGTATGCAAGCGGTAATATTTAGATCGGGTTTTAATCAGATTGAATAAACACTGCCCTCATTTTTGCTGTGCATGATTTATACTTGAATTTATGTGTAAGGAGTAATCATTTTTATGGATTTGTTAGGTTTCAATGTGCAAAGTCTTTCTGTATTTTGATAAAGTCATGGTCCCATGTTCTAAATGTTACAGGGTTAGAAAAATATACAGCCTGACTGCAGCTTGAGGTATAGACCCTTTTCTTACAAGGCAAGTGCTCTGAGTGAACTATTGGACCCCCTACATATCCCCCCGTTATGTGGACAAGTACATACAGTAACACTAGATAACATGAAGAACCATTAATAGTAGTTAAATTAATTGTGGTATCCATGATCAGTCCATTAGCTGGATTTTTCAATAAAAAATTCAGCTTATAGCTTGTTGAAACCCCGGCCAGCAGGTGGGCAGGCGTCTGGTGTTGTTAACAATTGCATTAAATTTTTTCTTAACCCTATATTTCTACCATTTGCACAATGATAACATACCATGTGATGAACAGAGTTAGAAAGTAACCACAACTCTACCTGGCTATATTATGGATTATTTCCCTTTAATGCGGTTTCCACATTACATTTCTTGTCAAAATTTTATTTAAATTTTGGAGGACACTACATGCAGGGTTTGACAGATTGCCCTTGTCAAGCTATAATTGGATTCAGGCAGCTTGGTTTATATAGCTGGTTGTCTAATCTGGCAACCTTTAAAACATAATGTTAAGCCCTGACATGTATTTATTGTTATTGGTTTGTATACAATAATATGTAACTAAAGACTTGTGATATCTATTTTTAGATTCTCCTCAAAGAACTCTAGATGTATGTGAAGACAATATTGTAGATTCTCCTCAAAGAACACAGGATGTATGTGAAGACAATATTGTAGATTCTCCTCAAAGAACACAAGATGTATGTGAAAACAAAATTGTAGAGGAAACTACACGTAAACGTAAGAAAAAGAGGAAACATAAAAAAAAGAGTAAATTCTAATACTGTGTTATACTATAAGATGTGGTCTATATGACTAACTGTAACACCTCAGTGCCTAAATCTCCAGTATTATACAAATATGGACCTTGCTATGTTGGTTGCTTAGACTTGTGCTGTCAGTCATTATAACATTGTCTGATAGACAATGGTCTACTGAAGACTGTGTTGACATTATTACATTAGTTGTTCTGTTTTCTGTTTGTTTATTGCATGATTTCTTTTATTCTGTCAGTGTTTGTTTTTTAGCTCACCTGACTGAGTTGACTCGGGGTGAGCTATTAGGATCGATGAATGTCTGTCATCCATTGTCTGCTGTCCGTCCACGTTTAATTTGTAACACTCTAGTGGTCACATTTTTTATCACCAAACTTAGTCAGGACGTATGTCTGAATATGTTTCATCTGTGGTTAAAAACAGATACTAAAAATAGAAAAATTATGTCCAGGCTGTAAATTTATTATTTGTTATTGCATTTCAAAAGAACTTGGCTTTAAAATAACATGGTTTACATGTTAACCATATCAAGACATTCGGTCACATACAACACCCTGGCTTGTAGATCCAAGATCAAGGTCACTGTTTCTAAAAATAGAATTTTCTTGTCAGGGCTGTAACTTATTAAAAGCAGTTGTAATCAGGTGAGCGATAAAGGGCTATCATGTCCCTCTTGTTTTGTTTTGTTGAAAATATATGTAAAAATATTCAGTATAATATTTTTAACTACTTCATTGAGTAAGTGTTTAATATTTTCCAATGATGAAGTTTGTTGAATACTTTCACTAGTCATAGTGGTGTTCAATTTGATGGAGCAGACTTGTTCTAATGTCTGTTGTGTTTTCTGTTTTCAGTTCTTTAATCATTTTTTAGCTTGATTTTCAAAGAAAATGAGAGCTTATGCTATCACTATGTGTCGGTGTCCACAATGGTTTTTAGGTTCAAGCTTTTTTTTAAATTCTTATATCTTCAGCACTATCCAAAATATGTTATTAAAAGTTGGTATACTTACTCAGTGGGACTATACCAACCAGACTGTGAAGGGGGATAACTCTGGATTAATTATTTTTTGAGTTATTACCCTGTTGTTCTAAAATTGCGAAATAAGAGGTTCAAGATTTTCATATATGGAATATCTTCATTACTGATAAAAATATTTGACTTAAAGTTTATATACTTACTTGTCTGTACTATATATTATATACACTACCATTAAGGGACATAACTGTGGATGAATCTCTTTTATTAATTCCCTGTTTATACTTAGAATATTGCAAAATATGAGGTTAAAATTTTCCTATATGGATTATTTTCAATACTAATTAAGATATTTTTCTTAAAGTGATCTAACTGTGGATGAATTTTTTTTTGAGTTATCCCTCTTTATATCCAGGGCTAACCTTGATTCGTGGTGTTAAGCATTCAAAACAATAAAATGTTACTTAAAAATTTAATGTCATTATTATACTGCTTTATTGACACAATCATTTTATTTTGTACCAATATCAATCAATAATCCTGTCCGAAGTGCAAAAAAAACAGTTGAAACACATAAAAACAAACTCCAACTGTATTACGGCAGCCATCTTGAAACATGTACTTTAGATTCGCAGGCTGTGACGTCATTGAAATAAGGCGAATTAAAAATATTTTTTGCAGACAAACTTTGTGGTTAAGTAATTTTTACGGTAAATAAATTGTTAATATTAAAATAAGCATATTTTGGAATACGAAAAAGTGTGTAATTGTGTAATCTCAAACAAATTTAGCAAAAAAACTATTTAAAATGCATTCTGTTTAAGTTAACAGATCAATACTGTAGAGTAAACCCAGTAGTAAACGTGACGTCAGGTTATAGCCTCGATTTCGAAATCTTGCGAGAGTATGAACATAAACAAAAATGGCCGCGAATCAAGGTTTGGCGCGAACTTAGGTATGTCGACAATACTTCAACATTTAAGATTAAAATTTGTTCAAATGTGATATATTTAGTTCTGATTAATATTTTTGAATGAAAGTTGGTATGCTTATTTATTAGTTTTTCATCTATCTGACTAAAAACTTATGGAGTTATGCCTCTATATACTGATTTACCTCTTTAGATCATATTTAAGGTTAAAGTTCAAACTAAATATAATGTAGATTGATTGATAAAATTGAAATATTTTTAGTTCTCCATAAAGGTATTAAAATGAAAGTAGATACACTTATTTATTTATACTACCAAGTCTTCTCAACTATGAAGGGATTTTAATTTTTAGGTGTGTTTATATTGTACAAAAATGAATAGGTAATTATTGTTTGACATATCTTTCCTATGAAAAATTAAGCCCTGTCCCGAAAGCACTTTTGTTTAAAGATAAGCCTTGCCTTGAACAAGCCCAAGAGTTGAGTGTGCTGTCCTTGGACTGCTCTTGTTGTTTGTTTTTATTATGATTTATTGTTGGTGATTTCTTTCTTATTTTAAAGAAGAATTTTTGTTTTCATGGTTTTGTTTTTATGATTGTTGAGATTGTTTATTAATCTGATTTTTATAAAGATAGTGATCTCAAATATGTGATTGAGATTTGTTTTAGTGATTTTAAATATGTGATTGAGATTTGTTTTAGTTATTTTAAATATGTGATTGAGATTTGTTTTAGTTATTTTAAATATGTGATTGAGATTTGTTTTAGTTATTATACCCCCGCTTCGAAGAAGAGGGGGGTATACTGTTTTACCCTTGTCCGTGCGTGCGTCTGTCCGTCCGTTACAAAATTTCCGTCGCAGTTTTCTCGGCAACTATAACATGCAGCAGCCTAATACTTTGCATATTGCTTCATCCCATATTCCCATGTGGTGTAAAGCGATTTCATGCTCCTTGCTTATCTACTTCCTGTTTGACGCATATTTTTAGATTTTTGCGGGGGTATCACTAGTGAGCATTAGCTCACAGATTTACTTGTTTCAAATATGTGATTGATTTGTTTTAGTGATTTCAAATATGTGATTGAGATTTGTTTTAGTAATTATACCCCCGCTTCGAAGAAGAGGGGGGTATACTGTTTTACCCTTGTCCGTGCGTGCGTGCGTGTGTGCGTCCGTCCGTCCGTTACAAAATTTCCGTCACAGTTTTCTCAGCAACTATACCATGCAGCAGCCTGAAACTTTGCATTTTGCTTCATCCTATAGTCCCATGTGTAGGGCTCTATATCGGTCAGAATGATCGATACGATATTCGTATCGATACAAAATGATCGATATTCGATATATCATATGATATTTTAATAATAGATTAATAAAACTGCAAAACAGTGATATTTAGTTCATTTATTTTGATTGTTGTAACACCATACTACAAAGTCTTTGAGGTTTGCATTTTTAAGAAATACCATTGCATCTATTGAGTCTCATTCTCGTACCCAGAGGTTATCTTCTCGATCTTACTCGAAAATCTTGATAGCCTCTGGGTATAAGAATGAATGGGTCTGTGACTAGACATGATTTGTCTGCTGACAGGGTGACATATACGGCCAAGTTTGTTGTATTGCGTCCTTTGCTTACAGCATTTTTGCAACATATAATACACTCTGGCCCGTCCATTTTTTGGACAACTTGATAACCCCAAACTTATTTTTTCGGAGGCAGCATATTCTCGGACAAATGTTATGTTGCAGACGAGTTTTTGTGACACGAAAAGTCTGTGTATTAACATCAACATTGATTAAATGCGTTCGATAATCGATCGTTTATGTACTTGTGTCCAGGATTTACATAAGATGAAATATTTTTGTTGATGCTTGCTTTTAGTAAGATTTATCTCCAGTAATTCATATTTACAAAACACTAAACAAAGATCGGCAATAGGAAAACCATGCTCTTTCAGAACTTCAGCTATTAACAAGAATATTGTTTCTGGTCATTAAGTTCTATTTACATAGCCGATCTACTCGAACAAAGACTTCTGGCTGCCAAAATTGATCTGTATTTAAAATACTGATATTTAATGATTCCCAGACTAATTGAAAATGAACGTACATTCAAACCGCAACAGTTACTTCCCTTTGATTGAAAAGGGACAGGGACATAGCGTAACTGATGTAAGACATTTGCTTAAAGGAATGTCAAATTATGATATTGTTCGTCCACATATTATTACATACCGAATTGGAAGCAGTAGAATGTTGATTTGGCGATGCAAAGTATCAAATGATTTGCAGACCATGTATTTTATTTGTATGACCGCCATTGATCGATATTTTGTTCGATATGGAAACGTTCGATCCGATATATCTATCGAATCTACAATACCGGTATTCGATATATATCGTATACCGGTGTAGAGCCCTACCCATGTGGTGTAAAGCGATTTCATGCTCCTCGCTCATCTACTTCCTGTTTGTCGCATATTTTTAGATTTTGGCGGGGGTATCACTAGTGAGCATTAGCTCACAGATTTACTTGTTTTAAATATGTGATTGAGATTTGTTTTAGTGATTTTAAATATGTGATTGAGATTTGTTTTAGTGATTTTAAATATGTGATTGAGATTTGTTTTAGTGATTTTAAATATGTGATTGAGATTTGTTTGAGTGATTTTAAATATGTGATTGATTTGTTTTAGTGATTTTAAATATGTGATTGAGATTTGTTTTAGTGATTTTAAATATGTGATTGAGATTTGTTTTAGTGATTTTAAATATGTGATTGAGATTTGTTTTATGTTCCAGTTATTTTAGAAAGTCTATTCAATAAATAACACTTGTGATTATTTTACTGTGATTAAAAATAAATAATGTTATAGACAAAAATAAATATGAAAAGTTTTTTGTGGTTGTGTTTTATATTTACAGTTCTGATGCGCTTTTCACAAAAATTCTTATGATAAAAATGTTTGTAAGTCAAAAGCAAGAAACATAAACGATATGGTCATTTTTTTACTTATCAATTCCAAATATTAAAGGATTGTGTAGAATCTTGTATACCTGATGAATATCAAATCATAGTTATGATTATTATCCGTCTGACTGAACTGCAAATTAATTGAAATTGACTTACGATAACATTTTTCTTAAGGATTTTTGTGACAAAGAGCATTTGTGTTTAAAAATGTTTATCCCTGGCCTACAGATGTCTTTGAAGATTGCTTCCTTCTACATTTTATAAATGTTGTTCAGATGTAGGATGTCATTATAAATTATAATAGTGAAGTGCCAGGTTAGAATCCTGCTAGAGAAACTGTTAATTTACTTGGGCTAGTATAACTATGCTAACTTCTACACAACATGTAATATTGGTTCGTACATTTATTATGGTTAAATTAGCCCAGGCTTGTTAACATCTTCTGAGTAAAGTTCAAACATTACTATTGAAAGATGAAAATGTATTGGTACAGTTGTATTCTTCGTTTTTTTCTCAACTGTCAAAGCATGAATTATTTCATGGTGAATGATTGCACACTATGTCAATATCACGAGTGTTAGACAAAGAGCATGAGAACACCGTGAAATTATTCATGCTTTGACAGTTGAGAAAAAACGAACAATATATATAGGAAAATGAAATATCAACATGTCCTTAGAAGATCTATGATGAGTAACTGGTATATGTGTCTGCCATTTAGTAATGTTGAGGCAGATATCACGTGAATGATGCAATCTGTCATATGATGTATCATGCACCAACATGATCAAGGGAAATCCTTTGGTCTATAGTGGAGAGTAACCAAAATGTTGGAAACTCTTATCAAAGCTTCCCAGTACTGCACAATTATACAAAATAAGCATTCAATTGTTTCCTCAAGTCAGAAACTTTATCTTACTAGCTCAGTACTGGGGGACAAGGAAGCAAACTCTAAAGTAAATATCCTAAGTTGTAATGACTTGTTTCACAATCGAGATAAAATAAATTAGTGTAATGAAGTGAAGCATGAAAAATTCAAGCTGATAATTAGTACAGTAATGATTTACACCTTCCTGAAATGTGGCCTGTAGGACATGTTTCTTGTTCAAGGAAATTAGCTGTGTCCCTGGTGGAACCTTTGGTGGTATCATATTGCTCCATATCTGCATGTCCCACTGCTTGATATAAAAAGGTCATGTCTGTAGAGAAGAAATTCCAAGAATTCAGAAGCACAGACTCACGGTGACAATACCACATGACTATGACATCACATATGCTACTGTTTCAAAAAGAAATCAGTGAAAAATCAGCCTCGACTCAAAGTTTTAAAGCTGTAAGTCCTTTAATTCTTGTCACATTTCAATGGTACCTATGTGAGACTAAGTGTATACTATTTGCTGGGTATCACATCTCTAACACCAGTTTTATAAAGTTTGCTAACACCAAGTAAAACTACTCATTTTTTCAGCGTGCTACAGTGACAAGTCGCTATCCTTTTTTTTCTGAAAAAATGTGTGTAGGATTTCAACAATACAAAAAATAAACAGACACATCATCTCAATTCCAAAGTACCAATAATACGCGAGCAAGCCTTGTATCCCTTTTAAAAGGAATCCACCCACATTATCTTTTAGTGACAGGACTGTTGTCAGATATTTATACATATATTGTGAGCGGTAAACAATTAGTTCCAATAATCTCTGTCAGTATAAAATTGCAAAACTTATATCCGTCATCAGGCGCGTATCTAGGCCATTTTTGAGGTTACACACAAATGTTAAAAGGATATGAGGGCATGCCCCTTCCGATTTTTTCGCTACATTGGCTTAGATGCATTTTGGTGATACTTTTGCCACAGGATGTTCCATCCTTTTTTATATACTTTTTATATAATTTCATTCGGGCAAATAAAAAGTGGACATTTTATTTTATAACATCGCATTAACAAGATCACATTTAAAAACTGTAGAAACTGTATCAAACAATAATCTTATAGAAAGTTACACAGATGAATGACATTGCTAATCAAGGTTTTAATCAACACGATATTGAAAACAGACAAATGCTGCTTAACATACACACATAAAAAATTAGCACAAGATGTCACTGTCTTTTGCAAACAAGGTATCAATCACTAATATCTATGTCAATAGAAAGTTCTCTGTGAATAGTCGTAAGGGCCGAACCGGTCGTTCAGTCCTGTCGTCATTGTAGACCTCAGGTATGCTCGCAAAGTAGTATGCAATATTTCTAAAGGTTGTCTGTCAATACACAATATCAGTGTGGGGAATCACGTGACCTATATGGTTCCTAACACGGTATAAGGGACGAGCAGATCAACTGTCAACAAGCAGCGCAAAAATCTCTTTCTAGTGCTAGTTCTCAAAATCCCACAACGGTTCTAGTTTTCTAGATTACTTCGAAGTTTTGAACAAGTCGAAAGATTTTTGGAAAATCTTCGAGGTAATCTAAAAACAAGAACCGTTGTTGGGTTGGGAGAACCACCACTATAAAGAGAATTTTGTGCAGCATAGACTGCACTAGGTCAGATAAATTCGGTTACATGTATAATGTCATTTACCTCGTCTTTTTCTTTTTAAACTTGTCGTCATTTTGGCCGTGTTAGGAACCATATATGTCACTTGATTCCCCACACTGATCTGTGAGTAAACAGAGTCTGATGGTGTGCCACAGTCTTCGTTATCTACTTTCAGTTTTGAATGTATACATACATTTGTACTTTTGAAACCATTGACGTTCACATTTAAACACTACTTGGTTAATTTTTAGTTAAGAGATTTTCAGACAGCATTTATTATTGATATATATTACTTTTCTGATAGAAATACGTGTGGTGAGTGTAATTATTTAACCTATGCCAACCAATGCGGTTGCTTCCCGATCTCAATCTTTCTGTTTTGAAAAGAAGTTTCAAAGCTGACAAACAGACATAGACATTAATATGAATAATTCCATTAGACTTTTCATGGAGTAAAGTCAAATAATGCTTAACATTATTAGGGTAAGGCATCCCATTTCTCAGGGTTTTTGGCACTTTCGATTGCTGTATTTGAGATTGTAATTGCAAGTGCGTAATGGTAGACCGTCATACGTGAAATAATCATTACGATTGTATCGCCATATCACAAATCTTATAAGAGAAAAAAATGAATATAACACTGATTGTTATAACAAGAGCGATCCACAGACAGCACGCTCTACTATACGGATTGCTGGTGTAAACAAATTCAATCTTTGATCTGCAGTCACATTGAGATGAGAGTGAAATTTTAAGTATACATGTAGATACTTTCATAATAAGGCCACAACAAGTTGATCATATGTTCTACGGAATATTCAGGGGAAAAAATGGGGCGAGCGAGCGAAGAATTTTTTTTAAAAAAGTCTTTATTCACTTGCTTTATATAGCAGTTTGACAAAATTTTTATGGGCGAGCGAGGAATCATTTGTTTTGTAAAAACTGTCATAATTAAGGTGCGAGCGAATCCATAGAACATATGATAAATTTGTTGTGGCCTAACCCTTCCATAAACAAAAACATGAGCGAAATAGACTTACAAACAATTGTGAATAGATCTATCTTATAGAACAAAACATTGGTGGAGTCTTAGACTAGATCTACTACGTTTGATAGACCTTAGAACAAAACATTGGTTAGGTCTAGATCGAATGTTTTTATGAAATAACTGTATGTAGATTGCATCAGTTCTGATTTTACTGTGATTGGTGAAGAGGAAAGTTTCCTTTAACCGTATTTCTTGTTTGCAATTGACAATTAATTTGACACACCCATCAAACAACGATGGATAGATCTAAGAACAAAACATCATATTTGATCTTAATTGACTTTCGTTGCTGAGTTGTTTAAATGTACCCATTACAAATCACTATTGAACAGTATTGTTTTATAATTATCTTCTAATTTTATCATATCTTATTGAATATACGAGTTTTATCAATATTTTGACTCAAAATATAATCCTCGCAAATTGAAACCACTTTACGGTAAAATGAATTCAACATGTTCACATTCCATTCTGATGACGTAGTCATCACGTGACATATATATCGCCAAGTTTTAATCGATGGGAAATAACTGCAGCAAATGAACAAATCTCAATAGGTATGACTTATCTCCCTTATTAGACCTGGTTACGTTTATATGTTTTATCGAATCCTAATCTTGAGCTTTTGAGTAAATGAAATTATGGCGATTAGCAGGGATGCGATTCAACAAAAACTCTACATTTACAGTGGTTTAGGTTCATCAGGACTGAGCTGGTCGCCATTGACTTGGGTGATTTAGACATGACAAATTTTTTGTAGTTTTAATTGGACACATTGGCGGGTCCAGGATTTCTTGTTAGGGGGCGGAAAATTCTACTTAGGGTCAGGTAACACAAGGATATGTGATAGATCGGTTGTTTGTTTTTTCCAGTAAAGAACGGTACCGAAAAAATACGGATCTAGCGCCAACGTCTCCGATTGCGATCGGGATTTGTTAAAATATTTAAAATTCTCGATCATAGATAATATTAAACGAATTACCGATTGACAAGTTGTCTATGACCGATATCACCGATATGCCTCTGATACGCCACCGATGTACAAATATGAATCACTAGGGCTGTGGATCGTTGAACTAGTGGCGATCCGATCCGCACCACGATTCATATATAGCGATTCACGAATCGAACCACGAATCACTTGTCTATGAAGAAGCATACATGATTCATGTTATGACAAAATGAGCGAAGAATCGCGGAAGCTTTTACTATATGAAACCCATGTACTCCAAAGAGACGTTATATGGTCATTTTCAGTGATGCATGTAACATTTTTGTTTAAACGTGTATCAATCAAGACACAGGATAATTCAATCCATACATATATTAAAATTTGTATTGGTAGTTCTGTTCGTTTATAGAGTTGATTAAGCTAAAAATGTTCATTCATTTTTTTTTCAAAAATAGATCGCGATCTGACGATTTCGGACATGACGAATATTCGTACTTGATTTTCTGATTGAGATCGCAAATATCCGAGTACTCGGATACTCGCAGCAGCCCTATGTCAGGCTATGAATCACCGATTGGAAAAGACGGATAGTTTTCAAATAATCTTTTCAAAAATAGCTTGTAAAAAGAAATACATCGGCAACATATATGAGATGTCGGTGCTTAATCGGTGTTCATCGGTTCCATTCTTAACTGGAAAACAAAAACAACCCCGTCACCGATACCCGGTTACACACATTAAAGTCTGAAATGCAGTTACCGATGACAACCGATCAGATGAGAGAAATGATTAACCTATTTAGGACTGATTTAAGTAACTGCGTAACTGGGGTGTTAGTGGGGGTATAAAATGGCCAGGTAGAATGTGTCCTTTCCCAGGGTACACAATATCATATATACTTATCATATACTTTTCTAACAGTCTTTAGATGATGTTAAAATCTTACAATGTGGAAATGATTTTGATTGTTTGCTAAGTCATTGTATTTCTGCATTTTTATTGCACGCGATTTTTTTTACATTTACATTGTACATATATATATTACTGTAAATATCATAATTCATGACAGAAAAAACCTTAGCTCGGACAATTTAAGGAGGGCGCACGCTTGGTCCCCCCTTCTGTAACCGCCTATGCATTTGTTCATTAACATTGCTTTACATGTTCCATACATTTCCATATTTTTCTTAAGCACCGTGACAAATACTCGCATATATTTATACGACGAATTTATTCAAAACAACTTTCTCATGAAAAACCAAACCGAAGGTGATAGACTTGGTCCCGAAACATTTAGATTGTTGTTGGTTAATTGATTGAGAGCTTTTCGGTCGTATGTGGATTAAACTAGTAAGCGATGATACAAAATATCAGGGACTGTACATGATATTTAAAGGGGTTCAAACAGACGAAGCCTATGGTAAATGGCTCTTACCATCTAATTTGGAAATGTAAACAACCTTAGTAGCAATCCGTTGTCATGTAACATATTCAACCAATAACGAACCATCAACAAGTACTAAATACATGTATGCATGTAATAAGCCATCTACTTTCAAAAGTAGAATAAAATGTATACACACTTTTTATAGCCTGGAATAATTGTTCTCCTTAAAAATTGAGAAATATGTCCTCAGTAGTGGTAAACTGAATAACAGTCATTGAAATATTTATGATCGAGGTGTCCCGAATGAGACGCTCATCTAATCAGAATACTAGTAAAAACAAAACATCAATCTTTGCCTAAACCTTCGTATATTTGTTTACTTCAACCGGTAGTTTCAAAATAGTGGCTAAATATGTCCGAGATTATACGCAGCGAATGACCAAGGATTTCCGAATGTATCGTTACGGAACATTTTGGAACGTTTAGGGTAATTGAGATGCAATGTAATTTTAATAAATTCAAATATTTAGAATTGTTCGTTGATTTTGTTTGTTTTGAATGTATATTATAGTTATATTAACTAACTACATGTTAAATTCTATTTCAAGTTTAATTGTTATATCATATATTTATTCAACAAGGTTATTGTCTATCATGATTCATCGACCACGGGATATCTGGATCTTTTTTAAACGTTCAGTGGGCTGAGTTCAGTTACCGCGAACGTTACAGAACGTTCCGTAACGATACATTCGGAACTCCTCGATCATTTGCTGCGAGTAATCTCGGACATATTTAGACGCTTTTTTGAAATTTCCGGTGTTAAAGTAAACAATTATATGGCCGAGGAGTTCCGAATGTATCGTTATGTAACGTTCTGTAACGTTCGCGGTAACTGAACTCAGCCCTGTCGTTATCTAATATGTTCTTAGCATACATGTACACATTCCTGTGTATACATAAGTTAAAAAGTACATGTGTAGCCGACATTTTTTGCACGATAACCCATGATCATTGAAACCACCTACCAAATGATACCTGACCGAACCTTTTTACACCAGGGCTGAGTGAAACAACTGTAGGTAAATTTCATGCTTAAGGAAATTAGCAGTGCTACTTTTGGGGCTCGGGTCAAAGACCGCTTGATCCCTGGAGGTGCGTCCTACCTCTTATCACGTAACACATAACACGTGCCGGTATTTGTGATTTAAAAAAAACTTAATTCAGTTGGGTAAAATAGTGATTTGAACAAAACTTGATGAGTGAGCGAGGTAATAATAATATTTTGTTGTGAAATCGTCAAACTTAAGGTATGAGTGAATCCATATGACACATCATCAAGTTGTTGTGGTCTCAAGAACAGAGAGTAGATTGACTGACCACCACAATATGACAAGATATAATGTTAAAATGTGTCGTCAAGCAGCATGTACTAGTATATTTATCATATGTGTACAGTTTTTGGTCGTGGTGTGTGACATATAATCGTGAGCCAGGAGACATGTATAATGCCATGCAAAATTGTAATTGTGTTAGGCGTCTACTCAAGAATGACAAACCTAGGTTCCCTTTCACAAAAATACACAACCGAAAATGAAAAGATAGATATTTTACGACAAAAATGCATTATATAAAAATATATTTAAAGGGAGAAAACCCATCAATGGCCTAAATTACCCTGACGATTTAATAACAGACTTAAACATATGATCTAATATAAAATGTTTTTTTCACGTAAGATATACATGTATATTGTATCAATGGCATAAAACTTTCTTTGGAAATATTGTCACATCATATTTGTGCCAGACACATTTTTTCTTCGAAAGAAATTGTTGTTATCGAATCCAAGAACATTGGAATTATTTAAGAAAACAATTTTTTATTGAGGACCTAAAAAACCTACGCGCGCGCGGACGCTGAACACATTTCCGATATGGCATGGTCTAAAGTACCAGTCAGTCCTTTCAGTATTTGTAGAAAACCCCAAACATTCTTGCTCATAAGAACGATAAAAACTCTATTGCACTTATGACAGATAATTTATTATATACGGTGTAAAACAAAACTTAATTTATCATGAACAAACTGAGTAATTAAAACCGGTATAATGAACTCATTTGCTTCATTTTCTCTCAAAACGTCTGCCTGGTAGGTTTGTTCGATACCAAGGTCAGTAGGAGCAGTGGTCCAGCGGTAGGACTTGCGCTTAGGGATCGAGAGGTCCCGGGTTCGATCCCCACTAGGGGCACTGCTAATTTCCTTGAGCAAGAAATTAATCTTCAATTGTTCCACTCCACCCAGGTGTAAATGGGTACTGTGAGGGATCGCCTGCCTGAGGGTGATTTCAGTGACCAGGAGTTAAACGTACAAGATTGTAAAGTCGACTGAACATGTAGATGGAAGCAGACTTTAAACCGCACTTTAACTTTTTTTTAACTTTTAACAGTAGCGCAGTTTGAGCAGATAATGAAATTGCATTTTTGGTGTCCATTCCTGTCTATGAATAGGATGACTGACCGCCGCGATATAAACACAATAATCAATCTTATGGTGGTATAGAAGGCTCGGTGTAGGATTTCAAATTCTTGTACCATGGTATGAACCTCACCCAGACTGGTTATATAACCTTTCATAGTGTTGTATACATTTATATGTTATACTGTATTAAGAAGTTGTTGGCCTTGTGGATAGGTAAACAGGGTACTTGTATATATTAAAATAGTGTATGTGAGCTGGTCACCATGCATGAACATAATTCGTGTATAAACGGCGATAAATACATCTGCCATGTTAGCTTAGTCGGTGACACACAAGTCTACTTATGTAGATCGTATCCGATTCCCGGACGGACATACTTTTGTAAAACTTGGTCTCAAACTTCTACGGCCTTTCTCTCTCCTACCACTGATTTTAAATCATGAAGGCCATTTGCCAGTCACTAGAGAAAATAAGCGTCTACTAACTGGTCAACGGCTAAATCCAGAGTTTTAGCCTTTCCAAGAACAATGATCACGTTGACAGACCGCCGTTATATAACATATAAAATGTGTTGCTATGCAACCACAACAAACCATATGGTTTGATGGTATGAGTCTCACAGATGAGGGGCCAACACAGTTTACATTGAAAGGTTTAACAGCCAATGATGGGATTCGAACTCGTACCCCCCCCCTTGACGGATACTCGAAATGGAAATTTCGGCGCATTTTCTGACTCGTGTTATGTACACAACTGTGAAATAGAATAAATTACAATAGAGAAACTGACCCTTTATTAAACATGGGTAAGAATCAATCTTTGAGTTAAATATCTTGAATGTAAATACATGTACTCGGTTTTAGACTCGGGACTGTGCCGATCGAACCCATTATGATTTAATGAACAATAATGCCGATTTTAAAAGTACTCAACTAATTAGGTATATTGAATCAGGGAATGCCCTGTGGACAGGTAGGTGAGTACTGGTATACATGTATATCACTCTATTTTGAATATGTGAAATGTCTGAAATATGTGGGGGTGGATCTAGTCTGTTTTTTCCAACGCTGTAAACTTCAATTATTAACTAAAAGACACCTCCATGACAGGGGCGAACAATTACCAAATTTCGTTATTTTATTCTCATTATTGGGTCTGTTGCTTCATGAATTATATGGTCCAAGTTAAATTCATTATCACTCTATTTATTTCATGATTGATGTATTTGGCTTGAAATGTATGGGAAAATCTGATCTGCTTTTTCAACGCTCTAAACTAAAATTATCAACTCTATAAGACAGTGGCGGACAATCACCAAATTTCGTGATTTTTCGTCTCAATTTTTGGTCTGTTGCTTCATGCCAGAATAAGCCTAACATGCATCGAGTATACACCGTGGAAAAGACCACACCCTACATATTAAGCCCAAATACAGCATGATAGGTATGCTTTGGCTAGAACAAGCCTAACATGCATCGAGTATACACCGTGGAAAAGACCACACCCTACATATTAAGCCCAAATACAGCATGATAGGTATGCTTTAGCTAGAACAAGCCGAACATGCATTGAAAACAGTAGAACTAAGACAATACAGTAGAATGCCCCTTGACTCATGCGTTACATCGGGGTCCTTGCGCTAGTCCTGTCCCCTTAAATATCAACAATCACATACAGCATGATAAGATAAGAACTTAAGGTAGAATAAGTCGAACATACATCGAACTAAGACAATACAGTAGAGTGACCCTGGCTCAGGCACTACAGTGGATACCTCGCACTAGACGCCGTGTCCTTAAATTATATCACCCGATTTCAATAAAGTTTACACCGTTGAAAAGATCAGAGTCTCCCCTACAATTAAAGCCAAAATACATCATGATACAACAAACTAGAGTCACAAGGAAACAAACATGGATCCAATATTGCATGTAGCGTCAGACCAAATAATCAGCGGAAATTTGGAGATTGGCCGCCCCTGTGCTCGGGATATCTTTGTGAAGTGAAATTTTATATTCATTATTATTACATATTAATGTTATTTTTTGAGCCTCAGGGAATAAATTCTAATGGAAGAATGATCCTAATGTACGAAGTGGATCAGATACGAACTAAGATGAATGTAAAATGGATTGATATGGAAGCTTTTTAAGCAACGACATACTGTGCAAGCTCAGTAAGAGACAGAAGTTGGCATGATGTTGGCACAGAAAAGTGCATTCATTTATTATTTTTTTCAGCTTAAAAAACAGAAAGCAGATTCAATGGTTTAGAGGCTGTATTGCGCACACAAGGTGCATACGAAAAGTTGATATTTTGTCTTAAAGACAGGAAACTGATTCATAGTAGAGAATTTCCTTGGAGTTTAGAGCCGATTTATTGCGCACATAAGATGCATGCGAAAAGTTAGTTATATTTAATAAGGGACTTTAGTCAGTTATTTCCCCTTGTATACTCTTTAAAATATGTAGGTCTATTAGTTGGATTACTCGGATTTTACTCTTACTTTTCAATGTTAATTTGCCAAATTTAATCTTAAATAACTTTTTTGTTTATCATTTGATTTATTTGAAATTCGAGCTAATTATTTTTAAGATAAAGAAATATCTAAATTCTATCACTTCTGTTAATATCTTTATTAACAAGAAAAATATTAGATGAAATATTTTGTTACCCTTACGTAGGAATTTCAATGATACAATCCGAGGATTCCAACTGTAAGTACCTACTTACCAATTGGATTGCTTCAGATTTTATCAGGGAAAGATAACTGACTAAAGTCCCTAATTAACATTAATTATTTTTTTCAGATAAAAGACAGAAGATACACTTCGATAGTCGAGTACCAACATTCTAAGACATAGTACACAGAAATGCAAGCAGATAAAAACTCACAGTGAAAGAAACACCCATCAAAAAGGAGTATAGCTTACTAATAGCCCATAAATTAAGCCCTGTGCACTCAGTGCTGCAAGTCTAAACCCGGACAAGTTCCGTGCTGACTCGGTCTTTATACTCACAAATACATAATAGAACTAATACAAAATGCACAGAGTTGCGTTTGTCTGCTGTGAGTTTATTTACCGTGCAAATCGCTCGAAATTTTCACAGCACCTAGGCAGAGGTAAGACCTAGTGGTCCAAGAAGGGGACCTGGCCTGAACAGTACTCAGCTGGCCTGCTACAGCCGGCGCGACTCTGTCGTTGGTTTTCTCAACTGTCAAAGCTAGAATAATTTCACGGTGAGTGAATTCATTGTTTTTATACTGGCGGGTTAATTGTTATAAAAATATCTTGACTAAAACATATCATACGGCATAAGAAGCTTTACTCAATCATAATACACACTTTCTGAAACTCATGGGTGTATTACGACAATAATTTTAACAAGCGCATTCACCGTTAAATTATTCATATTATGATAGGACATCAGGCCTAATTACTCTATAACTATCTAGACACCCGGAAGCAAGCCTAAAATCCTTTACCCCGCTCACAGCAGTAATCTGCGATCTTAGTAGATAAGCCAGGTACTGAGCCACTGCATCTGTGAAGCCAACTGGCTCTGGCCTTTTCTCATTATAGACACACAATGCCGTTTTTTGGCTTACATATAACCAGCATAATATACGCGGTTTTATTCAAACCGCTAATTTCTTCGACCCGCACCAGGACAGCCGGGTCCGGACCTCCCCAGTCTGACCCGCCGGCCAGAATTCTACCTGCTAAGGTACTTTGCATAACATGCCATAACATTTTTAGCACTTTTACATCACTAAGCCTTTCTCGGGTCCCAGTAACGGTTTACCATAACTGTCAAGCTGGATCATGCGGACGACCATAAATGAATAAGCCTAACATGCATCGATTTAAGACAATACAGAAGAGTTCCACTGGCCCAGGCGCTGCAGTGGGTACCTTTGTAGCCGATAATTGGCATTACTTGACATAATTGACGTAATGCCAATTAGCGGCTACAAAAGAGAACCAAGGAAACCGCTGATTAGGCAGGGGTGTGACAGGGGAGCTAGTGAAATATCAGCGGGGCCACTACTGGCCTACGGAAGATCCTGGAATTTACTGTTTTACTAACAAAAAAAATCAATTCTTCATTCAATAAGGGCTCATTCATTTGGCACAAAATGAAAGTAAAAAGTTTTCAAATCTGTTGTCAAATAGGATGAATAAAATGTTTCATAACTTTTATAACAGTACACACATTTCATTTCTACAAGTATAGACATATAAAAAACACATACTGAACTGACTATTAACAAAACCTAGGCATTTGATGACAGACAGTGATCAATTTTGAAGCTGGAAAACATGAGTCTATGGGACTCACATATTTTGAGACAATGAGTCCCTGCCAAACGACAATGAGTCCGAAGATTTTGTTCACAAAAACATGTCCTTCAAATGATGCATGATTTTGAAACAATCAACATTCACTTAATATTATTGTATAATGCAAATGAAAGCATCTCTCAGTGACTTAATTAGCACATGGGACCTTTATTTGCACTGGCGTCAAACTTAGTGGGTCCCTCACGTTTAAATATGTAAATTCCACAAACAGATACATGTATACAAACTGTCACCTGCCATCCAAGTATATGTCTTGGTTAAAATGGCCTACTTATACCAAAGTTTAATGACTCAAAAATTGAACTTGGCGAATATAAAAAATGGAATCAAATTAGAAAAACTGCGAGAATGACATTAAAAATGTAAGTCTAGCGCGTATAAACAGTTAAGTACCATAAAAATCAGCGGGGGAAAAACGTACGCTAGTCTAGACTTTGATACTCATCCACAGAGTCTATATAATAGTGTTACAACATTGAGATGTCAACAGTATGACGGAGCCATGCCCGCGTCCAACCTTACCGTACCAATAGTCGAATTTTTTTGGATTTTTTTCGTTTCAGGGTGTTTTAGAACGTAACTTTTTTCCTCTAACATTGGAAGTAGGAATGTAATACCTCAAAATGTGCGTACGGGTCAGCACTACACGTTGCAAAAGAATTATTGCAATATAACATCATTTAAGTGCGCCCGACCGTCTTTTTTGGACCATTTTGAGGCCATCAGTGCCATTCCGCCCTTTCTTTTTTCCGTTTCTATCATAAGATCGGTGTAATATTTTACACGAATTAAAAAAAATCTTGCAAATCCATGCATAATTGCAGTCACATCGGCCGCTCAAATTTGGGGGAACTGGCCAATTCAGGACCCCCGCCCTAGCGCCCAACGTACTCAACGAATTCTGTTACAATTAGGTTCAAATTTAAGCTGGATAATTCACGAACAAATACATGCTGCTCACTGATAACAACAGACTGCCGAGGTCAAACTATTTACGAAACCGGTGAAAATCGAAATCTGCGTAGGGAACGCTGTTATTATTAACCCTATTATTTAGGCATAGAGGCCTTAATAATGTATCGGCTGCAAACGGTCTCATATGATAGCACTTGTTAGTAGCTACGCGCCCATGTTAAAATATCAACAATCCGACGATAAATGGCTGAGTTATACGCTCGACAGGACTGAGATTGTGGGCTTGGGCCCCAGAGCAATAATAATTATAATATTTATTTGGCATAGTGTACACATGTAAAAACATACAAACATAAATATCACAGACATCATGATGTTGTAACTATGTCTTGCACACCAACACCAGGGATACCACAAAAAAGGGCAAGCCCTTATTTCCATTGTGGTCCCTATGTGTTGGTGGAGTGACAAAGAGAGGCATTATTAAAATAGTGAAGACTATTGCATAGAATTAAAACATAATAAGATTTATCAAAGACATAGCAGATAATTGAAACATTGATATAAGATGTATATTAAGGACTATGTAATTTACGAATGTCCTTCATGACTTTAAAATAGGTGTGGTTGCAATAATTGAAATTTACAAATAAGTTTCATAAATTTCAGTTTTCATTTTAATCCTAATGAAATAAATAAGTAAGTTTAATAAAAAAGTATCAAAAAAGTGGTTTAGTAATATTTATTTTTTATGAAAAAGTGACTTTAAACATGTAAACTTTTGTGCAAGTTTACATGAAGTACAGTGAAAAAAGTTAAAATAAAATCTTATAATCAGATTGTGTACACCTCCGTACAGATGCACTAAGAGTTAAAAATACAAATTAATTCATACATTGTCTGAAATCAGTATAATAAAATATCTCTATATACTAAAATTTATAAATTTCAACATGTCCAAAATATAACTTTACACAAAAGAAGTAGTACAAACAAACAAAAAGTACGGTGTGCAATAATGGACACAGGTAATGAAAGGTACACACTTAAAATAGGTATAATTCACTGATGTCATTATTGAACGGCCTGTTAGCGGAAAACGTTTCAGGCAAACTGAAAACGGTTTAAGGATATAGTACACGAGTATGAAACAATCTGAAACAAAATAGTTCCAGTATATTTTGCAAATTAGTAAATGCCATTACAACGAAGTCGGCGGTGTTACTCCCGTTCATTTAGATCAATAAATTTACACACAAAAAACAAGTAAACAAGAAAACAATTCCTCCTCTCCGAATTCTTCTAAAAATTGAAGTAAAGAGTCTCTTGTCCGCTATTTTTAAACGTTCGCGCTTCAACGGATCGTTCAATTACGGTGATTGACTAACGTTAAATGTTGACTGAACGCAGGGCTGATAAAGAACTGGGACTGTTTCATAAGAATCTTACGTAAGGTAGCGAAATTTCCGAAGTAACTTACTTACGTTGAACTTACGTTTACGATGAGAGAATTTCAAACACACACTCGAAACTTAAAATCTTTGCTACAATACGATCTGACTTAAGTCAACGTCAAGTAGTGAAGCCCTCAAATTTTGGTCACATGATTTGTTGTCGACAATACATTATAAACTACAAAACATTTAAAGAATACAATATGTTCCACAAACTTCAACGAACAATTTCACAAACTGAGATTAGAAGCTCTCAAAGAAAATGCACGATGGCTATACCGAGCCACCATACTCTTGATTTTTCAATACACGGCCAATTTAAACAAAGGTGGTATGACACAATAAATGGTAATCTGCTAACAAAACATCGACCAATTTAAGACGGAACCGATGGATGTCAAAATAAAGTAATTGGGCACAAAAAAGTTCCCACGTGGCGTCAAATAAATACCTTAAAACAATAAATCATCAAATCTACAGACATATATAGTAATAACTTCATAAAAAATAAACCATTCTTAAGACATTTCATCGAAATCTTGCAATCTTTAGATAAAAGTTCAGTTCGCGTATGTACACACGTTTATGTGATTAGCCCCTCACTTCCGCAAAGATGTGTAATAAATAAGTTTTTAATACACACAAAATGGACGCCAAAATTTTTATTACAGAGTCCACTTATTTGTTTGTTCATATATGTAAATTCAGTCACAGATATAGAAAATGTAAGCCTCAGTGCATCTAGAGTAATATTAGTGCATATGTTTTCTGAATTTGTTCGCTAAAATAAAAGGAAACTTGCACAGAAAATAACGTATTTATTTCTGTATTCACAGGTGATGTGAAGTACCTACGATAACATTGCCTGGTCCAAAAGATTTCAGGCAAGAGGGATAATTAAACAATATGATATTTTTAGCACTGCATTCACCCTAACCAACTTTTTGAGGGCCGGTAATTTTCTGTAATTTCAACTATTACATAGTCCTTAAATAATAAGCACCAGACAGATGTAATACTATATCACAAAATTAATCACAGAAGAAATATCCAAGATCAGTTTATAGTCATAAAATTAATCACATAAAATATTTAAGTATCACAGTTATGTAGACAATTACAAATTTATTCTCATATAATATTGAGGTATCACAGTTATGTTAATAATCACAAAATTAATGACAGAAATATCTTAGTATCACAGTCAAGTTGGTAATCATGTGATTTAAATTGGACATAATTTATCTATCGCAGAATGTCTAGGTATTGTGCTTAATGGTAAAATACATCTAAGGTGGTCAAGCACTAACATGAATATCATATAAAAAGGATTTTGGTCAGTCATAACTTTATGTGGACCATGCCAAAATAATAGAGAAAATAAAAAAAAACCATACTAATATCTAGGTACCCTTGTTAGCTATGCGACCCTTAATTATGCATCGATTTAGTCTCATTTAAAAGAGCTTGATTATACCTACACAGGCACGTTTGAATATTAAAAGTCGGACTATAAATGGATAAGATGAGCAAAACACTGTTTTCAAAATAGCAAGCAAAGCGCTTAGGGCTCGATTCGACCTCGATTTCCAGCCCTATGGTGCTTTTTATGCTTTGATTCGACTGTAATAGTCTCATTCGAAAGCTCTGGTTCGTACCTACTCACACACACGTTTAATATAAAATATAATAAATGACTAAGAATAGACACAAAACAGTTATGGCGGTCATAAGCTCCCAGGGCTCGCTTTAAGCTTGATTTTCGGTTTTAGGGCACTTATTTATGCTTCCTTTTGACTGCACGTGGTCTCGCTGGAACGGACTTTGCCTGGCCTACACGCACATGCTTATCCAACAACAAAGTCATAAGCCGTAAACCAATTGAAAACTGAGAACAGTAAACTGCGTAAAATACACTCACCGAACGGCTCTACGATCCCTGGCTATACCGTCTCTTGTGTCCTAATTTCTGCATCGATTTGGCTGCCCATGAATTATATATATGATAAAATATGAAACAACCAGCGTGGTTTTCAAGAGTATTAGTGGAATTTGACAGAGGAACGGTTAATTTAAATCAGATAACCGGTTACGTTTTCGTTCTCTGCGCAGTTATTTATGCACCAATTTGACTGCGAAAGGTCTAATTTTAAAGCGCAATGTCATACCTAAACGACAAGCGTCCTGCCCGTTGGCCATCTTACGAAAAAGATGTTCACCCCTTGGCCACGGTGAGGCCGGCAGGACATGCAAGGGGGCGCGTTCGCGTTGGGAGGCTCGGTCGGCGCGCGCCTCAATTTGAAATGCAAATACGCTAAAATACAGAATCGAACAACGAATAGAAACGAAGCCCGGGAGGCCCGTCGCGCGCGTTTGCCTCGATTGTACCTGCAAAAGATGAAAAAATACATATACAGAATAATTATAATAATAATAATGTCACGTTGAGAGTTGCTGTATGAGAGCTCGTCTGGGATGTGACTGAAATATAAAAAATTCATAACCTCACAAAATATAAAATAAAATAATGCCACACTGGAGCTGACCGCACCCGGCTTGAAAGCTCGCTTACGTGTGGCTGATACAATCAATATGCAACATAAGTTTAGCTGACCACACCCGGCTTGAATGCTCCCTGTGGCTGAATGTATCGAGTAGGTAGGGTAAGGTATGGTATGGTAGGGTAGGAGGGGAGAATAAATCTCACACTGGAGCTGACCGCACCCGGCTTGAAAGCTTCCTGTGGCTGAATGTATCACATGGGTAGGGAAGGGTAGGATTTGAGGTAAAATAAAAACTCACACTGGAGCTGACCGCACCCGGCTTGAAAGCTCGCTTACGTGTGGCTGATACAACCAATTTGCAACACAAGGTTATCTGACCGCACCCGGCTTGAAAGCTTCCTGTGGCTGAATGTATCAAATAGGTAGGGTTGGGTAAGGTTGGGGGTAGAATAAATCACACACTGGAGCTGACCGCACCCGGCTTGAAAGCTTCCTGTGGCTGAATGTATCAAATTGGTAGAGTAGGGTGACCTAAGGACTTACCCAACTACCTGACCAAAGCCCTCAGGTCGGTGATTGTTTATTTTTATGCAATTTATAATGGGAGGAGCTAGTCCCATTTGGTACCATCCTTTTTACCCACTTGATTGATTTGTGATTAACCTAGGCAGATTTGTAATTCGGGGTCTTTTATTACCTAATTAGCCTAATATTGATTTTTAATTTAATATTAAGTTACATAACTTATTTTTATTTTGTACAAAGCTGTCTGGTCCCCCAAAATTCATGAGGCTATCTTGTCAGATTTGTAATTCGGGGTCTTTTATTACCTAATTAGCCTAATATTGATTTTTAATTTAATATTAAGTTACATATCTTATTTTTATTTTGTACAAAGCTGTCTGGTCCCCCCAAAATTCATGAAGCAACCTAGGCAGATTTGTAATTCGGGGTCTTTTATTACCTAATTAGCCTAATATTGATTTTTAATTTAATATTAAGTTACATATCTTATTTTTATTTTGTACAAAGCTGTCTGGTCCCCCAAAATTCATGAAGCAACCTAGGCAGATTTGTAATTCGGGGTCTTTTATTACCTAATTAGCCTAATATTGATTTTTAATTTAATATTAAGTTACATATCTTATTTTTATTTTGTACAAAGCTGTCTGGTCCCCCAAAATTCATGAGGCAACCTAGGCAGATTTGTAATTCGGGGTCTTTTATTACCTAATTAGCCTAATATTAATTTTTAATTTAATATTAAGTTACATATCTTATTTTTATTTTGTACAAATCTGTCTCCCAAAATTCATGAGGCAACCTAGGCAGATTTGTTATTCGGGGTCTTTTATTACCTAATTAGTCTAATATTGATTTTTAATTTAATATTAAGTTACATATCTTATTTTTATTTTGTACAAAGCTGTCTGGTCCCCCAAAATTCATGAGGCAACCTAGGCAGATTTGTTATTCGGGGTCTTTTTTACCTAATTAGTCTAATATTGATTTTTAACTTAATATTAAGTTACATATCTTATTTTTATTTTGTACAAAGCTGTCTGATCCCCCAAAATGCATGAGGCAACCTAGGCAGATTTGTTATTCGGGGTCTTTTTTACCTAATTAGTCTAATATTGATTTTTAATTTAATATTAAGTTACATATCTTATTTTTATTTTGTACAAAGCTGTCTGATCCCCCAAAATTCATGAGGCAACCTAGGCAGATTTGTTATTCGGGGTCTTTTTTACCTAATTAGTCTAATATTGATTTTTAATTTAATATTAAGTTACATATCTTATTTTTATTTTGTACAAAGCTGTCTCCCAAAATTCATGAGGCAACCTAGGCAGATTTGTTATTCGGGGTCTTTTATTACCTAATTAGTCTAATATTGATTTTTAATTTAATATTAAGTTACATATCTTATTTTTATTTTGTACAAAGCTGTCTGGTCCCCCCAAAATTCATGAGGCAACCTAGGCAGATTTGTTATTCGGGGTCTTTTTTACCTAATTAGTCTAATATTGATTTTTAATTTAATATTAAGTTACATATCTTATTTTTATTTTGTACAAAGCTGTCTGATCCCCCAAAATTCATGAGGCAACCTGGGCAGATTTGTTATTCGGGGTCTTTTTTACCTAATTAGTCTAATATTGATTTTTAATTTAATATTCAGTTACATTTCTTATTTTTATTTTGTACAAAGCTGTCTGGTCCCCCAAAATTCATGAGGCAACCTAGGCAGATTTGTTATTCGGGGTCTTTTATTACCTAATTAGCCTAATATTGATTTTTAATTTACTATTAAGTTACATATCTTATTTTTATTTTGTTCAAAGCTGATGGTCCCCCAAAATTCATGAGGCTACCTAGGCAGATTTGTAATTTGGGTCTTTTTGTATATTTTTTATTAATTATTTTAAATGGTAGGAGAGACACGGGCTGATATATACATTTCTGTATGTAAGGCATAATGGTCATTGAGCTTATGTTTGTTTGGCCTTGTCCGCGCGGCTTTTACCTGCATATTCAGCCAGCACGCGTTTCAGTTCAAACCGACACGCTTGTTCCTGATGGGTCGTGTGCCACTGGCGATCGAATAGTTCCTTGTCGATAAGGTCCTGGATATTAGGGTCCCTGACACGTCTGCCGAGCGTGTGCAGGACGTATTGAGCACGAACCTGCTCCCTTAAATACCTACATTGATCGTTTATACGTTTGACCCGACGCGTATCGTCGACCTGACTGCCAAAGCCCATAGCTGTCATCTTTTCTCTTATTTCCCCTCGTGAAGGTAATTTGGAATCGGTGTTCAAACTGAAGGTGGCAGCCACCTTTCTCACTCCTGTTATATTTCCAAGGGATGTCACGGAGCTCCCTGATGTTGAACTTGATGACGACTCCGAGCTTACTGTGGTGCTGCTCGGGGTCTTGGGTGTTGCAGCGGGGCTTCGGCGATCGGGTCGGCGGCAGCGGGTGTGTCTTCTAAATCGTGGCGCCATTTATAATTTCTCCTACACTTGTGGCCAAAATCTATGATAGCTTTGATTTCACGGTCAGAGTAATTAACATCTTTACCTAAACCTATACTTGCGACCTGACTGAGAATAGTATTTTTAGGCAGCGAAATATTTAGTTCCGACGCACACTGCATGACCAATTTCTGCAAAAAAGGCATGCCGAGCTTGTGCGGAAGCAAATCATCGCTGCCTTGGATATAGTGGCGCTCCGCGGTGGCACTAGAATGCGTTAACATTGTATGAATGATTCCCTGCTCGTTATAATCAAGGTTTTTTAAGCCTACGATAGTGACTAGCTTTCTAACGTAGCTACAATTCAACTTACTCATGCCGTCAGTCAGGGAGTTAAGATAGACAGCCAGGTCGCTGCTTACCGAGTGAATTTTCCTACCATTGGAATTAATCATGAGGTACTTGGCATCGTTGCCATTGGGGGAGAACTGGGGCCTAACGTGGTCTACATACTGTCTTAGCATGTTCATCATGATCTCAGGCATGGGCAGATAGACCAATATATGCGTCTTGCCTACAAGCTGGGACGTGGTCAGAGTGTAATGCACGTTACCCGCAGTATCTACACTGGGGTTCTTGTTAGCACGGACATAGCTGGCCAATTGCATGTGCTCTAACATGCCCGGACGGTTGCCGTAGATCATGCAGTAAAACATGAAAAATGCGGCAACGTGGCGCCTGGCGGTAGCGTTTAGACGCTCGCCTGCTATGGCCCGATCAAGCAGCTCCCGTGCCTGACTGAAGGCCTTGGTTTCAAACAGACGAACTGCTTCCACCAAGTCTCTCTTGTACTGGTCCGGAGACGTGGGCACGTCCTCCTCAAGCTTTTGTACCTTTCTAGAAGCTATCGCAGTCTTACTGAAGCTGTCCAGCTGCGACTGTATGTTACCCAACTCCCAGAGTCCCTGGGTAGTTCTGGTCTCTGGGTTTTTTCTAGCAACATGAAGCATGTTCCTCGTACACTTGAGGTATGCGGACAAGGTATTACCCTCCAATTTCACCTCTTTGCGCAAAATCGTAACCATTTCAACAAGCTTTTTGCCGGTGAAATGACACCATCTGAACTGGTTAATATCGTTACCAGGGGCCATGTAGCGCATAATGCGCGCTGCAATCATGCAGCTGTTTTTGCGGGCCTGAGAGCGCTTACTCTCAATACCAACTTGCTTGGACTGGTAGGCCACTGCAAATTCATTGAGGTAGGTATGGTTATCCATCATGATGGGCAACTCTTTGGAATCAACATACATATTGTGCTGTTTGTACATCTGCGTACAATACAAGCGTTTCTCTCCAAAGTTCTTAGGGACAGAGGGGCTCAGTGGCACAAAAGCAGACTCAACAGTTTCTTGCGACAATGCAGGCCTCTTAGCGTCTGAAGGAGCTCTCTCGTCCGACGACGACGACTCCGACACTCGTATTACAGCTCTGCGAGCGCGAGGGGACCTACGCAACGTCGTACCAGAACTGGCTACCTTAGCTGGGGGGCTGGGGCACGAGCTTTCGTCATCCGATGAGAGCAGGTTCCTAGGGGCCAACCTGCGCACCTTAGCAACTGGGGAACTTAGAGGCGAGGAGAAAGTCGACTCTCTACCAGAGACAGGTGACTCGCCAATCATGGGTACAACCGGTACTTGGTCAGTTGCCGACTCCGCCAGAGACTCAAACCTAATCACCTGTTCTTGCTCTTCCTCAACGGGCTCTAAAGTGTCCTGCTCAATAAGTTCTTGCTCAGAAGGGGGCTGTGGCCGCGACAGAGCGATGGCTTCCCAGTTAGTGCAACCTGGTACTGCCAACACTTGCGGCGGTGGTGCTACCTGAGGGGCAGGTTCTAAGGTTCCAGTAGGGTATACTGGGTGGATAGTGGGGATGGTGGTGGTTGCAGCTGGGGACAATGCTGGACGTTCTAGAGTAGTAAATTGGCCTGGGAACGTGGGCAATTGGGCCTTGCGGCTTGGAGTCATCAAAAACTCAAACCCAGGTGGAGGGCGAGCAGCCTTGGCTAGGGTCAACCTCTTCTCCAGCTCCTCGTAAGATAATCGAGGGCCTAATCGCTGATCTTTGTTTATGAACTGTACTACAGGCGCCCGCATATCAGTCATCATGAACATCAACATCTCCAACCCCTGGATCTCCCCAAACTTATCAATAACCTTATCATAATCTAGAAAGGAGTTACCTATGAATGCCTTTCGTTCTCTCTCCTTGGCGTCAGTAACCGGCCAGGTCGGTATTTCGGCAGGATGTTTGAACTTTAAGTGCCTACTTATCTTGGATACCAACTTGGCGCAAAAGACACATCTAAGCATGTACTTCCTGCAAATAAAAATAGTCACATTAAAAATAGTAACTTAACTAAGCCACAAATATCACGGTACGGGGCTCACAACAGGCTCCGTGCGCTGGTCGCCAAGCCCTTAATACTTAGTCAATTCTTTATTAAGTATATACCGTTGAAAAGACCAGAGTCTCCCCTACAATCCAAGCCCATGAACATGATAGTACGAGAAAAGATAGAGAGACAACGACACAAACATATCCCCAATACAGGTAAAGATGTAACAAAAAATCGGCGGGGATTCACGCTTTAGCAGGATCTGACCACGGTGACCGGAATCTCCCCTTTAATTTAAGCCCTGATGCAGTCTGATAGGATAAGAACTTTGGCCAAAATAAGCCGATGACACAATTTTTATACAAAGACAATAGTGGAAGGCCCCTACACTCAGGCGTTAGACCGGGTACCATGCGCTAGTCACTATACCCTTACATGTTAACCGATTTTATATACCGTTGAAAAGACTACAGTCTCTCCTACTATTAAAGCTTAATACAATTGGGAACCTTGCGCAGGTCGCTTTTCTTGTATAGTTTTATATATTAAGTTTTGTATACACCGTTGAAAAGACCATAATCTGATTAATCTCTCCTACATTTGAAGCTAAAATACAGCATGCATAGCTAGAATAAGCCAAACACGCTTGACATGCCTCTCGACTTAGACGTTAGACTGGGTATCTCGCATTTTCGCTGTGCCCTTAATCTCAATTTTTTTAAATTAAGATTACATCGTTGAACTGAGTAGTGTCTCTCCTTGAATACAGCATGGTTCGAGAAAAAAATAGACTGGCAACAAGCCAAACAACGGCCCAGTACATATTACGATATACCCAAAAATCAGCGGGAATTCACCGTTTAGCGGGATCTGCCACCCCTTGGTTTGCTGGGGCTGACTTAGACTTGATATATCAAGTTAACTCCGTTGAAAAGACCAGAGTCTGTCCTACATTTTAAGCCACAGGACGATAGAACAAAAACTTATGCCTAACCATTAAACAATACATGTATAGTAGAATTATGACAATACGGTTGAATGTCCCTTGACTTAGGCGTTGAAGGTACTTCACGTTACTCGCCGGGTCACTTAATCTAAACATGATTTAATTAATCTATAAATGTAAATAAAATTGGTTAGAATGCAGCATGATCGTATAAAAACCTTAGCTAGAAAGAGTCGATTACACATTTAAGAAGAATTCAGAGAGAATATATGGTATAGTGCCCCTTGACTCGCTGTATTCTTACATATCGACTGATTTCAACAAAGTTTATACCGTTGCAAGAACCAGAGTCTCTCCAACAAGTCAAGCCCTAATACAGCGTGATAGAATAAGAACTTATGGAATAAGCCGAAAGCCAATAGATAATTAGGAACTAAGTCACTACAGCAGCATGCGCCTTGACTCAGGCGTTAGACCGCGGTCCTTGTGCTAGTCGATCCCAATAAAAATTATACCGTTAAAAACAAACTATCACATACAATTCAAGTTTATATATACAGCATGATCGGATAAGAGTCTTAGCTAGAAGTAAAAGCCGAACACATATTTAGAACTAAGACACTACAGTAGAAGGCCCCTTGACTCAGGCGTTTGACCGCGTACCTCGCATAATTCGCCGTGCCTTTAAATCACAACTTGTTTCAATTAAGTTTACGCGCAGATTCTTAATTAAAATTTACGGACTAAAAACGAAACTTCGGTCATCGCCTAAACGATCGTGTACTTGTTTACCTAGTTCCAAAATGGCGCCTAAATATGTCCGAAGTTATTCGTAGCGAATGGCCGAGGATGTTCCGAATGCTGAATAAACATGCAAAATCATTGGAAATTTTTTTATATTGATATTATGTTTTCAAAAACATGGTTATTAGTTAACCTTGTCATAAGAGTAAGCACTTATTAAAAAGAATCAACGCCATTTTAGAACATTTACACTGTAACGTAAATGAAGGCTGATATATCATGGGTATAAGCACCAAATTTCATATGATTAATGAATATGTTGTAAATGCGACCGAAAAAAAATGTCATAAACCAAAAATGTGATTTAATGCGCGTAACAGATGACAGATGAAGTATGCACGAAGTTTAGGGTGAATTTTGGTGTTTTGGTAACGTACGTCTTTGAGCTCTGATTGTGGGAAAACGCCTTCCTCGCCAGTTTTAAAAATGCATTTTTAAAATTCTCAGAAAAAACTACATTAGAATCACTCTTCTGACCTTTTCGGCGCGTACCGCACTAAAAACCCGACCATCTCTCGGACTATAACATACAGCATGATCGGATGAGAATTTAAGCTGGAATGAGCCGAACACGCTTTGAAAGAAGTATTAAATACAATTTATAGTACCCTTCGACTCGGGCGTTAGTCCGAGGACTTTGCGCTAGTCGCTGTACCCTTACATATCAGCCGATAACAGTGTATACCCTTGCGAATACCAAAGTATTCCCTACATATAAAGCTAAACTACAGCATGATAGGATAAGAAATTTTGCTAGAATAAGGCGAACATCCATTGAACTAAGACGATGCAGTAGAGTGTCACTTGCCCAGTCGTTGTGCCCTTAAATCTAAGCCAATTACAACAAAGATAATACCAAAATACAGCAGGATAGAATAAAAACTAAAGCTACAATAAGCTGAACACACATAGAAAAACTAGAACTAAAACATTACCGTTGAATGCCCTTGGACTCAGGTGTTAGGTCCTTCAATCTTAATTTATTTCAATTAAGTATTCACCGTTCAAACGTACAGAGTCTCCCCTACAATTCAATCCAAAATATGACATGGTACGAGAGAAACAGAGTGACAATGAGACATACATAGACCGAGTACATGTAAATACATACCCAAAAATCTGCAAAAATTCACGGTTTTGTAGGGTCTGCCACCCCTTGGCTGGGACTGACTTTGAATATTTACGTTGAATTATACATTAAAATAAGGACAGAGTCTCCGCTACATTTTATGCTCAAATACAGCATGGTATGATAAGAACTTTCGCTAAAATAAGCCCAACACAAATAGAAAATTTAGAACTAAGACAAAACGTAGAATGCCCCTTGACTCTGATGTTACACCGAGAACCTTGCGCTAGTCGCTGTACGACCTGATATAATAGATGTGTATTCTGTGTTTAATGTTTCATTTTTACATAATTTTTCATATCTTTGTTAATTTCATACAAAATTAAGAAACAGCAAATTTAATTTCATAATCATGAGCTACTGGAATGAAGATCGAGTACTATGCATAGCTGAATAAAGTTGTATTCTAATCAAAGTGATTGTAGCGCCGTTAAACGTCGCAACGCCGCTAAACGTCGCAACTGACGTTAAACGTCGCAACACAAACGCTAAACGTCGAAATCGCCCTGCCGTTAAACGTCGCAACCTTAGTAGGAAGGTATAGTGTCGAGCCTAATCAACACACAAATATAGGACAAATATGACTTCAAAGCAGCCACTCTTAGACTCATAGCAACCATCAACATATCCAACATAGCAACCACCCCTTGGTCCATAGCAACCACTCTTACACCGTATGCCAATCGCCTTAAGGCCAAAAGTATCCATTACACTTTCCATAGCAACCGATTTGAGTTCCATAGCCGTAACAACCGTAATTGCACCTTCAATATCTATTTAAATGTCAAATGGAATAACTTTTGCGGCCATAAACTTTTTCTCAGTGTCTATTTTGATCATCAACTTTCAAACTTATTCAAGTTAGATCTAGATAGGCAAGCGCTATAAAGAGACCTAATTATTGCTTTACATGTATCGGTGTTTTTTTTTCATTTTTGTATCACATTTCAGCAATTTCGATATAGATCTATGTCACGTCCTCTTCGGTTCACATACTTCAAACATGCAGTATTGTATTGAAATAAAACATCAATTGGCAAAATCTAATTAAAAGATGAATTTCTGTACATAATCTTCGTATAAATTCCCGATTGCAAAATATGGACGAATCGTCTAATCACTGATATTTTGGGGACGGATCGTCCAAGGACGAATGTGACAGATCGTCTACAGGAAGAATAGTCTTGGGACGGATCGTCTGTATACCAACGATTAATATACTTGAGAAGACCAGAGTCTCCCTACAAATCAAGTTAAAATACAGCATGATCACATAAGAACTGAAGCTAGAATAAGGCGAACAAACAAAGAAAAGAGTATAACTAAGACATGCCCCTTGACTTTGGTGTAAGACCGGGGAACTTGCGTTAGTCGATATGCCCTTAAATCTTAACCGAATTCACTTCTACAATTTAAGCTAAAATACAGCATGATAGGATTAGAACTGTAGCTAGAATAAGCCTAACACACATAGCAAATTTTGAACAAAAACAATACAATATATTGCTTTTCGACTCAGGCGTTTGACCGGGGAGCCTGCGGTAGTCGCTGTGCCCATACATATCAACCGATTTCAACAAAGACAAGAGTATCCCCTAAAAGTCCTGATACAGCATTTTAGGACAAGAACCTTAGCTAGAATAAGCCGACCACACATAGAAAAGGGTAAAATCATACATGCCCCTTGACTCAGGCGTTAAACCAGGTACTTCACACTAGTCGCTGTGCCTTACATGTCAATTCATTTCAATTAAGTTTACACCGTTGAAACGAGCAGAGTATCCTCTACAATTCATGCTAAAATACAGTTCGAGAAAAAAATAGAGTGAGAACGAGGCAAAAATAGACCCAGTACATATAGCCACAAACCTAAAAATCATCGGAAATCTACGGTTTTGTGGGATCTGTCGCCCCTTTACTGGGGTTGACTTCGGGTGAATGTTAAGTTTACACCGTTCAGACTCTGCAAAATTTTAAGCCAAAACACAACATGATGGGACAAGAACTGTAACTAGAATGAGCAGATCAATACAGCAGAATGCCCCTTGACTAAGGCGTTAGATCCAATACCTCGCGCTAGTCGATGTATCTAAATATCAACATTAATGAATGAAGTATATACCTTTAAAAAAGTCTCCCAAACAATTCAAGCTTAAATACAGCATGGACGGATAAGAAGCTAGAATGCGCCGAACACACATTGAAAGAACTTGTACTTAGACAATACAGTATATTGCCCCTTGACTCAGGCGTCAGGACCGGTGACCTTGCGCTAGCCGTTGTGCCCTTACATAACAACCGATTTCAATAAAAAGTACACCGTTGAAGCGAGCATCGTCTCCCCTACAATTCAAGCTACAATACAATACAGCATGGTACGAGAAAAATAGAGTGACAATGAGACAAACATAGACACAGTACATGTAAAGACATACCCAATCAAAGTACTGACAGTACTGTTGGAGGAAATTTTTGAAAATTTCGAAGTTTTTATTGTCATCTATGCTTCATTTCATATGCATATTATTATATTGATCGAGGGGTTGTGGGTTCGATCACCGGGCGGGTTATAATTTCGTGGAGCTTAGGTATGAAATAATTTCTACGGAATTTTTTTCCTTCTTATCACTGATTCTAAATCATGCAAGGCAGTAGTCGGTCACTGACATCTAAATACAGGGACTTAATCTATTCAGGCACAGTATGTGGACTGATCGCCGTGATATAACCTATACAATGTGTTGATATGGCGTTAATGTCACAACAAATTGATCACAATTATGTAGTATAGATTGTCCAAAAATGGAGTTAGGTAGTAAAATTAAATAAAATTCCTGTTTCTGGCATTTTCTTAAGCGAGCAAAGGGCGGAGAATAAATATATGGCATTTTCATGAAATGTCAAATACCATGCTTAGTGTAATTAAGAAAAGAAAGTTTAACAGAGTTTTTAGTCGTTTATTCATCGTATTGAAATGATAAAATATGTCAGCCTTTCTTCCTTGGACTTCATAATTTTTATCTTGGGTATACAGCTTTGATTATTTTGCCGGTTGTTAAAAGATTACTTTATGTTGGCATGCATGAATGCTTTAAATATGGTACATACATTATAGATGACTGTATTTTGTTCCAATTACATTTACCGTTCAATATTATTATGCTGCATAGCTAATACATTTAGTGAAATCATTCAATATTAACCTTCAATTAAATACTTCCAATATTTCTGTAAAAATCAGATCTGCTTACATCAAGATGAAAAAATCCACAACGGTCATTCATTCAGCCATTCATTGACACATGGCCATTTCTCTACGTCCTCATAGTAAAATGATACTAAAATCCAGCCCTGCGTTCAGTTACCGCGAACGTTCTGTAGCGTTCTGTAACGTCCGCCAACAGTAATAATTGAACGGCCTGTTAGCAGAAAACGTTTATGGCCAACAGCTAAGCTTACGGTTTTAGTATATAGTATAGTACATTAACCTGTCACAACTTAAATAATTACACGGTCATTGAATCTGTTATTTTTAACCCCTTCCGAACTTTTTATTGCCCCGATATTCAAAATCGTCGCATACATAGTAAGATTATCAATAATTTATATGGATTGGTGGCTCAATGGTTAAAAAGAGATTATATAATCACACATTCAGTGACCGTGTAATTATTCAAGTTGTGACAGGTTAATGTAATAGAACTATACGCGAGTATGTAACAACATGAAACAAAAAAGTTCATGTACATTTTGCCAAGTAACTGCCATACTATGTCCGGAATTCAAATATTTGGGTTTTCCCCTCCGGTACAAACAAACTTTCACGGTTACAATGAAAACACGAATAAAAAGAATAGTATAGTATTTAATCCATAATTCACGCTGTTTAGCAATAATGTGTAGACAACTTTCTTTGTACCGCCTGTGCACGAAAAAAACCCATAATTTTAAATTCCGGATTAGGTCTTACGAAGTCAGGGGTGTTACTCCCGTTGATTTAGATTAATACATTTACAAAAAACAAGTAAACAAGAAAAAAACAAGTTCTCCTTTTCGAATTCTTTTAATGAAATAGAAGTAACGACTTTTTGTCCCGTTGATTTAGATTAATACATTTACAAAAAAACAAGTAAACAAGAAAAAAACAAGTTCTCCTTTTCGAATTCTTTTAATGAAATAGAAGTAACGACTTTTTGTCGACCATCTTTAAACGTTCGCAGATAGTGTTAGATTGAATAACTTTTTTCCAATTCATCTACGTTTGATAGTATTCATATTTTTCTGCAGCATTATTTACTGGGCACATAAATTTTGTAGGTGTAGTTCAGGTATTGTTCGTTCTTTTCAAATCTCGCAGTGCGCTGACATAGAAAGGATTTTTTCGGATAAATCCTTCCAAAATCAGCGGGAATGCACAGTTTTACAGGATCTGCCGCCCCTCGGCTGGGTTTAATTTAATTAAATATGTTAAAAAGATCAGAGTCTCTCCACATTTTAAGCCCAAATTCAGCATGATATGATAAGAACTGGTGCAAAAGAGCTTAGTACTTGGGGAAAACCTTAAATGAATTGTCGATGTTTTTGTGAAATAAATCAGCTTGTCATTCCACACCAAATCTTTAAAATTTTAACGAAAATATTAACGATCTCGTTAAACAAATACCCATTGATAACCAAAAATGAGAAGTTGTCAGCTACTTTTGGATAAAGAAAATAGTACAAAAGTAGTCTTTAATCAAAAATAAATTCAGGACATAGTGCTTTGATTTGTGAAACTGGGGCAAGAGTCCCCTTTCATTTTAGCCCTAAAGAGTATGATCGAATAAGAACACTTGGCTAGAATAAGCCGAACACATATAGAAAATATAGAACTAAGACAATGCAGTGGATTCAGGCGTTAGACCAGGTACCTCGCGCTAGTCGCTGTACCCTCAATCTCAACCTATTTCAATATAGTGTCTCCCCTACAATTAAAGCTAAAATACAGCATGGTACGTGAAAAAATAAGTGATAGCACTAAACACAGACCCAGTAAAGACATACCCAAAAATCAGAGGGAATTCACGGTTTTGTGAGGGGTTGACTTTAAATGAATATGTTGAGTAAACGCCGTAAAAAGATCAGAGACTCCCCTGCATTTTAAGCCCAAATACAACATATTGTGATTGAATTGTAGCTTGAATAAGCCGAACAAGCATTGAAAAAGGTAGAACTAAAACAATCGGTAGAATGCACCTCAGGCGTGAACCTTGTGCAAGTCGCTGTGCCCTTAATCTCAACTTATGTCAATATAGTGTACACCATTTTAACGGTCACAGTGTCCTGCAACTCAAGCTAAAACACACATAGCAAATTAAGAACAAAAACAATTCAATAAATTGCTTTTCGACTCAGGCGTTTGACCGCGGAGCCTGCACTAGGCGCCGTGCCCATACATATCAACCGTTTTCGATAAAAATTATTTTGTTGAAAAAACCAGAGTCTCCCCTACAATTTACAGCATGGTACGAGAAAAATAGAATGACAAGCTAAAATACAGCATGGTACGAGAAAAATAGAGTGACAAGCTAAATGCAGCATGGTACGAGAAAAATAGAGTGACAAGCTAAAATACAGCATGGTACGAGAAAAAATAGTGTGACAAGCTAAAATATAGCATGGTACGAGAAAAAAAAGAATGACAAGCTAAAATGCTGCATGGTACGAGAAAAATAAAACAAGCTTAAATGCAGTATGGTACGAGAAAAAATAGAGTGACAAGTTTAATGCAGCATGGTACGAGAAAAATAGAGTGACAAGCTAAAATGCAGCATGGTACGAGAAAAAAAATAGAGTGACAAGTTATATGCAGCATGGTACGAGAAAAAAATAGAGTGACAAGCTGAAATGCAGTATGGTACAAGAAAAAATAGAATGAATGAATCAAACATAGACTCAGTTAAGACATACCCAAAATCAGCGGGAATTCACAATTTTGTCAGATCTGCCGCCCCTTGGCTGGTGTTGACTTTAAATTAATATGTTTAGCTAACATTTTAAGCCCAAATACAGCATTTTGTGATAATTTTAGCTAGAATAAGCCGAACAAGCATTGAAAAAAGTAGAACTAAAATACAGTAGAATGCACATTGACTCAATACAATTTAAGATAAAATACAGCATGGTACGAGAAAAAACTAAGCGACAATTAACCAAACACAATCCCAATACATGTATCGACATACATAAAAATCAGTGGGAACTGTAGTTATAGAATGAGCCGAACACACATAGAGAATAGTAGAACTAAGACAATATTCGTCTTACGACCTTAAAACATAACAGCAAATCAGCAAACATTCGCTGAGTTACTAAAAATATATCATAATCGACCAGCGTTCATGTACCAGTGAATATGAATTTAAGCTATGTGAATATGAATTTTATGTTTATTGAACAGTAAATGTAATTGGAACAAAATACAGTCATCTATTAAAGTGATAAAAGTGACGAGAAATAAAACCCCCCACGATATCAAATACAGCAGAAAAACATGCATAATATTGGTCTTTGGTCACTAAAATTACTAATAATCATTATAAAAAACAGCGATTAGTTTCCATCATACAAATGACGACGGATGAAATAATCCAATTTTCATCTCAAGCCATTTTACAAAAATGGTCGAAAGACTCGTACGTCATCGGAAATTTCCGACAGTCAGTAATTTGCATATTCAAACGGTGTTCCGGTAAAAATCATAATCATGAAACCCTGAAATATGCGGAACATCCATTTTTACTTAGGTTTACTTCATTAAATATGCAAGTCACGTGACTTACGGAAACGACCGGTAATTTTCGGCGTAGATTTTAAATCTTTTAGGACACGTCTCAAAATATTTATGAAATTTCATAATTGAATGAAAACAAGAGGCGGATACTTTTTTAACAAGTCAATAACTATTTAAATATAAATACAATATGTCGATAATGGTTTTTTAGCAAAATTAATTTCTTTAATTTCGTCACTTTTATATCTTTAAATAGTTAAAATATATTTTCAAGGGCATTGATTAGATAATTATCATATTTTGTTAAATATTACTAAAAAATAAGTATTATACGTGTTGTTGTTGTTTAATTGTCATATTGTCATGTTCAATATTGCCAGTAATTTAAGTAAAACATATTCGCTGAGTTAATAAGCTAGATCATAGTCGATCAGCGTGTTTCTATAAACAATTATGACTTACAGCTTTGTGAATATGAATTTTATGATTATTTTTAAGTATAAAAAAGTAAGAATATATGTACAAGTTAAGAACATTTATTTGATAATCATTAAATGTTCTTAAATATTGTAAGAAATTTAAGTGAAGCAATCAGAAAATCTCATATTCGCCGAGTTACTAAAAATAGAACATATTAGCTAAGCGAAACATGACTTGACGCTAGTAGCTTTGTGAAGATCAAAGTGTAATATATATCCATGCCTAGACCTTAGTACTCATGATGTACATGTACTTTGAACAAAATTTTTAAGTTTAAAAAAGTGTATATGAATATGATTTTAATATGTATATATAAATAGGTTTATGTCGAACAAAAATGATCTGCAAATCTCATCTTCGCTTAGTTTATTTCAAAAACTAAGCTAAAATAATGTATTGTATAATGCTGAAGAAAAATTTCTATATTTTTAATATATTCTATGTGAACAAAGGAAAAAAACTCATATTCACTCAATTTTTTTATTACTAAAAAAGAGCATACTCGTACAGCGTTCCTTTATATAACGTAAGGCCGAAAAGTTTGTAAAAAAGAGCGCTTGATAAGATATTAATACAACACTAGCGTAAAGTTTTGAACCTCTATATATTTCATTTGGTGCATAACAAATGCACGAACTTAAAAAAGTAAAAGCATAAAATAAATGAACTGACGAAAGTATCAGTCAAGAGCCGAAATATTGACGCAATAATATGAGAGCTATTAGTTATTGCCTTCCACATTTTGAGTGCTGCTAAAAATTGTACGTACATATTTTAAGATTTTCTAGATATCTAATCATAATTAACATTTTCAGTGACAAAAATCACTTAAAATTTGTCAGGAATTGCAGCTTGAATTTAACAATACTAAATTTTACTATATTTTTTGCAGCGACATAAGGCTAAACGCACATCAGACTTAGCGTGTCAAAAAATTTGGTACTTCCACAAACTTCGTTTATTTCGATAATCAGCAGTATAATACAAAATAATACTAAAATAATGTTAAATGTCAAATATTTTATCTAAGAAACAATTTTAATAAAGTAAATGATTTATTTTGAAAACATATTTGAGCTTTTTAATCTTAAACTAAGAAAATATCTTAATAATCTCTAAATACTTTTTTTCAAGTCCTGTTTGCACACCCAAGTCATATCCGATCGTAGAACACAATGCAACACTAGCTTTATATGATTTTTATAAACCGAGCGTATCTTATGACGAGTTCAATTAAAATGCAACTAAATGTTGCATTATTAAACAAAAATAACGCATTAGATAATCTAGCGTAAATACTTTTTTGAAAATATGAAAACTTGAAAATATACATTCAACTTATTAAATATTTAGATATAAAAGACATCGTTGTAGGAGAACCTATGTTTTATTTGAGAAAATTATTAAATGCTTACGTGGACCCACCCCTCAATTTTCTTACTACACCATGTATTGAATATATTTTATACATGAAAAAACTGTTGGAAAGCTTGGGACTATAACTTAAATATGACTCATCGATAATTTACCCCCCCCCCAAAAAAAAATATCACAAAGATTCCATGGACCCTCCCCTTAATTTTTATTTCTAAACATACTTTTATAAACTTTACATCAAGCCAATGTAATGTAGTTTTAGCATAATTATGATGACCTTTTTAAATCGTATTAATACAATGATTTTTACAAACGTTCCAACTTGTATTTATTCTTTGATAATTTTGCGCGTAATTATTTTTTCGTTGGAGCAAATAGACCCACCTATCTTTTTATTCATGAATAATCACTTGAAATCTATGACGAAAAACTAAATCGGATTCGTAGTTATTTACTAACGTGCATATGAACACAAATCTGTCCAGCACATGGAACTGTCAAGATATTCTAAAGAGAGAATAACATTATTATTATTATTATGTTTATTTCATTACATTGAACTCAAGAAAATGATAAATCACCAACTAACAATCTTATTTAAAATCATTGTTCTAAATTCATATTTAACATTATGTTATAATACATCAATTTTATCCCATAACTAAGCATAAATGCCAGAAAATATTCATATTCGCATTCAACGTTACCTAGCGAATATGACTTGAAAATTGCTGAAACTTCAATAAAATAATCATTTTTTAACAGTAGATTAGTAAAATGTTTTTAATTAATCATCATATTTAACATTCGGAAATAAATAATAAATGATCGTATACATAAGGAGTTTTTTGAAAAATATAAATATAAAAAAGTCATTCGCACTTTATCCCATAATCGCAAATACGACTGATATTCGTTGTTTAATCACACCGAATGATCGGATGAGAACTTGAGCCGAACTCAGTAAACTCTACAATACAGTAAAGTGCCCATTGACCCAGACTTAAGACTGAATACCTTGACCTAGACGCTGTGACCTTACATATCAACCGATTTCAAGTTTATACCGTTGAAAAGACATACATCTTAACAACTAAGACAACACAGTAGAAGGCCCCTTGACTCAGGCGTTAGACCGGGCTCATTTGCCGAGTTGCCCTCCCCTTAAAACTTAGCCAATTTTTATAAAGTATACTGTCAGAGTTTCCCCTACAATTCAAGCCCAAAAACATAGAGAAACAACGAGACAAACATACACCCAATACATGAAAAGACATATGCAAAAACCAGCGGGAGTTCACGCTTTGGTAGGATCTGCCGCCCTTTGCCTGGGGTGACTTTGAATAAATATGTTAACAGTTAACAGCGTTGCAAAAACCAGAGTGTCCCCTAATACAGCCTGATGATAAGAACCTTAGCCACAATAAGCCGAGCGCACACAGAAAATTTATACAAAGACACTACAGAAGAAGGCCCGTTGACTCAGGCGTCATGCCGGTCTCCTTGCCCGAGTTGCCCTGCCCTTTAAACTCGATTTATATAATGTATATACCGTTAAAAAGAACTGAGTCTCGCCTACAATTTAAGCCTAAATACAGCTTGATCAAGTCAGAGAAAAGGTCACATTGAGAGAAGCACAAAAAATCAAAATGTCAAAAAATTACAGAAATAGTCAATTTTCACTTTTCACAATTAGCTCACTTACAGCGTTTGAATTAAGCCCTATGCACTCAGTGCTTTGATTAAAAGTTTTGAACTAAGAGATAAATAAGTAGGTCCAATTAGTTGGATTACTCGGATTTTACCCTTACTTTTCAATGTCAATTTGCCAAAGTTAATCTTAAATAACTTTTTTGTAAATTATTTAATTTGTACAAAATTCAAGCTTAGTATTTTTAGGATAAAGAACTATCTAAATTTCATCACTTCTGTAAATATCTTTATTAACAAAAAGATATTAGATGAAATATTTTGTTATCCTTACATAGGAATTCAATGATAAAATCCGAGGATTCCAACTGTAAGGACCTACTTATCAATTGGATTGCTTCAGATTTCATCAGGGAAAGATAACTCGCTAAAGTCCCTAATTACACAATGGTCACATTAATATTATAAAACAAGAATTGATTGGAATCAAGCGCCAGTGATGACATCACGCCCTTAGGTCTGAGCTAAAACCCGCGTACGGATTGGCCTACGGTGCGCGGCCGCTTATAGCAACGTGAATGACTAAGACAATACATTAAAATTTAAAGCGCCTTGAAAATGACAGTCAGCCGAACAAAGTAAGGTACAGTTATCAAAAATCTAACAGAAAATAGAGTCACTGTGATGGAAATATGTATAAAAAAGACAGTAAATAATATACAGTACAGTACAGAAATCAAGTTAATCCAAGAAAATGGCACTTACTTTTTGTCAGGCATGTTGCTCCTCGATCCTGATCCTTTCCAAATATTAAATAAAGTTAAATTAAAATTTAGAAAATCCTCCGATTACTTAATAAAATAAACTACTTTATAAAACTATTAAAATTATTAAACCTATTAAACACAAACACAAAGTCCGATCCAAAAGCACAAAATTCACCAAGTCCTATTTTTTCACGAAAAAATCACAAAGTTCGATAAATTTAACACAAAAAAACTCACTAAGTCCGACTAATTACAATCAAGCAATTAAGAGCGTAAGCTAAAGCGAATTAATTACTGCGACAGCGATTAATTAAGCGAAAGCGAGCGAATGATTAGCTTGGGATTTTCCTTAGCTTATATAGGGATTCTGGGCTCGAGCTCGGCCAGGTGGCCGGACGTTGCCAATCAGTTGTTAATCTCGTCGGATGTTGATTATGGCAACAAATGCCAATTAGCGGAAACAGAGGGGACCTTTCTTTTGACTTAGCCAGGATGCTGCGTGATTAGGGGTCACCGCGTCAAACTCGGGGGCCATGTCGTAAATTCCACCATGGCTAATATACAAACAATTAATATACAAAGTGACACCTGTCATTCAAAATGGCCGATTTTTAGCTAAGTTTTATGAACAAGACTCAAGAAATGAACTTGATGAATAAAAGAAAATGAAATAATAGAAAAAAACTACAAGAATAACATTAGAAATGATAGTCTAGCGCGTATAAATAGTCTAGTGCCAATAAAAATTAGAGTTCCTTATGTAAGCCTAGACCTTAGTACTCATGCTGTACTTTGATTGAATGTTCCCCGAGTCTAATGAACAGTGTTACAACTTGAGATGAGGTCTGTTTAGCAAGGTCTTCCCTCAATACAGACAAGCACCGTACCGAGTCGGTCTTTAAACTCTACTCACACACTGCATTAATATAGAACTAATACTCATAGAGTAGGATTCATGTTTTGTCGGCTGTGAGTTTATTTAACGTGCGAATCGCGTGAAATTTTCACAGTGCCTTGAAAGGGGTGAGACCAAGTTTTTCAAAAAGAATCTCGGCCTAAACAGTGCTCGGCTGGTCTGCTACGGTCGGCGCGTCTCAGGGTTCGAACTATGTGCTTTACAGTATATATCAATGTATATCATGGAAATAGACATGAGTACAAAATCAACATTTCGTAAATTGTTGTCCTATCGACTTGGCACTGGTACCGTCGTGTATGTCTAAGACTCCCCATCACAGCGCTGGTCCTGTTCCGAAAATCGGACCGCTGGTTGCAAAATAATAACTTTGATGGCTATTTTTCAATTCCGAAATGTAAGAATTTTCGCTGTATGAAACATCGTTCAAACTCATCATTTCGCTAATACCGGTCCTATCGAGCTTGCGATGGTATCCCGTGTAGGTCTAAGAATGCCGATCACGGCGCTGGGTCGGGTTCCAAGATAGGACCACTGGCTGCAAAATAGTAACTTTGATGGCTATTTTTTAATTCCGAAATGTAACAATTTTAGCTGGATAAAACAGCTTACAAAGTCAACATTTTGCTTATACCGGTCCTATCAAGCTGGCGATGGTATCCTCGTGTAGGTCTAAGAGTGTCAATCACGTCGCTGGGTCGCGTTGTAAGATCGGACCGCTGGCTGCAAAATGATGACTTAGATGGCTATTTTTTTAATTCCGAAATGTAAGAATTTTCGCTTGGTGAAACAACGTTCAAAGTCAACATTTCGCTAATACTGGTCCTATCGAGTTAACATTGGTATCCTCGTGTAGGTCTAAGAGTGTCAATCACGGCGCTGGTACGGGTTTCAAGATCGAACCACTGGCTGCAAAAAAGTGCCTTTGATGGCTATTTTTTAATTCCAAAATGTAACAATTTTCGCTGGATAAAACAGCTTACAAAGTCAACATTTTGCTTATACCGGTCCTATCGGGCTGGCACTGATACCGTCGTGTAGGGCTAAGTACCCTGATCAAGGCGCTGGGTCGGGTTGCAAGATCGGACCACTGGCTGCAAAATAATGACTTTGATGGCAATTTTTTAATTCCGAAATGTAAGAATTTTCGCTTGGTGAAACAACGTTCAAGGTCATCTTTTCGCTAATACTGGTCCTATGGAGCTGACATTTGTATCCTCGTGTAGGTCTATAAGAGTGTCGATCACGGCGCTGGTTCGGGTTGCAAGATCGGACCACTGGCTGCAAAATAATGACTTTGATGGCTATTTTTCAATTCCGAAATGTAAGAATTTGGGTGAAACAACGTTCAAAGTCACCATTTCGCTAATACTGGTCCTATCGAGCTGACATTTGTATCCTCGTGTAGGTCTATAAGAGTGTCGATCACGGCGCTGGTTCGGGTTTCAAGATCGGACCACTGGCTGCGAAAAAAGTGACTTTAAAGGCTATATTTTAATTTGTAATTACAATCATTTCTCTATTTCAGAAAAAGTTTTCAAAGGCAAGATTTCGAATTTTTGGCTCTAGAGACCGGCGCCACGGGTCCAAGTGTAGGGGTGGAATAGCTCATTACCAACAAGGTGGTTGACTCACGATGACTGACTGTCTCTGGAAATTATGAGTTTAAAACCCTTTTTGTTCATTTAGTGAAGTGAGTGTGTTTATTTAAAACGTCGGTTTTATACAAAGAAAATGTTTTAACCGACTTTTGCCCATATATTCAAAAATATATTTTTACTTTACTATTTAAAATGAAGATACTAAAAATATGAAAAAGGAGTAAGAGGCCCTTACAAGGGCCACACACATACGTTCTGTTTATAAGAAGCCCTGAAAAGGGCTGTATGTGTGTATTCTTACCCTTTGTTAACAATGTAAAAATCTAAGATAAAAATACAATAATTTAGTTTCTATTTACAAAAATATATAAATCTATATTAAAAATATTTATACTATAGTTAATAAATTATATCACAGATAAAAATAAAATTCTCAAGAACTGGCTTTGTTTTCTGTAGGTAACCTTGTAGGAGCTAAATTTGTAAATGAAAGAGGTTCGACCTTCATTTCATACCCAACTAGATATTACTATCCCAAAACATTAAGATTTCTCTGTTTTAAGGTATTTGGGAGGGATGTAACCAATGCTTATAGAATGGCTTAGGTTATAAGTCCATATCTAAAGCTGGTTGGGCGGCCTGATGTGCTAACCTTGAAAACTTCTACATTATTCTTTTTGTAGTAATGCAGAGTTTTGTAAAAAAAAACTGTGACTAAGTTTCATTCGGGTATCATAAGATAGCCGAGTGTGTCAGTGAAAGTGTTAGCGACATACGTATTATATTGTCTAAAATAAAACCCACAATTTTGAATTGTCTCTCTAACTCTAATTTACTATATTGTCCTAAGACAATTTACTATCTAATATACATGTTAAAACTATATTATTTCAAGACTAAAAATATGTATAATGACAAAAATTTAAAAAAATCATGTATCAAGACTAAAAATATATCCATATCTCTGCGTGTCACTATTTATACAGGTGGGGGGGGGGGGGGGGGTAATGGGATTGGGAATACTCTCACTCGGTAGTGTTAAAAATAGGTAGTTAAAAGAAAAAATATATAATAATTAACGTTTAAATAATATACCAATTGAATAATTGTGAGTAAATAATATATCAACGTCTCATTATTTGTGATAAACAACGGTTTCCTTATTAGGGCCTATAAAAAATGTTCTTAAAAAATACAAGATAACCTTAAGAAAAAACAAACTTATATACACTATGTGCAATAAAATATCTTAGTCCACCGAGTGAGAGAAACTACATAATCAACAACAAGACCGTTAAAAGGTAGATGGAAACTCTTAAACAATCGATGTTGTCTAATGTCCATAAATATGGATTCTATAAATTTAAGTTGATCGGGCCGCCTCTTGTTTTACACATATTTTTGTCTGTAATGCCCTGTGGCCCCGGGAAGACACAGACCCCCCACGGGTACCACAGCACAGAACACACAATCTGGAATGAGATGAATTGCTGAGTGGTAGACCAGTAGATTCAGACCGGTCTAACTAGCAATAGATCTAAACCAGATAGCCCTTGGCCCCAGGTATGTATTGTAACACATGTCACTTAGATACAACACTGGAGACGAAGACTATCCGGTTAGTATTGCTGGGGTGGTGTTAGTGTGAGTGAGTGTATTTATTTAACCGTCGGTTATTTACAAATAAAATGTTTCAACCGACTTTTGCCCATATATACAAAAATCTATTTTTATATTACTATTTAAAATGAAAGTACTAAAAATATAAGAAAGGAGTAAGAGGCCCTTACAAGGGCCACACACATACGTTCTATATAAGAAGCCCTGAAAAGGGCTGTATGTGTGTATTCTTACCCTTTATTGACAATGTAAAAATCTAAAATAAAAATACAATAATTTAATTACTATTTACAAAAATATATAGATCTATATTAAAAATATTAAGACTAAAGTTAATAAATTATATCACAGATAAAAATAAAATTCTCCAGAACTGGCTTTCTTTTCAGTAAGTAACCTTGTAGGGGCTAAATTTGTAAATGAAAGAGGTTCGACCTTCATTTCATTCCCAACTAGTTATTACTATCCCAAAACCTTAAGATTTCTCTGTTTTAAGGTAATTGGGAGGGATGTAACCAATGCTTATAGAATGGCTTAGGTTATAAGTCCATATCTAAAGCTGGTTGGGCGGCCTAATGTGTTAACCATGAAAACTTCCACATTATTCTTTTGTTATAATGTAGAGTTTTGAAAAAAAAAGTGACTAAGTATCATTCGGGTATCCTAAGATAGCCGAATGTGTCGGTGAAAGTGTTAGCGACATACGTATTATATTGTCTAAAATTAAACCCACAATTTTGAATTGTCTCTCTAACTCTAATTTACTATATTGTCCTAGGACAATTTACTATCAATATACATGTTAAGACTATACTATATCAAGACTAAAAATATATATAATGACAAAAAATTTAAAAATAATCATGTATCAAGACTAAAAATCTATCTGTGTCACTATTTATACAGGGGGGGGGGGGGGGGGGGATGGGGATGGGAATACTCTCACTCGGTAGTGTTAAAAATAGGGAGTTAAAAGAAAAAACATAAAATAATTAGCGTATAAATAATATACCAATTGAATAATTGTAAGTAAATAATATATCAATGTCTCCTTATTTGTGATAAACAACGGTTTCCTTATTAGGGCCTATAAAAAATGTTCTTAAAAAATACAAAATAACATTTAAAAGAAAAACAAACTTATATACACTATGTGCAATAAAATATGTTAGACCACCGAGTGAGAGAAACTACATAATCAATAAAAGACCGTGAAAAGGTAGGTGGAAACTATTAAACAATCGATATTGTTTAATGTCCATAAATATGTATTATATGAATTTAAGTTGATCGGGCCGCCTCTTGTTTTACACATGTTTTTGTCTGTAATGTCCTGTGGCCCCGGGAAGACACAGACCCCCACGGGTACCACAGCACAGAACACACAATATAGAATGAGATGAATTGCTGAGTGGTAGACCAGTAGATTCTGACCGGTCTAACTAGCAATAGATCTAAACCAGATAGCCCTTGGCCCCAGGTATGTATTGTAACACATGTCACTTAGATACAACACTGGAGACGAAGACTATCCGGTTAGTATTGCTGGGGGTGGTGTTATCTAATAACAAATATTAAAAAGTAAAAAGCGTATGAAAAAGGATAGGAGGCCTTTTGTTAGCGGCTGGCCATAGGGCTAACACCTCCCAGTGTGGAGTAAGATCATCACCACTGGGAGTATGTCATGACCAGCCGCCAAAATCAGGTCCAGAGTTTAACATAATTTGTTGAAATCCCTACAGGAGGGGTCTATGTATGTATGTTGTCAGATAGTTGTTGGAGGGACAAGGCAAATGAGGCGGGATTCGCTGCGTAATTACGCAGGCGAAACCGCCCCAGGTGCCTCGCCCCTCCCACATGGTATATACTTGATTTGGATTGAAGAGGCGACCCAATCTAGACAGCAAACAAAACATATGTCATGGTGGTACTGGACTACAGGACTGTAGAATTGGGGCCGGGCCGCAACCCCTACCCCCCAGCGACACAAGCGGCACATTGAGCGTGAGCCCTTAGATGCCCCGCCGGCGTCGCCGGGATGCAGCGATCGCGCCCCGCTCCCCCGTTCAGACACCTAGCAGCAAGTGGAAAGCCAGGTTGCTCTCCCACTATGTGTATTCTCAGCTTAAATACCTGGGGAAGATCACCCCATTGGGAAATCCTAACTTTATTTTGTAGTCAAAATAGACTATGTGTGAATCTACATGATCTAAGTTTTAGATCTATCTAAGGTAGATCCAACTCAATTATTTTATGAGTGTAGATCTAAATAATTATTAAATATAACTTTATTCATTATTAATTATTCTTTACTAAGTAAAATTGACTGATTAAATGTCAAGATTTCAAAAGAGTTTCAGATCTATAAGTATAGATCTAATATTCCATTGAGTCTAAGATTGATTTCCAAGTATAAAAGCTAAGATTAATCAAATTATTTTGAAATATTAATCATAAAGTTCAATAATATATAAATAGTATGTTAAACTATAAGTATTTTGTGAAATAAACACAAAATTTCAAAATTTGTATAGATCGAGCTTGATCGAGTCGAAATATTGTTTAAAGTAGGTATACTATGGCTTTCCATAGTTTGAGTTAGTCATACTAACGACCTTGACCCATTCTGAAATCGAGCGATCTGATTGGTCGAAGGCTTTTTTGAATGTACAGGATTGTTGAGTTTCGACACTTAGTCGTTTTTAGCTAAAAAGTTCAAAATTTGTCAAAAAATTCTGGGCACGTTAAAAGTTTTGTATGATTGTTCCCAACAAGGTGATCAAGAAATTTTTGAAAAGTATTCACGGAAAGTGAAAATATTTCACTTTTAAGTTTTAACACCCCTACTATATTAACCAACCCCGTAGAGTGACTATGTTATTTGTCGAATTGCTTATTTAAGCACTATACGTATTTATTATTTAATTATGGCTTCCAATATAGTTTATATAATGTTTTTCATTATAAATTAGTCTTATATGATATTGTATCTATAAGACTCTATACTGTAGAGAACCTAAGTGAATGTAGGTCAATCTGGAATCTCGCAGTATATATACCAACTCCAAAACCGGATTGACCTACTTAAAATTTAAAGCGCTCTGATTGGTCGAAAGATAATTTGTCTCTCAACTTTCTTGTTAATCGACACTTAGTCGTTTTTTGGTAAAAAACCTCAGAATTTCACCAAAAAAAGTGAGCACGTAAAAAGTTTAGTTTTGTCATCTCTACAAGGCTGGTGAAGAAATTTTTTAAATTGGGCAAAAGGAAAGTCAAAAATTTTCCCTTTGAAGTTGTTACATTTGTATGTAGCTATGAGGATAAGTAAATATCCCATTTTTAATATGTACGGGTGTTAAACATTTGTCAGGGGGTCCCAATACAGTGCTAGTTCAGTGCGACAGTCCGAGAGTTTACAATTTTACCCTTAGGTTGTCATTAAGAGAGAAAATGGCTAGTTTAGGGTGTAGATAACTAGCTGAATTCTCCAGGTGCAGTACCCATAGTAAATAAGATTTAGTTTTTTAATATAAAAAGTGAACAAGTAACATATAAATGTTAAAATTTGTATATAATATATTAAGAGAAGTTAGGATGAGTTGATTATAATGAATTATCAACTGTTATAAGCTTATAAAACCAATTTTTTCATGTCTAGGTATTCAGTTTTGAAATCAGTCAAAAAGACCTTGCCTAGCTCAAAATATTAGCAGTCCTCTGATTGGTCCATTTTTATTTTAGACCAATCACAGGTAGTGTTATGAAATTGGCTTAGGGAGGGTATTTTATGCACCTGGAGAATGTTTTTGTCTATTACAAGGGTTTTTAATACCCTACAATGTGAATTTATAAGAATTACATTAAATTTCTTTCATTTTGTTAATAAAAGGTTTTATTTTATAAATATACCATATTATTATGGTTAAAATAGTCCTTTTTCTTGTTTATGTTTATTAATATTTTCAATATGGTAATTTTTAAGCAGAGTTTAACTCTGTTGGTGGAAAACTTGGTTCCACTGGAGTCTGTGCTCATAATCCTGAGCACAAATATGTTTTTTCATTTGAGATTTAAGCGGTTTTTATAAACCGTCAGAATATAACTTGTATTCTAATAAATTTATGAACTTTTGAGGTGAAAAATATCCTATAGTGGATTATTTTTCCAAGTTAAAAAGATTTGAACTCACATAATGAGACAGATATTGAAAACTTATTATGGTTTCCAGTATTAAAAATAAATAATATTTGCACTTTTAGAATTTTGCACTGTATTGGGTGATATAAGGTAAAAAAGCTGAGAAAATGGGGCTGGATCTATATCTTATCTGTCATTTGACAGTCAATAAGATACAATTCCAGCGCCTTATAGACTGATCCCCTAACCGCCTTACTTGGTTCCAGTAAATTTTGTATATTAAACTGGAGACCATGGGTTTGCAAGGCGGCTCTGAGATCAGCCCGGGGAGAGCTGTGAATGTTGCAGGATAGCAGAAAGTGGTCGGTTGTGTTCTTGACCCCACATTGGTGGCAAATAGGGTCCAGATCCTTGATATATCTACCAGCAGATCCGGACAGCAAATTCACCCCCAATCTCAGGCGGGTTATACAGGCATCAATCCTCTTGTTAGAGGAATAGATCCCTGGCCACCTGAGCCCCACCGAGTAAGTAAACCCGTTGGAGGATCCCACCTTTTCAGCAATAATGCGTTCAAAGTGATCCCTCCAACTCCTTATTGTATAGGATCTTACTATTGAGTTTACCTCGGTGGGTGCAAGGTCAATCACACGGTCAACCACTGGGTGCTTCAGGCCATCCTTGGCTGCTCGGTCCGCAATTTCATTACCCCTGATATCTACATGGGCTGGGCACCAAGCCATTACCAGGTTCAAACCCAGATCAACTGCCTCTCCATACTTTTGGTATATGGAGGCCAGCAGATCCGGCCTGGAATGACTCTTCATGTTGGTTATGGACTGTAAAGAAGAGAGAGAATCTGAAAGAATAATAGATTCTCTTGGTTTGTTTTGTAAAATCCAGCCCATGCAGATATCAATGGCTACCATTTCGGCTGTATAAATAGATAAGTTATTTGAAAGTCTCTCACTGCACGTTACATTTAAACTTGGAATGGTATAAGCACAGGAAACGGTTCCTGTGTTAGGACATTTGGATCCATCAGTATAGATCTTTAAGTACTGACTGTAGTGCTGATCCAAGTGATCCAATACTTTAATTTTAAGATTTAAGGGGTCTATTTCTCCCTTGTTAGTGTTGTGCAGTGAGAGATCTATCATAGGCGGTGTGAGCAGCCATGGTGAAGGGTGGTTTGGTCTGAAGTCTGCAACCTGCACATCACCGAGACCCATCACCTCTCTCATGTTTTGGGCGTGAGCCCCAAAGGGTATTTTAGGGTTTTTCTTTCTTAAGAGAGAGAAGTAACCGGTCCCGATGATAGCATTCACGGGGTTTTTGTCTTTTTGGGTCTGTGACCTGGCCCAGAACTTCACGACCTGGCCCATTCTACGGATTTCAAGTGGTGGTACCCCGGCCTCTGCCTCCAACAGGTGTTTTGGAGTGGATTGGAGAGCTCTTAGTGCTAGTCTTAGGGCTTTATTTTGGATTATATCAAGTTTTTTGAGATTGGAGGGGTTGGCAACAGTGTAAATTTCAGCACCATATTCTATTTTGGGCCTAATTAAGGTTTTATATAGTAATAAAAGACTAAATTTGTCTGATCCGTAATCTGTGTGTTTTAGAATTTTTAATAAATTTAAATCAGCGGTACATCTGTTAACTAATGAATTAATATGGGCATTAAAAGAGAGTTGTTGATCCAAAATCATGCCCAAAAATTTAGTTTGTTTTACCATTTGAAGTGGTGTACCGCCCAGGTTCAGCTGAATGTTACACTGTCTACCACCCCCATTTCCAAATAACATACCGACAGTTTTTTCTTTAGAAATTTTAAAGCCCCAGTCTAAAGACCATTCCCATACTAAATCCAAGCCTTTTTGTGCTTTCACCTCTAAATTTTTGATATTTTTACCAGAAACCCATGAGCCAGAATCATCAGCAAATTGGCTTGGAGTCATGCCGGATTTAGAAAAGGTTTCTGGGAGATCATTAATCATGATATTGAATAGCAGAGGTGAAAGAATAGCTCCCTGGGGGGTTCCCCTAGAGACAGATTCTGTCTCTGAGAGGGTCCCCCCTACCCTTACAGTAATTTTTCTACCCTCAAGGAAAGCCCTAAGATAAGTGAAGCAGTGCCCTGTTATACCAAATTTCTTTAGCTTGTATAATACTCCAAAATGCCATGTAAGGTCAAATGCGGCCTGGAGATCTAAGAAGATAGCCAAAACAAGGCGGTTTCTGTTTTTAGCCGCCACTACATCATGTTGAAGTCGAGCAAGTTGGTCTAAAGTGCTCCTTCCCTTTCTGAAGCCAGACTGAAAGGGAGTTAGTAAGTTGTTGACTTCAATGTAGTTTTCTAAACGGGCCTTGACCATCCCCTCTAGCAATTTCCCAGCATGGGAGGTTAGGCTGATTGGTCGATATGATTTTGGTTCATTTTTGTTCTTGTTAGGTTTTGGTATTGGTATAACACAGGCCTCCTTCCATGATGGTGGGTAAGAGCCCTCTTTCCAGATCCTATTATACAAGTCCAGCCATATCTCTAGAAGAGAATCTGGCATATTTTTAAAGAACTTGTATGAAATCTGGTCCAAACCCTGGGCGGAATCCTTTCTGCTACTGAGTATGAATTTTAGTTCAGAAATATTAAAGGGTCTATTCAAAAAGGTATTATTTTCCCCCGGCTCATATACTTCCTGTTCATGAATTGACTCAAACCTAGATTGGTAATTCAAAGTTTCTAAAGGGAGGTTTGAGTTACTTGAAACTGATTTATAATGTTTAACCAAAAATTGAGCCTTTTCAAAGGGAGTTTTTGCAAATGTATCATTATGAATAAGAAGCGGTACAGGTTCAGATTTTTTTCCTTTTAGTGCTTTAATTTTATCCCAGACAACTTTTGAAGAACCACGTTTAAAGTCAATTGTCCTAACAAAATCATTCCAATGCTCTTTTTTTGCTTCCAAAATAGTGGTTCTTGCATGTTTTTCAGAGCTTTTTAATTTTTCTAGGTTGTCTGGGCAGGGGTTTCTTTTAGTTTTTGCCAAAGTCTTTTTTCTATCCTGTACCGCTAAGTAGCAGGCTTCATTCCACCAGGGTGCTTTTTTGAAAACTTTTCTGTTGGAGGGTTTGGCCGGGCCACATTCCTTTGCTATGCCAAGAGCAGCATCAATGAGATTTTTTAGATATTGAGTTGTATCATCACTATAGACATGATCTTTTTGTATGTTTTTGCATTTAATTTTGAATTCTTGCCAGTTAGTTTTTTTGAATGAACATTTTTCTTGTTCTGTAGCCAAATTTGAATTGTTGCCAAAATCACAGGTAATCAAAAGTGGAAAGTGATCAGACCCCATTGTGTCATCATGTACTGACCAGGATGTGAACTGGGCTGTCTTAGAATCACAGTATGAGAGATCTATACAAGTTTTAGTCCCATTTGATTTATTTATTCTTGTTGGAGAACCATCATTTAGAAGAATTAGGTTATTTTGTTCTGCCCATTCCGAAACAATTTTCCCCTGTAGGTTCTCAGTTTTTGATCCCCAAGTAAAATGGTGGGCATTAAAGTCTCCTGTGATTATAAGGCCTTCCCTGTTCCCTGGAATAGCTTTGAGAATATCTTCCAGGGCGGTTTTGTCGCAGTTCCTGGAGTAGACATTTGCCAAATAATAGATGCCTTTGGCCAAATGCATCTGGATTAACTGGACTTCAATTTTGGTTTTGTTATCAGAGTCAATGGGGTTGTCTATAGAGATGTACTGATAATTAATTGAATTTTTGATATATAGTGCCAAACCTCCACATGTGATATTATTTTCTGAGAAATGGTTTTTATATTCCAAAGAGTATCCAGGAATAAATTTTAGAGACCTATCATTAAACTTAGTTTCCTGGATACATAAGATGTCCACATGTGGATTCCTATCTAAAAGATGTTTTAGTTCAAGAAATTTTGGTGCAGTAAGTCCCTGCACATTGAAACATACTATATTAAGGTTGTCCATTGATGCTTCTCCTGACATTCACTTTATTAATTACATTTGGGCGGCTAAGTCGCTTCATTCCAGGAGACCTAGTAGGTAACCTAAGAAGTCTCCTGCCACCTTTTAGCTTGCCAGGTGTCCTATCTACGGCCCTGTAACATGGGGGTAAAGGCGCTCTGGTCTTACTGTCTATTTTATGATCCACCTGTACTCCTGGTGCTTTGCTGTTATTTGGCAATATGCCTGAGGATGAAGACATGGCCTTGTTTAATGCCGAAATAATAAAAGATTGAAGATTTGTTCTAATCGGTCTGGATTTGTCTAAAATGATATCTTCAATTATTTTGGCCATGTCTTTAATTTTGAATTTTGAGTGGTTATATTCATCTTTTTGAATTATTATATTTTCATTAAATGAGGTGTTGGTACTTGTTTCTGTTAGAATCTTTGCCGTTGCACCAGGAGTACTTTTTACAGGTGTTTCCTCCTTGCTCACCACACCAGCTATAGACAGCCCCTCATAGGAGGAGGAGCTACAATAGCTGGTGTGTATGGAGACCAGTGAGTCCTCTCCAGAGACATTGAAGGCACTGCAGTCACTGACCGGTGAGGTATCTAAATCTGAAACCCTGGTCAGCGAACCTGCTGCCCCCCTCTCAGGCGAGGACTCAGGGGTCCCTAGAGGGGTTGATGAGGGAGGCCCTGTCTGGCAGGGGGTAGTCTTGGGGCTTTTGGCAGAATGTCCTGATACCTCCCTGCTTTTATTAATGACAGGTGAGGGTATTTCCCCCCCTTCCTTTGTTGAGGATGGGGGGGCAGTGGAGTGAGTACTATTCAATTTCTCACTACCTCTGTTTGGGGTTAGCTTGTTTACTCTGACAGGACTATTCTTATTTCCCCCTCGACAGGGTCCCCTATGATCTGACAGATCCAATTTCCTGTCAGCATCATCAACTATCCTGTTTGCCCTGGTCCATGATATGCCCTCTCTCTTCATCACCATGGTTACACATTGTGCTCTGATATAGAGAGGACAACCAGGGTACCAGGCAGGATGGGCATCTCTGCAATTGGGACATTTCATCCCTTTTGCAGAGCAGTAGTCGGGTTTGTGGGGACCAGAGCACCTACCACACTTTTGATCATTTCTACAAGTTTTTGCCCTATGTCCGAAGCCCTGGCATCTGAAACACCTAACGGGGGAGTATATAAATGGTTCTGTTTTGAAAGCTATTTTAGATTCCCCAATTTTGACGTATAAGGGTACCTTCCCCCTAAAAGTGAGTTTGACCGCCCCCGTGGCTCCAGTCTTTTTTGAGTGCACCCTTTCTAATTTTATCAACTCCACCCCCTCACTGGGTTCAAAAATTAAACTGGGGCGGAGTTCTTGAAGGTCTAAATCCAGGGGGACCCCATGAATTAGGAGGTCTGTGACTGGTTCACCCCGTGGAAGAGTAATTTCCACTGGGCAGTCACCCAGCCACAGATTCCTATTATTAATCACAGATGCCAGTGCCTCGGCCCCAGGGAATTCCAGCACCACCGAGCCGGACGCCAGTGGGGTCACCCTCTTGACATTTGGGAATTTAACCATTACTTGTTTCCCAAGTTTAAGAATACTAGTTTGTTTTAAAAGAGTTGTGTTGGATCTGGACTTGAGGATCCCTATATATTTGGAAGGGATGTTTAATCGATGCTTGTCCTGGGGGTCCAAAGACGATCCAACAACTCTTTCGATGTCAAGAGGGTGCCTCCCCGGCGCCAGCACCTTAGTTTTATTCTTGTTCAATTGACTAAGTTCGAGCCAACTACCCGCCATGTTTAAGTGGGGGTGTTGGACTATATAATAAAGAGAAACAGGTGAAAACACCGGTCCTGCCTGAGTTTATTTTATTTATTTTAAGGCAGCACCAATGTTTCACCTTCCACCTAGTGAACACAATATACAATTTTACAACAATGGATATGGGGGGGAAGAGGGCAGGGTGGGGTAGTGATGTGACACACAGTAATGATGTGATACTTTCCAATAATATTTGAAACTTTAACGAAAAATATAAGTATAAGTATCTATCGAAGTTCAGGTAATGTAAGTCTAAACTTAGTATTTTATCAATCAAATCATAAAGAAAAAAACAATATGATATATATTTATATGTATTGAACCCAAAGAGTTTTGAGAGACAATTGTATACTAATGTGTATAAATGTTGTAGACCAAAAGTAAACCCAATTTTTCCCAAATACGTATGTCCCTTTATATTTTTAAAACGAGATGAGGAATAGAAAAGATGACCTAAGTATCCGAAATTTTTTATCCGAAAATATGGCCAGTTCAAGAGAATATGTATCACAGCAATGCCTAACATAAACAAAAATCAGTAGAATAATAGTCAAATAAAAGGAATATGGGTCTCCTAATGCATAAATATGAAACAATTTTTTGAAAAACAAAGGTTTGACAATAAATAGTATAAGTAGTAAGACTACTGAAGTAATAAATAAGAAATAAATAAATAATCTAATAAACGAAAAATGTCAAACCTTAATATTTAATAAATAGATCCTGTCCTATCAAATAATTTAAATGCACCTAATTAAAATGAAAAAATAAAAATCTCACTCTCGACGACTTCGTATCTGTGAGTACTACGGCGTTCCATAAACCAAGCAAGAACCAAAAACCACTGAAGCGTAACCAGTCTACACAGTATAGGAGGATAACACACCATATAACTATTGTCGCTGTTAAGTTGATACGATGACCATACAAATAATAAGTAAGTTGAGTTGCACCACACCAGCCACGCCACGCCACGCCCTTCCACTCCACACCATCCACTATCACCATAAATATGCCCACACCATTCACCATTCACCATCCAGTCTTCTTTCTTCTATAACTTTATTGAGAGTTGAACGTGCTAATTTGGTCACAAATGCCACCAATAAACAAACGTTAAGTACAGTGTATCAGTCAGTCAATATTGACAACCGCTAGAGATTAGCGTAAAGGTATTCTTCAAACTAACTGATCAGCTTATACAGAACGTTGTTGCCTGGAGACGAGGCAATTGGTATGTGTGGGGTGGTGTTATATGTGATAACAGATATTTAAAAGTAAAAAACATAAGGAAAAGGATAGGAGGCCTTTTGTTAGCGGCTGGCCATAGGGCTAACACCTCCCAGTGTGAAGTAAGATCATCACCACTGGGAGTATGTCATGACCAGCCGCCAAAATCAGGTCCAGTGTTTAACATAATTTGTTGAAATCCCTACAGGAGGGGTCTATGTATGTATGTTGTCGGACAAATTGTTGGAGGGACAAGGCAAAAGAGGCGGGATTCGCTGCGTATTAATGCAGGCGAAACCGCCCCAGGTGCCTCGCCCCACCCACATGGTATATACTTGTTTTGGGTTGAAGAGGCTACCCAATCTAGACAGCAAACAAAACATATGTCATGGTGGTACTGGAATACAGGACTGTAGAATTGGGGCCGGGCCGCAACCCCTACCCCCCAGCGGCACAAGCGGCACATTGAGCGTAAGCCCTTAGATGCCCCGCCGGCGCCGCCGGGATGCAGCGATCGCGCCCCGCCCCCCGTTCAGACACCTAGCAGCAAGTGGAAAGCCAGGTTGCTCTCCCACTGTGTGTTTTCTCAGCTTAGATACCTGGGGAAGATCACCTTATTGGGAAACCCTAACTTTATTTTGTAGATGAAACAGACCATGTATGAATCTACATGATCTAATTTTTGAATCTAAGGTAGATCCGACTCAAATATTTTATGAGTGTAGATCTGAATAATTATTAAATATAAATTTATTCATTAATTATTATTTTTTACTAAGTGAAGTTGACTGATTAAATGTCAAGATTTCTAAGACATTTTAGATCTATAAGTATAGATCTATTATTCAATTTAGTCTAAGATTGATTTCCAAGTATAAAAGCTAAAATCAATCAAATTATTTTGAAATATTAATTATAAAGTTCAATAATACATAAATAGTATGTTAAACTATAAGTATTTTGTGAAATAAACACAAAATTTCAAAATTTGTATAGATCGAGCTTGATCGAGTCGAAATATTGTTTAAAGTAGGTATACTATGGCTTTCCATAGTTAGTGTTAGTCATACTAACGACCTTGACCCATTCTGAAATCGAGCGATCTGATTGGTCGAAGGCTTTTTGGTTGTACAGGATTGTAAAGTTTCGACACTTAGTCGTTTTTAGCTAAAAAGTTCAAAATTTGTCAAAAAATTCTGGGCACGTTAAAAGTTTTGTATGACTGTTCCCAACAAGGTGATCAAGAAATTTTTGAAAAGTATTCACGGAAAGTGAAGATATTTCACTTTTAAGTTTTAACACCTCTACTATATTAACCAACCCTGTAGAGTGACTATGTTATTTATCGAATTGCTTATTGGAGCACTATACATATTTATTATTTAATTATGGCTTCCAATATAGTTTATATAATGTTTTTCATTATAAATTAGTCTTATTTGATAATGTATCTGTAAGACTCTATACTGTAGAGTACCTAAGTGAAAGTAGGTCAATGATGATGATGATGATGATGATGATTGGTGTTTATTTAGGGGTCAGTCCGCTCTAAACAGATGCATTATGTGCAGACCCCGGGGTGTGACCCTTCACCCCTTAAATATAGTGTTTTGGTATCGAAATTAGGTCAAATTTTGTTAAATAAGACCCAATATAATTCATATTGGGTTTGTTTACTTAGTTAGCCAAAGATGTGGTAATTTGTTTAGCCAAAGATAGGTTCTCCCCTTGTTGTGCTAATTCAGCACCTAAAGTATGGGGATTTTCCTTGTATATATAGTTTATTTTTACTCTAGGCATTTGTTTGATTAAGTGATTTGCCTCAGTATGTTTGATTGCTAGGTGTGTATTGTGGTATAGTATTATGGATGCTGGTGATTGCTAGTCTGGGTGTTATTTATGTGTGTTTGAATTGGGTCATGACCTAATTTTGTTTATTTTTAGGTATTGACCTAGTGACCTACATTACTTATATCAGAGTAGTGTTGACATGCAAGTATTGTGATTGTGGCCCATTAGCCAAACTGGGCTTTATGTTTGTTGCAATCATGCCTGTCAAAGAAGCGCCACCAGGAGGAAACGAAGAAAGCCAACCCCCACGACCTCGGCCACCAGTATCCCACAGACAAAAGAAAGCGACGAAGAAGCCCCCCCCCTCTTGGTTTCTGTGGCTATCTTGAATTCATAGCCTGATCTAAAGTGAAAATGATTGTAACTAGAGAGTTACTATTTAATTGTTTTTGATTCGTTCATTTATAGAAAGTTGAAAAGAGTTTGTTGCATGAGCATTTTTGTAAACCAAGAGAGGGTACCCGCCCCTGTCCCAGAATGCTACTTCACCTATACTACAAAGTCGTTTTATTTACCTAAAAAGACATGGTTATTTACTACATAGGTACGTTTTTATAACAACATATAGTTATACATAATTACATAGTTATACATGATATATATGTGTTTATGAATGGTGAATAACAAAAACAGGATAGACTAAGTTATGAATATTCAAACGATTGGATGATATATCTGACTATATTTTACATGGTAATAATGCATGGTAATGGTGAACATTATATTGTTTATTTGCATGATTATTCCAGGTTTCATATATATATATATATATACATAGCTATAGGTAATATATGGCTGCTTTTTAGGAAGCAGTAGGAGAGAGATAGCAAGACACGAAGAGACAACGCATAAGAATACTGATATATGATTTACATATTGTTAGTGATTTTTTTGTTGGAGAGGGATCTCCGTGTTAGTATTTTTATAATTTTTATTCCGTCACCTGCATATAAAAAGTACATATATTAAATGTTAACAATAAGGTTACATATTGAGTGATATTATATTCGTAAAGACAAGATAAGGTATTAAGATAGAGAAGTACACAATATATTGATAAATCAGCGGGAGCACGTATTATATTTCAAGCACATTTAATCTAGCACTATATTATCAATGATGATGAGGAATAACACATATTTTTAGAGCACATTTGTTGAAACACTATGGTATATATCAATGAAAATTGGAAGCACTGATTTTATGATCTTCCCTCGGTGTTGTAAAGTCTGATTTTAGCACTATAGTGTCTGTAAAATATGACACCGAGGGAGGTGTGTTGAGCACTCCGTATATCTAATACAATTGTTCATTACGTTAGTGGCACTACTAATAGTGTTCTTTTTATTAAAATATCACTATTGGCACCCAATTTATCACTTTTTGTAGTGTTGAGCACTATGGTTTGTGTCTCTATTTGGGTGTTAGCACTGAGCTTCTGTTATTGTACACTGGTAACTTCTGTTGTTCTGTAAGTAAGACATGTTATTAGTGTGGGGTTAAACTAAAATAGGTAAATAGTTCGGGTTAGCTACTAATGACATAAAAAATATATGTATGTTGGTTATTAGTTGATCGGTAGGTTAGGATAATAGTTAAGTTAGAGTTCTACTTCCAATTATATTTGGATCCTACTTATTCTGTCTGTTTAGCGCTGACAAGATGCCTGTTTACTTATAATCCCTGGTCATGAATCTAATTTTTAGGTTAGGTTTAGATTAGGATATTCTAGTAATTTACTAATATAGTTATGTTGATCTAAAATTGATTTGCTTCTCGTATCTTATACGAAAGAAAGAATATGTTCGAAAGGATGTTATACTGAGAAGCAGTTAAGTTAGAAACATAAATAAAAACTGTTTGAGTGTTTTACCTTGTCAGGTTGTGGAGTCTACTGGGTCTAACTTCTTGAAAATCACGAACGGTAACTCTGTAACATCAAAAACTTTAAAAAATCACGACGTGCTATTTTACCGGTTCACCGTTTCCGCTATTATGAAGGATGTCACATTTTTTAAGTTTTTTATTGGATTTTTATGTTTAAATAGGTAGGTAGGAGTTAATAGTTGGATTAATACGTTTATTTGAGTTATATATTTTTGATAAGGGTCAGGGTCTTGGGGAATTTTCATGTGGATTTTTGGTTATGACCCTATTTAGCCTATTGTCTTCAGTTTTCGCGACTTTGCACCAAACTGATATTTTGGTTCTAGTTGGCCTGGGTATTGGGGAGGTTTGGTATTATATGTTGGGATTGGCTTAGTAGAGGTCTTGTTTATGGTGGATTGGGTCTGAGGAGTGAGAAGATTTGAGGATTTTCTCAAGAGGAAGGATTTGGCTTGGATTTGGAGAAGATGGGAACTTTGCACTATGTGGAATGGAATGAATGGAATATTTAGGGTGTATTCATAATCTAATTTGGCTTCACCTTGTATTTTATTGGTGCGGCTCTTTTAGGTTGTGGGTTTGGCTCTATTTAACATCTACTATTGGATCTAGATGGGAAGAAGTTATGGTGGATCACAGGGATATTGAAGATGGCCATACTTAACCTCATGTGGTATCCTTCATAATAGAAGTTTTAATGATATTTTAGATTTCGTTTTATTACTTATCATTTATATTTTATATTTTTTAGAATGGTCATTTATTATTTAATATAGGAGGTGGGGGATACCCCTTGTTTTTTTCATATTAAGTTATTTATTATGTCATTAGCTACTAGTATTAGGTTATTTTGTATCATTGACCTGGAGACTTACCCAACTAGCTGACCGAAGTCCCCAGGCCGGTGATATTGAGTTCGTTTTTGTGACTCGAGGGCTTACCCAACTAGCTGACCGAAGCCCTCGGTGTCACTGATTGATTATTTTTATCTTATTTTTAATTAGGAGGGTGAATTTGGTTTATTTTTTAAGTTTATTATTGCAAAGCTAACCTGTCCCCCAAAGTTCATGAGGCTACAAGGTTAGATTTGTTTCTATGGGGTCTTTTTTACCTAATTAGTTTAATATTGATTGGTTATATAAGTAGTTGATTTTTATTTGGTATAAAGCTGCCTGGTCCCCCAAAGTTCATGAGGCTACCTAGTCAGATTTGTAATTTGGGGTCTTTTATGATATTTTCTATTAAGATATCCTACCTCGGCTAGATAGTCCAGTAGTATTTTAAATATTTTGGTTGAGTTTTCATTATCGGGAAATAGTAGTGTTACCTTGGTGATTGATGGTATATCAAGCTCGAATAGTTTGTTTTTTAGTTTTTGTCTGGGTTTATCATATTTATTACAGTCAAATATTAGATGGTCAAAAGTTTCTGGAGCTTGGCAGTTTGAACATAGTGTTTTTACTATACATTCAGCACCAAGGTAGCTACATCCCAATCTTAATTGAGTTATTGCTTTGTCATGAGCTGGTATAGCTGAATATTGTTGGATTTTTGAGGGGCATTTTCCATATATTATGCCTTTAGTTGTACAGTATTGGGGGAATAACTCATTTTTAAATTTATTTTTAATTTTGGCTTTTATGATGGTATACATTTCTTGGACACTTAGTTTGATATCTATAAATTCTCCATTTAGGGATCCTTGTTTGGCTATTTTGTCTGCCAATTCATTGCCATCTATACCTATATGACTTGGTACCCAGTTAATACTTATATTTATGTTAATGTTATTTAATTCCGTTAGATATTGAAGGATGTCATTTACTAGTTTTGGTCTATTTTTTGATTGGCCTGCTTTTATAGCCTGAATTGAGCTTAGAGAATCAGAGTACAGGTTGATATTGTTAGGTATTGGTACCTCATTTATGGCGTTAAAGTATATCCATTTAAGAGCTTGTTTTATGGCTGTGAGTTCACAGCTGAATATTGTGACTCTATGGTCTAGTTTAATAGCTTTTTTATGGATGACTTTATTATTTTTATCTAGGACAATTATTCCTGCCCCTGCAATTTTTATATCAGGATCTTTACTGCCATCGGTATAGATTTCCCATTGAGTTTTGTTATTATTAATTTGTTTCATTACTTTATTCTTATTTATTGAGTCAGGGTCTTTTTTATTGATAATTTTGGTTAGATCAGTATTAGTATTTGGAAGTTTTAATCCTATTAGAGTTCCGTAGAAGGGTGGGGAGATATCTTCACTATTTAGTTCATATTCCTCAATTAGTCTTTGAATTTCTACTTAAGGTATATGGGGCTTTTAGCCTTTTTTGTTTAGTTAATTTATGTTTAAGGTTATTATGATATTTTATTTTTTCATTGATTGGTAAATTGTTTTCTAGTTTAATAGTTCTGGCCCAGTATTTCATCATAGACATTTCTCTTTGTAGGTTAAAAGGGAGTTCATTACTTTCAATTAGTAGAGGCATGACTTTTGTATGAATTGGGCATCCATTGATGATTCTAAGCGCCCTATTTTCTATTTTTTGTAATTTTTCTAGTTCAGAGTCTAGTGCTGAGTTAAATACTATACTACCATAATTAATTTTGGATTGAATTAGAGCTTTATATATTGTTCTTAGGTTTTTCTTGCTGCAGCCCCAGTTATGTCCTTTGACACATTTAATTAGATTTAGGTCCTTTTCACATCTTTTTATTATGTTTTGTATATGTTCTTTCCAGTTTAGTTTGTTGTCAAAAGTTAGACCTAATAGTTTAGCTGATTTTGAGAAATTTAATGTCTCCCCACAGAGTTTTAGTTTAGTCATGTTGGGAGAAAATTCATTTATTTTAGATTTAATAGGTTTGAATAGAACTACTTGAGTTTTTGATGGATTTATTTGGAAGCCATACTCTAAACTCCATTTTTGTATAGCATTGAGGGCATGTTGGATGCTTTTGAGCCCTTTTTTGATGGTTTTTAGTTGGGTCCATATAGCTCCATCATCTACAAATTGGGATAAGTCTATTTTATATAGTTTTAGTTTTTGTGCCTCTTCATTACTTTTATCTAAGGCTTCTTGAAGAGTATTCATCATTAAAGAGAAAAGTATAGGGGAGAGAACACTACCTTGAGGGCATCCATTGAGGGTTTCCTCAGTGTGGGTTGTCTCCCCTGCATAGTTAACTTTTATTTTTCTTTTTGATAAGAAGTCTATGAGCCAAAATAATAATCTACCTTGTATTCCTGCCTTAGTTAGGATATCGATTGCCCCAGTTGTCCAGAGTTTATCGAAGGCTGCAGATAAATCTAAGAATACTGCTAAAATATGTCTTTTGTGAATTTGGGCTGATCTAATGTCATGTTCTAAACGTAATAAGTTATCTTAACATGAGTGATTTTGTCTGCAGCCTGATTGAACCTTGGACATTTTGTTATTTTCCTCAAGATAGTTACATAGTCTGGGTTTTATCATTTTTTGCATGAGTTTAGTGAAAGTTGAAGTTAGGGAGATTGGTCTATATGATTTGGGGTCATTTTTTAGTTTTGAGGGTTTTAGTATGGGAATTATTATTGCTTCACTCCAGGAGTCTGGTGTTTCTCCTTTCTCCCAGGATTGGTTGAATAAATCTAATAGTTTTTGTTTAGCATTTAGAGGTAAATTTTTGATAATGGTATAATGTATACCGTCTTCTCCAGGGGCTCCCTTTTTACAGTTTTTTAAAGCATTTTCTAATTCTAGCATTGAAAAGTCTTGGTTATAGGGGATATTAGTCAATTTGTCTTTTTTATGGTCAGTTATGAGTTTTTCTAATTTTTTATTCCAATGTTTCTTTTTTTTGATGAATTTTTTACTAAAGCCCTCATCACTACTTACTTTAATATAGTTATCAAGTAATGCTTTTGATTTTTCTTTGGCCTCAGTTATTATCTTGCCATCTACTATAAAGGGGGGGTTGGAAGGAGGCGGGCGTCCCTTAATTTTATTGACAAAATCCCACATCTCTTTGGATGTGGTTCTATTATTTATTTGGGAACAAAACTTTTCCCAGCCTGTTTTTTTAGCCTCATTTATAATGTGTTTTGCATCCCTTCTGGCTTTTATAAATGCGTCAGAGTTAGTTTGATTTTTATTACCTTTGGCTCTATGCCTTAAATTTTCTCTTAATTTTATAGCTTCATCACATTCTGGAGTCCACCAGGGGACTGATTTTTTGACTTTTTTGTTATTATTGGGTTTTATTTTTGGTATAGTTTGGTCTAAGATGTTCTTTAAGGTTTCATAAAATTTATTGAAATTTTCTTGAATATCAGTTTCAGATTTATAATGTTTGAATTCAATTTCTGCTAATTGTTTAAACTTTTGCCAGTTTTCATGGGATGCTTTTTTGATATTCCATTTTCCATTGGGATGTCTACCCTCATGAGAAAATGAGAATTCAATGGTTACCTCTATTGGTAGATGGTCACTTCCTAAGGAGTTGTCAATTATATAAAATTCACTGTTTGTTTGGAGTTTTGCCGACACTATTGCTAGGTCTAAGGCACTGTCTTTACAATTTGGTGTTGGGGACATCCTAGTTATTTGCCCATCATTTAAGTAAGTTAGGTTATATTCATCAAGAATTTTTAATAAGTTGTCTGCCTCACCGTCACACCTTATATCTCCGGGGTGTTCCAAAATATGTGTTTTAGGTTTAAGTCTCCTACTATTATATTATTTTTGTTTTTATCAACATTGGATAGTATTTTATTATATCTTCCTAAAGTATTATATTGGGCCTGTGGGCAGTAAATGTTAATTATGTTAACTTTAGCTTTTGTTCCAAAGACAGTGATGGCACATGCTTCCATGTACTCATCTTTTTCTAATTTTAGCTCTTGAAATTGTAAACCTTCAATTGCATATATTGAGACACCTCCCCCGGTGGCATATTCTCGTTTAAATTCTATTGGGGTTTGGTACCCTTTTATTATTACAGGTTTATCTTTAGGTTTAAGGTGAGTTTCTTGGATGCATATAACATCTATTGTTTTATTATGTTGAAAGAGGAAGTTTTCTAATTGGTATTTTTTATTGTTAGATTCCCTAAATGAGAAACTTCTAGCATTCCATGACATGACGGTGAGGCTGGACAGAGCTTTTGTTTTATGGCCTTGTTCCGTCATGGTTATTTATTTAGTTAATTGTTGGTTATTATTATAGTTTGGCCTATTTATATGATCTTAATAGGGTCTTTTTATTTAGCGGGGTGGTTTAGTTTATCTTGTTTTTTAGTTTCCTTATTTATTATTAGAGAAGGGTTGTAGTAGGGGTCAAATGTGAATTTTCTTGGGAAGGGGGGGCAGGGTGTTGCCAGAATATGTTGGTATTTAGGGGTAATTTTAGTTTGAGCTGGCTGGGTAACCAGTTTTGTAGCTATGAACATAGGTTCTGTGTTTGGGCCTGCTTTTTCAATCTGCTCGGCCGCAGTGATTGTTGGTTGATGTTGAGTTATGGGTGCTGGGCCTGGAACTTTCTTAGGCTCAGCTGGTGTTGTTTGGGTGGTTGTCGGGCCTGAATTGCTTCTGGTCCCGGCTAGTGGTTTTTGGGTTATTAAGGCCTGAGTCAAGATGCTGACAATTTCTTGCTCGGTTTTATTCACTACTTGTTTAGCCAAATCAGATATGTTGATTTGGGGTGGTGTATGTTGATGTATTTTTTTGGGGGGATTTTGTTTTGGTTGGTTAGGTCTATTTTCTTTAGAGCCTAACACTTTTTTGTTAATGGTGTTGATCTTATTGCAATACTTCTGATAGATTTTACACCCTTTGTAGGCTGCACCATGAGCCAGTCCACAGTTAGCACACTTTTTACTTGATTTAGTTGTGCATTGGTGATGAGTGTGGCTACCCGCACAGTGTGGGCATTTAGCAGTATTTTTACATTTTTTTGTTAGGTGACCAAACATCTGACAGTTATTACATCTAAGTATGTTTAGAAGAGATGGTTTAACTGTTTGACCTAAAATTTGGGTTGGTACAGTGCTAGTAGTAAATTGCACTGCTACCTGGCCGTTTTTAGTTTGGGTGACATTATGAATGGTTTTGTCATTGCTTAGTTTGGCTTTAAAGTCCTCAAACGTCATATTATTAGGGATATCGGTGATGCCTTGAGTAAGATTCATTCTTTTGGTTTGGTTGTTATTTTGTTCGATATCAATTTTATAGTCATATTTACCTTCTTTGAAGTTATTAGCTATGGTCAATCTGTCTTTTCTTATAAGAAATTTTTGCTTGTCTACTACATTATCAAAATTAGAGTTTATTTGTTTAATGTAGGCGGCTCCTACATGTCTTGTAAAGGAATCTACCACTTTAGCTTTGATGTTCCTGGTTAATCTCAGGAGTGTTCCTATGATTTTAAGTAGGTCAATCCGGAATCTCGCAGTATATATACCAACTCCAAAACCGGATTGACCTACTTAAAATTTAAAGCGCTCTGATTTGTCGAAAGACAATTTGTCTCTCAACTTTCTTGTTAATCGACACTTGGTCGTTTTTTGGTAAAAAACCTCAAAATTTCACTAAAAAAAAGTGAGCACGTAAAAAGTTTAGTTTTGTCATCTCTACAAGGCTGGTGAAGAAATTTTTTAAATTGGGTATAGGGAAAGTCAAAAATTTTCCCCTTGAAGTTGTTACATTTGTATGTAACTATGAGGAAGAGAGAATATCCCAATTTTTATAAGTAAGGGTGTTAAACATTTGTAAGGGGGTCCCAATACAGTGCTGGTTCAGTGCGACAATCTAAGTGTTTACACTTTTACCCTTAGGTTGTCATTAAGAGAGAAAATGGCTAGTTTAGGGTGTAAATAACTAGCTGAATTCTCCAGGTGCAGTACCCATTGTAAATAAAATTTAGTTTTTTATTATAAAAAGTGAACAAACAACATATAAATGTTAAAATTTGTATATAATATATTAAGAGAAGTTAGGATGAGTTGATTATAATGAATTATCAACTGTAATAGGCTTATATTACCAATTTTTTCATGTCTAGGTATTCAGATTTGAAATTAGTCAAAAAGACCTTGCCTAGCTCATAATGTTAGCAGTCCTCTGATTGGTCCATTTTTATTTTAGACCAATCACAGGTAGTGTTATGAAATTGGCTTAGGGAGGGTATTTTATGCACCTGGAGAATGTTTTTGTCTATTACAAGGGTTTTTAATACCCTACAATGTGAAATTTTGTAAATTTCATTTAATTTCTTTCATTTTGTTAATAGAAAGGTTTTATTTTATAGATATACCATATTATTATGGTTAAAATAGTCCTTTTTCTTGTTTATGTTTTTTAAAATTTCCAATATAGTAATTTTTAATCAGAGTTTAACTCTGTTGGTGGAAAACTTGGTTCCACTGGAGTCTGTGCTCAGAGTCCTGAGCACAAATATGTTTTTTCATTGGAAATTTAAGCGGTTTTTATAGACCGTCATAGTATAACTTGTATTCTAATAAAGTTAAGAACTTGTGAGGTGAATAATATCTTATAATGGGTTATTTTTCCATGTTAGAAAGATTTAAACTCACATTTTGATACAGATATGGAAAACTTTTAATGGTTTCCAGTATTAAAAATAATTAATATTTGCACTTTTAGAATTTTGCACTGTATTGGGTGATATAAGGTAAAAAAGCTGAGAAAGTGGGACTGGATCTATATCTTATCTGTCATTTGACAGTCTATAAGATACAATTCCAGCGCCTTATAGACTGATCCCCTAACCACCTTACTTGGTTTCAGTATATTTTGTATATTAAACTGGAGACCATGGGTTTGCAAGGCGGCTCTGAGATCAGCCCGGGGAGAGCTGTGAATGTTGCAGGATAGCAGAAAGTGGTCAGTTGTGTTCTTGACCCCACATTGGTGGCAAATAGGGTCCAGATCCTTGATATACCTACCAACAGATCCGGACAGCAAATTCACCCCCAATCTCAGGCGGGTTATACAGGCATCAATCCTCTTATTAGAGGAGTAGATCCCTGGCCACCTGAGCCCCACCGAGTAAGTAAACCCATTGGAGGATCCCACCTTTTCAGCAATAATGCGTTCAAAGTGATCCCTCCAACTCCTTATTGTATAGGATCTTACTATTGAGTTTACCTCAGTGGGTGCAAGGTCAATCACACGGTCAACCTCTGGGTGCTTCAGACCATCCTTGGCTGCTCGGTCCGCAATTTCATTACCTCTGATATCCACATGGGCCGGGCACCAAGCCATTACCAGGTTCAAACCCAGATCTACAGCCTCCCCATACTTTTGGTATATGGAGGCCAGCAGATCTGGTCTGGAATGACTCTTCATGTTGGTTATGGACTGTAAAGAAGAGAGAGAATCTGAGAGAATAATAGACTCTCTTGGTTTGTTTTGTAAAATCCAGCCCATGCAGATATCAATTGCTACCATTTCGGCTGTGTAAATAGATAAGTTGTTTGAAAGTCTCTCACTGCACGTTACATTTAAACTTGGAATGGTATAAACACAGGAAACGGTTCCTGTGTTAGGACATTTGGATCCATCAGTATAGATCTTTAGGTACTGACTGTAGTGCTGATCCAAGTGATCCAAGACTTTAATTTTAAGATTTAAGGGGTCTATTTCTCCCTTGTTAGTGTTGTGCAGTGAGAGATCTATCATAGGCGGTGTGAGCAGCCATGTTGAATGGTGGTTTGGTCTGAAGTCTGCCACCTGCACATCACCGAGACCCATCACCTCTCTCAAGTTTTGGGCTTGAGCCCCAAAGGGTAGTTTGGGATTTTTCTTTCTTAAGAGAGAGAAGTAACCGGTCCCGATGATTGCATTCACGGGGTTTTTGTCTTTTTGGGTCTGTGACCTGGCCCAGAACTTCACGACCTGGCCCATTCTGCGGATTTCAAGTGGTGGTACCCCGGCCTCTGCCTCCAACAGGTGTTTCGGAGTGGATTGGAGAGCTCTTAGTGCTAGTCTTAGGGCTTTATTTTGAATTGTATCAAGTTTTTTGAGGTTGGAGGGGTTGGCAACAGTGTAAATTTCAGCACCATATTCTATTTTGGGCCTAATTAAGGTTTTATATAGTAGTAAAAGACTAAATTTGTCTGATCCGTAATCTGTGTGTTTTAGAATTTTTAATAAATTTAAATCAGCGGTACATCTGTTAACTGATGAATTAATATGGGCATTAAAAGAGAGTTGTTGATCCAAAATCATGCCCAAAAATTTAGTTTGTTTTACCATTTGAAGTGGTGTACCGCCCAGGTTCAGCTGAATGTTACACTGTCTACCACCCCCATTTCCAAATAACATACCGACAGTTTTTTCTTTAGAAATTTTGAAGCCCCAGTCTAAAGACCATTCCCATACCAAATCCAAGCCTTTTTGTGCTTTTACCTCTAGGTTTTTTAAATTTTTTCCAGAAACCCATGAGCCAGAATCATCAGCAAATTGGCTTGGAGTCATGCCGGATTTAGAAAAGGTTTCTGGGAGATCATTAATCATGATATTGAATAGCAGAGGTGAAAGAATAGCTCCCTGGGGGGTTCCCCTAGCGACAGATTCTGTCTCTGAGAGGGTCCCCCCTACCCTTACAGTAATTTTTCTACCCTCAAGGAAAGCCCTAAGATAAGTGAAGCAGTGCCCTGTTATACCAAATTTCTTTAGCTTGTATAATACTCCAAAGTGCCATGTAAGGTCAAATGCGGCCTGGAGATCTAAGAAAATAGCCAAAACAAGGCGGTTTCTGTTTTTAGCCGCCACTACATCATGTTGAAGTCGGGCAAGTTGGTCTAAAGTGCTCCTTCCCTTTCTGAAGCCAGACTGAAAGGGAGTTAGTAAGTTATTGACTTCAATGTAGTTTTCTAAACGGGCCTTGACCATCCCCTCTAGCAATTTCCCAGCATGGGAGGTTAGGCTAATTGGTCGATATGATTTTGGTTCATTTTTGTTCTTGTTAGGTTTTGGTATTGGTATAACACAGGCCTCCTTCCATGATGGTGGGTAAGAGCCCTCTTTCCAGATCCTATTATACAAGTCCAGCCATATCTCTAAAAGAGAATCTGGCATATTTTTAAAGAACTTGTATGAAATCTGGTCCAAACCCTGGGCGGAATCCTTTCTGCTACTGAGTATGAATTTTAGTTCAGAAATATTAAAGGGTCTATTCAAAAAGGTATTATTTTCCCCCGGCTCATATACTTCCTGTTCATGAATTGACTCAAACCTGGATTGGTAATTCAAAGTTTCTAAAGGAAGGTTTGAGTTACTTGATACTGATTTATAATGTTTAACCAAAAATTGAGCCTTTTCAAAGGGAGTTTTTGCAAATGTATCATTATGAATAAGAAGCGGTACAGGTTCAGATTTTTTTCCTTTTAGTGCTTTAATTTTATCCCAGACAACTTTTGAAGAACCACGTTTAAAGTCAATTGTCCTAACAAATTCATTCCAATGCTCTTTTTTTGCTTCCAAAATAGTGGTTCTTGCATGTTTTTCAGAGCTTTTTAATTTTTCTAGGTTGTCTGGGCAGGGATTTCTTTTAGTTTTTGCCAAAGTCTTTTTTCTATCCTGTACCGCTAAGTAGCAGGCTTCATTCCACCAGGGTGCTATTTTAAAAACTTTTCTGTTGGAGGGTTTGGTCGGGCCACATTCCTTTGCTATGCTAAGAGCAGCATCAATGAGATTTTTTAGATATTGATTTGTATCATCACTATAGACATGATCTTTTTGTATGTTTTTGCATTTAATTTTGAATTCCTGCCAGTTAGTTTTTTTGAATGAACATTTTTCTTGTTCTGTAGCCAAATTTGAATTGTTGCCAAAGTCACAGGTAATCAAAAGTGGAAAGTGATCAGACCCCATTGTGTCATCATGTACTGACCAGGATGTGAACTGGGCTGTCTTAGAATCACAGTATGAGAGATCTATACAGGTTTTAGTCCCATTTGATTTATTTATTCTTGTTGGAGAACCATCATTTAGAAGAATTAGGTTATTTTGTTCTGCCCATTCCGAAACAATTTTCCCCTGTGGGTTCTCACTTTTTGATCCCCAAGTAAAATGGTGGGCATTAAAGTCTCCTGTGATTATAAGGCCTTCCCTGTTCCCTGGGATAGCTTTAAGAATATCTTCCAGGGCGGTTTTGTCGCAGTTCCTGGAATAGACATTTGCCAAATAGTAGATGCCTTTGGCCAAATGCATCTGGATTAACTGGACTTCAATTTTGGTTTTATTATCAGAGTCAATGGGGTTGTCTATAGAGATGTACTGATAATTAATTGAATTTTTGATATATAGTGCCAAACCTCCACATGTGATATTATTTTCTGAGAAATGGTTTTTATATTCCAAAGAGTATCCAGGAATAAATTTTAGAGACCTATCATTAAACTTAGTTTCCTGGATACATAAGATGTCCACATGTGGATTCCTATCTAAAAGATGTTTTAGTTCAAGAAATTTTGGTGCAGTAAGTCCCTGCACATTGAAACATACTATATTAAGGTTGTCCATTGATGCTTCTCCTGACATTCACTTTATTAATTACATTTGGGCGGCTAAGTCGCTTCATTCCAGGAGACCTAGTAGGTAACCTAAGAAGTCTCCTGCCACCTTTTAGCTTGCCAGGTGTCCTATCCACAGCCCTGTAACATGGGGGTATTGGTGCTCTGGTCTTACTGTCTATTTTATGATCCACCTGTACTCCTGGTGCTTTGCTGTTATTTGGCAATATGCCTGAGGATGAAGACATGGCCTTGTTTAATGCCGAAATAATAAAAGATTGAAGATTTGTTCTAATCGGTCTGGATTTATCTAAAATGATATCTTCAATTATTTTGGCCATGTCTTTAATTTTGAATTTTGAGTGGTTATATTCATCTTTTTGAATTATTATATTTTCATTAAATGAAGTGTTGGTACTTGTTTCTGTTAGAATCTTTGCCGTTGCACCAGGAGTACTTTTTACAGGTGTTTCCTCCTTGCTTACCACACCAGTTATAGACAGCCCCTCATAAGAGGAGGAGCTACAATAACTGGTATGTATGGAGACCAGTGAGTCCTCCCCAGAGACATTGAAGGCACTGCAGTCGCTGACCGGTGAGGTATCCAGGTCTGAAACCCTGGTCAGCGAACCTGCTGCCCCCTTCTCAGGCGAGGACTCAGGGGTCCCTAGAGGGGTTGATGAGGGTGGCCCTGTCTGGCAAGGGGTAGTCTTGGGGCTTTTGGCAGAGTGTCCTGATATCTCCCTGCTTTTATTAATGGCAGGTGAGGATATTTCCCCCCCCTTCCTTTGTTGAGGATGGGAGGGCAGTGGAGTGAGTACTATTCAATTTCTCACTACCTCTGTTTGGGGTTAAATTGTTTACTCTGACAGGACTATTCTTGTTTCCCCCTCGACAGGGTCCCCTATGATCTGACAGATCCAATTTCCTGTCAGCATCATCAACTATCCTGTTTGCCCTGGTCCATGATATGCCCTCTCTCTTCATCACCATGGTTACACATTGTGCTCTGATATAGAGAGGGCAACCAGGGTACCAGGCAGGATGGGCATCTCTGCAATTGGGACATTTCATCCCTTTTGCAGAGCAGTAGTCAGGTTTGTGGGGACCAGAGCACCTACCACACTTTTGATCATTTCTACATGTTTTTGCCCTGTGTCCGAAGCCCTGGCATCTGAAACACCTAACGGGGGAGTATATAAATGGTTCTGTTTTGAAAGCTATTTTAGATTCCCCAATTTTGACGTATAAGGGTACCTTCCCCCTAAAAGTGAGTTTGACCGCCCCCGTGGCTCCAGTCTTTTTTGAGTGCACCCTTTCTAATTTTATCAACTCCACCCCCTCACTGGGTTCAAAAATTAAACTGGGGCGGAGTTCTTGAAGGTCTAGATCCAGGGGGACCCCATGAATTAGGAGATCTGTGACTGGTTCACCCCGTGGAAGAGTAATTTCCACTGGGGAGTCACCCAGCCACAGATTCCTATTATTAATCACAGATGCCAGTGCCTCGGCCCCAGGGAATTCCAGCACCACCGAGCCGGACGCCAGTGGGGTCACCCTCTTGACATTTGGAAATTTAACCATTACTTGTTTCCCAAGTTTGAGAATACTAATTTGTTTTAAAAGAGTTGTGTTGGACCTGGACTTGAGGATCCCTATGTATTTTGAAGGGATGTTTAATCGGTGCTTGTCTTGGGGGTCCAAAGACGTTCCAACAACTCTTTCGATATCAAGAGGGTGCCTCCCCGGCGCCAGCACCTTAGTTTTATTCTTGTTCAATTGACTAAGTTCAAGCCAACTACCCGCCATGTTTGAATGGGGGTGTTGGACTCGATAATAAAGAGAAACAGGTGAAAACACCGGTCCTGCCTGAGTTTATTTTATTATTTTTTTAAGACAGCACCAATGTTTCGCCTTCCACCTAGTGAACACAATATACAATTTTACGACAATGGATATGGGGGGGAAGAGGGCAGGGTGGGGTAGTGGTGTGACACACAATAATGATGTGATACTTTCTAATGAAATTTGAAACTTTAATGAAAAATATAAGTATCTATCGAGATTCAGGTGATGTAAGTCTAAATGAAATATTTCATCAATCACATTAAATTGAAATAAACAATATGATATATATTTATATGTATTGTACCCAAAGAGTTTCGAGAGACTTTGTTCATTTTGGCTGAAAAGTTGCTTAAGTATAAAAGTCAACCGATCCCTAGAAAGTATCCATGGTGACCAGACCTAGAGCAATTAAGACGGTGGAGGATATCGATTATCGATTTTTTAGGATTAAAACACATGTTCTTGATCGGAATATGGCCCAAATAGGGGGGGGGGGGGTATAGATTTTTAGGCAAACTTATACTTCGAAATTTATAACATTTTATAATGTACTTACATTGTATGAACTGGATGAGTCCCGATTTTGGCAATTTCACTTATGTTCTTATAACTATAACTTTTCACTCGCTGCTAGCTCCCATCAAAGCCCGGGCTCATTTTAAAACCCAGAACCCTGCGCTTCTCGTGGTGTAGGTTACATGTTGATCGAGCCGGTTGATTAACGCTACAGTCTGGTCGAGTGAGTAGTGCTCTGGATGCCTTTTCTACCAATGTACAAGAGCAAACTTTTTGATTTACCGGCCGATTTTTGCGTGAGTAGGCTCATTTTACTCGTCTTCTCAGCCCGATCACGGAGATGCCCAACATTAAAAATTCCGAGCACCCAAGCCCGAGCAACGACCGGGTACAGACCTCCTATGTAGGGCTCATTGATAGGGGCGCTTACAAAAGCAAAGTTTTTTTATTTGCCGGGCGATTTTCGCGTATTAGGCTCATATTACTCGGCTCCGCTTACGGAGATGCCAGCCATTAAAAAATCCGAGCTCAGATGCATTTAGTCTGAGGGCAGAGTTATTTTTCTTGTCAACAGTCAATAATCGTGCATTCTATAGAACGAGTTGGGCAGGTGTGTTCAGAGTGTCGCCCTGGGCTTAAAATATAGGTACGACAATGTTGGAACGGGCTAGCTCGGCTCTACCTGCCTATGGTGACTGTTTTAGCCTCCTGGGTTATATACTCGGTCAGGCTAAACTACAAAGGCCCTATACATAGACTACACAGTGACCGAATGCTGTGCTTGCCGCCCTGAACGAACCGGTAGTGGTATTGAGCTGATTTTTACCAGGCTCGCAGCGCGTTCCGATGGAAACATTCTCTGCAAATTTCAACTTGATCGGACTTGTGTTACAGTCTAGGCAAGCGGCGCATGTTTTCAACCCCGCTGATTTATATTGTAATGTATATATACGAACGCGCATGAGCAATTCTGCCGTTAGCTAACCAGGCTTGATATCGAGCTGAAATTTTGCAGGCGTGTTGGGGGTTCGAAGGGTCACATTCTATTAACGTTTCGATTGGATGGATCACCGCGTAACAGGTTGGAGCCCGCTGACTTCTACAAAGTATATAGCCTAGTATATAGCCTATTACCCTACATTAGTACGGAATAGCGGAACTTTATACACTCTTCGCATTTTTCCGCATGCTTGCTTGCTGGGTTCGTTATTCGTCCTTAGTCATTCTTGACTAGCAGTTCGCACGATGAACAATAAACTTTTAATCTTCGGGGACAGCTACGTCCGCAGATGGGAGCAGGAAGCAGGCATCGAGACCAACCGGTACGAGTGTACGTGGATGAGAAGGGGAGGCCTACGACTGGATAGCCTTCCTGAACAGATGCTGACAGAGGCCCTGGCGCACAAGCCTGGCCCCAGTTTCACAAAAAAACTCAACTTTGTACTCAAACTTAATCTTATGTTTTGATCATTAGTTTTACTTATTTAATCAATCTAACACCAAATGTAGTATCATTAGAAACCCCTATAGCGATTTTAAAGCTGTACTATATAAAATATAACTGAATTTCATATTTAGATAAGGTTTAATTTAATTGTATTGATTTGAGTCTGTTAATGAACAGTTGAGTTAATCTCAAGTAATAATTGAGTTTGTGGCTTTAATTCAATAATCAAACCCATGATATTTTATGTTGAAACATTTCATATATTAACATGATTATGATCATCTAATAACGGCCATTCCAACTACATTGACAAGCTATTTAGAGACCAAAAACACTGGAATCTGTTATTGGGTACGTAAAGTTTTTTTTGTGAAACTGGGGCCTGGTTGTGATTTTGTTGCTTGGCGGCAATGACATACGCCAGGACTCGTGCAAAGTGGAGATCTTTAGACGGCTGAGGGACCTTGCCTGGCTGTTTACGGTGCCTCGGCACGGAGGGTAATCATCTGCGAGTTGGTCACCCGCTTCAGGTTCAGAGGTGGGCTAACTAAGTCAACCTTTGACGAGATCCGTCTGGAAGTCAACAATCAACTCAAGGCATGGTTCGGGCCAGATGTCGTCAGGTTTCCAAGACTGAAGAACCAGGGCTCGTACCTGGCTGACGGTGTGCATCTTGCTCCCAATGGTTTGGTGGTGTTCAAGAAAGCCGTGCAGTGGGAGTTGAGATTCACCGACCCCAGACTTACGCTTTCAGCTTAAAAACAACGCCGCTTTTCAGGGCCACATTTAACTTGTGAAGAATTTAATTTCAACTCATGTCAACCCCTTTACATACATACATTTAGATATAACAGCAGTCCATTATAATATATATAAGCCCTATATAGGATGCCGGTACCTGGTCGGGTATCCGGACTTTTGCCCCCTTTTTTGACAGGGTGGACATTTGCCCCCCCCCCCTCTGTTTTTTTGAAGGCCGGACATTTGCCCCTTCGTGTGTTTTGGCCATACTAAAGGGCCAATAGAAATCAGCAGGGTCAAAACGTGCACAACCAGCGTAGACCTTAGTACTAGGCCGATCAACTTGAAACTTGGATAGAGTGTTGCCCTTAGAACACGCTGCATGCCTGTAAAAGTTCAGCTTCATACCAAGCCTGGTTAGCCCGCTGCAACCAGTGGTAGGTTAGCAATGACTGTGCATATCGTATAGTGACAATAGAAAACAGCGGGGTCCAAACATGCACAGCTAGCCCTGGACTTTGTACTTGTTCTATCAAGTTCAAATTTTAATACATTGTACCCCTTACAGTAGGCTTCATGCTTGGTAGATTTAAGCTCGATACCAAGCATGGTGAGTCCGCTGCAACCAGTGACAGGTTAGCTAATGCTTGTGTATAGAGTAAAGTCAGCGGGGGTTCAAACGTGTGCAGCTAGCCCTGGACTTAGTGCTAGTCGGATCCAAGTGAAACTCAGATAGAATGTAGCCCATACAACACGCTGCATGCCTGTAAAATTCAGCGGGGTTACAACTTGGGAATAGTGAATAATACTTAATACTTGTCTGTCCAATCAACCACTATTGTTCACCTTTAGAAGCTAGCTTATAATGAATGAGTGGAGTCGGAGAGCATTCCATCAAGTTGTTACCTACCAAGAACAACAACTCTGCAACAAGTTATGTACGAGTGGCCTTGATTGGAGCTTCATTTATTATATAGCTCAATAGTACGGTACATGCCTACAGTAAATAGATGCTGCGCCCTAGTAGCTAGCTAGTAGCTTAAAGGACTTTAAACATTTCTCTATATATAAACGGTGCAAAAGGGTTGGAACACATTTAAAGAGTTCAGACGACTTTGTGGTGGTGGCCTGGGATCCAGCCTAGAGACGGTCGGTTGAACACCCAGATGTGAGCAGTCGACACCAGTCCCGCTTACCATAATATCAAGCCATATCAAGAAGGATAACTTAAGCATATCTTGGTAATTATAAAGTAATCATTCGCTCTTCTTCATTTTTTTCTCGTAAGTGACAAGCCAGATCACACTATCCATCTGGACTACCCGGGCAGATACTGTGTGTACTCAAGCACCTGACCGAATACCCCAGATAGACGGAGCCTTCTGTGTCCGTCACTTACTTGCTGCCTGGCCGGACTGGCGTTGATTTAGCGTTGATTATACTAGAATACAGGATTGTATCTACATCTGGAAACCCTAATTACTCTGTAATTACCAAGACACCCGAAAGCAAGCCTAAAATCCTTTACCCCGCTCTCAGCAGTGATCTGCTATCTTTGTTGGTAAGCCGGTTGCTGAGCCACTGCATCTGTGAGGCCAACCTGGCCAACAAACGCTGGCCTTGCTCGCTATAGACTTATAATGCCGATGTTCGGCTTACAAATCTTATCCAGCTTATATATCCAGAATAATATACGAGGTTTTAGTCAAACCGCCAATTTCATCTACCAGCACTTTATCACCTGGGTCCAGACCGCCCAGCACGGCCCGCACACCTCGCCAGTAACTGAGAGGAATGGAATTATACCTCCAAACTTACTTGGCTTAACATGCCATAACATTTTCATCTCTTTTCCATCATATTTCCTGTCAACCATCTCAGTTAAGGTTAACCTGAACCATGGACCCCGACTCGTTTACGCTTTACCGTGAATATTTCTCAGAGTCATCTGTTCGCGGACGCGTTACTTTTAGCCAACGCGCAATTGGCCGCCATATTTAAGCATTCGGAAAACCGCTCGGGTGATTCCGTAAACTGACGATCAACCCTCGGATATATTTGGTGGATGAATATGTCGAAAATCACAGCATTATTGTTCGGTTTTAAGCCTACGCTAAAAAGTAATCCCTACGGAGATGAACGAAGTTGCCGGAAAGTGTCGAACGCTATTAAAGATGGCTGCCGAGAAGATAAAGAATGTCAACACATTGAAATTATGGAGGTATTTTGTGTAGTTCGACGGATAGATGGATTTGTATTCGATTGTAATTGATTTGAATATGATCAAAGAAGTGTTAAAGCGATCTAAAAGTGTTTGATCGATTCTGCATGGCTTTATAATGATGACGGTAAGTCGATTTTTTGCATCATTTCATTGAATCAATTGTAAAGGAAACTGAAAGTAGAATTGACGCGTTCCATAAATTGGTGCACGGATGCACTGAACCTTAAGGCTTGAGAAATAATGAATTATGCATGAGTCGTATCAAGTTTTCACCTGATATTCTGGAATATAATGAAATAAATGTATCGTCTTAAAAGGCAAATACTATTCAGTATTGCTTGGTGAAGTCTCATGGGAACAGGTCATTTCTCCACTAAGTCATTTCTCCCCTGGTCATTTCTCCACGTTTTAGAAGTCATTTCTCCACTTTTAGTGGTCATTTCTCCACTTACGCTTTTGTTTTAATGTTGTTGTTTTTTTAATTTTCAACCCGACTGTTAAACAAGTACTTACAACTTGTATTAATCACTTTTGAGTGCTTCCTGGTACTAAGCCAGTAGGATATAGTTTCTTGTTCATGGAAACAACTTGAAAGGTTTTAGATTGGATTCTAACCAACATGGAAATAACTATCGACTGATAACCAGTCCAATGTTGTAACTGCTCGGTCATGCCAGCTCCACTCTTATGAGTTATGATAAAAGTTAAAACAAATGTTTAATGCAAATAATCGGACAGTTATGCAGGGATGCGGAAATTTTTTCCCACTAATCAACAAGCAAGGGAATTCTGAAACTCAACATGTCTTGGATCATAATGCAAGTAGAAATTCAAGATTTAAGAAGAAATATTGAAAAAAAATTATCTTAAAGACATACTGTTAAATATTAATTGACAATGAAAATGTCACTGTTGAAAATAATTGATCATTAAAAATTTCTCTTGAATAAGTATTGCTTTACATTCTATTTTGTATATTTATAGCTCAAACTATTACACATATACAGGCAAGTTGGATAGAAATATTTACTTATACTTGTCCACTGATATGGATGTACATGTCAGATTTGTTGGGTGTGAGGATTCAAAATGCTTAGATATCAATAACTAAGGCACAAAGGTAAGTCTTCCTAATTGACAGCCTATGACTTTATTACAATTAACCCTCTTGCCCTACGGCTGTTCTCCTGATTGTGAATTGGAGATTGATCAAGCAAAGTGACTCCTAGTTTAACTGATTGAACCATTTTCTGTTTAACCACAGATATACATGTACTAAAGACTCTAAGCTAGACTGAACCGATTATGCTGATGATTATCACAAAAATATTTAACTATTAAGAGCTAGTCACTTAGTATTCTAAGTGATAAGAACTTAGGTCCTGAATCAGCATCAGATTTTTAGCATCAAATGTCATAAAAGGAGAACTGGTCAGGTACTAAATTGAACCGATGGCCTCTAAGTTGCCTATTTGATACTTTGTTGATAATAATGTACACATTGGTCAAAATTAAAGATTGGTGTATATCCAAATATGTAGCCTTTTTTAAGCCTTATTACATTGTGATATTATTTTGATTACTTAGAAGTTAGACTAGTTATATTTCATGACTTGCATCTTTTTCAGGTCACAAAAGAGTAACTGAACCATAAGTCATTAAATGGTGTCAACAATTGTTGTTAATGAAAATAAATGAAAAATAATAAGAGTATAAAGCTGGTAATGAAAAAAGTAGCTGTAACACAGTTAGCAACAATACTATCTTAAGATATTGGCAAAGGTAAAAGATTCATGTATATTTGTCAATCTCCCATTACACATTTTTGCATCCGTGATTGTACTTTTTTATTTAACATTTTGATTCATCAATGATTCACTTTGACAAAATTTACAATCTTGACTAATATGTGCCATAGTCAGATATGAATACCGGTATATCTAATTCATTATTATTTTATTCATTATTTAGAAATTTAGAACACCATCAAATTTATCCAAAATCAAAGAGCACAAAACATGCTGATAGTGGAGATAAAAAGCTGCTGTATTATTAGATTATATCTATGGCATTTGGCTTTCAACCGACATGTGGAAGTAGCCCAAAATGCTATAAAACATCTAGAAATATGCTGTCCTAAATAGACAATAGAAAATAATTCACAAAGTCATTGCAATTGAACATGTATCTTTGTAGAGCACTAGGTCTGTTAAGCTATTCATATCACCATCAAATGAGGCAAGAAAAAGCATCCATTCAAGTTCTTTGTTGCGACTTCTTTTTTTAGGTGACTTCTTTTTTAGTCGCGACTGCATTTTTGTCATGAAATTGACTCAAAGAAAAGAAAGCCAGAGCTAGCCCTGATCCCCACATCATTGGATTAAGACACTGAAATTTATGCAAGTTAAGGTTGTAATGCACGAGTAGAATTACTAATAGTAACTAGGGATTTCATATTTAGTGTATTTGGATTGTATTCCAGGCCATGACTGGTTCCTACCTTCTATATAATAAATATTTATTGTATCGAGGGAGAAGGTGTCAGCTCCTTGTAGAAAGATAAGGAAAACCAGGTAAATCTAGGATTCAAGGGAAGTTGATAAGTTGAGCTAGCAGCTTTCCATAACTCAATAACAAGCCTTAAAATATGTAAACTTCAATACTTATACCAAAGCAAATGTCTTATAGTGAAACCAAAACTACTGATTGCATTTATGATAGTTTACTTAGTACGAAGCTTTAGGTTTGAGCTTTCAATATTCAATGGATATAAATGAACTTGCTTAAATGAAATAATGGTATGTGTGATGAAAGTTTTACCCGACTAATACAATTGATATTTCAGATGCTGTATAACACCATAGATGGATATTCTACATTCAACAATGCATACTAAATTTGGTGAAGATTGAGGAGTTCAGTGATTTAATAACAATAAGTAAGTAATTTGATTAACAAATTATTTATATTTATGTGATAGTATCATTTTTAACATATTTTTATTTCTAATTTAATAATAAGAATTACCAAGTGTATTAAAACACTACTTAATGAATACACATATATATGTTTCAAGTACATGTATGTATAATTAAATTTTGTGTTCTATAAGTGTTTGATTCTGTGGCTTCAGATGGTGGAAAAAACTCTTTTGGTTGTAAGTATAGTGATGAATTATAGATATTGATGACTAGCGGTAATTGAATTATATTGCATTGGTTAAAGCAATATATATCTAGTAGTTATAGTTGAAAAAAATAGCCTTTATGAAAGATTTCTGTATGGTAGTACTGTTTTAATTCAATTCCACCTGCCAAGTCTGATTCTTTTGATATTGATCTTTTCTGCTAATATTTTTTTAAATTCGGATGCATAATGATAATTCTGTCACTAAAAATATTGAAATAAATTGGTCTCCTGTTGTGAGTTTTTCATTTGTACTTTTTAACATTTTCAGGTGCCAGCATGCTGTAAGATCAACAAGGATATAGACTATTTGTTTTATCATACTGATTGTTACAGACATGACAGTTTAGGAACATAAGATGTTATAAAGATATTTTCATACATGACTTCAAAGAATTCAAGACAGTGCTTATTAATCTGTAGTTTGAAGAAAACATTGATCAATTATGAAGAATCATCCATGTGAAAATGAACCCTCTGGAGAAGAAAAGTGGATATTTGACGCTCAAAAAGTTCATTGTTTTGAGAAATTGAAAAATGAATATGCATGTAATAAATGTGACAATTAAAAGATCTAGAGCTGTCATTGATGGGCTTGAAGTGTATTGACGATATCAATATATTGAGAAATTAATATTGACAATACATGGATATATATCCATTCCCTCCTTGCTGTACTATTCAGACCATTTATGTTGTCTTTAACTCATTATAGATGTATAATTGTCATGAATGTCTGTGGTCTAGTACTTTTTCCTCAATTTTGATGCTGTCAGTGTTTTAGACCTATCAGTTAATATCATGACAGCGCCCCTGTTTTTGCTTACAATTGAAGGTTTGTCTCACAAATTTGACCCTTAAGAGTGACTTTTATTTGTTTACCTATAGATATGTTTTTTTTATTGATATTTCAAAATGCCTATCAATTATTGATTGAAAATCGATCAAATTGATTGACAGTACAGCAATGGAATCAATGACAGCTCTAGAAAGAAGAAGTTGACACTAGATGTCTTAGATTCATGATAACAATACATAAAAAATAGGTCATTTTAAGTGGAACATGCCTAGAGCTAAATCATTCCGAATAAAGTTGACTGTAAACTATAATTGCATGTATATCATTATGGTTTTGATTTTATTATTTGAAAAGAAATGTTAGGATATGTTTCTATACTTTAAATACATCTAATCATTCACTTTTTGTTCAACTTATGTACAATCTATTCAGGGCTAGACAATGCTCAGTAAGTTGCCCAGTTAGACAATCAGATTTATTATCAACTTGGTCAAACCCAATGTCTTCTAGTAGTAACAAGTTGTCAGAACCCAAATATAAGTTGTCAGGGTTAATAGTATGCCCTTAAATGTTGAGTCTGGGTATCTGCTAAATTATTGATTTGTGTTTTATTTATTTATTGTTTGACTACAATGGCTAGTTTCACTAGATCTATTTATTCAAATTAGTTTATTAATATGGTATTATTTAAAAAAAACTATTCACTTGAGCTTAGAGTGTTTGACTAAATAACTATTCAACTGTAAACCATTTTGAATTGATGGTCAGGAAAGATATTGTCATTAGTTGGCGGAATAGTGATACTAGAAGTAGACTTCAAAAACCTAGCTTTAACTTTTTTTAAATTAAACAGTGTAAAATTTATTTGGTTCAAGCAGACTTTCAAATTTGATTGATCATTGCTGAATTTACTGTTTAACAAAGCATGGTTTTCAATGCCAATAATAAATTGTTAATTTGAATTATGTCATAATTTGTATTATAGTTAATATTTTTGTATTTTACACCATTTCTTTCTATTCGTAATTAGCAATTTTGTCACTATTCACTTGGACAGAATCATAGATGTTTTTACTGTAAAATGTTCCTTTAACAGCTGGATATAGGTTTGAATAGACTTGACGAATGGCATAAAAGACTGCATTTTATTTTGTCTACTGAAGCCCGCTAGTAATTTTACTACTAGTGTTTCAATTCATTTAACCCCAAGACTTTAAAAGTAATTTTAATTTCATTCAAAGTTTTTTCTATATTTCAAACTAAGCATTCAAGAGTAATTGTTCATAGTTAAAAACTCTTTCTTGATGAATAATTAGTTTATGTTTTAATATAACAATAAAAATTAGACTTTAAATTTAAAAAATCTAACTTATACCTTTTATGTATTCATTTAGTTTATGTTATTGCTTATCTAATTAGAAAAAATATTAATAAAAAGGTTGTTCAGAAATTTATTTATTTTCAAGACTTTTGTCTGCACCCCTATTTTGTATAGTGCTAACAGATCTGTGTGTTATGACTAGCAAAGCCTTATAAGTTAGGTGTTTGATTCTCATGCAGATTTTCGGAAGTAAATGGTTCATTGGGGCTCTTGATTTTGTATTTTAGTGCAATGAAAAATTGTAGTAAACACTAGAGTCTTGTTTTAAAAAGGAGTTATTTATCTGTCAAAAATTTTGCTAGAATCTTAAGTAAATTATAATTGGATGCTGGCTTTTAGGAGGAGTTGGTCATGCGTGAGAATCAATCAATTAACTAGCCATTTACTTTGTAGATATATTACAGACAAACATCCTATATAGGATAACTGACTGCCAGTAGGTACATAAAGACTTGAGACATGTCTTTATACAATATTGAGATTCTTCATTCATGTTTACAAGTTACATCAACTTGGCAAACAGTATGTGGGACATGTAAATATTCAGCTGTTTACAATCTGAGACACCAGACTGAATGAGGCCTTAATAAAAGGTAGCTAGTAGTCAAGCACTCAATGGCAATCATTTGCCATGTAACTACCTAATATCTATCTTATAGATAGAGCTAAAATATGCTTTGGCTAAAGCTTACCGTAAGCTCACAAACCCTCTGTGAGAGGTTTACATCAATTTGAATGTGGTTTAGTAAAAGGTGGTTTATATGTTCAACAGAAAATAGTTAAGTTATATTGCAACAAGGAATTAGATATTATTGTATGTTATCTACTGGTATGTCTATGACTGCAATTACTCATCATCCTAATCCAATGTCACTGGAGAGGCTTAATTAGATCTTGGCCTTGAGGCTTCAATTGATACTTAGTAAAACCATGGACCCCATTTACACATTTAAATAGGGTCCTTGGTATAACCTTTACTTGTGGCCGTCAACTGCCTGCTTGATAGGCAGAGTTATAATGGCCATAGAAGTCTTTTAGGAACAAACTAGAGCATGTAGAATATACAATGATTACGAACATTGTAATAGTTCAGTCTCCTTTGCTTTCAGTCCTGGTGGTTGAGTGGTAAAAATGACTCTCAGTATATATTTCAGTGATAATACATGTAATCAAGTCTTTTCGATGATGTGATTGGTCAAACACCCTGATGGTACAAATCTAGTGACTGTATAGAGGCTTTATAATGTAGCAGAGTTATAATATGGCACTTGTACGCCCTTAACTAAAAACTAGATTTTATGACTACAAGGTAGAGTGACCACTTACAACTCAAGAGGTTGTTGGTTCAAATGTCAACTTGGACCATGGACTTTTACTGGGTTACATTTGGCACCAAATGTAAACATTCGGCTAGGAATTATGTAATGGCACCCTTAAATAGTCACAAAGGCAATCAAACTCCAAGAATTTGATAACAATTCTGAAAGGAGTAGGTGTATGTCACCAAGTTATGATACAGCACTTGTTTGCCTTCAAGCTAGTTTTTAAGGCGACAAGGACAGGTGTCTGCTTATATCTCTAGACTACCTGGGTTCGACTATGAGAATCATGGAATTTGCATGGGTTATAATAACAAAGAATGCAAACATAAATAAACAACAGAGATTGATATCAATTTTAACACTGTATTTATTTATATATAATTAGATTCTATATTTTAGATTTATATACAATATTATATATAATATTTAATTATTGAATTAAATGTTCTTTTCTAAAACATATTTTTCATAGCAACTTGATTACAAAGCTAAAGTTTTTAAATCCTCATGACAATTATTTCCCTGGATGTGTCCGAGATTGCACTAATGACAGTTTATCCGAATATATATCCACTTTGAAGATTTTGTCGAATAAGAAAATCCGACCGATTCTAAAGTTAAAATCAATTTGAATCAATAAGATGGCATCACTTTCCGGCCAAATATATCACTCCTTTCCGGAATAATCACGCTTTTTCCAAATTTTTAACTAAACATCAATATTTTTACAATCACCGCCATTTTGTCGATCATGTGATACCGAAAGTAGTGCCATTTCTTCAATGGCGGCCTCCTACATATATCCGAGAGTATGTTACGCAGTAATATCCGAGGTCGTTCCGAATGCATATTTAAGGCACAACTCGACGCGCTTTCCTAGTTACGCTATGTGAACGTACGGGAACCTGTTAACATTTTATTGTTTTCGATCGCACTTATTGTTGCGCGGTTTTGTTTTTTTTTGTTTAAAAAATGTTTCCAGTGTCTAATATTTGTTGGCAATGAGTTATAAATTTAATTAATAGATACTTGGCGAACGTTTATGGGCTTAGTTTAGCCGTGACATTTCTCTAAAATAAAAACCGACATGCTTAATTGATAAATGGCACATATTGTTTTGCTTACATATCATGATTTACTTAAGCGTGATGAAATTTTTAGTCTTTAAGATGATATTTTCTTATTTTCTTCAACTTATCGGCCTTTTATATCAATATCTAGGTAGCTGTTTTGTCGACATGTACGTTGTACTTGCTTTTTGTCAATTAATGAATACGATTACTCTTTACTTATGATCATAGTAGTATTATATTATATTATCGTCGTAATTTCGCTGCATGTATATTATAAGTAAAATTTATCTACAGAAGCTGTGTTGACCTTTTTAATAACCATTGATTTTATGCCTGCATGTTTAAGTGGTTACAATTCAGGGGCGGTCCCAGGATTTTTTAAGGGGTTCCTAACTTTTTCAAAGGGGGTCTGAACTTCAGAAACACAACCACATTATACACATTTTGTAGATTAATGCAACATATTTATAATAAAAACTACATAACCATTAAATCTGTGTTAAGCACGGAGAAAAAATGCTTCATGCTACTTAAAAATGATTTGCTGTCAATAAATAAACTAATGGAAAGGTACATTTCGGAAATTCTAGGGTGGTGGGTCCGGATCCCCCTTCCCGCTAGATCCGCCTTTGATTATGAACTGTATTAAACCTTTAATATACATTTCCATATTGAATAATTATTCAGAATCACTGCTTTATTCCATGTGAAATAATTCTTTATTCACTCTCAAAGGACTCACATATGGAAGCTGATTTATGCCATGTCGTATTTTCGTTTCTTTGCCGCGAAGAAACGAAAACACGATAAATCCATAGTTTGTCGTAAATTCGTCTATTCATTTCTTGCCACGCAGAAACGAACACACGACAAAATAAATACAACAATACTGTCGTATCTTTCGCGGCGAAGAAACGAAAATACTACATGGCATAAATTAGACACCATACACACAAGTATTTATACATGCATACCTTCAACAAGACTGACAACTTCTCAATATTTTACCTTATAAAAGGATTAAATTAACATTTTGTCTAATTCTCGTACAACTGTTGCAATTGAAACAACCACCTTCACATAGAAATTACCTTAATCCCAGCCAACATTTCACATCTCTTCTATGTCGGTCCTATCTGAACTTCTTAGTTGGAACAACATCAGCCTAATCTAGAAAGTGCAACATGGACTTTGACCTTGATCGGACATATGTCATATAGCCCCTATCCAGCCAACTTGGAAAGGACATAAAATGGACACAATATTTCCAAAATGCATCTCAGCTTCATATGTAATATTTTGTTTACATATTTATGATCTATAATGCTATAATGACTTATAATGGCAGTAATAATTAAAATTCATAGAACTGAGTTTATATAAAGGGAAAGAAATCGTGTGTATTATGTATTTTATGTTGTGTGAGTGATTGCACTTTATCAATGAATTGGAATGTTATATTATTATTATAAGTTTATCGTTTTTATGAAGTCAACGTATATCTGTGTTTAATCATGTTACATATTATATTAAATATATTTACTCCACATGAAGTGTTGTTTTTATTTACATGTAAACCAAATTTGACTGGTTTAGTCTATAGTTACAGATTTATCATATTACAAAAATTCTAACCACAAAAGTCAGCGTAAGCCATTTTCAAAATCCTAAATAAAATGTTGAATTTTTTATACTATCAATTTAAAATAGGTAAACATTACATATAATTTTGTATGCGTTATGTATATCTTTCAAAAATGATTTTTATTCTTTAAGCGATAATTTGTAGATTTGACATACGATGACTTTCATAGTAAGACTTTTGTGAAATAGATTTCTGGCAAAGTTAAATGGTTTTAGATTATTGTACAGAGACAGTTCAAACACGTTATATTTACCACATGATGGAAACCAAATCTTGAACTTCAGTACAATACAGGCATACTTATGTCTCATGGACAGTATTTGCAGCAAATAGATGTGTTTATTGTAGATTGAAGATTTTTAAGGTTTTTTTTATAAACTATCGGATAAATGTGAGGTGGTCAGTTCACCTAACTATCAAAACATGAAATGTAACAGTATTACACACTTAGCCATAACAAGTGTCAACATTGCTAGCACACACTTTACTATCAGTAACAGTATTAGACACTTAGCCATAACAAGTGTCAACATTGCTAGCACACACTTTACTATCAGTAACATAATAAGACACTTAACCATAATAAGTGTCAACATTGCTAGCACAACTACTATCAGTAACAGTATTAGACACTTAGCCATAACAAGTGTCAACATTGCTAGCACACACTTTACTATCAGTAACAGTATTAGACACTTAACCATAACAAGTGTCAACATTGCTAGCACACACTTTACTATCAGTAACAGTATTAGACACTTAACCATAACAAGTGTCAACATTGCTAGCACACACTTTACTATCAGTAACATGTAACATTGACTTTTAGTTAGATACCTTATTACTCAACCTTGGAGAAGAATGTTGCAACAGGCAGAGACCTACCTCATGTAACAGTTTTGTGTACCTATTTGTAAACATTAAATATTTTTTTACTAATCAAACTTAAGATAAAAATAGCGTAAGTCAAAAACAGAAAACATTTACCTAGAGGAACAAACCGCCTGTTTAGAATGTTCAGAACTGTTGAATTTCTTTAATAAGTTAATGAATTTGACTTACGAGTATTTTCATCGTGATATTGTTAAGTTAAAAAATAAATGAAGTGGGTGAAATATTTTACAAACTGGTGATTAAATGAGATACATTTAAAAAAGTTATCTTAGATATAAGTGGTAAATTTCACCAAAAATATCTTACACAAATGATCGTAAGTCAATTCTAACATAGTTAAAGGTCACAGGCTAAAGTATATGATATCTTATAATAATATGAGTTTCAGAAAGTATTCATTATTCTTCATAATTAAAAAATATTATTAATTGATTGGACAACGAAAGAAGGTATAATGAATTGTTCCTACTTTAAAATTACGATGATTTTTATCGTGAGATTTTTTGTGAATAAGGCCACTTGTTTGAGTCTACGATTCTTGCTAAAAGAGAAATTAGAAAGTTGAACACCATAGTTTAATCTACATAAAAGAGACAAAGGATAAGTAATACACGGTGCTGTACTTAGTATATTTTCAAGATTTTTATTCCAATGTCTGGTGGTCAGTCCATCTTATTAACCTTTGTGTTTCTCAACATACCAAAGTCTTGGTATCTAAACTTTTAACCCAGTACAGAGCACGTATCATCGCATATATTGACAGATTTTTCCTTGCTCTACCTGAAGTATCGATAAAAATAGAACCACAAGACAGTTCTTATAGATAAAGAAAATTAACATAAGAAGTCCACATGTATCGATCACAAATATACAAATATTCCACGAACGGTTTAGCCCGTCGTTTTAGCGTCGTGCACCCGATTTAGCGGGATACCTTATTTATATATTCAACTGCGATACTTACATATACTTATAAAATGCAAACGTGACTCAGAGACGTGAGTCGAGCCCAAACCCGACATTCTGTACCTTTTCCTTTATATTTCAGCAGAACGCACATTGATGACCCGTTATATATTTTTGAAAATAAGAATTAAAAAATATATGTAATTTATCTGCTATTTATTTTCGGGCAGTATATTGTATGACGACTATCGTTTCGCCAATCTCTCATACAGAGTTGTCGATCCTTACAGTGATCTTTATCTCTGTTAACGTCTCGAAAGTAGTCCCAAACACGTGATCGTTTAAAACGATCATGTGACAATTTTTGAATTTTGTCCAAACGCAACAGACAAACTAAATAACAGATCACCTTTCTTGTCTTGTAGATGTTCAAAGGCTTGTCGTTGACAGTCCCTTAGCACTAAATTTTTGTCATAATTTTTAGCAATATCATCTATTGTTGACATTTTTTGCGGATGAGTAAAACGCCAAATTACTCAGAATAGGAAGACGTTTCACAAGAAAATAGTTCTTGTAAATATAACTCTTTAAAAATTGGATTTCGCCTGTAATAAAATTATATTTCACGTAAAATTTTGAGATAATATATATACAAGACGAATTACGCTTTAGATACAAAATCTAAATTATATTACTATTTTACAAGAATCTTGTAAAACCCGAGACGTTTACAGAGATATAGATCACTGTAAGGATCGACAACTCTGTATGAGAGATTGTCGTTTCGCAAGTTGCTTGATATGCAGTTTTAGTTTTTGATACACGAGTACTGATTTTAACTAAAAATCAACGTAGTTTAAGATCTGGTACTTGAAATCCTTGGTAAAATACATTTCATTAATTGTATGCATGATATAAGTTTAAGTCTGTTTAATTTAACGAAATGTAATAAATGACATTTTTTGTAGGAATAGGCACATAAATTTATGATAGAAATATTGACTTACACAGTTTTGAATTTACGTTTAAAGGGAGATAATACAAACATCAGCCTTGTTTAGTATAATATGTATGTATGTCCCTTTATGACATCATTGTACTGACGTTTATGTTTTTTAGATCAAAACAAAACGATGTAGTCTATCAAGTCTACAGTTGATATTTGATTGATTGTTTTAACCTAAGCCCAGAAGTCTACATACCCAGTTAGCGTAGTCTTTATAGAGTCTAATTACTAAATCAGGGAGCATGGATTTAATTTTTACAAAAGTCTCAAACTATTTATAGACATTCGATGATTTTTATCGTAATATGGTTTAGTGAAATCATTAAAGTAAAGGAGTTAAATATTTTAATTGTTTTCATGCTTTATGGTGGTACATGGTGCTATTCGATAAAAAAAGATCAATATATAAAATAATTTTCATTGTTGTGAATGTTTTGAAATTGACTTACGATAATATTTTTGTAAGATTTATTTGTATAAATGACCATTTAGTGTGATCAAATATCATAAAAATGTGTGCGATTATGAGGAAGAATTCCATCATTCTCACGTGTTTTTACTCTATTTGTAACGTGATGTGATCTATATTATAAACTTGTACTTATTCAACGCCGTCATAATTTATCTCATCTCTTATAAAATATAATTGTCAATTTATTTATATTTCTATGTTAGACTCAAAAAAGATAAAGCCCTGCAATGATTTTGCAAAATATCTTAAGATGAAAACCATCGTAAGAGTTTTTTTTAGTGTTTCATCATAGCTCGTGCCAACGACGAAATAAAGATAATGGTGTCTTATATTAAATAGAATACTGATGGGAAGAAGCTGGATTTCTATATGTCAGTACGAGTGCATAGTCTTTAGAAGTTACACACCACTAAATAAAATTATTCTTTGTTGTATATAAGAAGTCTTATTTTCAATGTCAAATTACAGTATGACCCAGGGGTGTTAGATATCCCAAATCATATAAAGGTTGAAAGATCTATCTATTCCGCACAAAATGTTCAGTATTAGAAAAAAATTACTTTACTTATAAGAAAATAAATTTCGATTAAAAGTTCCTACCATGGAAACATCCGTCTTTTTCATTATTCACAAGACGCACAGAAATGCCCCCCTTTAACCACTTAACCACTTTTTGCAAGCAAACAAAGTAGATTATTGACTGTTTGCATAGTTTCATAGGAAAAGCATTGCCGAAGACATACATACACTTTAGTATAAAAATCACCCCAAAAGACACCAGGACCTCTCAAATAATGGATATGCTGCATGTCACACCTTCTTTTTCCGGCAATTTACCACATACGGTGAACATTTAGTGGTGTGTAACCTAGGTGCGTGACCCCATGTTGACAATACAGTAGCCTGGATGAATAAAGGTTTAAATTGCATTTAGCTGTCAGTAACGAAAACATTAACTCCGCTGATTTAGATATTCCCTACAATACTTTTGTACTCAGGATTGAGATATATATATTTAAATCAGCGGAGTTAATGTATGCACCACTGACAGTTGTATAGAATTTAACAATAAGAGATTGTCAACCAGGTTTTGATATAACCTGTATATCATGATGACTTTTACATCCTGACATCTTTGCTGCAAAGATGACCATTGTACATATTTTCGCAATCTGATTAAAACCCCATCTAAAATTTTACACTCGCATACACGCTAATTTAGATCTGGCCTTTTCCAAACGAAGGTCACGTCCAGGCGACCTTTTCTCATCATAATATTCATGACGAAATTGTTATGGTACGTAACTTGTCTACATCGTCTACGTCACGCAATTTGAAATGAGCCGCCCAATAGTGCTGCAACGATTCACAGGAAAGTCGATTCGATGCGATTCGATACTTTTTCTTTCGATTCGATTTTTTTCGATTCGATTCATTTATTAATATAATTTACTTCAAATATGCATTTATACATTAATTTGAGCTTAAAACTAAATAATATGGACTAACTAAAAGTGTTACTGAAATTTGATAACACGAAACTCGAAAATCTGCTTAATTAATATTTGCTTTTTTCAAGTACGAAATGGTTTGGGTACGAATGTAAAGTTCGCGAAAATGTATTATTATTGTAATTTCGACTAAAAAAGTATAAACAGCATGGAGCATAAATTGTAGAAAGATGCAGTTCTTGATATACTACTGTACATTTAACATAAACCTACGCTTTGTAGGCAAATATATTGAAATTTGAATTAACTAACATCAAAACTTGACCGGTAAAATTCAATCACACCGACCCAATTTGCGTAGCGTTGGGGCATATACTGTAAATAAATATTTGGAACAGAGTTTCCATGCTACTTAAATCGTAATGGAAACTTTAGAGAAATGTAACAAAGTTAACCCCAGTTTCACTGTCAACGTACTTTGTCTTTTAGGTGAGCCTTTGCTTTTATCGTTATAACTTATGTAAACATGTTAAAAGTCAGTATCGAATCGAAACTCGCGGGTCCCGAATCGAAATCGAATCGGCGCCCTTGCAATCGAGTTTCGATGTATCGAATCGAATCGTTGCAGCCCTAGTTTTATGTAATCCCAGAGTTGCTCAATTGGATTCTAGTCTGGCGATAACGCTGGCCAAGGAAGGACATTGATGCCGTTAGCATCCAAAAAGGCTCGGGTTAACCTTGCAGCGTTTGGCCGAGCGATATCTTGTTGCAGAATATTTCCAGGGTGTTGTTGCATGAAGGGCAACACAACAGGTCGAAGGACATTATCAATATAACGTTGCGCAGTTAATCCGTTTCCACGTCCTCCACCAAAATCAAGAAAAACTAAACGAGTTTTTGCGCTTAATGTTATGCCTGCCCATACCATTGTTCTTGGTCCACCCCACCTGTTATATTCTGTGACGCATGCGTCCGCAAAACGCTCGCCATTGCGAAGATAGACGTTGTTACGATGGTCGTTGAAATTGACGTTAAATTTGCATTCGTCTGTAAACAAAACATGATTCCATTTAACTAACCTCCAACGTCTGTGCAAAAAGACCATTGGAGACGTTCATTGCGATGGTGACGCGTCAATCTTGCACCAATGTAGGGACGTCTGCAACGTAAACCCACCGCTTTTAAACGTCGTTTAACAGTATCTGGGCTAACCATTGGTCGGTTTCTGCCAGGTGTTGTCTTGCAGTGTCAGCTCTTACGGTTAAACGATTCCGTAAATGAATTAAACGATTAGACGGTCTTGACGCCAAGTCGTCACTTTAGGACGTCCTGACCTTGGCAGATCAGTTACAGACCCTGAAGTAGCAAACTTCTGTCTTAAACGTCTAATTGTACGTCCAGAAACGCCAAAGTGACATGAACATCTGTTGCTCGGACACCTGCTTCAAGTTGCCCAATGACGCGTAAACGCTGATCATTTGACAAATGCATCTTTTCAAAAATAAGCAATTTTTTCTCTTGATTAGAGTGTTTTTCGACTAATTTACTCAATAAAGGTTGAAATAGCGGTTCAAATGTGTATACAATGATGTGTATAGGGGTGCACGAGAAAAACGACGTCCACGTTGTATCGCCATGGTTGCCGATGGTATAACACATTTATTGACAAAATGTCCTTGATATAATTAAGTCAGTACATTGTAAAATAATGACGGGTGTACTTACAGTAGTTTTTGAGAAATCATAAAAAACACAACCGGACAAGACTTTTGCCGCTAAGTATATGTTTAATAAGGTCATGCATTTGTATAGTAAACTGTTGAAAAGAACGCCACATTCTAATTACTTAGATAATTTCGTTGTAACCACAATCAGAGATAATGATAAAAAGAACGCTACTTTCGGATTACTCGGGTAATTTCGTTGTAACCACAGTCCGAGTTAATGATAAAAAGAACGCTACTTTCGGATTACTTAAGTAATTCCGTTGCAACCACAGTCCGAGATAATGATAAAAAGAACGCTACTTTCGGATTACACTGGTAATTTCGTTGTAACCACAGTCCGAGATAATAATAAAAAGAACGATACATTCGTATTACTCCGGTAATTTCGTTGTAACCACAGTCCGAGATAATGATAAAAAGAACTCTTCACGCGTAATGTTATTTGAAGGTCATTCGATTGTTTTGCGGTAGCGTACATAACATTTAAGTTTTAATAAGGTTATATGATATATATCCTTCACCGACTAAGATTATCATCAGTGTAGTATTGGTAGATAAAGTTCGATCATTGTGTCTCATGATGTTTGTTTTACCAAATATCGACTGATAACGGTTTGGAAAATCACTCCCACAAGTCATGTTACAATCATGAACATATATTTTTGTTATCTTCAAATCACGGTTACTGGACATTATGCCAGGTGCGTAAATGGCCAAATGGAAGTTAGAATAATTTTATAAAACGATAAAAACAAACAATTCCATTGTATTTTCAATGTAAAATGTTGTGTACGATAACCTATCAAACCGTATGTAAGCAGGCGATCATAGCTGTCCATTTTAACCTGGGTGAAACAGAGCAAACCCGCTTAATACATACGACATCTGCCCTCTCTAGTTCGGTTCCAGCCATACAATGTATAATAGGCACCCTTCCATGAGAAATAGGCTGTTTAATACAACAGGTATATTTTTGTTCCATTAAATTAATAGAGTCTATTAAGGGGTTTGAATCCTTGACCTCGCCACCAGAATGTCAGCCTTCTATAGAGGAGTTTGAACATTTGACCTGGCCACCAGAATGTCAGCCTCCTACAAGAACGCAACATTTTCTGCCATGTAATGTAACCTTCTGAAATAAATAGTATTTGTAACATACATGTTCTGGCATACAAATGTTAGATGAACTTTACATTGAATATACATGTAATCATATTCTTTGTGGGTAGAGTTTCATCACTCGAGAGGTTGTGGTTTCTAATTTCAATTCAGACTTTGTATTTTCCTTCGGGTGGCACCAATTTTTCTAATAAGAGCAAATCGATTTAATTGTTAATTAATAAAAACAGTGAAAACTACTTTCAATTATAATCGTCCACAGTCCCAATACTAGGATTCTAAATTTTGAACTTTCTTATCACAAATACTTGAGTCTATAAAATCGGTCATATTTATGGGTCGACCCGTATAATGTACCATGTGACTTGATATCAGCAATAAACAACACCTTTACACGTACGCCAATTGTTTTAAACGTATATAACTGACTGAAGACACAAATTTGGATTTAATGTTAAATGAAGTTTTAATGAGAAAAATCTGTAGATATTTGAAAATATTTATTTAATGTGAAATATATGGATAGTACATTAACGTCAGAATAACCTGACTATATTCTTTAAAATGGCTGAGGCACAAGTTGACAGTGGTTTAAGTGACAAACAAAAATGTCAACCATGTTTAAGAAAGGATATTAATAGTTTAGCGGATATTTATTGTAGCACATGTAATGAATATCAATGTAACGAATGTTCACAGGGTCATGGGATTTACGCTTTCATGAGTGGACATAAAATAATTAGTATCTCGGAAGGACAATATCATGTTTCATCTGTTGATGGCGATGACGAGGATATTACACGATTTATATGCAAAACGCATAGCAAAAAACTTAAATACTATTGTCAAAATGATGATGCATTTTTATGCAGCAAATGTGTCATTATAAGTCATAGGAAATGTGAAAATATTGTTGACATTGAAAGTCATGATGGACATGGAGGGTGTGAGAAATTGAAGAATGAATTAGTTGCAGCCATGGACACATCAAACCAAGATGCAGAAATTTTAGATGAAACTGATGCGCGTTTAGCTGACGATATTCAAACTCTATCTGACAAGTTGAAAGATATGAAGACTCGATTGATACAAATATTTGATGATTTCTCCAAAGCCGTTCTTACTCAGATCACAGCATACAACAACACGACCAAGAAAGATTTAGCAAAGAAGAAAGTCAAATGTGAAGAACAAATCAAGTCCTTGAAGAAACACATCAGAACCATTGATTCCATAATGAATACAGGAACTCCTGCAGAAAAATTCATTACAGAACGTGAGATGTCAAAAGAAGTACAACAGGCTCTAAAATATTCAACATCTTTAGAGAATGAGACGTCATTGATTAAAATTGACTGTTCGTTTGAAAAACAATTACAAGATCTCAAATCAAGATTGTTATCATTTCAAGAATCGGAGACATTAGATATTTCATATCAACTACCACATAGTTCAACACTTGAACCAGTAAGTTCAATTAAGTTACAACAGTCAGGTGACGACGTTGAGGAACCACTCTACTCTGGCGTGGATTTCTTGCCAGATGGTAGAGTGGTTACTGTTGATAACCAGAATCATAAATTTCTCATTTATGATGAAAATCTAAATATGAAGAATTCATATACATTTTCTTATCCTTATGAATATCCTCAATGTGTTACTGTTGTATCTAATGATGTTGTGGCAGTAACATCTGGTGGTAATAGATTAGATTTTCTGAATGTAAGTAAAACAAATGATATAACATTAAATAGAACATGTAAAATGAATGCAAGTTATCATTCTATTAGTATGATGGATGATGAGAATTTTCTTGTTGGTACAATAGATCACATTAAACCTTTCCGTATTGTATCTATGTCTGGTGATGAGAGTGATGTTGATATCAATCTACCAGACAAAAAATACCCATTAGGCTCTAGCTATTGTACATATATACGTGGAAGAGAGAAAGTTGTACATTGTGATACAGATGATAATAAGATATATATATATGATATCAAATCAGGTGAGAGATGTGTAGTACACAGTGATCTGATACAGGCACCATGTGGTGTAGCTGTAGGTCCGTATGATCATATATTTGTTGTCAGCAACAGTACAAAATGTTTAGTTGAGATTACACCATGCGGTCGTGTATTATCATCACATCCAGTAGATATGAAGTATCCTCGTCGTGTAGCAATATCTAAGGACAGGAAACATCTTGTTGTATCTAATGCTTGTCCTGGTGATATAAAGTTATCATTGTACAAAATTTCATGATTTTGAGAGAATAGGCTTACATTGACTTCTTCGTTTGATTTCAACGCCTTTTTCTATATTACATATTCATTGATGTTGAAATAACATGTACAATCATATTGACCATTAGTAAAATATATGGTTACTAAAAACGTCTAATTTATCTTATTTTTTATAATTCTTGTATTTAAATACACAATTTGACTATCTTATCTAACAGTATATATCTTTTCCCAGGTTAAAAGAATATTTTATCATTCAACTACTTTATTTAGCTTAATATTATATTTAAGCAATGAGTCATATATCATTAAGATCTAAGTGTGAATAGATCTCAGCATTAAGTTCAGATACGAAATAAACTTGTATAGTCTGATTTTATTCGGTGAGCCGTGACAGATTGGATGAGTCTAATCATAACCATGACGATAGGTATAACCGGTAAATACTACACTAAAAATCAATACAAACTATAATATCTCAAGTATATATGCACGATATAATAATTCAAAATCATTGTTCAAAATAGCGCAGTCGGTAACGAGTCAGAAACATAATTATGTCCAATGCATAAATTTTACTGCAGTGGTTCGAACCTCACCGCCTCCACATTTTTGAATTTATTATTAAATACATGTACAGTTGTCCGTATCATATAATGATTGTTGTGCTATAATTTGATTTTGTTTAATTTCTATTTGCTTTATTTCCTTGGTTCTTTATATTTTATATCCAGCAATTTATATTGTACCGAATGATAATACATTTATATGAAACCAAACTAGGATACAATCGAACGAATGCGCCAAAATTACATGCATCCCATTTCACTTCTCTTTCTTATAAAATGCATGCGCATAGAATCATTTCTATAAGACGCGGTCGAGACAGTTAAGTGTATGACATCAAAGTAATAACTAAGCACAATATCAGGCGAATATGCATATTCTATTTTATATACATTTGGCTTCGTGCTGCACAGAGATTTCGAGTTGTACGTTTCCATGATTGCAAAAAAAAAATAAAAAATAAAAATAATAAAAAAGAATAAAGGATACTAAGCCGGATTCGAACCCGGGGTAACAAAAGGAATGTCTATCAATCCAAGTGTCTTACCGCCACGACTATTGAGTCACTTAAATCAAACTTGAATAATTATGATAAAGGCAGTAATCAGTCGGTTGGTTAATAAGCTGTGTTACCTTTTTGTAGGAATATTCCAAAAATCTATAAATACAAAAGTGCAGTCACGGCTCACCGGATAAAATCGGACTATAGTTTATAGACGTTTTACTTTGTTATAAACTGAGTCAAACTGAGTATAATATCGTTGGTTTGTTCATAACATAAGGTACTTTATATTATTAATGTTTATAAGTTGCCACATTTGGTAAATTATTTTTTATATATTCTGTCATGCATATTTTGTCATTTTAAAGTGCCATGAATTAAGGCAGTTGGTTTTATTTTGTAGCATTCGGTCACGTGATGTGGCCATTGTTCTCTCTTATGGTTGCAGTATGTATGTTTAGAAAAGGTGGAAAATTGCTTGGTTTATTAGTTAAATCATTTCTATTTTACATTTTTCTCACCTAAGTTTGAACGTTGAGCATGTTGACTTAAAATGTAAGATATTTTTTAAAAGCTAATTGTACTGGTAAGATTATGTACAACATATAAAGGTAGAGAAATTGTGTGTAAAATGTATTTTATTTTGTATAAGTGATTGTACTTTATCCATGTATTTTTTTTATTTAATCTTTTAATAAGCCATTATATGAATTCAATGCATATATGTTTGTAAAATATGTATTAAAACTTGTACTCTGAACTGTTGTTTTGTTTATTTGTGTTTATACTATACTTGACTGATACATTTTGTATGACCTGCAGTAATCATTTCACAAAAATTCTTACCACAAAATTCAACGCAAGTTATTATCAGAAACTCGTAATGGAATATTCATTTTTAATAAATGAATTCTAGTTGGAGAATATTACGCAGAATTAAGTGGTAGGTCTTTTGAATATATTTTATCACTGAAAACTATTTTGATCTTAAGATTTTCTGCGATAATTTATAAAAAATGACTTACGGTGATTTTTATCGTAAGAATTATATGAAAGATACTTAAGACCAAATAGATGGTATACACAACTATAGAAATAATTTACTTAATCAACTCAATGAAACCACTTCCTGATCTACAGTACAATACAGACAGTGTATTGGTTTTGAACCCGTCAATCTTTGTTAATTGTTGACTTGAATTTTAGAATTTACACACTTCATCCACTGTCGGAGAAATATGAAGTTGTCATATCACGTTTCAAACGAAATTAAAGATGTATCAGCCCCGTGTTCAGTAACTACTGATAGCTCACCTCACGGGTACGGGAGAACTCAACCCGTGCATACCTCAACTCAAAGTTGGAATAACTCAATCTGTTAGTAGGATATTGAGTTGTCTCGGATTGAGTTGTCTATGGGCTGAGTTGTTCCGACACTTCCGTTTCGGAACGTTTTGGAACGTTAAAGGTAACTGAACACGCTGCAGTATTAGGTTCTTCAACACAGAAAATGTCAATATTGCTTGACTCGCTCACAATCCGTAAGAGGTGACATTGACTTTAAGTCAGAAATATTCTTGTTTTTTAACTGGGTTAAACGCCATGTCAACACAATCTAGGTTATTTTACGGCGTCCAGTACATCTAACCTAGCTTTTCTGGACCCTTGTCTATAACAAGTACTCGCCAACCCTTCCACAAGGCCGGAAACATCTCTAACTAATCTAATAAATGGAGGATAATCGAAATTATTATCAAATTTTCATTGGAATGTATTACCTCCCCGGGTGGGATTTGAACCCGTACCCTCTTCGGGACACGAGATTCCAAATCCCGGTGCATTACCAACTGCGCTCTCGACTAAGGTCAGAGATCTAACTACTCAAAAATGTTGCAACAGGCAGAGACCTAACTCAAGAAACTTTTTTGTTTACCTACAGTGGTTTTTGTTGATTGGTGGGTGCACTGATCAGGTGGTCGTTAGCACACGTTATACAAACATTGAGTATTTTCAAAAATTAATTTTAGGATGAAATTCAACGTAAGTCTGAAGCAAAAAACGTTTATAAAACTATTAGAAAACCTAACGCTAGATTAGAATAGACTTACGATGATTTTTATCGTACTATTGTTTAGCGGAAAACGAGAATGAACAAAACTACTGGTATACATAGTTAAACTCAGCTATAATACTGTCTGGTGGTACAATATGCAAAATACAAAAACAAATATGAATACATTGTCACTTCCATCAGCCTTGCTGTTGGGTTAACCATTGAGTGATGTGGTTGAGTGTCTCGTCTACCACTCTGGAGAAATAAGTTTGATTTCAAGTCAGTGTGTATGTTTTTATTCTACCAATTTACTAAAAGAGGTGTTTGACGAACTCACGCAAAAGTCTCCGCATGGACAATTAATTTACTGAGATCCTGACCATCTCTCTGGAAAGAGGAGAGTGGAGTAATTTTAGGTGACTTTATAGTCACTTTCAACAGTCTTGCTGGTGGTTTGATCCTTTCAGCGACGCGGTCGTGTGTCCTGCAAACCACCCACCGGGAGTACCCAGCTAGGGCAAGGAGTTTTTATCCTCCACATTTACTTCAGAGTTTTACCCATCTGAATTCAATCAAATTTGTCTTAGAAATACATCACTGTTGTAATACGGATACCGCCATACTTTGATCTTCAGAATGTTAACATTCTCTTAAATTTCATCAAATTCTGGCAGCAGGCTAAAACTATGAAAGATTCAAATAAATCATAAAAGTACATTTCTTCCTCCGACAATATGTCTAAAATCACTAAAAAACATGATATTTACCCGCAACAATGAAATTATATTAATTCTTTATAAAACATAACGGACATCATTAAAATGGGAGGTAACCATAGACATAGTAAAGATAGACCGGGTTCCAGTTACGGAAGCTGGACCCGCTTACGGTTTACCGTGAATATTTCTCAGACTCATAATGGTCGACCATTAATGGACGTTTGTTTCATTATCACCCTATTTTTAATCATATTATACTGTATATGGCTTGAAATGTATAGGAGAATATGGTACATTTTTTCCAACGCTCTTAACTTAAATTATTTACTCAAAGTCACCAGCACGACAGGGGTGGAAAATCACCAAATTTCGTGATTTTCTGCTCATTTTTGGGTATGTTGCTTTATGTAATATTGGGTCCATGTTCGGTTTTTTTTCACTTTCACCCTAGTGCGGCCCGCAGACCTCGCCAGTAACGATGAGAAATCGAATTCTACCTGCTTAGGTACTTTGCATAACATGCCGTAACACTTTTAGCACTTTTACATCACTTTCTCGGGTCCCAGTTATGGTTTACTGTAAAAAGCCGCGGCCGTGGCGTAGTTGTTAGCATGTCTGACTTCGAATCCGGAGATCGCGGGTTCGAAACCCGGTCGCAGCAGGTCATACCCTATACATGAGTTGTCGGCCTCATTGTAGGGTAAGTTAGTACTGGTGATAGAAAAAGTGTCCAGGAAACCTGTAGAAGGAAGAGCTGGCCATCGTGTATATGACCTCAATATGTGTTGAATGCGACGTTAAAAAAAACCACAGAAAGGTTTACTGTAACTATCTCTTTGAGAATTTAAATTAGCAGGGTTAATGTATGCTTTACAGACTGTGGATTTAAATTGAACAATTTTTTTGTGATTGTTAAAATGTTGATATTTTATTTCATACATTAGTTACTGACATCTGTCGGTATGCCTTTTTTAGAATTTATGGTTTGGTTCGAGGTGCAGAAATTAGCGATGGCGGCTCTATTTGTTCTAAGTTGTTCTAAAGGTAAATGTTAAGTGTCAGTAACGCCAAGGTACAATCACAACGGGTTTCAACGGCTGAAGTTATAGAACAGTAAGTTTTACATCAAGTTTCTTACAATGATTTCCGCGAATTATTTTGTGGAGTCGGGGGTCTAAACATTTCCAACTATGTACGAGTATGCGTGATGAAATGTCAAATAGAGTCTTCACTTTTGTCTATCAGTGTTGATTTTGAGCATTTCGTATATCTACCTGTAAGTAGACTTGCGTGCTACCAGCTGAGCTAGCCGGGTGGACTATCTTTTAACGACAGAGATGTTTCCAATTTAAAACAATGCCCGGTAACATTACGTGACGGAAACGTACCGGTTTTATTATGAACGCCTCTAAGCGACCATTCGGAACTACCTCGGCGATCATCTACGAAGATACACCTCGGATATCAGACGTAGTAGGAATACAACAAAGTTATGAGGTCAGGCGATTAACCTCATAGGTTAAGTAGAGCCCATGTAAACAACCAACATGCCGGATCATTTTGCAGAAAGTATTGAGTACGCAAAAAATGTTTAAGGATCAACTTAGGGTATAAATGACATTACCTCTCCGTTAGGCTTTAACTGCCCATCATCTCCCGTCATTTTTGGTATGTGACAGCGTTCTATTGAGTAAACGTCGGGAACGAGGCTATATTCTATGTTGGAACACTTTCGCTCCTCGTGATATCCGAGGTGTATTTGCGTGGAAAATCGCCGAGGTAGTTCCGAATGCTAAGAGACGTCATCGGAACAAACGGTGTGTTGGTAAGTATTTTCAATGTAAATAGTCGCAAAAACGTTAAAATGCAGAAAGTGGTGAATACAACGACTAAATATTTTTTCATACAATGCTATGGTAAGTTTATTAAAAAATATCGCATTTGCACATTTTTGCATGTTTAACAAGAAAGTTAACATGATAGCAGGGTATCATTTTAGCCAATAAGAATATGCCAACCACTTCAGTCCATAAAAAAGCACTTCCGATACGTTCAGTTTGTTTTCAAATACCGACAACCGGCGTCCACTAAAGTCAATTTTCGCTATTTATTGAAACTCAATGGTATATCACAGAAACATAAGGAGAAAGGAGACGTATAGATTCCAAACTTGTAATGTTATACAAGATATATCATGGTCTTGTTGCTATCCCTCTCCCCTCCTATTTAGAAGTCCCAACATATTAACACGTATCATGCACCCCCTCAGTCTCCGTCGACACCATGTTAGAGCAGATTTCTTTAGGTTTGTCTCCTTTCCCCATACCACAGTTCTCTGGAATAGATTACCACATCATATAGTAACCCTGTCTGATCTTGACCAATTCAAGCAGGCAGAAGCCAAACTCCAATACTAGGCATAGCAATTGTTTAAATTATCTTTTAGTTGTTTCTTTTGTTTGTCTTTTACTTTTTAACATTTAACTGTTTCATTCAACAGCTATGTTCTTTCTGTCTCAGGGTTTTATATTCCAGTTTTATTTTATTTTTTTAAATCTTTTTTATTTTTGCTAATCGCCGGCGTGACCTGCCTGTAATACTCATGAAATGTGTGTGGCAGTACTATGAGATAATAAAGTTTGCTTATCGAGCTCGCTTTACATATAAAAAGTTCCCAAGAAAGACCGCTATAGGGGCCTAACAATATAAATAAATACACGTAGGCCGACTGTACCGCCGCAATATGTCGCAACGCCACACTTGACGCAAAATGTCGCAATGTCGACGCATTATGTCGCAATCGACGCATTATATTTTGCGTCAGCGCTGCGACATTTTGCGGGAGATGATTGCGACATATTGTGTCGATTGCGACATAATGCGTCGACATTGCGACATTTTGCGTCAAGTGTGACATAATGTGGCGTTGCGACATATAAAAGTAGCGAATGTTTAACAATGATTGAAATTATGAATTTAAAAAGAAATTCAGTCATAGAAATACTTTAGGATTATTTCTTTAAAATATTTTCACTAAATGAGAAATAAACTTAAATCCATGCAGATACATCTTAAATATTTTCATGAGTTTTAATTACGACTGTTTTGCTATCAATTAAGACCATACATATATTTTCGTGGTCTTAGATATGAAACGTTACAGTATATATATTATTTATTCGAAACTGATTGTTCGAACTACAAGCTGAATACCCAACTATACTAGCTAGTAATTCAAATATAACGTATGCTGATGTATCTGAGCTAAACTACAAGATGAATACCCAACTACTAGCTAGTAATTCAAATATAACGTATGCTGATGTATCTGGGCTAAACTACAAGATGAATACCCAACTATACTAGCTAGTAATTCAAATATAACGTATGCTGATGTATCTGAGCTAAACTACAAGATGAATACCCAACTACTAGCTAGTAATTCAAATATAACGTATGCTGATGTATCTGAGCTAAACTACAAGATGAATACCCAACTATACTAGCTAGTAATTCAAATATAACGTATGCTGATGTATCTGAGCTAAACTACAAGATGAATACCCAACTACTAGCTAGTAATTCAAATATAACGTATGCTGATGTATCTGAGCTAAACTACAAGATGAATACCCAACTATACTAGCTAGTAATTCAAATATAACGTATGCTGATGTATCTGAGCTAAACTACAAGATGAATACCCAACTACTAGCTAGTAATTCAAATATAACGTATGCTGATGTATCTGAGCTAAACTACAAGATGAATACCCAACTATACTAGCTAGTAATTCAAATATAACGTATGCTGATGTATCTGAGCTAAACTACAAGATGAATACCCAACTATACTAGCTAGTAATTCAAATATAACGTATGCTGATGTATCTGAGCTAAACTACAAGATGAATACCCAACTACTAGCTAGTAATTCAAATATAACGTATGCTGATGTATCTGGGCTAAACTACAAGATGAATACCCAACTACTAGCTAGTAATTCAAATATAACGTATGCTGATGTATCTGAGCTAAACTACAAGATGAATACCCAACTATACTAGCTAGTAATTCAAATATAACGTATGCTGATGTATCTGAGCTAAACTACAAGATGAATACCCAACTACTAGCTAGTAATTCAAATATAACGTATGCTGATGTATCTGAGCTAAACTACAAAATGAATACCCAACTATACTAGCTAGTAATTCAAATATAACGTATGCTGATGTATCTGAGCTAAACTACAAGATGAATACCCAACTATACTAGCTAGTAATTCAAATATAACGTATGCTGATGTATCTGAGCTAAACTACAAGATGAATACCCAACTATACTAGCTAGTAATTCAAATATAACGTATGCTGATGTATCTGAGCTAAACTACAAGATGAATACCCAACTATACTAGCTAGTAATTCAAATATAACGTATGCTGATGTATCTGGGCTAAACTACAAGATGAATACCCAACTATACTAGCTAGTAATTCAAATATAACGTATGCTGATGTATCTGGGCTAAACTACAAGATGAATACCCAACTACTAGCTAGTAATTCAAATATAACGTATGCTGATGTATCTGAGCTAAACTACAAAATGAATACCCAACTATACTAGCTAGTAATTCAAATATAACGTATGCTGATGTATCTGAGCTAAACTACAAGATGAATACCCAACTATACTAGCTAGTAATTCAAATATAACGTATGCTGATGTATCTGGGCTAAACTACAAGATGAATACCCAACTATACTAGCTAGTAATTCAAATATAACGTATGCTGATGTATCTGGGCTAAACTACAAGATGAATACCCAACTATACTAGCTAGTAATTCAAATATAACGTATGCTGATGTATCTGAGCTAAACTACAAGATGAATACCCAACTATACTAGCTAGTAATTCAAATATAACGTATGCTGATGTATCTGAGCTAAACTACAAGATGAATACCCAACTACTAGCTAGTAATTCAAATATAACGTATGCTGATGTATCTGAGCTAAACTACAAGATGAATACCCAACTATACTAGCTAGTAATTCAAATATAACGTATGCTGATGTATCTGGGCTAAACTACAAGATGAATACCCAACTATACTAGCTAGTAATTCAAATATAACGTATGCTGATGTATCTGAGCTAAACTACAAGATGAATACCCAACTATACTAGCTAGTAATTGGCGAACTACAAGTTGAACTACTGTGTACAATGTACAAGCCAACTAACATACCACGGATAAAATACGTATTGAGGTAATTTAAAATGTCGGTACACAAAGTTGAAACCCATTCTTTTACTGTCGCCTTGTCAGATACTTCTTTATGGAAGTAAGGAAAGATAAGTTGGAATTTTTACTTAATGTCTTATAATTTTATTGTAATAAAGTGTTTTTATAATTGTCTCTGCACGCTCAGCTTACTTAATTTTTACTTCCCAATTTATGCATTGTAAAGCCTAGTTCACATCAGCCGTACGATTTTTTTGTCGTACGAATTTTCCTGCGAACGAAATCGCAGACAAATCGCAGCCGCCGTAGATACTTCAAACTTTCCGTGCAATCGTCGTACGGCGGTCGTACGACGCTCTTACGAACCGTACGTTGTTCGCTCGTTCATCGCACGACAACACACGCCCTAGTTTTCGTACGACTGCCGTGCGATGACCGCACAACACTCACGTCAGTCGTAAGATCGTCGTTAGATTTCGAAAAGTTTCGTACGTCACCCGTACGTCAATCGCACGACAAACGCAAACTTGTACGACAGTCGTACGATGTTCATGCGATCGAAAGAATGGGTTATCTCCTCTTGTTTAATTTTGGTATAAATACTGGGTCTACAGGGGAAAGGTTTCATTTCACAGTAGGTCTTGACAGAGTCATGGCTGACTTGGCAAGTAAATTGCACATTGTAGCACTTACTGCTAAAGATCAGGAAGACGAAATTGTAATTCTTCTGATCCACAGACGTCTTTAAGAAAGATCCATCCAAAAACGTTGTTGGGTAAAATCATGGCTCGAGCGACGTCGTTTATTCGGCCAATATTACACGCTCTTTCAAGAGTTGGAAAGAGAATTTCATGGTGATTACGTCGGATACATCCGAATGAGTTCCAACATGTTTGCTGAGCTACTTCTTCGTGTTGGTCCTCGTAGCACAAAATCTTATTTATTAGTGCCTTCCTCTTCGTAATCAAAAGACTGAATGACGTTTTTGGCGAGAACAATACGAATGCTATTTATAGACTCGACAGGGTTGGTTCTTACTTTTCGCAAGGCAGCCGTGAGAATGTCGTACGTTGTTCTTACGTTCTTCGTACGTTTCGCAGCCGACTCACGACAAACCTTGACCGAAATGAGGGCGTCGCAAGACAGTCGCAAGATGCCCGTACGGCTGTCGCACGATCTTAGCAAGACAAACTTACGAAAAAGATTCTATAACTGACGTGCGACTGTCTCAAGAATGAGATAAACGGCTGTCGTACGGCAGCCATACGACTGTCTTGCGGGGTCCAAAAATCGCATAGAGATCGCAAGAAAAATAAACATGTTGAAAATTTGACTTGCGACGTCTACGACGATGCGATCACCTGAAAAAAAACGCACGACTGTCTTGCGGCGTTCGTACGTAGTTCTGCGATTTTTCAGAAAAAGTTGTCGTACGGCTGCCGCAAGCGTGATGTGAAATAGGCTTAAACTGACCAGAGACAAAATTTGGGAGCCGGAAAACTGTTCTTATGTCATTTTTGACAGGGACGGATAACTGGTCCAATGTAGTTTTGCCACCCTTGACAACTGGTACCATGTTATTTTTTTCAATGTATAAATGTGTATTCGATGTGAATATAATCTATTTTTTTATAAGACTTAACTGGGTGTGCGGTAAAAATGCCATATACAAAAATGTCTCAGGTAAAAACTCCATATATAAAAGTACCATACCCTAAGTGGTAAAAATGCCATATACAAAAATGTCTCAGGTAAAAATGCCATATACAAAAATGTCTCAGGTAAAAATGTCATATACAAAAATGTCTCAGGTAAAAATGTCATATACAAAAATGTCTCAGGTAAAAACTCCATATGTAAAAGTACCATACCCTAAGTGGTAAAAATGCCATATACAAAAATGTCTCAGGTAAAAATGCCATATACAAAAATGTCTCAGGTAAAAATGCCATATACAAAAATGTCTCAGGTAAAAATGTCATATACAAAAATGTCTCAGGTAAAAATGTCATATACAAAAATGTCTCAGGTAAAAATGCCATATACAAAAATGTCTCAGGTAAAAATGTCATATACAAAAATGTCTCAGGTAAAAACTCCATATGTAAAAGTACCATACCCTAAGTGGTAAAAATGCCATATACAAAAATGTCTCAGGTAAAAATGCCATATACAAAAATGTCTCAGGTAAAAATGTCATATACAAAAATGTCTCAGGTAAAAATGCCATATACAAAAATGTCTCAGGTAAAAATGTCATATACAAAAATGTCTCAGGTAAAAATGTCATATACAAAAATGTCTCAGGTAAAAATGTCATATACAAAAATGTCTCAGGTAAAAATGCCATATACAAAAATGTCTCAGGTAAAAATGCCATATACAAAAATGTCTCAGGTAAAAATGTCATATACAAAAATGTCTCAGGTAAAAATGTCATATACAAAAATGTCTCAGGTAAAAATGCCATATACAAAAATGTCTCAGGTAAAAATGCCATGTACAAAAATGTCTCAGGTAAAAATGTCATATACAAAAATGTCTCAGGTAAAAATGTCATATACAAAAATGTCTCAGGTAAAAATGCCATATACAAAAATGTCTTAGGTAAAAATGTCATATACAAAAATGTCTCAGGTAAAAACTCCATATGTAAAAGTACCATACCCTAAGTGGTAAAAATGCCATAGGAAGAAATGTCAGAGGTTCAAATGCCAGAGGTTGTATTTAAAGTTGTAGTTGTGTTTTGATTTTATGAGAAATATTTATTTGAAATAATATAATATTTTGAGTAATTCATAAGACAGGTGTGTTTTCAACATATTGATTCTTAGGACATTGATTTAAACATGAAAATTAAGAGTTGAGATTTTGAGTAAAAACAGCTTTATGTGTACTTTGTTTAACTTTTTAAATGTCATCAAAGATATTCATTTAAGTTAACTAATTATCTTTCATAAATATTGTCACATTGTTTGTATGATGTTTTAAACTCATTATTTATTGTAATGAAATGTATAACTGACTGTCTTTGATCTTCTGAAATCCAATAATTAGAGATAATTGAAGTAACTACATGTATTATACTCTTTCACAATGAAAATCATATCAATATGTTTCACTACGAGTGACCATAATGCATCATAACAAATGTTTGTCTTTAGTAATATTCATTTAATTAAAAAAATAATCATTAAAAGTTATGTTTTTCTTGATTTTTCTTATTTGACCAAGTTGTATGTTCAATGCTATAAGATTGTTGTTGAAAAAATTATGTTTACCTTTTACTTTGAATTATTATTCCAATTATACACAGAACAAAATATGTACAACACTTTTTAAATGTTTTAATTATTAATAAGTTATTAAGAAATATTAAGATATACTTGTTTTACCTAATATAAAAAATCTAATTAACATTTATATGAAAGGTCTGGCATTTTTTCCTCTGACATTTTTACCTGCATTCTTTTACAACTATTCGTTCGTTCATGTATAAAATCTAAATATGACTGTAGTTTGAATGTATGTTTAAAATTGAGTACATTAAAAGTCTTTGTGAGGTTTTTTTCTGCATATCACAATTGGTAGTGATGAACATATATTCGTTGTTAAAGCATTTGTATTGATGTCCTGGTTTATCCATAAATACGTAAATCCAAGGTCGTTTTATAATGTTTTTGTTTGATACCAAGTTTTGACCATAATAAATGAAGCCCTTATCAACATTGTTTTTGAGAAGTATTTCTGAACAAAACTTTTAAGTATATTTGTATAGTTAGACTCATATCTAAGTATGTTTGTCTGATTTAAGTCAAATTTCAACAATTATAGATTAAAAACGGAGCAGTTGTTAACAGAACAGAACAGAACAGAACAGAACAGAACAGAACAGAACAGAACAGAACAGAACAGAACAGAACAGAACAGAACAGAACAGAACAGAACAGAACAGAACAGAACAGAACAGAACAGAACAGAACAGAACAGAACAGAACAGAACAGAACAGAACAGAACAGAACAGAACAGAACAGAACAGAACAGAACAGAACAGAACAGAACAGAACAGAACAGAACAGAACAGAACAGAACAGAACAGAACAGAACAGAACAGAACAGAACAGAACAGAACAGAACAGAACAGAACAGAATACTGTTATGATTATTTAAAACACTTTTCAAATAATAACAAAAACGCCACAGTGTATGAAAAAGTCAAAGTAACAAAATGGTGAGTGCGATCTGCATGACAAAGTGAATGTAGTAAAATGATAGTGGCATCCAGGTCTGCTATTCTCTCTAATAAACGAGCGTGGCCTCCATAGATGTTGACAACAGCTGTGAACGAGAATGTTGTTCAACGCGCCGGCTATATTACTATAGAAAAAAAGAGACTACGCAGTATTAATTGATTTTTTTTCGATTTGCTCATAGATTGTATTTCATTATTTGAGGAAATAAATTTTGATATTCAGTCAATATTAGATGTACAAAATTTCGTTAAAAAATGGTACATGTACATAAAAATGTTAAATGAAATTACTATTATCAAGTTTGATACCACCAAATAAAGTCATGATTAGTATGTCTCTAAGATTTTACGAATATTAAATCTTGGTTTTGTTAGTATTGATGCAGTTCTAGCACTGAGAGTGAATAAAGCTTGATGATCAGCAAATAGAATCAAGAACAACTTGCAGCAGCTGAATGTATTTCTTTAAACTCGCTTATATGCCGTAGAGGCTTTGAGCGAGTGTTTACTATCATCTATAGCCCACTATAACAATGTGAACTAATTTTTAATTTTGACTGTTTATTTAAAAAATAAATAACTACGGTATATTGAGATATGAGACTGTATTAATAATCTAATTGTGAATAAATATTGCACAGATAATGACAAAAATTCTATATTTTATAAAAGTTTGCTATATTTGTCAGCATTCAACATAGTCAGGGGGGGGGGGGAGGTCCCTGTTGGGCAGGTAAAAACAGATTTAAAAGAGAGGGGTTAAAATACAATTATTCTTCATAACAAAACGTCAAGTTCGAACAGGGCACAACGGCACACCGGCATCCTTACAGGGCCACATAAAAATAAGGTTTCGAACAAAGTGAAATCACAACTTGAGTTTATTGATATTCCTTATATATCTGTATCTATATTTTGTACTAAATCATTTACTTAAAGCATGAATAGTAGCAGAACTAGCATCTCCTGTTTTACTCCTTGAAGTGTACACATTGAGACGTTTCGTAGTATATCATCTAAGATTCATTTTCCAATTAAGCAAACAAAACCGAAAAAAAACCGAATGATTTATTATTTCAAAGGCATTTTCATGGTCGATAAACGCTGTGTTTAATTTGTTACTTGAGCTATAGGATGGTAGGACAAAAGGTCCCACGGACAAAAAGTCCCATGTGATTTTTGACAGGGGTGGACAAAAAGTCCCATGTAGTTTTACCACCCTGGACAAAATGTCCCATCTAAGTTCGACAGGGGTGGACAAAAGGTCCCATGTCAATTTTATAGGCTGGACAACTGGTCTCATCTCAATTTGACTAATGTGATGATAAGATCCTCATTCATTTAAGTCCCATTGTTAAGTGATCAATAGAATCTATTATCATTTAATGCAAACTGTTAAAATTAAACGTATGTATTGTTATATTTTGTCCCAGTGATAGGTGGACTGTCACCATCCATCAATTAATTCTAATTGTTGTAATATCAATTTCTATCTTATCCAGATGGCTTCAGATGATTTTTTAAGCTGATAAATTCATTTAAATCATAATAAGCATAACTGATTGCCAATTCCTAGTAATTACCACTTATCTTGTTGAATGGATCTTAATTGAATTTCATCTAGCTTTGTTTTTTCGTTTGTTGTGACAAACAATAACATTTTCAATAGTTATTGTGATCAGTTTAACTGCAACATTTTATTGATTTAATTTGCATAATATAAAAGTTAACAAGTAGAGTGTGGTCATTGAGTACAAATCATAACTTTGTTACTTGTATAAGTCATATAAAATATGGAACCAAACAGAGATGAGATGGGACTTTTTGTCCACCCTTGGCAAACTGAGATGGAACCTTTTGTCCAGGGTGGCAAAACTACATGGGACTTTTTGTCCACCCGTGACAAACTGAGATGGGACCTTTTGTCCAGGGTGGCAAAACTACATGGGACTTTTTGTCCACCCGTGTCAAAATCGACATGGGACTTTTTGTCCATGGGACCTTTTGTCCGGCTCCCGAGCTATAGACTTTTTATACTATGGATTGTAAGATAAATATACAATCTATTGTACTAGTTGATTCTTTATGCCCATGTTGGTTATCTAAAATATGTTATGTTGGTCAGTCTATTTTGTAAGTGTTGTAAGTAAAATCAAAGCGTATATTTTTGCCAGAATGTTATTGAAAGTAAATAACGTGCTCCATGTTAGGCCCCAGGTGTTCCCAAGTGGCAAAGACGCTCAGTACCTTAATATAAAAATTAATAGTAGGAAAATGCGACAAAGTGGAATGTGTCCGTGGAAAAACCCCTACACAGCAACTATTCATCCGATTGCGCTAAAAATTCAGAGACATGTAGGTTTGTATCTACCTGGCCTGTAAATTTCAAGTCTATGAGATAAGAAACCACGGAACCCGAGCTCGTTAATCAGACCCTATCAATGAGTTTGAGCCCAAAGTCGCACCGGCTGTAGCAGGGCAGCCGAGTGCTTTCTGGTCTGGATCCTTTTTGGGTCACTGGTTCTCACCTCTGCCCAGGTGCTGTGAAATTTGAAAGCAATATGCACGGTAAATAAACTCAAAGCCGGCGAAACATGAACGCTACTATGTTAAGTGTATTCGTTCTATATATATGTATTATATATATTGACTTAGTCGAGTATAAAGACCGGACCAGACCGACACCTACTTGTCCGGGTTTAGGGAGAAAATCTACTGAACATGCCTCATCTATATTATTATATAATTATTATTATTTTATTATTTCAGTTCACTTTATTCAATTTCGAAAGATGCTCATTAAAATTAAATTAAAGTCGGCCATTTTTGACTGCCTAGAAACGTCAGATTTTAATACATTTAATGACACTGACAGGTAATAATCTGTTTGTTGACGCCTATTTGTAATTTGCAGCTCGTCGTCACGGGTGCTATTAAAGGTCCCCTAATTTGTCGCGAGTGCAATTAACAGTCCCCTAATTTGTCGCAAGTGCAATTAACAGTCCCCTAATTTGTCGCGACCTGGGTTCGTACCTGTGATGGCGCGGCATATGCCAAGAATCAAATTGCAAACTGTCACTTTGAAGCTCCTAATTGACATAATTGACATAATTAACAACTAATTGACAGCTTCCGGTCACCTGTTGGTGCTCGAGCCCAAGTTCCTTTATAAGCTAGGCAAATTTCTAACAATGCCATCGCTCGTTTACGATTCAATTAATCGCTGACACAGTGATTAATTTTTCTCTAGCTTACGCTGTTGTTTTATCTGTCTAATTGTTGCTAATCTGACTTTGTTTTTTTGTGTTAATTAATCGGACTTAGTGTTTTGTGCTTTTTTAATGGACTTTGTGTTTTGTGCTTATTTAAGAAGTTGGACTTGATCAGATTTGATTAAATTTTATTTAAGTAATTTGAGGATTTTGTAATAAAATTTAATTTTTGTAAAGGATCAGGATCGAGGATCGGCATGCCTGAAAGGAAGTAAGTACCATTTTCTTGAATTACCTTTGATTTTTGAAATTGTATTTGTACTGTAACTGTCTAATGTTCTGTCATTGTGAACTTGTTTTCTATCAGATATCTAAACCTTCAAATGTACATACTTAAAGGAGATATGAAATTCAATTTATCTTAGTGAATCATGTTGCTATTAGCGGCCGTGCATCCCGGTCCAGTCCGTACTGTATTTTTACATGTTTGTTTCATTGTGAGCTTACAGATATCTTATATTTTACCTCTGTCTTCTAAAAAGCGCTATAATTCAATGTAATATCTTTGCTTTATTTTGTTGTTGTTGTAGTTGATTTCCTTCTCTCTTCCTGTTGAAATGTTTCCATCACATGTAAAACATAACTAAAGTGATATTACAATAATGTCACATATGAACTGACTGCTGTTTTTTAAGAACTGTCTGTACTATTTACTACTCGAAACTTAGTTGTATTGATTGTAATCGTGACCTCATTAGAAACATCAACTTTTTTACGTCGTTATATATTTTTGACAAATGTACATATCTTGCTTGCTCCAGATACCATTGTATTATTAAATCGGTGTTTGTCTTTTCCTCTTGTTGTACATCTCAGCTAAGATCTTATATTTTTAACTTAAAATGTACCTCTCATTGACTTCTAAACGGTGCCAAAAAATTGAATATAATATTTTTGTAAATCACCTTCCTATAAGCGGCATCGCGTCATTGGCCAGTCCGTTTGCGGGTTTTAGCTCGAACTTAGGGGCATGACGTCATTACCAGGACTGAATACTTAATTATTTCCACTGAATTCTTGTCTTATATTATAAATGTGTTCTGTTTGCAAATTTCAAACTGTAAATCAAAGCACTGAGTGCCAATGGCTTAGGTTAAAGAGCCATAAGTAAGCAATAGTCAATGTTATTTTACTATTTTTATCAAACTTTATTTTTCATTCATTTGTGAGTTTATTTTCTGCTATAGATCAAATATTTTCAACTATAAATGTTCCTCAGACGGTCTCCTAAAGGGCGCTATAAAATACATTATGATATCTTAGTACTCACTTGGTATAAAACGGGCGGACACCGGCCCGTTCCGTATTTTCACCGTACCTTTGATACATTTTTTTTCATCGAGAGCTTAATTCTGCTAGTGATCTTATATTAAAAAAAAATATACCTATGACACGAGAGCGCTATAATATTCAATGTAATGTCTTGTAATGTTATGTAGGAAATCATTATGTTATAAGCGGCCGCGCACCCGGAGTCAATCCATACTTTACTTTATTATATTTAATGATACATGTTTCTTACATTGTGATCTTATTTCTGTTAGAGATCTTAAAATATTACCTAAAAATGTACTCATGACGGTCTTCTAAAAGGCTCTATGAAATTCAATATAATATCTTAGTATATCACTTTGCTGTAAGTGGCCGAGCATCCTGGCCGGTCCGTAAACGGGTTTTAGCTCAAACCTAAAGACATGACGTAATCACAGGGGCGGAATACTTATTTTTTTACTGAGTCATTGTCTAAGATTGTTTATGTGTATACTTGTCTCAAAATTTCTAACAGTTAATCTAGGTACTGAACGCCGGGGCTTAATCATGGGCGATTATTAAACGCTATATACTTAACTATCAGTTAATGAAAAGGGAGTGTAATCTTTCAACATTTTGTATTGGCAGGCTACCAGCAAGTTGCATCCTTTATTTCTTCTTAAATTTTATAAATGTTTTAAAAAGAATTTATTATTATTTTTGATATCAGGACCCCCCCCCCCGTACAAAATTGCCGCCACAGACTTGAAATTGGTGTTTTTTACTACATTTAATAAATTTCACTAGGGGAAGGTACTGATTTATATGTACAATCTGTTACTTTAGCTAAAATTTCGAATGAAATAATCAAAGTACTGGATGTACAGGGTTAACATCTTAGACAACACCTAATTTTGATCCTTATTTCTATTATTGTCAGCATACATATTTTAAATATTTATTTAACTGTTATATTATGTTATGTTAAGATAGAATTAGCATTATAAAGTGATTATTAGTAAATGTTATTGCATTAAATTTTATAACTTGTCTGATATACCGTCAAAATGAATTTCTTGATTGAGGTGTGCCGAATTCAATTCAATCGAATAAAACACAATTAAAGAATTAAGGCTGCATTAATTTTCGAACTACAAAGCAAACATGTATAATTGATAATAATTCTTAATTAAACAAGCGTGTGGTTCTGTCATTAACTTTTTTTCAATGTATTTAAACACATATTTTCCACTTAATAAAACAAAATTTATGTTAAAATTGGTTATTCAAGTTAGGGAAAACATTCAATTTCATGATGTTCTTATTTTGAAAATAAACACACTTAAAAGGTCATTGATTTTACAAAAAATATCTTTCATCAACTAAATACATGTATCAAATTTAATTGTCTGACAATTTTTATGATCTACTTGTAAAACTACAATACGTGTTTTCTAAGGTGGACTTGTCCCTTCGTGCGGGTTGAGTTTTCTCTCCCTGCGGGTTGAGTTTTCTCTCCCTGCTGGTTAAACTTCCTCTCCCAGCGGGTTGAATTTTCTCAGGTAAACTTTTCCTTTTGTGTGGACTGAGTTAACCGACGGGTAAAGTTGTCTAGGGATGACTTGTCCCGGTTAGGTTGTCCCGACACATATTATAATGTTTCAATCCAGGTTTTTATGATTGTATTAGCGCTCTATAAAAAGAGTGAACAGGTATACATAGAGTCATTGGTTTGATCTATAATTCTGAATGGCGCTATTAAAATCACCATAATATGTCCCGCTTACTTGGCCGCTGGCTGGGCGATCACCCTTCTTCCAGTATCTTCCTTCTAATATTTTGTTTTTTTACTGATTTTTATGATACATGTATGTACGATGTGGCCGTTTTCTTTAAATGAAATAATCAAAACACTGAGTGTCCAGGGTCTCCAACTAATGTGATATATAGATAAGATACACAATGAAATTCCTTAGTACCTATAATTGCTGGCTTTTTGGTGTCCAATTTAGTTTGAATATATTTTAAAAGGCGCTATCAAGTTTTTCGATATGTACAATGTATACCTTTTTGCTGCTTGTTGGGTAATTGATTTTGCACACACGTGGGGTACAGACTGTAGGTGGTAACTTGGATTCTCACATCTAATACTTATTCACTGAAATGATTTTATATTGAGTGTTTAAGAAAGAAACTTCCATTTTAACATTTAAGATATTGAGAAAACGTATAATTGTAAAATACTTTTTTAAAATAAAATCTGTTATTTTTTGTATTCTTTCGCTAGACCATTCATTCTAGTGTTCTATGTTTTATTCAAATATTAGAAAGCTAAAATAAAAACACATTGATTAAATTATTGTAACATAGTGGCCTCATACATGTACTTTGATTTATAATTTTAATTTAAATGATTATATTCAAATTCATTAAACATGGAAATGTTGGAATGTTGAGACAAGTATAAGTTTCAAAATTGACTGAATTAAAACGTACATACATGATTATTTACATTTGGCACTGAAACACATCAATAACCTCTTGATCTCACGGATGTTGGTGACATGTTTGTTAAATAATAATTTAAATGTCGTTGTTGTTTTGACAAGTGTTGGCAAACGTGGCAGCGATATTTTTTTAAGTACATTATATCAAAAAGTGACATTTGGTGTTAACAGATATATTAAATATTGGCATGGTAAAATACCACGTTGACAGAAGTTTCCTTCGAACTCTCCAAAAGCATGTTTTGTCAAAGTTATACTGATTGGTTAGAATGAGATGTTAAAATTAATTTCATTAGTCTATTTAGGCAACGCCTACTTGTCGCATCAATTCAACATTGTCCATAAAACCAGGGAACACCATTCGTAAGTGAGGTGTTGTTGGGTTGTTGTGCTTGAAGAAGCACTTAAGTACGTTTGTTAGTTGTTGAAATTAAATAATGAATTTAATTTAATTTAAATTGTAAAACTTTGGAAAGTTTTAACTTTGTAAAATATGTAAAACTATACGATCACGATAATTTAAAAGTTTATTAAATATTTGAAGTTGGAACATTTTTGTTGTAAATAAATAAACACATGCTAACAGGGGTTATGTTACATGTGGTTTAACTGTTGCCGCTCGCAGGATTCAACCAAGCGCCGTGGACACAACAATGGAGGTGAGTGGTTTGTCTTTAGTGTTTCTTGATTTGTAATTGTTTAGCCAACGGAATGACAACGATTTATTTGAAAATATTGCTTCATGAATTGTAACTTTTTGTATTTAAAGTTGATTAATTATGATTAGATTGATATTGTAGTAAACACATGAAAATGATAATGGAATTAATAATTTAAAAAAATAAATAAATAAATAAATAAGTAATAATTGTAAATGGAATTATTTTGGAATTATATTTTTTTTTTCGTTAATTGTAAAATAGTGCAGATTGAAAGTACATTGTTTCATTGTAGATTTGTTTTGTCTTTAGTCATAATAATTTAAAATTAAATAGAATTTCTAAAAATGGCTGAAGGTGGCGTAGGTCTAGACCAATTTCATGAATTGTTCACTGTTATGACAAGAGAATTGAGGGGCGTTTCTTCTGCATTGAATGCACAGGGCGCCGCACAGGTTATCGTAACATTCGACGGTACTAACAAAAAGTACCGCGAATGGATTGCTTCAATAGATAGGTACGCGGACCAATGTAGCTTAAATGACGACAGAACAAAGAAAATCGCCTTACAGACCTCAACAGGTGCTGTAGCTGGGTTCATCCAACGCTACACCCAAGCAAATAGAGGGTGCACTTGGATCGAATTAAAAAGACAACTAGCCTTAAAATTTTCGGACGTCTCTAACGCGAGTTGTGCAAATGCACAGCTAAGAAAGTTAAGACAATTTGCCAACGAAAATATTCAGCTTTATGCTGAAAGGTTGATGTCATTGGCTGAGATAGCCTTTGAAGGGGCTTTAGGTCCCGTTATAGAGAGACAGTTGATAGATATTTTCGTAGACGGACTGCGAAACGAATCATTGAAATTTACGATTTTAAGAAAAAACCCTGACACTTTGCAGACAGCAATTAACATTGCTACTGACGAATTCAATTTAAGGCAACGCGTAACTGGCTTTACCCACAATGAAAGAATGCAGACATTTCAAGGGTCGTCGACTTCCAATGAGCCAATGGAAGTTGACCATTCGAGGAAATTAAGATGTTATAAATGTAAGATGTTAGGACACACGTCAAACAAGTGCAAAAGTGTGTCGGAAATAAAAGCGGTCCAGTGCTGGAACTGTGGCAAGAATGGCCACATTAGTAAATATTGCAGATCAAAACCAGAAATAAAACCAGGTTTTGGTCATGGTAGGCCTGTGAATTTAAACTAAAAGGTTCTTTTCGTAACGGAACCGACGGAAAGAACAAAATTAAATCAAATTTTCATACTAGTAGATTACAAATGGGTAAAATTAATATGAATAAATCAAAATTCAAACATACTGAAAATAAATTTCAACTTAATGGTTATAAAAACAAACGTGATCAAAATAATTATAAACATGATTATAAACCTAAAATTAATAAATATAAAATAAATATTTCTGGTAATCCAAATTCTTGTCTTATTAAAATTGGTAAAAACAAATATAGAACACTGGTAGATACAGGTGCAGAAGTATCTTTAATGCATCGGAGGGTGTATGATACTTTGAAAAATAAACCTAGGTTACAGCATAGGAAGGTTTGTCTTCAAACTGCTGGTGGAAATCCATTAAAAGTAGATGGATGTATAAACGTGTCGTTCAAAATCGGTGGTACCGAAACGACCCAGTTGTTCTACATTGTAAAGAACTTAAATAGAAATTTAATATTAGGAACGGATTGGTTAAAAAACAATGGTGTAAGGATTTATTTTGATTTAGGTTGTTTGAGAATAGGTGAGAAAACTTATGTTAATTTAGAAGAGGACGTTCACATATCTTCAATAGTGAGAACTAAACATGATTTGGTATTGAAACCACAAACAGCTAGTTTATGTTTTGGAAAAATAAAATTTAATGCAGACTATAAAACTGATCAAGATTATGAAATTTCGTTTATTGAAAAAAGTTTTATGTATAATGAACCTGGATTAACAATAATAAATTCAGTTGGTAAATTACAAAAAGATAATAGTATACCCTGTATAATTTCAAATAATACAAATAAGACAATTAGAATTAAAAGACATGCTGTAGTTGGAAAAATAACATTGATTAATGAACCTATGAAAAATATCAATTCTGTAATAACTGATACGAAACAGGAATCAAAATTACACTTGGCTGATTTAATAGTACCGGATCAATATAAAAAAGAAATTGAGTCTATTATAATTAAAAATCAAGATTTATTTGCAAATAAAGACTCCGATTTAGGTCACACTGATACAGTGAAAATGCACATTGACACAAATGGACATGATCCAATTAAGCTTAGGCCATATAGGACACCCATGCATAATCGAAAAATAATTGATGATGCTGTAGATGAAATGCTTGATGCAAAAATTATAAGTAGATCAAGGTCACCATGGAGCTTTCCTGTTGTTATTGTGAGTAAGAAGGATGGTAGTAAAAGATTTTGTGTTGACTTTAGAAAATTGAATAAAATTACTAAGAAAAATTCTTACCCCTTACCTTTGATAGATGATATATTAGCCCTTTTAGGAAAAGCAAAGTTTTTTAGTTCACTAGATCTTAAGAGTGGTTATTGGCAAGTTCTTATGAATAAATCAGATTCTGAGAAAACAGCCTTTGTATGCCATAAAGGACTGTTTGAATTTAACGTCATGCCATTTGGTCTGGCAAATGCACCAGCAATCTTCCAAGAATTAATGTCAATTGTATTACAAGACTGCTATGACTTTGCAACAGCCTATTTAGACGACATTCTCATATTTAGTAGTAGTTTAGAAGAACATTTAAGACATATAGAAATGATCTTTGATAGATTAAGACAACATAGTTTAAAGTTAAAATTAAAGAAATGTAGTTTCTTACAAACTGAGACTAATTACTTAGGTTTTATTGTAGATGAAAATGGCGTAAAACCTGATCCAAAGAAAGTTGAGTGCATAAGATCTTTGCCTGCACCAACTACGGTACGCTCTGTACGTTCTTTTATAGGCATGTGTAGCTATTATCGTAGGTTTGTTCCCAATTTCTCACAAATAGCGGAGCCTATTATAGCGTTAACTCGGAAGAATTCCCGTTTCAAATGGACCGATGAACATCAAAGAGCATTTGAATTTATCAAAGAAAGTCTGAGTGTCGTTCCCTTATTGGCGTACCCAGATCCAAATAAACCTTATACATTATACACTGATGCAAGTGACACGTGTATTGGTGCTTGCTTAACCCAAGAAGCAGATTCCAATGAACCCATATTACCTCATGTTATAAATGAAAAGCCAATTTATTATTTGTCACATAAATTGAGCAGATCCCAATGTAAATGGTCGACTGTAGAAAAAGAAGCATATGCCATTCACTATGCTTTACATAAACTTGATTATTATTTACACAATGCTGAATTTGTGATAAAAACGGATCACAAACCACTAAAATATCTATTAGAATCACCAATGCAAAATAAGAAAATTCAACTTTGGGCACTAGGTATGTCTGGTTATAATTGTAGAATAGAGTATATCGCCGGAACTACGAATACTTGCGCAGATTTATTATCACGCATTCCCAGTTTGGATAATAATGATAATACAAGCGTATTAGAAGATAATGCTTGTTTAGATATTAGTGATAATTTCTTAGAAGTAAACATGATAGATTCCACGAACTTTGACCCAAAGGAATTTGCTAGTTGTAATGTAGATGTAGAAGATTCATTAAAGAAACCTGAAGATGTTTTACCAGGTTTCAACATTGTCGAGGAACAGAGTAAAGATAATGTGATTACTCAGTTAGTCGCTGGTCTATTATCAGATAACTGTCCGAAAGATATCCAAAGAAAGTATATTGTAATTGATAAAATCTTATATTTTATAAGTGACCCAGATAATGATTTAACGTTAAGGTTGTATGTCCCATCTCATCTTAAGGAACAAGTAATCAAACAATATCACGATGACAATGGTCATATGGGTATCCAAAAGACATATGACTCAATTAGGAACAAATATTTTTGGCCAAATTTATTCAAGGAAATACATAATAATGTGTCGACATGTACAACATGCCAAACTAGGTCGCTACAAAAGATAAGACAACCGTTACAAGAGACTGATATACCCCCTTATCCCATGGCTAAATTAAGTCTCGATGTCTCAGGTCCGTATCCTACGTCTTTATCTGGTAATAAATATATTATTGCTTTTGTTGATTGGTTCAGTGGTTGGCCTGAAGCTTTTGCTGTACCTGATAAAACAGCTGATACTGTAGCACATTTGTTGATTGAAAGTATATTCCCAAGATTTGGTTGTCCGTTACAAATTGTTACAGATAATGGAACTGAAAATGTCAATAAGACAATGAAAGAAACTTTAGAAAGACTTAAAATAAGTCACGTTCTTACTAGCGTTTATCATCCCCAAAGTAATGCAAAAGTTGAACGATTTCATAGAACTTTACATGACGTTTTGGCCAAGAAACTTGATGAAAATAAACAATATTGGGACCTTCATCTATCACAGGCACTGGCTGCTATTAGGTTCAATATTAGTGAATCCTCTAAGTTTTCACCTTTCTTTTTATTATATAACCGAGATGTTGTATTACCTCTTGATAATATATTGAAACCAAGACGCAAATACCAAGGTGAAGAACTACACCAAATTGCATTACAAGAACAACATAAATCATTTCAATTAGTTAGAAAACATCTTAAGAAAGCTAAAGACCGACAAGCTAAATATGCTGATAGAGGGACTAAGCAAATTGAATTTAAAATTAATGACCCTGTTTATTATAAAAATAATCAAAGGAAAGGCAAATTAGATGTCAAATGGAGACCATATTATAGGGTAATTGAACAAACTGGGCCATTAAGTTATATTATTAAAAATCAATTAGATGGTTCGACTAGTAGGGTACATGCCGAATTACTGAGATTAGCAAATATTGATGATTGGAAATTACCTAAATCAAGTGACAAACTGTTAAGACGAACACAATATGTTGTTCCACCATCTGAGTCTGAACCTGAGTCGGAAATGACATCCGACGAGGAAATACCCCTTAACAAGTTAGCTAAGAAATATCGCCACGAGAGAGAAAATTCTGAGAGTGAGGATGATATACCTTTAATGGAACTAGCTAAAAGGTTAAAGTTAAGAGAACAAGCAGATGATGAAATCGATCCAATAAATAATGACCATGACCCTTTGAACAAAGTTGATGGCGATGATGATGATGATAATTCTATGGAAATAGACCAGTCCGAATTGAATGATTCTTGTGAATCAAGTGGCGTTGTTACGCCGGTAGAAATGTCAATAAATGAGGTTAGTGTACCTTGTGGCATTTCGACAATAAAATCGCTTAAGAGGGAAAGTGTGAGAAAGATAAGTAAAAGAGAGAGAAAGAATAGTGTGAAAGAAAGAATGAGCGATGATACAAGAAGTGGGAAGATGTTATCACTGTTAAAAACTTTTGCTGAACTGATGTAGTTCGTTTTACTTTTTGTGAACATTGCTAAGTGAAAATAGGATTTAAAATAAGGTTCTAAAATATGAGTTAACGTATGTTAACTGTAACGTGTGTGTCACGTTGTTTTCATTATGATTGAATGGGTTGAGACCTATTCAGATGTAAATAATAGTAAAATCATCTAAATATGTAATCGCATGAATCATTGATATACTTAAAATATAACCGCATTATTCATATGTTTATTATATTGTGTGAGAGTGTTAGTATGTTACTTAAAAGTGTGAATATATGTGTATTTTCAGATAAATACGAAGATGTTATTCAGAAGCATCTTGTTTATTGTTTGCATTAGCCATACATATCCAATTATAGTGAGAGAGAATGTTGTTTTCGATAAAGTTAATGACATTTCAATTAGTGATTCCAAATGGTTGATTACTTTTATGCACAATTTAAAACCATATGATTTGTTCTTGAACAAAGTTGAGGATGATTTACGTAGTACAGACAAAATATTGAAAACTATTTCTGATCATTATCGTAAAAATGATAACATAGGGTTTGTTTATACTTTAGATAGCCTAAATAAAGAAGTTCATATGATAAACAATACACTAAATTGTATTAGAATGAGTTTCGATGAATACACAGTTACAAACAATAAATCAAAACGAGATAAACGATCATTAATACCAATAATAGGTAAATTATCATCACTATTGTTTGGAACAGTTTCCGAAACTGATTTAGAGAACATAAATAAAAATATTGAAATATTAGCAGATAATCAAGATAATATTATACATGATTTAAAAGAAAGTATAACTTTACTAAACTTATCAAGAATACAAATTTCCGAAAATAGAAGAGCTATTATGGATTTAATAATTTCCGTCCAAAAGCTTGATACAAAAATAAGTGAAATTAAAGAAACACTTATGAAAGAAGTAACTGATTTGGAACAATTTTTGAGTACATTCTTACAATTTAAATTAATCTTAGAAGAAATAAAACAAGCAAGTCAAGACGCATTATTTTACTTAACTAATTTAAAGAATGAAATTAGTATGTTGTCAATACATAATCTAACTCCATTAACTATTTCACCCAATGAGTTGAGAAAATTACTGGTTGATATTCAATATAAATTACCTGATACAGCTAAATTACCAGCTGATCCAATAACGGATATTTGGTATTTTTATGATACATTAAAATGTACAGCATACCTAGACAACGATAATATATTGATAATATTACCAATTTCTTTGATTGATGTTCGGGAAAGTTATGAATTATATAAGATAATAAATTTACCATTACCATTAAGAAACGTATCTTTAATAGATACAAAGAAATTAAATATCGTTGCTCAATATCAACTTGATAGTGAGGCGTTCATCATCGATAAAATGAGAACAAAATATTCTTTGATTTCAATGGAAGAATTTATAAAATGTAATGATGTAAGATTGAGATACTGTAATATAAAAAGGGTTATATACCCAGTGAATTTGAGTAAATCATGTGTGGTCTCGTTGTTCTTGTCACATTTCGAAAGCATTGCATCGTTTTGTAGTAGTAATGTTATTCTAGACACAAAATTACCGTATGCGAAATATCTGCATTCTGAAACATGGGTTATTGGCACTAAAACCCCCTTGAAGTTTACAATTGTATGCAAAAACAATGTTACTTCCGCTGTGATTAATCCACCCATTGATGTTATTACTTTAGGGATAGGTTGTAAAGCATCAAATGACTATTTACAATTAATTTCACATGACGAAACGAGAATGACATATGACGGACGTAACACATATGATACTTTTATGTCGACTTACGAAATATCCAAAATAAGGTTATGGCGTAACTTTACAGAAAGTTTCCCAAACATGACAAAATTGACATTACCTGAATCTTTGAGTCATTTAAAAGAAATTCCGATGTCTTCATTTATTTCACACGTTAAGAACAATAAAAAGATCAAAGTTGATAAATTGTCCACTTGGTCACTTTTAAATTATTCAACACTTATAGTCTGTTGTCTTTTCATTTTGGGTATGATTAGTTTTTATTGCATTAGGAATAAAAATACGAAATTAAGACTTAGGAAGTTGGCTAAATGTTGCAATGATAGGATTACTGATGACAAGAATACTCCAACTCCAAGTACAAGTATACATACAGGCGATGTCCAAAAAGTTATAATGGCAGACGAAATACAAATGCTAAGAAAGACAGACAAAGACAAGCGAATTGAGACGATATTCAAGAATTTTAATTAGGTTTAAAAGTCCTGTGAGATGTGTTCTCAAAACTATCTCGATACAGGTGAAGATAATTTGATTAATAATCTTTTTAATTATATATATAAAAGTCCTCGAGATAACTCTTAAAGTGATCTCTAGGTGAAGATACATATTTAAAAAAAAAGTCCTATGAGACTATTCTTAAAATAATCTCAAGGTGAAAATAATCATAAAACATTCTATTAAATTGCAGATGCAGAATGAAATGAGTTTCGAAACATTTCTAAAATTAGGAATGAGTGAAGAAGAAAATGACATCCATACGGATGACGAAATATTAGAAGAAAATGATATATGTATTTACAAAAATGAAGGCAACAAATTGATTACTTCCTTACAAGAAAATGAAATTGATGAAACGATTTATGTTTATGAGAATGATCAATTGGTTGCTACCTTAGAACCAAATTATTACAATGACGAATTTTACCTTAATGATTTAACTGACAATGAGCAAAATAATGATAACCATAATGATGATATCCATAATGATGATAACCATAATGATGATAACCATAATGATGATAACCATGATGATGATAACCATAATGATGATAACCATGATGACATTAAACCAATGCAACAGTACTACAGAGAACACCGAATACCGAAGTAGGACATTCAATAAAACATATAAGTTTTAGTGTACATGTTTGATTTGGATATTGTTTTTGTGTGGGTGCATGCTATTAAAAAGTGTGCATGCTATTAAAAAGTGTGCATGTTTCATGTTTATTTTTATTTTTTTTTATTAGGACATTAGGGTTATTACCCATAACATTAAAGTTTTATGTTTTTGTTGTTAGGGTTGTTACCCAAAGAACAGTTTAAACCTTATATTAACAATAAGGGTTGTTACCCGTAGGACGATATAAATAGGGTTGTTACCCAAAAGACAGTAAACACTTATTTTAATTGTGAGATAAAATTATCAGGGTTGTTACCCATAGAACAATATAAAAGGGTTGTTACCTAAATGACAATTTATTTTAGTGACATTTGAGGTTGTTACCTCGTACGTATTAAGATGTTTGATATTATATTATGTTTTTGTGTTGATTTTGTTTTTAATGAGGACACTATGTTAATAAATTTTATAAAATTTAAATAAGACTAAAGTTAAAATTAAATAGTTTAATTTTCTTAAATGGGGGAGGTGTGTAACATAGTGGCCTCATACATGTACTTTGATTTATAATTTTAATTTAAATGATTATATTCAAATTCATTAAACATGGAAATGTTGGAATGTTGAGACAAGTATAAGTTTCAAAATTGACTGAATTAAAACGTACATACATGATTATTTACATTTGGCACTGAAACACATCAATAACCTCTTGATCTCACGGATGTTGGTGACATGTTTGTTAAATAATAATTTAAATGTCGTTGTTGTTTTGACAAGTGTTGGCAAACGTGGCAGCGATATTTTTTTAAGTACATTATATCAAAAAGTGACATTTGGTGTTAACAGATATATTAAATATTGGCATGGTAAAATACCACGTTGACAGAAGTTTCCTTCGAACTCTCCAAAAGCATGTTTTGTCAAAGTTATACTGATTGGTTAGAATGAGATGTTAAAATTAATTTCATTAGTCTATTTAGGCAACGCCTACTTGTCGCATCAATTCAACATTGTCCATAAAACCAGGGAACACCATTCGTAAGTGAGGTGTTGTTGGGTTGTTGTGCTTGAAGAAGCACTTAAGTACGTTTGTTAGTTGTTGAAATTAAATAATGAATTTAATTTAATTTAAATTGTAAAACTTTGGAAAGTTTTAACTTTGTAAAATATGTAAAACTATACGATCACGATAATTTAAAAGTTTATTAAATATTTGAAGTTGGAACATTTTTGTTGTAAATAAATAAACACATGCTAACAGGGGTTATGTTACATTATGTAAGTATCTCAAAATAGCCTGTAATAGAAGAAATTCAATAGTAAGTCGATAATTACACATTTTCCAGTGGTAAAAGGTGCTAAGTTCACTTTGGACCTAGATTATTCTTAACAGTAATGGTAAAAAGCGCCAAGTAGGTAGGGATGCCACCTTTTTTACCACTAAAAGTTTGATAAAGACATGTACTACATAAAATATGAAATTGATATTAAAAGATAGCCCATCCTGACAATTGTGTCATTATTCTTAACTGAACCATAAAAAAGAATAAAATAGTATTGGCTTATCACTAACAAGAAACTAGTGATTTTTACTGACTGGGCTTACATCATAGGTTATAGATAGGGCTCTACACCGGTATACGATATATATCGAATACCGGTATTGTAGGTTCGATAGATATATCGGATCGAACGTTTCCGTATCGAACAAAATATCGATCAATGACGGTCATACAAACAAAATCCATGGTCTGCAAATCATTTGATATTTTGTATCGCCAAATCATCATTTCCTTGCTTCCAATTCGGTTTGTTATAATTATGTGGACGAACAAAATCATAATTTGGCATTCCTTTAAGCAAATGTCTTAAACCGGACACGTCATGTTATGTCCTTTTTCAATCAAAGGGAAGTACAACTGTCACGGTTAGAATATCCATTACAATTTATGTACTTTCGTTTTCAATTAGTCCAGGAACCCTTAACTATCAGTATTTTAAATACAGCTCAATTTTGGAGCCAGAAGTCTCTTGGATTTGTTCGGGTAGATCTACAATGTAAAGAGAACTTAATTGATCAGAAACGATATTCTTGTTAACAGCTGAAGTTCTGAAATAGTATGATTTTCCTTTTGCCGATCTTTGTTTAGTGTCACGTGAATATGAATTACTGGAGATAAATCTAACTAAAACCAAACATCAAGAAAATGATTTTATTTTATGTAAATCCTGCACACAAGTACATAAACGATCGATTTTCGAACGCACTCAGTCAATGTTGATGTGTTAATACACCGACTTTTCGTGTCCAAAACTGGTCTGCGTCATAACATTTGTCCGAATATATGCTACCTCCGAAAAATAAAGTTTCGGGTTATTGTATTGTACTAAAAGATGGACTGGCCAAATTGTACTTTATGCTGCAAAAATGTTTTAAGCAAAGGAGGCAATACAGCAAACTTGGCAGTGCATGTCATCCTGTCAGCAGACAGATCTTGTCTAGAAACATACTCACTCATTCTTATACCCAGCGGCTATCTAAATTCTCTATTAAGATCGAGAAGATAACCTCTGGGTACTAGAATAAGACTCACTAGATGCAATGATATTTCTTAAAAAATGCAAACGTCAAAGACTTTAACATTCAAAATATTAATGAGACAGTGCATTTTGTAGTATGGTGTTACCACATGCAAAATAAATGAATAAAATATCACTGTTTTGCTGTTTTATAAAAATCTATTATTAAAATATCATATGATATATCGAATATCGATCATTTTGTATCGATACGAATATCGTATCGATCATTCTGACCGATATAGAGCCCTAGTTATAGATTACCTTTACTCAATGAAATCATTCAAATTTTGTCTAATTTTAATTTTGACTCTGTTCTTATTAATGTAATCATACTTTTCGTTTGTTGGACTTTAGACAAGGCGCACATTCATGGTCAGGAACTAGGCAGCGGCTAAGTTGGTTCTTATAGTTTGTTGGACTTTAGACAGGGCGCACGTTCGGGGTCAGGAACTAGACAGCGGCTAAGTTGGTTCTTATAGTTTGTTGGACTTTAGACAGGGCGCACGTTCAGGGTCAGGAACTAGGCAGCGGCTAAGTTGGTTATTATAGTTTGTTGGACTTTAGACAGGGCGCACGTTCGGGGTCAGGAACTAGACAGCGGCTAAGTTGGTTCTTATCGTAGAGTTCAGTTCATTGTTTCTAATTCTTTAGTATTATTTCATTTAAATGGTTTATATTGTAAGTACATGTATGTACAATTTATCTCTTGTGTTAAATTTTCAGTGGAAGTAATTCATAATTAGCTACTTAATTAGATCCATGTTTAATTAGTTCTGGCTTATTTCTTGTCGTATCATAGTCATTAGTAGTAGTATCGAAACTTTAACCTGTTCTGTATGGTGTATATAAAATTGCTGTATTATCCTTTTCACTTTTTTACTTTCTTAGCAATTGATTGTTTTCGCACTCATAGGCACGGAGTCGGCGGCGTCTCTAGAATGTTCTCACCCTACACTTTTACTGAAACATTGAAATTATTGTATATCTGATAGTTTGTCTTATGTACGATGTGTTTATTATTTGCATCGAATCAGAACATACGGCGAGGTGACCATTATATCGGACATCGTGTCTCACAATACGTATATTTTACCAGTCTAAATTACCTGATAACTTGTATAACTATAATATAAACTTATATAGCAATGTACGTAGTCATTGTGTGAATATTAAATAAATTGTCTAATTGCGAATTATGTATCTGTTATAATGTCAAAGAAGTTTAGCGTAATGTTGATGAAACTTATCAAGTGTTGATCAAATTATTGGTATGTACAATATATACCTATTCATATTTCACTGAATTTTTCAAAATATTAAGTGCACAATGATTCGTTTACTTATTGGCTATAAAGGCCGAGCGATACACTATGACTTTATTTCTTAATTCAAATTTTGATTTACGTTCCTTTATTGTAAGATAATTTCTCAAGTGTTAGCTTGAATCAGTTCTGAATGGCGTTAACAAAATGATTGTACATTTCTTCCGCTCGCTGGTCTTTTGACTTGGCTCACAGTCACAGATTAGGCAGCTACTTTGTTTGTGCTCACCTGTAATTTGTTCACTGAAATGTTGAGAAATATGTCTGATAGTCAATCTATAGATATAATATATCAGTATGTTTTATTGAGTCACTACCATCCAGAACACAGAGCGGGGTCGTCTTTTGTTCGGACATGGCCGTTTTATCTGAGAAAATACTCAATACATGTATATTGTATATCTAATACAGTGGTCCATGTATTGGCATGCTATTTTCTCGTCTAAATTACTTAAAAACTTATGTGCTTTATAGTAGCGAGTTCCTACACCATGGACTATAGTTAAGCGCTACTTTATCAAATTTACTATGTTTTTTTTGTTTCCAGTTAACATCCATGTTTCTATTATTGTGAGCTTTTATCTCGCCGGAACTTTGGTGACTAATCGTTAGCTGTAAATCTGTTGATATCAAAATTACTGAAATATTTTTTTTCCGTTTGCTTGACTAATGACTGGCGCACACGGACTAGACAGCGAGTTTAGGCTGCGCTCATCATAAAGTTCAGTTCCTTGAATCTAATATATACCTTGTTTCTTTTTCCGCATGGAATGTTTCTTTTTTTATTTATGATATAAACAATCTGTAATGTTCTTCGAAACACCTTCGTTCATTGATTGAATATCTCGGAAGGATTCGTAGGGGTCCGCCAATAGTACTTGAGTTTTACTGCATACTCGCAGAAGAGCACATGCAGGCGAAGCATGTTACTGTTATGCAAATTAGTTATTGTTGTAAATACCTAAATGCATTTCTGAAACAATATAATACAAGTATTATATGACTACATATTGTTCGGAGGATATAGTTTCATCGTTGATTTTTAACTTCATGGACTAAAACGAGACATTTAATCACCGCCTAAACGACCGTGTGTCATTAACTTCAAGATCGTTTGAAGTACTTTGTTTAGGAATATGATATTATGGTAGATCCAAAATGGCGTCAAAATAATCATGTTCTTGTCGTTTCCTAGTGAATGTCGGAGGAGTTCCGTATGTTTGTAACTTGAGTTACATTTTCGATTAATGAGTGCACAGTAGAGAATTTTTGGTTTTAATATATTTATTACATGTATATTTGAGTAATATTCTTAGATAATTACTTAAATGACCCAATCCATGCTTTGACTGTATTAGTGCTCTTTAAACTTAACTAAACTGTGTGCCAATTTTGATGAATGTTTTTCTTCTTGTATCGTCGGACGACAGTTATTTTGGTGTCCAAAATTTAGCCTTACTGTTTTGTGTGATGCTATCAAAATCGATTGTTGGTTATTAATTGATTGCACAATCTAACGGCAATGGCTATAGGTTGTGACTTTATTTGTTCTTATTAATACTTTTCACTGAAATATTGACTCATATGTCCGGCATGTACTCAATGACAAGTGACTTTTGCTTGTTTTAATTGTTGACTTCAGTCCCTTGAGTTTACTCAAATTTATTATAGCTCGATTGTGAAACAAGGTTATACATCTTAATTAAGTCTGCTTCGGGTCACCCAGTAATGAGCTAGTGGACAAAGTGTCTTGCTTAAGGAAACAACGGGGTAGTTTTGGATAAGACTCGAATCCTCGCCCATAGTACTTAGTTTTTTTACTGGGGTGTTTTTCATAGTATTGATTCTATCATATTTATGAGCAATATTATGATATGCGTTGACTTGAGATTTGAGATAAGATTTTTGTGCTGTTTTTTACGTTTTTGTTAATTTAATCGTATTAAAGGTCTGCGCTTTGAAACATATAATATTCATAGCTCGAAGAGTTATGTTTAATCGATTTAATCGTGCGGTTAAAGTTCTACCAGGGTATCAGTATTTTTTGTGAGTCACAAAATAATAAATCTAGATGAAATGGACTAGTAAAGGCAGTTGTACCCCTTGTATATATGTATATAAAAGGTACGTTTGAAAAATCAAAGGGAGGTAACTTGACAATTCCCTGTGCTGAAACGCATTCATAAACCTGATTTAAAGATAGACTGTTTTATCAAAACCTCCAGATCTAAGGGCGGATTTTCGGACATTACCGCTGTTAGAGATGTCTTATCTAAGACATGTGTCAATAAACTTCATTCTCGTATTCAGAGGCTATCAGGTCTCTAGAATCTTGATAACCTCTAGGTATAATAATGTAGGCTGTTTTACTTGTTTAAATTAGGGGCTTTAGTCAGTGATCTTTCCCTGATAAAATCTGAAACAATCCAATTGGTAAGTAGGTCCTTACAGTTGGAATCCTTGGATTTTGTCATTGAAGTCTTATGTAAGGATAACAAAATATTTCATCCAATATCTTTCTTGTTAATGAAGATAGTTACAGAAGTGATGAAATTTAGATAGTTATTTCCCGTAAAAATACTTAATTTGAATTTCAAACAAATTAAATGATTTACAAAAAAGTTATTGAAGATTATTTTTGGCAAATTGACATTGAAAAGTAAGGGTAAAATCCGAGTAATCCAACTAATTAGACCTACCTATTTGAAGAGCGTACAAGGGGAAATAACTGACTAAAGTCCCTTTTTATCTACAGCGATTGATTTTTCTTTCTATAGTTGTCTTGAAAAAAATCTAGAGGAAAATAAAGGTACTATACCTAGACTTTGTAACTTTATATATGGCATGTATTATAATTATATTTTTTGCATAAAAATCTTATTTGATGGATAGCATTGTAAATAAATAAATGAATCGTGGGATGTTTAGATAAGTATACTTGCACATACAGAAAGCTCTTAAACAGGATCTTCAGTTAAAGGGTCAGTTAAAACTCATTTGTCTGGATGTTGACAATATTAAGTTAGATATCAAAACTGTCAGTTAGATATCAAAACTGCCAGTTAGATATCAAAATTTTGCAGTACAAGTCGTCGTTACTTTTTTATTGAAATTCAAGTAAATACCCCCACCTCTGTCAAACTGAAATGGGACCTTTTGTCCAGGATGGCAAGACTATATGGGACCTTTTGTCCAACCCTGTCAAAAATGATATCGTACTTTTTGTCAATGGGACCTTTTTTCCTACAATCTGATACTACAGCATGAGGGTATCGGGGGATTCAGACCTATCACAGAAAAGTTAAGTACAATTTTAAGTAGACATTTCTTTTAAATAGAGTCTGGTGTAGAGATTTACTTTTCTTCACGATAGTAAACGGCAATCATCAATTGTGTTGGAAAACAATGAAGCGCCGACTACGACGGAATTACACGGACCAAGTATTACACGGTCAAAATACATATAATGCAGAAGTGTGAATTCTTTTATCTATTATCTTGATGTTCGGTCGAAGTATTAAAATAACGCTAAATGTGCAAATATGAAGGAAGGTGCCATCTAAACCCCCAGGTTTAGACAGTTCATTAAGGTTTTAAATTAATTGACGTGTGTTTATCAATCTTTTTGTAAACTGTAAGAACTATTCATTCATGATATATTTTAACCAAACTCCCGGCAGCCGTTATCTCCCTTTATCAAATCAATAACCAATAAATTACTTTCAGTAAAATATGATGTTCAAAGTACATAAAGGGAATAAATAAACAGTCAGAAAAAATGATTTGTAAAAGAAGATTAATTTTACCCTGACACCGGTTACCTAAAGAGTGTAAAATTGCATTGAATAACAAAATGATTATTAAATGTTGCGGAAAGTAAATATTAAATAGATTATTGTATTAATTTTAGTAATTTTATGTGAAAAAGCTATTTTATCAGTATTATGTACATATTATTTATCATAAATACTATAAATTTCTCCCCAAAAGCATCATATAAGTAGCGTGAGGTGAACCAAGGACCCTATTCAGTATTGTTTGGCCAACGCAGCTCATTCCCGCCCTTGCATACTTCACGCTGTAATTTATTCATAAATGAAACAATTTGTTTTATTTCTTTGGCAGTACTCATAAATTAACCGCATTTTTATTCATTCAATGTTATTTTTCGCTACATTACGTCGCCTAACGTATTTTATAATTATAGGTTATTATTATACATTTTGCTGTACAATACGGAAATATATTTGGACGAGTACACAGTCTGAAAAGTCATATTGGACGAGCCGATATGACTTTTCAAGCTCTGTTCGAGTCCAGATATATTCCGTATTGTACAGTCAAATGTATAATAACCGGTTTATTATATGTCTTTCGTATAATTATGCATACATATATCCATAATACGACTCATCGAGTTTTGACGTTTTAAATATTATGGCACAGTTTTAAGACGCCATTTTGACGTACATAGCATGATGACGTCATTGACGTCAAATTACATTTAGTGCACATGTACCCAACCGTCCAATACGAAAATAATACATATTTTTTGGATCCAAGTCCAATACGGGAATATATTGGACGGTCACGTGGTACAAAGGCAGATTGTTGATTGGTTAGAATTATTAGATATATAATAATTACCGTTATTGCTCGTAATTTAAACATTAGTCATATGGTATTACGTATTTATTACTAGCGTCACGTGATTCATATGAAGGCAAGCAACGCGTGACTTAACCGCTGTGAGGAGTTTGATTTTTAACCTAGCTTTGGCCATTTAACATTTGTTAAAAACATGCAAACTCTTAACATGCTTCTTTAACTATGATTTTAATTGCAACTAAGTGCGGCAAAATTTGAAAAATCCTATTTATGCGAAAATTCATAATCGTTTTGTATATTCAGTGACGATCCGAATATTCGAATATTTTACCGGCCCTAATATTAACCCTTTACTTGTTGCGACATGTGTAAAACAGATCCATTTTTTTCACCATTATGCGCTAGTGCTATTTCACGATGCTCTAATTTCGTTACTACTCAACAAACAGATTGTCAAGTTATTCCCTCGGTGACTGTCTTTTAGACAAATCAAATTGAGCCCTGATCCCAATTACATTTGCTACGCTGGGGCGGGGCAAAAATGCATTTTATTTTTTCTAACCCCAGCTTTGCTTTTCAAATGTTTCTGTTCCAAAATTGAGGTCTGAAGTGCAAGGCATTTTCAGATACTGAAAACATGTTTTCTGATCAGCATTTTGGCGCCTTTTTCTGCACTTAAGGTATACAATCCCTAACTAATAACTATGTTTTATGACTGCTGAATAATTCTATAAATAGTTTTATTTGTTTGTACATCGTATTTCTAAACTTTTTACCGTGTTAGATATTTTAATAATGTCAACATAGACTTTTTATGAACATATTTAAACTTATTATATATTCATATGCAAGGGAGGTAATTACTAAGTCCTGTCAAAGTTTGTGTCTAATATTTTTGAAATGGCAAGTTATGTAATAAATCTAATCCATGCAAAATGATTAACAAATTGTGATAAATGAAAAATATCATGTCTTGTAAGATTTTGTCATACTTTTTCAATATCAGATTTAGAATGAAAGTGGCGTTAGGGATTGTATACCTTAATAAACCCGATTTTTTCTGGCGATAAGGGGCGCTGCGGCCACTTCAAACCCTGCAATATATGGGTGCACATCCACCTTCGAAACCCCTCAGACATCTTTTGATGGGAAGACGCGTGGAAAACGGTCAATTTTGCAACAACTTTTGAAATTCACTAAAGTTAAAACACCCATTTCAAACCTGTGGCAGCCATTTTGTAAGGGTTGGTGAAGAAACTTAAAAACGTGGGATCAGTTTAGGGTACAGATATCTTAGATCGGAGTATTCCCAGCAAACCATCTGGGAAATTTCATTTATAGAAAGTAAGATAAAATTTATATATGAGTTGTAAGGAAAAACTTCATCGAAAAAAAACACTGCGTGGTTGTAACAGATCAGCTTTGACAGTAGACTTGTACCCTCTGTGTTAGTTCTAATCTTGTTTAGAAGCAACTCCCGTGATTAATCTTTGTTGAGCGATAGAACTTTGCACATTATATTGAAAGTCATCATCCATTGCAAATATGAAAAAGAAAAGATATTTTAATTTTGAATCAATAGGTCAATAGACCTGTGTGAACATACTGTAATGGCTGTCTGGCATGTCCGAAATTGTAACTATCCGAAAACTATACCATTATTTCATCAGTTTTCATATAAAACATGTAGAGTTCATATCCTTTATAGAATCGGACCGGTATACGGAGTTTATAGCGTATAAATAGCATATTTAATAATAATTACAGAATAGAATAGTTTAATTGTTGATATAATGCATACATACGTGTTTGTTATTAAATCTGAGCGGACCGTTCCTTCGTCTTTGTTATACATACGCATACATGATGACGTCACGTATAGTATTTTGCCGCGTCATCGCGTAGGAAAGTTTTATACATTGCTGGATTTTATATTTTATGTTTATTATGTGCTTTCTTGTTAAATATATGTTGTTTTATGTTTTGCTAAGATGTTTGAATAGGTACCAAGTGATTTACATACTTATTTTAAGGATCGTAGCTCGCCAGCATTAGAACTATTTGCTGACGATGATGCAATATTTGCTCATCAGCCTTTTAACGTAGTAAATCTGCTTATTTATTATTTGTAGCGCATTAAAATTATTCCTTTGCCTCTTTATAATAAGATTATTAATATATTTGCAGTTATAGTTAACTGTCTGACAAGTGTATTGTTAAGTTTACTTATTTTCATTGCTAGAAGTAGGAACTATTTTGTAAATTGTACCATGTTTGTAGAATGCTGGCTAATTCTGATTGGTCAATCAGGATTTGCCAGCATTTCACCCTATATAAGAGCGGCTGGTTCAAAATCTCGGTCCACAACTGCCATCAGGCTCGTACTACTAGCTCTATCAACATCTGAAATTGTATTGCAAATCAGTCTTCATAATCGGTAAGGAGCACCTCAAAAACGTTTTTACCGCTTAATACTCAACACCCTGATCGTATTTTTCTCTAAAACTAGTTTATTCATAAATAGTCCCGAGCCGCGGTGGACCAGCCGTACTTTTAGGGCGTGTAGATTGTATTCGTCATTACATGTGCATATATATATTCTTGAAAGATCCATGAAAAATACAGAAAACCTATTATCAACCTAAAATCGATTTTGTCTTATATTCTCTTTGTTTTTTATGTGTTCTTTTCGCCCATCCTGACAAATGAGCGAAGTGGTTACAACTTATTAGACCTAGAAATCTAGACTGAACAACACAACAACGAGTCTAGATCCACACGTAGCCAAGTGGCTTACAATACAAATACATTTTATTAAATATAGATTCACGTGACAATGCCATAAAACATATTTATCATCAACAAACATAATTACATGTAGTACAAATATGCGAGTAGCCCTTCTTTGCAACTCACAAACTTGATATATTTTGGTGTATTAGACTAAATATTACCCTTTTGTCTAAACTGTATTTATGCGATCCATCCAGTTCTTTTGCTTATCCTGCGACTTGTTCAACTACATTTATGCAATGGTCCGCGAGGGTTTAAACTCGAGATTATCTTTAGACTAGAATAATGCAATCGGCCCTAAGTCACCGGTAATTTTTCATTAAACTAAGTCACATGTCATTAAATTTGTAAAACAGCGTCTCTGGTCGGTCATACAGGCGATCAAAGGGTTAGAAGTTTGTAAATTTAACTACAGTTAAATGTAGTTGAAATGTAAAGAAGATAGCTCTCCAACATGCGAAAGGTTTTGCGTCTTTCTTTTTTATAGAGCGAGACTTGGATGTAAAAACATAAATCGATGTTTTTCGTCCATATTTGTTATTAACTAATATTCAAAATTAGAATAACACAATATTATAGTTTCTTATGTTAACATTACTTCAGTAAATTAATAAAATCAAATTCAAGAAATATGACAACAATGTTACAGAACAGAACAGAACAGAACAGATACTTTATCAAAGGGCTTGAGCAATACTCATCACCCAATTTATGACAAGGTCATCTCATGAAAGCGTTTGACTTATTAACCTTAAATTCTTTTACTGGATATAAATAAACTGTTTATTTATCTGTATGTATTTTCCTCTTTTTGTATGTTTATGTTAAAAATATGTTTACATGTCGCGTGTAATTGTATATGTATGTATATTGTATTTATTTGGGTGATAAGTATTGCTCAAGCCCTTTAATAAAGTATCTGTTCTGTTATGTTCTGTTCTGTTCTGTTCTATTCTGTTCTGTTCTGTTACAAACATATATTTTGTGGCGTATCATTGGATAACCGAATATGTCATGTGATCAGTAGTAAACTGACCAAAGTAAAAACTAATGCACACCATTTATCATTTATTATGCTTGTCTTGGAGTAGCTATTTAGCGATATTCATTTCTTATTCTACGCTGTTTTTCATAATTCCTGTTCAATATATCACTAATACGTACTGTCTGTATACTAAAGTCTTAATTACAATGTACAATGAAAACTCGAAGTTTTCTGTATACAGGGTTATATAATTGTCTATAAAGGAGGAAACATAATGAAATTTTTGTAGGTAGTTTATCAAAGTTTGATCAAAGTTTCAAGTGTCTTTGGCGTCCAAGTGCTAGCTTGAATCCGTTCTGAATGGCAACTTCCAAATCATTGCTTATCTTTTCTCCTTGCTTGGCTACTGACTTGGCTTGGCTCCTACCAATGATTCTTAAATAATATATATGTAAGGCAATTGTCATCCACTGATGAAAGTATGCGCTTAGTACTTAGTTGGTAAACAGTGAGTAGATTGGCTGACAGTCGTTTGATGACTAACATATTGTTTTGGTACGGCGTTAAACCCTACAAAAGCAAATAAAACTTAACCTTTATGATTCAATTGAAAAATATTAATCTGATGTAAAAGTTATATTGTTCTTTTATAGATCTTAAAACCCATTCGATTTGACTTACCCTTTTTTTATTGTTTATTGTTCAATAGTATCTAAAATCCATTTGTCTTTTATATCTTTATATGATATTATGATAATTCAATAAAAAATAGTATAGATATTGTAAGTAAGGCTTTGTTCAATCTCCGTAAACAGATATCCTGTAGAGCGTTGTCGTACAGGATCTCTACTGTCTCAGTGGAAGGTCATGTCGAGGTGTCGACCAATCAATGCGTAGCTATCATCTAGACGAAACACTATTAATACATACATACATACATTAATAACATTTTGATTTCGTTATTTCTTTTTTTACCAAAGATTGTATGCTTATTTGACAGCGGTATTATTTGCAGTCTGCAATTAGGCGGCTCAGTTCAAATTGCGTGACGTAGACGATGTAAACAAGTTACGTATCATAACATGTTTCGTCATGAATATTATGATGAGAAAAGGCCACTCAGCCCTGCCCTGCGTTCAGTTACCGCGAACGTTACAAAACGTTCCGTAACGATACATTCGGAACTCCTCGTCCATTCGCTGCGAATAATCTCGGACATATTTAGACGCTATTTTGAAACTACCGGTGTTTAAGTAAACACATATGATCGTTTAGGCATTGAGTGATGTTTCGTTTTTTTTTGTCCGTAAATTTTGAAACATCACCCATTGCCTTAACGATCTGTTATTAGTGTTATAAATTAGGTTATTCGCAGCGAATGTCCAAGGAGTTCCGAATGTATCGTTATGTGTAATTGAACACGCTACTGGTGTTAGCTTCTTAATATTTGTATTCAATATAACCTTAGATATCATAAAATAATTATTACAAAAAAAACTAGAAAACTTATCACGTCTTACTTGATTTCAATAAAATAGTCATAGGGTAATATCCATCATATTTCTCGACAGATTTTACTAGATTTTGTACCTAACTGGCCTTAGGACTCGAAAGCGAAAGCGTCATTAAATTAACTGTATTATATTGTCTCCACTTGCTGGGCTATTGACTTTATTACTTTATTATTTCACTGATATGATGACAGTCTGATAAACAATTTAAAGCTTAAATGATTATACCGTTTAAAGCCAAGGTCAATGTAAGTAAATTCGTTAAACTACGAATCCTTCAAAAGCACCTTGCATTCCTCAAGACCGCCATTTTGACTACTAACCTTACATTAAGTCATAAGCAGAACTGATTCGTCCTCAGAAAATTTGCTGGTGATTTATTTGTCCCTATATATTTTATTCATTTTATTAGAGCTAATTTTAAGTCTATATTTTATTCTTTCATTTACATGTATTACATATTGTATTGTATTATGTTGTCATTTAATGTTTCATGTTGATGTCATCAAATGTTTTGGAGTAAATCGCCTAAAATTATTCTGACACGCTAACATTTCTTCGAACATTTCAACGAATTCACGGCGCGTTCATTTTGGCAATCTAAATAAAATGATGTTGAATGCAGAATTTCAAATTTTAAACTAGATCTAGCAAAACAAATGCGGTTAGGATAAATCGAATGCTGGATGTCAATCTGTATTTGTTCATCTGGCTTGTATTACAAGGATTATTCGGCTCAGCCTCGCCGCCGAATAAACATTTCTCCAATTTGCCGGATATAGATTGACACTAACCTTATATTATCTATGTGTGTATTGTGTCAAAGATACCCTAAACATATGGCGGGGGATGGTCGGTTTTCTGCTCTACCCTATCTATCAGAGACAAGTATCTTAATCGAAGATATGTTGCGTGTTCAATTACACAAAACGTTACAGAACGTTTCATAACGATACATTCGGAACTCCTCGGCAGTTCGCGGTAACTGAACGCAAGGATGGCTCTTTTTATTCTTTTTTTTCATTTTACTCGTCCAAATAATCTGTAAACGTGTATGCTCTTTAATATATAATGTCTTATTGCTGTAAAATCTGCAATAAAAAAACTTCATGGGCTACCTTGTTTCTATCACTCTGAACATATTTCTTGTCAGATCTTAGCCATTGAAATGCCTTAAAAGGTGCGTCTGACCTTGCCTTAGGGGAGCTATCAAAATCACATTCTTATCCGCCTCCTGAAATATAGAGAATACAACCAGGGTAAAGCGTAAGGCAGCTGGTAGGCATCTATTTACTGCAGGGCTTAGCCCTAGCGCTTAGTCTTTTGCATTATACTACTGTCTGATGTCATTGTAATATACACTCTGTTTCTTGTATTATAAATACCCCTTTTCCTCATTTCAGGAAATATATGCTCAGGTGCATGTACTGTGCCAAGTTGGTGACGAAGATAAGCAGACATATGCAGTCTATGCATAAAGACAAGCTGGCCTCGTTTCCAGCAGATGAGACAAGAGAAAAACAGCGCAAACGGTTATTGGGAAATGCAATTTTGGATTATAATCAGGTCATAGGGAAGTTCGGTCTGGTCCTTGGGCTTGAAGTTTTGATGTATGTTAATACAGTTGCACATATCCCAGTGGTTCAGTTTCATAAGAACTCTCAGTTAGGTCCCAGAGTTAGTTACGAAGAACTTGAGAAAAGACTGCAGCAGGCTAAGTCCCAAGTTGTCAGAAGCCCTCCACCTGGGTTTGAGCATGTGGCACCTCGGCCCCTGAAACATAGGATCATTATCCCTACGACTGACTACAGTAGACAAGCCAAACAGGCTCCATCACAGCCAGAGGTAGAAGTACGGTGTAACGAAGAAGCCACAGAAATGTTGCCGCTACCAGCACCAACAAGTACATTAGCTCCAGCCACTACTCCTAGACAAGTGCAAGCCCTACCTGTTAATAGCAACTTGCCGCTACCAGCACCGTCAGCAAGTACATTAGCTCCAGCTACTACTCCAAGACCAGTGCTAGCCTGGCCTAGTTGTAGCAACTTGCCGCTACCAGCATCATCAACAAGTGTATTAGCCCCAGCCACTACTCCTAGACCAGTGCTAGCTCTACCTGGTTGCAGCAAATTGCCGCCACGTTCACATGAGGAATGCTCAGTCACCAGGTTTGAACCTGTAACCAAAAAGCAACCTCCGAGACCAGGTTCCTATAATATTGGCTCCCCAATTAAGTTTCCAGTAAGAACTGCTACAGTTACATGTCATGTCCAGTCAAGTGTTGCCAGTTCGGTTAGATCTCCACCTACATCTCCAGTCAGTTCTCCTGAGTTCCCCAAAGTGAGGCTACGAAGGATTATACGTCCTCCAACAGAATCATCAGATGAAGACAACAGCTGTAACTCTCCACCCACAAAAAAGCCTAGGTCATCTCGTAGAGTTCAAAGAGCTGTCCGCGAGAAGAGCACGTCTTCGGACGACAGTGAACCATCCACTCCCGCCAAGAGGCCTGTGGCGACACACCGACGAGAGAATGTCCCTAATCCATCCGTATCGCTTGATGGCACTTACGCCAGTAAACGGGAACACGTGGCGGCGTGTTATAAAAAGTACAACATGTACATAGATCCAAGTGAGATAGACTTCTTAGTTGATGAAAATGAATACCTCAAGCATTACGCAAATGTTAGCCATTCCCGCAAGAAAACCTACATCATTGCGGCAAGAATTATGAAGTTTATGGCCCCCGAAAATGACATAAGTCAGTTTAGTTGGTGTCATTTTGACATGAAAAAGCTCATGGAACTTGTCGGTATAATGCGGCAAGAGATGTGCCTAGAGGCAAGTACCATTGCCTCAAATTTGAAAATAATGCAACATTTAAACATGGCTGCAAGAGTAAGCTTACAGTCCAAAAGAAATCCCCACTTGCTCCAATCATTAATCAACATGGATGAGAAGCTCAAATCGATGTACAAAACTGCGTTTAAGGACATAACCATTCAAAAAGAGCAGCCGCTCCCGGGCGCTTCCTTGGACGAGTTTAGAGCCGAGTTAAAGCGCGCACAAGATGTCTTCGAAAAATCGGCATTTCCAAAGGCGAGAGCTATAGTAGACAGAGCCAAAAACGGTAAAGAACTGAACGGGACCGATAGACGTACCGTTAACAGTGTGTTTATGTTTTACAATATGTTAAGAGGAAACCTCCCCAGGGCGATTCAGAACATACTGCTACATGATTTCACCGAAGCTGACCAGAATCCCGTTACACATCCAGACGGTTCCAAATCTTATAAACTGTCTTTCTTAGATGGGAATAGTAAATCCCATATCTGCATGCCTGAAATCCTATGGGACATGTTAAGAGATTATGTGAACAACGTAAGATCACGAGTACACGTGTGTCGTGAGGACTCTAAATATCTCTTCATCAGTTCTACTGGCAAGAAGATACATTCTCCAACCTCTGGCCTCACCATTTTTCTAAGCATTCTGAATCCCAGTCTTAAAAAAATGACGTGCACCTACGTCCGAAAGATGTTTGGTAAAATAAGCTTAACTAGAGAGAGTAACACCGAAGAAATCCGAGGACAGTTGTTTACATGGAGGTGTATACTAAACCCTAAGTCATATTGTTGTGCTGATGTGTCAATAACTATCAGCACGTATCAGTCCTAGTTTATACTGGTTGTATGTAAGTAGTTCCATGAACTTTGTAGGAATTCAACTGCTGGAATATTGTACTCAATGCCATGATTTATTTGTTATATGTAGATGAAGTATACTATTGATAATGTGTCAGGTCATTAAAAAACAATTATTGTAGAACATTACTATATTAGTTGTACATAGTGGATTTGTGAAATGATACCCACTAATACAGTCAATCTGTGAAATATAAAACATTTTGTTGATGTTTATATTGATATATTATTTTTTAGGAATATGACGAAAAACTATTCTAATTTCTATGTTATGATGCAACTTCAAATGATAAGATAATCTGATTTAATATAGGACTATTGCTAGTGTTTCGTCTAGATGAAAGCCATACATTGATTGTTCTACACAAATAGAAAGGTTATCTGGACTTAAATTCATGTACAATAGAGGAATATAGAATCTAGAAGTACGGAGATTGATGTAAAACAAATACAATGTACATATGAAATTTTTAATGAGAAATTATGAATATATTTAGATAGACGGAGTGTTTTGATGTGCACTTACGGTACTTGACATTGTTTCAAAATAAAAAATGAAGATATTCTAGACTAATAACCGTCCAGGAATATTCAACGACTTACTTCATTTTCTTGTCGACGTTGTGTGGAATGATAGACGAGCACGTGATCGTATTGAAGAAAACCATTTAAAATGTGCACTAAAATATGTTTGTCCCTAGCTTATAAGAAGAATATATAAACTTGATATGACTCAACCATACAAATTAAGACGTGCAACAAGCATACTGATATATATACTTATGTTTTTTTCAACATTTTTGTTATATATTTTCTTGTAAAATTATATTGAAGTTTATTACATATGTTGTATGTACATTGATTATCAAACCATGTTTATTACATATGTTGTATGCACATTGATTATCAAACCATGTTTATTACATATGTTGTATGTACATTGATTATCAAACCATGTTTAATACATATTTAAAATAAATACAAGAAAATATAAACCTATATTTGTGTTGTTGTACTGTGATAGATGTATAATAGAAGTTATAAAGTAGATCTAGCTTTATTATAGATGAACAGAAGAGATTCAGGATACACACCTCACATTGGGCTCTCATGTTCCATCTATAAGAAAGTTACATGTGATTGTTTCACTACACAAAGATGTTGTACTGTAAGAATAGCCAACATTGGGCTGATTTCAATGATCTGGTGTTATAGTGAAACATTGAACTTTTTACAAAACTTCAATGAAAATTACAAAGATAAATCTCCAATACTTAAGAGCACAACATATTGTTCATATATACAAAACTATATACAGTCATGTTCCGCTAGTAAGACCAGTGAAATCAATGGTCTAGATGGCGAAACAGTCTTATTATAGAAACCGTTTTGATCACAAATTGAGCACTTTGGATCTTGTCAAAAAATCGGACGATTTTGGTCTTTAAAGTGGAACAGTTTTACTGTATTCGAACATGGATTGTTGGACACAAATAGACATGTTATCTGTACACAGTGTAATGTCGGATGAAAACAGCGGTCTTATAGAATCTTTATATACATACCCTCAGCCATTCGCTGCAAATATATGATCGTTAAGGCAATGAGTGATGTTTCAAAATGACGGACTTAAAACCAAACATCACTCATTGCCTAAAAGATCAAATATTTGTTTACTTCAACACCGGTAGTTTCAAAATAGCGTCGCAGTATGTCTGAGATTATTTGCAGCGAATGGCCGAGAAGTTCCGAATGTATCGTTACGGAACGTGTTAAAACGTTTAAGATATTTGAACAGGCTGCTGATGCATATGAATATTTTCAAGAGAAATTCGAAGATATAGAAAAGCTGAGACCATGGTTATTCATTATGTATATATAGTAAAACATACATTTATCGTATTCGATATCATATATCATATACAAATAATGGCTTAATTACAGGACTGATTAGATGAAAATTAACGATAAAAAATCAGTTGTAAAACGACGTCATCATAGAAGATTTTTTTTTAATGAAATTATGTTAATTTTCGTATAAAAACAACTTAAACCCCATTTGAGCATTTAATATGTGACAATTCGTAAATTTTGGTATAATATATCTTTACTCGTGATCTCAGAAAACGACATTTTCTTGACAATAGAGCTCACTTAGAGAAATAAAATCTATCTTACACCACAGTCGACGAATATCTACCATAACTTACAGTCTTATTATATAATACATGTAGTAACAATAATGATTCTCTGACACAAGCAGACGATGTTGGTATATTGTCACTGACATAAAAAGGTATTAAAATAAATCGTACGTATCTGTAAGAACTGTGCAAATAGATGGCACTATCGTTAACAGGCAAATAATGTTAAGTCATGTTTCTCCTTCCTGACGTTCTGTTGACAATATCAATTCTTTTATGGTCAGACAAAGCTCGAAAACCTATGGTGGCATATTTCTGCCATCAGATAACCACATAACTAACAAGTTACCATAACTAGTTAACCAGTTAAGTAACTAGTTAATTCAGAGGTTAACTACTTACTGTAACTTGTTAACTTCTTAATTAACTAGTCATTTATGTGGTTATCTGTTGGCAGAAATATGTCACCATACAAACCATTAGCGTCTATAAACATCTTGGCATAACGTAGGGTAATGTGTACACTATAACATGTGTAATACATGGATGTGAGTTATGGAACTGTATCACAAATTCTGAACCCGGGTCGATAGCGCAATTGGTAGCGCGCCGGGATTCGGAATCTCGTGTCCCGAGGGAGGTACGGGTTCGAATCCCACCCGGGGAGGTTATACTCTTCCATGAAAATTAGACAATGTCAATTTTCCTCCATTGATTAGATAATATGGAGAAGTTTCCGGCCTTGTGGAAGGGTAGGTGAGTACTGGTTATATACAAAGGTCCAGGAAAGCTAGGTTAGGTGCGCTGGACGCCGTGAAATGACCTAAATTGTGTTGATACTGTGTTAAATACAATAAATAAATAAATATACACAATTTCTGACATGCATCAACTCGAACCTACTCACCATCTCTGTCTTAAACGTTTATAAAATTTTCCATACCAAAATAGATCAGACATCGTTACGTACAGGGATGTTTGAAGACGTCTGCTATCAACTTTTTGCGTATAGACATTAGCAGAATTTTAAATAAAATGACATCCGAACATCGAGGTTTTATAATAGATATAGTGTCGAAAATAACAGAATATGATTTATTCAAATACTTACAAGACTTTATACACTACAAACATTTGGAACTGTTCGGCGATTTTCTGCGTAAATAAACCTCGGACAACATAAGGAAGTAAAGTAGTTCTCACATGGATTTTGTACTTTTATTACCTCCAGTTTTGGAGAGTTACATAAATTTCATATATACAGACAATGTATGAGTAAATAAACAAAAGTACATAATTATAGACATAGAGAACATAAAACACAGATCATATTATACACCGAGCATGTAAATGTAAACAAAATATAGGTACATATTTCATTCAATGAGTGACTTTGTAGACATACTTTACAAATAATCTCAAAGTATCAGAACCTGTAAGTGCCGCAAAAAATAATTGCCCTGTTCAAGACAGGACAATGTTATCATGGACTTATAATCGCCTAATCCCAAAACTGAAACTAGTTCAGCCCAGACATTGCTACGTTCAGTATTGAAGTTCTGACAATGAAATATACGATGTAAGGTAAATGTTTCAGTGTAACTTTGGTATGTCTAAAATGTAAAAACGGAATAAGAAATGATACCTTGTAATTTAATGACAAAATACTGCTAGATACTGTCAGGTTTTGTTAATATTGTAGTGCTCCGGAGATACTGAGACTGATAAGTCGCTCTAAATTGTTAAGTCACAGCGGTTAAGGCTGGACAGACAGACGGACGGACAGAGTACTGAGTACAGCGGACAAGAGCGATCACAATATTAGATTACCTGTGGACTCCGGAAACTAAATATAAGTACTAATTAAGACTAAGTAATAAACAACCAAAAGAATAAGCAAAATACGGCTAAGTTTTAACAGTTAAGTTAAGCTATAAAATACCCTTAACAAAGCTCAGTGATCGAATAACAAATTTAATGTTCAAAACTTAGAGACAAAAGTCTAGCAAGTTGAATAGAGTAAAAGAAAGTAGCCTGTACAAATTAAATACAACAAAACCAGTTTTTATGGTTTCCTAAGAATGGCACAAAATAATGTTTAAATTCAATTCTCAAGTTACCCTTTAAAATTGTCTTTAAAAATAAAAAAAATAACAATAAAGTTCCTTTAAAGTACAAAATTTACTATAAAAAAACGTGAATTTACGATAAAAATAAAATAAATAGTCCAACCTGTTCAAAGTAATAAATGCCTGAGTCCTTGAAATTCTGTGACGGAAACAAGGATTTACGAGTTAAAACCGGACTAATACAAAATTAGTGGAGTTTTAATAGCATGTAAATACAAAATAGAAACTGCATGGACCGATTATATATTTTGCGAAAGGTTCATGAATAAGAAAATCTCACCGTAAAAATGAAAATATATTCGTACTCGAAGCAGTTCGTATCCGATCTAAAATATAAAACTAGGTCCTGAACGGGGCACTACAATATTAAAAGGGTCTATTTATTCTAGGGATGAGACGATTCGGTCATCACCCAATACGATACATACCGATACGAAAGGAGACCAGTCTACGAAATTAGTGGGTGTCCGGTTGCCCGGGACAACAACGTTTTAGTTAGGGCAACCAAAAATTTCTTTTGGGCATTCGAACATCTATAAACAAGAGATAGTGCTTGATGCTAAATCTGTTCAGGCAACCACTTGCATATTCTAATTTCTAGAGTGGGAGATGATTTGACTATTAACGATACGATACGAAATGCGTTATTAAACAACTAACATTCATATTCTTTTATTTATGATCACGTGTTTTCCAAGGATCGAGTTGTCTCAACCAGCAGGTTAAGTTGTACAAACTACGGATTGTGGCATTCACGGGTTGAGTTGTCCACGGGTTAGCTTGTTCCGTACTTGTTTTACAAACAGCCACAGGGATTATATTTCTTGAACAAATACGGCAAACATGTAGAATACTGAAAATACTGATTTCTCCTGATTACAAAGGTCTTTGTCGTATCGCGATGTATCATTCTGGGCCATGATACGTATCAACCCTGACGTATCAATATTGTATCGATATAACGCCATATCGTCTCATCTCTAATTTATTCATGCGGTGATGTTGACCTAACTTCAAACCGTTAGATCTTGACTGCGTATGTTCGTCGAAAATCGTGCTCGACATTTTGCATTTTTTGTTATTTTTATTTTGACTGTAAAAATAAGAAGAAATAAACCGTCGGAAGACATTCAATATACATGTACTAGTTTAAAAAGATAATGATTATATGTCGAATAATTTACTAGTAAGCAAGTGCTATAAACACGTCCAATATACTCTCTGTATTTTCTTTTACTTCATTCTTTCAATCCTTTGAATCCTACGCTCTTTAATTGTGGCATTACTGAACAGTGAATATGACTATACTTCAAATAAAATGAACCATGCATAGTGCCAACTATCTTTTCAAAAAATATCTTTTGGTTCAATTATGAGGATATTTTAGCAACAAAAATGTATAAAAGTTATGTAATTATATTACCCTAAAACAACGAATTATAAACAATGTATGAAAAGCTAAAGTACTTCAGTAAACCTATGTTTATATTGCTAGTAGATCATATCAGATAAAAAAAAATGTTAAAAAAGTGGCTTATAAAGATTTGTGAAGACTGAACTAATGTGTGATACGAGTTTAGTAGTCCACGAATTGAGTTGTCTACAGGTTGAGTAGTTTTTATTATCATGTTGAGTTGTATAGAGTTGAGTTGTCTACAGGTTGAGTAGTTTTTATTATCATGTTGAATTCTACAGAGTTGAGTTGTCTACAGGTTGAGTTGTTTTTATTATCATGTTGAAATGTCTCCTTTAAAGACTTATCATTTTCTTAAAACATTCCTATTGGTTGCCTGTATATCAAATATCTTTATACGTAAAGGCTCAATGCGTCTCTTTAAGCAAGGTATAACATTAGAAAATATTATTAATAACTTAAGTTTACATTCATCAAACCACAATACATATAGAGCTGTATCAACTATAGTCGTGCTTGTAGCTAAACAGTTAGTTAGGATTCGCACAAGTGCCACCTCTTCCAATGCGGCAAAAGCCGCAGGAAGAAACATTGTGATCAACACATTGTCGGTCATGTAAAAAGGCACAAGGTGGGTTGCACGTGAGTTCTGCGATATATAAGCCGAATTTAGACCACATCTTTTAGATTGGTACCGCAATGTTTTATATATGGAAATGTAACAGGCGACGCTAATACCTACGATTAAAATGAGAAATAGTAAAGTAGTTGATGTGTTCATGATTTCACTTATTGCGCTTCTGTTAGTTATATATTGGTTTTGACAAAATACATTGTATCGAAGTTGATTTATCGTAAATACAACAAACCAGACAACTATCGAGGCATTTTTACATTTTCTGAGTGTGAACTTTCTTAGATATAAATTGGGTTTGTTTATCGCTACCCATCTATCGAACGACATCATTCTAACGGACACAAACGAACATATTAAAAAAGTAAGGCAACATTTTTGTAACACCGAATTTATAATACTGTGGTAAACATACATGTGTAGCGCCGGGAAATGTCGCATCGCCGGGAAACGTCATAATCTACGGAAAATGTCGCACCGTCGCCGGGAAATGTCGCAATCTGCTGAAAACGTCGTAAACCCCACTGCCGGCATATGTCGCATTGTTGACGGGAAATGTCGCAAAAAAATTCGCTGCCGGTATATGTCGCAACATCGACGGGAAATGTCGCAATTATTATAAATGTCGATCATGTCGAATCGTAGTAGAAGCTTTGTTGGGTCTTCATAGGCGTAGTAGGGTCGAGGTAGTGTCTTTATGATCGGGGAGCACTACGCTCCTAACACGCTTATTTTGGACATGTTCAAAACAAGTGTAGTAGGATCGTAGCAAACAAGAATCAGGGTAGAAGCGTATAAGGAGCGTGGTAGACGCAGCACAATTGTACCAGCAGCGGGGAAGGTTGGTGGTGAGGTCTTCTTTATAAATTAAATACAATTCAATTGATTGTAGTAAAAGCGTATACCAGTAACATCGTCGTACAGTCTTGTGCAGTTTGTTTCAAAGCGTTAATATTAGAATGTTAAAATGTAGCATCATTTGTAATGACGATCATTTGTACAGCTTTTTACATCTAACTGGTTAAACATCCCTGTAAATGAAAAAAATTACGCAAGCTCAATTTCCATTTAAATTTGTTTTTTGTTAAAACAAAGACAGATAAATAATCACTTATACGTGTTTCATGTCGAAAAATAAAGTAAAATACGTTTCAGAAACCCAAAAGATATGCACATCATCGCTTAACCATACTAAAAGCATAGTAGAATCCTAGTATGATCAGCACCACCGAACGTTGTGGTAACGTTGTACAGTCGTCTAGAACTTCGTAGCGTCGTATTATGATCTTGAATGTCGTAGTAGAGGCGTACCGTAAACGCAATAAACTCAGTAGATGGACAGCTGAAGTCTGTGTAACATCGTAGTAGAAGCTGGGTAGCAGCGTATAAGACGTAGTATCACCGTAGTGCTTTTGTACTAAAGACCATCAACTGCCAAAATGCTCAACGTTGACCCTGACCGACGCCGATCAGCCACGATCCATATTTTTTTCCAGATCGTGGTATGATCGGGATGGTCGTCGTACAGTCGTCACTTTGTGGGAACGGGGAGTTACTTCATTACAAACTCTGTTATGGTAAAATCACAGTTGCTTGATTAAAACAATGATCAAGACAATGATTAACCATTAACGATATACATGTATTGATTAATCAAAATAATGATGCATTAATACCTGCATGACAGTGACGGGCTAGGAAAAAATACTTAGGGGGATTTAAAGCTGAGTTTTGCCCATGTTTGAAACAGCTGAGTGCTTTTCGGGTTTATTTATTTACTGGTCGCTTCTCAGCCAACTTGGGAGCTTTAGCCCCAATCAGCCTTCCAAAAACAAATTAATAATAATAATAATGGATCTATATAATGATCCGTTTATTGGCTCATACTTTTAACTGACTTTATATTTACTCTTTGAATAACGTCTCATTGACTTTTTCGAAATTCGCTGATCAACATCAATAAACATTTTACAAACATTTAAACCAACGTGTTTACATTTTAATTCAATAAAAATCGTTATAATCGCATATAAATTCAAAATCATCAAAATGCAATATTAATCATTATTGCGACATTTTCCGTCGATGTTACGACATATACCGGCAGCAATTTTTTTGCGACATTTCCCGTCAACAATGCGACATATACCGGCAGTAGGGTTTACGACGTTTTCAGCAGATTGCGATATTTCCCGGCGACGGTGCGACATTTTCCGTAGATTATGACGTTTTCCGGCGATGCGACATTTCCCGGCGCTACATACATGTTAATAAATGCGAATATATTGGCCCCTAGATCGAACACTATAAGTCCCTGAGTATGGAATTTGGTGACAGGTGGTGTTTTCTTCGTTTTGCTTATAGCAATTAGAGAAACTGCACATATACCTATGCAGATGAACTGTATTGAAGATATACATATTTTTATGTTCATATAATTGTTGACATTTTGTGTGGTGTTTTTGTTTTCACCATAATCCGAGATTTCAGATACGTTAGCTGTGGTATTCATCTGAAAAGAGAAAAATAATAGTTGAACCACGTTTACTGTTCGGATTTGTTTGGAATAAAAAAGAGGTAATTTTATAGGACCGGAATATTTTCTTTTATTCGATTCAGAAGTTTTTTTTTGGTATTGACTCCTGGTAACCAGAAGGTATATTGATCGTTCTTAGTAACAGTAACAGACATAGATTTATTGTAAGAGTAAAATTACGCGTAATAAAGTTAAAATTGTACAGACATTTCATATGAATTTTTTTAAATAAAAATAAATATGTTTATGACTGTGACCGTCGTAGAATTTTCCATTAATGTGATTACGGATCAACTTACGGATTACGTACCGGTCTGAAATTATGGTAGATATATTTAATCTGACAGACAAAATAAGCAATATTAGCTACAACTACAGATTATAAAAAATGCATATTCATATTATTTTGATAAAATAAGAATTAATAAAAGCGTCGTTGATCCATTTGCTTGTGATCGGCATACGACTTTCGGCAATTGCAAACCTATTTTAGCAAAGCATAATCTATGTGTTCATGCAGAACGAGTGAAATAGAATAATATATCATGAATAAATCAGCGACTAATTGACCTTTACACTGAACGGTGTTTACCCCTAAGACCAAACAGCAAAACAAAAACAGAACATAATTATGTAAAAGGCATTTCTGATCTACAACTACGTCAACGCCGCAACACAATATTATTTGATTATGTAACGTAAAAATTATTGTATTCTATAAATTTATAACTTGAATTTCATGTTATATAATACATTTAATATTCAAATATTTGTGTTATATTGATTTCGTCGCGCTTTTAAGCTTATATTATGTATTATTCTGTACAAAATGTAAGCTACGTTACCTTTTCTCAGAATATCCTTTTTTCCTTAGTTTTAAATTTTCACTTAGTTTTAATAATGTGGTTGATACAGAATCACAATAACTATATGAAAACTGCAAAAGATAGATATATCATCGATATATAAATAAGTATAATTAAGATGTTAACAGACATAACACGCTCGACTATTCGAGTGTTTGAACATACATGTACTTAAACATTTATGAAAAATGTAGAAGTCGCTAAGATGAATGTCGCATATAAAATCTTAACCGTAACCGACGATTTCCTATATATATAAAAAGAAATTCAGCAAAAGATTTTCTAGTGTTATGAAACTTGGTATGTGACGTCCAATGATAGCCTAGGAGATAATATGTGAAGTTTCAAGTTAATCCTTCAGGTACTAACAAAGATTCAAAACCATTTCTTTGTAAATCTTGGTTACAGGGATTTTGTGTAAATCTTATCATTTAAAGAACGCAATGACTTGATCAGTATCTTTCATTCGTGTTGTCATGTTTGTGCTGATTTTATTCAAGTGCTCTGGTCAGAGAAAGGTCATGGGGTACTTGGCAATGGTGTCAGCTCTTTTTCTATGTTTGTGTATTTTTGCTCGCAACTATCTTATTTATTTAATTGGATTTAACGCCGTATTAACACATTTTAAGTCATTTTACGGCGCCCAGCGCACCTAACCTAGCTTTCCTGGACCATTGTCTATAACCAGTACTCACCTACCCTTCCACAAGACCGTAATCTTCTCCATATTATCTAATCAATGGAGGAAAATTGTCATAATAGTCTAATTTTCATGGAAGGATAAAACCTCCCCGGGTGGGATTCGAACCCGTACCCCATTCGGGACACGAGACTCCGAATCCCGACGCGCTACCAATTGCGCTATAAACCCGGGTTTTGCGCAACAATTTTTAGTGAAGGATGAATTGAAGATGTTTTCACCAATACAAACTGTTATTGTTCTTGAACTTATTGGGACAAGTGTGATTTTGGTGCACCTTAGAATCAACCTTGTCCCCCCCCCCTCCTCCCAGGTGTATTGTAGCTATATCAAAACTGGACACCAAAACATGTTTGTTTTGTTATTTGTTCGTGGCGTTCCTTTAATAGCAAAATTTTTATAAAGTCTTGCAATTTCCCTTTATTTTTTGGTTGTGTAAGAAGTTTTAGTTTTGGGTTTTTTTTTCAGTTGTTGTTGATCCTGATATGTTTACTCACACACTTTATCAATCTATCGTTTCACCGCCACCAACACTGAGTGGTGCGGTTTCCTGTTTTATGAATAGTCTGGCTTAAAACGCTAAATTAGCATCATTATTGTGTTTCAAGATCCTTTAACATTGTTGTTTTAATTAGTGTCATTCGACTACATTTATTCTATTTTTGTTCTGTTAATTAAAAAAGTAGTTTGTTAATTATTTTTTAAATTTATTAAATAAGCATATCGATTCTGTTATCTTAGAGTTGTAGAAATCTGAAACTCAATTAAAGTTTTCGATTAGTTGTTGTGTTCTTCTCGTATTTCCAGAATAGGCTTATTAATCGACCAAGCCGTTTGACGACGGCTAGAGAGGACCAAATAAATAGTTGCATTACTGGTAACCGTATAGGTACTTCCTTGTCTAATATAGAATACTTGGAGGTAATTTTCGTTCATGAAGTTGTAGCTTTTGCTTTCCACTGGCCGCCATGATTGTTTCGAAAATGTCATGTGAGTCTTCCAAGCTCTGCCAAATCTCCTTCGATCTGCTTCAAACTGAAAGTTGTCCTCAAAAATTACTAAATACGAGTACTCATTCGAAATAATTCACCATTCATTGAATGAATAGTGAGTTCGTAGTGAATGGCCGAGGAGTTCTAAATGGCGGATACTGAATCGTAGACGTCTTTCGGTATATCTCGGTTCAGAATTCATGGTTCGAGGTGCAGAAATTAGCGATGGCCGCTCGAACCGTTGTAACGGTCTATGTTAAGTTCCAGTAACGCATAGGGTTGAGTTGTCCCGATTCCTCCCACATTTATCATCTAAGTAAATTTTACAATCAAAATATAAAACAATGTCGAAAAAAGAAAAAGAAATTGACTCGAATCTCCCAGAAAATTTACAATAAGATAAATTACAACGCTATGTAAATTTGTATTAGTAGTAAGAGGTTGATTATCGCCTTCACAAAGAAGTAATTCGGTTGTTATCTCCCCTGAAGGAAGATTTTATCGTAAAATAGAATTCGTAAGACAGAGAAATAAATAGTGAGAATTATTTTCTCAGTTTTGTACTAAGTGATGGTCAAACAAGATGTTACATTAAAAACGCTCTCCTTCAAATTATGCCTCTTGGGTCAAAATTCGGCCAACCAAAGAGGTCTCGACTTTTACATTTAATTAATAAATGTTTAATAAGTCTTATCTAATTTCGTAAAACATAGAGCTTCCATATTGTGCTTGTGACCTAAAGGTTCTCTCCAAACTTTGTTGAAGTTATGCCTCTGATGTTACGATTTTCCCTGCTCTAGGGGTCATGGTGTTCATACCCCAGGGGTCACAGTGTTCTTACTCCAGGGGTCATGGTGTTCATACTCCAGGGGTCACAGTGTTCTTACTCCAGGGGTCATGGTGTACATACTCCAGGGGTCATGGTGTTCATACTCTAGGGGTCATGGTGTTCATACTCTAGGGGTCATGGTGTTCATACTCCAGGGGTCATGGTGTTCTTGCTCCAGGGGTCATGGTGTTCATACTCCAGGGGTCACAGTGTTCTTACTCCAGGGGTCATGGTGTTCATACTCCAGGGGTCATGATGTTCGTACTCCAGGGGACACAGTGTTCATACTCCAGGGGTCTCAGTGCTCATACTCCAGGGGTCACGGTGTTCATACTCCAGGGGTCATAGTGTTCATACTCCAGGGGTCACAGTGTTCATACTCCAGGGGTCATAGTGTTCAAACTCCAGGGGTCACGGTGTTCATACTCCAGGGGTCATAGTGTTTATACTCCAGGGGTCACGGTGTTCATACTCTAGGGGTCACAGTGTTCATACTCCAGGGGTCATGGTGTTCATACTCTAGGGGTCATAGTGTTTATACTCCAGGGTCATAGTGTTCATACTCCAGAGGTCACGGTGTTCATACTCCAGGGGTCACGGTGTTCATACTCCAGGGGTCACAGTGTTCATACTCAAGGGGTCACAGTGTTCATACTCCAGAGGTCACAGTGTTCATACTCCAGAGGTCACAGTGTTCATACTCCAGAGGTCACAGTGTTCATACTCTAGGGGTCACTCAGGTTACATAATTCCGTATAAGAAATTTGCTAACATGAATTTTTGTTTTCTATGCGTAAACTAGGATTGATGTAAGCTTAAAGATATAAGTTTTGTAGGACACTGTGTATGAATGTTAATATTATTTCTTTAATTAAAACTGAAGACATTTGATGGTTCGCCAATATCTCTTTCTAGACAAATAATTGAATGATATTAAATTTCCCATGAAATTAGTAATGCCTGCAAGTGAATGATAGAATTTTAATTCTAATGTTATTCGAAGACGACATGATTTTCTTCGCCAATTCAAAATATTATTGAATTATTACTTACGTATTGTTTAACATGGGGGTTAGAGGTAAACACTGATAAAACTAAGATTATTGTTTTTCGAAACCGTTGTCCTTTAAAACAAGACGAAAAATGGTACTATAATAGAAACTATTGGATGTAGTAAATAATGTCTGTTACCTGGGAATGGTTTTTAATTATACAGGTACATTTGTAAATAAATTTACAATAACTCAACTATCTACATATCTATATACTATTAACTATTAGCAACAAGTACACTTTCTTCTGCTAAGTCTTGTGTAGGTATCATTGAAATGTGACAATAATTAACATAGTATAACTAACAGCTCTTTAAACTTTGAGTCGAGTCGAGTTTTCACTATTATCTTCTTCAACCCGTAGCATGTGTGATAGTCACGTCACCCACGTGGTATTGCCAAGGTGAACACTCCAAAAAAGCTCACGTATTGTAGGTAAAAAAGTAAATGACAGCTAAGATAGGCTGGGGTTAAACTATTGTTTAACACTATATAATGTCAATAGCTTGTATCAGTAACTATAGTATACTTGTTTCTTACATATTATCATCATTATATACCAAATTTTTGTAGCGGAATTATACATATTTAGGTGCATGAAGTTAGCTGCCAGTTGACAGTTGCCCGTTGCCAATTCAATCGGCAACTGGCAACTGGCAGCCAACTTCACACCCATGCCCTATGCATAGGTACTGCGATGCACGTCGTACACGGGTGTTTTGAATCGGCAACTGGCAACTGGCAGCCAACTTCACACCTAGCTGTCGATTCAATTTTTTTTGTTAGCAAGCACTATGTACAGGCACTGCGACGAACGTTCCGCGCGGGTGTTTTGAATCGGCAACTGGCAACTGGCAGCCAACTTCACACCCAGCTGCCAATTCGATTTTTTTTGTTAGCAAGCACTATGTACAGGCACTGCGACGAACGTTCCGCGCGGGTGTTTTGAATCGGCAACTGTCAACTAGCAGCCAACTTCACACCTCAGCTGCCAATTCGATTTTTTTAGATTTCGGCGCAGATACGTCGCCCTATGCACATGTACTGCGACGAACGTCCTGCTCGGGTGCTTTGAATCGGCAACTGGCAATTGGCAGCCAACTTCAAGCCTCAGCTGCCAATTCGATTTATTTAGATTTCAGCGCAGATATGTCGCCCTATGCACAGGTACTGCGATGAACGTCCAACACGGGTGTTTTGAATCGGCAACTGGCAACTGGCAGCCAAATTCACACCCAGCTGCCGATTCGATTTTTTTTTTTAGCAAGCACTATGTACAGGCACTGCGACGAACGTTCCGCGCGAGTGTTTTGAATCGGCAACTGGCAACTGGCAGCCAACTTCACGCCTCAGCTGCCAATTCGATTTTTTTAGATTTCGGCGCAGATACGTCGCCCTATGCACATGTACTACGATGAACTTCTGCTCGGGTGTTTTGAATCGGCAACTGGCAATTGGCAGCCAACTTTACGCCTCAGATGCCAATTCGATTTTTTTAGATTTCAGCGCAGATACGTCGCCCTATGCACAGGTACTGCGATGAACGTCCTACACGGGTGTTTTGAATCGGCAACTGGCAACTGGCAGCCATCTTCACACCCAGCTGCCGATTCATTTTTTTTTGTTAGCAAGCACTATGTACAGGCACTGCGACGAACGTTCCGCGCGGGTGTTTTGAATCGGCAACTGGCAACTGGCAGCCAACTTCACACCCAGCTGCCGATTCATTTTTTTTTTGTTAGCAAGCACTATGTACAGGCACTGCGACGAACGTTCCGCGCGGGTGTTTTAAATCGGCAAGTGGCAACTGGCAGCCAACTTCACACTCCAGCTGCCAATTCGATTTTTTTAGATTTCAGCGCAAAAACGTCGCCCTATGCATAGGTACTGCGATGAACGTTCCGCACGGGTGTTTTGAATCGGCAACTGGCAATTGGCAGCCAACTTTACACCTCAGCTGCCAATTCGATTTTTTTAGATTTCGGAGCAGATACGTCGCCCTATGCACATGTACTAAGATGAACGTCCTGCTCGGGTGTTTTGAATCGGCAACTGGCAATCGGCAGCCAACTTCACACCTCAGCTGCCAATTCGATTTTTTTTAGATTTCAGCGCAGATACGTCGCCCTATGCACAGGTACTGCAATGAACGTCCTACACGGATGTTTTGAATCGGCAACTGGCAATTGGCAGCCAACTTCACACCTCAGCTGCCAATTCGATTTTTTTTAGATTTCGGCGCAGATACGTCGCCCTATGCACATGTACTACGATGAACGTCCTGCTTGGGTGTTTTGAATCGGCAACTGGCAATTGGCTGCCAGTTTCACGCCTCAGCTGCCAATTCGATTTTTTTAGATTTCAGCGCAGATACGTCGCCCTATGCACAGGTACTGCGATGAACGTCCTGCTCGGGTGTTTTGAATCGGCAACTAGCAATTGGCAGCCAACTTCACACCCAGCTGCCGATTCAATTTTTTTTGTTAGCAAGCACTATGTACAGGCACTGCGACGAACGTTCCGCGCGGGTGTTTTGAATCGGCAACTGGCGGCCAACTTCACACTCCAGCTGCCAATTCGAGATTTCAGCGCAGATACGTCGCCCTATGCACAGGTACTGCGATGAACGTTCCTCACGGGTGTTTTGAATCGGCAACTGGCAATTGGCAGCCAACTTCACACATCAGCTGCCAATTCGATTTTTTTAGATATCAGCGCGGATACATCGCTAATAATGCGATGACGATAAGCGGCGACGATAAGCTACGGGGTGTTGCGCTCTCTGAACGCGGCACTCAACTACCTTCACATCTTAGCTGCCGATTCAATTTTTTTAGATTTCAGCGCGGATACCATGCGCTTTGTACAGGTACTGTGAGGAACGCACTATACAGGTACTATGACTAACGTACTATATACAGGCACTGAGAGGAGTGTTTCATAAAGGTATTTTGAATCGGCACCTGGCAACTGGCAGCTTACTTCATACCCCACTCCGATTCGATTTGTTTAGAATTCTGATCGGATACCACGCACAGGCACTGTGTTGTGCATTCCGGACGGGTGTTTTGAATTGGCGACTGGCAGCTAGCTTCAGATTCGATCTCTGCTACATTTCAGCGCTGATCCTAAGCGATATGTGCAGATCTTCTGCAGAACGATACGAAACATCGTCTCTGTAAGATATTTTGATTCGGCATCAGTCAAATGGCTGCCGATACGTTGTACTGTTGAAATACTGCGTCAATACTTTCTTATTTTATAGGAGCTCGGTATTCTGGTGCTCCGTTGGACAATTGTAAAATAGCTTCATATTTACTGGAATACAGTACTAATACTAGGTCCAATGTGCAGACGCTATTGTGAACGTTAAGAAATATCGTTTCTTGATGAATGCTTGAATTATACAACGCCTAATGTGCAGGCGCTCCGATAAAGGTTTTCATATAAATATTTAGGGATAGGCAATTACTCACACAGGATTTATTTCTGATACTTTACCCAGTATATAGGCATTCTCATGGTCTAATGGTCAGAGTCTGGAATAATTGGATCGAAAGGTTTTCATCACTTTCGAATAATCTCTCAATACAGAAAAACAAGCTAAACTGCAAGTCTTACGTAAGTAGCCGAAGGAGCACATGTTCCTCATTGTACAAGGGCAGCACTGACACATAAATCAAAACAGGTTTTTAAATTAATATCATTTTAATCAACAAACATAATGGATCTCTACCTGAGCAACTGGTAAACACAAAAGGCAAAAAGTACAACAAAGTTAGATAAACAATTATGTACGCACATCATAGACTAGGCACAGACCATAATGGGTAATTGGACGGACAAACTTTTTGTGGTCTATACCACTGTAACATGGACGCTAGATCCTGAAATATTGCACTTAACCAAATTTGCATGTTCATTGTGACTAGGACCTTGAATGGTTTCAAAACCGCGGCGGGAGATCAGGAATACTTTTAACAGATATATATTAAGACATATATTAATATGATTTTTACTCGATAATTTCCTGTTCTGGACCAGGTAACGAAAATATAACCAACAAACAAATAAAGGGGTCAAGAACACCATTTTTGATTCTCTGCATAAATGTCAATTGTGTTTGTTGTCGGAAATTTTGACACAAATTGTTCAGAATGGTCTATAAGATTTATATGATTTTGATGAAAATTGAAAAAAAAATTGAATTGGCAGCTGGGAGTGAAGTTGGCTGCCAGTTGCCAGTTGCCGATTCAAAACACCCGTGTAGGACGTTCATCGCAGTACCTGTGCATATGGCGACGTATCTGCGCCGCATGGCAGCTGAGACGTGAAGTTGGCTGCCAGTTGCCAGTTGCCGATTCAAAACACCCGCGCGCAACGTTCGTCGCAGTGCCTGTACATAGTGCTTGCTAACAAAAAAAATTGAATTGGCAGCTGGGAGTGAAGTTGGCTGCCAGTTGCCAGTTGCCGATTCAAAACACCCGTGTAGGACGTTCATCGCAGTACCTGTGCATAGGGCGACGTATCTGCGCTGAAATCTAAAAAAATCGAATTGGCAGCTGAGGCGTGAAGTTGGCTGCCAATTGCCAGTTGCCGATTCAAAACACCCGAGCAGGACGTTCATCGCAGTACCTGTGCATAGGGCGACGTATCTGCGCTGAAATCTAAAAAAATCGAATTGGCAGCTGAGGCGTGAAGTTGGCTGCCAATTGCCAGTTGCCGATTCAAAACACCCGCGCGGAACGTTCGTCGCAGTGCCTGTACATAGTGCTTGCTAACAAAAAAAAATGAATTGGCAGCTGAGGCGTGAAGTTGGCTGCCAATTGCCAGTTGCCGATTCAAAACACCCGAGCAGGACGTTCATCGTAGTACATGTGCATAGGGCGACGTATCTGCGCCGAAATCTAAAAAAATCGAATTGGCAGCTGGAGTGTGACGTTGGCTGCCATTTGCCGATTCAAAACACCCGCGCGGAACGTTCGTCGCAGTGCCTGTACATAGTGCTTGCTAACAAAAAAATTGAATCGGCAGCTGGGTGTGAAGTTGGCTGCCAGTTGCCAGTTGCCGATTCAAAACACCCGCGCGGAACGTTCGTCGCAGTGCCTGTACATAGTGCTTGCTAACAAAAAAAATTGAATCGGCAGCATGGTTTGAAGTTGGCTGCCAGTTGCCAGTTGCCGATTCAAAACACCCGTGTAGGACGTTCATCGCAGTACCTGTGCATAGGGCGACGTATCTGCGCTGAAATCTAAAAACATCGAATTGGCAGCTGAGGCGTGAAGTTGGCTGCCAATTGCCAGTTGCCGATTCAAAACACCCGAGCAGGACGTTCATCGTAGTACATGTGCATAGGGCGACGTATCTGCGCCGAAATCTAAAAAAATCGAATTGGCAGCTGGAGTGTGACGTTGGCTGCCAGTTGCCAGTTGCCGATTCAAAACACCCGCGCGGAACGTTCGTCGCAGTGCCTGTATATAGTGCTTGCTAACAAAAAAATTGAATCGGCAGCTGGGTGTGAAGTTGGCTGCCAGTTGCCAGTTGCCGATTCAAAACACCCGTGTAGGACGTTCATCGCAGTACCTGTGCATAGGGCGACGTATCTGCGCTGAAATCTAAAAAAATCGAATTGGCAGCTGAGGCGTGAAGTTGGCTGCCAATTGCCAGATGCCGATTCAAAACACCCGAGCAGGACGTTCATCGTAGTACATGTGCATAGGGCGACGTATCTGCGCCGAAATCTAAAAAAATCGAATTGGCAGCTGAGGCGTGAAGTTGGCTGCCAGTTGCCAGTTGCCGATTCAAAACACCCGCGCGGAACGTTTGTCGCAGTACCTGTGCATAGGGCGACGTATCTGCGCTGAAATCTAAAAAATTCGAATTGGCAGCTGGAGTGTGAAGTTGACTGCCAGTTGCTAGTTGCTGATTCAAAACACCCGCGCGCAACGTTCGTCGCAGTGCCTGTACATAGTGCTTGCTAACAAAAAAAATTGAATCGGCAGCTGGGTGTGAAGTTGGCTCCCAGTTGCTAGTTGCCGATTCAAAACACCCGTGTAGGACGTTCATCGCAGTACCTGTGCATAGGGCGACGTATCTGCGCTGAAATCTAAAAAAATCGAATTGGCAGCTGAGGCGTGAAGTTGGCTGCCAATTGCCAGTTGCCGATTCAAAACACCCGATCAGGACGTTCATCGTAGTACATGTGCATAGGGCGACGTATCTGCGCCGAAATCTAAAAAAATCGAATTGGCAGCTGAGGCGTGAAGTTGGCTGCTAGTTGCCAGTTGCCGATTCAAAACACCCGCGCGGAACGTTCGTCGCAGTACCTGTGCATAGGGCGACGTATGTGCGCTGAAATCTAAAAAATTCGAATTGGCAGCTGGAGTGTGAAGTTGGCTGCCAGTTGCCAGTTGCCGATTCAAAACACCCACGCGGAAGGTTCGTCGCAGTGCCTGTACATAGTGCTAGCTAACAAAAAAAATTGAATCGGCAGCTGGGTGTGAAGTTGACTGCCAGTTGCCAGTTGCCAATTCAAAACACCCACGCGGAACGTTCGTTGCAGTGCCTGTACATAGTGCTTGCTAAAGAAAAAAATTGAATCGGCAGCTGGGTGTGAAGTTAGCTGCCAGTTGCCGATTGAATTGGCAACTGGCAACTGGCAGCTAACTTTACGCACCTTGCATATTTCGCAGATACCCATTTACAACTGAATGATGTGTATTGCTACAGAACATTTTCTGCTTATGTAAATTAGCATGGTCCATTTAGTGTTCGAACCAAAGACCTCTTGATCCATAATTGTGTTCTACCCCTAAACTACCTTTCGTGATATAATCTCAGACTTTATTTTACTGCATGAAGAAATCTCATGTCAATACTATACAATGTTAATTATCATATATTGTACATTTTATCGACAGGCCTAATCAAGTTAAGAATTAGTGTGAGGATACAACTTGGTATTCCTTTATGTAAATAATTCCGTGATCTTATTCCACTAACCAGTCATTGATCGTGCTGTGTAATGGTAAACAAAAAAAGATATTCGGTATAAAAATAGTAAGAATCCTTCGATCGCATGACTAAAATCCAAGACGTGTGAAATGTAACACCATAATGACAATGTCTGTATGTTTATGTTTTCAAGGAATTAATATCTTCGGATATCATGTAGCGACTTTTTCTTAGTAGCTACAAGCCAATCTTATTTGCAGCAAATCCTTTAAACGGTATAAGTCACACGACATCTAGAAAACAGTAGAACAAAGAAACTTTAAAAAAGAAATATTTGCATATCATAAACTTGTGCTAGCAGAGGTTTCAATGTGACATGTTATTATATGTTAATCTATGCGCAACAATTGTCCCTTAAATGACATTATATCACTGTAAAATTTGGTTAGGAAAACTATGAAATAATACAATTTACAGTCGTGTTATAAGACTAGTCTCATATATTTTAAGTTTTAGAAAAAAATTATATTGATCATTATTTTGGAGACTTTGGAATATCAGACGCTGAACCTATTAATTGAAATGTATTCATAAAACTTGTTTTCATTTTAGTAAAAATCTTACTAATTGCATTAAAACCAACAGCTTTTAAAAAACAACAATCGTTGGAATTCATTTGTTTAGTAAATTTCCTTTGTCTCCCACATTTTGCCGTGTACTGTATTTAGCCATCAATATTTTACTTACCAAAAATAAATTGTACATCTTTTTGAAAATATATATCAAGAATAAGATACTATCACAATAAGCCTATTAAAATGATATATAAAGGTTACAGAGCAATTGAGTTCAAGGTAAATGAGATCTTTATCCTGAACTCAATTGCTCTGTAACTTTTTTCAGTTTTACATTTTCCAAAGCAAGTTTTTTAATCATTTTGAGATAACTGTTATCAGTTTTTAGTGATTCAATATCTTAAGTCCCATTTAGTCATAATTGACCCCAACCTGGAGATCATCATGGCAACATAGCGTTATATATATATATATATATATATATATATATACAAAACTAAAATATAGTCACGTTTGAGAACAGAATATTGCTGCTCTAGGTCATCGTATAACATAAGTTTTAATTCAATCAAAATACAAAAGCTCTATTTCACATAATACTAAATCAAAGCTATTGACCGTTATCTTACATGTTTACGACATATGTCACCTTTAATATTATCAAAAAGGGTTCTATGCATGAACATTTCCATATTTCCATCACCTTCTAGAGTTATTCCTATATTACTAAAGGATGATACTAGTAGAAACCTTATCAATTCTCTTGACTTTTATATTGTGTTTTCCTTAGAGTTTACCATTGTCATTATCCTAATAAGTTAAGTTCTAGGAACAAGACAAATGGTGTTCAATACCAGAGCTGTCAATGCTTATCGCAATTTATGTTACGTTTGTTTCATATAACAAATTAAGGATATCGCATTTCTGCTTGTTTTTCAGAGGAGACTTTTATCAAACCACGTAATGCCATAACAAGTACTTACCACCATATTATTTAGACTTTTTATTTTCATTATAAAGAACCCGTTTCTATCTTGTGGAATATCTGTACCGGAAATAGCAAAATGGTTTTTCTTAGATATTCGTTATGTTCAATAAAGAACTCGGGTGTCTTTTCACTAAAAATCAAATTAGATTAATAAACAATTTCAATAAACTCTAAGCTCCTCCCAAACAGTTAAGCACACTTTTTTTACTTAAATGACAAAAGTTGTACAATTCTAAAAATGTAAAATGTAATTACATTTTATAGTCTAAGTTTCATGCTTACGCACGTTCACCGACTTTACAGCAATTACCCCTGGTCACTGGGCTACTGGTATCTATCTATCAATCTCCCTGGGGAGTCTTTTTACTCCGCTTATTAGTGCAGCCGACAAATTGGCGCAGCGGAATTATACCACCCTCGCAGGTACCCATTTACACCTGGGTGGAGTGAAGCAATCGCAGGTAAATTTCTTGCTCAAGGAAATTAGCAGTGCCCCTGGTGGGACTCGAACCCAGGACCTCTCGATCCCTAAGCGCGCGTCCTACCACTGGACCACTGCTCCACAATTCTGGGTGACAGGAATCTTTATCGATCCTTTGCCCTTTAAGAGTACACCCGATGATTTGCCATATAAGAGCACACCATGTTTTTACCCCTCTACATTATGTTTGTGTTCCTCAAGAGTAGTACAGCGTGTTTCTATTCTCTACAGAAGTTCTGAGACTCTCGCAGACTTGCAGGAGTTGTTGGTGCCAACCAAACTAAGGTTAGTAACAACGCCTGCGGACCCCAAGGAGTGCATTGGATCAATCTGCGAAGGTTTCTGAGACCCTTGACGTCAGTAGACCCTAGGGAGTGCATTGGATCGGTCTGTGACGGTTTCTGAGACCCTCGCAGAATTGCAAGAATAGTTGATGCCAACTGAACTAAGGTTATTTTTGACGTCTGGGGACCATTTGAATTAGTCTGCTGCTATGGACAGGTTCGATTTTGTCATTCACAACACTAAAAATTTGAAGAAATGTCTTAAATACATTCTGGCCAATCTGATTAAAACCAGATCTAAAATTTCCCGCTCGCCTACTCGCTAATTTAGATCTGGCCTTTTTCAAACAAGGGTCACGTTCAGGTGACCTTTTCTCATCATAATATTCATGACGAAATTGTTCTGATTAGTTATGGTGGCTGATTTATGACATGCCGCATTGTTGTCCCGTGGGGCGCCACACGAAAATACGACAAAACGGTCTTTTTGTCGTATCAACGTCCCGCGAGGCGCCATGCAAAAACACAATCAAACGACATTTTAATCATTAGTCGTGTTTTCGCCTGAGGAAGCACAATGCAACCATGTATTTTTACGACAAAATTTTTACAAAGGTACGACACATTTTCGTGTCGTGTTTTTGCCTTAATTTTGTCGCATCTTTGTGTTTTGTCTCACAACCCGCGGAACGATGATACGACAAAAATACATTTGTCGTATGATTGTGTTTTCGAGTGGCGCCCCACGAGACTAAGATACGACAGATCTATAGTGCGTACAAAAAACAAAACGTGTTTTGGTAAACATTAAAAATGAGACAATTCATTTCAGGGGTAGACAGTAATGAAAATAAAATTTGTGTAATTCATTTCAACAAAATTAGCATGGTTGATATACCACCACCTTTTGGTAAATCATGTTTGTTATGGTAGAACGCTTTCCATTACACCAACAACTAAGACGCAAGTAAAACATAATACAATTGTTTATTTTAAAGTCATCCTGGACATCCCTAGTCATGGGTTAGTTCATTGCATTGTTATTATAAACAGTGCTTTGTTTTTTTGTACGCACTATACTTTGTCGTTTTCGCTCTTTTGCCTTCCGCTCACACATGCGTACATCTTCAATAGTCTTCTGCGCATGTGTGAGCGGAAGGCGAAAGAGCGAAAATACAATCATGCGACAGATGAATCTGTCGTATCTTTGTCCCGCGAGGCATCACGCGAAAACACAATCATACGACAAATGGCTGTAAAGTCAAACTATTTATACAGTACAACCTCTGTTGAACAACACCCACTGGGAGGACCTAAAGTGTGTTGCTGTTCAGAGAATGTTGCTCTACATAAGGGAAATATTCAAAGCTGTTGTTGTAGAGCGCCGCTCTGCAGAGGTTATACTGTACACTCCCGACTTGTCATTCAAACATGACGAAATCTGAGATAGCATCAACATTCTTTTCAAATCGTCACCCGGGTAACCATTGTCATTCAGCTTGTGTAAATAACTCGTCAATGATAGATAATGACCTCATTTGACCTAGCTATATACCCATTCAATGGAGTAAGTTTTACAAGTACATTTATATTAGTTATTGTTGCTCTTCATGAGCGTATTCACCCGTAACTTAGTCTGCTGATATATTTATTAACTATGATGATACCGTGAATAAAATATGCCACATCAGTAAACTTTATCGTAGGTCAAATAATATTCCAGAAGCGTTCATGTTTAAGCCAGTCGAAATCATCACTCCTCACATCGTGACTTTAGAAAATGGGTACCTGAATCTACATATTTTGATTAAAATACTTAAATTCGAAAATTTTAATTGATAAAAATCGTTACGGGGACAGATGCGACGGAACTCTGGATGTAGATGAAAATACATACGACTGCTCAGGAGGGGGATTATAAATGGATTTGGATGTTATGTCAAATCGTTGCTAGTGTCGCATTGCTTTTGATACTGACTGGTAGATTCGAAGAATATAAAAACGATGTACTCGCTGATACTTATGAGCTATCCCTGACGACGCCAGTTTTCTTACACCCTTAGAAACGTACGAAATATCGTTTTATGCATTTGTCGGGTTGCGCAACATCCAGCTGCCCAATGGATTGATACATTTCGACAAACCAATCAAATGCATAGAGAACTTAAATCGACCAATCAAATGCACCGTGTATAGAATTTCAAAAGTTGGAGCGTTCAAATATCAATATACTCAGTATTTTTTACTTTCAGTTTTTTTTATCGTAAATGAGTGATTTAAGTAATATGTACTCAATAGATGTGTTATAAATGAAACCAACGCAAAATAAATGTATTTCTTGTAGGTACGTCTACGTACTGTGCCACATGAGATGTGTTCAGCTATATCATATAAATATATAGTTGTCGATTGACAATCATATTTTGAATAATACTTGAGTTCAAAAATATGTAAATAATGTCTCAAGTTATCTTAAATAAACCACAAGTCATAAAACAGACCATACGTGTGGTTCAGAACTGTCAGTAATGAATCTCTAATGCTATTAGTGTAGAAGCCTGTTAGAAAGTTCCGTTGAGTGTTCTCCTTAATGACAAATAATAAATTAAACCCATGAATAAGTCAGAGTTACATTGACACAGTAGACATGTGATGTCACATTTAACCATATTTATCTGGCACTCATTGTTCGTCTAGCACTTATCTCATTGGTTAAAATGGTCACACCTCCTTGTATATAGCCAATCAAAAGTTAGGTCACATTAAACCATATTTATCTGGCACTCATTGTTCGTCTTGCACTTATCTCATTGGTTAAAATGATCACACCTCCTTGTATATGTTACAGGGAATGTGTGTAACTAGGGATTTCACGTAATCCCTAACCAAGTCAGGGAATTCACGTAATCCCTGGTGATTTTAGGGAATACGTGAAATCCCTGATTTCGCTAGGGATTACATGAAATCCCTAAAATATAATTTCATTGTTACACAAATTCCCTGACTCTATTTCTGATACATATCAATGTTGATTAGCAATGAAATTCTTACATTCAATGGCCATCAAATAAACTACACAAACACTATAACTATTTACAGCAAAAGTTTTATGCAAATGGCATCTTTGTTTTTATAACAATTATTATAATTACAATATATGACTTCTTTTCAAACATTCTATAATCGTCTGTACTACAATAAGTAAATTTATTTTAAATATTTGGTCAAAAGTACAATAACTTTATAAAGCACATCATTTACAAAAAAGCAAAGTAAACAATTAACTCTATCAAACATACAGTGCTGAAAATAAGACCTATAAAAAAACACACATATACAAGACATATGAAGTAAGCATAGAGCAATATATAAACTAAAAGAGAATCTATTTGTTACAGTATTGAGTAATAATAAATTTCAAACTTTTTTGTAATTATTAACATACGTTACAGGGAATGTGTGTAACCAGGGACTTTACGTAATCCCTAACCAAGTCGGGGAATCCACGTAAATAACAAACAATTAGGATTCCACTGCTTTTAAAACCCAAGCTATAATACCATAATTACATTCATATAACAAAAATACCAATGCATAACAGAGAAAACATTTAATCAGTAAAACTTTACTGCACAATGAATCATATTTTACATACCATTTATGATAATTTTGTGGTCAGGGAATATGTGTAAAAATTGAAATAAAATTCAGGGAATACATGGAATCGCTAGAAAACTTCAGGGTTTACATGTATTCCCCGACAGAATTTTACGTAGCTAGGGATTACATGAAATCCCTAAATTTCAGGGATTACGTGAAATCCCTGGTTACACACATTCCCTGTAACATATATATAGCCAATCAGAAGTTAATAACAAAAAGAAGAACAAAAATTTAAAAAAAAACCGACATATTTATCTTCAGACTCGCACTTCTTTCAAAAATAGATGTTTAGTGCATGACACTTTAACCATACAACCATGCAGCCGGATGAGATATCGATACTAAATTAACTTACACATTGCAATTTTTACTGCAAATTTCTATATACCGGTATAGAACGCGGAAAATAATACATACAGGGTGCAATAACCGTGTAATTATGGGATCGGACAGTTCAAAATAATCGTACAATACAGTACAGTTAAAGTTTATGATCTAAATTATAATGACTATATACAATTAAATACACGTATTTACAAAAGTTCATAAATGGAAGTAACCAATATTATGTATATAATTGGTCAGACAATTTTTCCTTTCAAGACAATAATAATGTGTTGCATTTCTTATAAATGTCAAAATGTATGTCACTTGAATAAACATGTTAAAAAGTTTCTCAATCCCTTGTATGCATGTATCTGATCAGTTTAACAATACATCATCTGCAACGTGTCCACTGGCCGCACGCCAGTCAAGCCAGCGCTGGCGTATGTGTTTTAAGTCGATGCTCGTCTTAACACCAACTGACCAGGCGTCCGAGCTTGCTGTATGGATGGAGACAGAGACAATCCCAGGACACTGACTCGTGTTCTGGGGTTAACAACAATGATATATATATAGATAGATTTTCCTCAAGCTATATGGCTTAAATGATTAGAAAACTAAAGTAAAGCGTAGGTAATATGTACAGATATAAAGCATAAAAGCAAAACCATGATCCCGAGACAATACCTCAGGGCAAAAAACCAATAGAAACAACTAACATTAAAGTCACAACAGAATAAAGCTACAATATAAAATAATCTGTACAAAATCAATGTTCCAGGCACAAGCTGGAGCAGAGACAAAAACCAATAGCCCGGAAGCATGACCTCGGGTTATAAACCTTTACTAGTAACCAGCAGACTTCGAACGCTGACTATTTGATGTCTCACACACAACCCGGAGCAAAAGCACAGATGGAAACTAAAACCAATACCCCGAAAAGCAACCTCGGGTAATAAACTTGAAACCAACAGACCCTGAGCCTAGACAAGTCAATGTTCCAGGCACAACTTGGAGCAAAAGCAAAAGCAAAAGCCGAAACCAATACCCCTAACACAACCTCGGATCATTAAATGTTTGTTGAAACCAACAAACCTTGAGCCCGGACAAGTCAAATTTCCAGGCACAAACAGGAGCAAAAGCCGAAACCAATATCCCGAACACACAACCTCGGGTTATAAACTTATGCATTTTACAAAACCATCATTAGCTCCTATACCTCAAGAACGACCCGGAGCAGAAACATAACTTCAATCGTTGGAGCAAAATCAGTCTGCCTAGCAACACAACCTCGGGTACAAAAAACAAGGGAAAGCCCAGGATCAGCACAATTTACCCTGCAGGTTCTGTCGCCAACGTTAACGTGCAAGAAAGCGCTTCTACCTTAGAGACAACTTACTTATCGCAATGATACTCAGTTGTCAGTACAGCAGATAACTCACACACTGTCTTTAAAGCGCCGACAAATAAACAGTAGACCTACGACTATCTTCCACTCAAACCATCACCACGAGCAGTCACCAATCTTCTCCTGCCGAATGAAGCTAACATTCACTCATATACTATTGGACAAGTCTATTTTATAGAACATTTACAACCCGGAAGGTAAAACAAGTTAAATTTCGAAAGAGGTAATTTATCTATCTATCCTAGCTGATCTTACTCAATACTATCAGCTAAAACAAGGTATTCGGGAAAAAGGGTCTTTTTTAATGTTATATGTTATTTTTTGAAAAAGTAAATCCTAAAATAAACCAACTAGATGTTCTCTGTATAAAAATATAAGATGTTTTGCTGGCCAGAAAATTTCGTTAGTCTATCTATTCAGATCACTGAGAAATTTAGAATATGCACTCCAGAAATTGCCTTTTTTGGAGTTATGCAGTCCCACTTAAAAAACACTAAACTTTACAATGGTATGATATGTTAACACACATTTTTCTGACACACATATTAACTTCCATGTTGGATGACAACCTCCTCATAAATTTTGGTGAAAACAGAACAGAAATCTATCAAGATTTGGCCGTGTTACAGCTATTTTGCTGATCGAAGGGAATTTCACTAAGTTCTTAAATTGAGAGGTAGATGCTATGTTATATCACAAAAGTAACAACAAGATTAATTTGAATTCATCTTAAATATGCATCATTCAATGCAAGATGAAGTTATGTTCAAGAAAAACACTAAAATTTACAGAAGGTTTTTAAGAATTTGTCAGGTCACCAGATTTTCTCAACGTCTTTTTTATAAAAAAAGCTGTAGTGTCCGTAACCACCTAAACTTCAATGGATGCACACACTGTTATTATTCATGAAAGAAGTCATTATCATGCCTTTTTATATTGGTATAGAGTCCTTTCATGAAAGTAAAAAATATAAAACCTTTATATTAGCATGTTATTGTTTTAGACAGCTTTGAAAATGGTTACGGACACTACAAAGCCCTTGAAAAATTGCAATTCAAACAATCTGATTTTTATATCTCATATGTTTTTTAAATATAAAAAGATAATTTTCAAAAAAATATGAAGACATGTTGCATTAGACATTCTATCAATGATTTACATCAATATTTATGCTGCAATCTTTTGTATGATATAATATTGTATCATCCCATGTACATGCCTAAATCAAGCGTTTTTCACTATCCTGCAAGTCTATCAAAATGCCACATGAAACAAAGAATGGTTAAATTATAACATTTAAGTCCAAGCTAAATAACTAAACTATGAGATAAGGGAAAGAAAAACTGTCTCTAGATGATCAAGATATGTTTTAGCCCTTTTATATGATAACCTATAAGAGTAGTGTCCGTAACCATTTTACTCTATTTCTATTTCAACATTATCAAGTATGTTATTTAAGTGACCTATTCAAACATTCTAGTGAAAACAAATGTGGGAATGATTTTATGTAAGAATGCACAAAAATATCTTGTTCCATGTCTATAAATGTTGTCAAGTATAGGTGTTCATGATTTTCATCAGAATTAAATCAATTATGGCAGTAAAATCTACTGAAAACTAAACTCAAAGAAGCTGAATTGTGTATCATTTTAAAAGTAAACACCCTAATGCTAAAACAGAAATAATATCCTAGCTTAAGTTGTCACAATTTCTTTAAAAATGGAAAGTTGAATATATATCTATAAGGGTTACGGACACTACACAATTTCAGGACAAACACTTTAGTACTTTAAAATGGCTAAAATGTTTTCAACACACAAATTTATTATAACAATAATTATTATAAAAACAATAATAATAATAATATTAACAATAATGATAATAATAATAATAATGACAGACACTGACATTAACTTCTTTTGAAATGTTTAAGCCAACAAACAACAAGCCAACAACTGGACATGTATAATACAGTATTAATACAGTATTAAACATGAACCGTCCACAGACAGCACGCATGACTATTCGGGGTGTTTTAACTGTTAACATAAAAATATTAAATTACATACATTTATAAGTAGCAAGGGGGAAATATTTTGTAACAAATGTGTGTTAGAGTTATGAATCTTATCATACATCATGTGGGTGATATATTTGTGGGAACATATATTTGATGTTTTAAGTAGATACCTTAAGAAATAAAGAGGTTACAGCAAAAGTAATATTATTCAAAAGAACATTCTAAGTTCAAGGGGAGATAATTCTAAAATATTGCATTTAGAGATATGAACCTAGTCACATGAGATGTGGTTGATAATAAGGAACATGTATATAAAGTTTGAAGTTGATACCTTAAGAAATAAAAGGCAAAAGTAAACAATAATGTTTTTTAAAGAAAATTTTAAGTTCATGGGAAGACAATTCTGAAAAAAACAACATTTGGAGTCATGAAACTTGTCACATGAGATGTGGTTGATAATAAGGAAATGTATTTAAAGTTGGAAGTTGATACCTAAAGAAATTGAACAGCTGCATTAAAAGAAAATATTTTTAAAGAAGATTTTAAGTTCAAGGGAAGATAATTCCAAAAAAATGTATTTGGAGTTATGAACCTTGTCACATGTAAGAAATATGGTTGATAATGAGGAACATGTATTTAAAGTTTGAAGTAGATACCTAAAGAAATAAAAGTCAAAGTAAAAAATATTTTGTTGCACAAAAACTTTAATCAGAAATATGGACTTCGACACCTATGCCAGGGTGGGTTGTAGAGCTCTCCATATACTTCCTAAAGATGAGCTAAATATAGAAAAAACAGCAATCAATGATCAAATTTAGATACATAAAGATTCAGAAATTAAATTGTTTTCACCTCTTAAGGTTAAGATTACTCTAGAAATGAAACCTAAGCATTACTATATTAAGTAATAGAAATGTGTAGAGTCTGTAACCCAATGATCTGAGCTTTATGAGACAGTCTCTCATCAGATTCCAAATTTTGCAAGTGTAGATGGTTGATAACGACAACTTTAGTTGTCTGTGAGAAAAAAAAAAGTTATTTAAGCTTTACTTGATGAGAGTTTGATTTCTTGTTTGTTATGACTATTTTTTGCATAAAAGTAGTAAAATTGATAATTATGAATTTTTTGCAAGTGTCATTGATATTACTTTTATCAATTCTAGTAGAAATGTACATAAGAGTATAATTATTTACAGAAACAATGTCTGTTTAAATGATTTTAAATATATTGTTTAATGGTATATATGTTGTAGCGTCCGTAACCAAGTCGCATATGTTGAAAAAAAAGCCTCAATTAACAAATTTAGTTGCTCAAGTCATGCTTATCTTGGATTTATATTAGCCATATTGTTTATAGCATTAGATAAAATCAAAATTATGCACATAACCTGAGATTTGAATAATTGAAATTAAAGTTTGATGCATACCTCAGATTACTTCTTTTACAGGTTCTTTGATCAAGTTATTTTTTTATAAAATGTGTTAAATGCTTGGAGTTTTTGACATTTTTCATTAGTTGACAAAATGTTCTTGATGTTTATAAGTTAATAAATAAAAATTTGAAGTAATTTGCCACTTTTTACGATATGTTATGCACATGCTGTAGTGTCCGTAACCATGATGACAGCAACTGATGAAAAGGGATGAGTTTTTTTTGCCCCGATATTTTTTGAAAACAAACATTGAATTAGCTACAGGACAATGAAAGGAAATGCTATCACTGAACCTGAAAATGAAGTTCATTTTTTTATAAGTGGGACTTTTGAATACCTTGTTTTAGCCATATACATAGATTTAAAATTATAATATAAAGGTAAAGATTTCACTCAAAATTCAAAACAATCAGTTAAAAAGGTTTAATGCTACATGGGTTTAGATAATTAAAATGTATTAAAATTTTAGAAATGTCAGAAAAAAGTTAATTCACCAAAACATTCAATTTTAGTAAAGGGAGATAATTTGTCAAAGCCATATTTACTGCTTAATAAAGAAGTTGTTCAAAGTCGAACTTGTATAGAAAAGGAAGTGCTCTCGGCAATGTCCCCAAACAAAATGAAAATTGCTGTCCGTTTCACATCATCCTTACAGGTTCACAGGGGGTCCTTACAGATACACTGAGGTCCAAATGTTTCTTACAAATGTATTTTTTCATACTTTCAATGAAAACTTAAACTTTTGTATAGAATTTAATACTTTATGAATTAAAGTCATTTTTCATTAAAAACAAAAAGGGTGAAAGAACATAATTAAGTGTTCATAAAAAATTATACATTTGCTGTGAAACTAACAACAACATTTGAAGTAAATCAAGAAATATTGTCAACTAACAAAAATGAACATGTGTAAAGAAACATTTCGACCCCAGAGTATACGTGTGTAATTATAGTTGAGAAATTTTAGTAACGTAAGTAAAAATCAAACATTGTCCTATACAAACATGTCATCTACTCACAAAAAATGTTTTCAAATGTACACTGCTGTTTTGTCACAAATGTTATCATACAATGTACACGTACATGTGTTAAGTATAACTACTCTAACTCATACATTTTTACAACTTCACTGTCACCCATGGTAACAAACAATCTATTCAGTTTCTGATCAAAACATACTGCTAGTGGTTTGTATAATCCATCTTGTTGTTTGATAATAACACCCATCTTCTTTCCATCCTCATTATATTGTATCACATTGTGGGAATCAAACCCAGTAACAAATACACAACCATTATCATCAACACATACACCAATTGCAAACTTCAAGTCAATGTCACTGACAGTTGATAGATATTTACCATTTCTATCTAAACAGATAAGTCCTTTTTCTGCATCAGCAACAAACATTTTGTCTCCATTCTCATTAAAAGTAACATGTCTAATGTCAGCAAATAGTTTTGTTCCAGTGTTGTCACAAGTAATAGTATTCATCGAAGTACCATCCATCTTGTATACATACAGTGAACATGTATCTGTCACATAGAGCTTGTTATCATTGAACGCGATACCATAACACACATATGGTAATTTAATCAGTCTTGTAGGAGACATTTTCTGATCAATAGATACAAATTGTATACTGCCAGGATTGTAACATGCCACAGCAACTTGTTCATCACTGATACAACAAACACCACGAGGATTACCATCTAACTTACGTGAATCTTCTACAATCATTGTATCTATATTTATACGTTTTAGTTTTTTGTTATCGTAATCAGTAACAAGAAGCTTGTTATCTTGGGTAAGACAACATCCACTAGAATGACATTTCATAGAGTCACCAGAGACTTTTATATTAATATCTCTCTGTCCTTTGATTCTGTACATATTCTTCCTTCTAACATATACTTGACCAATACCATGTAAACCTTTAACATAATTCATCACAGACTGGTTAGGAGAGAATGACAATGATGTATCTTGCTGATTTCTCTTTTCTTGTTTGATCATTAATCTATCTGCTTCTTTCAGCTGTTTCTCGGCTTGTTTTCCACAAACAAATCTTTGTGATCTGTTGCGATCTGATTTCTTCAATTTATTTTCTGACTGTTGTAATTCATCATTAACAAGATCAATGTTGTGTTTGTCTTGTAGAATATCTTTTTCTAATTCTTGAAACTTGGCATCAATCTCCGATTTGGAATCCTTGGCAGATTTTCTTATAATAGATATCAATGCTTTCTCAAATATTTCAACTTGCTTTTCAGCTTCACATTTTGCCTTTTTCAATGCATCCAATTTTGTGTCATTAGAATTTCTCAAAGACGTCATGGAAACCATCTTATCTTTCAAATGTTTGTTTATACGTTTGACATCAACCAACTTAAATAATGAGTCAATCGTCTCAGGAACATAATGAATACTGCTCCCTGGACATGACCTACAATAGATAAATAAGATATTTAAATTTTGGTAATCCCAGTTTTTTAAAGCTTTGATTTTTGCACACCATATTCGACTTTTAGATGAAAAGGAAGAAACCTTACAAGTCTTTTCTACTCAGAAAATATTCATTCCATGATGTCACAATAGTACAATGCCCGGTGTTAAAGGAGAAATAGACTGATCCCTCTGGTAAACACAACTTGTTCCTGTTAAGAAAAAGGAGAAAACTGTCGCAAGAATATATATCATAAACTTTAATTTGTGAAAAAAAAAAATGTCATCTTGTTACTAAGGTCATACCAAATTGATTCTTTGTTAAATGTCCCGTCAACATTGTCACACATTTTACCAAGCAGAAAGAATCGAACAAGTTGAGCAACAACACACATGTGTTTAGTTCAATTTAATAGGTTATTGACTTTTTGAGCATATTAATCAAATGTGCCACTCTGACCTATTATTTACTCTACAAATATTCAAAATTATGGTCTTGCAGTATATATTGAGTTTTATGGTGAAAATTAGCTTTTTGTTGTTTCTTTAACATCGAAGGCCTGTCCGTAAGGTCTTTTGGTAGCAAACAAGTCACTGATCGAAGTTGATTGGGTTCGATTCCTGCATTAGCTTGGTCATGATATTATTTCTATGGTCATTCGCCTTCCTACCACTGATTTTAAATTGTGTTTAAGCAGTTGATAGTCACTGACAGAAGTATGCGCTAACTATGTTCTGATTTCCACAACATCATTAGCCGCTTTTTTTAAATTTTAATTTTCATCAGGTCCGTTCAATAACAGTATACAAACGGGTTCGCTGAAAAACTTAAGCTATAGTGCTAACTAAATGGGTTTAAACGGTGACGGGACAACTCAACCCGTGGACAACTCAACCCGTACTATACGTAATTAGTTATTCATCCAAAATATAAGATAAAATTAAGCGCAAATGGAAGATATTAAAGTATGAAAAGAATGATGAAAAAATAACATTTCGCCATATAGTATGACAAATATTATATACAAAGACAATGTGCTTGTTTATTCAATAACTATTGTCAATTAAGACATTTTCGCTTTGTAGATCAACAATTAATGCAATTTAAATTCCTTTATTGTGTTATAAGTCGAATGAATACTTCAATCAGAATTATATCTTCAAGAAAATTCAACAAGTATGCTTAATTGCAATTACAATTACAATGTACTGGTACCAATAAACACTTTTAAACTAATGCTATTTCAAACATATCAGTTTGTCAAACAACTTGGCGCTTTAAAGTAATAACAATAAAGACGTTCAATTCTATTTCGTTTATCACATATCACACAATTTTTACAGTCATTTTGAAGATTTATTACAAAATAATGTACAATAATCAGTTAAACATGTGCTCAGTCTTAAAGTATATGAGTACTACATATTTTGCAGACAATACATACATGTACAACACAATTGACACAATATTTACACAATTTCTAAACACCATACATTACCTATACTGGTTAGCGTCCTACAACCGGACGTTTTTAGAACTTTTTTTACAATAACTTTAAAACTGTGTATACTACACGCTAGATTTTAACCTGGAAGAAATTAGGTTCAAGGTCTCTCTAATGTTATCGGGTTTTCTACTTTCTAAAAATAGAACACATGTTTTGAGGCCCTGGCAAAGAGTCAATAAATTGTGTTAATTTCGCACCAAACTGTACCATGTTTCCGGACGTTCCGCCAACATTCATTTCAGTTGAAATTTATACTGTAGTTGACATTTTACTGTCAAACATCAATTGATTAAACACTTAACTTAAATGTTCTTACATTTGACCCCTTTTTAATTGTCCGGGCCTCTGTAAAATAATTGCCCATGCGCGATACATTACATGTAACTTCCCTCCGCGAACAGAAAACAGGTCAAATGACACGCAAATGTGAATATTGTATTTTCAACAATCATACGTACATAGTGGTGACTTTGTTGGTACTGGCTGTTACAAACCAAATGCTCGAGTGATCGACAACAAATGATCACAGTAATCAACAAAATAAAGCGTCTACGCGGGTGTCCGGATTTGTAGGACGTCCGAGTTTGTAGGTCGCCAACCAGTACTTTATTTACGAATATATTTCATTCTTGGTAGCAATATATTTAATTTTTATGATAAATAACTAATCAGATTATATATCAAAATATCAAAACATATTATACGGATTGAGTAGTCCATGGGTTGAGTTGTCGGCAGGTTGAGTTGTCCGCGGGTTAAGTTGTCCCAATTTCGGGTTGAGTAGTCCACGGATTGAGTTGTCAACGGGTTGATTTGTACCGGATCCTTTTTAACAGTTGAAAACAGAGATTCCCTCATTAGCTAGTCAAGGAACCATGAATATGTTGACCGAACAACGTGATTTATGAATTATAAAACATAATGCTACGGTGTTAATCAATCCTCCCATAAAAAAAAACAAAGAAAACTTACTTGTGATTGGTAGCCATGCAAACAGAACATCCAACATCATCGTGATCTTCACAGTATAACTTTAAAACTTCTCCTATATGTATGCCACAACGCTCCGTCGGAAACTCAGGGAGTCCTGGTTTTTTACTTCCTCCCTGGCTGACATCAAGAAGATTGTGGTTCCTCAAAGTAGGAAACAACTTATGTGAGTCAGTGCATGCCTGGCAGCAGTAGCCGCTGCATTCCACACAATAGCGAATAGCTTCAACCGTCTTGTTATGATTTTCATCACACGTGGTACAGATGAAATCATAACTCTCTTCCGACATTTTCTCTTGAAAACTTTGACTGTAAGCCATTTTGATTCCTGTCTGATCTTGATCGTCCTTTTCGAAAATATAGTTTCGTTTTCACCAAAAAATCCCGGGACTTCCCCCACCCAAAAATCTGGAAATTCCCTAATGCACTAAAACACAGACGAATACACAAAGGGTACGGTACAACTCAACCCGTGGACAACTCAACCCGAAATTGGGACAAATCAACCCGTGGACAAGTCAACCCGTGGCCAACTCAACCCGTAAACTATATTATGATAGTTTGATATATAATCTAATTGGTTATTTATCATAAAAATATGTATTGTTCGTCTAGCACTTATGGATGAGAAAGTTAGATCATATATGTAGGCGTCTTTGATTGGTTACTTACAAAGTAACATCTAAAAGTGTTCATGTCTATATCTTTTGATAGCTGGATTGAAAAGTTATTGTAAAAGTTTATGTGCATCGTGTTTGGAATCACTTACATAGAGCTAAATCGTAACAAAAGTTATCTAAATTGTCATAATTACTGTGATTTTTGAATTAAAAATATTCCGTTTTGTACAATTGTATTCGTAAGTGTTTTAGAAAACGGAAATTTTCGGTCGGCTACGGAGATTGACGGATTCGGGCGGAAAAAAGGTAAACACGCGATACACTTCAGCGCACATGTTGTCATCCAGCAATTTAGCGTAAGTATTTGAACTAACTTATGAATACATGTCGTATTGTCGTTTATATCTGGTAAATTATTTATGTATTTATGTTTAATCACAAAAATAAACGCAAATTTTAGAGTTTGATCTTGTTAAATGTTGTTTTCATGAATGTGTATAGATTTAACTGTAAAGGGGCTCCCACGGGTTCGTTCGTTATGATATAGCTTTTTGTCAACGATTCGTCGTAGTTGTTTGTTTATATGACGGGAATGAAAATCTGGCACTGAAAATTGGTGTATTATTTTAATTTGATGTTTTTACGCTATATATTGACGCAAATTCGCCGGACTCTAAGGGTCTTCGTAGTTAATTACATTGTATGCGTTGACTCATGACTGACAAGGAGTCTACTAAAACCATATGCATATTATAATTTTAATGGATCTATGACTCTGACAATTGTAAATCTTCAGTAGATTCGATGTACACTCTCTACTGTAGTCAGTATTATATGATATCAGCTTGAGATTAATACAATCTTGACCAAACAATTATGTTGGTGTTAGTTAAAAAAGGTCTATGAAGAATTTTATTCTGTCTAAACTTATTTTACTTTTTCATGAAATTTCAGAGTTCAATCACCATCTGCATTGTTAGGAGATTGAGAATCTGCTGATTCTAGCCCGGTGAAAATGGGAGAATATCTACAAAGGGATGAAAAGGGAGAGATTTTCAAGGTAGATCACATGCTCGGGCTAGAAGATTTAGTGTTGGAGTCATTGGCAGAGGCTCAGGACATGGTGCTGGTGGACCAAGTGCTGTAATGCCAGTGATTGAAATATAATCTGAAAGGAAGAAAAAAGAGTTGAGGTGATTGTAATTTGATTTTATTGACTTGTCTTTGTACAATACAAGTGTGGCTTCATATACATCATAAAACCTGTAAAGCTGTCTGGCTAGCTGAGTTGGTAGCAAGCGAGAACACTGATGGAAAGGTTGTGGGTTCATTTCCCGGGCAGGGCATACCTTCGAGGAGCTTGCTCATGAAATTATTTCTACGGGCATTCTCCTTCCTACCAATGAATTTTAATCATGTTTGTAAATTGCTTGTGAGTCATTTCATGTAGTAGCATATTTTTATTAAGAAGATCACTCTGTTCTACATTGTTATTTTATATACAAAGACAAGGCCATGTAATGGTCCAGCATTATGTACAGTATACATACTTATTTCTGTATGTCATGTAGCTTAGACTCTTACTTTTAATGTGTGAGGCAGTAGTCACCTTAAATCTATGGAGCACTATCCAAGTTTATTATGTTATATAGTATCACATGGGACAAGTTATCAACTAGTTCAACTACATGAAATATGTAGCTGGAATGATGCAAAACCATTTTAAATGAATTGTTACAGCTTTGGTAAAAAAGTGACTTAGATGAATTGTATATTTCATGTAGTTAAATTTTTGTGATTAAAGATTAATTATAAACACAGCTTTTTACATTGCTTCTTTCAGAAGTTGATTTCAAAGATGAGTGTTGACCAGATGAGATAAACTCTGTGTGAAGTTGTTATAAAACAACCCGGTGTCATCTTGGATGTTTTAGATAAGACGGCAACACAAAGTGGTTATCACCCCCAACCTGGAGGGTTATCACATCAGTGGTGTATCAGAAACAAATGCGAGACGATGTGTTGTGGATGCTCTCTTTAACATGGTCTATCTCTCCCACTGGTATGTATTTCTTGATTGAAAACAATTACATTTGTATTATATTTTTATAACATCTTTATTTCTACATTTATTGAAGGTTCACTGATCCATCAAGATCACAAACCATATTAAGCAGAACTTTCATTGTATTGATATTCTTCATTATATAGTAGTGTTATATTATAATATAATAAATGCAAGAAAAAATATAGTCTATTTCAAGGTTTATTTATTTTTTGATCAGTGGTAATTGTTCTAAAAAAGGAGTTCATGTAATCTTCAAAATAAGTTTGATGTGAAAGTACAAGCAGTATATATTTTTATTTTTTTCAGGATTTGGTACGGGACTTTTAAGACAAAGGATTGATGCCTATTGATAGGAAATACAGATCTGAACTTTTTATTCATCAAAGTGATATGGACCTACATGAAGTTAATAGACATACTGCCTATAGGCAATTTGTGGTCATTGGGGGGGGGAGGAGTAAGATTGGTGATACCAAGTGATTGTGTTTGATAAATAAGAGACAGGATTGTGTAATATACTAGTTTCATTCCAATTAGTCTGGCTAGAAATATTTTATTGCAATATTTGCTTTCTTTGACTTACTGTACTTTTATTGAGTTTGAGTGCTATATACATGTACACTGCCCTACATAAGTTCTTTCAGGTACAATCAATTGAATTGCTACAATTGGCAAGTTCAGTTAAAAGGCTTATTTTATTATTGTATATTTCATTCACGCAATGGAAGCAGAATTTTTCCTATTACATACTTTTTAAGTTTCTGCAAAAGTTATCTGTCAGCATCCAAAAGTATGGCTTATGTATCAAAATGAACTTTTAGCAAGTTTGAAACGTTTCTGTAATTTCATATCCATGAGAAAATTATACTAATTTCAAAATCTTAAATTCATATAGTCATAACTTGATTTCACATTTCCTAAAAATACTAGTTAAATTGTAAATGTGAAAAGGAACATTTGGATGACAGTGTACTATGTATATGATGATGTACAACTTGTTTTAATGTCATTGTTAATTGTTTGTATTAAATCTGAGAGCCATGTTCTTTAATAAGTTCACACTAGGTTATATATAGGTTATACAAATACATTTTTAAATTAATATGATACATTGTGCCAGTAACAGCAATGTATGCTGTAAAACTATAATTGATTAGAAAGGATATTGTTTCAAGAATTATTCTATGTATTTTATATGCTACAGACATTCTTTAAGTTCAAATATCATATGTCAACAACTCATTTTGCATTTTGTCATGATTAATGCTAGATGTTAGGTTACAACATGTAACATTTTACTTAATCTTGTCATCAGTTATTAAATAGGATCACTTAGTATTTAATTTTATTATTGGCTATACATGTACAGTATGGTCATAACAGTACATATTACTTTATCATATTTTGTTGATCTAATAGTTATACATAAGCAGAAAATTTCAAGACAATTATTTCACTGAATGCTTAGTTATTGGTCAATTTTATTGAATATGTCAATAGTATCCCACATGTTTGGAATAGAGATAGTATAGTACAGTAGATTTTATTTCTGATTAAGGTTTTTGCACAGTAAAAGATTTCTAACTTTAACTTTTTTATTTCTTAAGGTATTGACTTCAAACTTTAAATATGTGTTCCTTATTATCAACCACATCTCATATGACAAGGTTCATAACTCCAAATACATTTTTTTCCAGAATTATCCCCCTTGAACTTAATAGTTTTCTTTAAATAAGTGTTTGTTTTACTGCAACTTTTGTATTTTTTATGTATTTACTTCAAATTTTTAATATATGTTCCTAAATTATCAACTTCATCTCATGTGGCATGGTTCATAAGTCAAAAACTTTTTTTCAAAATTGTCTCCAATGAAATTTTCTTTTAAAAAATATTTTCTTACTTCCAATTTATTTAGGTTATATTATCAAATATGTATGTTCCTTATCATTAACCATATCTCATGTGACAAGTTATTACTTTTCAAGCATAAATAATGGCTTGGAGAATGTGACCAGTATGTCTTGTGGTATAATTTACTAGTCATTGCAGTCAGATCTCGATACAAAGACATTCTCATTATACAGACATATTTTATATGCATCATAATGACATTTTTCCTGGAAACATATAGGATGTTGTTGTATCGAGATCCGACTGTAACACAATTCTTAAAATTAGGTCACTAGGAATTGATTGTGTGTTTTTATCCACAATAGACACGTACGTTGTTTAAAACTTCCTCTCTATGTAGCCCTTGGTGTTAGTCACAGGTGTTATGATCAAATACTCTAGAAAACGGTACAGCCACTGATGAGGGTACTGCTCAAATTGTTAAGACATCTGAGGTTCATTATTACTCGAACTGAGTACAGGATTCCATAAGCATGCTAAATACCGTACATACCTTTTTTGTCTCATGTGTAACAAAATACTTTGTTTTGCAGAACTTGTAAACCTTTTCTTGCTTATCTTACTAACCAAGGTATCAATGTTGTAGGTCATAAAATGTCATACTGCATAAACCTTATGTCTAAGGCTAAGCTGAGATGAGCAAATGTGTTCTGGTTTGATTGTCAAAGTTCCGTCAAATTTCAATTTGTAACCATTTGTTATAATAACACTATATCAAACTTGATAAAAAATAAAACATACATAGTTTTTGCCTTTTATTCTTTTTGTATAAACATACAACTTTCTTATTTTTAACTTCTTGCAAGATTGTTATGGTATATCAGAAAAATTATCTACACAACAACATATGTAGTTGAATTACAGTTAAAGGTACTCATTCACAGATTTCAACTTTTTCTGAAACAGTCTGTATTATAAGGAAACATTTTGAAGGCAGGAACACAGTGTTTTTATAATGACAATTTTAGTGCAAATGGACATACAAGTACAAATTATAGTGTTTCAAGTAGTAAAAATCTACACCGTATGTCACGGTACAGACATGTGTAGCTCGTTTTTGTGACTTTTACTGTATATTTCTTGCAATCTTTAGGTCTGTTAGTGTTTGCCTCAAGATATTAAGAAGTACCTTTTTGACACAATTAAAGACATTGAATAGTATTTTCAATATGTGATTTAGTACCCTTAAAGTGTATTTTCCAAGATTCAAATTGTGAAATATGTAAGCAAGTTTAGTTATCCATCATTTCTTAGATATCAAACTTTTAAACGAAATAAAGTATCGACATATGCCCGAAAACTATTCAAGAGTTGTTTATCTAAGATAAGCCTGTTATTAGTGAACAATATTGAACTTGCCTGGGTAGATTTTTACAAATTTACAAGGCAACCTGGGTCTAAGGTCAATACCTTAATGAATTATTATGAATCATAAACATGAACTGTGTACATGACAGAAATCAATCGTGGTACAAAGATTGATCAATAAAAATGCATGATTTGAAACATTGAAATACTTTTCCTGCATTCAATCAAGTATCCAAGTATAAACAAATAACTACTGCATTTATGATTTACACATCATGAAAAAAGCAATTTTTGACTCTCTGTGTTTCAAATTATGTGAATAAAACATGCCTTCCAATCAAATTTAAGTTTTATGGCAGCAAATTACATATAAAAGACTCAATGTTATATTGCTTGACTATGGCAAATATCTAATATGTTGATGTATAGATATTTTAACTTGGTAATCAAACCGACAAAACTGATTAAACAGTGTTTTAATAAACAAAATTTTAGTGTAGTTCTAAAACCAATGAACAAGCAAATGAAGCATTTTATCTTTATTTTATCAGAAGATTCTAAGTGAACTTGATCAGTAGTTGAAATGTAATCATATTGACAATTTAAAACAGTGAGCGAATAGTAGACAAGTGTGTACTGTTTCATAAAAAACAAGCATTTTCTTCATTTAATAGTTGTTGGATTGCAACATAAAATACAGTAGGACTAAATAATTAAACATCTTATGATATATAAGATAAAAACATTATTGTAACATACATATGAATGGTGGTGAAATTGTTGCACATGTAATATAAAAAGTGATGCAGGGCTTTAGAGCATGAATTTACGCATACATATTATGACAAATAACTCTCAATGAACAAGTTTCATTTAACCATAAAACAAATAAAGTTAAGGTCGCTATCTCGATGGTATTAAGATCCATTATAATACATAAAAGGTTCACAGCAAAACGGTCAAAACTTATAATATTCAAATTTTTTATCATTTTGGATTGTGTAGTGGCAATGCATACAACAGTAGTGTAAATAGGAATAAGAAAATGGCTGTGTAATGTATATAGAATATAACCGCTTTATAAGCCAAATAAATGTGATATGGTAGTACAATACTGACAGTCTGACTGTGCCTTTAATGTATTTTTATGAATGAGAGTATCTTCAAGTAGAAAGCTGTAATATTTAGCACATTAGTATAATAAGAAATATAGCACAACATTTTAAAGAGTCTACTTTTAAGTTCATGGATGAGTACATCTTTTGGAGCTGTCAAAACTGGGACAATTGTTGACAAGATTCTTCATAGATCATCCCGAGATAAGACCGCTGGCTAGTTAATTACCACCTTATCCATTGCTTACATAGAAAAAACTTTTTATTGAACTTTCTATGAGTTGATAATTGTCCTGTACTTTCATCTCTCTCACAGAACATCTGTTGCTTTTTTAACAAAGACCTTACCCACCCTGAAATGAAAATAAGCATATGAATAAGTAACATCTGACTATGCTTAAAATATTGACATTTTGTGCATCGATGTGACCTTTTGAGACAGTTAATTGTTCATGAAAAAAATAATAACATATTAATCAACTATCACCAAACTGAATAAGTTAGTACTTTACACATACACTGGGGTCCAAAAGTTTCTTCACACATGTAACATTTTATGTGTTCGAATATACTTATATATACTCCACATGTTGATTTCACAATATCTCCAGTTTTGTAAAATGTATTTTGATGGAAAAGGCATTTTTGCATTCTTATAATATTACATGCTTTTCAGGAAAAACGTAAAAAATAGCATGGGTATATAAACATGTTTGTATACTTATTATTTATCATGAATGCAAAATCCAACCACATCCTGTACAATGTTAAATGTAAGCACATTTTACACATTATGTTTATGGACATGGTATTTAAAAAACTTAGACTATATTTACATGGTTTAATAGATTTAGTTGTAATTGAGAGTATTTTTTAGTACGCTGTGTTTAAAAATTTACTAATTTGAAAACGAACTTACTCATATGGATCAACAAAACTGTCACTGAAAACAGTATGCACTCTTTTTATTTTGACTTTCCTTACATTGTTCTGTAGCTAGGCTGAAAAAATAGTATATGTATAATGTTAAACTTTAAGTAAAATTTCTTACATTGTAAGCCCAGGAAAAATTAATAAACCAGTGCACTGAGTGTCCTACATTTCAGTCCAATGATTTTACCAATTGGGCAAAGTATGCTAATGAATTACACAGAAATTAAATACTCGTTCAGTGCACCGTTACATTACACAAATATATACAGTCATAGCGATTTAATTATAGTACAGTCACCCGATAGCTTTGTTGGAAGCATGCAAGTCTATTTATTGAGGGGTCATGAGCTTGATTCCCAGGCAGGGCATACTTTCATGGAGCTTGGTCTTGAAATTATTTCTATGGCCATTCTCCCATCCACCAATGGTTTTAATTATATAGGGCAGTTGTCAATCACTGACAAACTGAATTATTACATCAGTATCACATCAAAGCTTATGGTCAAAATATTTTAAACAATACATAGCCAAATTGCATCCCAAGCAGAGATTATGTTTGCCTGAAGTCAAACAATTGCTATAGTTACTTGGCCTTACAGTAATTCAAATGATTTACTGTAGACAACATCTTGTCTTCAAAAATAGTACATTGAACTAGTATAGTGGAACAACCATCAAATTAGAGGGACCATCTGACCAAACAACCTCTTTACTTATTCACTATAAGGAAAAAGGTTGTTTTGATCAGACGGTCCCTCTAAGAGAGATTGTTGTAGACAGGTTCCTTAGTCTATATGTACTTCAAAAGTGAATTAACAGACCACAAGTGGATTCAAATACTAATAATGAAAATATTTACAACCTAACTGTAAATTCTAAACCAGTTTTGCTTCATTGAAGCTGATTACTAAAACTAGAAATAGAGTGAAAAAATACTAAAAATTACCTAGCTGGTTTGCCATCAATGTCACAGGAACCCATTGGTTCTATTCTGGACAACCAGGAGCTCCTAACCTCAATAAAATATCACATATGTAATGTACTTCAATAACTGACATACATAACTTGAATCTGCACATAAAAGAGAGGAAGGAAAATAAAGCACACATTTTTAACAGCTTCAACAACATTATATATAATCTTATGTTTATCATCTCAAAACATTTCATGGCAACTGGTTGAAATTAAAAAATAACAAGTACATATATGTATCGCCAAATCCAAGTATGTAATTTTAAAATGCTTTTCAAAATGGTCAAAGGTCAAAAGTCTGCTTCAGTAAACATGTTCAGCTCATCTTACAATTTTGTAATGTAACTCTGCTAATTTTATTGAAAAAGTGGTAAAGTCTCTTCAATACATAGATAACAACAATTCAGTTTGATTTCTTTGTTTATATACTGGACACCAGTTGATGATACATCAAATTCAAAAGTATATTCAATGACATTTAGTGACAATCAGTGATTTACTCCAGTACTGAAATACACAAAAAAACAATACAGTACCTAACCCGGGTCAATAGCGCAGTTGGTAGTGCACTGGGATTTGGATACTTGTGCTCGAGGGGGTGCGGGTTCAAATCCCACCTGGGAAGGTTATACCCTTCCATGAAAATTTGACAAAAATGTTGATTTTCCTCCATTTATTAGATAATATTGAGAAGTTTCCGGCCTTGTGGAAGGGTAGGTGAGTACTGGTTATAGACAATGGTCCAGGAAAGCTAGGTTAGGTGCCCTGGACGCCGTAAAATGACCTAAATTATGTTGACATGGAGTTAACTCTGATAAAAAAAACAATACAGTACTAATGTAACTAACAAATATTTGTCATTATTCACTAACACAATCCATTCATGGTCAAACTATTACTCGGTACAGGTGTATGCCTGTTACACAGTGAATACTCGAATAATACATAAATTATATCAAACGGTATCAACAATTAAGGTTTGTCCATTTTACGTCCACAGTCAATACATGCGAGTCATCAAAAATAAGAGAAATCTCATTCTTGTTCACATTACACTAAATGATAATTAAACATTCACTCGGTGTTTTCAATAACTATCAACCCCATGGTTAATAAATATATAAGAAAAATTCACTACCATTAACGATGACAAAAAGGTGTACTTACAGATACGTAATATCAAAAAACCATTCAATACCACTGTCAAGCCTACCTCAATATCTCATACCATGTCTATCATACAAATATATAACTGCCGTAAAAAAGAAAAATGCATTTTTTAAGTTACATGCAGAAAGTTGTAAATGATGATAATAATTGATGAAAAAATATAATTTTAAAAATATAAGTTCATTCCTGTTGGACCATAATGTGCATAAATTAATAAAATTCATTAGAAACAAGTAACAAAAAAAACTGAGGGCATGACGCATAAACAGAACTTAAATTAAACTACGAAACCTTACAGTTACAACAAACCTTACAGCAACAAACAATGCATAAATAAAAGCTTACCAAAGCAGTCATTAAAATGAACAAGACTCAAAGTAATGAGCACAGCTAGAAAAGGCAAAGTGAATACCAAGACAAGTGACTTACAATCTACACTTTGCAAGCAGCTAATTCATTACTTCCGGTCAAATAAACTCAACTAAATTAATGAGCGAAAAGTGTCTAATGTAAATCAACTAAAAGCAAAAACAGCAATTATCATCAAAATGACTCGAAAGAGACCACAGTAAAAGTAAGAATTTAGATAACCCAAGATCAACTAAATCACCTTCAGTAATCCTCGCAGTATCTATTTACACCTGGCTGACGTACAACAACTGTATCTAAATTTCTTAAAAGCGGAAAGCAGAGCCTGTAGTAAAGTTCAAACCCGAGACCGCTACCCCTAAGTATGCGTACTTCAACAAGAACTTCTTGTACTGTGTCAATTTTTTAAAAATCAATCATTTATAGTTTGGTATTTTGTTTTCTATCATAATATTAGAAAGATGAGTGTGAGGTTTAAGATTTGAAATAAATTCAAACATAAATTGATATCAAATAAAAGATTTTATAAAAAGCATAGTATATGAGATTTACTTACATAGATTCTGACTCAGATCCCCCTTTTTATCTGGATGGTCCGGGTGTTAAAGTCATAAATGGTTGCATATGCCATTGATGAGAATTGCTCAGCTCTGGATTCCATAACTTAATACCTGCAAAGGTTACCAAAAAACTATGAGCACTAAATGAACAAGAAATTATTACAAGAAATATTAGAATAACTTACTACCCCATGACACCAATGTCTGCTGCTTCAATACATCTGATCTTTCAGACAGGGGTTATCCACTCTCAGATCGCTATTCCTAGATTTACTGCTGGTACAACCAAATTAAGGTTAATTTGGACTTTATTGGTTGTGAAAATTCTGAAAGACCTCTTCAGAAAGCTGGACAGGCCTGGCCAGGGTCATGTAAAGCAGTAAATAAAAGCTTTTAACCATTCTCAATGTTTTAACTATCTACCTATAATATGTATTGCCTATTTTCACACTCTTAACCAAAACAAAATGGTTGTTGACTGTAGCTTTGTATTGATGCAGATATGATAAAAATATATTTAAAAAACAACATCTAATTCTTTGTAGAAGGCATTCAAAATCGTGAAAACTGACACGAGTCAGAAAAAATCTGCAACATAAAATCAAGATAAAGTCACAGTACTAATAATCAGGAATAGCAACATTTTCATGTCTGAAATTTAACTGTAACCCCCTTCCCAGCAATCTAGTCACATTATTACGTGAAAATATCAAAATTGTCACACAAAACATCTTAAAAACACAACAGCGACAATATTTTTACCTCATCCTTAACTTGGCTCAAGAAAACGTGACAGCCATCAAAATTTCCCTATAAGGAGCCCCATTACAATAAAATTTCAAACACATTTAATCTGTGTGCATCCAGTGACTATGACTCTGATGCATCCAATTTTTAATTCATCGCATACAAAAAAGTCCACATTTTGAACGAATTTGAGTCACAACACTATACATTAACGTTAGTTATTAGTTTTACCATGGAATTGTACTTACTGGAAGTTACTCATCGAAGAAATGCTTCAAGTTCAATGTCACATTCAAGCCGAAATTCAGCTTAATTACATCCATTGTATCTTGATTTCAGCCCAATATATCATTTTAAATTGTTTGCAGCGACATTCTTCTCCAAAATTTTCTTTTTTACGTGGAATCAGGTAATTTCGATCGGCCAGTATCTTCTTCTCTTTTTCTCATGGGCGTCGCCATCTTTAAATGTAAACAGTTGACGGCGCATGCGCGAAACACCGTAAGATTCCGCTTGATTCCGCTCGGAAATCAGATTTAATTTTCGGTTGGTCAACCGAAAATTAGAAAATGATGTCCAACTATTTGAATTAATTCTCGGGCGCGTATTTTGATAAAATTTCTTTGTGATTTGGTCTTTTGGATGCATGGCCGATATTGAAATATTCTTTGTGAAATTTATGTACAAACAAATCGTGAGATATAGACATATACCCTTTAATATCTAGACTGGATGAGTATAGTATATGATGAATACGTTGATTCCTGGAAACCTAAACCTTATATTGGTAATACATTGTAATGAAATATTCTAATTATAATCACTATCTTAATTATTTACCTGGATGAGCAATATGGCTGTCACAGTTTTAATTTCCACATGAAATGTCTATGAATACTAATCAATCCAAACTCTCTGATGAGCTCTTGTTTTTAAATGCTAAAACTCTTTTGTATAAACGTAGAACCAAGCATTATGAGGTCTTTGATCAGGCCTCAGTTTCACGAAAAAACTCAAACTAATTTTTTTATTTTGATCTTTAAGTTCACTAATTTTATCAACAACAAATTTTGTTTTATTAAAACTCCAATAGTTGTTCAAAAGCCATATTATACAAAATAAAACTAACAAATATACTTGGATAAGGTTTGTAATGATTTAAATATGTTAATGAACTGTTGAGTTTGGTCTCAAGAGAAATCCGATTTTTTTACTTTAAGTTTATTATAAAACCCGTTATATTTTATTTCGATACATTTGATGTATCTAATTATTATAAAGTCATTTAATAACAGCTGTTTCAACTGCATTGACATGCTGTTTAAGAACAAAAAACAACTTGATTCTGTTATTGAGTTCGTACTTAAGTTTGTTTGTGAAACTGGGGCCAGAATCTCTAGTCCACACTAGATTCAATGCTTTGTCTTAGGTACAATAGATTGAAGTTTGTTCCTAGACCCAGTACGGCATCCAAATATCTTGGCACACTTTCGGAAGCCAGAAACTGGGTACTTGGACTCAAAGCTTAGGGCTGACGAACCGTGGACTGTAGAACTTATGGTGGACTTCGTTAAAATCATAGTATAGAACATGATCTTCAATTCATCGAAATACAAAAAACATTTGTTAATTGCGACGTTTAGCGGCGTTGCGACGTTGAGCGGCGCTACACTCACCGCTAAACGTCGCAACACCAATAAAGCAAGAATAAGGTCTCTATAGCCCTTACCTATCTAGATCTAACTCAACTTGACCAAGTTTGAAAGTTGATCCGAAGATGATAAAAAAAGACACTGAAAAAAAGTTTATGGCCGCGAGAGTTATTCTATTTGATATTTAAATGGATATTAAAGGTGCAAATACGGTTGCTATGGAACTCAAATCGGTTGCTATGGACAGTATAATAGATACTTTTGGTCTTAAGGCGATTGGCATACGGTGTAAGAGTGGTTGCTATGGACCAAGGGGTGGTTGCTAATGATATGTTGATGGTTGCTATGAGTCTAAGAGTGGCTGCTTTGAAGTCATATTTCTCCTATGTAATATTTGTGTGTTGATTAGGCTCGATACTATACCTTCCTACTAAGTGCAACATTTAGCGGCAAGGTTGCTACGTTTAACGGCAGTCGATTTTTTTGCGACGTTTACCGTCAGCGTTGCGACGTTTAACGGCAGGGGGATTGTGAGGTTTAGCGGCGGTTGCGACGTTTAGCGTTAGTGTTGCGACGTTTAACGTCAGTTGAGACGTTTAGCGGCGTTGCGACGTTTAACGGCGCTACAAGGTTTCATGTTTTAAACGTTCATAGATCAGTTTGGCCTGTACTTATTATGACAATCATTTCAATTTTGTACACCTGTTAAAGTAGTAAAAATGGAACATAATTTTTTTGCGCCATAAAAATAATACTAATAATAAAAATCAACACAATATGTATAATTCCATCTTGTATGCATACTCGCCATGACTTGGTACATATAAACATACATGTAACATATGAATAAAGCACTCACATGCAGAATGTTCAGTTTAATACTTACAATTTCAGACTTTACCTCACACGTACACGATAGCGAGGTATCAGAGAAATGAAACATTGTTTGAAGATGGTTACTGTCATCCAGACAAAAGTATGTTAATGTATGATCACATTTGTACGAAAGAAACACAAGTAACTAAATCCGTTTGTATTGAGGAGGGCCTAACACCAAATCGTACACAAGTATGTAACTATACACCTCTGAACAGCGGATTTCCAACATATTGTTTGGCACCTGCATTAACAAACCTTAAATGCATAGACTGGGCATTCATTCGACTAAGAGAATCGAAATACCCGAATGTTGGAAATACGCAATGTGAACGACAAGCTTTATCAAGGTATTATTTTCTGTTTTCGATCATTCTTTCTTTTTACCATCAGAGCAAAAAGTGTTTTTGTTAGCCTTTGTGGAGGGTCTATCAAGATCGATGTACGTTAGTGAGTTCGAGCTTGCGTTTATCGTCAAAGATTTCTTTATAATCATCAAGTCTTTGTATGTGTCATCACCTAAAGTCCCTATAAAAGATTGATAAAATTGTACCCAGGTTAAAATTGACTTTTACCCCGGAATCAGTTTAATACAGCTACGAATGGAGATGTTGAAAAAATATTGTCTCAGTTGCCTTTACAATCTACCTCTCAGATGAGCGGTCATGGGTTCTCAGAACCCCATGTTTAATAATTATTGCTATAAAATTGATAAAATTTCCTGGATTTTTTTTCCTGTATAATTGTACAACACCGTTATCTCGGAACTTTTTAGATGTTGTACGGCGGTCTTCTTTTCTTAATAATTTTCTGAGAATGCATTTATAACAGTACCTGCTAAGATTTCTATCTTAACTTTTCCATGTAGTAGATAATAGGTATTTTAATGTTATTTTTTATGCTGAGGGTTTAATACAGGCGCGGCCTAGAAATCGAGCTCAGAAAATTTAGAACTGAAATACTGAAGTCTATCATTGTGTCATGACCGAGACTATGTGAACATTATGCTTAGCAACCAATAGATAAGTACACCAATGATAATTGCCGAACTAATAACAGCTATGGATTTAATACCACTTTATTGATTTCGTGGATTTGATGGATTTCGTTTTAGCTTAAACCAAAATTTAACACGAAGAATACCCGTGAACATAGTTCCGTCTACACCCAATGATACAAGAAAGATAATTGACCTACCGACGACAAGTTGTTCACATTACAATAAAACAAAGTTATGGTTACATAAAGAACCAACTGGATTTTTCTACCGAGGAAAGTGGCATCTTCGCCATTGTAAAGGTATAATTGTAAATTATCGCATAAAATAAGTGTTACAGTCTTTGTTGGAAAATGCCCTTTCTGAGAGAGAGAGAGAGAGAGAGAGAGCTAGTATTGATAACTCAGAATGTTGTGCGCAAGTTATGTTTGAACATGATCTTCTTTACCATTCTATTCAATTTTAGTGTGTAGGATTTAAATCTAACGTTCAAAACATAGTCTGACAATAAGACATGTTTTGAGAGAAAAATAGTGGATCTAGTATTTATTTTATCATACTCTATTTGATGTTATTTAATTATTTGCTTGGTAAGAAAAAATCTGCTTACGCTGTAACGGTTTATTGTAAATCATGTAACTTCTGTACCTTGGCAACATACATTAACAACAACCACTTGTTTTATGGTAGAAATCATTCTAAAAGATCAAAATGAGATTTTACATTTAGACTCAATGTGTCAGTTTAATTGCTAAACTAAGATAATATATTCAGTTTCAGAGTTTAGGTGTTTTTTATTCAAATGATCCTTACTATTCTCTCGGCGCATAAAAAGTTAGGTATGTTTAATAGGGTTTAACCTTTTTGCCTTAATTTCAGGAGTTCAGAGGAACAATTTAAAGGAATGCATGAGGAATAAAAAACTACACATCATTGGTGATTCTACCATGCGTCAGTGGTTTCAAAATATAGTGCACAGATATAAGTGTAGAAAATACACAGAAGAATGGACGAACGACAAGTGGTACCATCAATCAGAATGCAAAAATTCAGAGTTAAATTTCACAACCATCTTTGCTGTACATAGTCTACCGTTCAATGTGTACGGTATGGAAAACGCTTCCCTGTACCTCAAATCAATAAGTCAACGTTTGGACGCAATCTCGAATGATGCCAATGATATATTTGTGTTCCACGTGTTTGGACATATGAGTTTTTATCATCCCGACTACTACAGAACAAAACTTGAAATAATTAGAGATCATGTTGAAAAACTGCTGAATCGGAACAAGAAAGTTAAAATAATGTTTAAATCACCTCATGTATTCAAACAAGACAGGGCTATCATGGGGTATATATATAATCGTATTGTTTATGACTTGTTTAGTAACTTGTATGATCGGGTTTATTATTTGAATAACCGTGACTCATCGACTATTTTTCTTGAGCAAAGTATACATCCTATCGACACTATCGTTGATGCAATGGTTGACCAAGCAATTGTATATGCTTGCGATTGAGAAAAAATGGACATGATCGAGTGGATGAAATCATCATTCGGGAGACCACGTCAATCTTACAAGAAGAAGCCTTGGACATCAGGAGTGGAAGTATATTCAATAATTTATAAAGTCTGGTCAAAATCTTCACTAGGAAGTATTGAAAGTATTGTTTGTACATGGATGTGATAATCATTATAAACCCTCTATTTGAGTGTTATTCAGCTGCAGTGTGTTCAATTACCCAAAACTTTCCAAAACGTTACATACATTTGGAACTCCTCGGCCATTCGCTGCTAATAATCTCGGACATATTTAGATGCTATTTTGATACTACCGGTGTTGAAGTAAACAAATATACGATCGTTTAGGCATTAAGTGATGTTTTGTTTTTAGTCCATACATTTTGAAACATCACTCATTGCCTTAACGATAGTATATCTGTTTATTAGATAGATCATTGGCATCGAATGACCGAGGAGTTCTGAATGTAACGTCACGGAATGTTTGTGGTAATTGAACAGGCTACTGATTAGCTACACTACATCATAAAGAAGTCATCCCCGCTATAAATGGTCAAAGATTATTTATGTTTGCAATGAAACATGACCAGTTACCATTTTATTATGTTCTTTCTATATTAGACTCACACTGGTAAACTATTTATAAATAACATAACGACTACAATACATCACAAGTCATGTTTTAATGTACATATTCCATACTTGATGAAATCTAAATTTACTACAGAATCCATATCAGAATTTTATTTTCTCTATATGATGTCAGATGTGTATTTGCATAGAAAATCACCGCTAAAGTTCCAAATAAAAACTCATTTGATTTAACTTACATTGTGCTTCATTATTAAATACATACGTGCATGTACAGGTCGTATGTCATATTGTACTGTAGACGTTATGGACGTTGCAATAAACTTACTAAAAACGAGTAGAACGTACCGATAACCTACTGCAAACTTTAAGAACTGTGTGTGACATTGTTCGTCTTGCACTTATCTCATTGGTTAAAATGATCACACGTCCTTGTATATATGGCCAATCAGAAGTTAATAACAAAAAGAAGAACAAAATTTTTTAAAAAAAAACGACATATTTATCTTCAGACTCGCACTTCTTTCAAAAATAGATGCTTAGTGCATGACACTTTAACCATCATCCGTTCAGCCGGATGAGATATCGATACTAAATTAACTTACACATTGCAATTTTTACTGCAAATTTCTATATATAGAACGCGGAAAAATAATACATACAGGGTGCAATAACCGTGTAATTATGCGATCGGACAGTTCAAAATACATGTAATCGTACAATACAGTACAGTTAAAATTATGATCTAAATTATAATGACTATATACAATTAAATACATGTATTTACATAAGTTCATAAATGGACGTAACCAATATTATGTAAATAATTGGTCAGACAATTTTTTCTTTCAAGACAATAATAATGTGTTGCATTTCTTATAAATGTCAAAATGTATGTCACTTGAATAAACATGTTAAAAAGTTTCTCAATCCCTAGTATGCATGTATCTGATCAGTTTTACAATACATCATCTGCAACGTGTCCATTGGCCGCACGCCAGTCAAATCAGCGCTGGCGTATGTGTTTTAAGTCGATGCTCGTCTTAACACCAACTGACCCGTCGTCCAAGCTTGCTGCTTACAATCCCAGGACACTAACTTGTGTTCTGAGGTTAACAACAATGAAATATATATAGATAGATTTTCCTCAAGCTATATTGCTTAAATGATTAGAAAACTAAAATAAAGCGTAGGTAATATGTACAGATATAAAGCATAAAAGCAAAAGCATGATCCCGAGACAATACCTCAGGGCAAAAAAAACAAACAATAGAAACAACTAACATTAAAGTCACAACAGAATAAAGCTACAATATAAAATAATCTGTACAAAATCAATGTTCCAGGCTCAAACTGGGGCAGAGACAAAAAACAACAGCCCGGAGGCACGACCTCGGGTTATAAAACGTTACTAGTTGATGTCTCAGACATAACCCGGAGCAAAAGCACAGATGGAAACTAAAACCAATACCCCGAAAAGCAACCTCGGGTAATAAACTTGAAACCAACAGACCCTGAGCCTAGACAAGTCAATGTTTCAGGCACAACTAGGAGCAAAAGCAAAAGCCGAAACCAATACCCCGAACACAACCTAAGATCATTAAACGTTTGTTGAAACCAACAAACCTTGAGCCCGGAAAGTCAACTTTCCAGGCACAAACAGGAGCAAAAGCCGAAACCAATATCCCGAACACACAACCTCGGGTTATAAACTTTTGCATTTAACAAACGCATCATTAGCTCCTATACCTCAAGAACAACCCGGAGTAGAAACATAACCTCAACGTTGGAGCAAAATCAGTCTGCCTAACAACACAACCTCGGGTACGAAAAACAAGGGAAAGCCCAGGATTAGCACGATTTACCCCGCAGGTTCTGTCGCCAACGTTAACGTGCAAGAAAGCACTTCTACCTTAGAGACAACTTACTTATCGCAATGATGCTCGAATGTCAGTACAGCAGATAACTCACACACTGTCTTTAAAGCGCCAACAAATAAACAGTAGACCCACGACTATCTTCAACTCAAACCATCACCACGAGCAGTCACCAATCTTCTCCTGCCGAATGAAGCTAACATTCACTCATATACTATTGGACAAGTCTATTTTATAGAACATTTACAACCCGGAAGGTAAAACAAGTTAAATTTCGAAAGAGGTAATTTATCTATTTACCTTAGCTGATCTTACTCAATACTATCGGCTAAAACAAGGTATTCGGGAAAAAGGGTCTTTTTTAATGTTATATGTTATTTTTTGAAAAAGTAAATCCTAAAATAAACCAACTAGATGTTCTCTGTATAAAAATATAAGATGTTTTGCTGGCCAGAAAATTTCGTTAGTCTATCTATTCAGATCACTGAGAAATTTAGAATATGCACTCCAGAAATGGCCTTTTTTGGCGTTATGCAGTCCCACTTAAAAAACACTAAACTTTACAATGGTATGAAATGTTAACACACATTTTTCTGACACACATATTGACTTCCATGTTGGATGACAACCTCCTCATAAATTTTGGTGCAAACAGAACAGAAATCTATCAAGATTTGGCCGTGTTACAGCTATTTTGCTGATCGAAGGGGATTTCACCAAGTTCTTAAATTGAGAGATAGATGCTATGTTATATCACAAAAGTAACAACAAGATTAACTTGAATTCATCTTAAATATGCACTATTCAATGCAAGATGAAGTTATGTTCAAGAAAAACACTAAAATTTACAAAAGGTTTTTAAAAATTTGTCAGGTCACTAGATTTTCTCAACGTTTTTTTTTATAAAAAAAGCTGTAGTGTCCGTAACCACCTAAACTTAAATGGATGCACACACAGTTATTATTCATGAAAGAAGTCATTTTCATGCCTTTTTATATTGGTATAGAGTCCTTTCATTAATGGACAAAATATAAAACCCTTATATTAGCATGTTATTGTTTTAGACAGCTTTGAAAATGGTTACGGACACTACAAAGCCCTTGAAAAATTGCAATTCAAACAATCTGATTTTTATATCTCATATGTTTTTTAAATATAAAAAGATAATTTCAAAAAAATATGAAGACATATTGCATTAGACATTCTATCAATGATTTACACCAATATTTATGCTGCAATCTTTTGTATGATATAATATTGTATCATCCCATGTACATGCCTAAATCATGCATTTTTATCTATCCTGCAAGTCTATCAACAATGCCACATAAAACAAAGAATGGTTAAATTATAACATTTAAGTTCAAGCTAAATAACTAAACTATGAGATAAGGGAAAAGAAAAACTGTCTCCAGATGATCAAGATATGTTTTAGCCCTTTTATATGATAACCTATACACAGAGTAGTGTCCGTAACCATTTTACTCTATTTCTATTTCAACATTATCAAGTATGTTATTTAAGTGACCTATTCAAACATTCTAGTTAAAGCAAATGTGGGAATGATTTTATGTAAGAATGCACAAAAATATCTTGTTCCATGTCTATAAATGTTGTCAAGTATAGGTGTACATGATTTTCATCAGAATTAAATCAATTATGGCTGTAAAATCTACTGAAAATTAAACTCAAAGAAGCTGAATTGTGTATCATTTTAAAAGTAAACACCTTAATGCTAAAACAGAAATAATATCCTAGCTTAAGTTGTCACAGTTTCTTTAAAAATGAAAAGTTGAATATATATCTATAAGGGTTACGGACACTACGCAATTTCAGGACAAACACATTAGTACTTTAAAATGGCTAAAATGTTTTCAACACACAAATTTATTATAACAATAATTATTGTAATAACAATAATAATAATAATATTAACAAGAAAGATAATGTGGGAGCCACATTAAAGCCGGATTTTTCTGCATATGGGAACATTGAGAACAAGTTTACTTTGTTACAAAAGAAAGTCATTTGATATATTGCTTATTAGAAGGAATACAAAGGGCAATAATTAATCTTAAAGGAATAAAGAGTTTCATTAACTATATAATTTTTTATATGTCCTATTGTATCTTTTCTGAGTATTTTGTTGGTATTTGACTAAGATGGCATAAGACATGAAAACTATGGATGAAAATAATGCAAAGCTAATGATATGAAATTGGTGAGAGAATTTTGTTAAAAAAGAACCTTGTATGGCAAATGGTGAAATTGTTGAAACAAAATGGCAGGAAAATATGACTGGAAAATGCCAGAATACTTGCTATTGGAGAGATCCAACATACTGAAAACTTTAACATAAAAAATACAAAGGGAAATAATCCATATTTAAGCCAAGTAGAGTTGCCGTTACTGTCTAATTCTTTCAACAGATGGTAAGTAATCATTGTATGAAATTTCATAATAATCTAACCATAAATGGCAGAGATACCCAACAATTTAAAAGCTTTAACACAAAAATAGCAAAGGGAAATAATCCATTTTTAAGCCAGGTAGAGTTGTGGTTACTGTCTTAATCTGTTCATCACGAGGTATGTTATCATTGTATGAAGTTTCATAAAAATCTAACAATAAATGGCAGAAATATATGCTAAATTAAAAACTTTAACGCAATTGTTAACGACACCAGACACCCAAAATTACAAAGGGCAATAATCCATAATTAAGCAAGGTAGAGTTGCAGTTACTGTCTAATTCTGTTCATCACATGGTATGTTATCATTGTATAAAGTTTTGTAGAGATCTGACTTTAAATGGCAGAAATACATGGTACATTAAAAACTTTAACGCAATTGTTAACGACACGGAAGCCCGCCCGACCGCCCACCCACCCGCCCTCCCGTGTTCGCCAAACTATTAGCCGAATTTTTTCGTTGAAAAATCCGGCTAACAATAATGATAATAATAATAATGACAGACACTGACATTAACTTCTTTTGAAATGTTTAAGCCAACAAACAACAAGCCAACAACTGGACATGTATAATACAGTATTAATACAGTATTAAACATGAACCGTCCACAGACAGCACGCATGAATATTCGGGGTGTTTTAACTGTTAACATAAAAATATTAAATTACATACATTTATAAGTAGCAAGGGGGAATAATTTTGTAACAAATGTGTGCTTGAGTTATGAATCTTATCATACATCATGTGGGTGATATATTTGTGGGAACATATATTTGATGTTTTAAGTAGATACCTTAAGAAATAAAGAGGTTACAGCAAAAGTAATATTATTCAAAAGAACATTCTAAGTTCAAGGGGAGATAATTCTAAAATATTGCATTTAGAGATATGAACCTAGTCACATGAGATGTGGTTGATAATAAGGAACATGTATATAAAGTTTGAAGTTGAAACCTTAAGAAATAAAAGGCAAAAGTAAACAATAATGTTTTTTAAAGAAAATTTTAAGTTCATGGGAAGACAATTCTGAAAAAAACAACATTTGGAGTCATGAAACTTGTCACATGAGATGTGGTTGATAATAAGGAAATGTATTTAAAGTTGGAAGTTGATACCTAAGAAATTGAACAGCTGCATTAAAAGAAAATATTTTAAAGAAGATTTTAAGTTCAAGGGAAGATAATTCCAAAAAAATGTATTTGGAGTTATGAACCTTGTCACATGTAAGAAATATGGTTGATAATGAGGAACATGTATTTAAAGTTTGAAGTAGATACCTAAAGAAATAAAAGTCAAAGTAAAAAATATTTTGTTGCACAAAAACTTTAATCAGAAATATGGACTTCGACACCTATGCCAGGGTGGGTTGTAGAGCTCTCCATATACTTCCTAAAGTCAAGCTAAATATAGAAATAACAGCAATCAATGATCAAATTTAGATACATAAAGATTCAGAAATTAAATTGTTTTCACCTCTTAAGGTTAAGATTACTCTAGAAATGAAACCTAAGCATTACTATATTAAGTAATAGAAATGTGTAGAGTCTGTAACCTAATGATCTGAGCTAAATTTATGAGACAGTCTCTCATCAGATTCCAAATTTTGCAAGTGTAGATGGTTGATAACGACAACTTTAGTTGTCTGTGAGAAAAAAATAAGTTATTTAAGCTTTACTTGATGAGAATGAGATTTCTTGTTTTTTATGACTATTTTTTGCATTAAAGTAGTAAAATTGATAATTATGAATTTTTTGCAAGTGTCATTGATATTACTTTTATCAATTCTAGTAGAAATGTACATAAGAGTATAATTATTTACAGAAACAATGTCTGTTTAAATGATTTTAAATATATTGTTTAATGGTATATATGTTGTAGCGTCCGTAACCAAGTCGCATATGTTGAAAAAAAAGCCTCAATTAACAAATTTAGTTGCTCAAGTCATGCTTATCTTGGATTTATATTAGCCATATTGTTTATAGCATTAGATAAAATCAAAATTATGCACATAACCTGAGATTTGAATAATTGAAATTAAAGTTTGATGCATACCTCAGATTACTTCTTTTACAGGTTCTTTGATCAAGTTATTTTTTTTATAAAATGTGTTAAATGCTTGGAGTTTTTGACATTTTTCATTAGTTGACAAAATGTTCTTGATGTTTATAAGTTAATAAATAAAAATTTGAAGTAATTTGCCACTTTTTATGATATGTTATGCACATGCTGTAGTGTCCGTAACCATGATGACAGCAACTGATGAAAAGGGATGGGTTTTTTTTGCCCCGATATTTTTTGAAAACAAACATTGAATTAGCTACAGGACACTCTATGCTTGAATGGAAATGCTATCACTGAACCTGAAAATGAAGTTCATTTTTTTAAAAATGGGACTCTTGAATACCTTGTTTTAGCCATATACATAGATTTAAAATTATAATATAAATGTAAAGATTTCACTCAAAATTCAAAACAATCAGTTAAAAAGGTTTAATGCTACATGGGTTTAGATAATTAAAATGTATTAAATTTTTGAACATGTCAGAAAAAGAAGTAAATTCACCAAAACATTCAATTTTAGTAAAGGGAGATAATTTGTCAAAGCCATATTTACTGCTTAATAAAGAAGTTGTTCAAAGACGAACTTGTATAGAAAAGAAAGTGCTCTCGGCTATGTCCCCGAACAAAACGACAATTGCTGTCCGTTTCACATCATCCTTACAGATACACTGAGGTCCGAAAGTTTCTTACAAATGTATTTTTTTCATACTTTCAATGAAAACTTAAAACTTTTGTATAGAATTTAATACTTTATGAATTAAAGTCATTTTTCATTAAAAACAAATTTTTTTAAAGAGGGAGGGTGAAAGAACATAATTAAGTGTTCATAAAAAATTATACATTTGCTGTGAAACTAACAACAACATTTGAAGTAAATCAAGAAATATTGTCAACTAACAAAAATGAACATGTGTAAAGAAACATTTCGACCCCAGAGTATACGTGTGTAATTATAGTTGAGAAATTTTAGTAACTTAAGTAAAAATCAAACATTGTCCTATACAAACATGTCATCTACTCACAAAAAATATTTTCAAATGTACACTGCTGTTTTGTCACAAATGTTATCATACAATGTGTACATGTGTTAAGTATAACTACTCTAACTCATACATTTTTACAACATCACTTTTATACATGGTAACAAACAATCTATTCAGTTTCTGATGAAAACATACTGCTACTGGTTTGTATAATCCATCTTGTTGTTTGATGATAACACCCATCTTCTTTCCATCCTCATTATATTGTATCACATTGTGAGAATCACGCCCAGTAACAAATACACAACCATTTTCATCAACACATACATCAACTGCCCACTTCAAGTCACTGTCACTGACAGTTGATAGATATTTACCATTTCTATCTAAACAGATAAGTCCTTTTTCTACATCAGCAACAAACATTTTGTCTCCATTCTCATTAAAAGTAACACGTCCAATGTCTGCAAATAGTTCTGTTCCAGTGTTGTCACAAGTAATAGTATTCATCAAAGTACCATCCATCTTGTAAACGAACAGTGAAGAAAATAAATATGTCACATAGAGCTTGTTATCATTGAAAGCAATACCATAACAACCATGTGGTAATTTAATCAGTCTTGTAGGATACATTTTCTGATCAATAGATACAAATTGTATACTGCCAGGATCCCAACATGCCACAGCAACTTGTTTATCACTGATACAACAAACACCATAAGGATAACCATCTAACTTACATGAATCTTCTACAATCATTGTATCTAAATTTATACGTTTTAGTTTTTTGTTATGGATGTCAGTCACAAGAAGTTTGTTATCTTGGGTAAGACAACATCCAGGAGAATGACATTTCTCAGAGTCACCAGAGATTTTTATATTAATATCTCTCTGTCCTTTGATTCTGTACATATCTAACTTCTTCCTTCTAACACATACCTGACCAATACCATGTAAACCTTTAACATAATTCATCACAGACCGGTTAGGAGAGAATGACAATGGTGTATCTTGCTGACTTCTCTTATCCTGTTTAATCATTAATCTATCTGCTTTTTTCAGCTGTTTCTCTGCTTGTTTGCCACAGACAAACCTTTGTGATCTGTTGCCATCTGATTTCTTCAATTTAATTTCTGACTGTTGTAAATCATCATTAACAAGATCAATGTTGTGTTTGTCTTGTAGAATATCATTTTCTAATTCTTGAAACTTGGCATCAATCTCTAATTTGGAATCCTTAGCAGACTTTCTTATAATAGATATCAATGCTTTCTCAAATATTTCAACTTGCTTTTCAGCTTCACATTTTGCCTTTTTCAATGCATCCAATTTTGTGTCGTTAGAATTTCTCAAAGACGTCATGGAAACCATCTTATCTTTCAAATGTTTGTTTATACGTTTGACATCAACCAACTTAAATAATGAGTCAATCGTCTCAGGAACATAATGAATACTGCTTCCTGGACATGACCTACAATAGATAAATAAGATATTTAAATTTTGGTAATCCCGGTTTTTTAAAGCTTTGATTTTTGCACACCATATTCGACTTTTAGATGAAAAGGAAGAAACCTTACAAGTCTTTTCTACTCAGAAAATATTCATTCCATGATGTCACAATAGTACAATGCCCAGTGTTAAAGGAGAAATAGACTGATCCCTCTGGTAAACACAACTTGTTCCTGTTAAGAAAAAGGAGAAAAATGGCGCAAGAATACATATCATAAACTTTAATTTGTGAAACAAACAAAATGTCATCTTGTTATTAAGGTCATACCAAATTGATTCTTTGTTAAATGTCCCGTCAAAATTGTCACACATTTTACCAAGCAGAAAGAATCGAACAAGTTGAGCAACAACACACATGTGTTTAGTTCAATTTAATAGGTTATGGCCAATTATTGACTTTTTGAGCATATTAATCAAATGTGCCACTCTGACCTATTATTTACTCTACAAATATTCAAAATTATGGTCTTGCAGTATATATTGAGTTTTATGGTGAAAATTAGCTTTTTGTTGTTTCTTTAACATCGAAGGCCTGTCCGTAAGGTCTATTGGTAGCAAACAAGTCCATGATCGAAGTTGATTGGGTTCGATTCCTGCATTAGCTTGGTCATGATATTATTTCTATGGTCATTCGCCTTCCTACCACTGATTTTAAATTGTGTTTAAGCAGTTGATAGTCACTGACAGAAGTATGCGCTTACTATATTCTGATTTCCACAACATCATTAGCCGCTTTTTTTAAATTTTAATTTTCATCAGGTCCGTTCAATAACAGTACACAAACGGGTTCGCTGAAAAACTTAAGCTATAGTGCTAACTAAATGGGTTTAAATGGTGACGGGACAACTCAACCCGTAAGCTGGGACAACTCAACCCGTTGACAACTCAACCCGTACAATATGTAATTAGTTATTCATCCAAAATATAAGATAAAATTAAGCGCAAATGGAAGATATTAAAGTATGAAAAGAATGATGAAAAAATAACATTTCGCCATATAGTATGACAAATATTATATACAAAAACAATGCGCTTGTTTATTCAATAACTATTGTCAATTAAGACATTTTCGCTTTGTAGATCAACAATTTAAATTCCTTTATTGTGTTATAAGTCGAATGAATTCGGAACACTTCAATCAGAATTATATCTTCAAGAAAATTCAACAAGTATGCTTAATTGCAATTACAATTACAATGTACCAATAAACACTTTTAAACTAATGCTATTTCAAACATATCAGTTTGTCAAACAACTTGGCGCTTTAAAGTAATAACAATAAAGACGTTCAATTCTATTTTCGTTTATCACATATCACATAATTTTTACAGTCATTTTGAAGATTTATTACAAAATAATGTACAATAATCAGTTAAACATGTGCTCAGTCTTAAAGTATATGAGTACTACATATTTTGCAGACAATACATACATGTACAACACAATTGACACAATATTTACACAATTTCTAACACCATACATTACCTATACTGGTTAGCGTCCTACAACCGGACATTTTTAGAACTTTTTTTACAATAACTTTAAAACAGTGTATACTACACGCTAGATTTTTTACCTGGAAGAAATTAGGTTCAAGGTCTCTCTAATGTTATCGGGTTTTCTACTTTCTAAAAATAGAACACATGTTTTGAGGCCCTGGCAGAGGGTCAATAAATTGTGTTAATTTCGCACCAAACTGTACCATGTTTCCGGACGTTCCGCCAACATTCATTTCAGTCGAAATTTATACTGTAGTTGACATTTTACTGTCAAACATCAATTGATTAAACACTTTACTTAAATGTTCTTACATTTGACCCCTTTTTAATTGTCTGGGCCTCTGTAAAATAATTGCGCATGCGTGATACATTACATGTAACTTCCCTCCGCGAACAGAAAACAGGTCAAATGACACGCAAATGTAAATATTGTATTTTCAACAATCATACGTACATAATGGTGACTTTGTTGGTACGGGCTGTTACAAACCAAATGCTCGAGTGATCGACAACAAATGATCAAAGTAATCAACAAAATAAAGCGTCTACGCGGGTGTCCGGATTTGTAGGACGTCCGAGTTTGTAGGTCGCCAACCAGTACTTTATTTACAAATATATTTCATTCTTGGTAGCAATATATTTAATTTTTATGATAAATAACTAATTAGATTATATATCAAAATATCAAAACATATTATACGGGTTGAGTAGTCCATGGGTTGAGTTGTCGGCAGGTTGAGTTGTCCGCGGGTTAAGTTGTCCCAATTTCGGGTTGAGTAGTCCACGGAGTTGTCAACGGGTTGATTTGTACCGGATCCTTTTTAACAGTTGAAAACAGAGATTCCCTCATTAGCTAGTCAAGGACAAGGAACCATGAATATGTTGACCGAACAACGTGATTTATGAATTATAAAACATAATGCTACGGTGTTAATCAATCCTCCCATAAAAAAAACAAAGAAAACTTACTTGTGATTTGTTGCCATGCAAACAGAACATCCGACATCATCGTGATCTTCACAGTATAACTTTAAAACTTCTCCTATATGTATGCCACAACGCTCCGTCGGAAATTCTGGTAGTCCTGGTTTTTTACTTCCTCCCTGACTGACATCAAGAAGATTGTGGTTCCTCAAAGTAGGAAACAACTTATGTGTGTCAGTGCATGCTTGGCAGCAATAGCCGCTGCATTCCACACAATAGCGAATAGCTTCAACCGTCTTGTTATGATTTTCATCACACGTGGTACAGATGAAATCATAACTCTCTTCCGACATTTTCTCTTGAAAACTTTGACTGTAAGCCATTTTGATTCCTGTCTGATCTTGATCGTCCTTTTCGAAAATATAGTTTCGTTTTCACAAAAAAATCCCGGGACTTCCCCCACCCGAAAATCTGGAAATTCCCTAATGCACTAAAACACAGACGAATACACTAAGGGTACGGTACAAGTCAACCTGTGGCCAACTCAACCCGTAAAATATTATGATAGTTTGATATATAATCTAATTGGTTATTTATCATAAAAATATGTATTGTTCGTCTAGCACTTATGGATGAGAAAGTTAGATCATATGTTATAGGCGTCTTTGATTGGTTACTTACAAAGTAACATCTAAAACATGATCGAATAGCAACTTTAAATGATTTCCTGAATGTATCTGAAAACAAACAAAAGTAAAAATCATATACTCAAGGACGAGCTGTACATATATCACAATCGTCAATGATGTCAGGACCCATGCTTGGCACAGAAGATCAGGCCATAGATGATGTAATGTTCAGAGCAATGTCATACAGAATAGAAACCTTGCCCAGTCCTTTCATTTTGTTAGAGTAACTTCCCTTTCTATTTCAAATTTGATCTTTCATGAGATTTTCTATTAGGATTATCAAATGTATTCAAACAAGTATGAAAATAGCATGTGTCATAAAAAGATCCGAGGCATTATAATCAGATATTGTTCCATCTGTTTTCCTGGGTCTATAGTCACGTGACCTACAACAACAACTAATGAGGTGAAAAATAATGCGTTTTTGGCCGATTTCCTTTTCTATTTCAATAATTAAATGACATCAAATGATGCATAATTGACTACAAACACTCCCCCCCCGAAAATCTTTATATATAATTGGTCCTTTGAGTATTTATCGTTAGTTCCGTTCCGCCGCATAATATTTTCAATTGAGCGGGTAAACAAGATCATATCATGTATGAAAGTAATAAGTACGGTTGATTCAGAGTACACAATTACCACTGAAGAGCTAATTTGGGCATATTCGGACAACGAAATGAGTTATCGATATGAACCACTGCAACCTTTCCTACACTCCCAGCCAACATTCTATATCGGCCCGACATCAAACCTATATGGTTTTTTATGACGGCCCGACGTCGGATTTAATCTCGGCTGAAAATAGGAATGATGTCGACCCGACATCGGTAGTACAATATCGGCCCGATATTTCTTGCCTACATCGGGCCGACATCAAAACAATAGCGGTGTGATGTCAGTCAACAGTAGAAATTATTTTATATCGGTCCGACAGCAAACTTTATGGTTTTCTATGACGGCCCAACGTCGGATTTAACCTCGGCTGCAAATAGGAATGATGTCGACCCGACATCGGTTATACAATATCGGGCCGATGTCTACACAATATCGGTCCGATATTTCTTGCCTACATCGGGCCGACATCAAAACAATAGCGGTGTGATGTCAGTCAACAGTAGAAATTATTCTATATCGGTTTGACAGTAAAACGTTATGGTTTTCTATGACGGCCCAACGTCGAATTTAACCTCGGCTGCAAATAGAAATGACGTCGACCCGACATCGGTAGTACAATATCGGGCCGATGTCTAAACAATATCGGCCCGATATTTCTTGCCTACATCGGGCTAACATCAAAACAATAGCGGTGTACATGTACATTAATAAACCGTGGAGTGAAAATAAACAGCCAGTATGCAAAAAACAAACGGATTTGTTACAAAAAAGATTATAAAAGCAAATATTTAGTATATTCTAACTATAAAGAGCAAATGATAAATACGGCCTTGTTAAAGCATGTCGCGAAATTATGTTACAAAAATTTTCAACCATAATTTTACTTTAAAATAAGACAAACAGATAAATTTTGTATTTTTCAATCGCTCAAATGGTTAAAATGAAGTAATTAACAGTGTTTACACATTTGTTAAATCATCATTAGATCTACTTTTAAAAGAAAATAAACTTCACCTTCATCACATTCCTTTGACTTTTAGTTTTTTTGGTTGAAAGAAGGAATGCAGTGAATATTTGCCAGTTCTTCATTTAAAATAATATTATTATATAAGAGTGGTTTTTATGTACTTAAAAAATATTGATTTCAATTACAAACAACATTTCATTTCAAAACACAGCTAAAATTATTTTAAAATTCATACCAAAATGTACAATTATTTGCTGCATGGTAATCAAGAAAACGCAATATTGTACCGTTGTCAATCCGATATACAAAATAGTTGCGTTCATTACCATGTATGCCCGACGCAGACCCGATATACCTTTTTTGACGTTACATGAAATAGGGTTTGTGTGGTTCTAGAAATTGAAATCATACACAGGACTATTTATTAACATAATTAAGTGAACAATACAATTGCAGTTAGCATTTATCAAAATATTAAGTATGTCGGCATTGCAGCGGTCCGATGTCGGTCCCAAAATAGGCACATTTTGCTGGTACGACAGTACGTAAATATAATAAGTAGATAACAGAGGTGTTTCATTAGAATTAATTTATTTCATAATATTTTAACGATTTAACAATATATGGAGGTGTAGCTGAAAACGCACTATCGTACCGATGTCAATCCGATGTACAAAATAGTTACATTAATTGATCATGTAGGCCCGACACAGACCCGATATACTTTTTTTATGTAACATGAAATTGGGTTAGTGTGCTTCTAGTAATTAAAATCATACACAGGACTATTTATTAACATAATTAAGGAAGCAATTCAATTGCATTTATAATTTTTCAAAATATTGAGTATGTCGGCACTGCAGCGGTCCGATGTCGGCCTCAAGTCGGCACATTTTGCCGACATGCCGACATTAATTGTATATCGGCCCGATATGGTCATGCTGGCTGGGCTTTGGCTGCTTGAAAGGGTTTGACGAAAACAAGAGTTTGGTTTACATTCTGAGGGTCACGTGCTCATATGTCTTGTTTTGTTTCCATCTTGAAGCTTCGTCCTGTCTAACCTTTTTATCCTTCTAGCCAATCATACAGAATTAGAAAATAGTACCAACATGACTTATCTAGATACAGACTAGAAAAGAACGAGCAGATCAGACCAGAACAGAACAGAACAGACATGCAGTACAGTACATTACAGTACATTACAGTACAGTACAGTACAGTTGCTTTCGTATAAAAGTTGTTTTCGTGAGATTGACTGATTGTTGCTTTATTAGGAAAAGTTGTTTTCGTGAGATTGACTTATTGTTGCTTTCGTATAAAAGTTGTTTTCGTGAGATTGACTGATTGTGTTTTTGTATAGAAGTTGTTTTCGTGAGATTGAATGATTGTTGTTTTCGTATAAAAGTTGTTTTCGTGAGATTGAATGATCGTTGTTTTCGTATAAAAGTTGTTTCCGTAGACTGACTGATAGTTGTTATCATAGAAAAAGTTGTTTTTGTGAGATTGACCGATTGTTGCTTTCGAATAAAAGTTGTTTTCGTGAGATTGACTGATTGTTGCTTTTGTATAAAAGTTGTTTTCGTGAGATTGACTGAGTGTTGCTTTTGTATAAAAGTTGTTTTCGTGAGATTGACTGATGGTTGTTTTCGTGTAAAAGTTGTTTTCGTGAGACCGACTGATTGTTGCTTTTGTATAAAAGTTGTTTTCGTGAGATTTACTGATGGTTGTTTTCGTGTAAAAGTTGTTTTCGTGAGACCGACTGATTGTTGCTTTTGTATAAAAGTTGTTTTCGTGAGATTGACTGATTGTTGCTTTGGTATAAAAGTTGTTTTTGTGAGATTTACTGATTGTTGCTTTTATATAAAAGTTGTTTTCGTGAGATTGACTGATGGTTGTTTTCGTGTAAAAGTTGTTTTCGTGAGACTGACTGATGGTTGTTTTCGTAGACAAAGTTGTTTTGTTATGATGGATGAAATCATTATTTTCCTATTATTATTTGTACTCACCAATTAAACTTCGTCTTACGAAATGATGTAAGATTAAAAAGAACAAAATTTAAACACAGATTATTTCAATTGCACAGTTTGTTAAGTTGTTTTCGTGAAGGGAAACAGTAATATCATCATAATTTTCATTTATTGCAAATTAGTTAATTAGAAAAAACGCATTCAATTATTTTATCTATTACGGAAAAGATTTTTACCATGCTAAACTTGAATAAATAAACATCTTATAGGTTGTTTTCGTAAAGAAAAGGTAGCAATTGTGATCCACTTAAACGGGAAATTTGGCTACAAAGTCCGTATATTTTTCGGAATTTTGTACCAAAACTTGCTCATTTAACGTATTTTATAATATGGATTCATAAAATATAAAGTTTTGTTTGAAATAACGTATGATATTAATTTAACAAGTTGTTTTCACTATCTATCTATACCGCTTGTTATCCGTATGGGCAAAAATAATAGGGAAGACAATGAAATTTGATGAAAATCAAAAGCCCCGTTAAATAAAATCCTTGGGCGGGGTCCGAACTTTTTCTAGGGAGGAAGAGGGGGGGGGTACAAACTTTCGAACGGCAACCACAATATACATTGTTTGCAGAATAACGCTACATATAAATAATTAGAACTAAATTACCATTAAATTTTGTTAAGCACCGAGAAAATTTTCTACATGCTACTTAAAAAATTAAGAATGACTTACAGTCAAGTAATACACTTATGGACAAGTGCATTTTGGAAATTCTAGGGGGTCCGGACCCTCCCCCTGACCCACTCCCAGCTAGATCCGGCTATGTATTGGCAATCATGTACATGTACATCACTTTTGATAAATATTACTTTTAAAATCATTAAATTTCTTACGAAGTTGCCATATTCATGAACTAAGGGGTCTAACTTCAATACTACAGCTGTTGGGTTCGATCGTTGCAGTTACTTATAAAACTTGCATTAAAAGTTACAGCCGATGTTCACAAAGGCGGATCCAAGATTTTCAGTAGGAAGGGGCGTAAAATTAACAAGCTTAATAGGATTCAAGGGGCCACAAGAGGCCGAAGGGCCCGGGGCGAAGCCCTGATCAGGAGCCTAGGTGACCGGCGGCTCCCAAAGTTCCTGAGTTTTGGTTATTTCTAAGGAATTCAGGCACATTTCGAGAGCCTCATCTTTCCTTTCTCAGGGTATACAATATATAAAGCATCTTGATTATATGTCATATATAATTTTCCAACAGCCGTTGGATCATGTTACATTCTTACAATAATGAGAAGGAATTGTTTTAAATTATATGCTGTGTTGTAGGGCCTATGTCTGGACTTCCAGCCTCGTAACTTATTGCATGTGTAGCGTGCGATTTTTTTGACAAATATAATATATAATTTATGTATTTTCCTATAATTATCATATTTATGACTGAAAAAAAAACCCCTTTGCTTTGGCAATTTTAGGGAGGGGGCGTACACCGGGCCCGCCCCCCTTGGATCCGCCTATGGTTCAACCGGAGATCGATATACTTCTCGTGTTCAACTTCACATTTAATATTAAACAATGTTACATAATGTTGATCTACTGAGACATTTGTTTCTTAAATTACCCCGGGTTAATGATTCGATAAAGGGAGATAACCGCTGCGGGGAGTTTGTTCCACAGGGTCCAGAAATAGTTTTTAACAAATGAGCACACAATAGAAGATCCAAGTAGTTCAAATTAACGTACTTTGAAACATACGGCTACCACTCGAGTATCTCTGGTCATGAAAAATGATCAGGCCAACAAATATCGCAATTATTGTGATTCCATTATGCTTCATTTAAACTTCATATATTAAATTGTGGTATGAGTGTTGATTAGATGCGCCCTGTGCCTATGGTGACATAGCTGGTCATGTGAATCAACCTGATTGGCTGATATAAATAGTCATTCTTTCCATGTTGGGACAGATGGATGGAGACGGATTATATTTTCGGGTAAGTTGTTTTAAGATTTATCGATAATTGTTGTGATTTATGATATATTAACATGCTGATAATGTCACCAAAACCTGTAAAATTCGTAGATACGTTGATTATTTTATTGTCTGACTTGCTGCATAACCGAAAATGCGAATCTGAAAAATCACGGCAACAAATCATCCATCATGGCCGACGTGCAAATTTGGGAGAAATTAGAAAAAAATGAAAATCCGAACCATCCTCCCTCATGATTGAATAATTTCAGTAAATTTTGTCAACAATCAAACATTAAGATCATAAACTTTCTATCAGTATGTGGATTTGGAGGAAAAATATGTTTTTATGTTGGATTTGGCATCGTTTCCAATTGGAGATGAACATGGTCAGTGTGAAAGTTCCTGGGCGCACATGCAATTATAAGCATGTGTTGGTGTGAACTGATATGGGTTTTAGAAAAATTGCTCTACGAATTTAATGGCTTCCCCTCACCATGCGGGGGGGGAGGTGTCCGGACCCCCTCCCCCTTGAATTTGGAAAATTTACCTGTCCATTCGTGTATTTCTTGACTATAAGTCATTTTTAAGAAGCATGAAACAATTTTTCTCCGTGCTTAACATAGATTTAATGGTTATGTAGATTTCATTATCAATATGTTTCATTTTTTCTGCAAAATGTGTAATGTGGTTAATTGTGGTTCGAGGTTCGGACCCCCCTAGAAAAGTTCGGACCCCCTTTGAGAGAAATCTTGGATCTGCCCCTGCTCACAAATTATATGATATCGTACAAACACCTGATCTCGTTCCTCACCTGATTTCGGTCCTTTCATAAAAAAGTTGTTTACTTTGCTATTTTATTGTGTATGACGTCATCAATTCGTGTGCACAATGTCAAGTAAACAATCAACGCAACTACAACTGTCAAACGAGAATAATGCGCAAGAAACAGGTTTTTAGAACGAAAATTTTGTGATGGTGAATATTTTTCAGTAAATCCTTATTACCTTTTTCTGCTCTGTCAGTACAATCCATTAAATATTGTTTAAAAGTATGTTATAAAAAAAAGCACATGGCAGGTAGCCCTTGCTCATAAAGTCACGTGACAGTCATGTGGCAGCTAATTATGACGTCACAAAGAGCCAAATACGGTAGAAGTGCGAAATTAGGTCATCTATTTTTAGCCGCCATGACAGTTTTCAGAAAATGGTCGTGTTTTTTTTTGGAAGAATTTGGATTTGTTTTAAATATAAAATATCAGCAAGTATATGATAAACAAATGGAATATAGATTAAAAGGTTCGTTTTTAATGTATTTTTCTGAAAGTATTGTTGCATTATTTAGAAATGGTTCATTGAGTCCTTAGAGGTGCTAGAACCCGTGTGTCCACCATACAAGGTGTGTTAGGGCAAACTCTACTTAAACGACAGTTGTTGAGGTGCTGAAACAAATTCTTATTTCTTTAAATAACACTGGCATTTGTTGCTGTTTCACTTATCAAAGAAAATGGAACACAACGGGTTGCTGCATGGACATGTGAGGCAGAGCTATGCTATTTCATCCCATAGAAAGATTAAATTGAGAGTCATTATACTCATTACCAGCATCTATTGCTGAGGCTCCTACTTTGACACAATTCAAAGAGGAGTTGTCTTCCCAACACTTTTAAGGGGGTTTTCTCCAGCTACTGTACCCCTATATGTCATTGAGCTATGCCGGCGGGGACTTGTCCCTGGTAGCGCCTCGCAAGCCGGACAGGTCACCTCCAATACTAACTTAGTGGGGAAATGGTAGCTGGCCAGCTTTCTCATTTTCTTCCTTTTCTATCTTGGTTCCCCTGACTGATTCTTTATTTCTTTCTCTTATCAATTTTTCTCTTTATCTTTATATTTCTTATTTAATTAGCGCACCGTGATAAGATTGTCAATTTTGACAGAATCACATACGATGTAGATGTAGATGTAGAGTCAAAATTAGCAAATGTCCAGATAATTTATATCAACTATAATTATCAAGTTAGTTTCTTATTTGCAAAATGAAGACTTAGCTTTTTTCCATTTTAAGTATAATCTAATAGCCGAGTTGGCTCTATCAAGTTGAAAGTTTTCCCATTGTAACCTGAGTTCAGCTTAGGCGCGTATCTGCCATTGAACTTAACGCACATGCGTAACCTCGATTCCAGAAAACAAAAATCTTTAAGTGCAAAAAAATCTTAAGAAAATTGATGCCAAACCTGGGTAAGGCATTATTAGACTTGACTGTGATAACTTTACTTTAAAATGTCATACAAAATGAGTCATATGAGCAATACACAAATTAATCACTATATCTCCTTGTGCACATTTTGAAACAAACAGTAATGGTTTAAATTTTCTTGGGAAGGGCATGCCCCCTGACTCCCTAACATTTGTGCAATATCCCCAAAACGGCCTGGATAGGCGTCTGGTTCAGCTTGAACTTGTGAGTCTTTTTCTAACAAGAATGATTGATTTATTAACTGGTGCACTGTAAAAGATTTGTTTACCTCAGGGGCGTAGCAAGGGCGTTTTAATGTGTACACAGAATCCTATGGCATGCCCCCCCGAATTTGTTTTTCTGAAGATCATCTCAGGAGTGTTTTGGCAACTATTTAAAAAGAGTTTGCATAATTCATTCCGGGAACAAATATAGGAAAACAACATTCATACCACTTATCATTCATTTCCAACCAGCGTTTAAAGAATTATGAATACTGGAGTCAAAGACAAATAATGAATTTAAACTGTAAACTCCTCTTGAAAAGTAATTTGACATAAGTTTACTATCAGCAGAATTATAATGCTTATGATAATATCTATATGTAACGCGCTCGAAACAACAAATTGGCATTAACACTGCACATGTAATCAAACTAAAAATTACTAGTGAAATAAATACTAAATACTAATTTAGGTACTCATGAACAGAACAAGCTTCTTTCGAAGGAAACCACTTCCGCAAATCAGTAATAGCTCTAAATAACATTTAAGCTGAAGCAAGGATCCTATATTAGAAGGATTTGTAATGGAAGGAAACTCACGGAAATTCACGGTCGTTGCGGGACTTACTCATTAAGAAAGATTGTTGTTTATGACTAAATTGTCCAACTTTGGTAAATTTCATGTTTATTCTAAGACATTAATTATCGACCCAAGCATGACACGTGTGAAATGGCGACCAATCGAAAACGTAGGCTGTACTCTAGTTCAGTATATGAGTGAAATGGCTACTAAATATGTGTTAAAGTTGGATTTGTCGATAGATCTGTGATGTATGTATTGACTTAGTAACTTAATAAATCGAAATTAGCTAGCTTTGATAATCAATTTCATCTTCAAATATGGCCATTTTAGGCTAAAACAACAATTTTCATGGATTGAATTCCTTTACGCAGGGCTCATCCTAGGGTAAAATTGTGACTTCTCCCTCCAACGCGCGCATCTGATCTCAAAAGTTGCAGTTTAGAACAGCCTTATAAACAGTTAGAAATACTTTCGTTTTACAAGACCACCAAATTACATTGAATCATAACCTATTGATCACTTCACATTTGCTGATGTAGTTTTTTTTCCAGTATATTGTTTAATATAGGCTGGTCAAAGTAATAAGTTATGTAACAAATTGTTATAAATGGTATCTTGAATTCATTTATTCTATTTGTACTATGCCAATGAAAACATCTTCCAGTGACTTTGTGTCTTTATTAGCTAATAATTGTATTGAAATCTTTTCAAAGTTTAAAATGTAATTTTACCTAATAAAGTATTACAGTGTATCAGTCTTCACTGCTACAGTGAAGTATTTATCAATACAAGTGATCATATTATGGATTTAATTTTTATTTCTGTACATATTTATTTTTGCTTAAATTTGATTTTTTTTCACTCAAAAAATATAACAATCGGACCCGGGTACGAAAGTTATCTAGGACGAATGTTTCACGAGTCCATCGCCTTTTTTCAGATCAAATATATGATCTAATCAATTGTGTAATTGAGAAATCATTATGAAATGAACGAGGTTTCAATTTCTGCATTTAATAGCCGCAATATTTATTATTATATAGTGTACAATCGTAATATTCCACTAAAGTAGTGAAAGTGCGGACCGGAAATTAACTTTATCCGTTTCGTCCCCAATGTTTGACAAATGGAACTGTTTGTAAACTAAAATTTGACTGCTTAGCTAATTACATGATAAGTGTATCGATTAAAGCGTGAACTGGTTACCATATTCACAAATAGCGAGCGCGTGGATAGTGTCCATGACGTAACAAATCTATTTTTAGTAACACCTTTTGTCATTTTTACTTGCCATCAAACATACGTATTTTCGAACAAAGGTTCATTTTAATTGATGTGTTGTTTTTAGACTAAACTTAAATTAAACTTTTTTTTCTTTCGATAAAGTAAGAGGCAAATGATTTTACGAGGGGAAAATGGTATGCTAGCATTGTTTTGGGGGACATGTGAAAATCTTGCTTCCGCAACTTCGCACAAGCCTTTACCTTTTCGCATGGCCGACTGCTCATTGTATTGTTTAAGTTAGGGGTAAAATTAGTGGGTCACTTTTAGCGTGCTATTTAATCCTCACCGATATCATATTAACATATTTGCTAGTCATGGTCGTAAAACTGCCCAAGGCAATGCTCTACTGGGTCCTGCTAGATCATTACGCACTGTCGATCCTGATTGGCTAATCGACTTTCCATGTTGAGAAACAACGCTCTGATTTGCTGTGGGTGTAAACTAGGGGGAGCGTAATCAATAATTGACGTCCACAGGATATTATTCAATCGCCGAAATTGGAAATACTTGGACTTCTCCTTCATGTTTTGATAGGGCGAAATGGTAACACACAAGGCGACATTATCGCCTGAATCGCCCTCGCGGCCGAGCCCTGTTTACGGGCATTTTTAATTAGCAGTGTTCACATTCAAAGCGGGTTTAAACAGCATTTTGTTTTTACTTATGTGGAAAAAATACATTGAAAAATGATATCCAATAAACCTTTACCTTGCACATGCATGATTAAACCTAAAACGCAACTTTAAAAACTCCCTATTTCCTGGCTGATTTTTACATTGTCAATGATTTTAAAACTATTGAATGGTGGACCCAGCTAACTTTTTTTCTAATACTGATCATTTTGAGGGGAATAGATAGATCTTTTAGCCTATATATGGTTTGGGGTATCTTACGCCCCTGGGTCATAGTGTAATTTGTCATTGAAAATGAGACTTTTTATATACAACAAAGAAGGATTTTATTTAGTGGTATGTAACCTAGAATTTCAGATACTTTGTTTAGTTAAAATGAAACAGAGCAACTGTAGAAGGTACTAACTGTAATTCTAGTCAAATGATCATTTGATTTAAACCTGTGTTGTGAGAAATGTTCATTGAAATTTTTTTATCCAATACCTTATTCACTACATAGGGCGCGGCCATTATCATACTTAGCCTAACATACTTTTACCTGACAAAAATCGACTGGGAACTAGACAAAATGACTATTATTTAAATTATTTGCTGCTCTTGATTGATTTTAATCAGTACTTTGCCTTGGATATGATATTTTTCTCTATTAATAAGTCAATGTTTTTGTTGTTTTGAGAGCATACTGGCTTGTATGAAGTGTTAAGTCATTATCTGGGGTTGAGTTCTATATGCTAGTAAACCTCATAAACAAAGGTTATGTCATTGAAAGTTTTATCATGATAGTTAAGTAAGTAGATCACTGGACTACTGATCAGTTTTAATAATTTCTATTATTATACCCCCGCTTCGAAGAAGAGGGGGGTATACTGTTTTACCCTTGTCCGTGCGTGCGTGTGTGCGTCCGTCCGTTACAAAATTTCCGTCGCAGTTTTCTCAGCAACTATAACATGCAGCAGCCTAATACTTTGCATATTGCTTCATCCCATAGTCCCATGTGGTGTAAAGCGATTTCATGCTCCTTGCTCATCTACTTCCTGTTTGTCGCATATTTTTAGATTTTGGCGGGGGTATCACTAGTCAGCATTAGCTCACAGATTTACTTGTTTGTTTTATTTTTCCGTTTTGATCTACATTTTCTGGTGGCATATTACTACCATCAGATAACCATATATATAACTAACTAGTTAATTAAGAGGTTAACTAGTTATGGTAACTAGTTTACCTAATAAGTTAAATGGTTAACTAGTTACTGTACTTAGTTAACCTCTGAATTAACTATAGTTGGTTAAGTGGTTAACTAGTTATGGTAACTAAATGACCACTAAACTTAATTAAGTTAAATATTGTTGTTGTCGTTCTATTAAGTGTCAAATACATATAGTGAATATACTTATTTTATATTGTCTATGTTGTATTTAATAACTTAATAAACCGATCGTTATGTTTTGTCTTTTGATTAACATGTAGTAAAATCAGACATTGCTCTGATTTTATGTCTCTATGTTTGTCATTGTCTTTGTATAATCTTGTTTACCCGTGTCATAGTAATATTGTCATGTTAAAAGAACCAGGAAGAAGCATACTAGAGACTTCAGACTAGCCATGGCTCACACAGACTTCTACAAGTACAGCTTTTTGCTCGCACCACCATAGTCTGGAATAACCTACCAGCATCTATAGCTGAGGCCCCTGATCTGGCATCTTTCACACAGGGGCTATCCTTTCTTACATACTAATGCCCGGATTGACTGCTGGTACAACCAATGAAGGTTGGGGCTGTGCCGGTTGGGTGAACTCCCAGGCCCGCTTCGATAGCTGGAGAGGTCAGGCCAGAGGTATGGAAAGCAGTCATCCAAAGCAGGGCTTTTTCAGGGGGTTTTGGGAAAAAGGCCCCTGCCCAAATTGGGAATTTTTAACGCGGTAAATAGTCAGATTTGGGAAAAATATCGACAAATCAAACCAATTTGGAAATTTCATAATTTAATTTTTCTGCATAAAATCTTTATACAGTATGCCTTGCTTTGGTGTCTCTGAAGGTGTTGCCACCAAAGTTGGTAACCAATGTTACAGTATTGAAATATACTGCACAGTGGGTTCTGACAAGGTGTATTGGAGTTAAATCAAATAATTTTGTAACTGTTTGTTTTAAAACACAAGCAGATCTGTCAGACGAAAATTCTTAAAACTAAACCAGTTAAGATGTTGTTGACAAAAAGAAAATCACTGTTATTTAGGGTTTATTTTGAGAGCACACGCTCGTAAACGGAATCAAATTTTTATTTGTGTCGCTCCCTGAGGCAACACTCGTTTAATCAAGATGAAAGAATATAAACAAATATTTATCTTATAACAAACGCGGATCGAAAATGTTTCAAACGAATTTCCGATCTTGCGGGGGTCGCGAAAATATATGACAATACATCGTAATGGTTCGTGTGATTTCGTTTCAAACAACAGAACATAAGTGCATTATAAACTTAATATGGCTATTGTAAGGTAAATTGATGACAAAATTGTTAGTTTTGACTGTTATTTTACGTTGAATAACCCGCAGTGCGACAAATAAATTTCCCTAATGTTTTTCACGGATAGCGGATTTCACGGGTCACCAATCAAAAGTAAACTAACTATCCGCGAAAGTTGAAATCTCGTGATTTCTTTTGTAAAGTCCAAAGGCATCTTGTTCAAAGGGAAATTATTCAACGAGATTGGGAATTTTTTTCTTGAAATTGGGAAAAATGGTCATTATTTGGCATTGGGAACGGGGCCGAATATCGGCCCCGTGAGATAGGCTGAAAAAGCCCTGCAAAGCCTTTTACTTTTTTCTATCTTTTAATTATCTTCCTCTATCTGTTCAATTTTCACTCTACCCTATCTTATTTTGCCACATACGCCGAAACATAATGGTCATTTGTTGACAGTAGTTTTATATATATGAAGTTGTAGTTTTTATACGCCCGTTTTGAAAAAAACGGATGTATTATGTTATGATGTTGTCCGTCCGTCCGTCCGTGGACAATTGCTTGTCCGGATGATAACTCAAGAAAGGATGTACCTATGTTCCTCAAATTTTATGTGTGGATAGCCCTTGGGTGGAGGAGGTTCCCTATTGATTTTGAGAACCCAGGGTCAAAGGTCAAGGTCACTGGGACTTAAAATAGGTAAAACTTGTCCGGACGATAACTCAACAACGACTGTACCTAGGTTCACAAAATATTATGTAAGAGTAGCCCATGTGTCAAGGATGTTCCCTATTGGTTTTGGGGCCCCTGGGTCAACGGTCAAGGTCACAGGGGCAGCATATGGGAAAAAAAACTTGTCTGGACAATAACTGAACAACCAATCTACCTAGGTTCACCAAATTTTATGTGAGAGTAGCCCATGTGTCAAGAATGTGCCCTATTGGTTTTGGGGCCCCTGGGTCAAAGGTCAAGGTCACAGGGGCATCATTTTGAAAAACCTTGTCCGGACGATAACTCAACAACGAATGTACCTAGGTTCACAAAATTTTATGTGAAGGCTGCCCATGTGTCAAGGATGAGCCCTACAGGTTTTGGGGCCCCCAGGTTTAAAGGTCAAGGTCACAGAGGCATCATATGGAAAAACTTTGTCCGGACAATAACTGAACCACCAATATACCTAGATTTACCGAATTTTATGTGAGAGTAGCCCAAGTGTCAAGGATGTGCCCTAATGGTTTTGGGGCCCCTGGGTCAAAGGTCAAGGTCACAGGGGCATCATATTGAAAAACATTGTCCGGACGATAACTCAACAACGACTGTACCTAGGATCACAAAATTTTATGTGAAGGTAGCCCTTATGTCAATGATGTGCTCTATAGGTTTTGAGGTCCCAGCTTCAAGGGTCAAGGTCACAGAGGCATCATATGGAAAAACTTCGTCCAGACAATAACTGAACCACCAATGTACCTAGGTTCACCAAATTTTATGTGACCTATTCTGAGATCCTGGGGTCATTGGTCAAGGTCACTGGGACTTCATATGATATAGAACACAGCATGGACTGCACACGGGCGTATAATGCCCCGCCTAGTGGAGCTCTTGTTGATTTTATAGTATGGGCAAAACGTTCTCGTACTTTCGTCTTGGTTGGAAAAGACGCTGTTCGGTGTTTCATGACTATAACTTCTGGTATTGAAATTTTGACATGGAAAGTTTGTGTAACAGAAGCAAAGTGGTTAGAGTACATGACTTAACTATCATATAATCAAAATATTGCATTATTATGGAATCATCTGTACTATTATAAAAAGTGACTAAGAATTGTTGATGACTTGGAACTGTCGAGTTCACTGTACTCAAAAAGATCAATTACTATTAAGATTTTTTTACATTTAAATTAAGTCGTAATTGAGCGGGAAGAATTTCAAATAAAAAGACAACTCCAAATCTAACGCAGTCGCACAGTTAATTGAACCTTTCGCCGATTACCGCCACTTTGGATTAAAAAAACGATTCTTTCCCCCAATTAATACACTTTACATTAAATTAGCAGGCGAAACTGAAACGACAGTGAAAATCGATAGAATCTAGTTAAGCGAAATGGTTTAAATTAGCGTTACATATCCTTCTAATATAGGATCCATGGCTGAAATGTGCTTCATTCCCCTCTTATTTCCAATACATAATCTCTTAAGCCAACAGAAACTATTTAGTTTATTTGCGTTCAGAACCCAAAACTGGCAGTAACAACTTAATGTACTTTAACCTAATATAAGTCCTAGTAAAAGTAGTTTGCGATACTTTTTTCTACACACACCCCTTATCCCCCCGTCACACACCCCTTATCTCCCCGTCACACACCCCTTATCCCCCCGTCACACACCCCTTATCCCCCCGTCACACACCCCTTATCCCCCCGTCACACACCCCTTATCCCCCCGTCACACACCCCTTATCCCCCCGTCACACACCCCTTATCCCCCCGTCACACACCCCTTATCCCCCCGTCACACACCCCTTATCCCCCCCATCACACACCCCTTATCCCCCCGTCACACACCCCTTATCCCCCCGTCTCACACCCCTTATCCCCCGTCACACACCCCTTATCCCCCCGTCACACACCCCTTATCCCCCCGTCACACACCCCTTATCCCCCCGTCACACACCCCTTATCCCCCCGTCACACACCCCTTATCCCCCCGTCACACACCCCTTATCCCCCCCGTCAGGCCTAAGTTTTATTGCATTTTTGGCGCTTGTATTTTTACGATTTTCTGGACCAATGTGTATGCAGCTGCGTACTGGTAGCTACGCGCCTGTACCTCATCAGGTTATTGTTGTAGACCTGAGAAAAGCTTACAAACACCTCATTCTTTATCATGCATTGTAGTTTTGATTAATCTTTTCAGATGTTAATGCACATTATGGCATATTGATTAATTTGTTTTCAATAAATGGTGACTTGGACATTTATGGTTCTGGAATGCTGATGTACATTATCATCAACTATATAGTATCAACTGTGAATCTTGTACAAGACGTGACTGGGGTAAGCACTTTGATTCTTACATCACCTTATCCATGTTATAGTTTCTCCATAGCTAGCTTCACTCAATGGACCACAATAGAAGTTATGGCTTGTTCTTTTTTGTCCTATCCCTGGTGTTTGATGTGCTTGTCATAGCAATTTGTCATGTGCTGTGATAACATGTTCTCTGTTGTAATTTTTGTGTACACTAGACCCAATAAGTATTATAATTTACTCAATTTGATAAGTTGGTATTTTTGTACAGAGGATGGCATTTTATTGCTAGTTCTCCCCAGGAAATGGTGGTTTGGTGAACTGTGTACTTAGTATGTAACAATATCAAGATGCTGATTTAGGGCACACAAGAAAACCAACAAACAATTTAGTTTGAAGTCATATCCAAAGGGAGATAATAAAATGAGAACTGTAATATGTGGAGAAAAGACTGTTTTGACTAGATGATACAGTTATTGTTTGTGTCAGAATTTCAATAAATTAATCTTCACAGCAACTTGTCAGAAAATCTGGCTCTGTGATCAACATCAGAATTACACTACTATAAGAAATATAACAAAATGTTCTTGTTGCAAGGAAAACTAATTAAATATGCATGATTCTTTATTTCAGAATGTTACTGAAGATAGTTATTGCGTATAATGTTTAGGATTGGGTTGTGACCAGTGACATAGATCAAAGTGAATAACAGCTAAGTTGATTTTTTAAACTATATTTATTTATATGTATTGAATATTGATATCTTAAAAAGTTTGTATTTCTTATAGATAATTTTTGTTGTTGGTGTTTAGGCCATAGAGACACATTTCATTTGTTATATCACGCCAGTAGGACAATCTACTCAACAAAAGGCTAAATCTTTAGATTTAGTTATTAACCAGTTACTAGGAGCTTACTTTCATAAGTGACGGACTACTGCCCTAGATGTCATTTAATATCGGTGGACAAAGTGCGAATGGTCATAGAAATTATTTCATGATCTAACTCAAGGAAAGTATGCCGTTGCTTGGGTATTGAACCTACTGCCCCTCCATTGGTAAACTTGTGTGTAACTGACTTGAGATAGTGCAATGGGCTGTAGTTGAATTACCTTTTTCCTATTTGAACATTGAAACTATTTTCTGTTTGCAATCAATGACTTCAACTTCTAGGCTGTCAACAATTTCTGATACTTTTGAAAGTTTAATGTTGCTCTGAAGTTCAATTAATGCACCGACCAAATCACATATAGAATCATTTGACAAAAATAAGCTAGTTTCATCTACTCCCATGTAGCCTAGAGACTTACTTTTTAAGTTCTCCAGTGCTCTTTTTCTTCTCATCTTTCCAAACTTTCTCCTTTTCAACGACCGTACATATTTTTATATTTTATACAAAGGAACTTTGGTGTCCGAAGTAAACATTCTAATAACATTGTTGTTTATTTTCAGACAAACCAACTTCAGGATACTGAGGCTGTTATTCTGTGATGAGTTTGAATTCTTGAACCAACATGATGGCAGTCTTATAGTGTTTGTGCAATCTGCACAGGAATCACTTTAGGTATTTATATAAATTGTATAAAAATCGATCTGTTCTACTGTAAAATGTTATTTTTTCTACATGTTTACAAAACAGCAATGTGTCTTTTGTATTTAAATAATTTTAATTAATTTATGATATTGTCCATTAAATTGAACTTTCATTGGTTGTTTAAAGTTCATAGTAAAGGTCAATATCACTTATCTACTCTCATTAAACAGGGTTCATACAGTATTGAAATGGCCCTTAATTTTAATGATTGTCTTGAAAAGGCCTTAAATTGCATGAATGATCCTGAGAAGCCCCTTAATATCTACTGTTTGTTCTGAATTACCCTTTGAAGGCCCTAAATTTAGTTAGTAAACTATTTGGTTAGTTAATAATCTAAATGATTTATATGGCTATTGAGCGCCAAAATTAATATTTTCTTAATAACGTATACAGTGGATCTTGTGTTAAGCGACCATCAAAGGGAGAAACAAAAAGTGGTCGTTTAAGACAATGGTCTCTTAAGACAAATTTTGATTCCCGACATTGAAGCCGTCCTGACATTCTAAAATTCGTCATGTTCGTAGAACATTAATCTGTCAACGGGACGATTTTAACTGATGGGCTTTTATCTAAATTTCGTCAAATGCATACCAATAATGGGCAAATCGATTTTCTCTTTTTTAAACATCCTAAATTCAGCTTCAAATTGCTATAATTTATTACAATTAAGTGAAACTTTGGTTTAAATAACGATTGCCAAACATTCGTTTTGTTTTCGTACATGTTAAAATCCGTAATTCCCGGACATTTTCGCGATAAAAACAACCAATAATTAGGTCATCAGAGTAAAGACAGTTACATTTAAAACTGTGAAATATACACAATTTGTAAGAATTAATAGTGATAATTGTCCAACACACCAGCTTATTCTTTGTTCTAACAAGCGCTGCAAACTTCAAGCGTTAAAATGTTGGCCTCGTTTGAAATTGAATGTAGAACGTGACGCTATTTTCAGAAAACGTGTTTATAATGTCCTCAATATTGACCTTTCTTTGTTTGAATATACAAATTGTTTCTGCTTACGTATTTTTAAATAAATATGACACGTTCGACGCATGGATAAAAAGTCAAATTTTCAGTCTCTTGAAATGTTTTGAAAACGATAACTCTCCACGGTACGGTAAGTACGATACGGGACTAATTGTTCAATGCGTATTATGTAATTACATTATGATTTGATCGTATTAGTGTCACTCTGTTGATTGTTCCCATTTACCCCTTTATCTTACAGTATTTATGACGGTCAATTATTGATTTTTAAAGCCCGACATACGACTTTAGGTGATAGACATTGTGACGACGTACTCCCGGTGTATATCTCTAATTACTGGGTTATATGAACCGGTCGTTTAACACAAATAAGTCAGTCAGTTTGGGCCAAAATTAGTGGTCGCTGGTCGCGTTAGACAAAAGTCGCTTAAGGCAAAGATTTAAAGAGTTAAAATGGTCCGTGGGAACTCAGAGTGGTCGCTTAGTGCAAATGGCCGCTTAGGAGACGTGGTCGCTTATGCAAGATTAACTGTAATTCCGAATTTTGGTGTATTGACTGATTGAGAGGATGAACTCAATCTCCGTAAACAGATATCCTGTAGAGTGTTGTCGTACAGGATCTCTACTTTCTCAATGCAGGGTCACGTCGAGATGAACTTTGTGCCGACCAATCAATGCGTAGCTTTCATCTAGACGAAAACACTATTAATCACATTTTGATTACGTAATCGCTATTTTTAGACCATTTTTGCTTGCTAATTTAACAGCGGTATTATTCACAGTCTGCGATTGGGTGGCTCATTTCAAATAGCGAGACGTAGACGATGTAAATAAGTTACGTATTATAACAATTTCGTCATGAAAATTTTGATGGGAAGAGGTTGCCTGAACGTGACCTTCATTTGGAAAAGGCCAGATCTAAATTAGCGAGTATGCGAGCAGAAAATTTTAGATCGGGTTTATCAGATTCGCTCTGTCAGGTTTCCATATGGGAAAAATCTGAGGCATCTGAATTAAGTGTTGTTATGCTTAATGAAAATAAGCTGTGAATTAAGTATAAGAGGCCCTGAGAATGACCAAAATTTATGTATGAGATGTGTGTATAATGAACCATGTTAAAAATGGAGAGTGAAGTAACTTTTTATATACAGTCCACCCCCTCCTAACGGCCACCCCTCTTAAGCGGTCACCCCCTGTAAGCGACCAGCTCATGCCGCGACCGTCGGAAAACGCTATATAATGCACACCTATTAAGCGTCACCCCCGTTCTCCAGCCAACGGCCAGCCATTTTGCATCCCAAAACAAATTTTCCCCCGTGTAAGCGGCCACGTGAGAGTCTGACCGTTATGTATATTGACAAAATTTATTAGAGTGTGTCATCTTTTGTCGTAATACATAATACACATGTCAACGTTATCGAATAAACTTTTTCACGTTGCCGATGGCAACATAACTAAGCAGTCCCTTTATGATCAAGAAAGCCAATCAGAGCAGTTAATTTAGACACTTCTTTTGCCGTTTGCTAATCAATAATTACAGAAATTAAGAAAATGCACATTAAGTTAAAAGTTAAGCGATAATTTGATCTTGTTGTGTATTTCGCACCAACGAATATTACCTAAGCGGTCACCACGGTCATGTATATTGAAATAATTGCAATGGTCCGTGTCTTATAAATACAAAGGAAATTGCTACATTATCTTATCAATTAGTCGTGACAGGCTCTAAAAATCAATAATTAGCCATGGTAAAGTTGTTTGCGTGTACAATCAACCGATTATAATCCGATAATTATGTATGAGGTAATACAAATAGAACAATTAACCTTCATCCGGTCTGGTTTAAAACCCTGTTTTGACCGTTCGATCTTCGTTAGAGTATAGAATTATTGCAAAAATATTTTATTCGACGGCAAATGATTTTTAGTGTGTATATAAACATGTTTGCTGCATGTGTAGATATACAGTGAACTTTTGAAAAAGTATGATGACGACAATAATTATTAAGCCCTATTTGTTCGTAGTAATTTTCTTATCAACCCATTTAAACAAAGAAAGGTCAGAATTGAGGACGTTTTTTCCGAAAATGCATTTTCCGAAAATAGGCTGTGTTCTACATTCGATTTATTTAAATGAGGCCAACATTCTTACACAGTTACATGTATCGAAGCACTAGTTATAAAATTATCTGTTGCATAATGAGACTTGTCACACTAAATACTAATAAATATCGTAAATTTAAGTTTGATTTTCGTTTTTTTACCTAATAGGGCATTTAGTCTGAAAGACTTATAATTATTTTTTTTTAGAAAAAATTTTTTCCACCGTAGTTATATAGCCATAAGTATTTATCTTTTCAACATAAGTAAAAAATATTACTCGGACTGGAAATAATTTACCGTGAACTGCCCTTGTCTTATAAAGCATAATTCAAGCATTCAATTAAAAAGGCCCTATGTCGTCAAAACTACCCCCAGACCCCCTCTCAAGTAAAGGTCAAACCTTTATTTTTTTAATAAATCAATTGTTTTTCAGGATTTTAACAAAATGATGTCATAACAAGCAGTTTACAATCTTTCAAAGGAACATAATTCACTGGATGTCTTGAAGGAGAGTGATGGAAGACCACTTTGATTGGACCAGCACAGTGACAGAAAAGAAAAACACGCTAAGATCTTTACATTTACTTCTAGTTTTTTGCCAAGTCAATGCTGTCTTTACATAGTGATATATGTTGACCCCATTTTCAAAATGGTTACTTTACTATATTTAAAGGATAGTTTAGATATCTAAAGTGATCATTTTTCCCACAAATCTGACTTCATTGAAATATCTGTTGGCAATTTTTTACCATTCCAATATATGAAAACTTGCAAGTTAACTGGAACTGTAATTGTTGTCTACTCATGTAAGTCTATACGTAAATGTATAGTTTAAGGTAATGGCACGAGAGTTCTGGTTCATGTTGCAAGTTTTCATGGTTTGGTGTAAAACTGGCTAACATTCATTTTATTGAAGTCTGGTAGTTGGCTAGATTAGTCAGCAATAGTTATTATAATATAGATAGGACTTTTTCTCTAGTCATTTTCTTTAGTACAAAAATCAGTGATTTCTGAAAAATGTGTTTGTACTGATTTTACAGATTAGCCGAGGTAAAATGGTTCTCCCATTTTAGTTATGTATATCATGTCACATTTAAGTTGATGTTTTGGATTTTAGATTCATCTTAAGCATAGTTTCAATGATAACAATGTAAAAGAAAGAGAAAAAGTCCATATTTAGATCATCTACTTTTCCTCGTTTACGCTATATATCTTCATTGTAGTTTCTGAACAACCGGGCCATTTGAACTCATTTCAATTTTTGATCAAAAACATTGCATTCTTATATGCACGTGCAAGTAGCATAAGTTCTTGCTATCCATTGTCTAGTATTTATTTTATTGTAGAATTAATTTGATATTTGTGTTTGTCGCTGTAAAGATATTATCGTGAACTCGAGTTATATTTCTTACAAGTTTAAAGAATATATTGAAATGATTTACTATGATTATTTCTATCAGGACATTAATGTTTTATAGCTCACTCAAATTGACCTTAGACTATGTTTACAATATCATTATCACCTTAGAAAAGTTAGCCATAGGGTTTTCATTGAATAATTAGTTTTTGTATTCATTTGTCTCTGGTCAATATGAACAAGCTATATTTATAAAAGTTGGAGGAAAAGTATGATGTATTTAGGAAGGGGTATGGAATGCCATTGTTCAATTACTCTGACACAGTTTGCTTTGAAAAATTCAATTTTGCTTTTGATTTGTTTTGGAATTAATTGTAATTGTATCCATTTTAAGGCATAGAGGTGTATTTTGACAGTTATCATTTTATATTGAAAAAAAAACAGTTTTAAAGTTTAAATTGAACATTGAACTTGGGACTAAAGCCTATTTCACATCACGATTACGGCAGCCTTACGACAACATTGTCTGAAATATCGCAGAACTTCGTACAAACGCCGCAAGACAGTCGTGCGTTTTTTCAGACGATCGCATCGTTGTAGACGTCGCAAGTCAAATTTTCAACTTGTTTATTTTTCTTGTGATCTCGTTGCCAATTTTGGATTTTTGGAACCCGCAAGACAGTCGTGCGACTGCCGTAAGACAACCGTTTGTCATTCTTGAGACAGTCGCACGTCAGTTAAAGAATTAGGCGTTCGCATGAATATCGTACGACTTTCGTACAAGTTTGCGTTTGTCGTGCGATTGACATACAGATGAGGTACGAAACTTTTCGAAATCTCGCGACAGTCTTACAACAGTCGTTAGTGTTTGTACAACAGCCTCGCGATTATCGCACGGCAGTCGTGCGTAAACACGTGCAACGAACAACCTTCGGCTCGTGAGAGCGTCGTACGGCGATTGCACGGAAAGTTTGATGCGGCGGCTGCGATTTGGTTCGCAGTAAAAATCGTACGACTAAAAAATTGCACGGCTGATGTGAAACAGGCTTTAGGGATGTTTGTTTCATTTATTAGCTCGACTTTACGAAGTAATGTAGAGCTCTCCTACTCGCCCCGGCGTCGGCGTCCGCGTCCACATTTCTGATTAAAGTTTTTGTGCAGTAAAATACTTTCTTCTATATCTTTGTTATTTCTTAAGATATTAACTTCAAACTTTACATATATGTTCCTTACTATCAACCACATCTCATGTAACAAGGTCCATAACTCCAAACACATTTTTTTTAATTATCTCCCCTTGAACTGATTTAAGTTTTTGTGCACAGATTAAAGTTTTTGTGCAGTAAAATACTTTCTTCTGTATCTTTGTTATTTCTTAAGATATTAACTTCAAACTTTAAATATATGTTCCTTTCTATCAACCACATCTCACGTGACATTGTCCATAACTCCGAATGCATTTTTTTCAGAATTATCTCCCCTTGAACTTAGAATTTTCTTTAAAAAATGTTTGTTTTTACTGCAACTGTTTTATTTCTTTAGGTATTGATTTCAAACTTTAAATATATGTTCCTTATTATTAACCACATCTCATGTGACAAGGTTCATAACTCCGTATACATTATTTTCAAAGTTATCCCCCTTGAACTTATAGTTTTCTTTTATAAATATTTGTTTTGCTGCAACTGTTTTATTTCTTTAGGTATTGACTTTAAATATATGTTCCTTATTATCAACCACATCTCATGTGACAAGGTTCATAACTCCAAATATATTTTTTCAGAATTATCTCCCCTTGAAATTAGAGTTTTCTTTAAAAAATAATTATTTTTACTGCAACTGTTTTATTTCTTCAGGTATTGACTTCAAACTTTAGATATATGTTCCTTATTATCAACCACATCTCATGTGACAAGATTCATAACTCCTTATACATTTGTTCAGAGTTATCCCCCTTGAACTTATAGTTTTCTATTTTTTTTTTCTTTGAATTAGTTAAGGTTATATTTTCAAATTTTAAAATATGTATGTTCCTTATCATCAACCACATCTCCTGTGACAAACACTTACTAAGTCGAGCATGCTGTCTCCTCTGACAGCTCTTGTTCATAGTCAGTGGTAGAAAATGTTGGCATTTCCACACCTCAGTATAATGTCTATGACTCTTTACCCAATTTACTTGTATAAGTCTATATGCTGACATTAGTATGTTTCAGAATTTTGTAATTGTGTCTATTAGATCAGATCTTGTTGGTTGTTGATAAATTACTGAACAATCTTCATTGCAAACCAGTTCACCATTTTATATGATTTTACGAGATTCAATATTGAACTTATATTCTAAAATGTTTTGCTCCATAGTTTAGATGCTTTACTTAAATCTTGATTTTTAGGTATAAAAATGATAACATTTTGTGTTCAAAGAGTTACAGATAATTCTACCTTTTTGGCTATATCAAAAATAATTTAACAGTACAGCATATACATGAGTGAATGTCTTGGGAAAGGAGTCTTTTAAACTAAGTACAATCCAAAATAACTTGCATGTTAAATGTGAAAAACTGTCATGGAACACACTGTTTACAAGAATTGACTTTGTTATCTTTGGCTTTTGAAAATATCAAACTCTTGTAATAAAAATATCAATTATTAGTATATCATGAAAACAAATTGTGTAAATTGGTGTGTAAGACAGTTTTTGTTACAGGGCTCAATATTAAGGTCTTCCGATTGCCCCTGACAACCTATATATTTGGGTTTGGGTAACTTGTTAATACTTGTAAGGCCATGCCATATAGGAATTTGTTAAGCGTCCGCATGCGCATAGGTTTTAGAATCCTCGATCAAAATAAAAAACAAAATTGTTAGGTAAATTTTCTTAAATAATTCCGAATTTCTGGAATTCAATACAATTTAAGGGGGGGGGGGGGGCGCTGATGAGATTTAATGTTGAGTCCTGTGTTATATAGTTCATTTCTTTTTTTCGTATCTATATTAGTACATAAACCTTTATTGTTATACCCTGGTGATCAAGCTTCTAGAAGAAAAGCATCTCGGTATAACAATGATTAACTTATTGGTTTTGTTTTATCATCAACCTTTTCTTCACTTTAGCTATTCTTTAGTATACATTGTTTTAGGCCTTTACAGAGTTAGGTTTCTGGTTTCACCTACCCAGAAATTAGGGTTAGTGGGAAGACACTGGGTTTAAAAATAATTTATTTTGTCAATATTAACAAGTAAATCTGTCTGTGTGTAGATTTTTGCTCATTTGTGTGATGTTTGACATCAGATTATTATAATTCTTAGAAAAAAATACAATGCTTAAATTTAATGATTTTTGTGGTCAAAGGCTGATTTGGCTGATATTTGATGCCGCTTTTGGTATGTTTAACAAAATCTATTTTGACTTTCCGAAATCATGAATTGAAGATGTGAAGACATTATTAGTGATCCATCAACTTTATTAAAATATTTAGGAACTGGCTTGTTTTAGCAGTTATAACTTTGGATTGGTAATCATTGGATAGTCAGCTCTGTGTTGGTTCAAATCCCATCAAAAACATACCCTGTTGTTTCCCGGAGTAAGAAACTTCATCCTTCTAGCTCAGTACTGGGGAACCAGGAAGTGGACTTGAAAGTGATTAATTTAAGTTGCAAGAATTTGTTTCACAATGAAGCTAAATTAAATTATTGGGTGATGAGTATTGCTCAAGCCCTTTAATAAAGTATATATTCCATTAAAAAAAAAAAAATATATATATATATATATAAACTAAAATTGAAGTATTTGACTAACAATTGTTATGACAAATATGTTATAAGTAAACTAGCTACTAACATTCTACAGGAAAGATGAGAAGCTGGTATTCAGGTACGAGTTCTAGAAAACTAACCGTTTATGGCTACAGTATTTTTAGTGTATAAATCTATTATGTCTGATAGAATATTACTTAAAATTATCAAGATGTGTAAGATGTTATTAGATTCTGTTTTGAATAATTGTCTTCAAAAAATTGTTAGTAAAACATTTTTATGACAACTTTAATTCACTCAGTCAAAAGTGATAGGATTTTTTTGCAATAGTTATGTATCGTCCGGGATTTTTTTGCAATAGTTATGTATCGTCCATTTTTTCTCAACTGTCAAAGCTTGAATAATTTCAGGGTGACTGAATGCATTGTTTTTGTACTGACGGCCTATTTTTATTAAAAATATCTTGACTAAAACCTATTATAGTGCATAAGAAGCATTACTGAATCATAGGACACACTTTTGGAAACTCATGGATGTAATACGACAATAATTTTAACAAACGCATTCATCGTGAAATTATTCATGATGAGACAGTTGAGAAAAAAGGAACAATGTACACTCTGAAATGATTCACATTATGTAACCAGGCAGTGCTCACTGTGCAAAATATAGAAATTACCTGATAATAAAGATTTATACACTTCTATGTTCTTGTATTGGGACCACCTAAAGTTTAGTGCTTTTGTATCATATATAGGAAGGATTAATGAATAAAAACCTGTCATAAGAATTAAATTGATATATGTAAATTTTCTTACAAAGATTGAGTGACATTTGGTCTATTAGATTATATACTATTTATTTAATGTTACAATTTTAAGATATAATTTAGGTGGTCACTTTATTTGAACTGTACTGTAGTTGAAGTCATGAAAGAGGATTTGTAATGCATGTGAAATACATATCATCTTTCATGATATTTAACCTTAGTTATATAGCCAACTACCAACCTTTTGTATACACATTTATCATCCTGTAATAGACAGTATTTGACTTGGATATTTTTTATTGTATTTGTTTGCATTTATATATTTTATATCACAGTATCTTAACTTGAAGAGGGGAAATTCATTCTAATTGTTATAAGGTTTCTTATTTATTTGTTTAAACTTCATTTTGTCTTGCGTTTATCAATCTATCATTAATACTTATTTGGTAACTTGTCCGATGCATTCCCAGAAAACAAACTTTAAGAAAGTTAGGATAGATTTCAAAATCAAAATTTGTTTGCTACAATGTATGACCAATAGGGGGGAAGGGGGGAGGGAACTTCGGTGGCAGTAGTGTCAATATACTAGCAGTCTGACTAGTTAGTTATATATAAGATTCCAGCGAGTTTGATGTTGGATAACCATTAGTATTATCCCAAAATATTTTAGTCAGTAAAACATTTATTCAATTCTGTTTGGGGGTGTACAGGGGATCTGGCTCACTGTTATAGTTCACCAGTTATCATTACAATCAAGCCTTGTACATTATAAAGTCTCTCTGTCTGCAACAATTGTTGCAAGGTGGTTCCCAGCCAGCAATTCACATCGGCCCGACATCGGCCCTATCTGAAAACCCAAGTCGGGCCGACATCGGCATTTACATCGGCCCTATCTAGAAAGTGCAACTCGGCATTTGATCGGGCCGATGTAGTTTAGCCGATTTCCAGCCAACATGGTACCGACTTTAAGCCGATCTAATGTTTTTCACAAAATGCATTTTAGCTTTGTAATATGTTATATTTGCAGTTAATCTTCATGGTTTAGTGCCATAATGACATATCAAATAGATAATTATAACAAAAGATATCATTTTATCAGTTTACCGACTAATCGCCGACTAAAAGCCGATAAAAAGCTTCATTAGAAAGTTCATTTTAAAATTATCATTCAAAAAAATTTCTTCTGGAAATAAAATGTATCTCGTCATAATTAACAAAAAGATATATAATAGTGACAACAATCCATTTCATCATTCAGCCAAATTGCGACTAGCAAAACAGACTGTCGTAAAAAAATTCTAAGTGACAAATCTAATTCTAAATTATAATTTTTTATTAGTTGTTAATCTCAATACAATGTACGTACACAATAATAATATTATGCATTAAGCATACCATGTCACTAGTGCATGAAGAAAACGTCCAAACCGAGTCTAATGATGTGTCAGCATTGTAAAAGAATGTAAATTCTATTAAAAATTAGAGGTAATATATTTGTTATGGCATAAAATCACGATGGTGTGACCGGTACCACAGTTTAAACAGAATAAAATGTCTAAAATGTTCCAATATCCACATTCTAATATCTAAATTGCCTCATGGTAAATTCATACAGTTCTTAATTTGTACTTTGGTGTACTTCTGTATGCTACATTCTCTTTCGGTTTAAGCTCTACCTATAGCTGATGCTGTCTGGAACCACTCTTTGACTTCCATTTCAATTTCTTAAATCTCATCATTCAGGTTCTTTGAGTAGTTTCTGGAATACATACAATTTCAAAAAGAATTATAAATAATTTGTTTTTGTTTTGTTGGGTTTAACACCACAGCAACACATTGTATGGCATATATCACAGTGGTCAGTATAAATGAATGAAATAAAGCACTTAAATGAACAAGTTTTTTACAAAAGTTTGATTTTCCTGTTTTTCCAGATCTCAACAAGAAGTGTTTCGAATTGCAACCTTGTTTATCTATACGAAAAAACTATAAAAGGTTAATTTATTCATGTTTAGCTTCAAATGAATTATTTTTCTGTAATAAATTTACTTCCTCAAGTTGTTTTTGCTATCTTCCCAGTATTCGTACCCGTTTGGGTACAAGATGATCCGTTGGGTCCTTATTAGATAACATAGCAGATATTAGCCAGTCAAATATACAGTTAGAGAAAAAATCCCAAACAATTGGTTTTGTATTTTATTATTTTTATGGCAACTTACTTAGTGCTGCAAAAATAGTTCTCTCTCCTCCCACACCATGAGTACTCATAACATATCTCGTCAGAAAATATTTTTCATTTCTTTTCTTCTAGCATGTTCTTTATTTCCCCTAAAACACATAATATAAAGAAACACCACTGATGAAAATATATTCAGGTATATTATAATTCATAATAAAATCACCACTGTATTTAAGAGTTCATCTTACGGTCATTGATCTTACTGATAAAAGCAGACTCAAATCAACAATAATCTTGTTTGACCTTCATTCACTTGTATTGAAAAGGTGCCAATTCTTATGAGTAGAATATATATGATATACAATATTCATATTCTATTTATATACATATCTGACAAGGGAGATAAAAATGGCTTGACTACCTGAGAGTTTGAAAGCCAGTTGATCTTAAAATAGAATGTATGACTCATTAGCTTCTAGACGTTAGAATTTATTTTAACAAGACTTACAAAGTCATTAATTTGGACCGTAACTGTGGAATAGTCATCCTTAATTGATACTTAAGTCACAAAACCTAGCAGAGATAATAATATAATAAGCATGAATAAACAATAAACCAGGAATTCAATTTCAAATACATGACGGTTGACCAACTGACAATTAACATCAACAGTGCACCCTTTCAATGAATTCACAAGTGTGATTTTCAAAGTAAGCATATTTTAAGATTCAAAATATTTACTATACCCATATTAAGTTGATAATTTAGACTAATAAATGTAAATAAACAACTCACCAGTAGTTGTGTTTCCTATTTCTCAAGTTGAAAATGGCGAGACTAGTCCGCAGAAAATGAAGTGAATAATATTCAAAATTGATTTAAAATGAATACCATATTTTATTAGTCAGATTTGGACTGGAATATTTTAAATAAAAATAATGTTTTATATCTGAATTATACACAAAACATTGTCACCTTTTAGAAGTTTTCGATTCATTCAGAAGTAACATCGGCCGTAAATCGGCTCAATATCGGCAAATTAGTAGATATTCCGCTATGAAACCGCGCTCGAACCGACGTCGGCTAAAGATCGGCAAACGTTGTGACGAAAAGTTGAAAGTGTCGATTAAAATACAGTTACAACCCTTCTCTGACCTATATTATAATGATTACACTTTCCATAACAAAAAAATGTTGTTTACTGTAGATAATAATGAGTCGGCTGGACGTCGGCTAATAGTCGGAATTGTTATAACAATTGCCATCATTTGACCGCCTCTTCGCCTACAGAGGGCCTACATCGGCTGAAGATCGGCAGATTTTCCGATATTCCGCCTTTTAGCCTATGTAGGCCCGATGTTGGCTTGCTGGCTGGGTTGAAACTGCTATTATTGTGTAGTCATGGCAACAAATTAAGATAAGTTGTGGGAATAACACAACTTAGTCTCCTGAGGTCTTCCTATATTCTTAGGATGTCTTCAACTGTTTAGATTTTAATAATTTGTTCCCAAAAAGTGACTTTAAAGTTTCTCTATAGCTGACATTGATTTTCTTTAAGTATATATCCTTTGTAGAAACTTTGCAAAGGGTATTGTTGCAATTGTTTGACAATATCCCCATTGAGATGCCGAATTTGAATTAACAGAAGTATAATATGAGTTGCAGCAATGTTGAAGTTATTGCAGTAACATTGTCTTAGTAAGAAAGTCTCATTTAAGTTTAATTTATCTCCAACAGCAAGGGTGAAATTTTAATGCTGTGTACTAAAATATGAAAATCCAACTGATCTATTGGGTGAACCTTGGTATAGTCCAACAGAATTTACCTGAGCTTGAACTACCTAATTATAGTAATTACACACTTCACTTACATAAAATTGTGAGTTTCCATACGCGTATTTACGATTATAACAACCGATGTGAGTATAAATCATTTATTAAAAGTGGCATGTAATTGTACTTATAATTTTGAACACATTAGTTTTGGGGTAAACAAATAAGTCAACACTATTATGGCACAGTTTCAAAGTATTTATTCTTATGAAAACAACATAAATTGTTCAGTACGTGGATTTTGCCGAAAGCTTCCGATATTGCGCGATTTACAAACGAAGACAAAAATAGACTGTAAATTTTTATACTGAGTTTAATATATTCTTGCATAAAGGTCAAGCTCAGGTTAGTTCTGTTGGACTATAGCACTAATATGATGTCTTCACTAGAAAACAAACAATTTTAAAAATGTATCCTTAGACTTAGGATATTTAGTTTCAAAGAAGTGAGCATGTCAGTGAGTAACAAGCTGTAGAGATCTAATCTAAATGAGATTGGTTGAATTCTGTTGAACAATACAGTGAGCTAGATAAGGAATGATTTCATGGTTTCATCACTGCATCTCATCTGGTTTTTGATTTCCTTGTGTGAGGAGTTAGTTAAGTTTACCTTGCTTAAGGTTAGAGTGCACTATCTTACTATCTGTCATTTTACTTATTAAGAAACTGAAGGTTTGTTGTGGTCAGGTTTGCATGGTCACAATGAAAACTGACATGCTGTACCAGTAGCATGTTCATGGTTGTCATTGGCAACCTCAGTACTTTCTTCTGTTACACTCTAGAAGTACCGTGGGCAATTTGACTGGAGAAATCTCGTTTTCATGAATATGCATGAGGCATGAGGCAGTTTTTTTCCACAAATTTAGGAAAATGACCCATACCCCTAGAATTTAGAATTTTATGGGCAATTAGGTTTAAATTGGGCTAAAATGTCATGCAAATTTAATAACAAAAGCAGATTTAACAAAATTTAAGTTTTTAGTTTCATTCTTAATTAATTTAATTAGTTAATTACAAAATTTAAGTTTTTAGTTTCATTCTTAATTAATTTAATTAGTTAATTAAAAATCTGATGTTACGATTAAATACTCTTCAATAACAAGGATATCATACTGGGATTTTCTTCACCTGTTTAAGAATTATCACTCATGGAGACTGCCATTTTGAATGGTAACCAGAACCTTAAATATGAAACGTAATTCCATTTGCTGAATTTCCGCATTGGTTTCCTTGTAGAACAAATGGAACTGCCTCGTTAATTATTCATGATATTCCTAACCAAATAGCCCACTGTACATAACACAGCATAACAGAGAAATTATGTATCGTGGGATAACCAACAATGGAAAAAGCATATGCCTAATGTAATTTAACTCTGGTCTGTAGTGCAGATGGTAGCACACCGGGATTTGAAACCTCGTGACCCCAAGGGTTTACGGGTTTCAAATCCCATCCGGGGAGGTTATACCCTTACATGAAAATTTGACTATAATGACAATTTTCCTACATTGATAAGATATATGGAGAAGTTGCTGGCCTTGTGGAAGGGAAGGTGTGTACTGGTTATAGAGAAAGCTCCCGAAAGCTAGGTTAGGTGCGCTGGACTCTGTAAAATGACCAAAATTTTGTTGACATAAACCCAATTAAAAAATAGTAAGATTGTGGTCAGTGGCTTCTGCTTTAAAAATTGTCATCTTAATGCATATACAGCTGAGTAAATGTGGCTTGTCCATGTGTAGTAGAGGTATTATATAAATACAGCAACTGTACTTCCTTGCGTTCAAGCTAGTGTTTATGGCTGTTTATGAATGGAATGGTCCTGGGTTAGAATCTAAGATAGGACCATGGAATTTATACTGGGTTACTAGCATACAGCGCAGGAAACTAGATCTTTATTCTGTGTTCTGAGTAAAGCCAATGCCTTAAACATCATCCCTATTGATTGTTGTTTTATAGAAATGAGCAAAATTATCAACTTGCCTGACTATGACATTGTATTTTCACTTGCTTGAATCAAATTAGTTTGTTCCAGGCATCAGGCTGATGGGCTAAGGAGATGTCTTTTTTTCTGAAATGTAGCTAGAAATCAAAGTGATATGTATTAAAATATAAAATAGGATTAAAATGGAGATAGTGCACTCATATTTTAAGCTTATATTTTTTGGTAACTTTAATGTAGGGATCCCTGTGTTGGATTTCTTGTTTTCTGCATTGATTTTGGCAAGTTTTAGTTCTGTTTTTCATGTTGTGGATTTACAGGCTATGTGTCTACTTGCTGTTGTCTGTCAGCATGTTAACAAGTGGGAATCATAATTAACTGAGAAAATACAAAGAATAGAAACTCTAATAGCTAGCTGTCAATGATTTGCTGTAAGTTTTGTATCTGATGGTTATTTGTCATTGATGACTTGTGCTATTATTTTCTATTCAAATTCCTAACGTAAAAATTCCTGTTGATATTTTTAAATAGAAATAAGGCTGTGGCAATTTCCTGTAGATTAGGGATGAGACGATAATGGTCATCACATTGTACAATATGTATTGATCTGAAAGGAGAAGATATAAATATTTTAGATACCATGTGTTATGGGTAATTATAATAATTGAAAAAATACAAACATTCACATTTTAATTTAAAGATAACCACAACAGAGGAATGCTTCCATTAGTCAGTTTTACAAATACATTAGCAGTAAGGATCACAAAAGAATTAGATAAAAACATTTTTTTTTGGTCAAGTTCTATACAAAAAACAGTGCACAGTTGATGTTAAGTTCTGTGTAAGAACACTTTGTTGCCAAACATTGTTACTGTATTGATATATTGCCATATCGTCTCATCCCTTCTGTAGATAGGATACTTTGATACTTAACCTTTTATTGGGAGAGTTCTTTGACACAATATGACTCTGATATATTAGGTCAGGGTGGTTCTATCTAGCCCCGTTGTGGAGAATGTCTTCTGATACAAGAGGGCTTTGATGTTTTGGGTCAGGGTAGTCTTAGCCCATTGCTGACACAATGTGGTGATGAAATCATGGACTCATTCTTTTCCCCTTCAGTTTGTTATGTTTGAGATGCAGATCCCATTTAGAGTATAGTCTAGATTAACAACCTGGACTAAACATAAGTTATTGTTGTACATATGTACAGACACACTTGTTAGTCAAGTATTCCATGTGCATGTTGTCTGCCAATATGTCATCTCTGCAAACATCTGTATAGTAACAAGGTGAATACTTTTATAAATGATAAACACTTATGCAGGCGTCACACTGTCCCAAAATTGAAACCTGATGGACACACAAATATGCAATTTCAAATTTCACGCGAAGATGGTCCTGAAATAAGTTGACAACCAATCAACATACGAAACAAGTACAATTCCTACGGAAGGCTACGCGATCGCATCCAATCCACACATGATCATTCCTACTAAAGTTTATGCAACATATGCAATTCACACATGGAGTAGTCTACCACAGGACTTGCAAAGGCCATACAATTGGTTACAACATTATAGTGTTAGTGTGATGTGTTTGAATGTAGTCATGAAGCGTCACTTGACCTCTGGGTGGTATAAAAGCGGCAAATTTCAGTAGCTTATAGTATTGGGAGCACAACTAGGTTTAAACGCAAATTTGGATTTGATTTTACTTTATCATGCCACCTAAAGTAGGAAGAGGCAAGGGTGAGGGTCTTGATAATAAATACAGAACCCAGATGAGGAAAGCAGAGGCATGATTTAGAGGTCCAAGAAAACTGTACTGAGCATTCAACTTCTTTTCCACAAAATTACATACAAGCTGAATCCTCGGTTATTTAAGTTCAATATTTACAATTTTTATACATCATGATCCCATCTTGATGTTATCATACCAAAATAGGATGGCAACACAACCGTAGTGGGGGGGGGGCTTCAAGGAGTTGTGTTGCTTTTCTTAGACAATCGAGCATCTTGTTCCCTTTATATTGTCTTCTTGAGGCTAAAAATGCCAGATATAGCACCGAAGATCTCACGCACTAAAGACAAAGACTACAAAATTGACAAGATGGCTTTAAGACGACTTTACAAAGCCTAAAATTGGCATTTTTGACATGCCATAGATTTTCGACCGCTCACAAAGTTATTGCCAGAGTCTGAAAATATTAGCCGGGGTCATGCAATGGCTGAAGATGCCCTCTCAAATGGCCTGGTGTTATAATGATCAGATCCGGATTTGAATATTTCCTTACTCATGTGCCCATCAAGTGCTTATATAGGGACAGTGTGATGCCTGCTTTAAAATTATATTGTTTATCTGTGGTTACATTCCTTTAGAGTCATGTAGATGTATATATAGTACCAACAAACAAGTATACAAACTTTAAGTCTAATATCTTGCTAAGTATTGCAGATATAGGAAAAGCTTTAACATCATACTTTGTTTTACTAATTAAAGGGCAATGACTTCAAAAATAATACATCCATAGTGATGTCCCATCACAGTAAGGTTGATATAGGCCCATTGAATAAGTATGCTAACTTTCTATAAAATATCTTAAAAAATGGTGCTATGAAACAAACTCAGTTTTAGTTTCTACGAGTATCTGTTTTAATATGAGATCTTAAACATGAAAAGTCTGACAACTTTGACTTAACAGTATGACTTGATTAAGTGATAGTTTACTCCTTTGGTGGAAAGAAATGAGATTTTTTCAACAAATATCAAGTATTTTCACTTAGTTTTATAAAAATAGACTGTATCTTAAGACACAAACATTGTTAGTTAATTTAGTAAATTGATGACAAGTTTATAATTATGCATGGATTCTTAGATAATAACACCGAGATGAAATTTTAGACTTAAGACTACATAGACTTACTTGAGAGACAAAGTTAAACAATAGGCTGCTTTCTGGGTACAATGTCCCTACATTATTCTTAACTAGCCATAATGTTGATTTTTTACTGTAACAGACAACATGTGCATGGAAAACTATACCTTGTTATTGAATTAATTAATGTTACTTAACTTAAGCCTACTTTGGATCAGTTCCAGATTTAGCTCAGGGAATTTTGCGTAATTGCAATGCACAGTTAATGCGCATGTTAATATATTAACTTGGTTGAACATTGTGTGTGCAGTTACCACCACTGTGGTCATTGGTTCTGTTGTGGAACTTTCATATAGCATGTTGATCATGAGTTGAAGTGAGTTGACTGTTGTCCTGGTAGTAAAACAAGCTGGAAAATGGTAATGATTTTCCTAAATGTTTTTTGTATGCTTGATTTGTTTTCAAGATGCAGATTTGATAAATATTGGATATTACATTGCCTTCCATAAGTTCCTTCATACTTTTACAATTTACATAGTACTCAATGGAGTTTTAAAAGGTTGTAAAAACTAAGTATTGTTAAATGAATTTTAATTTTGCTTTTAAAATCAAATTCTTATTATTTTGGATATGGAATCACAAAATATTCCAAAACTTGATGTTGGTTCATTGTGATACATTTACCATAGTTTTGGAGACTGATTTAAAACTTGCTGCAATTCAAAAATGAAATGTACCCTCAGAAAATTTGTTTCAATTGCATGAATAATGAACTAAATAAATGTTATAATTTTACTTCTTGGAACTTGGAATCGGCGATTTAATTATTTGTATTGTGAAGAAACTTTTGGAGGGCAGTGTATATGAATATAAAGATAAGATGGTTGTAGTCTGTGATCCTGGATGTCACTGTCAGTCTATCTTTGAGCAGGCTGTAAAAATAACCCAGTGGTCTGTATTTTGAGATCAAAGAGTCTATTCTGACACCTGTTTAAGTTGATAAATAATTTGATGTCAAAAATCAGGTCTAAATGCAAATTTTTTCCTTGATACTTCCAAAATTAAATTTGCACTGAGAGTAGAAGATGAGAATACCCCACAGTGTCACGACTGACAATACTGTCTGGTTTTTTCAACTCTCCTGTATTTACATGTTATAAATAATTTAGAAATATTTTCTGGATTTCATATCTCTTAATTTTTAATCCCTGTCTCTTGTTGTTGTACTCAGTCAGTACTTTCAGTTTTATTTTACTACCAGTGGCAATAGTTATAGTTGGTGCAGTAAAATCATTCAGAGGTTAATTAGGTTTATTTTTTTTTACTTGGGTCACAATTAGGGCTGCTTATCTTGGCCAAGGTCGCGATACGATACGTATCACGATATATGCCTCGCGATTACGATATTAATCGCGTTACGATTTAAATTGTAAATTTGGTATGAATGCATTGACAAATTATGATATTTTTTTCAAACAATCATAAAATTAACAAAGTTATTAATTACCCTTACTTAGCACAAAATAAAATCATCAAAACAAATGTTATCTTTGTTTAATGACTATTGAGAATAAGAAGTAAACTGTAACTTAGATTGCAATTGCAAGTTAAATGCTATAGATGTATACATTGTAGTATATTTTGTTTTTCACTGAATCGCGATTTTTTAGGACACGATTTGATACACCTGCTCGCCCCATTTTTCCCCCAGAAAAATCCGTAGAACATATGATCAACTTGTTGTGGCCTTAAGTTTATTTATATTCTCTGTAATCAAACTAATGATGAATACTAAATGTCGGTGATTACAAAAATATCCTGATGAGAGTTGCATGGGCAGCTAACCAATATGTGTCTGTTGCGTTCTGTTTGTTTTGGTTTCATCTATTTGTAGGAAAAGAAAGTTGTATAAAAATGTCATTTTTTATGCAAAAATGAATATAAATTAAATATGGTCCTAAAAAGTGATCAAACCCAGGTCGATAGCGCAGTTGGTAGCGCGCTGGGATTTGGATACTTAAAATTGTGCCTGAGGGGGTGCGGGTTTGAATCTGGGAAGGTTATACCCTCCATGAAAATTTGACAATAATGTTGATTTTCCTCCATTGATAAGATATTATGGAGAAGTTTCCGGCCTTGTGGAAGGGTAGGTGAGTACTGGTTATAGACAATGGTCCAGGAAAGCTAGGTTAGGTGCACTGGACACCGTAATAATAATTGTGTTGATACTAGACATGCCAAGATTCACCGGAAAGTCGATTCGATGCGATTCGATATTTTTTCTTCTGATTCGATTTTTTTTCGATTCGATTCATCTTTTAGAAAAATTTACTCTAAATATGCATTTATACATTCATTTGAGACTAAAACTATTTATTATTGATAAAATAAAAGTGTTACTCAAATTAGATTCACATGAAACCCGAAAATCTGCTAAATTAAGATTGCTTCTTTAAATAGGAAATGGACTGGGTAAGAATATAAAGGTCGCGAAAATGTATCATTAATGTAATATCAACTAAAACATATCTATATATCAGTGTTCACGTTTACGCCGTAAACATATCTATTTACGCATAAAAATCGCCAGGGATGAAAAAAAATCAAGGACGAAACGCTTTTCCACGGGAAATATGACACTTTCTGAGCTGTTTTGCGATATAACCGTAGTAAATGGATTTTTTCGTTCAATAAAAATGACCTGTTCGATGTTTAAGTGCATTTCACATTGGTTTAATCGATTTATTTCTCATTGGGCAAAGTTTATCGTTCACGAAAGTTAGCTGGAAGCAAGTGGGATGAAGCCGTGTTTAGATAACGCACCTTGCGTAGCAACCACAAAATGGCCGCGCCGCCAATCAAGAAAGTTAAACACAGTCGCCATTCCAAGAATCTTGGCTATTAGATAAAGAATTTAAAGACTGGTCCTTATCAAGACATAAAAATGCAATTTTTATTTTCCTATCTCATGTTTCGACACACATATATTTCATTGACATCTTATTTTTGATCATACCAGTGCAATCTTGTATGACGTCACTGATAGCGTGGCTACACTTTGCAATTAAGATGAATGTGCTTTATGTTTAAAAAAAAAAGAGATGCACTTATAAAATTATCTAAGTTTACTTCTTTCGTGGTCAATTTTCCAATATTTTACCAATGCAAAATTGCCCAACATCTTTGCATGTCGATTTTTGCAATTATAAGCGTGGGAATATTTTTCATTCTCGGTCGATTAAACACACGTCCATTTTTAGAAACATGCAATAGGCATGCGAAAAAAAATGTTACAAGGTAAAAAATCACGCTTTAGAAAGCTGTACTCGTTATATTGTCCACGAACGCTAATCAGGTTTTAATTGCCTGACCATCATATTTATATGTTCATTTGATTCAATGCTTTTAAATATTATGTTATTCAAAATTTTACTTTTAAAATTATACTTATTTAGACGAGATGTTTTGATTATACAGAAAAATTGCTTAATTATCTTGTAGAATGTAGGGGTAATTATTTTGTTACCTGATTTTGATATGTGCTGGGTCCGTTTTTTCAGAAGGAAAAAAATATTGACATGCTATTTTTTTCATTTGTCTAAGAAATAGTTCTTGGATATTTTTGCATCATGTAACAGACTGAGTGCTCGCAGTAATAATTTTGCTTGTTTAAAACTTTCCATGTTTCATTACAGTTGATTTTTTAGTACATGGATGCTGCAACGGCCCTTGGTTACAATAAAAATTTAACCATTTTCAGCGAGTGTTATGTCCTTGAAAACGTTCAAAAATGTACATAAGAAATGAAATCATCGATTTTTAGTTGTAATTTCAGTCTTCTCTGAAATCACATGATATACACACTTTGTTGCCTTAAGTGCGTCAAAACAAATGACACCAGGATAAGCATCAACATTTTTATAATTCTGGACTCATCACATTTGAATTGGGACTCAATATGTTTTACACCACTGAGTCCCGGGACTCTGTGTATATATACAACTTAAAACATAAATTGTTTCAGAATATGCAGCTCTTAATATACTGCAAATAATACCTTGCTACTTGATTCAATAAAGGGAAATAACCGTTGCGGGGAGTTAGTATCATTTAGGTGCCCTTTTGCTTTTTTGCTTATAACTTAAGTAGATACGTTTAAAGGTCAGTATCGAATTGAAATTCATGGGTCCCGAATCGAAATCGAATCGGCGCCCTTGCAGTCGAGTTTCGATGTATCTAGTTGATACGGCGTTAACTCAAATAAATGAATAAATTATATGTCAACATAGCCATGTGAAAAGCTAGTTGTAATTCATATCATTCATATTGAAGTCCATGTAATATTAATAAAAACATCATAAAACCCTGCTGATTTAAATAAATATTGATCACTATTTTATTTATACATGTAGTGATAAATTAAAATGATAATAATTATAATAATATAGACTTTATTTAACAATGGATACACATTTTGATGAATCCAATCTTCAATGTGGACCTCTGATAAAACTTGTACAAGTTGTTTACAATACATATTTACATAGTGAAAACATCTAATAAATTCATAAATTGAACCCGGGTAGATAGCGCAGTTGGTAGAGCGCCGGGATTTGGATACTCGTGCCCGAGGGGGTGCAGGTTCGAATCCCACCCAGGGAGGTTATACTCTTTCATGAAAATTTGACAATAATGTCGATTTTCCTCCATTGATCAGATAATATGGAGAAGTTTCTGGCCTTGTGGAAGGGTAGGTGAGTACTAATAATAGACAATGGTCCAGGAAAGCTAGGTTAGGTGCGCTGGACGCTGTAAAATGACCTAAATTGTGTTGATACGGCGTTAACTCCAATAAATAAATAAATATTCATAAATTGAATACAGAAGTATTGTAGTAAGTATCTAAATACACAGGGTAAATGTATGTGCCACTGACCGTTGAAATAAAATTTAAAAATACATTTTATATCATTAATAAAACCATTGCAGTTACTTAAGATTATTAAGTACAACAGTAAATTCAATCAATGTCTATATTTTAATAAAGTATTTGTTGTCCAAAATTAAATTCAGTTCTGAGTTACACAGCCACCCTTTTATACAGTAGAACTGCTGTATGATACAGTGCATAGAAGTTGAGAATTTTGCATGTTGTGAAAGTGAAAGTGAAAAGTTGAGAAAACACACAAAACTTGATCACAAAAATCCCATACAATAATTGTATGTCACATTGAGAAAACAGGACATTAGCAAAGACTGGACAGTCTGGTCAGTCCTGAGACTGTGTAATATTGTATGTCACATTGAGAAAACAGGACATTAGCAAAGACTGGACAGTCTGGTCAGTACTGGGACTGTGTAATATTGTATGTCACATTGAGAAAACAGGACATTAGCGAAGACTGGACAGTCTGGTCAGTCCTGGGGCTGTGTAATATTGTATGTCACATTGAGAAAACAGGACATTAGCAAAGACTGGACAGTCTGATCAGTCCTGGGACTGTGTAATATTGTATTTCACATTGAGAAAATAGGACATTAGCAAAGACTGGACAGTCCGGTCAGTCCTGGGACTGTGTAATATTCTCAGGTTCAACTGTATCTAAAAATTGAATGACAAGACTTTCAGTTGTGAAAACCATTGTAACATTTAGTTGTCAAATAATGTTCAAACCTTTATTTTGTAATTTTTGTACCATTTGACTGCATTGAAAGAAAAAATATCTGTGTAGTAAGGGTTTGAAATCATCTCCGGGAGGTTAATATACCCTTCCATGAAAATATGTTGAAAATGTCAATTTTTCCTCCATTTAATAAAGAAGTTGCCGGTCTTATGGAAGGGTTGGTGAGTACTGGTTATTAAGTGTCCAGGAAAGCTAGGTTAGGTGAGCTGTCCACAGTAATATAAGTTATTGTTTTGACACAGTGCTAAACCAGTATATGAAAATAATCACTGCAATGTTTTCTTAAATTAATTAAGTAATTCCTTAAGTTTATTAATTGTACACATGTAAATGTATTGATTAATATTGTGAGGTTTCATTGAAAAAATCATACTTAAGATTTGTTAAATTAATAAAATCAAAACGAAGTCTTTTCTTCAATGCCATACAGCCTGAGCACCTAAGTACCTAATTCAACCTTTAGAATGAGAGTATGCCAAGTGTGGCAGTGTAAAATCATTGTTCACATATAATGCTACATATTAATAGAACGATAGTCTTACCTTCACTTCATGTATCAAAACAAATGATGTCATACATCGTTAAATGATTTTATTTTCAGTATAAATGACTAAAATAAAAAATATTTCAAAATATATGTAGTTGTTACTAATGATGCTAGGTAGTGATCTACTATGGCTAAAGTCACATTGAAGAAAAAAAATGCTCATACAAGAATAGAAATAGAAAGAAAGAACAATATGATAGATAAAAATAGGATAGAAAAAAAGAAAATGAACATAAAAGGAAATATAAATATGATAGAAAAAAGAAAAATAACAAATCTGGAAATCTAGATTATAGAATACAAAAAAAGGATAACTTGTCCAAACAGACTTAAGTCATGTATTGACCATGGTTCAGGGTGGTTATACTGTTTAAGATTGTTGGATTGAAGTAAACCTTATGTACTTGTACAATGGACAGTAGTCGGGTATAGTATGGGAATCTAGCTAAGGTGCTTCTACATATATACAGTACTTGTATTGAAGTACACAAAGATCTACCAGAAAAATGATCATTGTTTTTTTTACCAGTAATGATGTATTGTAGCTTTATTTGTTCTTTGATACAGGAAGGAGAGGGTATAGAGTGTTATTCTTTAATTTTAGGTATAGCAATAATTGTTTATGTGAATGTGATATTTACATGTGCTCATGACTTAGTGTACTATAGATAAAGGTTGATATCTGGTATAAAGTATTAGACTGATGATCTGTATGAATATGACTTTAAGGGCTGAACAAAATACTAGTGTTAATTTAAAAATAAAGGGGAGTTACAAAAAGGGGTTTCGTTCAGCCCTTGACTTTAAAATAATATGTAATAACATGTTACATGTGTATCAAAAATAAATGTAGAAAAATAAGGTCTGTATGCTATGATTATTGATATTTTAATTTTCAATGCAGTTCACTAATGAAATGTTATACTGACATTTGGAAGTGTTTGCCAACTTATTACTTATATAATTATGTTACAAAGTTATTTTACAAAATCATGGCTTAATCATGTTACAATGGTTTTAAAATGATCATTTTAATAATTTTGAAATATATAAAATAATGTATACTATCAGGTTAACAGGCGCCTTCCCCTCTTGAAATTTCTTTAAAATCATCCAGTTTTCCCCAAATTTGGAGTTCACCTTGGATATTTTGTTCCCCTTTCTATGAAACTGTGATAGAATTTCTTCAAATGTTCTCTATATAAAAAGGCCCCAGGCCCCTTCCCCAAGTACTGAATAAAAGCTCTGACTATTGATAAATTTTATTAAATTGTCACTGGCACATACATCAACAGTTAAACAACGCTGATTGGCGTACTTGAATTACCGATTATGATTTAGTCTTAACACAGAAAATTATAAATCTCAATAAATATTAAAGTAACCAATAATTAGTGATTTCAATTACTAAGACATCAATGATTTGTCAAGCCTCTGAAAAAATATTTTGTAGTCAGTAACACCATTTGAATAACTAGTGTAAACAGTATCATATGTAGGGCTGCTACGATTTGATACATCGAAACTTGATTGCGAGGGAGCCGATTCGATTTCGATTCAGCATCCGCGAGTTTCGATTCGATGCTGACCTTTAAACATGTCTACATAAGTTATAACGATAAAAGCAAAGGCCCACCTAAAAGACAAAGTATGTTGACAGTAATACTGGGTTTCGCTTTGTTACATTTCTCTAAAAGTTTCCATTACGATTTTAAGTAGCATGTCTTGGAAACTCTGTTCCAAAAATATATTTGTAGTATATGCCCGGATCCTACGCTAATTTGGTCAGTGTATTTGCATTTTACTTGTTCTGACAAACCGGACGTTTAGCTCCGCTGGCACAAGTCGAGGTTTGATGTTAGTTAATTCAAATTTTAATATATTTGCCTACCCAGTGTAGGTTTATGTTATATGTACAATGGTATATCAAGAACTGCATCTTTCTACAATTTATGCTCCATGCTGTCTACACGTTGTTAGTCGAAATTACATTAATAATACATTTTCGCTACCTTGACATTCGTACCCAATCCATTTCGTACTTAAAAAAAGCAAATATTAATTTAGCAGATTTTCGAGTTTTGTGTTATCAAATTTCAGTAACACTTTTATTTAATCATATTATTTAGATTTAAGCTCAAATACATGTATAAATGCATATTTGAAATAAATTATATTAATAAATGAATCAAATAAAAAAAATCGAATCGAAAGAAAAAGTATCGAATCGACCTTCCAGTGAATGATTGCTGCTCTAATCATATAGTTAAATGAAATGTTTCTGATTGTATCTAAGTCTGTACATGTGTACCATCTTGGGGTATAAGGTCATGTTCATTTTAATTCATTAGATGTATAAATTAATTACTTTGTGATTGAACTATTTAACTTAAGAGTGCAAAAAAAACTGAGTTTAAATCAAACTTAATTAGATTATATTTTACATTGATTTAAATTTATGTGCACATTGTATTTCTGTCTTGAAAATTGCTGGAAAAAATTTTTTGTTACCTTTTTTGCCTAATGCTACTTGTTTGATTGAGTTTATAGCACATTAGCGTAAATATTTTGTATGAGAAATAATTATATTGGCTCAATGAACCTAATGCTCCTCTGAAAGAATTTACTGCACCAACTTTCCAGCTGTCATGATCTTCATGCTCATTGCAGCTTTATATTTGTGATCACTTTTTGTAAGTATGTCTGTTTGTCCCTCAGTCTGATAGTCCCCTACTTCTCTGCATTTCAAACATTACAAACTGCATCCCCCAAACTTAATTGAATACAAAAAAAATGCTGACACAGTTGAAAGGAGGGATTGAGTTATAGCGATAACTCCGGCATACAACTCAAAGGAAACTTAAATATAACTGGCCTGGATATTTCCGGTCATACTGCATTGATACTCGAGACCACTGAAGATTAATGTAGGGTTATTGGTCATATTGCGTGGCTTGGGGGAGGGTTTTTGGCATTATTTTGAAATAATCTATTCTAACTGACTTTTTGTTTGTTTTTTGCTTTTTTATTATAATTTCTTCTCTAAGGTTACAAGATACTGTGATATAAGATACTTTGGTAGGAATTATTTGTATTGTATTGTACAAGGGTGTGAAATTTCAAATTTATTCTACTTATATCTGTTTATCTCCTGTCCACTGCAAAATTTCGCTTGTCTAAAGATTAAAAAAAGTATTTTTCTACTGACAATTAGGATATTGTTTCTTGTCAACTACTTTAGTATGACTTTGACAAGTCAGCCATTGAAATTCCACACCCTTGTATTTATTATGATTTAAAGCTCTCCTAGGCTATAAGCTCAGGGTGAGCTATTAGGATCACTCAATGTCTGTCGTCTGTTCACACATAGTTTCCTTAACGCTCTAGCAAGCACACTTTTGCCTCAATTGTCTTGAAACTTAGTATGGATGTTAGCCCCAATCATATCTCGGATATGTTCAGCATGGGTTCCCTTAGGTCCAAAAGTAGGTCACAGAGCTCAAATATGTTCAAACATAGGTCACAATTCCTTCCATGGAAATCCAAACTTTCTACAAATGAAATATCCTGGAATTTTGTCTGGAATTTTGATTTGATAAAATCCCATTCTGATTTATGTAAGTGTATTTTAGGGTAAAAATCTAGGTCACTATGAACCCGGTTGATAGCGCAGTTGGTAGGGCACCGGGATTTGGAATCTCAAGCCCGAGGGGGTGCGGGTTCAAATCCCACCCGGGGAGGTTATACCCTTCCATGAAAATTTGACAATATTGTCGATTTTCCACCATTGATTAGATGATATGGATAAGTTACTGGCCTTGTGGACGGGAAGGTGAGTACTGGGTATAGACTATGGTCCAGGAAAGCTAGGTTAGGTGCGCTAGACGCTGTAAAATGACATAAATTGTGTTGACACAGCATTAACTCCAATTAATTAATAAATAAAAATAAATAAAACTAGGTCACTATGCCCTAAAATGGAAATACCTTGTTGACACTTTATAGGCTTCATTTACATCCTGAATATCCTTGAAAGTTATCTTTATGGTTGAGCCACAGCCTACATAGTGGTTAGCATGTCTAACTTCTAATCCGGAGGTCTTTGGTTCGATCCCCGTCGCGGTAGGTCATACCCTATACATGAATTGTCAGCATCAAGGTAGTGTAAGTTAGTACTGGTGATAGAAAAGTGTCCAGGAAACTGTAGTAGGAAGATCTGGCCATCATATAGAAAACCTAAATATATATAAGTTAAATGCCACATTTAAATCAATTAAAATAATCTGTATGGTTAGTTTGATTATTGCTAGGTCCAGTTCAAGTATGGGTCCCCTAAGGTCAAAAACTAGGTCACATTGCTCAAATATGAAAAAAATCTTATCACAAAATGCCATATTTCCTATCGGAATACCCTGAAATTTTGTGAAAAAGTTTTTAAGTTTAACTGGGGTCAAACATTAGGTCACCTCGCCCAGATATGGTAGAACTTAGTTTACACTGTTGAGGGGTAATTTTACTATCATACCACATACCAAAGATTTCATTCCTTGATTCTTATATTTTTCTGATTTATGTATATTATCCATGGTATTTGGGTGAGCGAGAAAGGGCTATCATGGCTCTCTCATTTATGTGTTTGATTGTTGTACATTGAACATTTCTAAATTTATGTCATCTTTCTTGTCAATTTTTCAGTTTACTCAGAGTGTAACTATGGTTTTGCTTCAGCATTATAAACATCAACATCTCACGTAAGTATAATGTTATTCTTGTCATTACTTAATACTGAAAATACCACAGGGAATTGTCAAGTTACCTCCCTTTGATTTTTCAAACATACCTTTTATATACTTATATATATCGTCGACGTACCTAAGTTCGCGACCAACCTTGATTCGCGGCCAATTTGTTTATGTTCATACTCTCGCGAAATTTCGAAATCGAGGCTATAACCTGACGTCACGTTTACTACTGGGTTTACTCTACAGTATTGATCTGTTAACTTAAACAGAATGCATTTTAAATAGTTTTTTTGCTAAATTTGTTTGAGATTACACAATTACACACTTTTTCTTATTCCAAAATATGTTGATTTTAACATTAACAATTTATTTACCGAAAACATAAAAATTACTTAACCACAACGTTTGTCTGCAATGTTTTTCGTCAAATTTGTGATACAAGACACACACAAAATTATTGTTAATTGGCCTTTTTCAATGACGTCACAGCCCGCGAATCTAAAGTACTTGTTTTAAGATGGCTGCCGTAATACAGTCGTAGTTTGTTTTTATGTGTTTCAACTGTTTTTTATTGCATTTCGGACAGGATTATTAATTGATTGATATTGGTGCAAAATAAAATGATAGTGTCAATTAAGCAGGTTAACAATGACATTAAATGTTTTAAGTGACTTTTTATGTTTTGAATGCTTAACACCGCGGATCAAGGTTAGTCCTGGATACAAGGGGTACAACTGCAATTATGATATTATCAATAAGTATATGAAAGGTATGTTTGAAAAATCAAAGGGAGGTAACTTGACAATTCCCTGTGGAAAATACGGATTTACTTAATAGTTCATTTCCATAATAAGCATTTGTATATGGTATCTATGAACAATTATCTACTACTATCTACTACTATTTCTTTTTTTGCATCAAACGATTCTAATAACCCAAATTTTCTCATGATTCAATGACTAACACAATGCTGCTGATATACTCTTCATATACAGTCTTTGTAGACTGGCAATTTGGCCAAAAGGCTAAGTTATATGACAAGTTATTCGTTTGTTTGGTATTACGCCATAGCAACACATTGTATAGGTCATATAATGGCGGTCTACTAAGCGCATACTTTTGTCAGTGACTGACAACTGCCCAACATAATAAAAAATCATTGGTAGGAGGGAGAATGGCCGTAGAAATAGTTTATGACCAAGCTCCATGAAAGTATGTACCGCCCGGCAATTGAACCCTCAACCTGTTAATCAGTAGTATTGGGTGCTACCAACTGAGCTAGCCGGCGGGCTATACAAGTAAAAAACTATTGACAATTCTATTCCACAATTTTTATTAATCGGAGAAATCGGTTGGGCTCAACTGACTGACTTTCCGATTATAATCATTTGGATGCCAAAATTTATATCGCTTAATTCTGGTCATTGTCTTTCATAACCATGCAAAAAATACATCTATTTCAATGATTTGAATGTTGTCTATCATTATTTGATATTTAATTCTCTTGCTTCTTAACTTAATGTAAACAATATGGCACCAGTTCACTCATCTGAGTGAAAAAAAAAAACACAAAGTAAACTATTTTACATGCATGGGTGAAAGTTTTCAGGCATATGCCTGAAGTTCAGGTTTTCACAACAAATTAGACTATGTTTTGCTATTAAATTATGAAGAAATATGATTTCAAATTACAGTTTTCAGGTTTTTCAAAATTTTCATCTTGCACCCATGTACATGTCTTCATGTTTATTTGTGTCAATGGATTGTTCTAGGATATCATCATGCAGTCTTCCCTTTAGTTGGTTTACAGCACAAGTCCTGTTGGGCTACCAGGTAGCAATTTTCACTAGCTCGAATCAAAAAGAGAAAAAGGTTTGTCAGTTATATCTTATTTTTGTTCATCTAAGGCATCAAACAATATAACTGATCTATTTTTTTCACCATTTTGTCACCTATTTTCGCGAGCATCAACACAAAGAATTAAAGGCCCCTCAGGCAGAAAAGTTTGTTTTGATCATGTGTATTTTATTGTATTTATTGAGAAACATATATTCATGCTAATTTTGAAAATCATTTGTTTCAGGTGTGTGACAACTGACTAGTGTGTGAGCTTTTCATTGTGTGGCGGGGTATTTTCAGCCGAGGAAACTGTGGTGTGCCACCTAACTATAATGGTAAGGGGCAGTTAATCCAGACTAATGTGACAAATACTTACTTAGTCTCTACTGACAGCTCATGTTATTTGAGGGAGACTAATAGTTATGTTATGAATTTACTTCCCTTATGTAATGATGGTTGTCACATGACTTGAATAATGCTGGTAAAATGGAAAAATGTAAACAATTGATGTGATTTCTTTTTGCTACTCTATAAATGAAAGATTGGTGGACGTATTGAGCAAAAAAGAAGACAAATTAAAGAGACTTCCTAGTATACTTATTTGTTATAGCGCTTAGTAACACAGAAATAGATGCAAACAGGGTACAGTTAAAAAAAAGAAATATTAAAATCATTTAACTATTAACTGCTTTTACAACTTTCTGAAACTCTATTTAGTACACTGTACATTGTGAATGTGTGAAGGAACTTTTGGGAGTGCAGTGTATATACATGTACTTACAATTTAATTCTCTTCATAGAACATATGTAGGATGTCTGACTGCTGCAGTATGACCAAAACAGTGTTGAATTGCCCTATACATGTACATTACATAACATGATATCTTGGGTTGAAGTTATCTTCAACTTTACAGTAATTGTTACAGCATATTATTCTGGAAGTGTTCTATTTGTTACCATTGCAACATGTTCTTACTTAGGCCACAACAAATTGATCATATGTTCTATGGCTCGCTCGCGCCTTAATTTTGACGGTTTTTACAAAAAGAATATTTTTATTTCCTCGCTCGCTCATAAAAATTAGGTCAAACCGCTATATAAAGCAAGTGAATAAAGACTTTATTTTTTTCTTGTCTTCGCTCGCTGGCCCCATTTTTTTTCAGAAAAATCCGTAGAACATATGATCAACTTGTTGTGGCCTTATCATCCTTTAAAAATTCTAAGTTATTAACTTCAAGTTGTAAACTGTTTCAGAGTTGCATTGTAAGAACAGGCCAGATGATGCTGCTGTCAGAAGACATCAAAATTCTGTGATAATCTTGAAGGATATAGAAGTGTTTGTCGTTGTGATAATCCTTTGATGTTACAATAGCCTATATTACCAGTATGTATAGTCAACTTGTTCCTTTATTGATTTAGTTTTTAGCGGGAGTTTTCAACAACAAAAATCGGCTCCGTTGTCAATAACAATTGTGTCAAAGTTTTCTCTTTACCCTATATTTCTGCCACTTATTGTCAGATCTTTATGAAACTATGTACAATGTTAACATACCATGTGATTAACAAAATTAAAAATAATCACAACTTTGCCTGGCTATATTTTGGATTATTTACCTTTGTAATTTTTGTGTTAAAAGTTTTTATTATGTTGGATATCTCTGTCATTTATGGTTAGATCTAAATGAAAATCGGGCTTTTAATGTTTTTTCAACATTACTTTTTTTGTTGCACCATATTGATGCTTCTTCAGTTTCTTAGGCATTCTGCTAACCTTTTAGCATAACTGGACCATTTTCTGTACCTGTCCTTAAAAAAGTTGAAATGCTGTTTAAAGGTATACAGGCAAATGACTGAGCCTAAAGTATAGAACTAAGTTAAACAATGTTAAGTACACAGGGTTCCCACGCTACCGGGAAATTGGGAAAAGTACGGGAATTTCATTACGTGCGCTCCCGGCCGTGAAAAGGCCGTGATTTTTACGATTTTAGGAAAAATCCGGGAAAAGACCGGGAATCGGTACGAAATGGTTTGAGTACGAAATCGAGTACGAAACCGGATTTTATACCAAACTTTTGTGTAATACGTCATCAAGTTATGCGGTAAATAATTGACGGATATCTACGAGAAGGTGTCGTTGTTTTACGCCGAGTTTGTTGTCCAATCAACAGTTATTTTTCCCCGGGTATTATCGGAAGTAAGTAAGCGTCTGTCTGATGTATTTGTATGGGTCTGTCTGATGTTGCTGTTGGCTGCTCATTATCCCAATTTTTATCCTGAAATCACGAAAAAATAACTATGGATACTGAGTAGGTGTAACTATTGAAGATGGACTAGTCCATTGTGGAAATTCAGCAATATAAGGGTTATATTAAAGACCAGAAGGGTCATCGTTGACATAATTGTAATGCTGGAAGTCTGGAAAAAACCTGGAATTCTCAAATTGAAAACCTGGAATTTTTCCAAAAATCCTGGAAAAAACCTGGAAAAAGTCTGGAATTTCGGTCCATGTAATTACCGAAATACAGCAGATTTCCCGAAATACAGCAGATTTCCCGAAATACACCCGAAATACAGTTTGTCAATTGGTATAGTACGCGTAAAATCCTGTTTAAACTATGAATTATGAATATGGTGCTTTAAAATATATTATATTATTAAAATACGACCAACTGAAGGTGTTAGTAATGAATGATGTTAGAAAAAGTAAAATAATTGGCCGTGACGTTCTATAAATGTACATGTATATAATTAACCCGAAATACAGTATGTTTAAATTATGAATTATTGATATATTAGTGGCGTTTAAACGCTGATAGAATTTATTACTATTATTATTAATAATATTGTTCTGATTTGAAACAATAATTGTATTTTGTGTCACGTAACGCTAAAATATCGTATTTTTATATATTTTATGTTGGAAATGTAGACTTACATCATTGTTTGTTAGATTACTACTTGTACAATATATTTCATGTTATATTTTCAGACGTCAAGCAGGAAATTGTATTGAAATGATTGTTTATATTGTATATTATGTTGTATATCATGTTCAATTTAATTTTCAAAAAAATGATGTGTAATATCACTTATTAGTCATCAAGATATTGTCACGATTTGCATGAAACTGTATGATTGTTCATCAAGGAACTAGAAACAGCACTTCAGAGCAATTATTCAAGAACTACTATGAAGATAAAATAAATTAAGAGTTATAAAAAGTGAAGAAAAATGAAGATGAATAACAAATTATTATTATGATTTTATCCATTTATTTCACATACTTTGGTAACAATTTTACTCTATAAATATACATTTATACAAATATACTACAGTTTTTATTAAGTTTTTCTAAAACAGTTCTGAACACAACATTGAAAAAGCTTCATCCCTTTGTTATCATACCCTAGGTGAACCTTGTCATCCAACATCCGTGTTCTATAGGAAATTTTTTGTCCTAATTGTATGAACTCACAAGTGTCATTTTGATAGTAATAATCCTTCAATTTCTTATTCAACGAGTTTCTCATCTTGTTGAAGGTCTCAGTAGATATGTGTGTGAATACGGGACAAAATCCTCTTTCAATTATACTAGCTAGAAAAATCTTCTTCACTCCATTATCTTGTAGAGACTGAGATTTTAATTAACATCTCATAATTATCGCTTATAAAAGTATGAAAAACAAAATATTATTGTTTCGTAAGTGTTTCTGTATATAAGCTGGATCAAATTTCTATACGTCAAAACGATTCAATATCTATGATATTGACATCAATATTTTTCTATCTTTTTTGATTAGAAAATTTCCAAATCTTTTTTGATAATAATAATTCCAAATCATTTTTGATAAAAAGAAATCTAAATCATTTTTGATTAAAACATCATAAGACAAATTTGATTAAAATTTTATAAATTAATTTTGATTTAAAATTTTGCATTTTTATAATTAATAACATATCTTTGTTCGGCAAAGTAATTCAGTTTAGATATTTTTTGTATTTTCCTAACACGAAATTATGGCCGCGTTCCCGTGCAAAATTTGTTTCAATGAATGTATTCAGGACACAATTCAATGTTCAAATTGTAATCAGTGGCTACATAGGGAATGTTTGGATATGAGTAAGGATGAGTTAAATTCATGGTCTGAAAGGAGTTTAGTTTTTTTGTGCAAGTGTTGTTCATTTAATGGATTGGATTATGATGCAGAGTCAGCTCTCAAAAGGTAAGTTGTTAATTATTACGTCACTTTTAGTTTATTGTTTTAAATGTATCAAGTTAGATTCAGGAGTTAATTGTAATGAAACATACGATGATACGAGTACATGTATGTCGGTATTATACAGTTCCAGCCAAAAGTTTTTTGAGACATTTAGTACGGGATTTCAATAATTAGCTAAATTATGACATTATTATTTGTTTCACTGAACTGATTTAAAAGTATCTCATTATTGTGCGTTGTCAGCATTTATTGTTCAATCTCATTTTATTTAATATACAATTGAGTAGATCGATACTGAGTGACATCTATATCAATTGTAGGTTGGAATTGGCTCTACAGTCCAGAAAGAAGAGTCTGTTATATAATGTTTGCAAATCAGAAAGTTGATTGATACTTACAATGTTTCTTTTACTGAGAATACTTACTCTTTTTGTACTTCTGATATAGATGATATTTCAGTTTCTGTTTTAAATCAATTTCATCCAGCAATTTCGTCTGTACCTGTAAAAACTGTAGGTGACGGGAACTGTTTTTATAGAGCTATTTCTTTGGCACTTAATGGAAAACAAGATGAACATGCTTTATTAAGATTATTATGTTCTTTAGAACTTATTGAAAACAAAGATTACTATTCTAAGTCTAATTTTTTTGGAGATGATAGGATTTTTCCTAATGATTTTTCTAGGTTACTACATGATGTTATTGTTTTAAATAGCTTTTCTGGGATGGAGCAATTTTATATCATGAGTGCTGTTCTATGTAGATCAATAAAGTCATATTATCCACCCCAGGAACACTCTGATTTCAGTTCTGATGCGTACACTAAAAAAGTTGTAGGTAGAGGGTGTAAGGACACTACACCAAGTATAACTATTATGTGGACTCAATGTACTGATCCTACTGATGTATTGTTACCAAATCATTTTGTTCCTCTTCTAAATAAGAATATGTTTACAGATAATAAGACAAAGTCTGTTATTCTTGAAAATAATGATATTATATATTGTTCAGATGACAGTAGTATTGATTTGACTGAAAATCCAGAATCATTTAATGAAAATTCAGACATGTTTAATGAGCCTGATATTGATTTGACTGAAAATCCAGAATCATTTAATGAAAATTCAGACATTTGTAATGAGCCTGAAATTGACACTCCAGTTCCAATTTTTGATACTAAATATAGTGGAAAATTAAATGGAAACGGATGCAGGTCGATCTCTTGTCATATCAACATTGATATGTGTTAAAGACATCCACCTGTAACTGAACGCTCATTAACCAGATTAAAACATTAACATTACTAATCAATTGACCCGAAATACGCATATATTTCTTATACATTTATCATATTATTTATACTTTATATATAATTTTATGTTATAATGGTCTCAATTGTATTTCGGGAAATCTGCATATTAAACAGCCGATTCATTAACTTACTAATATACTTTGACAAGTTTTTAACGCTACTAGACCTATCCCAAAATACAGTGAATTTATAAACTGTATTTTCGGGATAGATATAATAGCCAATAACATCAGTTATTTTTTTTAACGTCACTCTTAATTTTAACTATTATTAACACATCAATTTGGGTTGCATATTACTAATATAACATATTTTAAAGCAATATAGTTTAAACAGGTACTATAATACGCGTACTATACCAATTGACAAACTGTATTTCGGGTGTATTTCGGGAAATCTGCTGTATTTCGGGAATATGCTGTATTTCGGTAATTACATGGACCCCTGGAATTTCTCTCCTAAAAAATAGTGGGAACCATGAGTACATAATAAGAAATCACTTGCCAATAGATTTTCTAAATACAAATTTCTGAACAAATTAAAGCATATGTATGTGACATAATGCAGTTTTGAAAAAAAGTAGGATACCAAAGGAATCGCCAAGCTATTTATAATTCATGTATTATTTGTTGTGATATTTCAGACTGAGAAGAATTTAAAAAAGCTTGACATACCAGTAGCTATTATAACCATCAATAGAGCTGAATATTTATTGAAGTAAGTTGTCGTCTATTGTAGCAGAGTTATATTATTATTTCACTTGTACTCCCTTGCCTTCAATCTAGCTTGTTTCGGGACACGGGGAAGTGTCTGCAAATTGGTAGCTCAGTTGGTAGTGCGCTGGGTTTTCAAATCTAGTGTCTGAGGGGGGTACAGGTTCGAATCTCACCTGGGGTGGTTAATACCCTTTCTTGAAAATTTGACAATAATGTCAATTTTCCTCCAATAATAGGTTGATTGAGAAGTTTCCAGTCTTGGGGAAGGGTAGGTGAATACTGGTTATATACAAGGGTCCAGGAAAGCTTGGTTATGTGCTGGATGCCGTAAAATAACCAAAACATGTTGACATGGCATTAAAACCAAAAAGAATAAAGAAAAACCAGGATTTAAAACAAAAGAATTACAAAAACAAAGAATTACATAAAGCTATAACTGATTACAAATTATAAGTAATTTATTAAGTATTCACATGTTTATTAGGGGAGGCCCTGACAGCCATTAATTATCCACTTGAATGAGCAATACCCCTAGAACTTTAGCTTAGTAGAAGTTGGTCTATAAAGTGCAAATCAAGTGTACTTCATATAAACTATAGTGTGAATTCAACTGAACTTAGAAAACTGATAGGAATACTAAAATTGGTGTGGTTGATCGAAAGTGTACCCTTGGTTATAACCTTTTTGTTGGGTTTTAATGCCATGGCAACGCGGTGTTAAGGTTATGTCATTGCAGTCAGTTCACCTACTCACTGTTCCTAGGAAAGATAAATTTCTGGATTTAGCTGTTAACCAGCTTCTAGGCGCATACTTCCGTCAGTGACTGACTACTGCTGTACATGCGTTAGAATCAGTGGTAGGAGTGAGAATGACCCTAGAAATTATTTCATGACCAAGCTCTGCCAAAGTATGCCCCGCCCGGGAATTGAGTAGACTTGTGCCCTGTGGACTAAGCTAGCCGGGTGGGCCTATTATAACTATATTTGATTTATTTCAGAACATTGACTTACTTCTGAAGACACCAGGAAGAGCTGTAGATAAGGTAATTGTATTTATAGATGTTCTTTTTTTAATGTAAGTATTACAATCATTCCTATATCCAACAAGTTTGAACTCTGGTACTAGTCAAAATTGTGCTAGGCTAGTGAAATTACTTACTTTGTGTAGTTGGACAAGTTGATAATTCATCCCTTTACTATGCAACATAATAATTGGGCTTGTGTTTGAGAAAATTTTATGGCAATGTCTGGTAGTAGATTAGCTCAATCATTTTTGCGTTTCATTGTTGTCCCATTTTATCATTCTTAAGTTGATGACAGGTCGTGGAATGTTATCGCCCATGACCAGTGACTTGTTCAGTGAATGGATGACAATGGACGACAGAACAATTTAGATCAGTTGAACAATGGGATCGACCTACCAGTGTACTCTTTTAAGTGTATAAGTCTATGTCAGAGTCGCATTCAACAATGCAAGCGCTCTGGGCGACAACGAGCACTCTTATTAATTAAATGCGGGTGCGAGTGCTTGCGAGCGCTGGTGATTCAGCTCGACAGGTGTTTCCCTTAGATATTAAAGATAGCGGCTGGAAAAATTAAAATTTTTATCCTAAAGAATAATCCCTGAAAAGTGGGTCGCAAATGTGTGTGTTACATGTAACATAACATAAATAGAACTTATTTGGTACAGTAAATTGTATCATAATGATTCATATATGATAAAAAATGTGAAAGATCTCATGTATAAGCAGAAATAATTGTCACCCACCCGCTACTTTCAATAATGTGCTGTTTGACACCATCTTGGATTTTACTTGCAGTAGTTCAATAGCTTAACAATTTACGAAGCAGGCACTTGCTTGAGTGCTTGCATTGTTGAACTCATCTCTGATGTTATATAATTTGCCTTTATGATAGTTTAAAGACAAAAATGATTTCAAAACGCCATTATTGAGACAAAAACAGATTCACTGACATGGTTTTACAAAAGTTTATACTTGTGGTCATTTGAATGATTGTAGGGTTTAATGCCGTAGCAACACATTGTATAGGTTATATCACGGTGGTCTGTCAACCTACTCACTGTTCTTGGAAAGGCTAAATCTTTGGATTTAACTGTAAATCAACTACTAGGCACATACTTCTGTCAGTGACTGACTACTGCCCTACATGATTTAGAATCTGTGGTAGGAGGGAAAAGGCTGTAGAAAACTATTTCATGACCAAGGTCTACGAAAGTATGCCCTGCCCAGGAATCAAACTTCAATACGACCCCTCGATCAGTTGACTTGTGCGCTATCAACTGTGCTAGCCGGGTCGGTGACATTTGAATGATGGTGAAGAATTACAAAATTTAAAATGCGTGTGACTTAGTTCATCAGTTGATGATACCATTGACTCAAAACCATTCATCAGTTTTGTTTCATGCCCTTTCAACATTATATTTCCAGGAGCTGTTTGATGTAACTAAATTATTAGATCTTGGTGCTATACAACATTCACCTTTTGGTCTAACAATGCTAGTCTTAATGTATTGTACATGTAAGCAATTGTTGCATTTAGTGCTAAGAAACCTAGCCTGGCATCACCTATGTGATCTTTACAAACTGGCCTGCATATGAAGTACAATTTAAAACATTGCTTTCTAAACTTGTCTTATTTGAACAATTATGAAAATATTGTCTAGAAATAATTTTCAATCATTACCTGTATTTTGTTGTATATATTTCTATCATTCAGGATGCTGAGTATCTTCTCATGATATGAAGTCTTTGAAGTCTCTTCTGAATTTTCAGGTTAGTTTTTTTAAGGGATGGCAACGACTATCAAAACCAATACTCGAGTACTCTGTCATTTTTCCGATCGAGTACCTGGTTACTCGGATAAGTTTCAATGATCTTAGAAGATCGAAGATTTATCAATCAATATCAACACCGTCCGCATGCTACTTTCATTTTCTATGTTCTATTTATTGAATACATGTAGATATTATTCGAACTAAAGTTGATGTCCTTTCTCAAGTGGAAAGCTTTATTTGTAACGTATAAACCACGATAAATAAAATCAAGAATTATGTACAAACACAAATTTGTCTGTTGGGAAATCCCATAAATTCTAGTTTCAAATAAGAACGATTCGTAAGTATAAATAGAACTGCATGGCAAGGGAGGTAACTCAGCAAGACCAATAAACAAAGAAATTAAACGACAACATATTTTACAGCATTTAATCGATGCATATTCAAGTTTAAAACATGTATAACATTTCAAATATCTTTTTCTTCTTAAAATACTTTAATCTAACATTCATAATACAATTCGGCCCTTAGCGGTTTTCAAAACAAATTCTGCTACAAACTGTAACACGATTAAGGTGGCACACCACAGTTTCAGAGCCGCATTGTCGAAGTGGCCAGGGTCAAATTTTTAAATGATAGAAACTTTGGCAGTTGGATGGCATTTTTGAGGTTTAAATTATTTTTGTTTGTTATATTTGAGGTTTCAACAGCTAGTATTGCACTTAAGTTATTAGGTACAATGGGTTTTAAGGGTATTCACCGAGGTATTGCGAAAAATTACCGTCAGATGCGAATGCATTGATTTGCGGAGCTAGCACAGAAATCAGCTGTTCATTTTCTAGGTATCTCAGAAATTGGAAAATTTGAGCCATAAAGTCACGGTGGACTACCTATTTCCTTGTTCTTTTCTGATTTTGCAGGGTTTAGGGAACAAGAATCAGTGGGGTATGTGGGCTATCATCGGAATTAAGTGAAATTCACTATTTTTGTCACCTATTTTCGCGTCCGGGAAAGAAAAGAAATCCATGCTTGTAAAGTGGAAAAATGATTTTGATCATGCATTGTTAATTATTTACATTGAGAAACATATATGTATGTATGTATGCTAATTTAGAAATTTGTTTGTTTCAGGTGTGTGATTTCAGGCTAGCGTGAGAGCTCTTTATTGTGAGTCTGGGATTTTAGAGCCGAAAAGCCGAGGAAACTGTGGTGTGCCTCCTTAAGGTAAATCGATGAATTTCGAAGTTTATTTACTCGCGATGAATTTCACTCTTCCATACTTTGCCACCATTATACCGGTAAAATCCCAGTGTTTTGCTCCTGAAATATAAGAGTTAAAACGGTATTATGCCTTTTTTCAAGGTAGGTAATGCAAAAGTAGAAAATTGGCACAACAACAACAAAAAATTGAAAATGTTGTTAACCAACTCACATTGAATATTTCTTGAAGTAAAACACTTTTCATTTGTATTTTTATCTGTTTTCACTCATTTTAGTCCAAAGATAAGCTATAACATCACATTATATTGTCCAATTTACATGAATTTTGAGGCCTCAGTGCTATATCAGTAGTAAACAGACAGTGGCTGCATTTCTAAGTTCGCAGGAATTTAGAGTTATCCTTTCATACTGTTATTATACCCCCGCTTTGAAGAAGAGGGGGGTATACTGTTTTACCCTTGTCCGTGCATCCGTCCGTCCATTACAAAATTTCCGTCGCAGTTTTCTCAGCAACTATAACATGCAGCAGTCTAATACTCGCATATTGCTTCATCCCATAGTCCCATGTGGTGTAAAGGGATTTCATGCTCCTTGCTCATCTACTTCCTGTTTGTCGCATATTTTTAGATTTTTGCGGTGGTATCACTTGTGAGCATTAGCTCACAGATTTACTTGTTGTTGTTGTAGTCATCATGCTTTTTGCACTTACGTGTTGCAATGTTAAGTAGAGAGTCCATAGTTATGTTCAGCAGAAATGCCAGATGTACTTGGATTGTTAGCATGTAGAGAATTTTGGAACTGAGTTCGACTGGCTTTGCGCTTTCGAAAGAAATATCTGGAACTTATATATTTTACCGACTTTTTTCTGATGGAATGGTAATTTTTTCGCTTATCATTTTTACGCAGTTGTATGTACATCTGACTTTTTTGCGGAACTGTAACACCTACTGCCCTTGCCAGCAAAACTGTTGACTGTACTTTTCCGACACTCCAAGAATGAGTTGCAGAATGGCATAAACCTGCAAAATTCCTACTCCAGCATGTTGTTTTAGGAGCCAAGTTGTACACAGAAGCATGCATGCTTTCACACATATTTGTATTATACAGTCTACACAGACTCTTTAGGTCATCCACACTGAATACTGCATTTATCTCAGCCTGTACAGTATTAAGATCCACACTGTTCAGTTGAAGGTGAACACTATAAGGCAGAGATTTAGTCATGTAGGTCTGTAGATGGTGCATGCACACTGTTGAGTGCTCCCGGCAGAACCTGTGATGACCACTGAGACACCGCGTAATGAACTTGATGGCTAAGCAGCCTTTGTGTACAAATTGATATTTTTTAAATTTTGCTGTTCCTGCCTCACCCTTGTCTGGATACAAGATGCCAGTTTTTGCATGTATAGGGCCTTTGAGTACTGTGCCAGAATACTAGATAGTTTAAGAGCTTTTACATGCCTTTCCAGTGTGTGCAGTCTGTGGATAAAACATTTATAATGAGTAAACTCCATTGCTTTCTCACTTTTGTAGTCCCGAACTGCCTTTGCTACCTGCACGCTAGCATCTGTGGTAATGGATTGTACCTTTACCTGCCCGGGACTGCAAATGCTATCCAGGCTTTTTATACAAGAGTGACCTTATGCTGGAGGCAATGGATGGTTCGGTATTAAATGTCTTCTTGCATGATGTGGATGTGTGATTGCAGTGTCTTTTTCTACAATGCTTGTTGGCTATTGCAGTTGCAACGGGTAGTGGCCTTGTTGTAGAATGGTCTATAGCCACTCCGAAACTTTGCTGAGCTGCCTCAAAGCCCCATCTTGGTCTTCTAGAGAAAGACCCATCAAACTGCACATCCACAGCGCTGCTTTGACCGAATAGTTTCTTCACGGTACTGATATGGCGCTGGTTCTCCTTCATTGTCGATTCATTGAGACAGGAAGAGCTAGGTGGCTTGATGTTAAGGCAGGTTAGCTTCAGTCGCATGTCATCAATACCCGCCTTACTCTTCATGACTGGCAAAAGAAGCATTTCATTGAGTGCGCTTGAAGGGGGACCCCTGTGCCTAGGGACTGTCTCAGACATGCCAAAGTTTGGCACCACCAAATTGCATTTGCTACATTTGCCCGACAATGTTACATGCAGGCCTTGCCTCTTTTCAATCTTGATTTGTAAGGCGGCTGGTGATTGACACTGGTGAACAAGTCATATTGAAGCAATTTCTCCAGCTTCTCAACACTAACAATAATGTTTTCATCAATGATGTCACTCTCACTCTCAATGTTTGTTTCAGGTTGGGGTCTTAGCCGGTACGGTATACTTGAATCATCCATATCTTGGCTCAGGTGAATAACATATTGAGCTTGTGTTGTGTTGAGTCTTCGCTGAATAGAAAGAATTTCCTCATTGTTACTAGGTGAGTTCGCATTGTTTTCAGAGATGCCACTGTTATCAGTTAAGTTTATATCACACTGCTCTTTGTTAAATCTTGTATGTCCTTTTTTAAATTGTGTTGCGCGTTTTGCTTTGTTTTTGTGATTGCTATGTATTTTTGATCTAGTTTGATATCTGCCCATGATTGAAAACAGTTCAAAATAATCCAATTATATGATAATATATATTTAAAGTGTAACTGCTTTGCAGGTAAGACTCTAAATAAATATTTCTTCCTTGTAGTATAAAAAGTCATGGCTTCTGCTTTTGATTAAGTCCCAAAAGATAATCTGACTATCCTGCCATTAATGTGAAGAGCAAATAAAGGATTAGTGACTTGGTATTTGTTGCTGTATTGATCATATACAATAGTGTTGAAACTGTAAGACACTTTGGATTGTCTCCCTTGGATCATACTGTTGGTCATTATTACATCTTGTGGCTTTGTTACTTTCCTCAGATCAGGGCTCGAATTTAACAAAAAATTGGACTTGCACATTTTTGCCAGTTGATTTTATTTCAACTCGCAAAATGAAAAATCACTTGCATTTTTTCTCCATACTTTCATAGCATACATAGTACTGTTCATATATACAATATAAAAACAACATAGATCTCTATTTTAACATAGATAGAACAAGGGCTTTATTGTTGGATAGACAACAAACACCAAATATGTCTTTACAGCGAATCTTTAATTACTAGATATACTATCGATCTATCTGGCTGTTTAAATGCTGATTTTAGCCCCATTAGTTTAGACAGAAATACATTTGTGGCGATTTAAACTTGCGAAAATTTGTGAGTTTAAATTAAATTACTTGCAATTTTCAAAATCCACTGACACTCACAAAATATCGCATTTTGCGAGTATGCGAGCTTAAATTCGAGCCCTGTCAGATAAAGATACATTTGAACTGTTTTCAACTGGAAAACTAGTAGCTACTTTTTCATACAATATTCAATGTAAATTAAGCCTCATGGGCCTTTAAATTGTTCTCAAGTGTCAAAAATAATGGAAAAATCTGTGCCGCAAGTGGCATTTTTGGGCTTTTTTGGTGAAAGTTCAGTGTATTTGTGCTTCTCATGACTTTCTCAGATTATTTTCTGACTGAGAAGAAGCATCAGACAGGTTCTAGCCCAAAGTTTCAGTAGTACTGGTTGGTAACACTTTTTAAAGGCCCATACTACAGACAGCATTGATTTGGCAAAAATCAGCCCAAATCCACTGAAATCATCATGTTATTAAAACACCTGGCATGCATAGAAAAATCAACAAAATATAAGTTTTTTTACATTATTTTTATTACAAAGTAACCACTGTACACAAAAAAAGCACTTTTAAGGTAATTACAAAACTTTTTAGGTATCCTTAAGGTGGCACACCACAGTTTAGCAAACAAGAACCAGTGCAGTATGTGTGGCTATCATCGAAATTAAGTTTACTGTGAGGTTGTCAGAATATGTGAAATTCACTATTTTTGTCACCTATTTTCGCGTCCGGGAAAGAAAAGAAATCCATGCTTGTAAAGTGGAAAAATGATTTTGATCATGCATTGTTAATTATTTACATTGAGAAACATATATGTATGTATGTATGTATGTATGTATGCTAATTTAGAAATTTGTTTGTTTCAGGTGTGTGATTTCAGGCTAGTGTGAGAGCTCTTTATTGTGAGTCTAGGATTTTAGAGCTGAAAAGCCGAGGAAACTGTGGTGTGCCTCCACGATTAAAGGTAATTAAATATCATAAAAGGTCGAATGACGTAAGTGACTTAAGTGTTCAATAATTGCGTGTGACTAACTGTTGATCGCTCCATTGAATTAACAATATCATTTTTGCACCTCAACAAGGGTGTTTTGATTGATAATGGTGATACATCTCCAAATTTTGGGGCTAATTAGATATGCCAATGTTTATTATCACAAAAATAGATATTTCCGAGTAATCGAATGTCAATTTTGTTGACCAACATTGGGACGATGTTAGGATTGAATTGTTTTGTTTATTACAAACACATGTCAAATTGTCAGATCGACTTTCGCACCTTTGAAACTCGGTTAACCGGGTACTCATTGCCATCCCTAGTTTTTTTAGCTTGACTTTTTTTGGAGAATAGTGGGGTGATACTACTAGGATGAGTGTTGAGGTTGGTTCAAGTTTTGTGTTTGACATTTTATTATCTGTGCAACCACTGTAGAGTCAGTTATTTATGTATATATGTCTATGAGATTACAGTTTTCAACGCAACTTTTCACTAGAATTCAGAGCAACAGATAACCAGCGTATTTGTGTAATTATGCAATAAAAAAATACGAGATACCCTTTAAAAATAGTTTTAACGCGTACCGAAAAACGTTGAAAAAAACGGGTTACTCAAAAAAAATCGCCGACGATGCGTAATAGGGCCGCATATAATGGAATGGTGCGTCGCGGAATACGGTTGATCATTTTCACCCAGGCGCTTACGTAATCAAGCTTCTGTAATCAAGCGTCCAAAATGTCGACAAAAAGGCCGTAGAAAGTCTACATTTGAGAAGAAATCACAGAAAAATGATATTTTTACGTACTTAAAGGCTGATAACTAGTCGGAAAATATTGTAAATAGTGTATGGAACGAAATTATTGTAAGCAGGGTGACTGACAATCTCCGTAAACAGAGATCCTGTTCTACTCGCGTTGTCGTACTGGATACTTAGTCAATGCAAGGTCATGTCGAGATGAACTTTGTGTCGGCCAATCAATGCGTAGCTTTCATCTAGGCAAAAACACTATTAATCACATTTTGATTTCGTAATTTCTATTTTTAGACCATGCAATGCATGCAAATTTAACAATGGTATTATTCACAGTCTGCGATTGGGTGGCTCATTTCAAATAGCGTGACGTAGACGATGTAAACAATTTATGTATCATAACAATTTCGTCATGAATATTATGATGAGAAAAGGTCACCTGAACGTGACCTTCGTTTGGAAAAGGCCAGATCTAAATTAGCAAGTATGCGAGCGAAAAATTTTAGATCGGGTTTTAATCAGATTGGTTTATAGTTAGTTTCTTATTTTAAATAAGTGAGAGATGAGCTTCCAAATATTTCCTTGTGTTTTGGTATTTTTTCTACTTAATTAATGATAGTTGGAATTTACTAAATATTTAACCTATGACTGAAGTATGATTAAACATTTAACTTTCTATCATTACACCTAATAATATAAGCCGTCTGGCTAGCTCAGTTGGTAGCATGCAAGACTACTGATCGAGGTGTCGTAGTTATGATTCCCGGGTGGGGCATACTTTCATGGAGCTTGGTTATAAAATTATTTCTACGGCCATTCTCACTCTTACCAATGATTTTCAATTATGTAGGGCAGTTCTCAGTCACTGACTAAAGTATGCGCTTTGTAGTTGGTTAACAGCTGAATCCAGAGATTTAGCCTTTCCAGGAGTGAGTAGGTTGACTGAGTGCCGATATATGACCTATACAATGTGTTGCTATGGTGTTAAAATCAACAAAAACAAATGAAAAAGTAATATCAATTAATACATATGTGATATTTCTATTACAGTTACCTAGATCAAACCAAGTCATTATAAGATAAAGATGAAACCTTATATTGTATATCAACTTGAAGTTACGAGGTAAGAGTTAACTACCTATTATGTTGGTTATACTTGCATTTATCCAAGTTTTAAATTTTATTTAAAATAACTGGATATCCCAGGTACTTACCTATAGAAAATGATTCTGTTTATGTTTTCTTATCTTGCAAACTGTAGGAAAAATGCATTCTATTATGTGTTGGGCTCTTGATTTGGAACAGAGAAAATAATAAATCTTGTGAAAATTGACCTAAGAAATTAATCATTTTCAGCCGCCCAGCTAGTTCAGTTGGTAGCACGCAAGTCTACTGATCGAGGATGAGGGGTCATAGGTTCGATTGCAGGATGGGGCATACTTTTGTGGAGTTTGGTCATGAAATTATTACCACGGCCATTCTCTCACCTTCCAATGATTCTTAATTATGTCGGGCAGTTATCAGTCACTGACGAAAGTATGTGCGTAGTAGTTGGTTAACAGCTAAAGCCAGATATTTAGCCTTTCCAGGAAAAGTGAGTAGGTTGACTGACTGCCATTATATTACCTATACAATGTGTTGCTTCAACCTTAAACCCAACAAAACAAATAATCATTTGTATACATTAAATTTAGTTTTAATTGTGTCGTTAAAGAAGTGTAATGTATTATTCGGGTCAATTTGCAAGAACGATAGGTGTTCTTAAATCAGAAAACCACAAGATGTCCAGTAATATTGATCAATATTTTAGACATGTGATAGTTACCTCCCTTTTTATACGCCCGAAGGGTCGTATTTTGTTATGGCGCCTCTCGTCCATCCCTCTGTCCATCCGTGCATCTGTCCGTCCGTCTTCCTTGTGTGGACAACTCCTTCCTCATTTCTTGGCCAATTTTCTATAAACTCCCTCCGATGATAAACAATTTAACATTAATGCGTAGTTGTGCCTAAAGTGGAGATAATTCTTTTTTTTTTCATTCAACTTTGAATTACTTCCCCTTTCATATATCTGTATAAGCAATATGTTAATAAAGTCAAAATGGCAAGCAATGAAAAACTTGTCCGGTCAATAACTGAACCACCAATGTACCTAGGTTCACCAAATTTTATGTGAGGGTAGCCCTTGTGTCCAGAATATGCCCTATTGGTTTTGGGGCTCCTGGGTCAAAGGTCAAGGTCACAGGGGCATCATATTGAAAAACCTTGTCAGGACAATAACTCCTCAACGACTGTACCTAGGTTCACAAAATTTTACGTGAAGGTTGCCTTTGTGTCAAGGATGTTCCCTTAAGGTTTTGGGGCCCCAGGTTTTAAGGTCAAGGTCACAGAGGCATCATATGGAATAACTTTGTCCATACAATAACTGAACCACCAATGTACCTAGGTTCACCAAATTTTATGTGCCAGTAGCCTCTGTGTCAAGGGTTAGCCCTATTGGTTTTGGGGCCCCTGGGTCAAAGGTCAAGGTCACAGGGGCATCATATTGAAAAACCTTGACCGAACAATAACTCAACAACGATTGTACGTAGGTTCACAAAATTTTATGTGAAGGTAGCCCTTGTGTCATGGATGTGCCCTATAGGTTTTTGGGCCCCAGGTTCAAAGGTCAAGGTCACAGAGGCATCATATGGAAAAACTTTGTCCAGACAATAACTGAACTACCAATGTATAGTGCGTACAATTTGACCCTGACCTCACCTTTCACATTTGCATCTAATTATCACCTACACATATCCTGGTGAAAATCAATACCACGCCTACTCTACACTTCGACTCGTTACGTATTTAAAATATAATTTAATATGTATAGAGTATACACAGCCCGGATGTATAACAACTTACGATTCAAATGCATTCAAACGAGAAACTCGTGTTCTTACATTTTTGATAACAAATAATAATAAAATGGGTGTGGGGAAAGTGATTGTGGGGCTTAAACCAACAACCTTTGAATTGGTAGCTAGCCTCATCAATGTTCAATCAATATGTTAATAAAGTCAAAATGGCGAACAATGGAAATAATGCTATATTTAATAATAATTGGTTTTGAGGCCCCTGGGTCAAAGGTCAAGGTCACAGGGGCATCATATGGAAAAACCTTGTCAGGACAATAACTAAACAATGCTTGTACCTAGGTTAACCAAATTTTAGCATATGCCCCTTTTGTTTTATGCCCCTGGGTAAAAGGTCAAAGTCACAAGGAAATCATGAGGAAAAACCTTGTCCAACAACCAACTTTATCTAAGATCACCAAATTTTATGTATCAATACTCTTTGGGTCAAGGGTGAGAACTTTTGGTTCTGAGGCCCCAGGGTCAAGTTCACTGGAAGTTTGCATGGGAAAACTTTGTGCCGGTGATAACTCAACCATGGCTGTACCTAGGTTCTCAAAATATTTGCTTTGGATAGCCCTCCAGTTAAGGATGGGACCTATTCTGATACTGTATAGCGGGTTATTTCTGCGGGGCAAAAATTTCGCGTAAACAAGAGAGTTTTGTATTGGCGATGCTAAATATTGGCGGAAATTACTCTGAGCGCCAATTTTAAACCTCCCGGTGAAAGATGGTCAAAGGTACATAACTCTGTCTTTTCCAATAAAATGGTCAATTTACCTGTATAAGCGGTCACTACCGACCGCGACTTTTCAAATTTTTGAATTATTTAAGTGTCGCCAAAGTTGCATAATATGAGCGGACGTGTGAAAAACCAACGCTTACACAGCAGATTATCTATTTCTATGACGATGTATTGACGGGACAAGTTTAATCATGTGATAAGAATCGCCATTAAATGTGAATGTTTTTGTTACAAATATTACCTGAGTGCCGCTAAGTTTGATTGATCGTTCGACTAATTGCATAAGTAAGCCCAACTCGCGAGAGTCTTATAATAATAACAATTTGTTGTAATGAACAATCAAAATTTTCGCATGTTTGTTAATAGTCGTGGATAACGCCTTTGTCTTTGTTAAAAATTATCGGTATTAAAGTTTGCGGCCACACACTCCTTAAAAATCACCAATTTACCTGAATCCATTGGTCAAAGTCCAACAAATTTTAAAATTAACAGCTTGTCACAAACAATGTATAATCAACGCACCTAGTTGAGTCTTTAAACAGACAAAATCAATTATAAAGCGTTGTCACGTGACGAATTTTGACAATAGTTTTCTTTTGAATATCAATAAATAATAAGCTACATAAACACTAACTCCGCTCTTTTTACTCAATTTGTTAAATTATGTGATGAGAAGTTTGTCTTCGGTTTGCTAGCAAGCACTTAAATTAATTGCAATACTAAAGATGACTTTGTTTTTTACGACAATCAAATAAGTGTTTGAGCTAAACTCGTGAAGATTCGGAAATGACCGACATACGGGTTTATAAAGAAAACAAAATGGCGGCAGTGTCGTCGAGTTTCGTAACCGAGTTTTGATGGAACCTGTCGTCTAATTGTTAGAATGACTGTGTTGTCTGTCTGTATTTTCGTTTGCTACATACATAACTTGAATCAATTCCTTTGTGTTATTCAAAATACTAAATTTTGTTCAGTTATATAATAAATCTCACCGAATTCACTACATTTTTTTTTATTTTAAGGGAGATGATACATGCACATTTTAATGAATACAAAATTTTTTAAGAGTAATGTCCCTTAGTAAACAATATGGCGGCGACTTAATACTGCGGAGGTTTGTATTCGCGGTGTTTATATTTGGCGCATTTTCATTTTCCGCCAATAAAGCCAAAATTAAACCCCCGCAGATAATACCCGCTATACAGTATCCAGGGGTCATTTATCAAGGTCACAGGGACTTCATATGGGATAGAACACAGCATGGACTGCACACCGGCGTATAATGCCCCACCCAGCGGAGCTCTTGTTCATATTTTACACTAAAAGGTCTTTATTTTCATACATTGGGGCCTTTATAAAAACCTTTATTTTTGTTTTGGCCTGCTAGGAGGCCTGGTATTCATTTAAGTCTGTAATTTAATGTATGCACCACTGACAGTTGAATGAAGTTTACCAATATTACAATATTTTTTATTGTTATTATTATTATGATAGTTTTTATATAATAGAAATTGGATATTATGTTACAGAATCATCAAGTTCAGACTTGGTTGATGCAGATTTAAGCCGTCCACCTACCACATACGAAGATTGTATCAAATTACTCTGGGGACATCAAGGTATTGTTTAATGTATTACATAGAAAGAGAAATCTTAAGTTTTCGCAGCTCAGTGAATATTCAACCCTTTCTTCACATTACTACTTTATTGAATGTAGATTTGTGATATTGCCCTTTATGTTGAACTTTGCACAACCAATGAAAATTTAACAAATTCCAATCTAACTGAAAATTTTGATACACATTTTCATTAGTTGAAACAATCTCCTGACTAAAATAAGTATAAATAGACAGATACTTCCCAACATATATCAGTTTGCACTTACACTTTTAGCAGAGGTTATAAAGTGAAAGAGAGTAAAAAACAAATCAGGGCGATGCGCATGAGAGTATAGAAAATCATGTAACTTAAATATACTACTGCATTAAGGTCTGATGGTCTTGCATTGACTTTCATCATATAAGTTATTTGTACTCTGTTATTTATCAAATTAAACTGATTTAAACCAGATCTAAAATTTTCTGCTTGCACACTCACTTATTTAAGATCTGGCTACTTCGTGTTTCAGTTCACATTCAGCTGACCTTTGCTTTTATTTCAGTTTTGTGAAATTAATATTAGATGTAATTAGGGGTGTAACGGTTAACCGATATACCGGTTAATATTGCAATACGAATTCTAACGGTTTTTAAACGGTTCATTTTTCCTTGAACCGGTTTTGTAGTTATGTGTCGTACTGTTTGTTTTATCATAATCTGTAAGTTAAATGTTAAAAAATGTTAAATTGCATTAAAAACTTGAAATAATCTTATTGTGCTTAAAACATTTATTTAAATGAGAGAAAAGAATATCTTTAGAAGTCCGTTTTAAAACACGCATTTTCCAAAATTATAGATCATTTTACACAAGAGATCGTTTAAAATACACATATGTATGTATATGTGGTGTGCTGATCCAATTAGGATGATGAACATGCATAATAATTCATGTTTTGCATGTCTACGCAAAAACCGGTACGTATATGCAATATATTGCAATACGGTTTTTACCGTATTGTTACACCCCTAGATGTAATAGATCATTAGGTGTGCAACCTTTTTATTTACATCTATATGCTTTCTCACAAATATATCCATGTGCTCTTTTGTGAACACCTTGTTTGTGAGACAAAATGTAACTGTAAAACTTGTTAAATTTTCCCATGTAAAAATACCACTCTCAGTTATTTATTATACCCCCGCTTCGAAGAAGAGGGGGGTAAACTGTTTTACCCTTGTCCGTCCGTGCATCCGTCCATCCGTCCGTACATTACAAAATTTCCGTCGCAGTTTTCTCAGCAACTATATCATGCAGCAGCCTAATACTTTGCATATTGCTTCATCCCATGTGGTGTAAAGGGATTTCATGCTCCTTGCTCATCTACTTCCTGTTTGTCGCATATTTTTAGATTTTTGCGGGGGTATCACTAGTGAGCATTAGCTCACAGATTTACTTGTTATTTTGGGAAAATTCAGGCTAAAGAATATCAATTTGAAAAACAGTAACCTTTATGAAAACCTTTATCTATGAAGGTCTGTTCATGATATAAATGTTTATATTCATTTAGGATCTTTTATCAACTCATGTAACAAGAGCTATGCAGATTGTTCTAAAAGATCAAAAACTGGTAAGAGTTTCTTATTATATTTCATTTTGATTGGATTATTAAATGGTTTTTTTAAGATCTGTCTCATTTAAATCAGATTGCCAATCTGGCTAGTTAAGTAAAAGGTAGCACACAAGTCTACTGATAGATGGGTAGTGGGTTAGAGTCCTAGACTAGACATACTTCCATGGATTTTGATCATGAAATAATTTCTATGAACATTCTTACTCCTACCACTAATCTCAGAAAGTTAAGGGCCATTTTCAGTCATTGATGAAATTATATGCCTAGTAACAGGTTTAAAGCTAAATTCAGAGATTTTGCCTCACCAGGAATAGTATGTAGGTTGACTGACCTCTGTGATACGATGTGTTACTATGGTGTTAAATCCAACTAAAAAAAACAGTTAGTGGTGCTTTTCAAAAAAAATCTAATGATTAAGATCTTCGTTAGTTTAAAGCAAGAAAGAATAATAATATGGTCATTTCTTTCGCCAATCAATTCCAAATGCTACTCAGTTATGTAGAATGTTGTACACTTTTTATACCCCCGCTTCGAAGAAGAGGGGGGTATACTGTTTTACCCTTGTCCGTGCGTGCGTATGTGCATGCGTCCGTCCGTTACAAAATTTCTGTCGCAGATTTCTCAGCAACTATAACATGCAGCAGCCTAATACTTTGCATATTGCTTCATCCCATAGTCCCATGTGGTGTAAAGTGGTTTCATGCTCCTTGCTCATCTACTTCCTGTTTGTCGCATATTTTTAGATTTTTGCGGGGATATCATTAGTGAGCATTAGCTCACAGATTTACTTGTTGAATATCATATCATATTTATGTTACTGGTTCTTCTGACTTTGAACTCGGAAACTTATAAAATTGACTTAGGATAACTTTTTTCGTAAGAAAAGATGCACAGATTCTTTGTACCCTAATATTTCTGATATATGTTTAACATTCCATATTTCAGGTGAAAAGAGTCAATGATAATGATGTATATACAGTAAAATCTCAATATTAAGACCATCAAAGGGACCGACTGCAAGTGGTCTTATTATTGAGGTGGTCTTTTTATCAAGTTCTTCATTGAATCATCATCCAGTACTGGTTTAGTTATAATGAAAATCTAAGCTGGTATTTCTGTAAATCTTATGATAGAAAGTCTATAGTATATAGTGCAGGTATAGTATTCAGTATGAAGACTCAGGTTTGAGCTAAAATAAATCAGGAGATCTAGGTACATTTGTGTATTTTACCTACTCCAGGTTCGAGTGATCTTTTAATTTCTCATCTTAGTTGCATCTTAGAGTGATATATGTAGAATAAAAACAATAATACAAGCAAGAAAACACATCAAGAACTATTTATCATTTATTTATATAATAGCAAGAAAATAAGTGAATGAAACAATATAAAAACTACTATGTAATATAAACAACAGTAACATGAGTCATTTAACTTAGCATCATTTATGATAAAATCAAAGCATTACTGGTCATATTTATTGACTTAACACTTATTTCTTAAAGAACATGTCCAGGGTTGACTGTTTCTGAGCACATGTCACTTTCACAGCATATTTCTCAAACTCCTCTCATCAACTGGAGATTTCTTCCATATATGTTTTCTTTTACTGGGGCAGTTGTCTTCATAACTGTCAAGGTACTCGGCCTTTCTCTTCAAGATTGAATGAACCTTAAAATATAAACAAAAATACAATTTAATCATTTTGTACCAAGCTATCTATAAAGGTCATAAGTTAACATAATCATGTAAATCTGTAAAATTTTGAAAATATAAACAACTTTAATATTTACCATCCCACAAGAAAATAGACCTTATATTAGCTCAATAATGCTGTCAATGACAAACTATAGAAAATAAAAAATGCCCTGAACAAATTTCTAGGTACAAAGCTAGTCACCTGAGTTTTCCCAATTTCGTACTTCTCAGCTAACTATCTCTGACTCTTGCCATGACTCTCATTAATTAAACTAATTTTGTCTTTCAAAGACAGCTCAGACCTTTTTCTACTCATCATAAAGTAAACTTTAATTCATTAAATGTAAGATTGTTGTGTTCAGCTCTAAGTAAAAATATAAAGTGACGATAATCTGGCCAAATTCACAAACTACAAAAATGCTGTACAGTTTGTTTACATAACAATTAGCGACTTAACAAAGCAATAAAAGGGGTCATTAGCATATCAAATTGGGTGCTTTACACCTACCCTGGTCAGTTTTCACGCCTAGAACAATGGAAGTGTCATCTCTTTACCGATAACGGCTCTGCAATTAACAATATCAATGTCCTTGACCGACGTCGTGACTAAAGTTTATACTGTCCGTACCGATCCGGATTGCCCGTACTGCGGTCGTAATTTCAAGTAAAAAATACGCGTATGAACACAAATCGGGACCTCTTATGGTGGTCGCAATACGCAATTTTGAGTTGCCCGTATTTTTGAGTTTAGCGACCATTGAATTAAAGAAGAGAAAATTCGGGACCGGGAAAATGTGGTCGTTTTATTAAGTTGGTCTGAGAATCAAGTTGGTCGCATATTGAGATTTTACTGTATCTCAAGTTTAAAGATTGTTGTACAAGTATGTATAATTTCTTAGGTTCAGAATGTTGATAGTGATTACTCATTCGGAACACCCTCGACCTTTCATGAATGAATAATCTCGGAAGGATTCGTGGGGGGTCTTCACCGGATTTAGGTGATTTTACTACCTATGCGAGGCGAAGCACGTAACGGTTACGTAAAATAGTTCTTGTAGTTTACCCACAGATCTTTGTCTAAACATATTTGTTTTAAATTGAAGCAAATATTGTTCATCGGTATCATTGAACTGTGTAATTTTGAATTGACGGATTAAAAAGAGAACTTCAGTCATCGCCTAAATGATTGTGTATTTGTTTACATAGTTTCAAAATGGCGCCTAAATATGTCCGAGGTTATTCGTGTAGCGAATGGCCGAGGATGTTCCGAATGAGTGATTACTGTGTGAATTGCCAAAAACCTAGAATGATTACAACTTTGACCGTTTTGCGATTCTGTTAATTTTTCAGAATTATCTCCCTTTATATAATATGTACATATATAGAAAACTGCACAACCCATCCATTTCGTGATGGATTTCATCCAAACTTGAAGATAAATATGGTCATTGGGTGCCTACATACAAAGTTGAACATATTATTTGGATTTTGTGATTCTGTCAATTTTTCGTCAATTTTGAAATATGATTAATTTATCAACCCATGTGCATAGAAAATGAAATTTGCACTTGTGGCTATACCGCTCCAGAAAATATATTTTCTGTGCTTACTCAGTAGAATAAAAATATGTGTTACACCAAAGTTAAAGAATCTAAATGTATCTTTTGTTTTATTTACAGAGGTATATGATGAATGCTGTACATAAACATTTATTTTCTACAATAACTGCATGTGTAAAATCAGACGACGCTCTTGTCAACAAAATGGCGAGAAATTTAGCAGAGCTTCGTTTACACCATCTTGAAGTAATGCGAGAATTTGAGGAGAATATTCCAATGGCATGTAAAGAATTGTCTAGATTGAACCAGTTTTGTACGCCTCTTGGTCGTACATTCTGTTTGAAAAGGGTAGTAACAGCTTTGACTAAACCTTTGTTCAAAAAAGAGGAAAATGAAGGTTAGTCTGGGTTTTCTGCTTTTGATCTTATCTTTTTCTTATTGTTTTAAATTATAACATAGGCTGAGGATACAATTCCAAGTCAAAAACACTCACATTTTTCTGTCTTAGTGGGTGTTATGTAGAGGAGCTTTACTGTATTGCTAGACAAATGATAGATTTCTACTCAAGTTCAATTAGATGGCAGTTTCTTCATAAGAATTTTTAACATGCATGCATAGCTAATGCTTTGCTCTTTTGAATGACTCCAACCTCTTCTGGATACACCTAAAAATAAATTCAAAGGTGAATTTCAAATACTATGTTCAGCGCAGATTTTGTTTGGTCGGCACAATTACGAAAAATCTGTATAGACAAATGAAGGTTTATTTTGCTTACAGTTATCAGTGTATATTTACACTTTATTGATTTGCAATGTTCGTGTATATTAATGAAAGTATGAAGGTTGATTTGTATGATGTTTAATCTGTTTTTATCTTTAGAACATTTGTATGTAGCATGTATTTATGTGTATTTTACAGATCTAGTGATGACATCTGATGACTTGTTACCATTTCTCATTTATCTTATAATTAAATCACAGATACCTAACTGGTGAGATAATTTTATATTTTTAGCCGGATTTTTTAACAGTTGGGCGGGCGGTCGGGCGTCCGGTGTAGTTAACAACTGTGTTAAAAGTTTTCAATTTACTATATATTTCTGCCATTTATTTCTGATCTTTATGAAACTTCATACAATGATAACATATCATCTGATGAACAAAATTAAAAAGTAACCACAACTCTACCTGGCTTTATTGTGGATTATTATAACTTTAGTTATTAGGTACAATGGGTTTTAATGGTATTGTCCGAGGTATTGCGAAAAATTAGTCAGATGCGAATGCATGGCTTTGGGGAGCTAGCACAGAGATCAGCTGTTCATTTTCAAGGTACCTCAGAAATTGGAAAATTAGAGCAATCAAGTCAAGGATGGCACCATATTTCCTCATTATTTTCAGATTGTGCATGGTTTAATGAATAAAAATCAGTGCGGTATGTGTGGCTATCGTCGGAATTAAGAATTCTGTGGGACTTTGCGTACAGGGGAAGTTCGCCATTTTGTCACCTATTTTCGCGACTTCCAAATTAAGGAATTAAAGGCCCCTCAGGCAGCTGGAGTTTAATTTTAAGGATGTCATTTTGATGCACTAATGATGACAACATTTTGGCGCACTAATGATGAAGTCATTTTGGCACACTAATGATGATGTCATTTTGGCGCACTAATGATGACGTCATTTTGGCATTCTAATGATAACATTGTTGACATCAATTAGCAAATGTTGTCATGTATAAGTTACATGATTTAATTTTGAATTTGCATTAATTAAAAGGCTTTTTAGCCAAAACTTTAATAAAATAAGGGAAAAAAACAGTATTCATATGAGTAATGAATATTTTGTGCCTGAACACAATGTTATGATTTTTTAGAATTAAGGCTTCAATGCATAGGTGTATTTTGGACTGTTTCTGAAGTTAAAAATGTTCAGGACCTTAGACTGGTTTTACTGGAGGCTACTTAAGTCATGAAATTCAGTCCACAGTCAACTGGCGATATTGGAAGACTTGGCTTTCAATTTATCATTGGCCTGAGTGTTATTGATGTATAATTTGATATTTGTATTAATTGATTAAATTTGTCTTGTTCCAGGTATGTAAACTAAAGGATGACATAAATATTCTCGCTAGGAGAGAGAAGTGCCATCTTTCGCTGATATCAAAGATGGCTAAAGAAAGGTAGACGATATTGACAATGATTATCTGTTGTCATCACCTGAGGAAAATGATGACGATGATGATAGTTGTGCCAGTCTTACGTCAACTAATAGTAGCACTGATGTGCAGATTGGTAAGTTTTATTTTGTTAAGTTTATAATTATGGTACTTGAAGGTCAAAGGAAGAGGTCAAAGTTAAAGGTCAAGGTTAATTTATATGTCAAGTGTAGAGACCAAGGTCAATTAGTAGGTCAAAATCACTCACAAATGAATCAATTTCATGGTAAAGGGCTAATATTAACAACCCTTCAATGAATAAAGTAGGGATCAAGTCAAGGTCACAAAATCTTTCAACAAGTAGAAGGTAGGGATAAAACCATCAACCCATGACAGAATCTTAAAGTTGGGGGTCAAGGTTGCATGTCCCTTAAATATTTATATACAGCATTAAGCAATTTCAGGGTTCAAAAGTTTCCAACTGCTTTAAGGCATCAAAAAGTGTTACTTAGCCTAGACACCTATAGTCCATGATAAATGATAGTGCTTTTTTCTTGTATGTTTTTTTAAGAGAAAATGTTCAGTTACTGGTTATATTTATATCAACATCACTGTAGTCTACTAACTTGACTAAGTACAATTCTGTACAAACTACTTGTGAGTCAACCTTCATGCTGCTATTCAGATATTTTGTCCATAATCACAATGTGTTAAGAGACTCCGTAAAAGGACCTAAATTGTGTTGACACAGCGTTAAACCCAGTGCATAAAAACAACAACAGAAATGATGTGTTAGATATTTTAACTAGCGTTAAAATTGTACGATATTTTCTTTCAGGATCCAAACCAAAAAGACAGAAGACTAAATCAGTTAAATTCCAGGGTGTTAATGTGTATTATTTTCCTCGAATGCAAGGATTTACTTGCGTACCCAGTGAAGGAGGCTCTACACTTGGTAAGACATTTAATATTATAGTTTTATGTGGCTTTTGTCTTGTCAACACCATTTAAATTGACTAGTCCCTAAGATTTTTAGGCATGAGAATAGGTTTTTTGGGTCAATCAAACTACTCAGTGTTCCTGGAAAGCCATATATTTCCATCAGTGACTGCCAACAGTCCTACTTGATTTAGAATCAGTGGTAGTAGGTAGAATGACCATAGATATTATTTCATGACGAATTGACAGTATCTGAAGGAATTTGATTGGGGTAAATATGTTATTTTGAAATATGAATATGAAACGATTTTCCTCGAGATTTGTCAATTTCATCTGTGCACAAACTTGTCCGAGTTGAGATTTTAGTGCTGTTTTATATGTTTTTGATAATTTAATCGTACAAATGATCTGCGCTATGAAACATTTAATATTCATAGCTCGAAGAGTTATGTTTAATCGATTTAATCGTTCCGTTAAAGTGCAGCCTGGGTATCTGTACTTTTTGTGAGTCACAAAATAATAAATCTAGATGAAGTGGTCAAGTAAATGCAGTTGTACCGCTTGTATATAAGTATATTTAAGGTATGTTTGAAAAATCAAAGGGAGGTAACTTGACAATTCCCTGTGGTTTTAATCTTTGATGGTTTACATTATGTTATACCTATACATGTGTGATTTAAACAACAGAAAGTAGTGGAATGTGTGGTGTTTTACTCTGCCATTCAACATGCTTTAGTGTGCCACCTGACAAAGTCAGGAGAAATGATAGGTTTAACTCTTGCTGCTGGAGGTGGCGTTGTCAGTGTCTTAGTTTTAAATCTCATAACAGAGTTATTAATCTAGTAATAACAGTTATAATTCTTGTTATTACAGTTATATATCTCGTTATTACAGTTTTTAGTAATTACAGTTATAAATCTAGTTATACAGTTATAAATCTATATATACAGTTATAAATCTATAATACATCTTGTTATTACAGTTAGTACAGTTTTACAATCTTGTTACTACAGTTATTAATCTAGTTATTACAGTCATACATCTAGTTATTTCAGCTATACATCTTGTTACTACAGTTATACATCTAGTTATTTAAGTTTTATATATAGTTAAACAGTTCTTAATCTAGTTATACCCCCGCTTCGAAGAACCCTTGTCTGTCCGTCCGTCCGTTATAAAATTTCCGTCGCAGTTTTCTCAGCAACTATATCATGCAGCAGCCTAATACTTTGCATATTGCTTCATCCCATAGTCCCATGTGGTGTAAAGCGATTTCATGCTCCTTGCTCATCTACTTCCTGTTTGGCGCATATTTTTAGATTTTTGCGGGGGTATCACTAGTGAGCATTAGCTCACAGATTTACTTGTTATAACAGTTATAAGTCTAGTTATTACAGTTATTAATCTAGTTATTACAGTTATACATCTAGTTATTACAGTTATACATCTTGTTATTACAGTTATACATCTTGTTATTACAGTTATACATCTTGTTACTACAGTTATACATCTAGTTATTACTGTTTTACATCTAGTTATTACAGTTTTACATCTTGTTATTACACTTATACATCTTGTTACTACAGTTATAAATCTAGTTATACCCCCGCTTCGAAGAAGAGGGGGGTATACTGTTTTACCCTTGTCCGTGCGTGCGTGTGTGCGTCCGTCCGTCCGTCCGTTACAAAATTTCCGTCACAGTTTTCTCAGCAACTATACCATGCAGCAGCCTGAAACTTTGCATATTGCTTCATCCTATAGTCCCATGTGGTGTAAAGCGATTTCATGCTCCTTACTCATCTACTTCCTGTTTGTCGCATATTTTTAGATTTTGGCGGGGGTATCACTAGTGAGCATTAGCTCACAGATTTACTTGTTATTACAGTTATCAATCTAGTTATTACAGTTATACATCTAGTTATTACTGTTATATATCTAGTTATTACAGTTATACATCTTGTTACTACAGTTATACATCTAGTTATTACAGTTATGAATTTAGTTATTACAGTTATACATCTAGTTATTACAGTTATACATCTTGTTACTACAGTTATACATCTAGTTATTACAGTTATACATCTAGTTATTACAGTTATACATCTAGTTATTACAGTTATACATCTAGTTATTACAGTTATACATCTAGTTATTACAGTTATGAATTTAGTTATTACAGTTATACATCTAGTTATTACAGTTATACATCTAGTTATTACAGTTATACATCTAGTTATTATAGTTATCAATCTAGTTATTACAGTCATATATCTTGTTATTACAGTTATACATCTAGTTATTACTGTTATGAATCTTGTTATTACAGTTAGACATCTAAATATTACAGTTATACATCTAGTTAGTACAGTTATATATCTAGATATAACAGTTATACATCTTGTTACTACAGTTATACATCTAGTTATTATAGTTGTCAATCTAGTTATTACAGTTGAACATCTAGTTATTACAGTTATACATCTAGTTATTACAGTTATATATCTAGTTATTGCAGTTATGAATCTTGTTATTACAGTTATAAATCTAGTTATTACAGTTATACATCTAGTTATTACAGTTATATATCTAGTTATATCAGTTATAAATCTAGTTATTACAGTTATAAATCCTGTTATTACAGTTATGCATCTCGTTACTACAGTTATACATCTAGTTTTTACAGTTAAACATCTAGTTATTACAGTTATATATCTTGTTATTACAGTTATACATATTGTTATTTAAGTTTTATATCTAGTTATTAAAGTTATAGATCTTGTTAGTACAGTTTTACAATCTTGTTACTACAGTTATACATCTAGTTATTACAGTTATACATCTAGTTATTACAGCTATACATCTTGTTACTACAGTTATACATCTAGTTATTTAAGTTTTATATGTAGTTAAACAGTTCTAAATCTAGTTATACCCCCGCTTCAAAGAACCCTTGTCCGTCCGTTATAAAATTTCCGTCGCAGTTGTCTCAGCAACTATATCATGCAGCAGCCTAATACTTTGCATATTGCTTCATCCAATAGTCCCATGTGGTGTAAAGCGATTTCATGCTCCTTGCTCATCTACTTCCTGTTTGGCGCATATTTTTAGATTTTTGCGGGGGTATCACTAGTGAGCATTAGCTCACAGATTTACTTGTTATAACAGTTATAAGTCTAGTTATTACAGTTATACATCTAGTTATTACAGTTATACATCTAGTTATTACAGTTATACATCTAGTTATTACAGTTATATGTCTAGTTATTACAGTTATACATCTTTTTACTACAGTTATACGTCTAGTTATTTATTATTTTTTATTGGAGTTAACGTGGTGTCAACCCTATTTAGGTCATTTTACGGCATCCAGCTTCTAACCTAGCTTTCCTGGACCTTTGTCTAAAACCAGTACTCGGCGATTCTTCCACAAGGCCGGAAACTTCTCCATATTATCTAATCCATGGAGGAAATTCGACATTATTGTCAATTTTTTATGGGAGGGCATAACCTCAGCGTGTTGGATTCAAACCCGCACCCCCTCGAGATTCCAAATACCGGAGCACTATCAACTGCCCTATTGACCCAGGTTTTCTAGTTCTTACTCTTATACATATAATTGTTGCAGTTTTGAGTCTAATTATAACAGTTATATATCTTGTTATTACAGTTATACATCCTGTTATTACAGTTATGCATCTCGTTACTACAGTTATACATCTAGTTTTTACAGTTAAACATCTAGTTATTACAGTTATATATCTTGTTATTACAGTTATACATCTAGTTATTACAGTTATACATCTAGTTATTACAGTTATGTGTCTAGTTATTTCAGTTATACATCTTTTTACTACAGTTATACGTCTAGTTATTTATTATTTTTTATTGGAGTTAACGCCGTGTCAACACTATTTAGGTCATTTTACGGCATCCAGCATCTAACCTAGCTTTCCTGGACCTTTGTCTAAAACCAGTACTCGGCGATTCTTCCACAAGGCCGGAAACTTCTCCATATTATCTAATCCATGGAGGAAATTCGACTTTATTGTCAATTTTTTATGGGAGGGCATAACCTCAGCTTGTTGGTTTTGAACCCGCACCCCCTCGAGATTCCAAATACCGGAGCACTATCAACTGCCCTATTGACCCAGGTTTTCTAGTTCTTACTCTTATACATATAATTGTTGCAGTTTTGAGTCTAATTATAACAGTTGTATATCTTGTTATTACAGTTATACATCCTGTTATTACAGTTATGCATCTCGTTACTACAGTTATACATCTAGTTTTTACAGTTAAACATCTAGTTATTACAGTTATATATCTTGTTATTACAGTTATACATATTGTTATTTAAGTTATATATCTAGTTATTAAAGTTATAGATCTTGTTAGTACAGTTTTACAATCTTGTTACTACAGTTATACATCTAGTTATTACAGTTATACATCTAGTTATTACAGCTATACATCTTGTTACTACAGTTATACATCTAGTTATTTAAGTTTTATATATAGTTAAACAGTTCTAAATCTAGTTATACCCCCGCTTCAAAGAACCCTTGTCCGTCCGTTATAAAATTTCCGTCGCAGTTGTCTCAGCAACTATATCATGCAGCAGCCTAATACTTTGCATATTGCTTCATCCAATAGTCCCATGTGGTGTAAAGCGATTTCATGCTCCTTGCTCATCTACTTCCTGTTTGGCGCATATTTTTAGATTTTTGCGGGGGTATCACTAGTGAGCATTAGCTCACAGATTTACTTGTTATAACAGTTATAAGTCTAGTTATTACAGTTATACATCTAGTTATTACAGTTATACATATTGTTACTACTGTTATACATCTAGTTATTACTTAATTATTTATTTTATTTATTTATTGGAGTTAACGCCGTATCAACACAATTTAGGTCATTTCACGGCGTCCAGCTCACCTAACCTAGCTTTCCTGGACCACTGTCTACAACCAGTACTCGCCTACCCTTCCACAAGGCCGGAAACTTCTCCATATTATCTAATCAATGGAGGAAAATCGACATTATTGTCAAATTTTCATGGAAGGGTATAACCTCCCCGGGTGGGATTCGAACCCGCACCCCCTCGGGCACGAGTATCCAAATCCCGACGCGCTACCAACTGCGCCATCGACCCGGGTTCTCTTGTTATTACAGTTATACATCTAGTTATTACAGTTATACATCTAGTTATTACAGTTATATGTCTAGTTATTACAGTTATACATCTTTTTACTACAGTTATATGTCTAGTTATTTATTTATTTATTTTTTTTATTGGAGTTAACGCGGTGTCAACACTATTTAGGTCATTTTACGGCATCCAGCATCTAACCTAGCTTTCCTGGACCTTTGTCTAAAACCAGTACTCGGCGATTCTTCCACAAGGCCGGAAACTTCTCCATATTATCTAATCCATGGAGGAAATTCGACATTATTGTCAATTTTTTATGGGTGGGCATAACCTCAGCATGTTGGATTTGAACCCGCACCCCCTCGAGATTCCAAATACCGGAGCACTATCAACTGCCCTATTGACCCAGGTTTTCTAGTTCTTACTCTTATACATATAATTGTTGCAGTTTTGAGTCTAATTATAACAGTTATATATCTTGTTATTACAGTTATACATCTTGTTATTACAGTAATACATCTTGTTACTACAGTTATACATCTAGTTATTACAGTTATACATCTAGTTATTACAGTTATACATCTAGTTATTACAGTTATAGATCTTGTTACTACAGTTATACATCTAGTTATTACAGTTATACATCTAGTTATTACAAATATACATCTAGTTATTTAAGTTTTATATATAGTTATTACAAATATACATCTAGTTATTTAAGTTTTATATATAGTTATTTCAGTTAAACAATCTTGTTACCACAGTTATAAATCTAGTTATTACAGTTATACATCTAGTTATTACAGCTATATATCTTGTTATTACAGTTATAAATCTAGTTATTACAGTTATACATCTTGTTATTACTGTTATACATCTCGTTATAACAGTTATATATCTAGTTATTACAGTTATACATCTAGTTATTACAGTTATCAATCTTGTTATTACAGTTATACATCTAGTTATAACAGTTATATATCTAGTTATTACAGTTATACATCAAGTTATTACAGTTATCAATCTTGTTATTACAGTTATACATCTTGTTACTACAGTTAAACGTCTAGTTATTTATATTTTTTTATTGGAGTTTACACCGTGTCAACACTATTTTGGTCATTTTACAGGGTCCAGCGCATCTAACCTAGCTTTCCTGGACCTTTGTCTGTAACCAGTACTCACCTATTCTTCCACAAGACCGGAAACTTTTCCATATTATCTAATCCATGGAGGAAATTCGACATTATTGTCAAATTTTTATGGGAGGGCATAACCTCAGCGTATTGGATTTGAACCCGCACCCCCTCGAGATTCCAAATACCGGTGCACTATCAACTGCCCCATCGACCCAATTTTTCTAGTTCTTACTCTTATACATATACTTGTTACAGTTTTGAGTCTAATTATAACAGTTAAACATCTAGTTATTACAGTTATATATCTTGTTATTACAGTTATACATATTGTTATTTAAGTTTTATATCTAGTTATTACAGTTATAGATCTTGTTAGTACAGTTTTACAATCTTGTTACTACAGTTATTAATCTAGTTATTACAGTTATTCATCTAGTTATTACAGTTATACATCTTGTTACTACAGTAAAACATCTAGTTATTACAGTTATACATCTAGTTATTACAGTTATACATCTAGTTATTACAGTTATACATCTAGTTATTTATAATTTTTTATTGGTGTTTACACCGTGTCAACACTATTTTGGTCATTTTACGGGGTCCAGCACATCTAACCAAGCTTTCCTGGACATTTGTCTGTAACCAGTACTCACCTATTATCCACAATGCCGGAAACTTCTCCATATTTTCTAATCCATGGAGGAAATTAGACATTTTTGTCAAATTTTCATGGGAGGGCATAACCTCAGTGTGTTGGATTTGAACCCGAAACCCCTCGAGATTCCAAATACCGGCGCACTATCTACTGCGCTATCGACCCGGGTTTTCTAGTTCTTACACTTATACATCTAATTATTACCGTTTTGAGTCTAATTATGCAAGTTATATATCTTGTTCTTACAGTTATAAATCTAGTTACTACAGTTATACATCTAGTTGTTACAGTTATACATCTCGTTACTACAGTTATATATCTAGTTATTACAGTTGTATATTACAGTTATACATATTGCTTTTTAAGTAGTATATCTAGTAATTATAGTTATAACTCTTGTTAGTACAGTTATACAATCTTGTTACTAGAGTTATACATCTAGTTATTACAGTTATAAATCAAGTTATTACTGTTATACATCTAGTTATTACAGTTATAAATCAAGTTATTACTGTTATACATCTAGTTATTACGGTAACAGTTAAGAATTTTATTTTTACAGATTCAAATTACAGTTATGCATCTAGTTATTGTAGTTATACATATTGTTATTAAAATTATATATCTCGTTATTACAGTTATACATCTCGTTATAACAGTTATCCGTTATAAATCTAGTAATTAGTTATACATTTTGTCAATCCTAGGTTCTGAAAGAGATACTGGTTTGAGTCTTGTCCATATTAACTATAACCTTTCAAGAAAATTTCAAAATCATGTTCCTTGGTTGTTCAAGTCTGAGAGCAATCATGAATGCAAGTCTTTGATTCATTGTACAAAGTTGAAATTCATAATTTGATTTTGTTGTGTTTTTCAGGCTATTTGGAAACAGTGTGAGATCAGCAATGTGTGTGATGTCTATTTCTTGTACATTATATAATTCTGGCCTGCTCGTATTTAACAAGTCATCTCGGACATTTTGTCCTTGAGATGTTTGTTGCCCAATTAAATGTTTTAAAAAATGTGTTACTTTTCTATCAACTGGGTACGACAAGAGCCAAATCCGAACAGGATTTATTTGTTACTATGTACCGACCCAAATATAACTACAAAATATCTGGGTGTGAATCAGTAAGTCATGAAGATTTGTAAAATCAACATTTCCTACTGTACCTCCCAGACATTTTTACTTTAATCGATGTGAACCTTTATTTTGGTACGAAATTCTGTGACAAATAATAATGTTACGATTCATCCATGAATTTAAAAATGGTTTGTAATGGGGTTTTTTTGTCTTACCTTGATTATGGTACGAAATTTCCTGGGAAGTATCGAAATTTTTCTATTACTAAATTTCCACACCTTTATTTGTGATTATGTTTTTATTCGTCCTCGAATTTTCTGTGGGCGAATCGTAATATTCCTATTCATCACGGAACTTTCTGTACCATGAATGTCCCCGAAACGAATCCAAATGTATCTCAGAACCTTCAATTATTACATGAATTTGGTTCTAAATTTCTAGAGATGAATCGAAATGTGTCAATTTGTCGCAAAATTTAAACAAACTTTCTTGGGACGAATCGATGTTCTTGCTCGTTGTCTAATTTTCTCGTACATTAATTTTAGTACGGAATTTTCTAGTACGAATTAAAACGCTTTTATTATCAGAAATATTTGCACCTTTAATTTGATTCGACATTTACTGGACGATCTCCCAGAATCTTTCAAAAATTAGTGAGAGAAAATTAGTGGACGAATAAGAAGCGATTCGTCCCAAAAAATTCCTCCTGGAAACTTTCGTACCAAAATTATGATATAAAAGGAGCATTACGATTTGTCTTTCGTAAAATTTTCTACCAAATAAGGTGCGAAAATTTCGAGGAATAATACAATCCTACTAATTCGGCTAAGAAAGGACCTTGTATAGACCCATTTCGATTCTAGGACTCTTGTAGACATTTTAATGATGGTAGGAAAAGTTCTGTGATGAATAGAAGCACAACGATTCTTTCACAGAAAGTTCGTACCCGAATGAAAATGCGAAAAATTTAGAGGACGAAAACATTTAGATTCGTCCCAGGAATTAATGTACCAAATAATTTTGCTACGATAATTTTTGGGACGAATCGAGTTTTATACTTGCACTAACTTGGCACCTTTAATTTGGTACATTTTTTATGACGAATCGTAATGTATGTTCCTATTTATCACAGAACTTGTACCATCAATTTTGTACGGAAGTTCCTTTGACGTAAAGAAATTTCTTTGTCCCAGATCCATTTTTACCCAACTGGTAGACGATACGCTTTTATTCGTCCTCTCGTGGTACGAAATTTTCTTGGAAAAATATAACCGATTTTATTCTCGCGCAAACTTTGGTACGAAATTCTTGTGGACGAATCGCAATGTTTCTATTCATCACAGAACTACCATAATTTCTCTCAGAATCTTTAAAATTTATGTGCGCGAAAATTAAGTGGCCGAATAAGAACATCGATTGCATCACGGTTCGTCTAAGAAATTTTCGTACCAATTAAAGGTGCGAAAACTTTAAGGACGATTAAAAACATATTCGTCCCTATACATTTATATTTGTGGACGTATCGTTATGTTTCCATTCTTAACAGTACAGTAAACCTCGGTTATAACATACACTCGGTTAAAACAAACCATTTTTTCTGGCCCGTTTTTCATCCTTATATATATTTAGTATGTTATGGATATAACATACCTCTGTTTTAACATACCTTTTTTTCTATGGCCCATCGAGTATGTTATATCCGAGTTTTACTGTACCATCAAATTTTAACGAAACGAAATATCTTTGTCCCAGATCCTTTCTTACCCTATTTTGGTACAAAATTGCCTGGACGAATAGATAAGTTTTTATTCCTTTAACTTTCTCACATTAATTTTGGTACGACATTTTTTAGTTTTTTATTCTTCCACGAACATTTTGTGGACGAATTGCAATGTTTCTATTCATCACGGAACCTGTACACCATCATTTTAGTACGATAGTTCCTATTTCTCCCAGAATCTTTACAAAATTGCGGGAACTTTCGTATCAAAGTTATGGTGAAAAGGAACATCGCGATTCATCTGGGTAAATTTCGTACCAATTGATGGCGCGAAAAAAATCGAGGTCGAATTTAAAATTATGTATATTCGCCCAAGCACATTTCGTACCAAAATTAAGATGCGAGACAATTCGAGGACAAAAACATCGATTCGTCCCAGGAAATTTGGTAAGAAGGTTCTATGATAGTCACATTCCGATTCATCTTTAGGACTTCATACACAAAACGGTACAAAAAGTTGCATCACAACGATTCTTCCACAGAAAATTCGTACCAAAATGAAGGTGCGAGAAAATCGAGAACGAAAACATTTTGATCCGTCTCAGGAATATACATACTTAAATTAGTGTAATTAATTTGGTACGAAATTTTCTGGGACGCATCATTTTCAAATCGTAATGTTTGTATTCATCACGGAACTTGTTTCAACATTTCAGTACGAAAGTTCCTGGACAAATCGAAATTTGTTTATTTCTCCCAGAAACTAACCTTAATTTTGGTACGTAACATTCTGGGATAAATCGAACTTTTATTCGTCCCCGAATTTTCTCGCACCTTCGTTTTGGTATGAATTTTCTAAGATAAATAGTAATGTTCCTATTCATCACGGAACTTTCTGTACATGTACCATGAATGTCCTTGAAACGAATCGAAATATGTATCTCGGAACCTTTAATTATTCCCTGAATTTGGTACAAAATTTCCGGAGATAAATCGCAATGTGTCAATTTCTCGCAGAATTTACTCAAAATTTCTTGGGACGCATCGATGTTCTTGTTTGTCATCTAATTTTTTCGTACATTAATTTTGTTACGAAATTTTTTGGGACGAATTAAAACGTTTTTATCAGAAATTTTTGCACCTTTAATTTGGTACGAAATTTCCCTGGACGAATCCTTATGCGCCCATTCATCACAGAACTTTTACCATCATTTTAGTACGAAGTTCCTATTAATATCGATTAAATTAATAGTATCATTGTTTTCAGTGCGATATGACCTTTCTGTGTTGGAACGCCGTAAAACTCAAACGAACAAAGTTCCTATTTCTCCCTGAATCGTTCAAACATTTGTGCGAGAAAATTAGTGGACGAATAAGAAGAGATTCGTCCCAAGAAATTCCTCCTGGGAACTCGTAACAAAATTATGGTAAAAAGGAACATTACGATTTATCTTCGTAAAATTTTCTACCAAATAAGGTGCGAAAATTTCTAGGATAAAAACAATCCTGTTTATTTGGGAAAGAAAGGACGTGGTATAGACCCATTTCGATTCGAGTACGTGTACACAAATTATGGTAGGAAAAGTTCTGTGATGAATAGAAGCACAACGATTCTTCCACAGAAAATTCGTACCAAAATGAAGGTGCGAAAAATTTCGAGGACGAAAACATTTAGATTCGTCCCAGGAATAAACGTACCAAGTAATTTTGGTACGATAATGTTTGGGACAAATCGAGTTTTATTCTTCCACTAACTTGGCACCTTAAATTTGGTACGTAACTTTTATGGACTGGTCGTTCTATTCATCACGTAACTTGTACTATTTTAATACGAAAGTTACTTGGACGATTCGAAATGGGGGACAAATCGAACTTTTATATTCGTCTTCGAATTTTGGTACGAACATTTTTATGACGAATCGTAATGTATGTTCCTATTTATTACAGAACTTGTACCATCATTTTGGTATGAAAGTTCCTTGGACGTAAAGAAATCTCTGACCCAGATCCATTTCTTACCCAACTTTGGTACAAGATTCCTGGACGAATCGATACGCTTAGCCTTTTATTCGTCCTCTCGTGGTACGAAATTTTCTTGCACAAATATAACAGTTTTTATTCTCACAAATGTTTTGGTACGAAATTATTATGGACGAATCACAATGTTTCTATTCATCTCGGAACTACTAAAATTTCTCCCAGAATCTTTCAAAATTAATAAAAAGGCGCAAATATTAAGAGGCCGATATAGAACATTGATTGCATCACTGTTCGTCTAAGTAAATTTCATACCAAATGAAGGTGCGTTTCAAACTTTTAGAACGATATTCGTCCCTGTAAAAAAATCTGAGGGTGCAAAAATTTCCAAGACGAAAACAAACACATACGTTCCAGGAATGTAATTTTGGTACGAAATTTTCTGGGACGAATCAAAACTTTACACATTTAATTTGGCACTATACATTTATATTTGTGGACGTATCGTTATGCTTCTATTCATAACAGAACTAGTACTATCAATTTAGTACGAAAGTTTCGTACCAAAATGATGTTTAATGAAGATATTACGTACCAAAATTAAGGTTAGAAAGATTCTGGTGTAATAGACATGCGGTTCGTTCAAGGAAGTTTGAGTCGAAACGAAATGTCTTTGTCCCAGATCCTTTCTTACCCTATTTTGGTGCAAAATAGCCTGGACGAATAGATATAGAGAATATTCGTCAATTTAGTTTAAGATCGATTTTTTATTTCACCGAGTGAGCTTAGTAAACATATTTTCACGAGTGGCATAGCCACGAGTGAAAATGTTACTTTCTGAGTTCACGAGTTGAAATAAAAGTCATCTTACACCAAAGTTGACGAATATTCTGTTTCTTTCATGCTTAGTTTTATTTGATGTATTTTACACAAATTATAACGTGACGTGACGCCATTTCTACTCCAAGATGACGTCATTTATTATCTAATATGACGTCATGAACGATGAAAATATAAGGTTATATTTTCACTGCGATGAAAATATAAAATTTATATTTTCATCGTTTATTTTCATCGAATAACGTGACGTTTCAACGTAAAGCATGAAAGAAAAGTTTTTATTCCTTGAACTTCCTCACTTTAATTTTGGTACGAAATTTTTTGAGACAACTAAACGTTTTTATTCTTCCACGAAAATTTTGGTTCGAAATTTTTGTGGACGAATGGCAATGTACGATAGTTTCTATTTCTCCCAGAATCTTTCAAAAATTGCGGGGAACTTTTGTATCAAAGTTGAGGTGAAAAGGAACATCGCGATTCATCTTTGAGGTCAAATTAAAAATTATGTAAATTCGTCCAAGCACAGTTCGTACCAAAATTAGGATGTGAGACAATTCGAGGACAAAAACATCGATTCGTCCCAGGAAATTTGGTAAGAAGGTTCTATGATAGTCACATTCCGATTCGTCCTTAGGACTTCATACACAAAACGATGGTACAAAAAGTTGCATCACAACGATTCTTCCACAGAAAATTCGTACTAAAATGAAGGTGCCAGAAAATCAAGAACGAAAACATTTTGATTCGTCTTAGGAATATACGTACTTAAATTAGTGTAATTAATTTTGGTACGAAATTTTCTGGGACGAATCAAAACACTTCTACAAACTTTTTGCACCTTTAATTTGGTACTAAATGTTTGTGTTCTATTCATCACGGAACTTGTACCATCATTTTAGTACGAAAGTTCCTGGACAAATTGAAATGTGTCTATTTCTCCTAGAACATATCTAACCTTAATTTTGGTACGTAACATTCTGGGATGAATCGAACTTTTTTATTCGCACCTTCATTTTGTTATGAATTTTCTAAGATGAATAGTAATGTTCCTATTCATCACAGAACTTGTACCGTCATTTTGGTACGAAAGTTTCTGACACGAATCAAGTCTACTAATCGAGGGGACGTGGGTTCGATTTCCGAGCGGGGCATACTTTCATAGAGCTTGGTCATAAACTATTTCTACGGCCATTCTCCCTCCTACCAATGATTTTTAATTATGTTGGGCAGTTGTCGGTCACTTACGAAAGTATGCGCTTAGAAGTTGGTTAACAGCTCAATCCAGAGATTTAGCCTTTTTAGGAGTGAGTAGACTGACTGACCGCCGTTGTATGATTTTTGAATGTGTTGCTACGGCGTAAAAACAAACTAACGAATCGAAATGTGTATTTTGTCCTAGAACCTTTCTTACCTTTAATTAGGTACAAAATTTCGTATGGTACAAAATTCTCTGGACTAATCTATATATTAAATCGCCCTCTAACTTTCACACATTAATTTTGGTGCGAAATTTTATAGAACAAATCTTAACGTTTTTATTTCACGAGGTTTTTGCTCCTTTATTTTGGTACGAAATTTTTGTGGGCGAAATTTTATGTTTCTATTATCACATAACTTGTCGTACAATCATTTTTTGTACGAAAGTTTCTATTTCTCCCTGAACTTTCTTACCCTAATTTTGGTACGTACGTCTCAAAACCAATCGTACCATAACTTAAGTTCGAAATTTACTCTGGCGATTAAAATGACTTGATTTGACCCCGAATTTTTTCATCTGACTTGATACGAAAATTCCTGGGACGAATCGAAATGCTATTATTCGTCCTCTGTTTTTTTACCTTAATTTCGGTTCTTGGGTCGTCGTGAAGGTTTATTCGTCCACTAAATTTGCACCATGTAATATCGTGGGACTATTAGAAATTTTCTGATTCGGCCCCAAATTTTCTCACTTTGATTTTGGTACGAAATTTCGTGGACGAATTAAACGGTCCCGTTTTCCTCAGTTGTTTCCATTTATAAATTTAGGACAATGTTTCTTCGGGCAAATCAAAATGTTCTTGTTCGTCCCAGAACTTTTCATACCATAATTTTGGCACAAATTACTTTAGACTATTCGAAATATTACGATTCGGCTTCGAACCTTTCACTCCTTTAATTTAGGACGAAAGTTCCTATGACAAATCAAAAAGTCTCATTCGTTGCAATATTTCGTACCCCTTTGTGAAATGAAAATTGAAAAAAACATTTCGTAATAAAACTCATCCAGTGTTAAAAACTTGCACGAACTTGTTGCAGTATTATATTCCAAATGAAAGCTTGTTCATTCAGCCTTATGGAAGTGGTATTAAATGGTTTTTGTTCATAGCGTCGCAAGAACCAGCAGTAACTTCTGATCGCGTGGGACAATTTTGTAAAGAACATGTATATTTTACCCAAACTCCTCACAGCGGTTGCGTCACGCGTTGCTACTTTAACCACTGCCTTCACATAATCACGTGACGCAAGTATTACCATGTGACTAATGTTTAAATTTAAACGAGCAATAACGGTAAGCCTAAAATGCGTTAGGCGTAATGTAGCGAAAAATAACATTGAATGATAAAAAATGTGGTTGATTTACAAGTACTGCCAAAGAAATAAGATAAATAGAAATAAATCATTATGTACCAAAATTGTTTAAATTATGAATAAATTACAACGGAAAGTGAGCAAGGTCGGGAATGAGCTGCGTTGTCCACCCAATAGGGTCCTTGGTCCACATCACGCTCCTTACATGATGCTTGTGTTGAGAAATCTTAAGTATTTATGATAAAATTATATTAATATGATACTAAATAATATAACATTCATATATTAAATGACTAAAATCAGTACAATTATCCATTTAGTATTTACTATGCGTAACATTTTGTTATTCATGCAATTTTACGCACTTTTTATTCATACTTTTTTATTTTTTCCTTTATGTACTTTGAACATCATATTTTACTAAGAGAAGACCAAATTTATTTTAAAATATTGAATTGTAAAAGAAAACATGAAAAAAGTTTTTCTCTAAGGGACGAATTTTACTTGTGGTGGCAGTGGTTATTGATTTGATGAAGGGAGATAACCGCTGCGGGGAGTTTGTATTTTACCTACCCAATAAGAATGTTATACATGTATATATGTTTTTCAAGTACTTAATTAAATTGTTATCTGTAGCTGTATTCTTTCATTCTTTATCTATACTAAGCAAAAGTTAATAGTAACACTGTCTCATTTAAAATTGGAATGTATCATATAATATGGAATTCACTATACTCACTGTACAATTCATTTTGTTCAACAAAATAGACTGTATGTAGCCTATTCGTATTGTAGTTTTCAAATTTTGTTCATGCCGTGCATGAACAAAATTTCTATTCTAGTTCATTATACTAGTTATTGGTCGATAGAGACTGCGCATGAACTAAATTTGGACTGGATTTTAGTGTTTAATCCTTAGTGAAGATGTCCCAACACATATGATACATCTAGTCTCATATTTGTAAAGGGGCTACATGAAGTCTCATGTTTATAAGGGTTAAAGGGTCTACATGAATGCTCATGTTTATAAAGGTTAAAGGGGCTACATGTAGTCTCATGTTTATAAAGGTTAAAGGGGTTAACTACCTTGGTGTCGATGAATTTGAAATTGTAGATGTTTGACAGACTGAGAAATAGTCGACCCGCAACTGCCAGGAGGCACAGTGTCACGAATATAATGCGACGGGCACAAGTGGTAGCGGAGCCTTGCCTTGCCCGGCAAACACCCAACGATTCCAAATTGTTATAGCCTGAAGAGTCGGACTAACGTCACCTACATACCTCACCCGCTCGACACATTTTTTTTCAATTAACACTCGATTTTCATATTATACGTGTCTGACTTTTATTGCCTTCAATTAATCCACTTACAAAGAAATATAAAAAATAAAATCATGGTGAAATTTTGTCGCTTGCACTCTGGTCAAATAAACTCTTTGATGTCAAAAGCGCCTGGATACTGACTTGAAGGGAAACGCCTCGTCTTTTCAGGCTATAACAATGATATATGTAAGATAATATTTATTTAAAGTCGACAAAAAACACAATGATTTGCCAATCCAGGCTCGACTTTTATTCTACAGGCAAGCATAAACGATCATTATAAATGAATGTCTGAAATAGTTCATCTAAAGTACATTATTAATTCTCGTTACGTTCCGTTTCACAAACGGATACCTGTGTGGATATTGGTACTTTGCGTAACGCAGTTACAAATGTACATGTAAAGAATTCCCTTCACACTAACATACACATTCTCCTGTTATCCTCATAAAAAGACAAGTTGCAGATCGAAACTCTACAGTAATACAAAAAAAAACACATGTATAGAAACGATTATTTACACTGTGAAACATGTATGATACATTACGTACATGTTTATTGTTCTGTTATGGAATTAATGGAATTGGCCAAGTTGCATTGCTGTCCGTCAATTAATAATGAAAAACGCATATTGAAATAGCCCTATCTCTAAAGCGAAAACATGGCCACTTCTTGCACATATCTCACCAACCCATCCGAAAGAGGCAAATAACTTAAATTAATTTAGGCTTGGCTAAAACTAGAAGTTGAAATTCTTAAGCTGTGGTGCTATAAACGAGTCCAAGGGCGAAATTGCCATGCAACAGTTGTTCAGATCTGGTGATTTTCATGGGTAAAAGAATAAAATTATATCAAGCATATATACATGTATGGAGTTAACGCCATGTCAACACAATTTAGGTCATTTTACTGCGTCCAGCGCACCTAACCCAGCTTTCCTGGACCATTGTCTATAACCAGTACTCACCTACCCTTCCACAAGGCCGGAAACTTCTCCTCATTGTCTAATCAATGGAAAAATCGACATTTTGTCAAATTTTCATGGAAAGGTATAACCTCCCCGGATGGGGTTCAAACCCGCACCTCCTCGGGCACGAGATTCCGAATCCCAGCGCGCTACAAACTGCGCTATCGACCCGGGTATGTTCATAAAACTCTTGATGCCACTTGATGAAGTTTCTGTTGAGTCTTTCTTAGTAACTTTGGGTGTTTCTTTAGATAACACAAAAGTCGGTGACTTGGAATATACTCCTGACAATGTTCACATTCCAGAAGCAACATGAGCACCTTGAGTCGTTCTTTTACTGCTTGTTATCTAGGGGGATATCCTGACATTAGATGAAGTAGTAGAATTAGAAGAAACTACAGTGGTACTGGACGATATATTATCAGGAACTGATTGCGTAGTGCCTAGTTCAGATGTAAATGAATGCGATGTGCTAAGCTCAGTGGTAAGTGAGTTTAATTTTGACTGTGTTGTATGTCGGGTTGATACTATAATCTTTGTGGTTAAAGTTGGTAAGTTGGTCCAAGACTACGTACATAGTGATGATGATAATAATATGTGCTCTGTTGTTTCGTGTCTTTTAGAGTCGTTTTAGCATTTCCTATTTTACTCGTTTCGGAATCTGTTCTAAGCGAAGAAGTTGTTTCTCCACTCGTCTGTACTTGGAATTCTGGTTGCAATGATTAAGACATCTTATTAGATGCTGGACTTTTTCCCATTGAAGAATGTTACAGTGAATCAGTTGAGGTAATAGACTTGGCCTGTGTTGTACTCTTTGTAGAGTGCGGTGACATCCTGTTGTTTTTGTACTTGTTGAATTCATCGCCGCTGTATGTTCGGATGATGTTACATTCTGTGATACTGTAGAAGGGAAATACATTGGTTGTTTTGTCAACGTCGTTGTTTCTGTTGTCAACGTCATTGTTTCTGTTGTCAATGTCGTTGTTTCTGTTGTCAATATCGTTGTTTCTGTTGTCAACGTCGTTGTTTCTGTCGTAAACGTCGTTGTTTCTGTCGTAAACGTCGTTGTTTCTGTTGTCAATGTCGTTGTTTCTGTTGTCAACGTCGTTGTTTCTGGTGTCAACGTAGTTGTTTCTGTCGTAAACATCGTTGTTTCTGTCGTCAACGTCGTTGTTTCTGTCGTCAACGTCGTTGTTTCTGTCGTAAACGTCGTTGTTTCTGTTGCAATGTCGTTGTTTCTGTCGTCAATGTCGTTGTTTCTGTCGTTAATGTCGTTGTTTATGTTGTCAATGTCGTTGTTTCTGTTGTCAACGTCGTTGGTGATGTTTTCGGTTTAGATTTTGGTGATGATGGAATTGATCTATGTGGTTTGTATGATTGTTGAATTTGCTGTAGACAATGGTATTGTTAATGTGGATATCAACATTGTTGTTTTGATTGGAGTTGACGGCGCTTTTATTGTTAGTGGCGTCTTTGCCAACCCTGTTTGAAACATCTAGACACTACAATAAGGGGCTACTTTGCGGCTCTATAGCCATCACGCAATACAGTGAGCACATATGTGTAAACATTCTACACACAAACCATAGGTGCACACTTAAGTGCGTGATTGCTTTATTGATTGCTATGATTGCCCCGTAATTGTAGTGTTTGGTTTTCTAAACAGGGTTATCGATTTCTGAATGTAGTATTGTACGATTATATTGAACTGTCCGATTGCATAATTTCACGGTTATCACACACTGTATATATTATTTTCCGTATTCTATATGTAGCAATTTGCAGTAAAAATTACAATGAGTATGTCAATTTAGTGTCGATATCTCATCTGGCTGAATGGTCGTACGGATAAAGTGCAGTGCTACTAATCATATATTTTTAAAAGAAATGCTAGCCTGATGCTAAATATGTCATTTTTTAATTTTTTTTTTTTTTTCGATTTGTACTTTGTTTTGTTTTACATTATTTTATTCAGTAATTTTTGGACATAGAAATAAAACACTTCGAAACAAACAATGTAAAAATCACTCAATTTTACTGACTGTGTGGGTTGTGCTACTGTCATCATCAAATTTATTACAAAGGCTTCTACAACAGGGCGCGATGTGTTTTACGCAGTCTGTCCATAATTTAAATGTGAAAAAGCGATAAAAATAAGTTTCTATCGGGATTCGAACCCACGACAAAAAGATTTGTGGTCTGACCGTCTCCCCACTCGGCCACACAAACTATGATACGTATTGCAAATAAGATATAATACATAAGTGTTATGTGCTGACAATACGCTCTACGTGAACTACCGAAATTAACCGAGTATCAAATATACCGTGTAATGTGACGTTTTAATTTATGCAATCGGACAGTTCAATAAAATCGTACAATATATTACAGGTCGCCCACGTAAACATTGCGTATACAAATATTGTCAGTTTCATTACACATACTATTTAGGGGTGAATTATTTTTACAAATGTATAGTTTATAGTTATTTACACTTATTTAATTAACATATCCTCATATAAATTTACAAAGTGTATGCACACTATTTTAAATAAATGTTGCACATAAAAATGGTCTGTTGGAATAAGTAAACTGCTGTGCATGCATTAGCTTATTCACGTATGTAGAGGGCAAGTCCATTGTTTAAAGTACAAAAAACACGCATGACCTAGAATACGATCTGTATGTGTAAAACCACAATAATTTCGATGCTTACTGTAGTGTGTAACTAATTTAAACACATGTCTTTTATGCTTGTCTCTTTTTGCAAGACGCCAACAATCTGAGCCTGCACAGATCTCATTTGTATTAATACTACCTGTTACTTTTGCCCCCACATTAAGTATTATTTCTCTATATAGCACAAATCATATGTGCAATTGTTATATATTTGACCGGAGGTGTCACCCTGTGTTATTATTATATGTGTTTTTTTGTATTTTCCCCTGTTTGGATATACTTGTAAATACTTGGAAGAAATAAAAGTTGAAGTAGAAGCTTATAGTATGTACATGTAACTAATATGCGCACTAATTATAGTTATGCACGTACTTTAGTGTGTGATGGCTATATAGCTATTAGTAGATCCTCATTGTAATGTTTTGGCGGTTTAAACAGGGTTATCGATATAATTGTTAGTGGCATTTCTACTTTTATTTTAAATAGGGCATTGATTAAAAGCATCGACCTTACAATGCAAATACATGTACGTATACAATGATACAATCATCGTGTGACAATACGTCATTATGATGACAAAAATCCATATATATCTACCAAAGATCAGAATCAACGCAAGACCCGGTTGTGGCGTAGTGTTTGCATTTCTGACTTTGAATCCGGAGATCACGGGTTCGAGCCTGGTCGCGGCAGGTCATACCCTCCCTACATATGAGTTGTCGGCCTCGTTGTAAGGCAAGTTAGTACTGGTGATAGAAAAGTGTCCAGGAAACCTATAGTAGGAAGAGCTGACCGTCGTATATATGACTTAAATATGTGTTGAATACGACGTTAAAAACAAACAAAAACAACAAACAAAAAAAACCAGAATCAACGCTCTTTTATTTCATTTTTTTAACATTAAAAAATCGAATACAGTGGTTTCGGACGTCATGCCTGAACGTCATCCAATTTCAACCTGTATTCATTTTGTTGTGTATCCATGTAAGATATGACGTCACACGTGTGTATACACCAGGACTCATACTCTTTCCACATCCATCACCCCAACTTGTGACACCAGCTATTTCCCATACTCCATGTTTGTTACACACAAGTGGACCACCTGAATCACCCTGGAAATATAGAGTCAACATTTGTTAAAGTACTCTCCAATTCATCGGTTCGAAAGATTCACTCGTTCGCTGAGCTGCGAGGGGAGCGTATCGTTAAAGATACTAGTTCACAGATTGGGATTATTTTTTCTATTATTTCAAAATACCATTCAATGTCTGTGATCGTAACCTCATTAGAGAAATCAGTTATTTGCTATGATTTTATTATACATGTATATTACTAGCAAATTTATATCTCTTCCTTCCACCGGATACCATTGTATTATTTGATTTATATTTGTCTTTTACTCTTGCTGTACAACATGTACCTGAGTTGAAAATAAAAGATCTGTTCTGTTCTGTTCTGTAATTCAAATTGTGTAAAAAAATTCTTATTATTTCAAGACAAACTGACCTATATGTAGCAAGAAATATACAATAAAAATTACAAAAAATGCACTGACATTTTCTATACCGTGACATACGGGGTAGATATTTATTACATGAAACACATTACAATTTTAATAGTTTTAGAAAATATTGATATTTAAGTTGAATTCAGTGAATGGGTACCTTTAATATTTATTGTATACTGTAAGCTAAGAAAGCAAATGTTCAAGAGCTATGAATGAAAATGTTGATTTCGGAGTTAAAACAAGTTGACAAATATTTTGTTTCTTTCATCCTGTGTGCTGTGTTTTGTTGGTATTTTATATAACTTATAATGTGACGTAGTTTATTTCGGAGATAATGATCATATATATTATACAATAACACCGCATCTAACCGTACAGCATGGATGCAATGGGGAGTAAATGCTATAAACATTGCATTCAGTTTATTTGAGCCATTTTGTTTAAAATTCATTGTATTAACAATCGATCATCCGTATTTACTTAAATGATAACTTGGTCTTGTCGAGGTAAACAAACGTTGTAGAAGAAACAAAAACTTATCGGTTCAAATTTATCGTCAAGAGATTCAAAACGTCAATAGAAAAAAATGAGGAAAATATGAAAAAAATGAAGGCTCAAGATTAAGTAAAGTCACTAAATGTTAAATAAGTATTTCTACTCAAGTATTGTCACCTATCTGACACATGTCAAGGATGGTCACCTACCTGACACGTGTCAAAGATGTTCACCTATCTGACACGTATCATAAATGGTCACCTATCTGACACGTGTCAAAGATTGTCACCTACCTAACACGTGTCAAAGATTGTCACCAACCTAACACGTGTCAAAGATGGCCACCTACCTAACACGTGTCAAAGATTGTCACCTACCTTACACGTGCCAAAGATGGCCACATACCTAACACGTGTCAAAGATTGTCACCTACCTAACACGTGTCAAAGATGGCCACCTACCTTACACGTGTCAAAGATGGTCACCTACCTAACACGTATCAAAGATGGTCACTTATCTAACACGTGTCAAAGATAGTCACTTACCTAACACGTGTCAAAGATGGCCACTTACCTAACACGTGTCAAAGATAGTCACTTACCTAACACGTACCAAAGATAGTCACTTACCTGATACGTACCAAAGATGGCCACCTACCTGGCACGTGTCTCACTTACCTAACACGTACCAAAGATAGTCACTTACCTAACACGTACCAAAGATAGTCACTTACCTAACACGTGTCAAAGATAGTCACTTACCTAACACGTACCAAAGATAGTCACTTACCTGACACGTACCAAAGATGGCCACCTACCTGGCACGTGTCTCACTTACCTAACACGTACCAAAGATAGTCACTTACCTAACACGTACCAAAGATAGTCACTTTCCTAACACGTGTCAAAGATGGCCACTTACCTGACACGTACCAAAGATGGCCACCTACCTGACACGTGTCAAAGATAGTCACTTACCTAACACGTGTCAAAGATGGCCACTTATCTAACACGTGTCAAAGATAGTCACTTACCTAACACGTACCAAAGATAGTCACTTACCTAACACGTGTCAAAGATGGCCACTTACCTGACACGTGTCAAAGATAGTCACTTACCTAACACGTGTCAAAGATGGCCACTTATCTAACACGTGTCAAAGATAGTCACTTACCTAACACGTACCAAAGATAGTCACTTACCTAACACGTGTCAAAGATGGCCACTTACCTGACACGTGTCTTTACCGCCTCCTTGTATCGCCCCAGCACATAAGTTTGTATTATAAATACTGTTCCAGCCCATCAATGAACGACATCTTGAAACTGTTATTGTGTCAAGATTTACGTACATCAAACTTTTAGTTCCAGGAGCATTACCGTCTTCATCTGTAAAATATGTGCACAAATAATAGTGACGTCATTGGAAATTGTGTTGTAGGAGGGGTTAGGTCTACGTTCATCTTGATAAGTTAATTTAGAATAATTAGAAGTTTCTACTTTAAACATTTAAAATAAATGACCAGGAATTGTCCTAACTTATAAACGATTACCTTGTCATGACTCAAATCATAAAGCGGATAATGGGACAAATAAGAGACCTCAGACAGCTATTCCCCTTTGTATACTCTTCAAATAGGTAGGTCCAATTAGTTGGATTACTCGGATATTACCCTTACTTTTCAATGTCAATTTGCCAAAATTAATCTTAATAAACATTTTTGTAAATAATTTAATTTGTTTCAAATTCAAGCTAAGTACTTTTAGGGTTAAGAACTATCTAAACTTCATCACTTCTGTTAAAATCTTCATTAACAAGAAAGATATTAGATGAAATATTTTGTTATCCTTACATTGAAATTCAATGACAAAATCCGACGATTTCAACTGTAAGGACATACATACCAATTGGATTGCTTCAGATTTTATAAGGGAAAGATAACTGACTAAAGTCCCTTATTGTATTCGGAATATCTCGACCAATCATTGAATGATTTATCTTGAACGAAGATAGTCGGTGTTTGCTACATACGCTAGGCGAAGCACTTCACGATTATGCAAATCAGCCCTGTGTTCAGTAACTACTGTTAGCTAACGTTACGGATACGGGAAAACTCAACCAGAAGACAACTCAACCCGTGAAATACTCAACTCAAAATTGTGACAACTCAACCCGTTAGTAAGGGATTGAGTTGTCTCGGGTTGAGTTGTCTTTAGGTTTAGTTGTTCTGACACTTCCGTTACGGAACGTTTTGGAACGTTCGGGGTATATTGATCAGCGGATTGAATCGTGTTTTACAATTCTTCTACTTAAAACGATACATTATTCCTTAATCAATTTCAACACCGTTTAAAGCATTTTGTTTGGACATGTGACGCGAATGTTGATCCAAACATGTGTCAAATAGTGTCCAAACGTAATGAACAGTCGAAAAGTTCCAATGAGACAACTCGGCATTTTCTACTCACCATAATAAGTTGCTCCCCAACCAGAAGCTGTACACGTGTCGGCATCAAATGAATCTTGTACCTGAGGTAGACACGCTGGACGAACATAACTACAAATTATAAATATGAATGATTTTATCTTGTCTCAGGTAAAATGTGGTGACAGAAGCTGTGCACGTGTCGGCATCAAATGAATCTTGTACCTGAGGTAGACACGCTGGACGAACATAACTACAAATTATAAATATGAATGATTTTATCTTGTCTCAGGTAAAATGTGGTGACAGAAGCTGTACACGTGTCGGCATCAAATGAATCTTGTACCTGAGGTAGACACGCTGGACGAACATAACTACAAATTATAAATATGAATGATTTTATCTTGTCTCAGGTAAAATGTGGTGACAGAAGCTGTGCACGTGTCGGCATCAAATGAATCTTGTACCTGAGGTAGACACGCTGGACGAACATAACTACAAATTATAAATATGAATGATTTTATCTTGTCTCAGGTAAAATGTGGTGACAGAAGCTGTGCACGTGTCGGCATCAAATGAATCTTGTACCTGAGGTAGACACGCTGGACGAACATAACTACAAATAATAAATATGAATGATTTTATCTTGTCTCAAGGTAAAATGTGGTGACAGAAGCTGTGCACGTGTCGGCATCAAATGAATCTTGTACCTGAGGTAGACACGCTGGACGAACATAACTACAAATTATAAATATGAATGATTTTATCTTGTCTCAAGGTAAAATGTGGTGACAGAAGCTGTGCACGTGTCGGCATCAAATGAATCTTGTACCTGAGGTAGACACGCTGGACGAACATAACTACAAATTATAAATATGAATGATTTTATCTTGTCTCAAGGTAAAATGTGGTGACAGAAGCTGTGCACGTGTCGGCATCAAATGAATCTTGTACCTGAGGTAGACACGCTGGACGAACATAACTACAAATTATAAATATGAAGGATTTTATCTCAAGGTAAATGTGGTGACAGAAGCTGTACACGTGTCGGCATCAAATGAATCTTGTACCTGAGGTAGACACGCTGGACGAACATAACTACAAATTATAAATATGAATGATTTTATCTTGTCTCAAGGTAAATGTGGTGACAGAAGCTGTGCACGTGTCGGCATCAAATGAATCTTGTACCTGAGGTAGACACGCTGGACGAACATAACTACAAATTATAAATATGAATGATTTTATCTTGTCTCAGGTAAAATGTGGTGACAGAAGCTGTACACGTGTCGGCATCAAATGAATCTTGTACCTGAGGTAGACACGCTGGACGAACATAACTACAAATTATAAATATGAATGATTTTATCTTGTCTCAGGTAAAATGTGGTGACAGAAGCTGTGCACGTGTCGGCATCAAATGAATCTTGTACCTGAGGTAGACACGCTGGACGAACATAACTACAAATAATAAATATGAATGATTTTATCTTGTCTCAGGTAAAATGTGGTGACAGAAGCTGTGCACGTGTCGGCATCAAATGAATCTTGTACCTGAGGTAGACACGCTGGACGAACATAACTACAAATAATAAATATGAATGATTTTATCTTGTCTCAGGTAAAATGTGGTGACAGAAGCTGTGCACGTGTCGGCATCAAATGAATCTTGTACCTGAGGTAGACACGCTGGACGAACATAACTACAAATTATAAATATGAATGATTTTATCTTGTCTCAGGTAAAATGTGGTGACAGAAGCTGTACACGTGTCGGCATCAAATGAATCTTGTACCTGAGGTAGACACGCTGGACGAACATAACTACAAATTATAAATATGAATGATTTTATCTTGTCTCAAGGTAAATGTGGTGACATTCAATGTGAATATTTTATTTTATCCATTGTAGTAAATTGACAGCGTTAAATGATGTCATCTCGCGAGATAATTGACGACATGTTGTCGAAGAAATGACGTCATGTTACATAGGCGGATCCAGCAAGGGGGTCAGAGGGGTTCGGACCCACTAGAATTTGGAAAATGTACCTGTCCATTATTGTATTTTTAGACTTTTAGTCATTTTTAAGTAGCATGAAACAATTTTTCTCGGGGCTTATTATAAATTTAATGGTTTTATAGTTTTTATAAATAATACTTTGCATTTTTCTGCAAAATGTGTATAATGTGGTTGTGGTTCGAAAGTAAGAACTCCCCAGAAGAGTTCGCCCCCCCCTAGATAAGTTCGGACCCTCCGCCCTAGAAAATAATTCTGGAGCTGCCCCTGTTTTATATTTATGTAAAATACCCTTAATTAACAAAACACATAATTAGGCATGAAAGAATCAGAGTCAGAGTTAGAAGAAAAGTTTTCAGATAAACTATCAACATTTAATAAGTAAATATAATATGAGTCATGATGTGGCCGTAGTTTCACGAAAAATCTCAACTTTGTACTCAAACTCAATCTCAATTTTTGATAATTAATTGTACTTATTAATTATATATTTATTATAAATGTTGCAGCAATTGTAGTGTCATTAGAAACCCCGATAGATATTTAAAAGTTATATCATTTAAAGTAAAACTGACTAATACGCTTGAATAAGGTTTAATTCAAGTGAATTGATTTGAGTCTGTTAATTAACTGTTGAGTTTAGTCTCAATTGAAAATTAATTTTGTAGTTTTAAGTCTATAATAAAACCCATGATATTCTATGTAAATCCATTATGTATATTTATATTATCATGATTACCTAATAACAGTCATTTCAACTATATTGACAAGCTATTTAAAGACCAAAAACACTTGAGTTTGTTGTTGAGTTTGTACTTAAGTTTTTTTGTGAAACTGGGGCCTGAGTCACACAACTATTGTCCCTTTATTAATCGTTGTGTTAAATTATAGACACCGACCCTGATAGTGTGATACCGCCCCTTATTTCTACCTAAAATACATACCTTCCAGTGATGTCAACTTTTTTGTTCAATTTAATCAGTGCAATATCATTTTTCTCAGTATTTCCATTATATTGTTCATGAACATAAACGTGACTTGCATGAACTATATTACTTGAATAAACTTGACCTTGATTTTGAATTCCAATACCAACTGACCATTGACTAGCTTGAGTTCCTAAACTACAAAAAACAACAACATAAAATGTGTACAAATGTATGTAAATCCATACACATGTATGTATATTTATGTAAATCTATACTAATTCATGTTACTTCTATGTAAATTTATGCAGATTTATGTAAATTTATGCAAATTACATGTAGTTTAAATTCATGTAAATTTTATGCAATTTGGTATAAATCCATGCACATTTATGCAAATTTTATGTAAATATATTACTTAAATCATGTAATTTATCCAGAATTAAAATAAAAATTTAATCTGTTAAGAACATCGCATGATTTGTATAGAAACACTTATAATTATGATTCGGTTTTATACGTTTTCGTGTTGTTATTCTAAATGAAATTTACACTCGTAGAAAACTTGTTTTCCGTTAATAAAATTATTTTTTCAGTAAAGTTATAATAAAAGTCTTGAAAGGGAAATAGAAACCTTATACAATATACAATCGTCATAGCTATAGATGTAACTAAACATATGTTTTTGAATTCTCATTTATTGGTAAAATTAAAAAAAAAATCACACATTTACAAAAGTGTAAAGGTAATTATGAACAATTACCTGAACAATTATTTTGTTTGTTTGTTTTGGTTGATTTTACGCCGTAGCAACACATTGTATAGGCCATAAAACGACGGTCAGTCCACCTAATTACTGTTCCTGGAAATGCTAAATCTCTGGATGCGCATACTTTCGCCAGTGACTGACAACTGCCCTACATGATTTAGAATCAGTGGTAGGAGAGAGAATGGCCATATACATTATTTCATGACCAAGCTCCATGAAAGTATGCCCCGCCCATAGACTTGTGCACTACTGACTGAACTAGCCGAGTGGGTTGTTTACATTGATGATATTGGAGACAGTATGCCCCGCCCATAGACTTGTGCACTACTGTCTGAACTAGCCGAGTGGGTTGTTTACATTGATGATATTGGAGAAAGTATGCCCCGCCCATAGACTTGTGCACTACCGACTGAACTAGCCGAGTGGGTTGTTTACATTGATGATATTGGAGACAGTATGCCCCGCCCATAGACTTGTGCACTACTGACTGAACTAGCCGAGTGGGTTGTTTACATTGATGATATTGGAGACAGTATGCCCCGCCCATAGACTTGTGCACTGCTGACTGAACTAGCCGGGTGGGTTGTTTACATTGATGATATTGGAGACAGAATGCCCCGCCCATAGACTTGTGCACTACTGACTGAACTAGCCGGGTGGGTTGTTTACATTGATGATATTGGAGACAGTATGCCCCGCCCATAGACTTGTGCACTACCGACTGAACTAGCCGGGTGGGTTGTTTACATTGATGATATTGGAGACAGTATGCCCCGCCCATAGACTTGTGCACTACCGACTGAACTAGCCGGGTGGGTTGTTTACATTGATGATATTGGAGACAGTATGCCCCGCCCATAGACTTGTGCACTACTGACTGAACTAGCCGGGTGGGTTGTTTACATTGATGATATTGGAGACAGAATGTCCCGCCCATAGACTTGTGCACTACTGACTGAACTAGCCGAGTGGGTTGTTTACATTGATGATATTGGAGACAGTATGCCCCGCCCATAGACTTGTGCACTACTGACTGAACTAGCCGAGTGGGTTGTTTACATTGATGATATTGGAGACAGAATGTCCCGCCCATAGACTTGTGCACTACTGACTGAACTAGCCGAGTGGGTTGTTTACATTGATGATATTGGAGACAGTATGCCCCGCCCATAGACTTGTGCACTACTGACTGAACTAGCCGGGTGGGTTGTTTACATTGATGATATTGGAGACAGAATGTCCCGCCCATAGACTTGTGCACTACTGACTGAACTAGCCGAGTGGGTTGTTTACATTGATGATATTGGAGACAGTATGCCCCGCCCATAGACTTGTGCACTACCGACTGAACTAGCCGGGTGGGTTGTTTACATTGATGATATTGGAGACAGTATGCCCCGCCCATAGACTTGTGCACTACCGACTGAACTAGCCGGGTGGGTTGTTTACATTGATGATATTGGAGACAGTATGCCCCGCCCATAGACTTGTGCACTACCGACTGAACTAGCCGGGTGGGTTGTTTACATTGATGATATTGGAGACAGTATGCCCCGCCCATAGACTTGTGCACTACCGACTGAACTAGCCGGGTGGGTTGTTTACATTGATGATATTGGAGACAGTATGCCCCGCCCATAGACTTGTGCACTACCGACTGAACTAGCCGGGTGGGTTGTTTACATTGATGATATTGGAGACAGTATGCCCCGCCCATAGACTTGTGCACTACCGACTGAACTAGCCGAGTGGGTTGTTTACATTGATGATATTGGAGACAGAATGTCACTTACTCTTCAAAGCAATGTGCTGCTGTTAGAACCCACTGGTCACTTATCAAAGTTCCACCACATAAATGTTGACCATAGTAACGTAGTGAAATCTATAATTATTACAACGACTTTCAAAAGTTCATCAAATGTAACTAAGTAAGTAAAGTTTGTATTAAAGTGACATGGGTAAGATACATTACATACCTGTATATATAAAGAACAAGGTAATATAAGTACAAAATATACCCGGTCCTATGGACCTTTAAGTCACCGTATTAAACTGGGTGACGTCATCTGAACTCTAATAATGAACAAAATATAGCTCGTGACGGCGGTCATAATACCACGCCCCACGTTAAATGAGCAAAGCCGAAAATAATGCCCGAGTTTATAACTATAGGGAATGGACTTTAACAGGACCTTGGATGTCCATATTAAACATGGCAGTAAAATTAATGCTAAAGAACTCGTGATTTTATCATACGCGCATCAAAGCTCTTGCCAACATGTTAAATAAATCGGTAAAATATAGACAACTGTAAGTTATTTCTTAAACAGTATATACAATGTATAACACAGAATTATATGTTGAATAGTTAAAGCTTATTTAAGAAATTGCTCAGACGATTCTTTCATGAGGTACTCGTGAATCAATTTATCCTAAATCAGTAGTTTGTCCACGAACTTTGAATGGCATTTTAGTTAAAGGGGTCTGAAACATGGTTACATTGGCGGATCTAGCGGAGGGGGGGGTCATGGGGGTCCGGACCCCCCTAGAATTGGAACAATGTAACCTGGTCATAAGTGTATTTCTAGACTTTTAGCATGAATCAATTTTTCTCGGTGCTTTACATAGATTTCACGGTTATGTAGTTTTTATGAAAAATATGTTGCATTTTTTTTCTGCAAAATGTATATAAAGTTATTGTGGTTCAAAAGTTTGGACCCCCCCCCGTTCTAGAAAAGTTCCACCCCCCCTCTAGAAAAAAATCCTGGATCCACCCCTGAGTTATTTAAATATTTTATATACATGGATTTACATGAAAGTCATTTAAATAAATGGAAACACGTAATCGGAAGAATTTTATCTTTGCTTCAATGTTAACAAACTCCCAATCTGACTGTTAGAAGAGTGCAAATGCTTACGGAGTCCACCGAACTTTGTCGAGTTCCAACGAAATCATTCATGTGATATTAAGATAAAATTTCAAATGGATTTCAAATGGATCTTACGAAATAAGCAAAGTTTGACGATTGCACCCGAACTAGTGTATAATAGTTTAACGGAACAACGAACTTCAACGAAAATAAAATTCAAGTTTTCTCAACAACTTTACGAAAATGTACGAAAAATACCGAAGTATATTACCTGCCACGGAAACTGACCATGTTGAGCTTGTGTCCCTCCGACAATCTTCGTTGATGTATCTGATACGATAGTAGTACCACATATACCTAGAAAAATAGACAAAAATACGTGCCGTCATTCGTAAACAAATGAAATTTCATTAAAAACTGATTAGGCAAGATTTTATGTGTTAAATAGGGAGAGGGGGAATGTTGGGTAGGTTAGTCTTAAAGTTTTTCGGCACAGCTGTCTAAGCAAACTTTTGACATATATTTCAAACAATACAATTTGCTCTACTTTAGCTATTTGTCCAATGAAAATCCTTTACGGTATGAAGAAATGGATAAAACTTATGATACCATTGGCTATTTGTGATAAACTGGTGCGTAGCACGTGCAGTTGATTATTTACTCTGTGTATAATGAGTGACTCACTTTGCTAATTGATCACACATTTGTCGTGGTACGCCCCTTGCGGTTTAACTAAACTGCGAATATGACTCAGCGCACGCTCGGAATGGGTTTTCATTTTGTCAAATGTAGGCCGCCATTGAGCATTTCTATCAAATTGTTTTATGTTTGCCAGAAAAGTAACATAAATCGTTTGGTCATTCTGGAAAGAAGTGACTTTTAATCGAAAATCTATGGCATTGTTATTAAAGATGTTTTTAATTTTAGAACCGGACAGATTTTTCAAATAACAAATCAGCGAAGTGGCAATATATTCGGACAAAAATAGTCAGTTGACTGAGTTGAGGCTGAATTGCAATTTCGGACAAACTACATTTGACCTATAGTTAGTACATATACGCCGTGCATGACCAACATTTGTACTTCAAACCGTTGAAAATGAACCCAGCAGAGCGCCGAATATCTTTTTTAAAGATATTTCTTGTTAAAATTCATTCTTATCACTTAAACTCCAAGACAAGAATTTCCGTATTTGGCGGAAAATGACGGAAATTATCGAACGGTTAGCGAGTAATATTAGTAAAAGATCACTTACTGGTTGGACAGCTAGCTAAATGACAGCTTTGTGTTTGAGATGAGGGTCCACTACAATAGCTTCCACCATGAGAAGGGCTCGGATTTGTACATGTTCTGTGACGTGTATGTATGGCAGAAGACCCACAAGATTGTGTACATGAGCCCCATGCTGCCCAATTAGTCCAACCTCCGTCAACTGTGTGAAAAACATATAAGCTCAGGAATAAGGAACTTTAGTCAGTTATCTTTCCCTGATAAAATCTGAAGCAATCCAATTGGTAAGTAGGTCCTTACAGTTGGAATCCTCTGATGTTCATTGAAGTCTTATGTAAGGATAACAAAATATTTCATCTAATATCTTTCTTGTTAATAAAGATATTAACAGAAGTGATGAAATTTAGATAGTTCTTTACCCTAAAAATACTTAGGTTGAATTTCAAACAAATTAAATGAATTACCAAAAAAGTTATTTAAGATTAATTTTGGCAGATTACCATTAAAAGGTAACGGTAAAATCCGAGTAATCCAACTAATAGGACCTACCGATTTAAAGAGCATACAAGGGAAAATAACTGACTAAGGTCCCTTATTGAGTTTATTTAACTCTCATTGGTGCATACATTAAACTAGTTTACATGTTGTTAATAGTGGGTACAAAAGTATGACAGTTATTATTAGAATGTACTGGTAGATAAAGTATGTACCACTGAAAGGCACAGATAGTTGAATAAAATACAAATGAATAATAACAACTACATTTTTTATATGGAAAATTAATTGTTTTGCTTCACCATTAACAAACATAATGGATCGAGAATCGTGTGATTTATGTTTTATTCTGTTTAAAAAAACTTCTTGGTCAAATGAATTGTGGACATAAATAATCGTGCATGTGGTCGCAAGTAAATTTTCTACAGCTAAAGTTACTAATATAACAAAGTTTAATATGTAACAAAGTGTAAATCATGTCTTGATTAATTAAAAATAACCACGTAAAATAGTAAAAATGAAATGTTGATTGACTAATAAACATAAATTTTGAATTAGATCAAGTGAATGAATGTGAAAAAGTTCTTCCCAAAACAGGATTATGTCCAAAATAATCCTAAAACAGGATTATGTCCAAATTCATCCCAAAACAGTAGGGAGTTCAGTTACAGCGAACGTTACAGAACGTTCCGTAACGATACATTCGGAACTCCTCGGCCATTTGCTGCGAATAATCTCGGACATATTTAGACGCTATTTTGAAACTACCGGTGTTGAAGTAAACAATTATAAGGTCGTTTAGGCAATGAGTGATGTTTCGTTTTCAGTCCGTAAATTTTGAAACATCACTCATCGCCTTAACGATCTCATATTTGCGTATTAGATTAGATTATTCGCAGCAAATGGCCGAGGAGTTCCGAATGTATCGTTATATAACGTTCTGTAACGTTTTGTGTAATTGAACATGCTACAGGATTATGTCCTAGTTCATCCCAAAGCAGAATTATTTATAAATGCTTACAGAGGGCACTTAATCATCATGTATGTATTTTTACTGGATTTAAAGCCGTGTCAACATAATTAAAGGTTATTTTACGGCGCACCTAACCTAGCTTTCCTGGACCCTTGTCTATAACCAGTAATCACCTAACCTTCCACAAGGCCGGAAACTTCTCAATATTATCAAATCAATTTAGGAAAATAGACATTATTATCAAATTTTCATGGAAGGGCATAACCTTGCCGAGTGGGATTCGAACCCATACCCCTTCGAGATTTCAAATCGTTGGCGGTACCAACTGCGCTATCGACCAGTGTGCTTTCACAAAAATTCGTACGAAAAAAACAATCTTCGTTAGTCAAAAGCAAAAAAACATATAAAATAAAACGCTCATTTTTTGGCTTATCAAATTTCAATGTTACAGAATTGTGTGGAGTTTTGTATACCTTTTGAATATCATATCATAATCATCGCTAATTATCCGTCTGAAGTACTTTGAAGTACTAACTATATGAAACTGACTTACGATGATTTTTTTCGTAAGACTTTTTGAGAAAAGCACCACAGGGTTGTTTATTTATTAAAACGTACCAGGTGATGGTCCTGTACAATCTGCATCATGACAACTTTGTTTGTCTACACTGGATCCCGGACATGGCTGACCACCGTTACTTGGACGAGGACTATTACAATACCGCCATCTTGATTTGGTTCCCGCACCACATGTATGTGAGCAGTGAGAAAACTGTAACCAGTTTCCCCATCCACCATTGACTAGAGAAAGAAATTTGAAAATTTGTTTTGAGCATTCAACATGTTTAAAAGAATATGCCGCTGATTTAACAAATAAATGACGACTTTCAGAACTATACGAACGTTAATATACGGGTCAGTCGGTCCAAGGGTCATATATCGACATAAAGATCTTAAAATCTTAAGTCTACATTAAAGCATTAAAAAAATTGATTATATAGATTGTACTTCACCGTTTCAGAGGCGTAGTGTCTCACTAACCCAGGTCAAATTTACAAAAAATAGATACAGTGAAAGTGCAAACTTGAGGTTCAAAATATGTTTATGGCTAGATTTGAACCTCGGGGAATAACACAATCTTACATACTCGTTATTTGAAACCCTGATATAACAAAAAGGACCCTACCTGGACAACTTGAACCAGAACACGGACATGCCTCGTTGTGACATGTATTTGTCTGATGATCTTCACCGGAACAAGTTAGTCCGCCATTACTGGGTGCAGGATGGTCACACTTCCGGTAACGTGTTTGATATCCGGTGCCACATGTCTTTGAACAAGTACTATATGAACTCCATAAACTCCATCCACCATTCACAACATCTGTAAATACACTCTAAGTCATTAGTTATACATGAAACTGTTGTATTAGAAAACTGGTTAAAATCCATACCCCCACCCCCTTTGTGCGATTGAGGATTCTTATACTAGATTTGAAGCGTTTAAACACAACTCGGCCAATTTAACGATGGTCAGCTCATCTAACCAAGTCTTCAATGATTCTTATCAATATGAAGTTTGTAGAATGGTAACCAAGTAGGTGTATCTTGATAAATATAGTACATACATATATGTATAGTTTAGGAAATTGTAACCAAGTATCTTTCTGGACACGCCCATTGGTAACAATGCTATGATCAATACTTACTTGAAGCACCAGGACACGCCCCTTGGTAACAATGCTATGATCAAGACTTACTTGAAGCACTAGGACAAGCCCGTTGGTAACAACTATGTCCATAATACTGACTGAAATATTAAGACTCGCCCCTTGGTAACAATTCTGTGATTTATACTAGTGAAACGGAAAGCAATTGTCGTTTTGTTTAGGGACGCTGCCGAGAGCACTTTCTTTTCTATACAAGTTCGCCTTTGAACAACTTCTTTATTAATCAGTATATATGGCTTTGACAAATTATCTCCCTTTACTAAAATTGAAAACTTTGGTGAATTTTCTTCTTTTTCTATCATGTTTAAAATTGCAGTATGTTTTAATTATCTAAAATCCTGTAGCATTAAACCTTTTAAACTATTTAATTTGAATCTTGAGTGAAATCTATACCTTTATATTATTATTTTAAATCTACGTATAGTGTTGAGTACGATCAGCTTGTGAGAAATAAATGTCTGCACATAAAGCATCCATATGAAGCGGACGGACCCTCATTAAAATGTAACAAGAATAGGATGTAGACTAGATCGGTTTTATATTTCAAATTTATTAAAAGAGAATTTATTAGAATGCAATATTAGTCCTTGTAGCGAGTCGGACCATGATTTCGTTTTCATAAAGATTAACTTGCAAAATAATCTGAAACTAGGACAATCCTATTGGAAATTAAATAATTCAATTCTAGACGATGATGATTTTAAAAGTAGTTTTGAGTTTTACTGGCATGTTTTTTCTAAAACAAATAAAATTTCACTTGAATGGTGGGACAGTATGAAATTTTTAATCAAAGATTTTTGTATTGATTACGCTAAATGTAAAAACAAAATAAAGTATGGTCAACTTAAAAAAACTAAGAAATGAATATCAGATATGCACTGATTTAACTAGGAAAGTAGAAATTAAACTTAGTATATGTAGAATATAGAAAGATAATTCTGCAGGTGCTAGAATTAGAAGTAAAACCACTTTGATTGATTCTAATGAAAGTTCATCTTCTCATCTCTCTTTTCATGAGTTTAAGAAAAATAATGATAAAGTAATATATAACATACAAGAAAATGGCATGACTTATAGCAATTCTATCGATATTATGAACTCGTTTTCAAAATATTATCAGTTATTGTATACGTCAGAACCTGTAGACCCATCCATTAATGATCATTTTTTACAAAATTTACCTCAAGTATCATGTGATGATAAAAAGCTACTTGGTGACAGTATATCAAAAGCCGAAATTATTAACGTATTAAAAGACATGGATTCTAGTAAGTCCCAGGAAGTGATGGTTTATCTTCTATTTTCTATCTTAAATTTTTTCACCTGTTTGGGGATGTTTTGGTAGAACTTTTTGGTCTTTGTTTTAAGGAAGGTAATATGTCCGATTCACAAAAATTATCATATATTACACTACTTTGTAAAGATAAAAATAATCGTAAGTCGATGAAAAATTATTGCCCTATATTTCTTTTAAATGTTGATCGTAAGATTTTAGCTAAAATCCTAGCAAATCGTTTATCTAAAATCCTATCTGGTATTATTGGAATTAGCCAAACGTGTAGTATTCATGGACGTTCAATTTTTGATAATTTACACTTATTACGTAACATTTCAAATTACATTGAGCAAAAGAAACTATCAGCATGTTTTATAAACCTTGACCAAGAAAAGGCGTTTGATAGAGTATCTTGGCCTTATATGTATGATATGCTTAAATCCTTTGGTTTCAGCTCTAATTTTTTTAAATGGATCCAACTTCTTTATAAAGATATACAATCGTCTGTTATTGTAAATTATTTTATTTCAGAACCATTTAGTATCAGTAGATCTGTACGACAAGGTTGTCCATTGTCTCCTCTATTACAATAGAACGTACATGTACGTTTTATGTATAGAACCTTTCGCAAAAAGAATTCAAGACAATAGCTCTATATTAAGGGTATAGTTGTACCCGGTGGTAGTTTCGAAGTTAAAACATTAAATTGAAGATGTTGTCATCATTCATGGTTACATTTCACTCATCACTCATAGAACTATGTAACTCAGTTTGAGACCATTTCTACCATTTCAATCATAGTCTCATTTATATGTTGTCTTTATGTTTATATTTATGCTGTATTAGTTTAAAAAAATATTGTAATGTATCATAAAATGTATGTGTGACGTTAGATTCGATCTTTTCTCCACTATACTCAGTGCTCTCAGAACATCTTGTGATCACAATGAACTGATCTGAACTTTTAACTGTTTTCTAAATATGATATATATAGTGCCTTGATTCCACATCATGTGACATTTTACGTGATTATATACAATGATCTATCTTTGAACATTTAGTGTTTGATACATAATTAGTAATATGACTCTATCACAGTGACATCATTTATCTCGCGTGTTTTTCGTTATACATGTTTATTGTTGTATGGAACCACTATTCATCTTTCATTTCATTCACCTTTCATTGTATATGTAACTCAGTATGAGATCATTTCAACATTTCACCCATCTACATTATATTATACCGGTGGTTCATTGTTGTTTAAAGAAGCAAGTTGTCTTTAGATTTTACTCATTTCGACATTCACATATATTTGATTTAAAGCAGGTTTACAAAAGGTTATAGTTTTTAATAATTTTACTTTACTTCTATTCAAAATTAAGTACCATCAACTTGCTTCTTATTTTTTGAAAATTGACTATTCTGATTTTATTGACAGAAGCAGGTTACAGACTGCTGTGCGGTCTGAATTTTATTGTAAATTTACTGAATAAAATTTTATGAAAAACAAAAAAGGACCCTCATTAAAATCTCACAAAGCTTTTGAAAAATCGATAAATTACCTCCCTTCTCTAAATTTAACTTTTTTACCTTCCGGGTTGAAAAAGAAATGCACTATAAAATAGACTCCTCAAGTATTATATAAATGCGTGTCAGCTATCTACTGCACTGGCAACTGTGCATCATTGCGATTAGAAAGTTGTCACTAAGGTGGAAGCGCTTCCTTTCACGTTAACATTGGCGACAGAACCTGCGGGGTAAGTCGTGCTGATACCGGACTCACCCTTGTTTTTCGTACCTGAGGTTGTATGAGTAGGCAGACTGTTTAGCTCCAATAATTGAGGTTTTGTTTCTGCTCCAGGGCGTTCTTGAGGTATAGGAGCTAATGATGCGTTTGTTTCCTGCGAAAGTTAATAACCCGAGGTATTTTTCGGAATACATGTATTGGTTTTTGCATTTGATCCTATTTTTGCCTCGAACATTGAATTGTCCGGGTTCGGGGTCTGTCGGTTTCAACAAACGTTTTATGACCCTAGGTTGTGTTCGGGGTATTAATTTCGGCTTTTGCTTTTGCTCCGAGTTGTTCCTGGAACATTAATTTGTCTGGGCTCGGGTTCTACTGGTTTCCAGTTAAGTGTTATAACCCGAGGTTAAGTTTCGTGGTTTTGGTTTCAGTTTCTGCTTTGCTTTTGCTTCGAGTTGTTCCTGGATAATCGACTTGTCCGGGCTCGGGCTCTACTGGTTTCAACCAAGCGTTTGATAACCTGAGGTTGGATTTCGGGGTACTAGTTTCGGCTTTTGCTTTTGGCCCGAGTTGTGCTTGAGACATCAAATTGTTTAGGCTCGGGGTCTGTTGGTTTCAACAAAAGTTTATAACCCGAGGTTGTGTTTCTAGGTTATTAGTTTTAGTTTCTTTCTTTGCTGTTGTCCCGGGTTGTGCCTGAGAAATCGACAAGCCAGAGCTCGGGGTCTGCCGGTTACTAGTAAAGGTTTATAACCCGAGATCGTGTCTCCGAGCTATTGGTTTTTGTTTATGCTTTTGTCTCTGCCCCACACAGTGTCTGGAACATAGAGTTTGTACATATTATTTTATACATTAAATATTGTAGTTTTATTGCATCGTGACTTTAACTTTTGTGTTTTTTTGTTTGTTTTTTTTGCCAGAGGTATTGTCTCAGGAGTGTCTTCTTGTTTTATGCTTTATACCTGTACATATTATTATACGCTTTATTTATCCTACCGCGAAGTGATCTTTTAGAAAGAAACCTATTGACCTAATTAACCTTCATTCGGCAGCGTTGCTTTATCCGGCAGTCACGTGACTACGCATGACGGACTACTTTTCTACATAACCATAACATTGGGCATCAAAAACGGCTGCGTTTCATCGACGTTCACGACACTGACAGTCTCCTAATAATATCGGTTAAATCCGTGATAAATAAAAGTAAACTTTTCAAATGACGAATCCTACAAACGCTCCTAAATACGACCACCATGTTGACAACCAACTTTACTTACATGACGTCATAAAAACTGATTCGTCTTCGGAAAATTCGCAAGTGATTTATTCGTCCAAAAATGAATTGTTCCTTGTTTATTTAAAAAATCGAGTTTATTTCAGTAATTTCGTTTTTTCTTTCATTTAAAATATTGCCTCTACTTTATTATAATGGAGTCAATCATCGGGATTATTTCTTGACGCACAAACACTTATAAGACCGCTTAACACGATCACTGCGCTTATTTCGTCCATCTGAATTTAAAGCATGTTAATCGCGGAATTTTCGAATTTTTAATTAGTCAATCAAGCAAATGCTAGTAGGATAAATATAATCTTAGGTTAGTGTCATTCTGCACTTAGTTTTTCCGGCTCGTCTCCATAAGGATTATTCGACTCGGCAAGCCTCGGCGAATAAACCTTTCTCCAACTTGCCGGATAAACTAGGTACAAATTGACACTAACCTAATATTCTCATTTAGTTTCTAATCATAGCTTGAGGAAAATTTATCTATATATTTTTCACATTGTTGTGAAACCCAGAGCACGAGTCAGTGTCTTGGGATTGTCTTTGTCTCCGTCCCTACAGCAGACTCGGACGCCTGGTCAGTCTGTGTTAAGACGAGCATCAACTTAAAACACATACGCGAGCGCCGGCTTGACTGCCGTGCGCCCAGCGGACACGTTACACTTACTAGAAGCACCAGGACACACCCCCTAGTAACAATGCTGTAAACTATACTTACTAGAAGCACCTGGACACGCCCCTTTGTAACAATTCTGTAATTTATACTGACAAGAAACACCTGGACACGCCCCCTTGGTAACGATTTGGTAAACTATACTGAATGGAACATTAGGACACGCCCCCTTGGTAACAAGTCTGTAATCTATACTTACTAGAAGCACCAGGACACGCCCGGCCCCTTGGTAACAATTCGGTAAACTATACTCACGTGAAGCACCAGGACACGCCCCTTGGTAACAATACGGTAAACTATACTCACGTGAAGCACCAGGACACGCCCCTTGGTAACAATTCTGTGATTCATATTCATCTCCCACACACTGTCGACCACCATGTGCTGGGTGGGGTGAGTTACAATATCTATATCTCGTCTGACTGCCTAGACCACAAGTTGTGGAACATGTTGTATAGTCTAACCAGTGTCCCCAACCACCGTCCACTAGAATAGATAACAACAACAATATTCACAATTACAGTAAGTATAGCATTTTAATATGTTTTATTGTTTGAATAATGGAGACCATCCCACCAGCAAACTCTTAACATGAAACCGATGTGATATGATCTTGACTGAATTACCAAGCCTAGACAACTATCGCGACTTGAAGAGGCTTATAACCGTTTCTAAATACAGGGACTGACAACTATCCTTGTATGTCCAGTGGTAGACAGTTTGATGTTGAAAATGTGTTAAGACCCAACTCCAGGAAGCTATGTGAGTCTTTTCCAGGCAAAGCCAACTGGATTCATTGTTAGATACACTACAGACTGAGATAATGAAGTGGATAGCTGACAAATTGAAATCCATAAAACATTGATAAACTAATAAACCTACCTGGACATGACGAACCAATGCATGGACAAGCGTCTTGGTTACATAGTTGTGTGATAACGTTACTTCCGGTACAAGAGTGGCCGCCACCAGATGGCGCTGGGTTGCTACAATGTCTAAAAAATAAAGAAACATGTATAAGTATTACGAGGCTATTCGTACAAATAAATGAGTCGTAGTTTTGTTCACATTGACCGTAAACATAAAACACATACAATTATGCACTAGTTATTCAAAATTCCGCCCCCTATTCCAGGAAATAGAGGGACCTTTGACTTTGACTTTTGGCCAAAAATTCCTAGTTAAATTCGGTAAGTTATATCACAAAGTAGCTTCATGTACTTCGTAATGATTGTAAATTTTTACTAAACACAGCAAAAAGAAAAAAAAGAAAAAACAAACCGGGTCGAAAGCACAATTGGTAGCCCGCCAGGATTCGGAATCTCGTGTCCCTAGGGGGTACGGGTTCGAAAACTACCCAGGGAGGTTATACCTTTCCATGAAAATTAGACGATAATGTCAATTTTCCTCCATTGATTAGATTATATGGAGAAGTTTCCGGCCTTGTGGAAGGGTAAGTGAGTACTGGTTATAGACAAAGGTCCAGGAAAGCTAGGTTAAGTGCGCTTGACACCGTGAAATGACCTAAAATGTGTTGATACGGCGTTAAATCCAATAAATAAATAAATAAAAAGAAAAACAATTTCTACAACATAACGCTACAAGAATGAGTAAATGTTGTTGAACTACTTACCTGTAACTACTTTGTGTTCCTCCGCTACAAGACTGAGTACATGTTGTTGAACTACTTACCTGTAACTACTTTGTGTTCCTCCGCCACAAGAATGAGTACATGTTGTAAACTGTGACCAGTTTGTCCATCCTCCGTTTACTAAAAATGAGACAATGAATTCGCTTTTAACAAAACCAAGTATCTAACGTGGAAATAATTACATGTACATTAGACGTGTAACATAAATAAACTCAACAAATAATTTAAAAAAATAAAAAAGACCTTAACGACTGAAAACAGCGATTCTTAGTCTTCATCATTTTTTTTTGAAAATTAAAACAGTTGTTTGTGTTTTATCAAACATCCAAGAATCGGAGCCACGAATTAATACTTTATCAGATATGCTGCTGAGTGAGACAACAAGATTGTGTTATAATTGTCTTACCAACTCCAATCTGTCCTGGACATGGGTTCTGATAACACGTTAAAGTTTGATACTGTTCTCCTGGACAACTTTTACCTCCATTTGTAGGTCTTGGTGAATTACAATATCTGAAACATACATTGACACAGGCAGTGAAATATTTACAGTGAAATACAGGCAGTGTAATACAGACAGTGTAATTAAGGCAGTGTAATACAGGCAGTGTAATACAGAAAGTGAAATACAGGCAATGAAATATAGACAGTGTAATACTGGCAGTAAAATACAGGCATTGAAATACAGACAGTGAAATATAGGCGGTGTAATACTGGCAGTGAAATACAGACAGTGTAATACAGGCAGTGTAATACAGGCAGTGAAATAGAGGCAGTGTATCATTTACAGTGAAACACTGGCAGTATAATACAGGCAGTGTAATACAGACAGTGTAATACAGGCAGTGAAGTATTTACAGTGAAACACAGGCAGTTAAAATTTAACAGTGAAACACCGACAGTGAATTACAAACAGTGAATTACAAACAGTGAAGTACAAACAGTGAAACACTAGCAGTGTAATATTAACAGAGAAAACAGACAGTGACACTCAGGCAGTGAGATACAAAAAGTGAAATATTAACAGTGAAACACCGGCAGTGAAATATTAACAGTGAAACACTGGTAGTGAAATATTAACAGTGAAACACAGGCAGTGAAATATTAACAGTGTCACAAGTAGTGACACTTAGGCAATGAAATTCAGACAGTGTAATACAGACAGTGTAATACTGAGAACAATTTTGTAAAAAAACATAATCAGTAAAACATGTGACATGTAACGTTTAGCGAGGAAATTCGTAATAATAAAAAAATCAGAGAAGCACTTTTATAATAACCAACGTTAAGTAAACTCAAAATGATACACGTATATTAAAATAAAATACAAATATATTAAAACCTGTATCTTGTTTTTGAACCAGTACCACACGTGACAGAACATGCTTGATATACTGTCCACGATCCCCAGACACCATCAACTGTGAACATGAAGTGATTAAATTAACGTAAAACTCCGAATGTTTCCGAAAACACCCGAAGTTTTCAAAGTACTCATAGTTTTATCATGGCACGAGTCTGGGTATCCAGTAGTATCAACTCTTCTTCATAATCTTTCCACTAGGATACAGAAAATCTACCAGTCCACACATACTTGGTGTATTTTCGGTGCAGCCGATCAGCCAAGGTTTGACTTTTATTTTAATTGATATGATAATACAATTTACTCTACCATACATGTTTGTCCAATAAAACTCTCTTACGGTATAGAGAAATGGATAAAACATATGGTACCATTGGTTATTTGTGGTAAACAGATTAGTAGCACGGACAAAGTTGCTGACTATTTACTGTGTGTATTATGAGTGCAACACTATGCTAATAATTATACATTCGTCGTGATATACCCCTGGTGGCATGACTGAACTGTGGATATGTCTATTTATATTATTACCTATCAATGTCTGCAATTGTGTCATGAAAATAAAGTCAACGTATTTTAAGGCAAACTTATCTATAGATTGCAAGGATAACAATTTCTTTAATAAAACCAAATAGTTTGTCCTGGGATTTAAAGATCTCTGTAAAATGGTGTTAAATTATAAAATCAATATTTGACTTACTAGGACACGAGGCATCATGACATGGTATTACATCATGATGTTCTCCCACACAATATTGTCCGCCATGTTTAGGGGGCGGGTTGTTACAATAGCGCCATCTGGATTGTGTTCCATAACCACACGAATGTGAACATTCACTGTACGATGTCCATAAACCCCAATTTCCATCCACTGTTTGTAGATAATGATTTTATATAAAAACGGACAGGACAACAAGGAAAAGGGGGTGTGCGTGCAGAAAAGGGGGCGTGGTCTGTTTTTACTACATAATTAGAACTAAAATCATATTGTATGCAAGAAAGTAATCAGTACTAATATGACATGTTAAGGGGGGTAGTTACAAAACATTTATCTATATTATACGGTACAATCTTGTAAAGACGACACTCTTCTATCAAAAACACATTTTTAAGTTTTGCTAATTTTTACAACTGTGCAACGTCATTGTCATCTTTTTACAATTCCAGTAGCACCGTCCTATCAGTACTTTGATTAAGAGTTGTCATACATTACCTCTGTGTGCTGCCTCGGTTGTCAAACATACCAACAAGACTGATACCAATCCTTGAAAAAATAGAAATTTAGAATTGTACTAAAATGTACAAACTTTTGTGATTCAAGACAGAAATTCTATAAAGATGTTGAAAATATTGACAATTAAATGTTTGATGAAAATAAACTATAAAATGACAATTTATATCTTAACTTTTTATGTAAAAATATTGTACGACATTTTACTTACTTAAAAGGTTGTCCATTTTAACTAAACTGTCTTATCTTAATACATGTATGTCATTGATTTTTTATTTGACGGAAATTGTCGCAAATATTGCCGATTTTATCTTACTACGTGTATCTCCTGGACTTTTTATTTTACGGAAGATGTCGAAAACAGCCGAATATTGCCGATGTTATTTTACTTCGTGTATCTCCTGGACTTTTGATTTGACGAAGATTGTCGAAAACACTCGAATATTGCCGACTATCATATTGTACTTTAAAGTTCACTTACAGCGATATAACCTTTTTAATACATTTAAAGTGTACTTAATTAGAGCCTTTATCTTCACAAAGCAGTTTATCGTTATTTTCAGTGACTTCCAAATGTACCAGGGCAAAATTCTGTTTTCAGCATAAACTGGTTCTCATTGTATTATAAAAAATGTCCTTAAAGTCACATTTCAATATTTTTCAGTCATATAGAATCTGTCAATTGGTTAATGTCAAAGCAAGGACCTTATATAACACTTGTAAGACAGGGTCCTTGGTCTAAGTCACAACTAAAACACATGCTGATCTATTTATCGATTTACACCATTGACTTGTTTGAAGATCTCTTGGACGGCGGAAAATTTTAGATCAAATAAGTTGTACGGTCAGAAACGAAACGGTCGCAGTGCGGGTTTATACCGAATCCATTGAGTCCAAAGACATGTGACTATGTTTGTCCAAGTATAGGCTAGTCCTATCACAAGTGAACGGATTATTAGTAATTAGAATGCTGGTCCAGCGTATTGTCAGTTCATTATTTTAATTTTTCGTCTACAAAATCATATATCTTTAAGACACACAAATCAGCCTTTATGACTTAAACTAGATCTATATTAGTTGAATAACATCAATTATCAGTATAAAGCGATTATGTACACATAAGGAAAACATCCGAGTATTTCGAATGTAGTGTTCTATTATATTTTTATTATCTCGGACTGTGTTTACTCCGATAATGTCCGAGTACACGTAAAATCCGTTTGTAGCGTTCGATAGTATATAGAACAATACTTTTCTAAACTATGGTATACCATAAGAACTATCCTGATTCAATTAGTACGAAAGAACGCTACGAAGACGCGACAATATGAGATGACAACATACAAGAATGACCAAAGATAAGAGTATTTTCTCATAATTTATATTCGACATAGTGAAAACATGATGTCATCAACAAGACACCATAGCTGAACAAATTGATAAGCCTGTTGTATTTTTAGTAACAGAACGTGCCTTTGTTTATACCACGTGTTTACTGGTCAAAAATGGACTCAGAAAATTTATGAACGATTAAGATAAATTATATTACCAAAAGGGCAAAACAAGGTATAAATACTGAAAGTCCATACGTAGCATAGATAGCAACAACAGGTTGGCTTATATAATTGTAACTTAATAAATAAAACCACTATAGGAAGATACACGTATATTCATTTTATAGAAAACATGAAAACTTTCTTACAAGAGTGAAGTTATCAAAATATAACCCACATATACTGAACCAAAAAAGAAACTTTCGCCAAGTTTGATTGTAGATATGTTAGTACAGTGTCATTTCTTTTGGCTGAAATTTACTATTTTTGTAAAATAACATATTGTGGTTCTTTACAAATCGTCATTTTGGAGGAAAGGATCAGATTGATTGTTGAATTTTAAATTAAAATAAGGTAGAGGTCATTTCTAAAGTTAACAATCAGTAGCATGTGTGACCGCCGTGGGCGATGCTGACTGTCTGACAGCGACGTCGCACAAATTTGTTAATGTCAGCCTGTGGAATATTATTTCATTCTTCAAGCAATGAAGCTCGAAGGTCGTTGGTGTTGTTTGGAGGGTTCGGCCGTCGACGTACACGTCTATCCAGATTATCCCAAAGATGTTCAATATTGGGTTCAAATCCGGACTTTTTGAGGGCAAGTCGTCGATGAAATCAACGTTATAATTTTGTAAATACTGTATTATTGACACGAGCAACAGTTTTACAAGCTACTACATGTATATATGTGTGTACATCTAAGTGGTTCCCTTGAACAACTGGCACATACTTTGCGAAAGTTTCTTTTTTTGGTTCAGTATACATTATGATACGCGATAAGCATTTTGAGGCTTGTAAGTTCTTTCATAAGTTTAAATTTAACAAAGTTCAAATTTCTTAAAAACATAAAGGTCTTTTAATTAAAAACAATTTTGGTAATGTTTATGTTTAATAGTGTTGAATATATATGATCCGAAATCGTTTCAAGGCTTAATTAGGGACTTTAGTCAGTTATCTTCCCCTGATAAAATCTTAAGCAATCCAATTGGTAAGTAGGTCCTTACAGTTGGAATCCTCGGATTTTATCATTGAAGTCCTATGTAAGGATAACAAAATATTTCATCTAATATCTTTCTTGTTAATGAAGATATTTACAGAAGTGATGAAATTTAGATAGTTCTTTACCTCTAAAATACTTGGCTTGAATTTTAAACAAATTAAATGATTTACAAAAAAGTTTTTAAAGATTAATTTTGGCAAATTGACATTAAAAAAGGGTAAAATCCGAGTAATACAACTAATTGGACCTACCTATTTGAAGAGTATACAAGGGGGAATAATTGACTGAAGTCCCTAATTACGTTATTTAAAGCCTATTTCACATCACGCTTGCGGCAGCCGTACGACAACTTTTTCTGAAAAATCGCAGAACTTCGTACGACCGCCGCAAGACAGTCGTGCGTTTTTTTCAGGTAATCGCATCGTCGTAGACGTCGCAAGTCAAATTTTCAACATGTTTATTTTTCTTGCGATCTCTATGCGATTTTTGGACCCCGCAAGACAGTCGTATGGCTGCCGTACGACAGCCGTACGTCATTCTTGAGACAGTCGCACGTCAGTTATAGAATCTTTTTTGTAAGTTTGTCTTGCTAAGATCGCGCGACAGCCGTACGGGCATCTTGCGACTGTCTTGCGACGCCCTCATTTCGGTCAAGGTTTGTCGTGAGTCGGCTGCGAAACGTACGAAGAACGTAAGAACAACGTACGACATTCTCACGGCTGCCTTGCGAAAAGTAAGAACCAACCCTGTCGAGTCTATAAATAGCATTCGTATTGTTCTCGCCAAAAACGTCATTCAGTCTTTTGATTACGAAGAGGAAGGCATTAATAAATAAGATTTTGTGCTACGAGGACCAACACGAAGAAGTAGCTCAGCAAACATGTTGGTACTCATTCGGATGTATCCGACGTAATCACCATGAAATTCTCTTTCCAACTCTTGAAAGACCGTGTAATATTGGCCGAATAAACGACGTCGCTCGAGCCATGATTTTACCCAACAACGTTTTTGGATGGATCTTTCTTAAAGACGTCTGTGGATCAGAAGAATTACAATTTCGTCTTCCTGATCTTTAGCAGTAAGTGCTACAATGTGCAATTTACTTGCCAAGTCAGCCATGACTCTGTCAAGACCTACTGTGAAATGAAACCTTTCCCCTGCAGACCCAGTATTTATACCAAAATTAAACAAGAGGAGATAACCCATTCTTTCGATCGCATGAACATCGTACGACTGTCGTACAAGTTTGCGTTTGTCGTGCGATTGACGTACGGGTGACGAACGAAACTTTTCGAAATCTAACGACGGTCTTACGACTGACGTGAGTGTTGTACGGCAGCCTTGCGATCATCGCACGCCAGTCGTACGAAAACTAGGGCGTGTGTTGTCGTGCGATGAACGAGCGAACAACGTACGGTTCGTAAGAGCGTCGTACGACCGCCGTACGACGATTGCACGGAAAGTATCTACGGCGGCTGCGATTCGTCTGCGATTTCTTGCGATTTCCCCTGCGAAATTCGTACGAAAAAAAAATCGTACGGCTGATGTGAACTAGGCTTTAAGAAAGGTTTTTCTCTCGCAAGACTTGGTTTCAAGCACACTACATGATCATAACTATTTTTTCATAACTAAGTTTTAAGTTTGTCAACCAAATTCTGATGACAAGTTTTATCTTCGTTCAATTTGAAGTATAAATCATATAAATTATATTGTGTTATCCTATTAAGCGATAATTACATTTATTTAAAAAAAATCTTCTTTTCTTCAGATGTGTAAATGTCGCTTTTCGTTGTTATCCATAGACACTATACTAGTATGTACTACTAACGATAATGGAACAGACGCGTATCTAGGCCGTTTTGGAGATAAGGCACAAGTGCTAGGGGTCCAGGGCATGCCCCCTTCCCGGTTAATTGCGACAATTACTGTTCGTTTAAATGAGCACAAAGAGTCATAGTAAATAATTTGTGTATTGTTTTATATGACTCATTTTATATTACATTTTCATGGAGTAAAGTTATCACAGTCGTGTCAAAGAATGCCTTAACCGCGCTGGGCATCCAATTTCTCATAGTTTTTTGGCACTTATAGGTTTTCCATTTCTGGAATCGAGGTTACGCACGTGCGTATAGAGCGTTATAGCAGATACGTGCCTGTAATGGAGCTTTAAGTACTACAAAGGTATAAGGAAATGATTTTTGGAATAACTGAGGGTAACTTTTTAGCTCATAGGCGGTTTTTATAGCGCCACCTGGTGTTAGGCAAATCTAGATAATATACATTTCTGACATTCGGATCACCTCGACCTTTCATGAATGAATAATCTCGGAAGGATTTTGTGATTTTACTACCTACGCGAGGCGAAGCACGCAACGGTTATAAAAAATAGTTCTTGCAGTATACACACAGATCTTTGTCTAAACATATTTATTTGTTTAAAATTGACCTAAATATTGTACATCATGTAATTTCAAATTTACGGACTAAAAGCGAAAATTCAGTCATTGTTTAAACGAACGTGTATTTGTTTACTTCAACACCGGTTTTTCCAAATTGCGTCTAAATATGTCCGAGGTTATTCGTTGCGAATGGCCGAGGAGTTCCGAATGACATTTGTGAATGACTTTATCGACCGACAGCAAAAGCCGGCGTAGATTTTTATTATAATGAGATGTTAATGAGTGTCACGCTTGAACTACGCCTCTTTGTCTATGTTGAAAATTGTTGAAGCGTGAAAAGATTATTCTTATACTTTCTTGTTACCATTGGAACGAAGTTTAGACATTGTTTCTGAAACGGAACTTCTCAATCTGTAAACACATGACATACCACGTGACCACTGTTCCAAAATACAAGTAAGTTCAACTTAACAGATCGACCGCCTTTGATATCGTCGACATGTAACTGGATATGAAATATCAATATAACATTGATGTAGATATAAAATATCTTTATAATATTTATTTATAATATAAGTCTTTATAATTCATTGAAAACGCCCAGCAGTAATTTCAATATATTTATTTTATATATAAACTATAAATCCTTATTAACGATCTCAATCCGGTATATGTATAGCAAACCAAACTTTATATCCAACCAAATAACTTTTTTCAGACTACAGACTCATGGTACAAGAATGATCGTTACGATCATGTCATTCTATTCTTAATTGCATTTTTGCATGTTATCTTTTAAATAATTGTCTTATTAAATCTGTCTATCTGCCTGCCTGCAACCTGCTTGCCTGCCTGTCAACCTGCCTGCCAACCTGCCAACCTGCCTGCCTGCCAACCTGCCTGCCTGCAAACCTGCCTGTCTGCAACCTGCCTTCCTGCCTGCCAACCTCCCTGCCTGCCAACCTGCCAACCTGCCTGCCAGTCTGCAAACCTGCCTGCCTGCCAACCTGCCAACCTGCCTGCCTGCCAACCTGCCTGCCTGCCTGCAACCTGCCTGCCTGCCTGCAACCTGCCTGCCTGCAACCTGCCTGCCAACCTGCCTGCCTGCCTGCTTACCTGCCTGCCTGCCTGCCAACCTGCCTGCCAACCTGCCTGCCTGCTTACCTGCCTGCCTGCCTGCCAACCTGCCAACCTGCCTGCCTGCCTGCCAACCTGCCTGCCTGCCAGCCAACCTGCCTGCCTGCAACCTGCCAACCTGCCTGCCAACCTGCCTGCCTGCCTGCCTGCCAGCCAACCTGCCTGCCTGCCAGCCAACCTGCCTGCCTGCCTGCCTTCCAACCTGCCTGTCTGCCAACCTGCCTGCCTGCCAACCTGCCTGCCAACCTTCCTGCCTGCCGGCCTGTCAACCTGCCTGCCTGCCAACCTGCCTGTCTGCCAACCTGCCTGCCTGCCAACCTGCCTGCCAACCTTCCTGCCTGCCGGCCTGTCAACCTGCCTGCCTGCCAACCTGCCTGCCTGCCAACCTGCCTGCCTGCCTGCCAACCTGCCTGCCTGCCTGCCTGCCTGCCAGCCAACCTGCCTGCCTGCCTGCCAGCCAACCTGCCTGCCTGCCTGCAACCTGCCTGCCTGCCTGCCAACCTACCTGCCTGCCAGCCAACCTGCCTGCCTGCCTGCAACCTGCCAACCTGCCTGCCTGCCTGCATACAATAAGATCAAATGATAGCTTTTATAATACTTTCTAAAACTTTGAAATTCAAATTATGAAATTGACATTACGCCGCCTTTCAGTCAAACTAGCAGGGATCGTGCGGATAAGCCAATCAGCGATCGTTATCGCGTTTCACGCTAAAATTCCTGCAAAGTCAGCCATTTTCCTTAGACATGCTGTTTGTACAAGATAATGACACAGCAGTACTTTATGTTCAAATTGATTTCATTTACTATGAAATTAAAGATATTTAACCAGTACATATGGAGTACATCTAACTGAAATACAAATAAGGGACTTTAGTCAGTTATTTCCCCTTGTATACTGTTCAAATAGGTAGGTCCAATTAGTTGGATTACTCGGATATTACCCTTACTTTTCAATGTCAATTTGCCAAAATTAATCTAAAATAACTTTTTTGTGAATCATTTAATTTGTTTGAAATTCAAGCTAAGTATGTTTTTGGTAAAGAACTATCTAAATTTTATCACTTCTGTAAATATCTTCATTAACAAGAAAGATATTAGATGAAATATTTTGTTATCCTTACATAGGAATTCAATGATAAAATCCAAGGATTCCAACTGTAAGGACCTACTTACCAACTGGATTGCGTCTGATTTTATCAGGGAAAGATAACTAACTAAAGTCCCTAATTATCCTGACATATTGACAAATTGAGTTATTTCTATAACGCAAAATATTCAACAAGTATCTTTATATGGAAGGAAGTGGCTACCACAACTTTATAAATAAGTGAATAAAAGGCATAGTGTCAAATGTTTTCAATTGATGACAATTCTGTCAAGGCTCTACCTTGCAACCGTGTTTCTTCTTCAAATATTTACACTTATAAACATTTACATGTAGCATAGTTTGTCGGTCCGCTGTGATACTTTGTATCATTGTTGTTCTTGTTTCATATTTACATATGTCCAAATTCAAAGATGCTCTTCTGGTGGACAAAGCGATCTTGATCTCATTCTGGTCGGCAAGTCTGCAAGTCCATGCATTTCCTACAGATATACTGAAGAGTAGAATATATGTAATAACATGATTATTTGTATTTTCGTAGTAATAGACTACAAAGAAGAAGAACATCATATATATCAGAAATATGATCAAGTATTGCTTTTTGATATCAATCTTTTTTCATTATTAATACAATGTTTTCATTCATATATTGAAGAGTTTACAAGTGTGTAAACACATGTTTTAAATGATATTAAAACGTAGCTTGATTTAGAATATATTTTTTTAATTTTCTGTATATTTATTTAAGATTGCATGCATTTCATAAAATGATGATCGATTGTTATAAAATACTTCCTATGCACGTGTTGCGTGCGCCGAGCATTGGTACCGGTCATCGGAACTATAGTCCAAAAATGCAGTGTCCATTTTAGCTCATTTTCGGCAAATTTGACGACTTATTTTCAATTCTCTGTACAGTGGAATTTCTCTCTATGATCGATCTTTTTTCAATTTGAACTGCAAGAATTTAAGATAAGTTTAAACTTTGCTAAGTACGTTTTAGGCAAAGGTAAATTTGCACCGAGCACTAGTCCACCCACTCTAGATTTGTTCTAAAGATTTTAGAAATATCTAAAGATTTTTTCCTTTTAACGTCGCATTCAACACATATTATATAGGTCATATACACGACGGCCAGCTCTTCCTACTATATATAGGTTTCCTGGACACTTTTGATATCACCAGTACTAACTTACCCTACCATGAGGCCGAAAAAACTCATGTATAGGGTATGACCAACCGCGACCGGGCTCAAACCCGGGTCTCCGATAGAGTTGTTCGAACTGCCAGTAAATATCATATATCATGCTCATATCCAAGTGGTTCAATGGATAGACCCTCCTACACGGCATGTAAGATTTAACACAGACAATGTAAGAATGTGAGTAACTTAAAATCATTTATTATTTAATTCTTCTTCCAATATAAGGGTAGAAATCCTACTGGAATGTCTAGTTCCCTGCGATTAAAACAAACTGTTGTCCGACAAAACAACTGATTAAAAAGTTAAATTTATTTACAATGTATACAGACTGGTTGGCTTCTGGATGAGTTGGATGTTCACGACTTCCGCCTTGAACCCCTCTATGGTGTAACAATTTGTAAACCTGGATGGTAACATATTCCAGTCGCCGATGGTACGTGGAAAGGTGTTCTTGTACAGGTTTACAGAAGACCGGATTCGGTAGAAACAGTTTTCGCCTCTGGTCCATTTATCACTGGTGGAAAGTGGGCTATCTGGCATCACAAGAATACTGGTATGAATCTTGAACAGCATGGTAATGCGTGCCAAGTTTATGCGATGCTGTAATGACTGCCTACCTAGATCAGCAATCATTTGGGTTACACATGCAGATGTTCGGTAATTTTTCATACCATTTCAAGGATTTGTAAATGTGAGATTCCCAAATATAGATGCGCCATATTTTTTCTAAAACACTAGTCAGATTCATCACTTACATAGTAAGAGGCAAAGTTAACATTGAATAAGCCTGTTGATATTAATTTAGTTCTTTTCACTACCATAATCACTTGTCTCTCACTCTGTGTTTCAGGCTGGGTCATTTAAGGCAATGACTGTTAAAAAGATGTTTCAGCTGTGAGATGAGTTGAATGGATAGAATTGGAAAATAATTCTTCTTTATTCTTTACTATGTATTGATTCAATTGAAAGAATATGTTGCAAGATGTATTTTGTGTTTGAATCCCTGCATCTTATCTCATTTCTTTCATGATTGAATACATCTAGTTGATCCCAGTAGGTATTTTCCTTTAGCAACATTTATGTTGTAAATACTAGGTAAAAGGTTTTTTATCTGTCAATTCAATTGGGTTTTACTTCTATATAATTACACTGAGCATCTAACAGGGTTATTTATGGCTTCACAAATATGTTTCCATGCATGTAATATTCATGGTTAGTATGACCGTGATTTCAAGCCTTATTCACTCTGAATAACATCATTACCATTTAAACTTGAAGTGAAGTAGTATGTGATGATTTTAGTTGGTGTTAGGGAACTAGCCTATAGATCAGGGTTTGACAGACTCAGTGTACTGTTATAGGATTCTGAGGATCTTTGAAACTTTATAAGAATCCTAGTGATGCGTAGCTTGGAATTAGAAATCTATGTCAGGATCCCTTTAAATTGCCTTTATTACATGAATTTGGGTCCCTTGTATATCACATTTAATGACTTAAAATCTGTATCTTTTACTAGAAACTTACCTAATTTTAATTGGGAACATCTGAATAATTGTTAAGGGATTTTATGATTTCTCTAAACAAAGTCAGCACTTACAATTTTGGCCACTTTACCTCTTTTTGGAGATTGTAGGAGTATACTCCAGAAAGGGAGTTTAATACATTCACATGGAAGAAAAAAAAAAGAAAATATTAACAAAATTTTTTCTTCCTACATGATTGATGTTTTATTACTTTCTATTACTGTAGTGAAAAGTCTCCAAAAATGTCTTCAAAATCAACAGGTCTGCACTTTGAAATTAATACCCTTTGTAGATTGATATTAAATTTATTCTTTTAAATGTAGTGATTAATGTGTCATATATTTATACTTAGGTGCATCACATATTAACTAATATACTTTAAGTGATCTACTAAATGCTGTTGTATCCCTTGGATATATGTATATTATAATACTTCAAATAAAATTGACGGCTTTTGATTGGCAGTTCGGGTGTGCGAAAAAAAAAAATATTCACCGTGTGTTAGTTCATATATACCGTGTCCCCTCAGGTAACCTCTCATAACAATGCAACATAAATTCTTGTCAAATGTCCGCTATTTTGTTCATCGATTCGAAAATGTTTTTGCTTTGTATTCTAAACATTATAAGCAAATAAGACATATCGATGTCCTTTTCTTTATATAATAACGTTATACAGCGGGTTTTCAATATGAATAACAAATCTATTACTCGCAATATTGTAAATCAAGGACCCAAAATGTGACGCTTTACAAATCCAACATCCCAATGGATTGAGCTTCTTCCATCAATTTCTGTGTGACTGTGTTCAATATGACGAATTTCCCAGTCATTATAAAGTTAATACAAAGGTTGACTTGCGTTTCATTCATTGGGGCAAACCAAGCTATGCATTAAAGCCTATTTCACATCACGCTTGCGGCAGCCGTACGACAACATTTTCTGAAAAATCACAGAAATTCGTAGGAACGCCGCAAGACAGTCGAGCGTTTTTTCAGGTGATCGCATCGTCGTATTCGTCGCAAGTCAAAATTTCAACATGTTTATTTTTCTTGCGATCTCTATGCGATTTTAGGACCCCGCAAGACAGTCGTGTGACTGTCGTACGTCATTCTTGAGACAGTCGCACGTCAGTTATAGAAAATTTTCGTACGTTTGTCTTACTAAGATCGTGCGACAGTCGTACGGGCATCTTGCGACTGTCTTGCGACGCCCTCATTTCGGTCAAGGTTTGTCGTGAGTCGGCTGCGAAACGTACGAAGAACGTAAGGACAACGTACGACATTCTCACGGCTGCATTGCGAAAAGTAAGAATCAGCCCTGTCGAGTCTATAAATAGCATTCGTATTGTTCGCGCCAAAAACGTAATCCAGTCTTTTGATTACGAAAAGGAAGGTATTAATTTATAATGCCACCAACAGGAAAGGGAAAGGGGAAGGTTACTACCGTTGTTACACTTCCGGTTCTACCTCAGAAAGAACGTGTAACTGAGGTTACAGATCCGCATCCCATACCCGAATCTGACGATGAAGGAGGATCAATATACAGGAACGATATGTTCCAGTTTTCATCGCATCAGGAGGACATTCTTGTACAGTGGTTTTCAGAGCACCCGGAGTTCTATCAAAAGAGCAATAAGAGATTTGCTGACAAGAACTATAAAGACAAGCAACTGTGGATCAGAAGAATTACAATTTCGTCTTCCTGATCTTTAGCAGTAAGTGCTACAATGTGCAATTTACTTGCCAAGTTAGCCATGACTCTGTCAAGACCTACTGTGAAATGAAACCTTTCCCCTGCAGACCTAGTATTTATACCAAAATCAAACAAGAGGAGATTACCCATTCTTTCGATCGCATGAACATCGTACGACTGTCGTACAAGTTTGCATTTGTCGTGCGATTGACGTACGGGTGACGTACGAAACTTTTCGAAATCTAACGACGGTCTTACGACTGACGTGAGTGTTATACGGCAGCCTTGCGATCATCACACGGCAGTCGTACGAAAACTAGGGCGTGTGTTGTCGTGCGATGAACGAGCGAACAAAGTACGGTTCGTGAGAGCGTCGTACGACCGCCGTACGACAGCCGTACGGCGATTGCACGGAAAGTTTGAAGTATCTACGGCAGCTGCGATTTCGTTCGCAGGAACATTCGTACGACAAAAAAATCGTACGGCTGATGTGAACTAAGCTTAAGAATAAATAATGAAACTGGCTGTCAAAGATCGTTCTCAAATACGAATTCACGTAGATTTTCTTTGCTCTATTTTTGGAAAACCATTTCCATCTTGCCCTAACAGTTTATCCCGCCAGCGAGTGTTGCCTTAATAAAGTCCATGTATCTCTATCGTCCGTGTGCATTTTTGTTCTTTTTAAATAGATCCTCGCACTTCCGATCCTTAAATCCATGAAAATTATAAGCTTAAAACTTAATAATGTCAAATAGTAAATACTATCAACTTCATAACACGGTCGCCAGTTTGACGTCATAAACAAACCTAATTAGAAGCAATTGGGGGGCACCACGGGGAAATTGATGCATTTGTGTTTTTTTTTGTACATTTATGAGCTCCCGACCGATTTTAAAGGGAATTGAAGTATTATAAAATCGTAATAACAGATTTTGACGGTGTATATGGGTCCTTCTACCCCTCGAAGCTTCATATAACCCCTCGGCTGACGCCTCGGGGTATATGTGCTCTCGGCGAAGAAGGACCCATATACACAGTCAAAAATCTTTATAACTAATATTATATACCAAATGTTTGAAAATCTTATCACTGTGGTTCTGTCTTCTACCATAGTTTTTTTGCTTGTTATAATAGGTTGTTTGACAAAACTTCTTTAGATTTGGGATAGTTCACACATATTTCAATTATTAATGCATGACATTTTCATTTTGTTATTTTTATCATTTTCATATAATATTGTTAAATTCAGCTGAAAATATAAGATTAAATATTTTCTTTGTATATATTTTTAGAATAACTGCACATTTCACTCTAAAACATGAAATAAATACTATTATTATACCATCGTAAGATATTTTATAGTATGATGCAAAGTGTTTTTCGAGCTAATGGTCAATAAAGAAACATACCTGTGACCATGTTAACTGACCTTTGACCCCTAATTAATGTGTGACCTTGACCCTTTTATTGAGACAGTCAGCATGTTGTAAAAAGAAAAAAATGTTACTACAGAACAATGCCATTTTGGTTCTACGATATTTGATATTGTTGTCGTTTGTCAGCAATTTCCTATTTTTTCAATGTTTTCAGGTGGATGGTGTAATTTAACTTTGACGACATGTTTTTTTTCGAAATGTAAGAAAAAGTAACAAGTTTAAACTTTCAAATGTAATGTAACTTTCCATTTACTATAAGGAATTTGTATGTGATATAATTAATGGTATATATTGTGGTAGCTGAAATATTTATATTATGACATGTTTTCCTTGTATAGAGCTTTTGTTAACATTTTAGATGATCATAGCGAAAAAAGGAGCACGGTGACCTTTCAATTTCTTTTCATGAAAACCCACACTGTGTATTTCCTTTCATAAAATGTATTATAACAATTCTTCATTAGTAAACAACATTTAAAAAAATGTGATTTTATGAAATAGTATGTAAATTAAATGAGTGTACATGGAAAAAGCCTATTCAATACATGCATCCATAAAAACTGTTATTTTAAGAATAAATATCATCATAGTCTGCTATAAAAGTGTCTAAAATGAATTGTAAATATCTCTGTTTTGTGAATTTAGCATTTAAATTCACAGTATTTGTTTTAATAGTAAAATTAAAGTTTTTTAAATCCATGCCCTTAAATCTTATAGGTAAAAACGTCCATTTTCTATTTCTTTCATAACCATTTTAATGTAAAACAAAGCACGGCGACCCCTACTTTTTCTTAATTATTTACTGTCAATTTTAAGTTTGTTTAATTTTCTTTCGGAAATTATTATTATTATTTTTCTTAATTTCACACGAAACACTCGTACATCCTTAACAAACCTGTTAGACCACTATTCACTATGATGTTTTATTTATATTATATAACATCAATAATGACAAATACATATTTGGTATAGGTTTTAAATCTCCGATGCATTTCTGTTCATGTATTATCTGCCGACTAACTGACCAGTTTACAAACTTACATAAAGCCCTAGAAGTCGGGTATTATTTTTCAGTTATTAACTCGTTCGCAGTGTGTTTAAAGAAAACAACAATGGAATTTGGAACTACATGTATAATAATTTTATTCTTATACTTTCTAACAGAACCCACAAAAATGTAAACAATTGGCGTTTCTGGCTTTTTCCTCGGAATTACAAACCAATGACGCTGCAAGTTGGCACGTGGCTGCAGGTGTAATGTCTTGACAAGGTGCTGGAAGACAACCAGAAAAACAATATTTAAATTTTATTTCAATGGTATTTGGTCTAATGTGTAGGGAAAACTTTTAATTCACAGCTTTAAATCACACTTAATTCTTGCAGGCATGACATCATATGGCACTTGTAGGCGTGGTCTCTAAATGTCCTTGTAGGTGTGGTTTTATTAAATGCTTGTAGGCGTAGTTACATAACATGATTGTATGCTTGTTTTAAACCTGCTTATAGGCGTGGTCTTTTAACATGATTGTAGGCGTGGTCTTATAACATATTTGTTGACTAAGAATTAAAACATGATAGTAGGCGTGGTCTCTTATCGTGCCTGTAGGCGTGGTCTTTTAACGTGATTGTAGGCGTGGTCTTATTACATGTTTGTAGACATGGTCTCTTATCGTGCTTGTAGGCGTGTTTTTTTAACATTCATGCAGGCGTAATCTCATAACACGCCAGCTGGCTTAGTAGCATAACATGCTTGTAGGCGTGGTCTTTGGATCGCTTGTAGGCTTTATTTTTTAACATGCTTGTTGAAGTTATCACATTATAATAACATGTTTGCGGGCTTGGTGTCACAACATAATTATGATAGGCGTGGTCTCTTTACATGCTTGTTGGTTTGGATTTTCAACATGCTTGTAGGCATGGTCTAAAAACACGCTTGCAGGCTTGGTATCATAACACGCTTGCAGGCTTGGTATTATAACATGTTTGTAGTCGAGGTATTTTTATATGTTTGTATGCTTCGTGTGTAAATCATCTTCATTCTTATATAGGATTTTTAAAGACGTGGCTACTAAAGCGACACTTAGAATTGGTTTTACACAGACATGTATGGCTACAATTGTGTACATAAACTCCATTACTGCAAAGTTAATGGTAAATTTTACCTGGACTTCCGGTTGTGGCTGTTGTATTATGGGCGTCACAGTCAACATTACAAAGATCGTCATGGCAACAGTTCCAACAAAATTCTGCACCAAATAAAGGACCAATTCTCTGACAAGACTGTGAAACAGAGGAGATTTTTGTGTCATTTTTTTGTCAAAGTAAACACAGAAAACATAATTTCACGAGTGATATAGCCCTGAGGAAAGTATCATTTTCTGTGTGCACTTTTAGAAACAAATACGAACGTATGTCAACATTAATTTCTATTTTTCTTGTTACTTTCCCGTTTATACATGTGTTCTGTTTTGTCACATTGGTGTCACAGTTATATATTTACAATAATGACGTCACATTCATATATTCACAATGATGACGCAACATTTATATATTTACAATAATGACGTCACAGTTATTAATTCACAATGATAACGTCAAAGTTATATATTCACAATGATGACGTCACAGTTATATATTCACAATGATGACGTCACAGTTATAAATTTACAATGCTTATTATATTTACAGTGATGAAAGGAATAACATTTTACATTTTTATTATATTCTAGTTACGAGACATAACGCCTTATTGTAAGACATTTTGAGAAAAGATAGATAACACGTAAGTTTTAACTGTATCCTACAAATATTTATCATACTAACTGAAAAATAGCAATATTTGATATAAGTTGAGATAAAGCCTGGCATAATAGAAAATAAGTGTTTTGAGGACATGAGCCTGTCAACTCTCTGATCGTTTAAATTTCCACCCAAAATCCAGCTTGTTGTTTCCTTGATCAAGACAATATATGAAATACTAATCTCTGTACTGGGGGATAAGAAAGTAAACTCGACAATGATAAGTTGACAATGAAATTTGTAAAACTTGTTTTATAATCGAGCTTTATTTGTTTACTGCAAAATTAACAAGACTTTTTTCTAATTTCGTATTAAGCCATTACCTCCTAAACTCGGGTCGGTAACAAATTAATAGCGCATCAGAATTTCGAATCAAATATCCCGGAGAGATGAGTGTTCGAATTCCACCCGAAGAGACTATATACATGTAAATTTTACAACAATGTCAATTTTTTCCTCTAAAATAAATGTAACATTACCAATGCGGAGAAGCATCCAGCTTGACGAAGAAGATGACTTGCAGGTGACATCTTAAGTCCTTCAAAACAAACCTGTATAATAAAGACCAAGGTTAACCGAATATGGAGATTCATTCACATGATCTTTAAAGTCTTTGTGTATAAAAGTCTAAGAAAATGTTCTGACCCTTGTACAGTCGTTCAGTTTATTGTTCAAAATGACCCTTGTACAGTCGTTCAGTTTATTGTTCAAAATGACCCTTGTACAGTCGTTCAGTTTATTGTTCAAAATGACCCTTGTACAGTCGTTCAGTTTATTGTTCAAAATGACCCTTGTACAGTCGTTCAGTTTATTGTTCAAAATGACCCTTGTACAGTCGTTCAGTTTATTGTTCAAAATGACCCTTGTACAGTCGTTCAGTTTATTGTTCAAAATGACCCTTGTACAGTCGTTCAGTTTATTGTTCAAAATGACCCTTGTACAGTCGTTCAGTTTATTGTTCAAAATGACCCTTGTACAGTCGTTCAGTTTATTGTTCAAAATGACCCTTGTACAGTCGTTCAGTTTATTGTTCAAAATGACCCTTGTACAGTCGTTCAGTTTATTGTTCAAAATGACCCTTGTACAGTCGTTCAGTTTATTGTTCAAAATGACCCTTGTACAGTCGTTCAGTTTATTGTTCAAAATGACCCTTGTACAGTCGTTCAGTTTATTGTTCAAAATGACTCTTTGTCAATCTGACCAGCTAAACTTGTATTAAAATGTTATTTGTAAACAGACATAAAGATATTCTTGTGTTAAAATAGCCAGTGTTATTATAACGTGGCTCCTATTGTAAGCCTTTTAGAAATTATATCACAAAATAATTATGATAAATATTTATATCAAGAAAGCATATTTGATTAGAGATTTTAGTCAGTTATCTTTGCCATATGAAATCTGAAGCTGCCCAAGTAAGTTTGTCCTATGTAAGGCTTACAAAATGTTTCTTCTAATATCTTTCTTGTTAATAAAGATATTTACAGAGGAAACGAAATTTAGATAGCTCTTTAGACTCTACCCTAAAATTTCTTAGCTTGAATTTCAAACAAATTAAATGATTTACAAAAAAGTGAATTAAGATTAATTTTGGCTAATTGATATTGAAAAGAAAGGGTGAATTCCAAGTAATCCAACTAATTGAGTTTACAAGTCGAAATAGAAGACCAAAGCCCCTTTTTCCAGTTACATATACATGCCAATTTGCCAAAAAAAACTTAAATAACTATTTGAATCATTTAATTTGTTTGAAATCCAAACTAAGTATTTTTAGGGTAAGGAATTAAATTCCATCACTTCTGTAGATATCTTTATTAACAAAAAGAATATTAGAAGAAATATTTTGTAATCCTTACACAGAAATTCAAAGATAAAATCCGAGGATTCAAATTGAAAGGAACTGCTTACCATTTGGATCGATTCAGATTTTATCAGGGAAAGATAACTGACTATAGTCTCTAATAGCCACGAGAATTTTATATCCATAAAGTATAACAATTGTTATTAGATCTTTATTTGTATGGTGATTATAGAATGTAGATAGAGCGCCGGGATTCGAAATCTCGTTCCCGAGGGTGTGCGGTTTCGAATTCCACCCGGGGACGTTTTACCCTTCTATGAACATTTTACATTAATGTCGATTTTCCTCCATTGATTAGATAATATGGAGAATTTTCCGACCTTGTGGAAGGGTAGGTGAGTTCTGGTTATAGACAAGGGTCCAGGTAAGCTAAGTAGGTGCACTGGACGCCGTGATATGACTTAAATTGTGTTGACACGGTGTAACTTCAATAAATAAATAGTAGAATGTAGATATATCTCAATCTGAAGGACAGTAAGTTAAAATTCTTTCACAAAATAAAAAAGCACTGACTGATAACGGACATTTCCACGACCTTACTTATAAGCATATTTAACGAAGGTTTACAGTTACATTTTGTCCCACAAACAAGGTTGTTACAAAAGAGCATATGGTTACATTTGTGGGTAAATGTATTGTTATTCAAATAAAAAGGTCGCACTCAGAATGGTCAATTAACATTTTAAACAGTTACCTCATCACGTCCACATTGTTGTATTTTTGTACAATTTTCACCTGGTGTTTGTTGGTCACATTTTAAACAGATTGGTCCTCGATCTTGTGATAATCCTAAAAATTAGTTGAATTTACAGAAAAGAATTAAAATTACTAAATTTACATAAAAGAAACAAAATTTATGGTCAGGGAAAGAATCAATTAAATTTCAATGATAGAATTATACATGAATGTTTAAAAATATTCCGGAGATCAAGTTACTAAAGTTTGTTTTCAGCCCGTTTATTATGTGACTTAAGTTTGTCTACATTTTCGGAGATCACGTGACAATCTGGAGATCACGTGACTCAAATACCGAATTGATTAAAAATAACTGAATTTTCATAAAAGATCCAAACTAAACTGTCAGGAAAAGCATATATCATTTAGATTTCAAAGATAGAATGTATAACTGCATTTTAAACGTTAAAAGTTGCTTTTATAAAGAAAGACTTTTTTACGGTCCGTATGCACGCAAAAAGGAGATCAAGTGACTAAAGTATGTTTACATTCCAGAGATCACGTGACTTAATTTTGTATACATTCTGGAGATCACGTGACTAAAGTTTGTTTACATTCCGGAGGTCACGTGACTGTATACCACGTCAAAGGAGAACTCATCGCTAACCTTGGTCTTGACAAAGGTCAGCCTGACACCATGTTGAATTACAACAACCATCGCAGACGATAATATCTGTAGGGTCGTCATTTTGGTTGCCATCAGAAACAAAGACATGTTCTTCTATGACAACACCATCAATAACGTCATCACTATCTCTCTTACCATTGGAAATACCACTTGTACATTGCTGTAAGAATAGAAAATCTACAGTATATGACGTCATATCGAGAGTACTGGTATGAAATGTGACGTCATTATATTACGTCATTTATATGATCTCAGCCTTTAAAGTTAAACAGTGAATCACTGTATCAGAGATATAAGATTCGTCAAAATGCGTTCAATTAGTCTTTAAGTAGAGATCTACTGATAATGTTTTCTGTACACATACCAGATGTTACTACACTTTCAGTAAGATATAAAGTGTAGATCTACATGTATACAAGGGACTTTACATAGGGTCACGTTATTTTATAATCATAATCATAAGTTATGGACTCTGGTTGTATCACTTTAGGTCCTAGTCTTTTTGAAAGTATAAAACTAGTGTTCATGTCAAAATTATTTGAATGATATAACGTGATTGTCTCTCATAACATCAGTAGTGACGACATCATGCTTTTTCTTTAAAATAAAATGTAGAATTTGGCGGAAACATTCTGTGGAACACTGTCCTTCTGTATATAGACTGGCCCCTTTTGTAACTTCTTATTTAAGGTATACCTTTGTATCTCTGCAGCCCATTTTTCTAAAAATATGACCAGTAGTTGCTACAATAGAACTCGAGAAACAGACCTGAAAATAATAATAATTGTATTAAAACACAGTTAAATCCGTGTAAGAATGATTTCTTATTCATTGTAAGGGCTTAGAAAATATTATTTCATTTAGATCACAAGTGAACAATGTAATACTTGTGGCTCATGAGTTTTATTTAAAGATCTTACTCCAAACCGGACGAACATTCTGCTTCTTTTTATAATGACTGAAATGTTTTCGTTTTTTTAAATCAAATTTATTATCGAATTTTTTAAGTTTTTTATCGCAATTAGGTTTTAACTATATAGCATTATGGTGATTTTCCTTTTTACCCAAATGGATGTTTAAAGATTCAAACCTCATGTTGTCCACATTCCTTGACCGTGTTACAATCTGAAGCACTAGGAACATCAGAGCATTCCAAACAATATATTGAACTGGTTTCTACAATCATAAATAGAAGATTAGTGACGTTATATAAGGTATGTGATGTTATATAAGGTCTGTGACGTCATATAAATATGTGACGTCATAAAAGGACTGTTACGTCATATACAGTATGTGACGTTATGAATGGTATTATACAAAGTATGACGTCATATATGCACTAGAGGCATCAGAACATTTCAAACAATACAATGAACTGGTTTCTACAATCATAAATCGAAGTATTGTCTTGTATTGTCAGCTTAATGTAGGAGTCTACTTTACTTTGGCAATTTCTAACCCTCAGTAATTGAGAATACCAACCGGAGAAATTATATTTTCCATGAAAATTTGAAAGCAATGACAATTTTAATAAAAAAATAAGACATAAAGATAAATTGTCCGGCCTTGTGGAAGGATAGGTGAGTTCTTGTATATAGACAAGGGTCTTGGGAAGCTAGGTTAGGTGCGTTGGATGACGTGATATATCTAAAACTGTGTGGACGCGGAGATAAACAAAGTATAGAAATACTAATAATAATTGTGATTGAAAACATAAACACTTACCTCTAACTAAACACACTGACAGAATAACCAAGGTTAATATTATTGTACCACTTCTCACTGTAAAAATAAAACATTGTACAATTTCAGATTGTGGTGCTTATACCACGTGACATTTTGTGTTCAAAATTGACCAAAATAAAAAAACTGACGGTCAAAATACTAATGTATGCGCTTCCCTTTCATAACTTTTTTCACTTTTTTATTATTTTGTAGAGTACAGCTTACATGCATTTGATAATCTATAAATACATGTAAAGTGTTTAATCAATCTACAGGTATATGGATGTTCTGAGTTCGGCACGCGCCAATTTAAAATGTTCTTGCATTTTCATGGAAAGGAAGTAGGCCTATGTGAAGGATGAATTCTATTTCAGAATTTAAAGGAAAATAATCGCAAACAAATATTAAGTTAATTCCATCTGATAGTTATTGAGATATATTGTCTCAATACAACCAAAGTCATTCGTTTCACCTCGAACATTCTTTGAAATAACAGTCTTGGAAAGATGGATGTGGAATCTACCAAAAATACTGAATTTCACTTCATACACGAGGTGGAGAAATGGCGAAGTATGTCACTATTAGTTCCAAATGACCATCAAGTGTCTTACGACAGATTTTGGTCGCTTTTTTAGCTCTTAATTCCACTGTAACGAAAAATAATCTTGGTCATACGCTGGCAGCTGACATGTGTACACATTATCGTTGATTTTATGGAAGTTGACACCAGGGGCGGATCCAGGAGGGATTTTCCAGAGAGGGAAGGGGTCAGAACTTTTTCAAAGGAGTGGTTCCGAACTTTCGAACTCCAAACACAGTATACACTGTTTGCAGAATAACGCAAGCCATTAGTAATAAAAACTACATAACCGTTAGACCATTGTTAAGCACAAAAGCGAGTGAAGCGAGCTCGAAATAATTGCTTCATACTTCATGACTCACAGTAAAAAAATGCATTTATAGACCGGCACATTTTGGATATAAGCAGGGTCCGAACCTCCTCCCCCGCTAGATCCGCCTATGGGTACCAAAGACAATTTTGTATAGTAAGTTTTAAAAAAACACCCACAGATCGTTTCGACTGTTTTTAAGAGACAGAATATACATGTACAGATTACGTAATTAAAATAAGGTTCAAACACGTTTTTAAATATTTTTCTAAGTATCGATCAATGATAGATTTTAATCGATAATCGATATAATATAAATGTGTCTATGTATTTAATGAATAGTTTAGACTCTTACTTGTTAATGTAATGTAGTCCCAACTTAAAATCTAAAGTCTGTTCATCAAAGTTATAATTTTCTGTTACGAAATTCAACGGAGATAACATAACTAGATTCGGGATTTTCCGTAAGAGTATGTACATTTCCCATATCTTATAAAATTTCATTATGTCGGAAATACACGAAATATTTATGATAATGAACGAACAATCCCGGATATTCACGAAAATATCCGAGGTTTAAAATTTTAGATAAATGCTTATCTTTCGTGTATAAAGTTGAAAAATCGTTAGATAATTGTTGATAAAGCCATTAAAAGTTATAAGTTTATAATGTCTTCAAAAATTCTCGGACCAAATCATGAATTTAGAATGAACTGTTTACAGATTTGCCATTGAAAATAAAACATAAAGTAATCTTAGTAATTCTAAGCTCAACAAATATATATTATTCAAACTGTGAAACACGAATAAATATTTGATTGAAGTAAAATTACTTGTTATATGCTGGGTAAGTTTTTCTAAAATGTAATTGGATCAAGAACTTTTGAAGGGAACTGTTTGTTGAGTTTAGGGGCCGATGTGACTCGGTACGTATTTAAATAAGATCACTCGGTGCTCTGTAATATAACAAGATGACCTTACTTCAAAGTATCTTTATATAAGAGTCTACGTACGATACCGCTATTTAAATCTACATACACTTTTGCTATAAACTTGTATAAACGTGGTTATGTGATCCAAACTAATCGATTAACAAACACATGATTGCTCTCGATATGTTGTTTAAAATATATTTACATTATTTTCATATTATCTGTCACAACAGCATCTTATAAAGTGTTAAAATTATCAAGTGATATATTTTTATATTTTTACAACTATTTTCCATTCTATTGAATGAAACCTAGCAAGCTTACTTAAATTTACCCTAAGGATGATAACTCCTGAAAGTACGGTTTACAATCAGATTATCCGCATTGTCGCCCCTGATTCACAGCATGGTCAGATAAGTTCCACAAACTTACTTTTCTAATGTAATTTACCGCGCTCAACATTTACGTTTCGTCACTTGTTTTGTTTTTTATTCCATGAAACGAAAATTCACGTTGTAACGTCGAATGAAATAAAAAACGACTTCAGAAATCACAATTACAAATCTATTGCCATGTGATCTAAAACAACAACTTACAAGGTACACAAAAATATTTTTCACTGATTTTTCTTTCCGAACAAGTTATTAAATGTCTTGAAATATTAGTGTAACAAGGGACGGGGGGTAATTTTGTACATATCACACGTCTAAATCTTAAATAAATACAAGGGAGATAATTTCATAAATATTCAATTATAAGTTTTGTAAAAGTTACTTCCATTCATAAGTATGTCCTTTATGTTTTGAAAAAAAAGTTAATAGAATTTTATTATGTCGAGAAAATATGATGTGTTTTAGTGATTTTAGACATATTGTTGGACGAAGAAATGCACTTTTATGCATGATTTGAATCATTCATAGCTTTAGTCTGCTGCCAGAATTTGATGAAATTTAAGAGAATGTTTATATTCTGAAGATCACATGACTATATACCCTGATTTAATGTATTATTGACTTAATTATATATTTGTGATATGTTTTATATATTTAAACAATCACAGAGCTTGTTTGTTTGATTATTGTCTATCATGATACCAATGAAATATATAGAAAGTATGGCGGTTTCCGTATTACACCAGCGTTGTTTTTCTTAGACAAAGTCGATTGAATTCAGATTGGTATAATTCTAAAGTAAATGTGGCCTAGCTGGGTACTCCCGGGCGGTTGGTATGCAAGACACTCAACCGTGTCGCTGAAAGGATCAAACCTGTTTCTCTCGGATGGTTGGCGAGACACTCAACCGCATCACTCAAATGTTAACCCAACAGCAAAGCCGATGGAAGTGACAATGTAGTCATCTTTGCTTTTGTATTTTACATATTGTATCACCCGACAGTATCGTAGCTGAGTTTTACTATGTATATCAGTAGTTTCATTCGTTCTTGTTTTCCACAAAACAATATTACGATAAAGTTCATCGTAAGTCTATTCTGATCTAGCGTTAGGTTTTTCTTATAGTTATATAAACGTTTTCTGCTTTAGACTTACGTTGAATTTCATCGTAAGATTGATTTTTGAAAATACTCAATGTTTGTAGAACCTGTGCTAACGACCACCTGATCAGTGCACCCACCGGTCGACAACAACCACTGTAGGTAAACAAAAAAGTTTCTTGAGTTAGGTCTCTGCCTGTTGCAACATTTTTCTCCGTGGTTGAGTAGTTAGATCTCTGACCTTACCCGGTTTGAGAGCGCAGTTGGTGCCGGGATTTGAAATCTCGTGTCCTGAAGGGGGTACGGGTTCAAATCCCACCTGGGGAGGTAATACCTTTCCATAATTAATTTGAAAATAATGTCGATTATCCTCAATTGATAAGATTATAAAGAGATGTTTCCGGCCTTGCGAACGGGTTGGCGAGTACTTGTTATAGACAAGAGTCCGGAAAAGCTAGGTTAGATGTGCTGGACGCCGTAAAAGACCTTAATTGTGTTGACACGGCGTTTAACCCAGTTACAAAAACAAGAAGATTTCTGATCTAAAGTCAATGTCACCTCTTACGGATTGTGTGCGAGACAAGCAATGTTGACATTTGCTGTGTTGAAGAACCTAATACTGCAGCATGTTCAGTTACCTTGAACGTTCCAAAACGTTCCTTAACGGAAGTGTCGGAACAACTCAGCCCATAGACAACTAAACCCCAGACAACTCAATATCCTTCAAACGGATTGAGTTATTCCAACTTTGAGTTGAGTTATGCACGGGTTGAGTTGTCTTCGGGCTGACTTCTCCCGTACCCGTAACGTTAGCTAACAGTAGTTACTGAACACGGGGCTGATACATCTTTAATTTGGTTTGGAACGTGAACTGACCACCTCACATTTTCTGATAGTTGGTGAAGAGAGTAAATTCTAAAGTTCAAGTCAACACTTTACAAAGAATGATGGTTTAAAAACCAATACATTGTCTGTATTGTATTGTTGACCAGGAAGTGGCTTCATTGAGTTTATTAAATAAGTTATTTCAATAGTTTTGAAGACCATTTATTAAGTCTTGGGTATCTTTCACATAATTCTTACAATAAAAATCACCGTAAGTCAATATTTATAAATTACTGCAGAAAATCTAAGGATCAAAATAGTTAATAATATATTTAAAAGACACACCACTTATTTTGTGTAATATTCCAATAAGAAATTCGGCTAATAACTTACGCTGATTTTTGTGGTAAGAATTTTTGAGAAATGATTACTGCAGGTCATACAACATGTATCAGTCAATTTGGGTATAAATCAAAAATAAACAAACCAACAGTTCAGAGTACTTAGCTTTAATATGTTATAAATCAAATAAAACATACATGGATATAGTACAATCACTCATACAAAAAATACATTTTACTCACTCATTCTCTCCCTTGATATGCCGTACTTACAATTGGCTTTCAAAAATATGTACAATTTAAATTTACATGTTCAACGTTCAAACTTAGGTAATAAAAATGTTAAGTGGAAATGATTTAACTAATAAAACAAGCAATTTGCATCATTCTCTAACCATACATAGTGCAATCATAGCAGAAAACGATGGCCACATCACGTGATTAAATGTAACAAATCTAAACTAACTACCTCAATTCATAACACTTTATGACAAAATATACATGACCTTATATCTATAGAATAAGAAAAGAAAAAAAAGTAAATAAAATGTTGGCAATTTATAAAAATAGATGATAAAAAGTGCATTATGTAATCCTGTGAACAAACCATCAATAGTATACTCAGTTTGGCGCATTCCATAACTAAGTAAAACTTGTGGGGAAACTCTGCAAGTATAAACCCTATATATGACTAAAAACTATAAGGTTACTTCGTACCTGAACTAAATACTGTAATCTTTTCACACTTCAACCTCAATTACTTAAACTCATTTATAAAATGTAACATTCAACGTAATAAAGTAGTATTATGATTTGTTTTCTTTTAACCTGTGGAAAAGATATTTACTGTTACATCAGATAGTCAAATTTTGTGTCTTTTTACAACAAGAAATATAGAGAATTAGATATTTTAGGCTTTTTTAGTAACCATATATTTTACAAATGGTCAATATGATTGTACATGTTACTTCAACATCAATGAATATGTAATATAGAAAAAGGCGTTTAAATCAAACGAAGAAGTCAATGTAAGCCTATTATCTCAAAATCATGAGATTTTGTACAATGATAATTTTCTATCACCAACAGCAGAATTAGATACAACAAGATGTTTCCTGTCCTTAGATATTGCTACAAAACGAGGATACCACATATCTACTTGATGTGATGATAATACAGGACCACATGGTGTAATCTCAACTATACATTTTGTACCTTTACTTTCGCTACCAACAAATATATGATCATACGGACCTACAGCTACACCACATGGTGCCTGTATCAGATCATGTTTTATAACTACTCTCTTACCTGACCTGATATCATATATAAATATAGTATTATCATATCTATCACAATGTACAACTTTCTCCCTTCCACGTATATATGTACAACAGCTAGTGCCTACAGGGTATTTCTTGTCTGGTAGATTGATATCAACATCACTCTCATCACCAGACATAGATACAATACGGAAAGGTTTATTGTGATCTATTGTACCAACAAGAAAATTCTCATCATCCATCATACTAATAGAAAAATACTTAGCATTCATTTTACATGTTCTATTTAATGTTATATCATTTGTTTTACTAACATTTAGAAAATCTAATCTATAGGGAAGAGCTGAAGTAACCACTACCTCATTATTAGATACAACAGTAACACATTGAGGATAGTTATAAGAAAATTCATAAGGAATTTTATAAGAATTCTTCATATTCAGATTGACATCATAAATGAGACATTTAGAGTTTTTATTGTCTACAGTAACCACTCTACCATCTGGCATGAAATCCATGCCAGTGAAGAGTGGTTCTTCAACGTCGTCACCTGACTGTTGTAACTTAATTGAACTTACTAGTTCAAGTCTTGAACTGTGTGGTAGTTGATATGATATATCTAATGTCTCCGATTCTTGAAATGATAACAATCTCGATTTGAGATCATGTAATTGTTTTTCAAAAGAACAGTTAACTTTAATCATTGACGTCTTGTTATCTAAAGATGTTGAATTTTTTATGGCTTGTTGTACTTCTTTGACCATTTCACGTTCTGTAATGAATTTTTCTGCGGGAGTTCCTGTATTCATTATGGAATCAATGGTTCTTATATGTTTCTTCAAGGACTTGATCTGTTCTTCACATTTGGCTTTCTTCTTTGCTAAATCTTTCTTGGTAGTGTTGCTGTAGGCTGTGGCATGAGTAAGGACGGCTTGGGAGAAATCATCAAATATTTGTACCATTCGACTCTTCATATCTTTCAACTTGTCAGATAGAGTTTGAATATCGTCTGATAAACGCGCGTTAGCTTCATCCAAAAGTTCTGTAACTTGGTTTGTTGTGTCTATGGCTGCTACTAATTCATGTTTCATTTTCTCACACCCGCCATGTCCGACATTCTTACCAATGTCAACAATTTTTTTACACTTCTTATGACTTACAATAGCACACTTGCTGCATAAAAAGGCATCATGCTTTTGACAATAGAACTCATAGGGTTTGCTATGTGAGGCACACATAAATTTTATTATTTCCACATCATCGCCATCGACAGATGAAACGTGATATTGTCCTTCTTCGACACTAACTAGTTTATGGTCACTTATAAAAGCGTAAGTCCCATGAATGGCAGAACACTGATGACATTGATATTCATTACATGTTCTACAATAAATATCTGCTAAACTTTTAATGTTTTTTCTGAAACATGGCTGACACTGTTGCAGATCACAAGTATCACTGTCGGCTCTTGCTTCAGCCATGTTGGATAATGATTGAACTGCTTAAATTATATATAAATGTTATCTTTTTTATAAGTTCCAAAAATTAACAATTAGTCCAGTTTTAGTATTAAGATATTTTGTAACTTAAACTTCATAAAATCACTCCATCCGAACTTGTCAAAAATTACGTTTCATATGAATCAAACACTCTCCGTGGGTGTTACTTTGTGTGATCGATACTTCCGCTTCGATACATTCAGATATGTGAAACTATCGGTTGATTATTTAGAATCAAGTGCAAATGTACAGTTAAACCTCTAACGAATGGTTTCACCTGAAGAGTTGTATATTTGTATTTTTGCATACATAATGTGTTTAATGTCAAACGAACGACACTTTAATGGCGCGGTAAACGGAAAGTGTGATTCATATTCTTTAGACCGACATACATAACATTAACCGTTATATGCTGTCATAAAGAATTGCCATAACGCCATAGGTTATTGAGCACAGGCTGGAGTCAGCGCTCTTTTATGGAATGTGTTTTGAATACGTCTGTACATGCGGAACTTTTTGGCTGTTACTGCCTATTTACTGTCCAACGCACTTTTCTCAGATAACCACGGGCCGTCATTGAGCATTAACATCAAAATCTTGATTTTCATTACAAACAAACGGAAGGCATTTGGTCATTCGTAAAAGACGTGATTTTAAACAAAAACTATGTTATTATATTGGTTACAGTTGTTTATAACTTAAGAATCGATCGGATTTTCTTATTAAACCAAATAAGTAAAGTGGTTATATATTCGGACAAAAATGTCAGTTATGACTGAAAAGGAATTTTGGCCAAAACAAAGTTAATAATGATAAGACTAAAACACGTACGTCTTCTTTGTAATCATACAGTTGGATCAGAGGCATGGCTAAATACCAAGTTCTAGGTTTGTGGATTTTCACAAAATTGTTATATCCGACAAGTGATTTTGTACATTGTATGTAACGGGCTTTGATATTGCTTTGTATGCGGAAAATTTCGGCTGTTACTGCCTAATAACTGTCTAACTCACTGTTCCCATGGGAAATTTAGGTTAGACTAAAGCACGTACGTACTTTTGTGACAATACGGCTTGACACGGAATCTTGGCTCTTAGGTTAACGTACTCTTATATCTGGCGTGTTTTTGCAAACGTTTCATTTATTGAGCATTTATATGTACATTATGTTTTAAAGAAGTTTCTCAAAAATATAGTAATATATTATCTTTAAAACTGTTTAAGGTATTTTTTGGGGACAGTCTAAGTCACTGGCGAAGGGACTGGCACCATATACAACAAAGGATTTTTAGACCATCACTTATTATGATCCTATTATATATAGTACATTTATATAAGCGTTTAAGTTTTAGTAATCATAAATAAAATGAATCACTTATGATAGTTCTCACTTATAGAGAATCGCAGGCTTAAGTAGTAGTTTCATGTTATTAATGTTTGCCCTTTTTGATGCTTTGTATCAATATTTTCTTGTTACAACATTTAACTTGATTTGATTCCATCTTTTAGTGGTAACGAACAGTCCTCAAACTCGTTAAATACGCACACATATAATATTATGTCAACAAACACAATTAAGAATCGGGCACGTATACATTACCGTGTACGAGTTATAACTATACTTTCATTATAATATTCAAAATGGGCTCGTATTATCAAGCGTCTTACGATCATTTTTAGTCGTATATCATTCTATATTATATTGACCAATGATTTTCAATCATGTAAGGCAGTTGTCAGTCACTGACGAAAATATGCGCTAACTAGTTGGTAAACAGCTGAATCCAGAGATTTAGCCTTTCCAGGACCAGTGAGTAGGTTGACTGGCCGCCGTTATATGACCTATATAATGTGTTTCTACGGCGTTAAACCAAACAAAAAAACAACAACAAAAAGGCATTAAATTAATCGTAATTTCAATAATATTTTTGCAGCGATTGAGATACACTGTACACTTCCGGTTTAATCGTGACGCATTAGTCGGATTAAACTCCTCGAGACTTTTCCAATACCTTGTCAATGAAGCGCGCCAAATTAAAACCCAATCGAAACGCACCGCCTAGATAAACATATACGCTACCCAAGTCTTATAAAAAGAATATATACGTAGTTATAATAGTCCAGGGAACCAGGTAAAGTTAAACCGGAAGTCAGTTGTGTCGTTGAATGACTGCAAACTAGTGATACTAAGGTAAACATGAATTTTATGAAAACGGTATTAGATACAAACGTGAAACTTTGCATGATGTTAGAAAAATGTTTTATCTTTAAATATAGATCATTTTTTTAACATAAGTCGAATTGAAGAAAAATGGTTAGGGTTGTACACACTGTAGAATACGTTCAATACCATATATAAGGTAGTGCACAGTTATGCATGCTCATGGAACTATAATTTAGAGACGTACGCATTATTTTATGATCATAAGATATAGACTCTGGTCCCAGTGGATGATATCATCACATTTGGTGTAGGAGAACTTTGACTTTGACAAACGCTTAACAAATTATTTGTTCATATATTTGTGAATTAATTGTTTATGCTGTCATTGCAAGTTTGCTACATTTCAACAAATTTTACAAACATATACACAATGTATAAATTAAAATTAAATTGTACCACATTACAAGGGTTATAACAATTAAAATGGATTGATTTTATAGTATGTGCATTAAAATTTAAAGCATGTATCAATAAGGGATATAGGACATATTTACGTTGTGCTGCGAAAAAGTATATATCCTTTTAAGCCAGGAGCATTTAACATCAATTATAAACATGTTTCTGCTCAATATGGAGTTATTGGTTTAGAGGACAATATAATAATATTTCTATGATACAGGTAGATATTCACCCGGGTAGTTTCAACCTTCCATGAAATTTTACAACAATGTCAATATTTCTGTATTATTAAGACGCATAGCGAATTAGTTGGTCTAGTGAAAGGGTGTGTACGTATTTGTTATTGTCAAGGATCCAGGAAAATAAGGTTTGATGAGCGGAGCAATTCTTTGCTCTTCAATTTTGGAGGAAACTATCAATATCCGGTGAAGTTACTGTGTTTGGACATGGTTTTAAACCAAACAAAAAGAAAGTATTTTATTATTAGCTCAGTCCCATTATCTGGATTACCTCCCCTCCATTTGCATCTTTTTCTCTATCCCAATTGTAACAATTTCTCTTCTCAATTTTTTTCTCCACCGCACTTTTCTTCACTCTATTTTTAGCATTAGCTCCGTTGTTTTTTGCAGTATTTACTCCACATGATTTGTAGTATTATATCCACTCCATTTAAAATGTTAGCTCCGCTCCATTTGCCAGTGAATAATTTTGATGTTATATGCAGATTGAAACAAGGAATATAGACATTGTTATCAATATCATCTTTTATATCTTGATATACACAATGCCTTGATACTTAAACTTTAGATTGTTGACGTACATTTTAATGACTGCATCCTATTTCGACTGATTTAAGTCCCGTGATAATAGATTTGTCCACTTAAGTACTTGTGAATAATTTCCCTGTTTTTAAATTTGATAAGTATAGGTTCAATGTTCTGTATGGGATAGTCAAAGATAAGTCATGACCTTACTGATTGTCATCTTAAAGCAACTTGCTCATGAAGATGGTTATTATTCTTGGTACTTTCAAGTTTCCTATCAGCCTCTGTGATTGTGTAAAATATTGAATACCTTTAAAATATTAACTGTATGTTAATGTACAACAATCTTATTACTAAATGAAATCTCAAATACCATAGTTGTGAACGAAACTTAATCTGGGTATAGGTAGATTTCAGCATAGAAAAATGCTTAGCTATCTAGGTCAATCGTCAAAGGGAGCAAACGGGCACTATAGCTTATGTTACAATTCTGCAGTTATTTGATCTAAATTATCTTTTGAAATTCTAAATTATGTTCTATGATCATTCAGAAATTAAGGGATTTCGTATGAATGAAACAAGAAACCTAGCTAACCTCCTGTGTATACCTAGTCAACACTAATGATTCAATCTTAACTTATCTTATTTAGAAAACATTTTACTCTAGATGGAAAGTAAAGGTAAAAGTATTCGTATATAAATGGAATACAAAACTATTTGACAACCATGAAAAAAAATGAACGAAAATAACTGAAACGTCACCTTTCATATATTCATATTAATTATATATTTTATTGCCAACAGCGTTACTGTTTTTTTTCTTGAGACTGTCGATATCATACAAGTGACATATAACACAAAAAGATAAACTACATAATGGTATAGACTAACATGTACTGAGACTTTTAGGAGAGGTTTAGGTTTCTCACTAGCAACACAGCTTAATTAATTTGAGCTAGTGAAAATTCTTGCATCAGTTCTCTCAATTCAGTTGTAATGTTCACTTTGAGAATCATGTTTAGTATAATTCTGTGAAAAAGAAGCTTTCGAGGGAAGGTTGTTTACAGGAATATAAATATCAAGTACATACATTATGATAGATAAGTGGACAGATGTCCTCTTATTGTTCGAAATCTTGGAAATGATAGGATTATTATTCATGGAAAGAATAGATCGATAAAGAAAGTTAAGAAGTAGAATTCTTGGAATACAAATTTGACCATCAGCGCAAAACTAGTTTACATGTAATAATAATTATAAGACTTGTTGTACACTGGCCAATTGATGTTTCGGCACGAAACTTATATACATACATCTTCAGTTACATATAGTTAGACTAGTATTACACTGACAACACGATGGTTCAGTTAAAAAAAATCAACATGTTTCTTAATTTAGTTTTGTGTTTATCCATTTATTCACTACCTGTGAGATGCCGCTGCCTTGCATGCAATAAATGAGCCTCGTTTGATATTTGGATAAATATAAGTAGTCCAAAGACGATACGTTGATAATGATTATTGACAAAAATCCAATTTCTAAACAATATTAAAATAGAACTAACTGATCATAATTTTACACGTATATTTAGATTCAGACAAGAAATTATGGTTATTGTATAGGATGGGTATAAAATAATTCAGTATTGAAGAAAGTGTTTCTTGCAAACTTCAAATCATAACTTAGAAATACTAATTGCTATACGAATTCCCTATTTATATGGTCAGTTGTGTTAACATGCTCTTGAAGAATGCCATAGAGATGACATAGGCTTGAAACTCGTGACTTCAAGTTAAAAAAAGTTTTTACATTCCTGCATATGAAATTTAAGTCATTAAATATTCAAATATGATTAATAAATTTATTTCACTTAAAATAGATAAACTTCCCTGACCTATTGCGTTCTCATAGTTTGTAAACAGGAAATGTGATTCACGTTTGAAGTGTTTGTAAAGGAAAGCAGGACACTAATTGTTTGTACATGTATATTGAATTAGATTTGTATCGGTTGAATAATTTTAAACGACTGTTTTCAGTATTTTGTTATCGTTTGTATTTAATACGGTCTTGAATCATCTTACTCACTGTTCCTGGAAAGGCTATATCGTTGGATTTATCTGTTGACAAATTTTTAGGTGCATACTTCCTCGATTACTGACAATTTGTAGGAGAAAGAATGGCCGAGGAAATTATTTCATGACCAAACTCCACGAAAGAATGCCCCTCCTGAAAATCGAACCTATAACCACTCGATCGGTATATTTGGATGCTACCAACTGAGTTGAGCCGGACGGTTTTTATTACTTTTACTGCAGTCTTTTATCTGGATTTAACATCGTTTAACAACATATCACATCACATCAATACTGTAAATCTAATTTAACACGGAGAGTTACTCATTGTATGACTGGAAATCGAACGAGAGTTGCCTGCTTTATTTGCTTTTTTACTTTAAATTTCGGTTTAAAGTCTGTGTTAATATACATGTTCTTTATTTGGTTCTTTACCTTGGAGCGTGGTTAATTCATATATAAAACATTTTTTCTTCTTATTTCTTCTAACACAATAATTACTTCAATAACTTTTTTTGTCACCAAGCAAAACTACGATTAAAATAATCAGTTGTCAATTTAATGAACTTGTACCAAAAGGTGCAAATTTTCAGGTATAAAAAATATTGTGAACCATGATGCAACACAACATTTGTCGTGTATTCACGATGAGGCGGAGTCCAATTAACTTTTCTCCGACGGAGTCCAATTAACTTTAATTAATCCATTAATCCATGCTCCGGCGGAGCTCAGTATGTTATATAAACTCCAGTTTTTTGTAGCCGGTGGTTCAGATTTATTAAGTTTTTTGTGTTGTTAACATGTACGTTGTACTATGCATTATATTTACAAAGTATGGAATTAAATTTAAGTAAATTGGAAAGTTTGTTTGTCTTGAATAAAATCTCCGATGTGGTGGATTTGTTTGAATTTTTACTATTTAAAGAAGTTCGCCACAACATTGACGATTTGACTTTTTGACTTACGTCGACTTTTATCGTAAGCTTTTTGTACAAAAAGTGTCAATATTAACATATTAGTGAACAAAACAGTTTCATGTTTCATACAACTATGTAGATTTCACCATGTTTGATTTTAGTGAACGAGCTTATTGCTTATATTGCATTCAAATTGAAAACAGTTTCATAAGAAATCATGTCAGTTTCACAATTTTTTACGTTTTATTGATTTCATTTGCTGATTTCAAATAAATGTTCACTTTTTGATACGGCTGTTGAAGTAACTTTACACAGACCTATTACAATGTGCACCTTATTTCTTCCTCTAAATTTATCAATATCTGTTGAAGAAGGTGTTTTCTAAAAAAATTCAGCTCAACATTTGACACAGTTTGTTTTAAACCAATCTGGTCTTCCCATCAAGTACTGTCGATGATATTGTTTTTACTATCTGTTATGTTTAAAGTACAAGATGTTGTCTCAATCATTTGATTTATACAAGTTTTAATACAGTTTTGTTTCCTAAAAGCGCCAATACCCTTGGTCAGTTGTATATTTTACTGAATTCTAACAACAAACATTATCGTAAGTCAATTTTATGAATCAGTGATATCAGACTTTAGGCTGGTCACTAAACGATGTACAATGGTCATCTCTCCAACAAAGACGTCAGGATGTCAAAGTCACTATGATATACAGGATACACCTGGTTGACATTCCCTGTATTGTTAAATTCTAATCAACTGTCAGTGGTATATACATTAACACCAGCTAGCTCTGTTGGTAGCGTGCATGTCTACTGATAGAGGGGTCATGGGTTCGATTCCTTGGCGGGGCATACATTCGTGGAGTTTGGTCATGAAATAATTTTTATGGCCATTAGCTCTCCTACCATTATTTCTAAATCATGTAGGGCAAGTCTCAGTTACTGGCTAAAGTATATACTAGAAACTGGTTAATATTTAAATCCAGAGATTTAGCCTTTGCAGGAACGGTGAGAAGTTTGACAAACCGAATTGATATGACATATACAATGTGTTGCTATAGTTCGATTTTATTCGGCGAGCCGGGACAGGTTGGATGAGTCTAATCATAACCATGACGATAGGTATAACCGGTAAATACTACACTAAAATTAATACAAACTATAATATCTCAAGTATATATGCACGATATAATAATTCAAAATAATTGTTCAAAATAGCGCAGTCGGTAACGAGTCAGAAACATAATTATGTCCAATGCATAAATTTTTCTGCAGTGGTTCGAACCTCACCGCCTCCACATTTTTAATCTATTATTAAATTCATGTATAGTTGTCCGTATCATATAATGATTGTTGTGCTATAATTTGATTTTGTTTAATTTCTATTTGTTTTATTTCCTTGGTTCTTTATTTTTAATATCCTCAATTTACATTGTACCGAATGATAACACATTTATATTATACATTCGGCTTCAAATGCAGTGGCTGAAAAGAAATCAAACTAGGATACAATCGAACGAATGTGCCAAAGTTACATGCATCCCATTTCACTTCTCTTTCTTATAAAATGCATGTGCATAGAATCATTTCTATAAGACGCGGTCGAGACAGTTCAGTGTATGACATTAAAGTAATAACTAAGCACAAACTCAGGCAAATATGCATATTCTATTTTATATACATGTGACGTTGCGTCCAATACTGTCGTCAATTTGCGTAACGTCAAAAGTAACGTTTTAGAAAAATATTTTGCATTCAATATCATAGTAAAACCTTTAATAAATTGGCTACAGTGATACAAACTAATTTCTATTGTTTCGTGAATCTTATTACATATCAATTTCAAATACATAGAAATCTAATGTGTCATTTTCCCATATTCTAAGATACATACATATAAATTATTTTACCAAATATCAATGAAAATTAAGGTGTCTTCAAGTCTTTATGCTAGTTATCATGTTGAAAGCATTTTAATTGCATTTTTTATTTGTTTTTAGTCTTTGTTTCCCTTTTCCTTTGCCATCTGTATCTTTTGCCGATTTGAACTGCACATGTTTATGCATTACTTTTAAGTTATATAATCCAAACAGAAAAAATAGTCAACAGCATTGACGTTAAAAACGTCTAAAATAGGCAGCGTTACATCATGGCTTGACATTTTGAATTGTTAATTATTCTAAGTTATTTCACCAACATCATATTGATATTGAATTATGTTATACGTTTTAGTTTGAACTTTTTGGTGATTGATATTAAATTTCGCTATTTTGTTTTATTCTGTAAACAATGATCTTTAAAATATCTGAGTCGAATCTATTTTCGGCATGTTGCGGATGCGTTACATCGTGGCTAGACATTTCCAAACCTGACTAACGCCGCTTTCCGTTTGCTTAATTATTTTCATTCTAAAATATATCTAAGAATAAAGAAATGAACTTTTAAAAAATACTAAAAATCATTATGCCAATTAAATTATTGCACCATATATATATCGAAGTTGTAGACGAGATAATTTGTAAAATTAAAATCTTACCTTTTCAACAAACATATATTTTCTAGTAATTTTGCGTATAGCTATGTTTATATTTGGATAAAACATTGTTTATGTATAAGATAGTTCATTAACACAAATATTGTAAGCTTTTCTGGTAAAAACGTTTCTTCATACGACAGACCTCTGGGTTTTTATAACGAAATTTACTTTTTTCTGTTACGTCTCACCGGCATATTTTCCGACGTTCAGTCGGGTTTACAGTAAACTATTTTGACATACATATGTAAAATATACTAAATAATATAATTTTCTGAAAGTATGAATTGTTTCAATTGATTGATGTAAGATTTATCAAACTGCTATAAAAATGGTAAAAGTAGTTGAATATTTTGAGTCCTATGGCTTGGTATTTTCAAATTAACGCCAGTATTGAGCGCAACGTCACTTGGCTTCGTGCTGCACAGAGATTTCGAGCTGTACGTTTCCATGTTTGCAAAAAATAAAAAAAATAATGAAAAAAGAATAAAGGATACTAAGCAGGATTCGAACCCGGGGTCATTCTATAAATAGACGGTGAAGATATCACCTCTATACTAAGACTCATAACGACCAACCAATCATCCGCAATTTACTTCCGCGTCAAGTAGTTCCGCGTATGAATACAAGGAATATCAAAGAAAATCGTTATTGTTAATTACTTTGTTGGTTTTTCGCCAAATGTAAAATAATGACCGTTTATAGCTACAGGAATATTAACCTATGTATACTAAGTACTTTTAAACCTCTGTAGGTATATGTACATAGTTAAACCGTGTACTCTACTCTCGATTTCAAATTATTGTGTAAAGAATGACAGATGTAAACACGTTATGATGAAGGTTTAACTTCCAGTTAAAAAGTTTAATTTGATGAGGATAGTTGGTTGGATAGTCAAATTTTATTGAGTAGACACAAAATTCATACTCAATTTGTTCAGTTTACTTGAAGGGGGGAAATTGTTAAAATGTAAACATTGCCACGTGCTTTCAGGTAAATGAACAGTTTACCCGTGATGCGCGGCGTCTCCGTACAAAGGTCAGTCAGACCGTTTGTGTACAGAATGAGCCGGGGTAGCCAGAGCAATGTCTATCAATCAAAATGTCTTACCGCCACGACTATTGAGTCACTTTGATCAAATTTGAATCATTATGATTAAGGCAGTAATCAGTTGGTTGGTTAATAAGCTGTGTTTCCTTTTTGTAGGAATATTCCAAAAATCTATAAATACAAAAGTGCAGTCACGGCTCACCGGATAAAATCGGACTATACGTCGTTAAACCCGACGAAATTATTGTCTTAAACAATCGAAATATCTCGGTTATTCATGTGAATAATCTTGGCAGGTTCTTGGGGTCCGGCAAGAAAATGTTTTTTTTTTACTATACTTACGCATGGCAAGGCACGGGCGAAGAATGTAACGGTTATGCAGAATCGTACATAAACACACATGGTTTTGTAAACTGAATTTTAAATGTATACATGTAACTAGATATATGTTCGGCGATATCAATGAATGCGTGTTTCAAATTTATGGTTTAAAACAAAACATAAATCATAGCCTATACACGAGCCGCTAAATGTTTAAAAAAATGGCGTCTTAATATGTCTGAGGTTGATCGTAGAGAAAGGCCGAGGAGGTCCGAATATTGTCCAAAGATGATTTTTATAAATAATAAAACAATTTAATATGCGCATGCGCAAATATGACGTCACAAAGTTATATTTAGATATATTTCTTTATTTGTTTCAGTCCAAATTATTTCATGTACATTTAAAAACTTTAATAATATCTAATCAACATAACAACAAAAAGAAACAACAAGAAACAACAACAATAACATTACATATCGTCGTAGAATGACTATGGTGACATTATGGTGTTTATGTTTTAGTAGCAATGCTTTTTTAGGAGCAAGTAAAAGTTTATGAACAAATCCTGTTTGTAGCATTGCTGCAATAAACCACAAAAACGAAATGCATTTATATATGCATTTATTTGTCTTTATCGTAGCCACATAGATCGACCTGACGATTATATCCGAAGTTTTCCAAAATATAAACCGGAAGTAGTATCATATACACTTCCGATGTTTTAATAAACTATTACTAAGTCTCGTTTTTTTACATTTAAGTGAATATTTTATTTGAAATTCTATGGACTCTCCGTTCAAATAATCATAAAATGTGATTTAAGGAAAATCGTCGAATAATTCCGAAATAATGCTACCACCGGAAGTAGAGAAGTCTCGTCGGCCACGTGGCGTTACGTGACTTACAAAATAATACAATAATTAAATAATGGCATTCTAATGTCAAATAAATAAATTAGATAAAATAAATATTTCGATCTTAAAGAGTAAATACAATTCTAGCAATATGCAAATTATGGTATAAAATCAGTAACTAAAACTGTTTTATGGCAGCTTAGTTATTCTTGAAATAGTTTTATTTGTTTGTACAATACATTTCTAACATTTTTACCGAGTTAGATATTTTAATAATGTCAACATAGATATTTTATGGACTCATTTAAAATCATATACAAGGGAGATAATTACTAAGGCTTGTTAAAAGTTTTAGAATTACCGATATAAAAATGACTTTTTAAGACTTAATTAGCTAAAAAAATCGCCTTCGAGACTTTTCAATTTAAAAAAAAATGTTTTACACTTATCGATTAAAATGGCTTACTAGACTTAGCTATATGGAAAAAAAGCCATCAAGGTGTTAAAGGCATAATTGTGCGCTTATAGCAGCCACAATCATTTGAATGATGAAACCGGTATATAAAAATAGAAGTTTAAACAAGTAGTATCTAGAACTATCTGTGGTGAGATGGATCACGTACTGTTGTCAGATTATATATAATCTTCGAATGTCAACATGAGCATGGCGTCACATTAACGAACATGACGTCACAGCAACAAACATGACGTCAAAACAACAAACATGATGTCATAACAGCAAACATGACGTCTAAGCAACAAAAATGAGTCACAGCAACAAACATGACGTCAAAACAACAAACATGATGTCACAACATCAAACAGGACGTCACAGCACCGACCTTGACGTCCCAGCAACAAACATGACGACGTTACAACAATACACATGACGTCATAACTACAAAAAACGCACAAACAAATCTGGACAAATGGTAGTATCTATCAGTAACTCCTTTACATACGCAATAATGTCGTATTGAGCCTGAATCAAACTTGCGAAATGTTTACAATAAACATTTAGATCTTTTTGCAAAATATCTTACGACAAAAATCAACGTAAGTTCAAATCCGAGAACAAGTATGAAAAACTTATTCCTATTAGCTCGAAATTGATGTGTGCTGTGTTTATCATTCGTGACAGATTACCCATCTAGAGTACCTTTTAAAATTAGTTTTTTTTGTGACAATTTCATGCATTTGACTTACGACTGGTTTTTATCTTAAGACAATTGTGAATGAGACTATAAATATGGCACAGTCTATCTACAGCCAGAAAACTACCACACCACAACGATATTTCTCTTAAACTGGAAAAAAATCACTTATCAGCCGCTTCGTTCTCTTCCCCGCCACCGGAAGAACCGCTACCCCAGCTGAAACGAAGGCGGGAAAATAGATTATCCATGCCGCCCCCTCCGCCCCTTGGGTTATGCCCATTACCCCAAAACATCCCTAGGTTTCCACTACTTCCTGAGTTTCCACCCCAACTGTTCGAACGTCCCCATACACTTCTAAATTTTGGAGTTCCCATTGAAAAATGTTCACTCATTGCGGGCGGTCCACCATTCGGTGTTGGACTTGGTGGCATTGGCAACGGCGGCAGATGCCAAGGTGTTCCGCTCCAGTCAGGTGCCTGCTTTCCTGGTGCCGTTGTTGTTAAGGTAGTCGCGGCCACCGCGAGATTTCTTAAACGAGATTTCAATTCAGAAGCCCACGCGATTTCTGTCATTTTCTTTAAATGTTCTTGTTGCGACTGAACATTTGATGGGTCCATAGGAGCTAATGTAAAATCCTTCTATGGGGAGGGGAATTGGGAATAGGTAACGCCCACCAAGGTTTTTGGGGCGGAGTCTGGGTTGTTGTCCCGTCTTCTGCTTCATATTCGTCGGCTTCTTCTGTAGTCATGGGTTTGTTTGTCGTTCCCCACGCATAAAGCATTTGTTGTTGTCGTAGTAAAGCCATTGTTGCAGCGCTGCTTGGAGATTGCTGCGTAGGCATGACGTCACATCCGCACTGGCAGACAGAATTAATGCATCCCTTAGAAACGCACATACCAACACACCAGGCGCTTATAGAGTCCATAGTTACAAACAAATCTTTACCTCTGCATTGGAACTTTGGGGATGTAGGAATGCACTCCTCTTGTGAGCGGTGTTGTTTTCACGGTTGTAGTGGTCGGTTGGTGTGTCGTAGTCGGTGGGGTTGTCTGTTGTGAGTCTATAAGCTGTCTTAAACTTTTTAGAATGTCAGCCGCTGAGGGCTCCGTGTTCTTGACTTCACTGGTTGTCATAGCAACAGGGACAATGTCATTATTGTTACCAGGGCTTTAATGCTTACTATCTGAAACTGTTGGGTTTATATTTGAACTTTTTTTCAGGAACATTTTGAACACTCTTAATGGTCGTTAAAACCTAGATCTAACTTGTTGAGAAATATTTTGGCCGCAGATTTAGCTATTAAGTCCGTCGTGTCAACACTAGTTAAGGCCGGTGATTTAGCTATTAAGTCCGTCTTGTCAACACTAGGTGAGATTGCCTTCGAATCTAACTTCGAAATTTTCTTAACAGAAATTCCACCAAGATCGTTGCCGGCTACATAGGGGGGACATTCCAACCTCGTTGCCACCAGCAAGACTGTCGGAAAGTAGGACATCATTTAGATTCAATCCAGTCTGTGAAGGATCTAATGACGACGGTAGTTTTGAAATGTGGTCTTGTTTTAATGTTGTTTCGCCAGTTTTACTTTTTCTTTGCAATTTAGTTCTCCGTGATTTAAGAACATTTATAAGAGCACGTTTTGGAATCAGCGATGGCTCGTGCGTTCTTTCCATGGCCGTTCTTAACTTTTATTATCGTATCCTTTTCAGTTTTAGCACTTAATGTATTAGAATCAGAATTTGCAGCAACCAGTGTCGGTTTCACGGTAACTCTTGTCATTGGAAGTTTAGCCACTTCCGGTGGCAATGTGTTTCCAACATGATTTGGTGTTTCAACAACAGGAACGGCTGATTTTTCAATCAGAAGTGAAACAATTCTTTAAGCTATAGATTTTGTCATCGGGTATGTAGTGGTTGATGATTGAGCTGTGGAAATGGTGGATTTCGGTCGTGGAGTCGTCGTTGTTGTTGTTGTTGTGGTTGTGGTTGGAGGAAGGTCCTCCCATCCGATCTCTTCATTCTCCTCTTCGCCGAGCATGGAAGCCTGGGTTGGTTCGAGCACTTGACTTGTCAACAACTGAGCCAGCTTATCAACTGTAGTGGTTACAACAGTAGGGTCAGGAATGTCCGGTGAGTCGGTGGATTCACCACCTAGGAGCATACGATGTATAAGTGATTGGAAGGAATTGACGTGATGAACGGGTGCCATATTGGCAAGTTGTATTGTATGTGCAGGAACTGCATTAGCTGCATTTGTAAAATGAACATTGTTCACAGACACTGCGTTGGCAATATTTGTGACCGCCACATTCGTGTGGTGGATAGTGTTTACAGGCACTGCGTTGGCAATATTAGTGGCCGCCACATTTGCGTGGTGGATAGTGTTTACAGGCACTGCGTTGGCAGTATTTGTGGCCGCCACATTTGCGTGGTGGACAGTGTTTGTATTTACTGCATTTGCAATATTTGTGGCGGCTACATTGGCGCTGTGAACAGTGTTTGTAGACACTGCGTTGGCAATATTTGTGGGGGCCACATTGGCGTGTTGGGAATTGTTTGCACTCGCCCCATTTGTGCCCTTGACTTGTCATGAAAAATCGACAGCATTGTTTACATGCTTACCTAGAATTGTAAAAGGAACTATACTCTGTACACTAGGGGCCACAGAAGGGGCTGCAGGGAGAACGTGAACCATCGAGTGACTACCATCCCTGGTGTTTTGGCTAAGCATCTGTACTGGTCTTTGTATAGTATTCACTGTGCTGGGCTCGGCTACAGTGGGTTGAATAACTTGCGTCCCTTGTTGCAAAATAACGTGTGTGGGTTCTCTTTGTCTGGAGACGAGTACATTGCTGTGACTCTACAACGTTTGGTATTTGCGCATGCGCAACATTGACATGTACTCCCGGGTTGGGTCTAACAACTTCTCGTATTTTCTACAAATTTTATTTGTTCGCTGGCATCAACCTTCGGTTTGTATTTTGTACAAAGACTCGTTCAGTTCTTGGAACATTTAAAGTTCTTACAATTTCTCTCTGTGAAAGTCTGGCGCGAGATGGCGTTGTTTGTACACCACGCCCTCTACCGTCATGGGTGTCAGACAACAACTCTTGCCTTAATATTTTATTCTGTATTTCGATCTTGTTTTCAAGATGTTGTCTTTGTCTCCTCTAAAACGATAGAAATGCATGATGTTAAAAGTGGTTTCAGACATAAATAAACTACTACACGAGCGTCGGTTTGGGGGTTTTATCGGAAATGACTTAAGTGGTTATGAACGCCATCCGTTACACGAGGTTGAGTCATTGGTATCATGCGAGATTGAGTTATTAAGGCACATCCCATTCCGCGTCATATTTCAAGTACGGACGCTACTTAAATGTTTCAAAATCGAACCAATTGAACGACGCTACCTGCTTGTACATAATCTACGTCTAACGTAACGGTCATAATTTTCAAAGATATCCAATGAACGCCCGAGATAAAATTCATGTTCATACACGTCAATGTGAGTCAGGCGTAATTCTGTAAGTTTAAATGTAACCAATCAGAGTCATCGATGCAAAAAAGACGCCACTTAAACAACGGTTGTTTTAGAGTTTGAAGTACGCGTCCACTTCACTCGAGTACTTCAAGGGTGATATGTGTAAAATGATTTTAATTTATAAGGTAAGTGAGCCTATACTATTTAACGTATTTTGGCACACCCCTTTATTGGACCTTTCCATGACCTTACCTATAAGCATATTTAACAAGGTTTTCAGTTATATTTTGTCCCACTTACAAGGTGTTAACAAAAGAGCACATGTTTATATTTGTAGGTAAATGTATTGTTATTCAAATAAAAAAATCGCACTCGGAATGGTCAATTATGAACCACTCATGTACACTTTAAATGTCCACTTAACTCCATGTATACTTAAAAAACTAACTATGTTACATTCAACTTTCGTCTTGTTATGTTATCAATTACTGATCAATTACTGTCAGAGTATTGACCTATTGTTCATTAGCGTATGTATATATATATTTACGATTTAGATACAGTTTTAATGTTTTTAAACACGTTCGCTTCGATTAGCGACATAAGACCAGTATTCGCACTAAGGCGTTTAAAATTACAAACCAATATTGTCACATACAAAACGCTCGATAGTTTCATAAAACCTGCAATGATTAAAAGTTTTTGTTGCTTTTAAACGAGAATCTAAAAAATAAAGTTAAAACTAATATATACGATATTTGCTTTAGAATGATTCCACCATTAACATTAAATTAATCATATTTTCTTCTACACATTGACTAACCATTTATTTCCTTACTTTCCTTCAAACGAATATTGTTGAAGAGTTTCAACGCCAGAACGGAAAATCACCATAATGAGTACTTCATTGTACAAACCAGGTATAGTATAATTTCAAAACTTTTCATTTAATAAAGAATATTTCTTACGGTAGCATTTCAAGACATTATACCAATAGGGTAACTTTCTACGTCCGTTTTGAAAAGGTATATATATAAAAAGTTAACGTTAAATCGTAGAATCGTTAGTTTTCGTTGTTTCTTGTATTCATTGTATGAAGCATAATATTTTTTTACAGAGTTTTGAGTACAAATTCAATAATTATAGTTAAATAGGTCCTTTTTTCGTATTTTTTTTATTACTGTCATGAACTTGGAAAATTTTGCTTTTTTATCTGAGCTATGTTTTACCTTTAGAACTTAAAGTAACTAATTATACATGGGAGTATAGATTGTTTTTAGTGATTAACTTGATAATCAATTAGCAGGCAATACTCATTCAATGCTAACCTAAGGTGGGAAAATTGTTCAGTCATAACGTTTTAAATATTGTTATATCATTATTAAACAATACATGTAATATAAATTACTTCGAGAACCATTCATCAGGACACATTATATGGTTATAAAATTATCATTATTAAACTTTTAAGCAGAAATATACGAGTGAGGACATGATAATGCCATTTTAGGATGGAAACCATTCATTTTGTCTCCTGATATCATACAATACATTCTTAGAATAGTTTTTGTGTGATTTTTATGTTTAAATCAGTTGTGTATGTGTGATTTTTGTTTTGTTTCAATTTTCATGGAACGCATTATTTTTTTATTTTTAATATATCTCCTTCCTGTCTGACGTTATGTCATGTAACCATGTTTAGAGTCTCATCCTGTATTCATCATTGTTACACGGTCAAGTATAATGATTAGGATACAATTTATCACTAAAACTTCACTTATTATAATGTTTAAATTATCAAACTGTACCTAGCTCTACCAGCCATTTTTATCTTACTTTATTTGTTCAACAGATTATATTGATAACACAGAGAGAATATTATCATTATCGTTATTAACATGTTCTATTTCTGTGAAGTTCGTCGAACATTTGATTGAACTAATCATGGTCTGGACTGTGATTAGAAACAACAACCTCTCGAGTCGTTTGCAAAGTTTTTAAAGCTAACTTGATGGCAAAGTAGTGCAAGTGTCGCATTATACCTCCGCTACAAACCTACAGAGAAAACAAACCATGTTCGATTTTATGAAATGCGTCGACTTTGAAAAGCATGTGTTTGACTACATGGCAGGAATAATTGTGTCGCTGAAGGAAGCTGGTTTTCTCGTGGCGGGTATAAAGGGTTAAGACCGATAATCTAATTGAAGAAAAATAAATTTGTATTATTAAACATCCTATTTCTCAATCTAAATGATTTGTACGCTACTGCTATACGATCGGGTGATCTTAAAATAACTTCGAACAATGGAAGTACTCACTTGTCACTTTACTAATCTCTTTTGCATTTCATGATGATAAGATTTATGTCCCAACAACGAAAATGTCAGAGTTTACCGAATGTGGCGTTGTTTTTATCATTATCTCGGACTGTGGTTACAAAAATAATATCCGGGAAATCCGAGTGAAGCGTTCTATTATCCATATCTCGGACTGTGGTTACAACAATAATATCCAAGAAATACGAGTGCAGCGTTCTCTTATCATTAACTCCGACATTCGGAACTACCTCGGCCATCATCTACGAAGAAATACCTCGGACATCAGACGTAGTAGGAATACAACAAAGTTATGAGGTCAGGCGATTAACCTCATAGGTTAAGAAGAGCCCATGTAAACAACCAACATACCGGATCATTTTGCAGAAAGTATTGAGTACGCAAAAATGTTTAAGGATCAACTTAGGGTATAAATGACATAACCTCTCCGTAAGGCTTTATCTGCCCATCATCTTCCGTCATTTTGGTGTGTGACAGCGTTCTATTGAGTAAACGTCGGGAACGAGGCTATATTCTATGTTGGAACTACTTTCGCTCCTCGTGATATCCGAGGTGTATTTGCGTGGAAAATCGCCCAGGTAGTTCCGAATGTAACTCCGACTGTGGTTACAACGATAATATCCGAGAAATCCGAGTGCAGCGTTCTCTTATCATTATCTCGGACTGTCGTTACAACGATTATATCCGAGAAATCCGAGTGCAGCGTTCATTTATCATTATTTCGGACTGTGGCTACAACGATAATATCGTAGAAATCCAAATGCAGCGTTCTATAATCATTATCTCGGACTGTGGTTACAACGATAATATCCGAGAAATCCGAGTGCAGTGTTCTTTTATTATTATCTCGGACTGTGGTTACAACGAAAATATCCGAGAAATCCGAGTGCAGCGTTCCTTTATCTTTATCTCGGACTGTGGTTACAACGAAAATATCCGAGAAATCCGAGTGCAGCGTTCCTTTATCATTATCTCGGACTGTGGTTACAACGTTGATATCCGAGAAATCCGAGTGCAGGGTTCTTTTATCATTATCTCGGACTGTGGTTACAACAAAAATATCGGAGAAATCCGAGTACAGCGTTCCTTTATCATTATCTCGGACTGTGGTTACAACGATAATATCCGAGAAATTCGAGTGCAGCGTTCTTTTATCATTATCTCGGATTGTGGTTACAACGAAAATATCCGATGGTCTTTAAATAACAATTAGTTATCAGATACTGTAAGAGGCAACCATTGCTATGGTCACTACACTATGTACAATGGTCATCTTTGCAACAAAGATGTCAGGACGGCAAAGTCACTATGATATGCAGAATACACCTGATAAACATTCTCTGTATTGTTAAATTATATTCAACTGCCAGTAGTGTATACATTGACTCCGCTGATTTAAATATATATATCTCAATCCTGAGTACAAAAGTACTGTAGGGAATATCTAAATCAGCGGAGTTATTGTTTTTGTTACTGAGAGTTAAATATAGTTCTAACTTAACTTTGTTGTGGTCACGAGCTATGATGAAACACTAAAAATAATAACACGTACGATGATTTTTATCTTAAGATTTTTTTCGGGGAAAATCACTGCAGGGCTTTATCCATTTCGAGTCTAACATAGAAATATAAATAAATTGACAGTTTTGTTTTATAAAAGAGAAGATAAAATATGACGGTGTTAAATGAGATCAAGTTTATAATAAAGATAATGTCACGTTATAAAAAGAGTAAAAACACGTGCCGATGATACAATTCTACACCATGATCAATGATCATGTATGTTTTAAATCACAGGTACTTATTTTTATGATATTTCATCACACTAAATGGTCATTTATACAAATAAATCTTAGGAAAAAGTTATAGTAAGTCTATTTCAAAACATTCGCAACAATAATAATAAAAATAATACTTTTATTTCTCCACAATATAGGAGAGCAAAGAAACATTATAAGATATAACTACAAAGATAGTAAACACAAAGTTACATAGTGCATAGACAATTTACAGATACATGTAAACATAAATAAATGCAAACAACATCATAATGTATTAATATTAAGACTGTGTTTTAAACACAGATTGCGCTAACTTGGTGGGTAGATTCCTGAGGTTATAACGTGAAAAAAAAATATTTTACTCCTTTCATTTTAATTTTTCCCTATACCATATTACGATAAAAATCATCGAAGGTTTATTAATATTTTGGGACATTTTTAGAAATTAAATCCATACTTCCTGATTTAGTAATCAGACTCTATAATGACTGCACTAACTGGGGAGGTAGATTTCTGAGGTATCGTTATTACAATCAATCAAATATCGACTGTAAATTTGATAGACTACACTAACTGGGTGGGTAGATTTCTGAGGTACGGTTATAACAATCAATCAAATATGGACTGTAAACTTGATAGACTTCATCGTCCAATATTGTTCTAATAAACACAAACGTCAGTGCAATATTGTCATAAAGGGACATTTATACATATTATACTAAACAATGCTGATATTTGTATTATCTCCCTTTAAACGAAAATTCAAAATTGTGTAAATCAATTTTTCTATCATATATGTGTCTATTCCTACAAAAAATGTCATTTATCACATTTCGTTAAATTATACAAACTTAAACTTATACCATGACGGACGATTTATAAATGTCTTTACCAAGATTCTTATTAAAGATCTTAATATACTTTGACTATTTTTTATAATCAGTATTCATGTATCAAAACCTAAAAGTGCGTATTTCAAGCGACTTGCGAAACGATAGAAGCCATACAATATACTGCCCGAAAGTATAAAGCAAATAAATTACATACATTTTTAAATCTAATTTTCCAGAATATATAACGGGTCATCAATGGGCGTTCTGCTGAATTATAAAGGAAAAGGTACAGAATTTCGGGTTTTGGCACGACTCAAGTTTCTTACTGACGTTTGTCTCTAATGAGTCTACATAAGTGTCGTGGTTTAATATATACATCAGGTAACCTGTAAAATCCGGTGTAAGTTACTGTATATTTTTGATCGACACTTGTGGACTTCTTTTATTTATTTTCTTTATCTATACGAAGTGGGTTATATTGATATCGATACTTCATGTAGAGCATGGAGAATCTGTTAATATATGCGATAATACGTGATTAGAACTAGGTTAAAATGTCAAGAAACACACAGGTAGGTAAATTGTAATTGGACTGGCCACCAGACATGGGAATAAAAAAAGTTGAAAATAAACATTATACAACACCATGCATTACTTTATCAACGGGTTGATGAGCTGTACAATAGACCTGATTCGGAACTCAAATTTTTCCATCCGTGCGGAGATGGTACATTTTTTGTTGTTGTTGGATTTAAGACCGAAGCAACACATCGTATAGGTCATATAAGAGCGGTCAGTCAACCTACTCACTCCTTCTGGCAAGGTCAAATCTCTGGATTTAGCTGTTAACCAACTACTAAGCGCATACTTTCGTCAGTGACTGACAACTGCCCAGCATGATTAAAAATCATTGGTAGGAGGGAGAACTGCCGTAGAAATAATTTCATGACTAAGCTCCACGAAAGTATGCCCCACCCGGGAATAGAACCCACGACCCCTCGATTAGTACATTTGCGCCACCAGCTACTGAGGCGGTTAAAACAAAGTTTTCTACACATTATTGCTGAAAAGCACGAAATATGGATGTACTCTAATAACTTCAATACAAACAGTTTTAGTCTGATTTACCACCACCTTTGAATTCAATGTAGAACAATCTCCTAGAAGTGGCGATCGTGGTCCTATAGATAAATGTTACAGTACAACCAATCTTGAACTACATTCATTTGGAGGGACTAAATGTGTCGCTTCTCAGAGGTTGTTGCTCTGCAGAGGTTAATTAAAATTAAATTACTTCCTACGAAAATATTAAAAGTTGTTGTTGTGCAGGCTTATAAGGGACATTAATCAGTCATTTCCTCTTGTATACTCTTCATTTAGGTACATGTAGGTCCAATCAGTTGGAATACTTGGATTTAACTCTTACTTTGCAATGTCAATTTGCCACAATTAATCTTCAATTACTTTTTGTAAATCATTAATTTGGTTGAAAATCAAGCTTAGTAAAGAACTATCTAAAGTTTACCACTCCTAATATATTAATATCTTCATTTACAAGACAGATATTAGATGAAATATTTTATTATCCTTACATAGGACTTCAATGATACAATCCGATGATTCCAACTGGTGGGACCTACTTACCAATCGGATTGCTTCAGATTTTTAAAAGGAAATATAACGGACGAAAGTCCTCCATTGTTCTATAGAGGGCTACTGTGTAGAGGTTAAACTGTAAACTATACCAGGATTGGTGAGCTGCACAACTTTCGCTTGAGCAAATTTGTTTAAGCCTGTCTTACCTCCCTTTTAAACCAGTGTAGAACAGTGTGGCACTAAAAAAACTTAAGATAAAAATCATCGTAAGTCAAAAACACGAAACATTCATAATACGGTCATTTATTGCCAATCATTTCCAAATATTATTGTAGAACATTGTATACCATTTAAATATCATATCACAATACTGCAAAATTTATGAAACGGACTATCATTTTGCAATTACTGTTGGGTATCAATATATAAAAAAAACCCTTAATTTATCTCTTTCACAAAACAATATTACGATTAAAATCGACGAAAGTCATTTTCATTAACTTATACGTAAAATTCAACAGTTCCGATCATTCTAAATCGGCGGTATGTTCTTCTATGTAAATATTTTCTGCTTTTGACTTACGCTAAATGTTATCGTAAGATTGATTTGTTAAAATCTGTAATGTTTATGTACAAATAGGTGAGCAAAACAGTTGCATTAATTAGGTTTCTGCCTGTTGCAACATTGTTTTCCGTGTATGAGATCTCTGACTTAAATACAATGTTTATTATTACCTGATGCTCTATATAAATGTCAATTTGCTATTTTTAACTGTTTTTCAACTATTCTGGTGAAACCGGATTAAACCTATTATGTTTTACTGCGCAACGCCACTGCGCATGAAACAGTTTTGACTGTTGCCCTCGCGTGCGAACTGTTGCCCTCACGTGCGAACTGTTTCATAGAGTGCAGTGCCAAGGGAAGTAACCGCATTAAAAACTCCAAGCGTCCAATGAGCGAGAACATTTCAAGCGTATTTAGAGTTACCAAACGAAAAGTAGCAAAAAGTAAATTCTGTTGAAAATATCTACGATAAAATATGCCGCGGTTTGAAGACATTGAAGAGAGGGATCTCCAATCTGCTGAGAATTTGCTGAGAATCGGGACTCGCTAAGCACACGCCAAGTTATGTCATCCGCCTCTGAAACTATCTTTATTGCCATGTTATATCTGTACTTGCATTAGGTAATAAAACACTTATTTCATGGGTGTTTGGGGAACAGTCAAAACTTTTATCCCACGGTATCAGGGACAACATTAAGAACTGTTGCCCGAGGCCTAACGGCCTCGGACAACAGTTCTTAAGTTGTCCCTGATACCTCGGGAAAATAGTTTTGACTGTTCCCCAAACACCCATGAAATAAGTGTATACTGTTACTGAAAGTAAAGTGTGTGCTAGCAATGTTGACTCTTGTTGACACTTTCTGTGGCGACTAATACTGTTACGTCTCAAAGTTTGATAGTTAGGTGAACTTACCACCTTACATGTCTCTGATAATTTATAAAAAAACCTAAAACATCTCCATTATACAATATACACATCTAGTTGGTTCAAAACCAACAAACATTGTCCATCATATGTTTGTCTGTGGTCATTTTCAAAAAAAAACTAAAAAAAATGATCGTGAGTCAATTTCAAAACTTAAAGTTTAAAGCCTAAAATATAAAATATCATGTGATGTTATGAATTTCAGAAAGTATTCATTATTCGTCATAATAAATGAATGTTGAAAATTGATTGGACAAAGAATGAACGAATTATAAACGTTTCCTGCTTTCACTTACGATGATTTTTATCGTAAGATTTGTGTGAAAATAACCATTGTAGTGCTTTGAAGAACGAAATGTAGTTTCCATCATGTGATTACTATAACTCATTAAAAAGTTTCTTGCTCCTGTAATCTGATTTAAGAACCATTTTACTTGACCAGAAATCTTTATCACGAAATTCTAACAACGAAAATCATCGTAAGTCAATTTTACAAGTTATCGCTTAAGGAATAAAAATCCTTTTTGAAAGATATACACATGGCATACAAAATTACATGTAATGCATACCTAATTCAAATTTATAGTACCAAAAATCCAACTATTTATTTAGGATTTTGAAAATGACTTACGCTGACTTTTGCTGTAAGAATATCAGTAACTCTAGACCATATCAGTCAAATTGGGTACACATGTAAATAAAAAAAACCCAAATAAAACAACACTTCATGTAGAGTAAATAGATTTATTATATGCAATATGATTTAAATACATATATACACTGACTACATAAGAATGATAAATTTATACTTTTCATAGAAATTCCAATATATTGATAAAGTACAATCACTCATACAACATAAAATACATAATACGATTTCTCTCTCTTTATATACACTTATAGGGATGTCATTCGGAACACCCTCGACCTTTCATGAATGTAGCGAATGGCCGAGGATGTTCCGAATGATAGGGATGTATACCGGTACCAGTATCGGTATCGTTTCGAAAACTTTCGGTAAATACCGTTTCGTTTTGGTACCGGTACTCAAATCGGTACTTTAAACATATAGAGCAGATTTGAAATAAACAACCGTTGCATAGGAAACGGCGATAGGTAGCAATACAAAGCGCTCGCCTTGCGGAACGTTCCCTAGTTGCCGATAATGTCAATGTCTGAAAGGTCTCTCAAAAATGTTACCCATGTGTCACATGCATGCTTACATTAACAACCGCAATAATATTTGTTGTTCTGTAATACTGTCTTTCGATTGTAAATTCTGCAAGTATAAGTTATATTGATGTTATTTTGTCCTAGCATGAGTATACGTGTACATGTTGTGGTCTTCTGACGAACATTTATGTTCATTTGTTTAAAAATGCATAGCATTACACTCCGAAATTTTGTTTGTAAAAGATCACTAAAGACTCATTATTGTCTACAGGGCTACTAAAATATTTATTTAATTGCGACACAATATATTATTGACATTGTTTTGGTATGAAAATATTCAGTACGAATGTCACACATGGATGAATGTTTTGTTCTAACTTGGAATGGATACCGTCTAACTCTTGGTTATATATTTATCAGTATGTTTTCTATAAAACATTTAGCTAACAGAATAGCACATTATATAAATTGCAGAGCCTGCATTATAATATTTCTTCTCTTCCTTTGGTACAAGTGTACTCGATGATCGTGTGTTTTCACTGGCTGGTGACACAATAAACCGGAGAAGAGTATCCCTTGATCAACAGAAAGTAGATATGTTCAAAATCTTACATCGATATACATGAATGTTTTGTTATTTGTATTTAAACATTGTAATTTGTACTACGGCTGCATATTGATATCGGTATCGGTATCATTAAAATACCGCATCGTTTCATTGGTACCGGTATCGTTTGGTCCCTGACGGTATCCATCCCTTATACACTTAGTTCTATCAAATGTACATTCAAAATCTTTTACAATGTGTGCTAATATTTCTTATGCTCTATTGTTAAATTGTATTCAACTATCAGTGACCAGTGTAAACATTAACCCTTCAGCCGTACATAAATACGGATAATATTTTTTCTCGCTCACTAGTACTAAAGTTCTGTGATTGGTATCTACATCAGCGGGGTTAATGTATGCGCCACTGACAGTTGAATACATTTAGATAATAACTAAGTGAACAAAATGTAAATTAGAAATGATAAAACTAATGGGCAAGACTTGTATTATTTTATATTTGATATCAATATAATCAATCTGATTAAAACTCGATCCAAAATTCTCCGCTCGCCTACTAGCTAGACAGTGGTCTATAGGAAACCTGTTTACGGAGAATAAAACAATATATTAACCATACAAGAACGCTGATTATATCACGTGATCATATTTTACAAAATGTCAACAAATCAACTCATAAGTCTTATAGAATCATGAAACATACATGATAACATGTATACAGTATAACCTCTGCAGAACGGTTCTCTTCAAAACAAAGCCTCTGCACAACAACAACCATTCAAAATAAAACAACAGAACAGACATTAATTTCTCAAGCCCCGATTCATGAGAAATTAAATGTACTGTTTATAAACGAAAATAAAAAAGGAAAAACTATATCTATATAGTAAATGTATTACTACTTTTAATAGAGTCCACTACGAAACATAGGAAACACCTTTGTAAAAAGTCATATCTGACATACAACCCAAAAGGTCAAGGTAGGTAAACTCTCTCACAAAACATAAAGAAGTAGAAAATTTACACTAACAATGGTCAAGTTAGATATAGTAGTAATCAATGGTTAAGGTAGTTGTAAAATATCGTGTCGATTTGTTCAATCAACATGTAACAACTTTAATAACTACATGGTTACTGAATGAGTTATTTTTATGACTATATAAGAGGCAATTTTAGATATCGGGAAAATATCAAAATTTAAAAAAGTTAAAAACATCAGATTCAGTGACCGTGTAATTATTTAAGTTGTTACAGCTTAATAAAACAAGACAATACAATGCTTATTAATGTTTTGATATACTGAAAATATGTTCTAGCAAAATGAACAGCTTATCACAAGTTATGCGATACTGTACAATGAAAGTCTGTGTGCTCCAGTCTCAGCGTTTGATACAACAAGATGTTTCCTGTCCTGAATACATCACGTGATCAAATTGAACAAAATATGAAATCCCCTCAACTCATAATAAGAGAAGTTGTACTGTATATATATCGTACATTAAAAAAGTATAACAAATTTTGACATTTTCTCATAATTGATAAAGGTAATTACATTGTGTATTTCAGTGAAAAAACCCTGTATATTTCACTTTACAGCTCTGTTTAAGCTGAGTTAATCACCGGGAAAAAATCTTTATAGTATAAACAACATACATGTAAAAACCTACAATGTTCATAACTGTGTACATGAACTTAAGATTATTTTTTATTTACACTTTAACCACGATGACTTTAAACTCATTATTTTTAAATATTACATAAAATATACTATAAAAACTAGCTATCTGATACTTTCTTTTAAACTCCAAAAAACGAACATTAAAAAAATATTTGACCACTACGAGGGGTATATCAGAGCGGTTGTAGCGCTGTCGAACATAGGGTTTTGATGGAGTATTAAAACACTGAATTATAAAACAAATGGAAACGATCGTTAGAATATTAAAACAGATTATATAAACATTATACAATTGTACAAACTGCATAAAATGTGTGTTATCACACAACGCGGACTACTTTATTTGCAGTATTGATTTTTTTATTATTAATTGCGCATGTGCAGCTTAATGGTCAAGGTAGATGTAAAATTTCGTGTTGTTTTGTTTAACTAACTTGTCAAAACTGAAATAATTACATTGCAACTGAATGTGATATTTTTAAACTACTGAGTCACCGATCCATATACATTATTGATGAACTAGATATATAAAAATAACAAATTCTGCGACCGAGCAATAATTTAAGTTGTGGCAGTTAAAAATAAATTACCAGACAATGTTCATCAATGTTTACATATGCTCATAACCTAAACATCATGAGATTTTGTATAATGATAACTTCAAATCACCACTACAAGAGTTAGATACAACAAGATGTTTCCTGTCCTTAGATATTGCTACATAACGAGGATACTTCATATCTACTTGATGTGATGATAATACACGACCACATGGTGTAATCTCAACTAAACATTTTGTATCTTTACTGACCACAAATATATGATCATACGGACCTACAGCTACACCACATGGTGCCTGTATCAGATCATGTTTTATAACTACTCTCTTACCTGACCTGATATCATATATAAAAATAGTATTATCATCTCTATCACAATGTACAACTTTCTCTCTTCCACGTATATATGTACAATAGCTAGTATCTAATGGGTATTTCTTGTCTGATAGATTAATATTAACATCACTCTCATCACCAGACATAGATACAACACGGAAAGGTTTCATGTGATCTATTGTACCAACAAGAAAATTATCATCATTCATCATACTAATAGAATCATACTCAGCATTCATTTTACATGTTCTATTTAATGTTATATCATTTGTTTTACTTACATTCAGAAAATTTAATCTATAGTTACCAGCAGATGTTACAGCCACAACATCATTAGATACAACAGTAACACATTGAGGATAAACATAAGGAAATTTATAAGAATTCTTCATGTTCAGATTTACATCATAAATGAGACATTTAGAGTTTTGATTGTCTACAGTAACCACTCTACCATCTGACATGAAAGCCACACCAGTGTAGAGTGGTTCTTCAACGTCGTCACCTGATTGTTGCAACTTAATTGAACTTACTAGTTCAAGTGTTGAACTGTGTGGTAGTTGATATGATATATCTAATGTCTCCGATTCTTGAAATGATAACAATCTCGATTTGAGATCATGTAATTGTTTTTCAAAAGAACAGTTAACTTTAATCATTGACGTCTTGTTATCTAAAGATGTTGAATTTTTTATGGCTTGTTGTACTTCTTTGACCATTTCACGTTCTGTAATGAATTTTTCTGCGGGAGTTCCTGTATTCATTATGGAATCAATGGTTCTTATATGTTTCTTCAAGGACTTGATCTGTTCTTCACATTTGGCTTTCTTCTTTGCTAAATCTTTCTTGGTAGTGTTGCTGTAGGCTGTGGCATGAGTAAGGACGGCTTGGGAGAAATCATCAAATATTTGTACCATTCGACTCTTCATATCTTTCAACTTGTCAGATAGAGTTTGAATATCGTCTGATAAACGCGCGTTAGCTTCATCCAAAAGTTCTGTAACTTGGTTTGTTGTGTCCATGGCTGCTACTAATTCATGTTTCATTTTCTCACACCCGCCATGTCCGACATTCTTACCAATGTCAACAATTTTTTTACACTTCTTATGACTTACAATAGCACACTTGCTGCATAAAAATGCATCATGCTTTTGACAATAGAACTCATAGGGTTTGCTATGTGAGGCACACATAAATTTTATTATTTCCACATCATCGCCATCGACAGATGAAACGTGATATTGTCCTTCTTCGACACTAACTAGTTTATGGTCACTCATAAAAGCGTAAGTCCCATGAATGGCAGAACACTGATGACATTGATATTCATTACATGTTCTACAATAAATATCTGCTAAACTTTTAATGTTTTTTCTAAAACATTGCTGACACTGTTTCAGATCACAAGTATCACTGTCGGCTCTTGCTTCAGCCATGTTGGATAATGATTGAACTGCTTAAATTATATATAAATATACATAATGTGTTTAATGTCAAACGAACGACACTTTAATGGAGCGGTAAACGGAAGTTGTGATTCATATTCTTTAGACCGACATACATAACATTAACCGTTATATGCTGTCATAAAGAATTGCCATAACGCCATAGGTTATTGAGCACAGGCTGGAGTCAGCGCTCTTTTATGGAATGTGTTTTGAATACGTCTGTACATGCGGAACTTTTTGGCTGTTACTGCCTATTTACTGTCCAACGCACTTTTCTCAGATAACCACGGGCCATCATTGAGCATTAACATCAAAATCTTGATTTTCATTACAAACAAACGAAAGGCATTTGGTCATTCGTAAAAGACGTGATTTTAATCGAAAAACTATGTTATTATATTGGTTACAGTTGTTTATAACTTAAGAATCGATCGGATTTTCTTATTAAACCAAATAAGTAAAGTGGTTATCGGCTAAGCCAAGATAAATGGGACCTTTTGATTTTGCCAATGTTACATTGAAATATTCTGAAAAGTTCATTTTAAATTAAATGAAGAGTATTTTTTTCCAACACATTATTTTGAGAGCTTTCTGATGATGTATAGTTTTATATATGTTCTATTACCATTTTTTGAATTATTTAGGATTACATTCCCCAAAAACCCTGTTTTTACACTGTTTTTGAGTCTCACCGAGGTTTTGTTCTTTTTTCGTCAGTTGTTTTGAAAAGTGTTTGTTGGTTACAGCTATTTTGATGTGTTTTCTATTTCTGACTGACATACAGGCATACGGCATTTTTTACGAAATTTATTTATAATCAATATTTAAGAAAAATTTCATGAAATAGTAAACATGTACCCTTGTAACGCAAGTTAGAGTTTTACGTTACCATCTTTGATAGACTTTAAAACAATGTTACTGCTTTATTTCACTTGTATCACCTTTTTACTATTTCAGTTTATAATTGTTTTTATGTATTCCAAATGAAGTTTTTTAGAGCATATGCATTTTCTTTTTGGAAAATAACTACTGAACATTGTAAATTTTATGTAGAGTCCGTAGCCCCTGTTTTAAACTGTGTACTGACTTAATATAAAGAAACATAGCTGCTGTTTTATTACGTTTTCTGTTTTTGGATATGCCATGTAGGTAATGCAGGAAAGGAATTAAATCAGAAGAAGAACAAAAATAATCTGAAGACAAATAAGTGCTGTCCGTAGCCCTGTAGAGTCCGTAGCCCCTGATATATTCATATCTTTTTTCACACAGGAAAATTATAAAACTTTTCTAATTTTCTTAGTTTCGTACTTGTGCTGACTAGCTATGCATCTAAATACTGTATGTCTTGACAATCTTCATTCTGTTGAACATAATGTTAAATTTGACGTAATTTATAAATTTTCTGATAGATTTCTTTAAGGCAGAATACCCATAATAGCTGCTGTCAAACTTCGGGCGATGTCGGGTCATGTCGACAAATTACGGAAGAGGTTTTCGTCGGTGTCGTTATCAATCGATAAAGATCAGATATACTTTTTTGTTGCGCAAATGCCTCATTTTTCAAATATTATCAATACATTTCTTATATTACCTCATAAGATTATCAATTCTCCAAATTATTTGAGAAAATAGATAGAATTCGTGTAAAAAGTTTAAACCGGAAGTTTAAAAATCCAATTCAAACAATGGACGAAAAGATTCGTCCCCTAACTGATTCGTCCCCTAACAAATTCGTAATCAATAAGTTGTTGATGATTAAAGCAATTAGACCATAAAATACCATTATTTTATCATTAAATGGTCAATAATGGCGTTCAAAAATAAAATATATACTGTAAAGAAGTGTTTTCTTCATATTATAATGGTCACTAGAGTTTTGACATTTTTTCAAAAGGGGGGTCGATGTATTAAAATGGCTTTTTGTTTAGTTATCTGTGGTGAAAGTTGTTTTTCTTTGTTTTATTCATTGCCATACGGTATAAGGTAAATTATTAAATGTGTAATTTGGAGTGCAGAAACTGTTTTCATAGTCAAGGGATACAGAATTGTAGTTTTTAAAGCCGGTGAAAATCGTCACATTTTCTGTTGGGTCTCCCTATGATTAACTTGTTATATGTGTAAAAATACCAAGGTAAAGTTATTAAAGTTGATGTATTTGCATTAATTGAAGTATTGTGAATTTTATTAAACAACACTTATGAAAATTATTTGTTTAAGTAATTCATTTCAACATTTTAAAGACATATACCCCTTCCAATTTATAGTGTGATTCTTACTCATAACTCAATTTTCAAAAAATGTTATAAAACATTTATTTGACGGTAAAAAGTTAAAAACATTTGCTAGTGAATCTAGCTTGTGATCCTGATTATATAGAAAGCAGCAAAAAGTTTATTCCTTGATATGTGTATTATGGGTATTCTACCTTAATGGTCAAACTGATACATTAGACATTTCAGAAGATACTTAAATATAAATTTGTAGTGTCTCTAAGTTGAAGTTTATTGTTTTTTAAAGGATAATTACACTTAAAACCAAACAAACAGCTTTAAATATGTGATAGAAACAGATACTTGTGTGGTGTAGAGTCCGTAGCCCCATGTTAATTTTCACATAATTCATTCTTTTGTATTTTTTACTCCCAAACTTACATATGTATAGAGATCACTTATTTGATAGATTTTTGTTGTTGAAATATTCATAGAAAATGGTTGAAAATTCAGGACTTTGTTTTGTTTTGACATTTTATGTTACTAAGAAACATACATTTTTCGTGTTTTCTCAAGTAAAGTAAAGGAATTGTTTCTTCATATTATTGCGCATTTTTTCATAAGTCAGAAAATTAATACTGTATCAAAAGAATATAATTATTCCACAGGTCAATTTACATTAAACTACTTTCTTCAATCTACTAAATACCATCAAGTCAGTATGTAGAGTCCGTAGCCCATGATATCCATTTTATGATTTTCTTTATTTGGTCAAGAAACATATGATTATTCATTTCAAACTTGTTTTAAATGTGTTGTCTACATCTTCGAATACTTTTAAATATAAAAAAAATCTGTTTTGTTTCTTTTTTCTCATTTAGATGTAAATTGAAACTTTACATTCCCTGTGTATTTTGGGTATTTGCCCTTTTGATCCTAGTAAATGTTGCAAACGATGAGAGTTAGCGTAGATTCACTTCCAAATTGATAAAAACATAAATATCAAACTTATTTATAAATCATTTATAAGAAATATACATCCTTCTAAATTTTCTAGTGGTGATATGAATTACTGTGTAGAGTCCGTAGCCCTGGTTTCCAGTTATATAATTTTCTTTTTAGGGTCAGCAAAACCATATTATTCATATCAAACATGTTCTAAATGTGTTGTCTACATCTTCGAATACTTTCAAATATAAAAAATCAGTTTTGTTTCTTTTTTCTCATCTATATGTAAATTGAATCTTAACATTTCCTGTGTATTTTGGGGTATTTGCACTTTTGACCTCGGTAAATGTTGCAGACAAGGAGAGAGTGGGTGTGGATTACCTTCAAAATTTTGAAGTACATGTTTATAAAACTAAATAACAAATTTGTTATAAGAAATATACATCTTTATAATTTTTCGTGTGGTGATATAAATTACCATGTAGAGTCCGTAGGCCCCTTGGGTACATCTATTCAACCGTTCTTAACTTTTTTGTTCTACATGTTCCATCCAAGATCTTTTGGAAATTAGTGCCTAATAGACATGTCTGTATATTACTTTAAAAGAATCTGCACTCTGATGGGGTCTGAAAATTGGCCTATGTGAGACTGAAGAGGTACCCTTTATCTTGGCTTAGCCGTTATATATTCGGACAAAAATGTCAGTTATGACTGAAAAGGAATTTTGGCCAAAACAAAGTTAATAATGATAAGACTAAAACACGTACGTCTTCTTTGTAATCATACAGTTGGATCAGAGGCATGGCTAAATACCAAGCTCTAGGTTTGTGAATTTTCACAAAATTGTTATATCCGACAAGTGATTTTGTACATTGTATGTAACGGGCTTTGATATTGCTTTGTATGCGGAAAATTTCGGCTGTTACTGCCTAATAACTGTCTAACTCACTGTTCCCATGGGAAATTTAGGTTAGACTAAAGCACGTACGTACTTTTGTGACAATACGGCTTGACACGGAATCTTGGCTTTTAGGTTAACGTACTCTTATATCTGGCGTGTTTTTGCAAACGTTTCATTTATTGAGCATTTATATGTACATTATGTTTTAAAGAAGTTTCTCAAAAATATAGTAATATATTATCTTTAAAACTGTTTAAGGTATTTTTTGGGGACAGTCTAAATCACTGGCGAAGGGACTGGCACCATATACAACAAAGGATTTTTAGACCATCACTTATTATGATCCTATTATATATAGTACATTTATATAAGCGTTTAAGTTTTAGTAATCATAAATAAAATGAATCACTTATGATAGTTCTCACTTATAGAGAATCGCAGGCTTAAGTAGTAGTTTCATGTTATTAATGTTTGCCCTTTTTGATGCTTTGTATCAATATTTTCTTGTTACAACATTTAACTTGATTTGATTCCATCTTTTAGTGGTAACGAACAGTCCTCAAACTCGTTAAATACGCAAACATATAATATTATGTCAACAAACACAATTAAGAATCGGTCACGTATACATTACCGGGTACGAGTTATAACTATACTTTCATTATAATATTCAAAATGGGCTCGTATTATCAAGCGTCTTACGATCATTTTTAGTCGTATATCATTCTATATTATATTGACCAATGATTTTCAATCATGTAAGGCAGTTGTCAGTCACTGACGAAAATATGCGCTAACTAGTTGGTAAACAGCTGAATCCAGAGATTTAGCCTTTCCAGGACCAGTGAGTAGGTTGACTGGCCGCCGTTATATGACCTATATAATGTGTTTCTACGGCGTTAAACCAAACAAAAAAACAACAACAAAAAGGCATGAAATTAATCGTAATTTCAATAATATTTTTGCAGCGATTGAGATACACTGTACACTTCCGGTTTAATCGTGACGCATTAGTCGGATTAAACTCCTCGAGACTTTTCCAATACCTTGTCAATGAAGCGCGCCAAATTAAAACCCAATCGAAACGCACCGCCTAGATAAACATATACGCTACCCAAGTCTTATAAAAAGAATATATACGTAATTATAATAGTCCAGGGAACCAGGTAAAGTTAAACCGGAAGTCAGTTGTGTCGTTGAATGACTGCAAACTAGTGATACTAAGGTAAACATGAATTTTATGAAAACGGTATTAGATACAAACGTGAAACTTTGCATGATGTTAGAAAAATGTTTTATCTTTAAATATAGATCATTTTTTAACATAAGTCGAATTGAAGAAAAATGGTTAGGGTTGTACACACTGTAGAATACGTTCAATACGATATATAAGGTAGTGCACAGTTATGCATGCTCATGGAACTATAATTTAGAGACGTACGCATTATTTTATGATCATAAGATATGGACTCTGGTCCCAGTGGATGATATCATCACATTTGGTGTAGGAGAACTTTGACTTTGACAAACGCTTAACAAATTATTTGTTCATATATTTGTGAATTAATTGTTTATGCTGTCATTGCAAGTTTGCTACATTTCAACAAAGGAGTAGGTGCGATTCGGCCCTGTAAAATCGCCGAATTTTAAATGTACGATTTCGGCCATAATATTTCTCATACAAATAGATCTATCTTTTAACTTTAAGAAAATGTAAAATATGTGTCCATTCAAGTCTATTTTGACTGCTCATGGGGCCCTTGAATAGGGTCAGGTGCGGCGATATTCGCTAAATTGACGGATTTTGACCTCTTCTACTGTCATTTTCAATACGAGTGCAGCATTGCAAAGATTTGAAATTTTCAGGAAATGTTTATTTTATCATAATAAAAAGCTGAGCGAAATATAAAATCTTTGTCTTTTTGCACTCATATTCAATTTTGAAAAAAAGTGTTTAAAAATCATTACTGAAATTCAAGGGACGCAACTTCGACTTGTTTTGTACTAGCGTCCATAACAACGGTTTTGTAACTAAATTTATGTGTTTACCAGTCTCATTTAAGAACAAAAGTGTCATGCATATACTTTTCTATGTATTTACTATTCACATTCACAACTATAAGGGGAAATCACTCGTTATCAGCATTAGATTCAATTAAATATCTTGGGCTAAAAATAGCTCATTGACCTGAATGCATAAACCAAAATGGCAGCCCCCATGAATATGTCAGCAAAGTAAAATTGCTGTACTTTTTTGGAAAATACGAAGAAACAGAGGATACTGGAGAATTTATGGACTTGGTGGCTAATATTAAAAGCTTGTTTTAGTCTGTGGAATAAGCCATGAAGCCGACATGAAAGGAGTGAATGACGTCAATACACACAAGTTCAATTCACGGCGACTTTGAACTTCGATCAACATGAAATTATGATTACACTGTCTATTTACGTTATGCAGATTGCCTGTATGATTGACTAGTCTCTCTGTATATAAAGTAAATGGTGTTTGTCACATCATCTAAGAACAATTGAACAAATGGATTCAGTAATTGTGCATGCTTTGTAACTTGATCAAAATTAAACTTCTACTTTCGGTTTCAAATCAGCACAGACATAAAATTCCTGAAATCAGGTAGATAATTTTAATATTTTCAAACTATTTGCATTAGTGCTATAATATTGATATTTTTGGCATTAAAGCTAATTCTGCTGTTCTGCCATACATGTATATACAAGACATTTGCAATGCTTGGGTTTGATATAAATTACAAACTTGATTGCCCTAATTTCATGTGAAACTGTTAAAGTTTATTTGGGTCTTGGACCCAAATCTGGTGGTCAACCTTTGTGAACATGTACAGTAAATGCAGTTTGTTAAAAGATTGTTTGAATATACATTTGTACTTACACTACAAAAACATGTCATATTGTCAATATATGCTGCTTTTGCCTATAGACAATCCCAGAAATTTAGTCCGACAAAGTTATCTCCCCTGATTACTCTTCAAATCCGCCATTAAGGTACTGAAGAAAAATCGATATGTAATGCAGACGTAAACATATTTTGTTGATAATTATCACTAAGTGTCCCTTGATTGGACTCCTAGTGTTATACTGATGTATTTAACAGATAAGATCATACAGATCCGACAGACAGTGGATTTACTTATTACATAATATTACATAATTGACCATCACATAATATGACACCATATACATAGTAATTTATTATGTCCAATAATGTTACTTTAAGTACTAATTGTAAAAAAATTGTCTGCAAAATTAGTGATGTAGGACTTGGTTGTGACCTGTTTTCATATACATTAAAAACTGAATATTTGTATGACAATATTTTCCGTCTGATCCTAAATACATCAGCTAGGTGTCTTATTAAAATTAAAATAGATGACACTTTAACGAAAGTTAGGCGATTTTTGTTTTTGAAGAATTTGTCTTAATAATTTTATTGACTTAGACATAATAATAGTTGAAATAGAACTTATAATAATATACAGATTAGTCTAAAGAAAAAATCAGAATTAATTTCAAAATGCTCAACATACTGTGTGCAATTGTCAACTTTACCTTGCGAAGGATTGTAAGAAGAGATATCTGGTTGAATTTCTTAATCTTATATCATATAAAAAATGGTGATTTTACGACCACAGACAGCTTAAAATAGCTTTTCAAATATGATTTCATAAAAATGATTTTTTGTTGATGTTCCGGTTTTTACTAAGTATAAAATGAATACATAGCATTTTGAACGACATTTAGCTATTTATCAAATTAGCTATTTAAGACAAATATCACGGATATTTTTTTCAGCTAATATTTAACTCCTTTAAAAATTTAATGAAGTAAGTTTTTTTGTTTATCTGATGTTATTTCGCTGAAATACATCACGTTCTGTCGAATATTTAGATTAGTTTGGAAAATAGCAATTTTAAGCAGGAGGTCGGACGTTACAAAACTTTTATTTTTTGCTATTTTTCAATTAAATTACTTTATTTATATTTATGCTTTGGTTAATTTACTATATTGTCACATAAATTCATTGATCAATATGCCTAGGTTTTATATTTTCCGAATTAATAGCTATTTTTGGAGGCGGGAGACGGACAAGACACTTTTTTCGACTCACTTATTTTTATGAAAATTATGGAAATAACAAATTTTACATTATTTCAATACCACAAAAAGTCATGAAAACTTGTACTTGTGTCATAATTGAGTGATATTAACATTCAGTTACACTATCATGTTTTTTATGATGAAAAATTTAGTTACTAAAGTACAAGATTTTTTCTATAATTAATAAGACAGTTTCACTCGCACTATTTTCATTTCCTTTAAATTAACAAAAAAACCCACTTTTAACTGCAAAATTGTTATAAGCAATGTTTTAAAACATGATTTTTTTTATAAAGTGTTGATATAAGATTTTAATTAAAGTTTACTTGCTCCCAAAAACAGCATTTTGAAAAATAGGTTAAAACTGATTCTTACGCATTACACACAAAAATGACCATTTTTCGACTCTAGAAATTAACTCTTAAACCTCTTGTAATATTTGAACATTTTTTTTGCTCACACCCGTAACATTAAGTCTTTATAATACAAAAGTTTTTTTTCACCATTTCAGTTTTTATATTTCAATTTATGCCGTAAAAATGGGAAAAATACTCTGCAACAGACCTTATCTATTATAGCTGCAGAAGGAATCTTCAGTACCTTAATGGCGGACGGATCACGTGACCACAAAATGGCGGCGATCTAATTTTCATTTCTGGGATTGTCTATATTTGCATGCTATCAACTCATTATATATAGCCTGTTGTAACTTGTATATACATGTAATTGATGTAGTAAATATAGCAGTGCCCATTCACATAAACAACTGCCCAGGACAATTAACCAGAACTTGCTTATACCCCACATGCAATAGGAAGAAAAGTTGCTTATGAATATATACATGTGTACATTGTGAAGCACATGCAAAACTCTTAATATATACTACATGTACAGCCCTGCTAGTCTGCAAGTATGTTGCAATGAATAGCTTGTATTTGAAGCCATTGTGATCTGTCAATTTGTTCTCTTGTGATCAGGTTGCTTTTAAATAATGCACTATTCATGACTGAAAGAGTCAAACAAGTTTGTCAAAAACCTTACAAAAATGATAAAATCTGGTACTTACAATGAGTATTTGTACACTAATGATGTTAATGTACTAGATTCAGATAAAATCTGACTTCCATGATTAGAAGTAAAAATATAGAAGCAATTTGTTATGATTTGTTTGTTTGTTTGTTTGTTTGGGTTTTACGGCGCACCAACACAGAAAGGCCACATCGCACCGAGTTATGATTTGTACAATGTATAATTCAAATTATTTCCATTTGTATATGCATTTTACTATATGTAATCCCTGATTTGGACACATTCAATAATATGAATTTACAAAAATATGGCTGATAGACCTTCATTGTTTCACATCTATATATGTTTAAAGCTATATGACTGACTGTATGTTGCAAATGATCAAATATATAAGTCTATCTGGGCTCTCATAAAAAGTCATATGAAGTTATATGTCTTAACATATGACTGCAGCTTGATAATTGCATCATGAAAGTACAACTTCTTGCATGGACTTCCTGCAATTCTTGAATATTTTTTCATTTCACAAAGTAAATTGTAAAAATCATTTTCACTTGCTATTTTGTATAACATTGGTGTGACAATTAAAAGGATTATGCTTCTTTTGGCTCTGTACAAGGAATGACATAATAGATTGTCCAACAGTACTGGGTTCATTCAGGATTTTCATAAAAGATAACATCTATGTGAGGACTCTCTGTGATGATTTAACTTTTTGTACATTTTGTATCATTGTTGAGCACCATGTGAGCTAAGTGATTATGTACTCACATTTTTTTCAACAATTAAAATGAAATCACTGCTGGATTCTATTCACTACTACCTAGACCATTTATTGTATCAAATGCTGAATCTGCTTTAATATGATGATGACATAACTGTCTTAACTAAGAAAAAGTAAAGGAATCACTGAATATCTTTTTATATGATTTTACTTTATTCCAATATGTTCATATTATGCCATCCATTTATCACAAAATGCAATGCAATTTGTAGAAAATATTGTTAAAACCTTGTTATACTATTAATAAGAGTGATCCTTACATCCCTATTTAAAAGCTTGGAAGCTTAATTTCTTATGCAGTTTTCCTGACCTAAACTCTATTGTATCTTGTTATCTTATTAGGATTTGATTTTTGCACATTTTATATGAGAAATTAATACAAAATTATTTTTATTTTGATCTGATCTTTTTAATTTCTATGAAATAATTGGTAAAACATCAGGTTTCATAATCTTGAAAGTTGCATTTTAAATTTTATTATATTTTCATTTTCTGTTACCATAGCAACCACAGCTTTCAATAGAGAAGAATAGCATTTGATTGTGGTCTTTATACTGTGCACATCTTGCACACCAAATTTCATTAATTTAGCTTATGCAGTATGGTAGCAATGACTGAATCTCATTTTTAGAGCTATATTTAATAATTCTGTTTTCATGGCAACCACTCATAAAAAGATATAAATAATGTGATGTAATGTCTGTAATACTGATATATTATAATAATTAAGCACTTTTTACTTCAATATTGTTTTTTTTTATTTTGGCCTATTTGCATGATACATCCTCTCTGACAGATTTAGGTAACTTTTTTTGTAATGCTCAAAAAACTGGGATATTTGTTGCCTTAGAAACGACCTTAGCAACGAGTAACTAAGTCAGTGCTAATGTATTATTTTTGCTGTTTCAATTCAATTAAGTGGTAAATGTGATAGAATTTAGAATCAAAACTATTAAAAACTATATATCTTTGAATATCATAATTTTAGTAAAAATGATAAAGTTTCCATGGCAACGAGAACCTATCTACTAAAATGTATTTCTTAAATTGAATTTACTCAATCATAGATGGGATAACCAGAACATAAAGAACAAGACATGCATATAAAATCTCAACTTCAACTTCAAACTTTACATTCTTAGCGAGAGTATAACATTCTATTTTAAACATGTTATTTCTTAGTATAGAATACATTTATTTTGTTTCCATGGTAATAAATAATACAATAAATGAGGTCAGAGTGTTGCATTGTTAATTTTATATAATTACATCAATATAATGTTTGAATAAGGTTTCTTTAGAATTGCAAAAAGACTTGTTTTTCAAAAAATAAAAGATTTTCAATTTCTGAAATTGGTTACCATGGCAACCAAATAGTAACAACTCAAAAAGAAAGTGCTTCCCTCACGTGACAATATGTGACTATAAAAATAACAATTTTGAAAGTTAGTTTGAAGGGATATCTATATTTTCAAATTAAGCTATTTATTTTGTTCCGTTGCCATGGTAACAGACTTCACAGAATTCACTTAAAAATGTTAATTCTGGGTAACTTATTCATTTCCCTATCATATGACATAATTTGAACCACTTTGGCCACAGGGCCAAATTTGGGGGTAAACGCACCTACTCCTTTTACAAACATATACACAATGTATAAATTAAAATTAAATTGTACCACATTACAAGGGTTATAACAATTAAAATGGTTTGATTTTATATTATGTGCATTAAAATTTAAAGCATGTATCAATAAGGGATATAGGACATATTTTTGTTGTGCTGCGAAAAAATATATATCCTTTTAAACTAGGAGCATTTAACATCAATTATAAACATGTTTCTGCTCAATATGGAGTTATTGGTTTAGAAGACAATATAATAATATTTCTATGATACAGGTAGATATTCACCCGGGTGGTATCAACCTTCCATGAAATTTTACAACAATGTCAATATTTCTGTATTATTAAGACGCATGGCGAATTAGTTGGTCTAGTGAAAGGGTGTGTATGTATTAGTTATTGTCAAGGATCCAGGAAAATAAGGTTTGATGAGCGGAGCAATTCTTTGCTCTTCAATTTTGGAGGAAACTATCAATATCCGGTGAAGTTACTGTGTTTGGACATGGTTTTAAACCAAACAAAAAGAAAGTATTTTATTATTAGCTCAGTCCCATTATCTGGATTATCTCCCCTCCATTTGCATCATTTTCTCTATCCCAATTGTAACAATTTCTCTTCTCAATTTTTTTCTCCACCGCACTTTTCTTCACTCTATTTTTAGCATTAGCTCCGTTGTTTTTGCAGTATTTACTCCACATGATTTGTAGTATTATATCCACTCCATTTAAAATGTTAGCTCCGCTCCATTTGCCAGTGAATAATTTTGATGTTATATGCAGATTGAAACAAGGAAATTAATATAGACATTGTTATCGATATCATCTTTTATATCTTCATATACACAATGCCTTGATACTTAAACTTTAGATTGTTGACGTACATTTTAATGACTGCATCCTATTTCGACTGATTTAAGTACCATGATAATAAATTTGTCAACGTAAATACTTGTGAATAATGTCCTTGTTTTTAAATTTGATAAGTATAGGTTCAATGTTCTGTATGGGATAGTCAAAGATAAGCCATGACCTTACTGATTGTCATCTTAAAGCAACTTGCTCATGAAGATGGTTATTATTATTGGTACTTTCAAGTTACCTATCAGGCTCTGTGATTGTGTAAAATATTGAATACCTTTAAAATATTAACTGTATGTTTATGTACAACAATCTTATTACTAATTGAAATCTCAAATACCATAGTTGTGAACGAAACTTAATCTGGGTATAGGTAGATTTCAGCATAGAAAAATGCTTAGCTATCTAGGTCAATCGTCAAAGGGAGCAAACGGGCACTATAGCTTATGTTACAATTCTGCAGTTATTTGATGTAAATTATCTTTTGAAATTCTAAATTATGTTCTATGATCATTCAGAAATTAGGGGTTTCGTATAAATGAAACAAGAAACCTAGCTAACCTCCTGTGTATACCTAGTCAACACTAATGATTCAATCTTAACTTATGTTATTTAGAAAACATTTTACTCTAGATGGAAAGTAAAGGTAAAAGTATTCGTATATAAATGGAATACAAAACTATTTGACAACCATGAAAAAAATGAACGAAAATAACTGAAACGTCACCTTTCATATATTCATATTAATTATATATTTTATTGCCAACAGCGTTACTGTTTTTTTTCTTGCGACTGTCGATATCATACAAGTGACATATAACACAAAAAGATAAACTACATAATGGTATAGTCAAACATGTACTGAGACTTTTAGGAGAGGTTTAGGTTTCTCACTAGCAACACAGCTTAATTCATTTGAGCTAGTGAAAATACTTGCAACAGTTCACTCAGTAGTTGTAATGTTCACATTGAGGATCATGTTTAGTATAATTCTGTGAAAAAGTAGCTTTCGAGGGAAGGTTGTTTACAGGAATATAAATATCAAGTACATACATTATGATAGATAAGTGGACAGATGTCCTCTTATTGTTCAAAATCTTGGAAATGATAGGATTATTATTCATGGAAAGAATAGATCGATAAAGAAAGTTTAGAAGTAGAATTCTTGGAATACAAAAAATTATGGCAATCAGCTCAAACCTAGTTTACATCATCCTATATTTACATGTAATAAGAATGATAAGACTTGTTGTACACTGGCCAATTGATGTTTCGGCACAAAACTAATATACATACATCTTCAGTTACATATAGTTAGACTAGTATTACACTGACAACACGATGGTTCAACTAAAAAAACTACGTGTTTCTTAATTTAGCTTTGCTTTTATCCATTTATACACTGCCTGTGAGATGCCGCTGCCTTGCATGCAATAAATGAGCCTCGTTTGATATTTGGATAAATATAAGTAGTCCAAAGACGATACGTTGATAATGATTATTGACAAAAATCCAATTTCTAAACAATATTAAAATAGAACTAACTGATCATAATTTTACACGTATATTTAGATTCAGACAAGAAATTATGGTTATTGTATAGGATGGGTATAAAATAATTCAGTATTGAAGAAAGTGTTTCTTGCAAATTTCAAATCATAACTTCAAAGGTTGTTCGGCTACCACGGCTGTACCAGAGTGTGGGACATAGAGCAAGCCTATCACTTGGAAATTCTAATTGCTATACGAATTCCCTATTTATATGGTCAGTTGTGTTAACATGCTCTTGAATAATTCCATAGAGATGACATAGACTTGAAACTCATGACTTCAAGTTAAAAAAAGTTTTTACATTCCTGCATATGAAATTTAAGTCATTAAATATTCAAATATGATTAATAAATTTATTTCACTTAAAATAAATAAACTTCCCTGACCTATTGCGTTCTCATAGTTTGTAAACAGGAAATGTGATACACGTTTGAAGTGTTTGTAAAGGAAAGCAGGACACTAATTGTTTGTACATGTATATTGAATTAGATTTGTATCGGTTGAATAATTTTAAACGACTGTTTTCAGTATTTTGTTATCGTTTGTATTTAATACGGTCATAAATCATCTTACTCACTGTTCCTGGAAAGGCTATATCGTTGGATTTATCTGTTGACAAATTTTTAGGTGCATACTTCCTCGATGACTGACAATTTGTAGGAGAAACAATGGTCGAAGAAATTATTTCATGACCAAACTCCACTAAATTATGCCCCTCCTGAAAATCGAACCTATAACCACTCGATCGGTATATTTGGATGCTACCAACTGAGTTGAGCCGGACGGTTTTTATTACTTTTACTGCAGTCATTGTATGACTGGAAATCGAACGAGAGTTGCCTGCTTCATTTGCGTTTTTACTTTAAATTTCGGTTTAAAGTCTGTGTTAATATACATGTTCTTTATTTGGTTCTTTACCTTGGAGCGTGGTTAATTCATATATAAAACATTTTTTTCTTCTTATTTCTTCTCACACAATAATTACTTCAATAACTTTTTTTGTCACCAAGCAAAACTACGATTAAAATAATCAGTTGTCAATTTAATGAACTTGTACCAAAAGGTGCAAATTTTCAGGTATAAAAAATATTGTGAACCATGATGCAACACAACATTTGTCGTGGATTCACGATGAGGCGGAGTCCAATTAACTTTTCTCCGACGGAGTCCAATTAACTTTAATTAATCCATTAATCCATGCTCCGGCGGAGCTCAGTATGTTATATAAACTCCAGTTTTTTGTAGCCGGTGGTTCAGATTTATTAAGTTTTTTGTGTTGTTAACATGTACGTTTTACTATGCATTATATTTACAAAGTATGGAATTAAATTTAAGTAAATTGGAAAGTTTGTTCGTCTTGAATAAAATCTCCGATGTGGTGGATTTGTTTGAATTTTTACAATTTAAAGAAGTTCGCCACAACATTGACGATTTGACTTTTTGACTTACGTCGACTTTTATCGTAAGCTTTTTGTACAAAAAGTGTCAATATTAACATATTAGTGAACAAAACAGTTTCATGGCATACAACTATGTAGATTTCACCATGTTTGATTTTTGATGAAAGAGCTTATTGCTTATATTGCTTACAAATTGAAAACAGTCAAAAGAAATCTTGTCAGTTTCACAATTTTCTACGTTTGATTGATTTAATTTGCTGATAGCATATAAATGTTCACTTTTATGACACGGCTGTTGAAGTAAACTTTATACAGACCTATTACAGTGTGCACCTTATTTCTTCCTCCAAATTTATCCATATCTGTTGAAGAAGGTGTTTTCGAAAAAATTCAGCTCAACATTTGACACAGATAATTTGTTTCAAACCAATCTGGTCTTCCCATCAAGTACTGTCAATGATATTGTTTTACTATCTGTTATGTTTAAAGTACAAGATGTTGTGTCAATCATTTGATTAATACAAGTTTTAATACAGTTTTATTTCCTAAAAGCGCCAATACCCTTGGTCAGTTGTATATTTTACTGAATTCTAACAACAAACATCATCGTAAGTCAATTTTATGAATCAGTGATATCAGACTTTAGGCTGGACACTAAACGATGTACAATGGTCATCTCTCCAACAAAGACGCCAGGATGTCAAAGTCACAATGACATACAGGATACATCTGGTTGACATTCCCTGTATTGTTAAAGTTTAATCAACTGTCAGTGGTATATACATTAACACCAGCTAGCTCTGTTGGTAGCGTGCATGTCGATTCCTTGGCGGGGCATGCATTCTTGGAGTTTGGTCATGAAATAATTTTGATGGCCATTAGCAATCCTACCATCATTTCTAAACCATGTAGGGCAAGTCTCAGTTACTGGCTAAAGTATATACTAGAAACTGGTTAATATTTAAATCCAGAGATTTAGCCTTTCCAGGAACGGTGAGAAGGTTGACAAACCGAATTGATATGACCTATACAATGTGTTGCTATAGTTTGATTTTATTCGGCGAGCCGTTGTTGCTATAGTTTGATTTTATTCGGCGAGCCGTGACAGGTTGGATGAGTCTAATCATAACCATGACGATAGGTATAACCGGTAAATACTACACTAAAATCAATACAAACTATAATATCTCAAGTATATATGCACGATATAATAATTCAAAATCATTGTTCAAAATAGCGCAGTCGGTAACGAGTCAGAAACATAATTATGTCCAATGCATAAATGTTACTGCAGTGGTTCGAACCTCACCGCCTCCACATTTTTAATCTATTATTAAATTCATGTATAGTTGTCCGTATCATATAATGATTGTTGTGCTATAATTTGATTTTGTTTAATTTCTATTTGTTTTATTTCCTTGGTTCTTTATTTTTAATATCCTCAATTTACATTGTACCGAATGATAACACATTTATATTATACATTCGGCTTCAAATGCAGTGGCTGAAAAGAAATCAAACTAGGATACAATCGAACGAATGTGCCAAATTTACATGCATCCCATTTCACTTCTCTTTCTTATAAAATGCATGTGCATAGAATCATTTCTATAAGACGCGGTCGAGACAGTTTAGTGTATGACATTAAAGTAATAACTAAGCACAAACTCAGGCAAATATGCATATTCTATTTTATATACATTTGGCTTCGTGCTGCACAGAGATTTCGAGCTGTACGTTTCCATGTTTGCAAAAAATAAAAAATAAAAATGATGAAAAAAGAATAAAGAATACTAAGCAGGATTCGAACCCGGGGTCATTCTATAAATAGACGGTGAAGATATCACCTCTATACTAAGACGCATAACGACCAACCAATCATCCGCAATTTACTTCCGCGTCAAGTAGTTCCGCGTATGAATACAAGAAATATCAAAGAAAATCGTTATTGTTAATTACTTTGTTGTCATTTTTTCGCCAAATGTAAAATAATGACCGCTTATAGCTACAGGAATATTAACCTATGTATACTAAGTACTTTTAAACCTCTGTAGGTATATGTACATAGTTAAACCGTGTACTCTACTCTCGATTTCAAATTATTGTGTAAAGAATGACAGATGTAAACACGTTATGATGAAGGTTTAACTTCCAGTTAAAAAGTTTAATTTGATGAGGATAGTTGGTTGGATAGTCAAATTTTATTGAGTAGACACACAATTCATACTCAATTTGTTCAGTTTACTTGAAGGGGGGAAATTGTTAAAATGTAAACATTGCCACGTGCTTTCAGGTAAATAAACAGTTTACCCGTGATGCGCGGCGTCTCCGTACAAAGGTCAGTCAGACCGTTTGTGTACAGAATGACCCGGGGTAACAAAAGCAATGTCTATCAATCCAAATGTCTTACGGCCACGACTATTGGGTCACTTTGATCAAATTTGAATAATTATGATTAAGGCAGTAATCAGTTGGTTGGTTAATAAGCTGTGTTACCTTTTTGTAGGAATATTCCAAAAATCTATAAATACAAAAGTGCAGTCACGGCTCACCGGATAAAATCGGACTATACGTCGTTAAACCCGACGAAATTATTGTATTAAACAATCGAAATATCTCGGCTATTCATGTGAATAATCTTGGCAGGTTCTTGGGGTCCGGCAAGTAAATGTTTTTTTTTTTTACTATACTTACGCATGGCAAGGCACGGGCGAAGAATGTAACGGTTATGCAGAATCGTACATAAACACACATGGTTTTGTAAACTGAATTTTAAATGTATACATGTTACTAGATATATGTTCGGCGATATCAATGAATGCGTGTTTCAAATTTATGGTTTAAAACAAAACATAAATCATAGCCTATACACGAGCCGCTAAATGTTTAAAAAAATGGCGTCTTAATATGTCTGAGGCTGATCGTAGAGAATTGCCGAGGAGGTCCAAATATTGTCCAAAGATGATTTTTATAAATAATAAAACAATTTAATATGCGCATGCGCAAATATGACGTCACAAAGATATATTTAGATATATTTCTTTATTTGTTTCAGTTCAAATTATTTCATGTACATACAAAAACTTCACCATAATAACTAATCAACATAACAACAAAAAGAAACAACAAAAAACAACAACAATAACATTACATATCGTCGTAGAATAACTATGGTGACATTCTCGTGTTTATGTTTTTGTAGCAATGCTTTTTTAGAAACAAGTCAATATTTATCAACAAATTCTGTTTGTAGCATTGCTGCAATAAACCACAAAAACGAAATGCATTTATATATGCATTTATTTGTCTTTATCGTAGCCACATAGATCGACCTGACGATTATATATATAAGTTTTACAAAAAATAAACCGGAAGTAGTATCATATACACTTCCGATGTTTTAATAAACTATTACTAAGTCTCGTTTCTTTTACATTTAAGTGAATATTTTATTTGAAATTCTATGGACTTTCCGTTCAAATAATCATAAAATGAGATTTAAGGAAAATCGTCGAATAATTCTGAAATAATGCTCCCACCGGAAGTAGAGAAGTCTCGTCGGCCACGTGACGTTACGTGACTTACAAAATAATACAATAATTAAATAATGGCATTCTAATGTCAAATAAATAAATTAGATAAAATAAATATTTCGATCTTAAAGAGTAAATACAATTCTACAGTAAGGCGCGCGTAATAGTTGAAATACGATCTTTACCATATACGAAGACAATACGCATACCATTCGTACGTTATACCATTCCCAAAGTCGAATGCGTACGATACGTATTACGATCTTTACGAAGTTCTTACCATATACGTTTTATACCATACGTTCTATACGTTTCATACCATACGTTCGGTTGTTTACTATACCATTAGTTCGATACGAATGATACGATATATATCTTGCGATCAGTCCGACTTGCTTGTATCTCTATATCTTAGGTAGCCATGATGCAATAAAAAATACACAAATTACAACCGGTTCTTATTCAACACTTTGATTATCGATATTATTTTAAGGCGGGTTCCAATGATAAATGTGGGCGGGATCAGTCTCAATGGTTATGATTTTGCCCTCCGGATTAGTACATATTCGAAAAGTAGCCGAAAGTTATTTTATGTCCGGCAACGTAAACACTTCAACTGACAGGTCTGTCAAGTTGGAACCTTTCACTGTACAAAAATAATGGGAAATGACGCGGGGACAGCCAATAATGACCAACAGTCGTCAATATCTAAACAACAACGTGGTCGCTTGGTGAAGACAAGGTGAAATCTTAAGATTTCTGATGTAAAAACGACTTGCCGAATCGCATGGAGTCGATGGACAGACATGTCACATGTGTCAATATTCAACAATTCATCAATAATGATCGACAAGGTAAACGTGATTGTAGTCTGCATAATTTTACTGTGTTAACAACGTCAGTCTCACAGTTTGCTCAATGTTTTTCGTCCTCAGTTATTTCGACCCATTAAGAATTGGTTTTTTTACCTTACTAATTATGTCTTTATTTGTTAACATCACGGGGTAAGAAAAATATTCAGCCTGACCGGGACTCGAACCCTGGACCTTTTACTCACAGTGTGAGTGCTCTTGCGACTTAGCTATGCTGCCACTATATTTCTTCCCATAATGTGAACAGGTAAGGGCTGTGACAAACTACCCTGTGAATTGGAAATTTGTCTCAAACTTCAGAATTCCAGGCTGTTTTAGGAACATTTATTTTGTTTACAAGTGTTTCTCAACTGAGCAAGTTATTGTCATGGACCGACGATGGATGTCAAATGTCAGACAGAAATATGCAATCTGACTGGGAATCGAACCTAGGACCTCTCGCTTAACTGGGAAAGTGCATATAATCCGGTATATTAAACCGGTATATAATCTGGTATATAAAAAGAGTGCCTTCGCAACTGGGCTATCTGGCGGCTTACATATCCTTCTTCCCATAATGTTAATTAACTGGTAATTACTGTGACTTTAAATTAAAAAACTTCCCTTCTATTACAATGAATAGGATTGAATGACAGTATTTTCAGAAAACTCACCAAGCATATCCTGGATTGATATATATCAACTGGGTAGGTTTTAGATGGGATTCAAACCAACACAGAGCTGGGTAGCTAATTATACCAGTCCAACGTTATAAATGCTGGGCCATGTCTGTTTCCTGCCGAGTTGCATTCAGCTGAGGATATGCAATGATATGTTGATCTTTAAATCAGAATTTTTAGAATGTTATTTGTATGATTAGATTTATGTCATTAAAATTCCCATTTTAATTATTTCAGATGACAATATGCAGATTTTATAGCTGCTAAAGGTTGTACAAGTGTGTTCATCTCAACAAGATCTTGAAGTCGATAAACTTTTCATATTCCTGTGTGGCGAACAATAAAAGCAGATAGATTTCCAGTTGTTGTAGCTCCAAAAACTATTTCCTCAGGCTGAGCACATTTAGATGATAGACTACAACACCTGATTAATAGGACCAATTCTAAAGACTTAATATTTAGCTCAATGTTTATTCCATGGATAATAAGGAGACATTGTTTGTCAAGTAGATGGACTATTTTAACACCTACTTGTGCTATATAAGTGACATGCACTGTACGGGTCCGGTTCAACTCAACCAGTAGAAAACTCAACCCATGGACAACCTGCCCTGAAGTTAGACAACTCGACCCGAAAGTGCAAACATCTTAACCCATTGACAATTTTTATTTGAAAAAGGGTATATAAAGAAAAGTAAAAAATGTAGCAAGATTTGCCCAGTTTCTTTTGCAGTCAGCTTTTACTTACTTAGTGACTGAGTGGAGAATTAGAGAATTGCCCTAAGAACGACAAACTGGAGAGCTCCTTATTTAATGACATATTTCCAATTTAATTTACAAACATTAGGTTAAAATTGTCATCGTTATTTTCATACTTGGATATCTTTCATTAGCGATAAATTTTATATCAATATAAAATGTTTATTTTATTCTGACTATTTATAATGAATAACTAATAATTATACTATACTATATCATACGGGTTAAGTTTTCCACGGGTTGAGTTGTCCTTACATATGGGTTGAGTTGTCCGGGCTTATGAGTTGAGTTGTACTGGGTTGAGTTATCTTCCGGTTGAGTTGTCCCAGTCCGTACAGTACCTATCAAAATTTTGGAGACATTATAACTTTAAAGGCCTACTGAATAGCGGCTTTCCAAATATTTTATTTAACTATTTGTTGTTAAGTTCTTATCAGTTTTGTTTAATTTTTGTTTTATATAGATCCAACTGAAGTAGCTGAAAAGTATTTTTTAGAAAAGATTTACAAAATTACTTATCATAATTTTGGAGGTTTTGAAATATCAGATGCTGAACCTATTATTGTGATGCATTCATGAAATGTGCCTTCATTTCATCATATATAATCCTTGATTTGAGTTTTGAAAGTAATATTTTTAAAATAATCAATCACTAGAGTAAAAAACAAATTTCCTTATTCTCCAAACTTTTGGTGGGCACTGTATTTGTATTAGAAAGTGTTTGAGACAAGAATTCAACATAATACAATAAGAACGACTATAGTATTATACCCTATAATTATATTCTGGCTTGAATCATACATATGTAGCTGATATAGAAATTTAAACTACTATATTTTCAATTATTTTTTTTGTTTAACATTAAAAGATTGAATTTAATAAATGTTTTTCTTCTTCTTGAGTCTTCAATTCCTACTTAAATTCATATGAACGTGTTATAGATACATCTTATATGATAAACAACAGATGTCAAGTAGAACCAAGAAAGGCTGCTTCTTGCTAGTTAAAAATGAGTTACAGTCAAGAAATAAACATATGGACAGATACATTTTGGAAATTCAAGTGGGGTCCGAACCCCTAGCCTGACCCCCTCTAGATCTGCCTATGAGGCAAATTCATCCTTGTGAACAAATCTGTGTAGCAGTGGTTAACTAGTGTATTTGTACTCCCTTGTAAGCTAGATTTATAGCTACACGGTTGAGAGTCCGCTGAGGATTCGAGTAGTTGAGGATTCAGATTTCAGTTCTGACCAGGGATTTTCATAGGGTTACATTTGGCGCACCAAGTTAATAACCCACAAGGGATTGTGTGCTCGCATACTAAGATTGTCTAGCTCCTAGATTTTTGTTAAGGAGAGGTTTATGTAGCAGAGGTAAATTACAGCACTTATACTCCATGCCATGAAACTAGTAGGTGTGTCGACATGGAAGATTGTCCGCTTATGACTTAAGAGGTTGTATGTGGGTATGAATCTCAGTAAGGGTCATAGATTTTTATATGAATACTTATCGGACAAGTCCAGAGAAAGGATATCACATAATATCAGAAGAAGACAGCGTTTTAGGAAATCATTTACCTTTTCCTATTGTATTCATTTTCAGATTTACACAAACAACTTATGAACTAAGCTAGCTAATAACAGGCACACGACAGATATATTATTATTTTTTACCTGAATTATATCATAGTACATAGCCACCCGGCTAGCTTATTTGGTAGCATGCAAGTCTACTGATCGTGGGTTTGATTCTGGGCAGCGCATACTTTCGTGGTGCTTGATCATGAAATTATTTCTACAGCCATTCTCCCTCCTGCCAATGATTTGTAATCATGTAGGGCAGTTGTCAGTCACTGACGAAGCATGCACTAAGTAATTGGTTAATAGCTAAATCCAGAGATTAAGACTTCAGTAGGAGTGAGTAGGTTGACCGACCACCTTTATATGAACTAAACGATGTGTTGCTATGGCGTTAAATTCAATAAACAATAATATCATAGTACATGTACATCGAAAGCTGTAGCTACTTATTTTTTATTGAATAGTAAGTATATGTATGCTGTAAGACTAAAGACACTACATGTATGTAAAAATGTAGATCCACATATAAATTACACACAGTTGAAACAGAAAATAAATTATCTTTACTTTTCAATCTTTTGAGAGAGACTGAGCCAGTTTTCTGTATCGTTTCAAAATATTTTTTATTTCTTGGTACGAGCATCTTATATGCTATGTAGGCCAATTTTCTTTATTTTTATATCAGAAATTGCCATTCCTTTCCGATGAAAAAGAATGATATCTTGCTTCATTGCTGACAAAAATCGATTTTCATGATGGACAAGTTTTATGGTGTCCGTATTTTCCATTTCATTGTGAAAATCACTCGCTGGCAATTAATAAATAATTAATGTCGGGAAAATACCCCGTTGAATTATAATAATTCAATATTTCGTGAGCTAATATTTGTCTTACGTGCGATGCGATACGAAGATGACGCTTATACCATTCATACGATGTTTACCATACGATTTATACCATGTATTAATACGATCATACGATACGATACGATACGATACGATGCAATATACGAATTATACGCACGTACGGCTTATACGCTGCGATTCGTACGCACGTTATACTTACCATATACTTACGAAATACGTACGAAATACGCAAAAAAAGTCTAGTTATTCGCGCGCCTTACTGTAGCAATATGCAAATTATGGTATAAAATCAGAAACTAAAACTGTTTTATGGCAGCTTAGTTATTCTTGAAATAGTTTTATTTGTTTGTACAATACATTTCTAACATTTTTACCGAGTTAGATATTTAAATAATGTCAACATAGATATTTTAGTGACTCATTTAAAATCATATACAAGGGAGATAATTACTAAGTCTTGTTAAAAGTTTTAGAATTACCGATATAAAAATGACTTTTTAAGACTTAATTAGCTAAAAAAAATCGCCTTCGAGACTTTTCAATTTAAAAAAAAATGTTTTACACTTATCGATAAAAATGGCTTACTAGACTTAGCTATATGGAAAAAAAGCCATCAAGCTGTTAAAGGCATAATTGTGCGCTAATAGCAGCCACAATCATTTGAATGATGAAACCGGTATATAAAAATAGAAGTTTGAACAAGTAGTATCTAGAACTATCTGTGGTGAGATGGATCACGTATAGTACTGTTGTCAGATTATATATAATCTTCGAATGTTACCATGAGCATGGCGTCACATTAACAAACATGACGTCACAGCAACAAACATGACGTCAAACAACAAACATGATGTCATAACAGCAAACATGACGTCTAAGCAACAAAAATGAGTCACAGCAACAAACATGACGTCAAAACAACAAACATGATGTCACAAAATCAAACAGGACGTCACAGCACCGACCTTGACGTCCCAGCAACAAACATGACGACGTTACAACAATAAACATGACGTCACAACAACAAACATGACATCACAACAGCTAACATGACGTCACAACAACTAACATGACATTACAACAATAAACATGACGTCACATCTACAAACAAACGCACAAACAAATCTGGACAAACGGTAGCATCTATTTAGTAACTCCTTTACATACGCAAAAATGTCGTATTGAGTCTGAATCAAACTTGCGAAATGTTTACAATAAACATTTTGATCTTTTCGCAAAATATCTTACGACAAAAATCAACGTAAGTTCAAATCCGAGAACAAGTATGAAAAACTTATTCCTATTAGCTCGAAATTGACGTGTGCTGTGTTTATCATTCATGACAGATTACCCATCTAGAGTACCTTTTAAAATTAGTTTTTTTTGTGACAATTTCATGCATTTGACTTACGACTGGTTTTTATCTTAAGACAATTGTGAATGAGACTATAAATATGGCACAGTCTATCTACGGCCAGAAAACTACCACAGCACAACGATATTTCTCTTAAACTGGAAAAAATCACTTATCAGCCGCTTCGTTCTCTTCTATAAGCTGTCTTAAACTTTTTAGAATATCAGCTGCTGAGGGCTCCATGTTTTTCACTTCACTGGTTGTCATAGCAACAGGGATAATGTCATTATTGTTACCAGGGCTTTGATGCTTACTATCTGAAACTGTTGGGTTTATATTTGAACTTTTTTTCAGGAACATTTTGAACACTCTTAATGGTCGTTAAAACCTAGATCTAACTTGTTGAGAAATTTTTTGGCCGCAGATTTAGATATTAAGTCCGTCGTGTCAACACTAGGTGAGATTGCCTTCGAATCTAACTTCGAAATTTTCTTAACAGAAATTCCACCAAGATCGTTGCCGGCTACATAGGGGGGACATTCCAACCTCGTTGCCACCAGCAAGACTGTCGGAAAGTAGGACATCATTTAGATTCAATCCAGTCTGTGAAGGATCTAATGACGACGGTAGTTTTGAAATGTGGTCTTGTTTTAATGTCGTTTCGCCAGTTTTACTTTTTCTTTGCAATTTAGTTCTCCGTGATTTAAGAACATTTATAAGAGCACGTTTTGGAATAAGCGATGGCTCGTGCGTTCTTTCCATGGCCGTTCTTAACTTTTATTATCGTATCCTTTTCAGTTTTAGCACTTAATGTATTAGAATCAGAATTTGCAGCAACCAGTGTCGGTTTCACGGTAACTCTTGTCATTGGAAGTTTAGCCACTTCCGGTGGCAATGTGTTTCCAACATGATTTGGTGTTTCAACAACAGGAACGGCTGATTTTTCAATCAGAAGTGAAACAATTTTTTAAGCTATAGATTTTGTCATCGGGGATGTAGTGGTTGATGATTGAGCTGTGGAAATGGTGGATTTCGGTCGTGGAGTCGTCGTCGTTGTTGTTGTTGTTGTTGTGGTTGGAGGAAGGTCGTCCCATTCGATCTCTTCATTCTCCTCTTCGCCGAGCATCGAAGCCTGGGTTGGTTCGAGCACTTGACTTGTCAACAGCTGAGCCAGCTTATCAACTGTAGTGGTTACAACAGTAGGGTAAGGAATGTCCGGTGAGTCGGTGGATTCACCACCTAGGAGCATACGATGTATAAGTGATTGGAAGGAATTGACGTGATGAACGGGTGCCATATTGGCAAGTTGTATTATATGTACAGGAACTGCAATAGCTGTAAAATGAACATTGTTCACAGACACTGCGTTGGCAATATTTGTGACCGCCACATTCGTGTGGTGGATAGTGTTTACAGGCACTGCGTTGGCAATATTAGTGGCCGCCACATTTGCGTGGTGGATAGTGTTTACAGGCACTGCGTTGGCAATATTTGTGGCCGCCACATTTGCTTGGTGGACAGTGTTTGTATTTACTGCATTTGCAATATTTGTGGCGGCTACATTGGCGCTGTGAACAGTGTTTGTAGACACTGCGTTGGCAATATTTGTAGGGGCCACATTGGCGTGTTGGGAATTGTTTGCACTCGCCCCATTTGTGCCCTTGACTTGTCCCGAAAAATCGACAGCATTGTTTACATGCTTACCTAGGATTGTAAAAGGAACTATACTCTGTACACTAGGGGCCACAGAAGGGGCTGCAGGGAGAACGTGAACCATCGAGTGACTACCATCCCTGGTGTTTTGGCTAAGCATCTGTACTGGTCTATGTATAGTATTCACTGTGCTGGGCTCGGCTACAGTGGGTTGAATAACTTGCGTCCCTTGTTGCAAAATAACGTGTGTGGGTTCTCTTTGTCTGGAGACGAGTACATTGCTGTGACTCTACAACGTTTGGTATTTGCGCATGCGCAACATTGACATGTACTCCCGGGTTGGGTCTAACAACTTCTCGTATTTTCTACAAATTTTATTTGTTCGCTGGCATCAACCTTCGGTTTGTATTTTGTACAAAGACTCGTTCAGTTCTTGGAACATTTAAAGTTCTTACAATTTCTCTCTGTGAAAGTCTGGCGCGAGATGGCGTTGTTTGTACACCACGCCCTCTACCGTCATGGGTGTCAGACGACAACTCTTGCCTTAATATTTTATTCTGTATTTCGATCTTGTTTTCAAGATGTTGTCTTTGTCTCCTCTAAAACGATAGAAATGCATGATGTTAAAAGTGGTTTCAGACATAAATAAACTACTACACGAGCGTCGGTTTGGGGGTTTTATCAGAAATGACTTAAGTGGTTATGAACGTCATCCGTCACACGAGGTTGAGTCATTGGTATCACGCGAGATTGAGTTATTAAGGCACATCCCATTCCGCGTCATATTTCAAGTACGGACGCTACTTAAATGTTTCAAAATCGAACCAATTGAACAACGCCACCTGCTTGTACATAATCTACGTCTAACGTAACGGTCATAATTTTTTAAGATATCCAATGAACGCCCGAGATAAAATTCATGTTCATACACGTCAATGTGAGTCAGGCGTAATTTCGTAATTTCGTAAGTTTAATTGTAACCAATCAGAGTCATTGATGCAAAAAAGACGCCACTTAAACAACGGTTATTTTAGAGTTTGAAGTACGCGTCCACTTCACTCGAGTACTTCAAGGGTGATATGTGTAAAATGATTTTAATTTATAAGGTAAGTGAGCCTATACTATTTAACGTATTTTGGCACACCCCTTTAATGGACCTTTCCATGACCTTACCTATTTGCATATTTAACAAGGTTTTCAGTTATATTTTGTCCCACTTACAAGGTGTTAACAAAAGAGCACATGTTTATATTTGTAGGTAAATGTATTGTTATTCAAATAAAAAAGTCGCACTCGGAATGGTCAATTATGAACCACTCATGTACACTTTAAATGTCCACTTAACTCCATGTATACTTAAAAAACTAACTATGTTACATTCAACTTTCGTCTTGTTATGTTATCAATTACTGATCAATTACTGTCAGAGTATTGACCTATTGTTCATAAGCGTTTGTACATATATTTACGATTTAGATACATTTTTAAACACGTTCGCTTCGATTAGCGACATAAAACCAGTATTCGCACTAAGGCGTTTAAAATTACAAACCAATATTGTCACATACAAAACGCTCGGTAGTTTCATAAAACCTGCAATGATTAAAAGTTTTTGTTGCTTTTAAACGAGAATCTAAAAAATAAAGTTAAAACTAATATATACGATATTTGCTTTAGAATGATTCCACCATTAACATTAAATTAATCATATTTTCTTCTACACATTGACTAACCATTTATTTCCTTACTTTCCTTCAAACGAATATTGTTGAAGAGTTTCAACGCCAGAACGGAAAATCACCATAATGAGTACTTCATTGTACAAACCAGGTATAGTATAATTTCAAAACTTCATTTAATAAAGAATATTTCTTACGGTAGCATTTCAAGACATTATACCAATAGGGTAACTTTCTACGTCCGTTTTGAAAAGGTATATATAAAAAAGTTAACGTAAAATCGTAGAATCGTTAGTTTTCGTATTCATTGTATGAAGCATAATATTTTTTTACAGAGTTTTGAGTACAAATTCAACAATTATAGTTAAATAGGTCCTTTTTTCGTATTTTTTTTATTACTGTCATGCACTTGGAAAATCTTGCTTTTTTATCTGAGCTATGTTTTACCTTTGGAACTTAAAGTAACTAATTATACATGGGAGTATAGATTGTTTTTAGTGAATAACTTGATAATCAATTAGCAGGCAATACTCATTCAATGCTAACCTAAGGTGGGAAAATTGTTCAGTCATAACGTTTTAAATTTTGTTTATTATTATTAAAAATTATAAAAGAAGCTCTATCTATCAGGAATCGTGGTCTTAATATTTAATTACTGTTTATAATATAAATTTTGTATTTTTGTTACAATATTGTTTAATTGTTTCATTATATTGAATATTATATTTGTTATATATATTTGAATTTGTGGTCTTTGTAAATGGCCAAAAGCATATGTAAATACCGTTATTTGCCAATAAAGATGTATGTATGTATGTATTAAACAATATGTGTAATATAAATTACTTCATTAAAAAATTCATCACGACACATTATATGGTTATAAAATTATCATTATTAAACTTTTAAGCAGAAATATACGAGTGAGGACATGATAATGCCATTTGGGGATGGAAACCATTCATTTTGTCTCCTGATATCATACAATACATTCTTAGAATAGTTTTTGTGTGATTTTTATGTTTAAATCAGTTGTGTATGTGTGATTTTTGTTTTGTTTCAATTTTCATGGAACGCATTATTTTTTATTTTTAATATAGCTCGTTCCTGTCTGACGTTATGTCATGTAACCATGTTTAGAGTCTCATCCTGTATTCATCATTGTTACACGGTCAAGTATAATGATTAGGATACAATTTATCACTAAAACTTCACTTATTATAATGTTTAAATTATCAAACTGTACCTAGCTCTACCAGCCATTTTTATCTTACTTTATTTGTTCAACAGATTATATTGATAACACAGAAAGAATATTATCATTATCGTTATTAACATGTTCTATTTCTGTGAAGTTCGTCGAACATTTGATTGAACTAATCATGGTCTGGACTGTGATTAGAAACAACAACCTCTCGAGTCGTTTGCAAAGTTTTTAAAGCTAGCTTGATGGCAAAGTAGTGCAAGTGTCGCATTATACCTCCGCTACAAACCTACAGAGAAAACAAACCATGTTCGATTTTATGAAATGCGTCGACTTTGAAAATCATGTGTTCGACTACATGGCAGGAATAATTGTGTCGCTGAAGGAAGCTGGTTTTCTCGTGGCGGGTATAAAGGGTTAAGACCGATAATCTAATTGAAGAAAAATAAATTTGTATTATTAAACATCCTATTTCTCAATCTAAATGATTTGTACGCTACTGCTATACGATCGGGTGATCTTAAAATAACTTCGAACAATGGAAGTACTCACTTGTCACTTTACTAATCTCTTTTGCATTTCATGATGATAAGATTTATGTCCCAACAACGAAAATGTCAGAGTTTACCGAATGTGGCGTTGTTTTTATCATTATCTCGGACTGTGGTTACAAAAATAATATCCGGGAAATCCGAGTGAAGCGTTCTATTATCCATATCTCGGACTGTGGTTACAACAATAATATCCAAGAAATACGAGTGCAGCGTTCTCTTATCATTAACTCCGACATTCGGAACTACCTCGGCCATCATCTACGAAGAAATACCTCGGACATCAGACGTAGTAGGAATACAACAAAGTTATGAGGTCAGGCGATTAACCTCATAGGTTAAGAAGAGCCCATGTAAACAACCAACATACCGGATCATTTTGCAGAAAGTATTGAGTACGCAAAAATGTTTAAGGATCAACTTAGGGTATAAATGACATAACCTCTCCGTAAGGCTTTATCTGCCCATCATCTTCCGTCATTTTGGTGTGTGACAGCGTTCTATTGAGTAAACGTCGGGAACGAGGCTATATTCTATGTTGGAACTACTTTCGCTCCTCGTGATATCCGAGGTGTATTTGCGTGGAAAATCGCCGAGGTAGTTCCGAATGTAACTCCGACTGTGGTTACAACGATAATATCCGAGAAATCCGAGTGCAGCGTTCTCTTATCATTATCTCGGACTGTCGTTACAACGATTATATCCGAGAAATCCGAGTGCAGCGTTCTTTTATCATTATCTCGGACTGTGGCTACAACGATAATATCGTAGAAATCCAAATGCAGCGTTCTATAATCATTATCTCGGACTGTGGTTACAACGATAATATCCGAGAAATCCGAGTACAGCGTTCCTTTATCATTATCTCGGACTGTGGTTACAACGATAATATCCGAGAAATTCGAGTGCAGCGTTCTTTTATCATTATCTCGGATTGTGGTTACAACGAAAATATCCGATGGTCTTTAAATAACAATTAGTTATCAGATACTGTAAGAGGCAACCATTGCTATGGTCACTACACTATGTACAATGGTCATCTTTGCAACAAAGATGTCAGGATGGCAAAGTTACTATATGATATGCAGAATACACCTGATAAACATTCTCTGTATTGTTATAATTTTTATCAACTGTCAGTAGTGTATACATTGATCTATATTAGATCAATGGGTGTATACATTGACTCCGCTGATTTAAATATATATATCTCAAATGCTGAGTACAGAAGTACTATAGGGAATATCTAAATCAGCGGAGTTATTGTATTCGTAACTGAGAGTTAAATATAGTTCTAACTTAACTTTGTTGTGGTCACGAGCTATGATGAAACACTAAAAATAATAACACTTACGATGCTTTTTATCTTAAGATTTTTTTCGGTGAAAATCACTGCAGGGCTTTATCCATTTCGAGTCTAACATAGAAATATAAATAAATTGACAGTTATGTTTTATAAAAGAGAAAATAAAATATGCCGGTGTTGAATAAGTTCAAGTTTATAATAAAGATAATGTTACGTTACAAAAAGAGTAAAAACACGTGCCGATGATACAATTCTACATCATGATCAACTGTATGTTTTAAATCACAGGTACTTATTTTTATGATATTTCATCACACTAAATGGTCATTTATACAAATAAATCTTAGGAAAAAGTTATAGTAAGTCTATTTCAAAACATTCACAATAATAATAATAATAATACTTTTATTTCTCCACAATATAGGAGAGCAAAGAAACATTACAAGATATAACTACAAAGATAGTAAACAAAAAGTTACATAGTGCATAGACAATTTACAGATATATGTAAACATAAATAAATGCAAACAACATCATAATGTATTAATATTAAGACTGTGTTTTAAACACAGATTGCGCTAACTTGGTGGGTAGATTCCTGAGGTTATAACGTGAAAAAAAAATATTTTAATCGTTTCATTTTAATTTTTCCCTATACCATATAACGATAAAAATCATCGAAGGTTTATTTTGGGACATTTCTAGAAATTAAATCCATACTTCCTGATTTAGTAATCAGACTCTATAAGGACTGCACTAACTGGGGAGGTAGATTTCTGAGGTACGGTTATAACAATCAATCAAATATCGACTGTAGACTTGATAGACTACACTAACTGGGTGGGTAGATTTCTGAGGTAAGTTTAAACAAACAATCAAATATCGACTGTAAACTTGATAGACAACACTAACTGGGTGGGTAGATTTCTGAGGTACGGTTATAACAATCAATTAAATATCGACTGTAGACTTGATAGACTACACTAACTGGGTGGGTAGATTTCTGAGGTTATAACAATCAATCAAATATCGACTATAGACTTGATTGACTACACTAACTGGGTGGGTAGATTTCTGAGGTAAGTTTAAACAATCAATCAAATATCGACTGTAGACTTGATAGACTACACTAACTGGGTGTGTAGATTTCTGAGGTACGGTTATAACAAGCAATCAAATATCGACTGTAGACTTGATAGACTACACTTACTGGGTGGGTAGATTTCTGAGGTACGGTTATAACAAGCAATCAAATATCGACTGTAGACTTGATAGACTACACTAACTGGGTGGGTAGATTTCTGAGGTACGGTTATAAGTAGGGCTGGGTAACGCCAGGAAATTTATACCACGGTGTACCGTGTTTTTTTTACTAAATACCACGGTATATACCACGGTATACCACAATATAATTAAAATACACATTTAAGAAGATCATTTATTAACTTTTAAAAACACAAAAACGTTAATTTAAGGGTAATAACTATAACAACTTAATCATCCTTGATTTTGTTTACATTTTTTGCTCAAATTCATCGAAAATTTGATGATATTTCGTAATCAAAGTTGAAAATAACTTTATGCTTAAGCTTACTAAAATTAATCGGGGTATAAATACGGCATTATTTTGTAAAATGAAAATAAATAAAACAATCGTTTTAAAAAGGAAACCCGTGTATACAAAAATTGCGTTCCACTGCCTTTAAAACCGATCGCGAAATCAAGAATTAAATCGAAATATTTTATTTATATATACATGTACTAACTTAATTTTACAATCAACTAATAACAGTAAATAACGACTGTCTTAAATTAGTCGACGTTTCTTTCTCGCAGAATACAAGACAACTCTGCTAGGCGATTGCTACTATGCATGTGATTGCATGTCTATGTATAACTTCCACAGCGTTATGCAGTGGTAAAACTATTTTTAACTAACTAAAACAGAACTTTTCACTAGTCTACGGACAAGTCTAAATTAAAAAATAACTTAATGTACGACTCGGACCAATCTGATTAAAACCCGATCTAAAATTTTACCGCTCGCATACTCGCTAATTTAGATCTGGCCTTTTTCAAACGAAGGTCACGTTCAGGTGACCTTTTCTCATCATAATATTCATGACGAAATTGTTATGATACGTAATTGTTTACATCGTCTACGTCACAAAATTTGAAATGAGCCGCCCACTCACAGGCTGTGAATAATACTGCTGTTAAATTAGCATGCAAACATAGGTCTAAAAATAGAAATTACGAAAATCAAAATGTGATTAATAGTGTTTTCGTCTAGATGAAAGCTACGCATTGATTGGTCGACACAAAGTTCATCTCGACGTGACCTTGCATTGACTAAGTAGAGATCCAGTACGACAACGCGAGTAGAACAGGATCTCTGTTTACGGAGATTGGACTCGGACCACCGTTGATTTTGCCAACCCTGCTGACATATATATTAACGTGTAAAACCTAAATCACGGGACCTACTCGTTCACGGGTACTGTAAAACCGGTATTTCCGAAAATACCGAGGTACCGTACCGCGAGATAAAAAACCGCGGTTACCGGTTTACCGGTAATACCGCGCACCTCTAGTTATAAGAATGAATCAAATAACGACTGTTGACTTGATAGACTACGCTAATTGGGTGGGTAGATTTCTGAGGTACGGTTATAAGAATGAATCAAATATCGACTGTTGACTTGATAGACTACACTAACTGGGTGTGTAGATTTCTGAGGTATCGTTATTACAATCAATCAAATATCGACTGTAAATTTGATAGACTACACTAACTGGGTGGGTAGATTTCTGAGGTAAGTTTAAACAATCATTTAAATATCGACTGTAAACTTGATAGACTACACTAACTGGGTGGGTAGATTTCTGAGGTACGGTTATAACAATCAATTAAATATCGACTGTAAACTTGATAGACTACACTAACTGGGTGGGTAGATTTCTGAGGTACGGTTATAACAATCAATCAAATATCGACTGTTGAATTGATAGACTACACTAACTGGGTGGGTAGATTTCTGAGGTAAGGTTATAACAATCTATCAAATATCGACTGTAAACTTGATAGACTACACTAACTGGGTGGGTAGATTTCTGAGGTACGGTTATAACAATCAATTAAATATCGACTGTAAACTTGATAGACTTCATCGTTCAATATTGTTCTAATAAACACAAACGTCAGTACAATATTGTCATAAACGGACATTTATACATATTATACTAAACAATGCTGATATTTGTATTATCTCCCTTTAAACGAAAATTCAAAACTGTGTAAATCAATTTTTCTATCATATATGTGTCTATTCCTACAAAAAAATGTCATTTATCACATTTCGTTAAATTATACAAATACCATGACGGAAGATTTATAAATGTCTTTACCAAGATTCTTATTAAAGATCTTAATATACTTTGACTATTTTTTATAATCAGTATTCATGTATCAAAACCTAAAAGTGCGTATTTCAAGCGACTTGCGAAACGATAGAAGCCATACAATATACTGCCCGAAAGTATAAAGCAAATAAATTACATACATTTTAAATCTAATTTTCCAGAATATATAACGGGTCATCAATGGGCGTTCTGCTGAATTATAAAGGAAAAGGTTTAGAATTTCGGGTTTTGGCACGACTAAAGTTTCTTAGTAATGTTTGCCTGTAATGAGTCTATATAAGTGTCGTGGTTTAATATATACATCAGGTAACCCGTAAAATCCGGTGTAAGTTACTGTATATTTTTGATCGACACTTGTGGACTTCTTTTCTTTATTTTCTTTAGCTATACGAAGTGTCTTGGGTCATATTGATATCGATATTTCATGTAGAGCATGGAGAATCTGTTAATATATGCGATAATACGTGATTATAACTAGGTTAAAATCTTCGTTCTAGATATATCGACATGTCAAGAAACACACAGGTAGGTAAATTGTAATTGGACTGGTCACCAGACATGGGAATAAAAAAAGTTGAAAATAAACATTATACAACACCATGCATTACTTTATCAACGGGTTGATGAGCTGTACAATAGACCTGATTCGGAATTCCAATTTTTCCATCCGTGCGGAGATGGTACAATTTTTGTTGTTTTTGGATTTAAGACCGAAGCAACACATTGTATAAGTCATATAAGAGCGGTCAGTCAAACTACTCACTCCTTCTGGCAAGGTCAAATCTCTGGATTCAGCTGTTAACCAACTACTAAGCGCATACTTTTTGGGAATAGAACCCACGACCCCTCGATTAGTACATTTGCGCCACCAGCTACTGAGGCGGTAAAAACAAAGTTTTCTACATGTACACATTATTGCTGAAAAGCACGAAATATGGATATACTCTAATAACTTCAATACAAACAGTTTTAGTCTGATTTTACCACTACCTTTGAAATCAACGTAGAACAATATCCTAGAAGTGGCGATCGTGGTCCTATAGATAGATGTTACAGTACAACCAATCTTAAACTACATTCATTTGGAGGGACTAAATCGTGTCGCTGTTCAAAGCTCTTGCTCTGCAGAGGTTAATTAAAATTAAATTACTTCCTACGAAAATATTAAAAGTTGTTGTTGTGCAGGCTTGTTGAAGGGACATTAATCAGTCATTTCCTCTTGTAAACTCTTCAATTAGGTACATGTAGGTCCAATCAGTTGGAATACTTGGATTTAACTCTTACTTTGCAATGTTAATTTGCCACAATAAATCTTCAATTACATTTTGTCAATCATAAATTTATTTGAAAATCAAGCTTAGTAAAGAACTATCTAAAGTTTACCACTCCTAATATATTAATATCTTTATTTACAAGAAAGATATTAGATGAAATATTTTATTATCCTTACATTGGACTTCAATGATACAATCTGATGATATCATCTAATAGGACCTTCTTACCAATCGGATTGCTTCAGATTTTAAAAAGGAAATATAACGGACGAAAGTCCTCCATTGTTCTATAGAGGGCTACTGTGTAGAGGTTAAACTGTAAACTATACCAGGATTGGTGAGCTGCACAACTATCGCTTGAGCAAATTTGTTTAAGCCTGTCTTACCTCCCTTTTAAACCAGTGTAGAACAGTGTGGCACTAAAAAAACTTAAGATAAAAATCATCGTAAGTCAAAGACACGAAACATTCATAATACGGTCATTCATTGCCAATCATTTCCAAATATTATTGAATTATGTAGAACATTGTATACCATTTAAATATCATATCATATTACTGCAAAATTAACGAAACTGACTAATATTTTGCAATTACTGCTGGGTATCAATATAAAAAAAAACCAGTTGATACCCTTAATTTATCTCTTTCACAAAACAATATTACGATTAAAATCGACGAAAGTCATTTTCATTAACTTATACGTAAAATTCAACAGTTCCGATCATTCTAAATCGGCGGTATGTTCCTCTATGTAAATATTTTCTGCTTTTGACTTACGCTAAATGTTATCGTAAGATTGATTTGTTAAAATCTGTAATGTTTATGTACAAATAGGTGAGCAAAACAGATGCATGAGTTAGGTTTCTGCCTGTTGCAACATTTTTTTCCGTGTATAAGATCTCTGACTTAATGGTTTATTATTACCTGATTGCTTATATAAGTGTAATTCGATATTTTTAACTGTTTTCTGAGTGAACTGTTGACCGGTCAATAGTTTGACTATTTCCCGCGTGTGCTCTGACGTCACGTAACGACGTCACGTAATGACGTCACGAACTGATACTGTACTTATATAAAGTGAAGTAATTGCTACGGGATTTTAGGCTTTATCAGACGTTTTAAAGTACTGTTAAAATAGTAATTGATCAGGTAATAAAACAGTTATTTTATGTGTGAATTGGGAACAGTCAAACGGTTGTCCCTCGATGTCAGGAATAGTGTTTTAAACTGTTTCCCTCGGCCTACGGCCTCGGGAAACAGTTCAAAGCACTATTCCCTCCACCTGGGGCCAACAGTTTGACTGTTCCCAATTCACACATAAAATAACTGTATACTGTTACTGAAAGTAAAGTGTGTGCTAGCAATGTTCTCTTGTTGACACTTTCTGTGGCGACTAATACTGTTACGTCTCAAAGTTTGATAGATCTAGTTAGATGAACTGACCACCTTACATGTCTCTGATAATTTATAAAAAACCTAAAACATCTCCATTATACAATATACACATCTAGTTGGTTCAAAACCAACAAACATTGTCCATCATATGTATGTTTGTGGTCATTTTCAAAAAAATCCTAAAAAAATGATCGTGAGTCAATTTCAAAACTTTTTAGTCTAAAGCCTAAAAAATAAGATATCATGTAAGGTTATGAATTTCAGAAAGTATTCATTATTTGTCATGATAACTGAATATTAAATATTGATTGGACAAAAAATGAACGTATTATAAATGTTTCCTGCTTTTAACTTACGATGATTTTTAAAGATTTTTTGTGTGAAAATGACCACTGTATTGTATTGAAGAACGAAATGTAGTTTCCATCATGTGATTACTATAACTCATTAAAAAGTTTCTTGCTCCTGCATTCTAATTTAAGAACCATTTACTTGACCAGAAGTCTTTTTCACGAAATTCTAACAACGAAAATCATCGTAAGTCAATTTTACAAGTTATCGCTTAAAGAATAAAAAGTCTTTTGGATAGATATACACGTGGCATACAAAATTACATGTAATGCATACCTAATTCAAATTGATAGTACCAAAAATCCAACTATTTATTTAGAATTTTGAAAATGACTTACGCTGACTTTTGATGTAAGAATATCAGTAACTCTAGACCATATCAGTAAAATTGGGTTTACATGTAAATAAAAAAACCCAAATAAAAACAACACTTCATGTAGAGTAAATAGATTTATTATATGCAATATGATTTAAATACATATATACATTGACTACATAAGAATGATAAATTTATACTTTTAATAGAAATTCCAATATATTGATAAAGTACAATCACTCATACAACATAAAATACATAATACGATTTCTCTCTCTTTATATACACTTATAGGGATGTCATTCGGAACACCCTCGACCTTTCATGAATGTAGCGAATGGCCGAGGATGTTCCGAATGATAGGGATGTATACCGGTACCAGTATCGGTATCGTTTCGAAAACTTTCGGTAAATACCGTTTCGTTTTGGTACCGGTACTCAAATCGGTACTTTAAACATATAGTGCAGATTTAAAATAAACAAATACGAAATTTTCAATGCTTTAATCTCAAGGCTTCTCTGTATTTATCCTATATCAAGGGATTTAACTCGATCTAAACTTTAGTCAAGTACATTATACCATTTATTACCGTCCAGTATGCCCGTGTAGATCGACATGAATGTAGATAAATGATACAAATTGAAATTTAAATAATGACACAATGTTGCAGGAAATTAGCATGCTACTTATACGTTAATTTTATAAAATTTAGGGGGAAGTTCTGCAAAGGTATCGCGAGCTAGCGCTTTTTAAAAGCGATTTTTTGTAGTGAAAGTGGTTCACGGAACGGTATGCTTCAAGCTAGTAAATCGAAGATGGCAGTTTAATTAAACAAAAAGTTCAGAATTGTAACAAATGAAAAATATTCTAATCAATTATCACCATGATTTTTTTAACCGCTTTGATGAAATATATGCATTGAATAAAACAAATATTTTTAAAAAAGAAATACGTTTCCACGGGGCAGCCATTTTGAAAAAAATGCAGGAGTTTTCAGAATTATACGGCTAGCAAGATAAAAACTTGCTACGTATTTGCTAGCTTGCGATTCAATTTGCTCGATCGTAGCAGACCGTTCCATAGGAAACGGCGATAGGTAGCAATACAAAGCGCTCTCCTTGCGGAACGTGCCCGAGTTGCCGATGATGTCAATGCCTGAAAGGTCTCTCAAAAATGTTACCCATGTGTCACATGCATGCTTACATTAACAACTTCAATAATATTTGTTGTTCAGTAATACTGTCTTTCGATTGTAAATTCTGCAAGTATAAGTTATATTGATGTTATTTTGTCCTAGCATGAGGTAACGTGTACATGGTCTTCTGACGAACATCTATGTTTATTTGCTTAAAGATGCATAGGATTACATTCCGAAATTTTGTTTGTAAAAGATCACTAAAGACTCATTATTGTCTACAGGGCTACTAAAATATTTATTTAATTGCGACACAATATATTATTGACATTGTTTTGGTATGAAATTATTCAGTACGAGTGTCACACGTGGATGAATGTTTTGTTCTAACTTGGAATGGATACCGTCTAACTCTTGGTTATATATTTATCAGTATGTTTTCTATAAAACATTTAGCTAACAGAATAGCACATTATATAAATTGCAGAGCCTGCATTATAATATTTCTTCTCTTCCTTTGGTACAAGTGTACTCGATGATCGTGTGTTTTCACTGGCTGGTGACACAATAAACCGGAGAAGAGTATCCCTTGATCAACAGAAAGTAGATATGTTCAAAATCTTACATCGATATACATGAATGTTTTGTTATTTGTAATTAAACATATCATTTGTACTACGGCTGCATATTGATATCGGTATCGGTATCATTAAAATACCGCATCGTTTCATTGGTACCGGTATCGTTTGGTCCCTGACGGTATCCATCCCTTATACACTTAGTTCTATCAAATGTACATTCAAAATCTTTTACAATGTATGCTAATATTTCTTATGCTCTATTGTTAAATTGTATTCAACTATCAGTGACCAGTGTAAACATTAACCCTTCAGTCGTACATAAATACGGATACGGATTTTTTCTTGCTCACAAGTACTAAAGTCCTGTGATTGGTATCTACATCAGCGGGGTTAATGTATGCGCCACTGACAGTTGAATACATTTAGATAATAACTAAGTGAAGAAAATGTAAATTAGAAATGATAAAACTAACGGGCAAGTATTATTTTATATTTGATATCAATATAATCAATCTCATTAAAACTCGATCCAAAATTCTCCGCTCGCCTACTAGCTAGACAGTGGTCTATAGGAAACCTGTTTACGGAGAATAAAACAATTTATTAACCATAAAAGAACGCTGATTATATCACGTGAGCATATTTTACAAAATGTAAACAAATCAACGCAGACTGTAATTTGTATACAGTATAACCTCTGCAGAACGGTTCTCTTCAAAACAAAGCCTCTGCACAACAACAACCATTCAAAATAAAACAACAGAACAGACATTAATTTCTCAAGCCCTAATTCATGAGAATTTAAATGTACTGTTTATAAACGAAAATAAAAAAGGAAAAACTATATCTATATAGTAAATGTATTACTACTTTTAATAGCTTCCACTACGAAACATGGGAAACCCCTTTGTAAAAAGTCATATCTGACATACAACACAAAAGGTCAAGGTAGGTAAACTCTCTCACAAAACATAAAGAAGTAGAAAATTTACGCTATATAAGTGCCCAATCATTTGACCAATGGTCAAGTTAGATATAGTAGTAATCAATGGTTAAGGTAGTTGTAAAATATCGTGTCGATTTGTTCAATCAACATGTAACAACTTTAATAACTACATGGTTACTGAATGAGTTATTTTTATGACTATATAAGAGGCGATTTTAGATATCGGGAAAATATCAAAATTTAAAAAAGTTTAAAACATCAGATTCAGTGACCGTGTAATTATTTAAGTTGTTACAGCTTAATAAAACAAGACAATACAATGCTTATTAATGTTTTGATATACTGAAAATATGTTCTAGCAAAATGAACAGCTTATCACAAGTTATGCGATACTGTACAATGAAAGTCTGTGTGCTCCAGTCTCAGCGTTTGATACAACAAGATGTTTCCTGTCCTGAATACATCACGTGATCAAATTGAACAAAATATGAAATCCCCTCAACTCATAATAAGAGAAGTTGTACTGTATATATATCGTACATTAAAAAAGTATAACAAGTTTTGACATTTTCTCATAATTGATAAAGGTAATTACATTGTGTATTTCAGTGAAAAAACCCTGTATATTTCACTTTACAGCTCTGTTTAAGCTTAGTTAATCACCGGGAAAAAATCTTTATAGTATAAACAACATACATGTAAAAACCTACAATGTTCATAACTGTGTACATGAACTTAAGATTATTTTTTATTTACACTTTAACCACGATGACTTTAAGCTCATTATTTTTAAATATTACATAAAATATACTATAAAAACTAGCTATCTGATACTTTCTTTTAAACTCCAAAAAACGAACATTAAAAAAATATTTGACCACTACGAGGGGTATATCAGAGCGGTTGTAGCGCTGTCGAACATAGGGTTTTGATGGAGCATTAAAACACTGAATTATAAAACAAATGGAAACGATCGTTAGAATATTAAAACAGATTATATAAACATTATACAATTGTACAAACTGCATCATCTGTGTGTTATCACACAACGCGGACTACTTTATTTGCAGTATTCATTTTTTTATTATTAATTGCGCATGTGCGGCTTAATGGTCAAGGTAGCTGTAAAATATCGTGTTGTTTTGTTTAACTAACTTGGCAAAACTGAAATAATTACATTGCCACTGAATGTGATATTTTTAAACTACTGAGTCACCGATCCATATACATTATTGATGAACTAGATATATAAAAATAACAAATTCTGCGACCGAGCAATAATTTAAGTTGTGGCAGTTAAAAATAAATTACCAGACAATGTTCATCAATGTTTACATATGCTCATAACCTAAACATCATGAGATTTTGTATAATGATAACTTCAAATCACCACTACAAGAGTTAGATACAGCAAGATGTTTCCTGTCCTTAGATATTGCTATAAAACGAGGATACTTCATATCTAATGGATGTGATGATAATACACGACCACATGGTGTAATCTCAACTATACATTTTGTATCTTCACTACCAACAAATATATGATCATACGGACCTACAGCTACACCAAATGGTGCCTGTATCAGATCATGTTTTATATCTACTCTCTTACCTGACCTGATATCATATATAAAAATAGTATTATCATCTCTATCACAATGTACAACTTTCTCCCTTCCACGTATATATGTACAATAGCTAGTGCCTACAGGGTATTTCTTGTTTTGTAGATTAATATTAACATCACTCTCATCACCAGACATAGATACAATACGTAAAGGTTTAACGTGATCTATTGTACCAACAAGAAAATTCTCATCATTCATCATACTAATAGAATGATACTGAGCATTCATTTTACATGTTCTATTTAATGTTATATCATTTGTTTTACTTATATTTAGAAAATCTAATCTATAGTTACCATCAGATGTTACTGTCACAATATCATTAGATACAATAGTAACACATTGAGGATATTCAAAAGGAAATTTATAAGAATTCTTCATATTCAGGTTGACATCATAAATGAGACATTTATGGTTTCTATTGTCCACAGTAACCACTCTACCATCTGGCATGATATCTACGCCAGTGTAGAATGGTTCCTCAACGTCGTCACCTGACTGTTGTAACTTAATTGAACTTACTAGTTCAAGTGTTGAACTGTGTGGTAGTTGATATGATATATCTAATGTCTCCGATTCTTGAAATGATAACAATCTCGATTTGAGATCATGTAATTGTTTTTCGAACGAACAGTCAATTTTAATCAATGACATATCATTTTCTAATACAGTTGAATTGTTTACGGCCTGTTGTACTTCATTGACCATTTCACGTTCTGTAATAAATTGTTCTGCAGGAGTTCCTGTATTCAATATGGAATCAATGGTTCTTATGTGTTTCTTCAAGGTCTTGATTTGTTCTTCACATTTGGCTTTCTTCTTTGCTAAATCAGTCTTGGTAGTGTTGCTGTATGCTGTGGCATGTGTAAGGACGGCATTGGAGAAATCATCAAATATTTGTATCAATAGCGTCTTCATGTCTTTCAACTTGTCAGATAGAGTTTGAATATCGTCAGCTAAACGCGCATTAGCTTCATCTAAAAGTTCTGTAACTTGGTTTGTAGTGTCTATGGCTGCAACTAATTCATTTTTCAATTTCTCACACCCACTATGCCCGTTATTGCATTGAATGTCAACAATACTTTCACATTTCTTATGACTTATAATGGCACACTTGCTGCATAAAAATGCATCATCATTTTGACAATAGTACTCATAGGGTTTACTATGTGTGTCACACATAAATTTTATTATTTCCTCGTCATCGCCATCGACAGATGAAACGTGATATTGTCCTTCTTCGACACTAACTAGTTTATGGTCACTCATAAACGCGTAAGTCTCATGAATGGCAGAACACTGCTGACATTGATATTCATTACATGTGCTACAATAGATATCTGCTACAGTTTGAATATCTTTTCTTAAACATGGTTGACATTTTTGTTTGTCACTTAAACCACTATCAACTTGTGCCTCAGCCATTTTAAAGAATATAGTCAAGTTATCCTAATGTTAATGTAACATCCATATATTTCACATAACATAAATATTTCAAAATATCCAAAGTTTTTCTTTAGTGAAGCGTCATTGATCATTAAATCGAAACTTGTGTCTTAAGTAAGTTTTATACGTTTTATACAGATAGCGTACGTGTATAACCTTGTTGTTAATATATGATATCAAGTCACATGGTACATTATACAGGTTATCAATATGACCGATTTCATAGACTCAAGTATTTGTGATAAGAAAGTTCAAAATGTAAGATCATGTACGAGTGTTAGGACACAAGACGATTATAATCGATAGTTTTCATTGATTATTGTATTCATTTTATAAAGCATTATAAATACAAAGTTTTTAGTTACAAATTCATCAATAGTAAAATGTGTCCTTTGTCCGTATTGGTTTTTTGACGGCCATGCACTTGGAAAGTCTTGTTCTTTAACCTGAGCTATTTCTTACCTTAAAATTAAAGCAAATGTATAGACATGAGAATATAGCTTGTTTAGTGTGATAAAGCTGGCGATACTGACCTCAGGTGAAAAAAATTTCAGTCGCAACGTCAAAAAGTGTGTTTATTAATAGTGAACGACGTTAGGGTCAGGCCAAGAGGAAAATCTTTTCTATAATAAAATACTTGTTATATAAATTACTAGAAGGAGTAACACAACATAAACACGATATATCATCATAATGAAAATTGCAGGCATAAACTAAATCAAAATGCACATGTTAACTGTCTACGAAATAAGGAATTATAAGTGGTTGCCCGAACAGGTCGATCGAGCAACAAGCACTATCTTTTGTTTTTAGAATTTAAGTTGCCCAAAATAAATTTGTGGTTGCCCTAATAAAAAATTGGTTGTCCCGGGCAACCGGACACCCACTAATTTCGTAGACTGTGTCAATGATCTTTTGGGATGGAATAAATAATTTATGTATCCTAATATCAAAAAATATAATAAATCTCACCAGTGAGGACATGACAATGAAAAGAGAGAGCGGTTGGGCATTTTAACTTCATGATATCACGATTTCAACTTCATGAATTCACGATTTCACGATGAAGTTGAAATCGTGAACTCACGAAGTTGAAATCGTAAATTTATGAAGCTGAAGTCGTTAATTCATGAAACTGAAATCGTGAATTTGTAAAGTTGAAATCGTGAATTCACAAAATTGAATTTGTGAAGTTTATATCGTAATTAAACAATTTTCATTATGCTGAAAACGTGAATTCGCGAAGTTAATATTGTGAATTCATGAAGTTGAAATCGTAAATTCATGAAGCTGAAATCGTGAATTCGTGAATTCCGTATGTTGAAAACGTGAATTCACGAAGTTAAAAATGTGAATTCTTGAAAATGAAGTCGGAAAATCATGAAGTTGAAATGGCACTACCGGTCTTTGTGGATATAATCCATACTTTATGTCTCCTAATATAAAAAATACATTTCTTAAGTAGTGATACAAAAAAGTTTCTATGATTTCTTTGTTTGCATAAGATGCATATATATGGTTATTGATTTGTTTCAATTTTCATTTGCGCATAATTTTCAATTTTGATAAACCCCGTCCAATCTCACGCTATGTCCAGTAACCGTGTTTTTGAATCAATCTCTATATATATTGTTGTAACACGGGTATGTATAATGACTTATATACATTTGTTTCTATTCAGTTATCTCTACAATATTACATAAACAATCATAGAATTATCAAACTGTACCAAGCTCTACCAGTCATTTTATCTAACTTAATTTGTTCAGATGATGATAACCTATACAGAATGTTATCATTATTATCTTATTTTGCGAAGTTCATTGAACATTAATATGTCCTATAATATAAGATACAAACACTGTTTATTTCAGATTATTAGATGACATGGTAGGAATGTTGTGTTGTCATAGGAGGCTGGTTTTACAAGATGAAAGGTTAAAATCCATTAACTAATTAAAGGCACCATTAATCTAACTAAAGGTTCAAATCCAACCAAAGATACCATTGATCTAACTAAAGGTTCAAATCAAACCAAAGGCATCATTAAGCTAACTAAAGGTTCAAATCAACCAAAGGCATCATTAATCTAACTTAAGGTTCAAATCCAACCAAAGGCACCATTAATCTAACTAAAGGTTCAAATCAACCAAAGGCACCATTAATCTAACTAAAGGTTCAAATCAACCAAAGGCACCATTAATCTAACTAAAGGTTCAAATCCAACCAAAGGCACCATTAATCTAACTAAAGGTTCAAATCCAACCAAAGGCACCATTAATCTAACTAAAGGTTCAAATCAACCAAAGGCACCATTAATCTAACTAAAGGTTCAAATCCAATCAAAGGCACCATTAATCTAACTAAAGGTTCAAATCCAACCAAAGGCACCATTGATCTAACTAAAGGTTCAAATCAAACCAAAGGCACCATTGATCTATCAAAAGGTTCAAATCAAACCAGAGGCACCATTGATCTAACAAAAGGTTCAAATCAAACCAGAGGCACCATTGATCTAACTAAAGGTTCAAATCAAACCAAAGGCACCATTGATCTAACAAAAGGTTCAAATCAAACCAGAGGCACCATTGATCTAACAAAAGGTTCAAATCAAACCAAAGGCACCATTGATCTAACAAAAGGTTCAAATCAAACCAGAGGCACCATTGATCTAACAAAAGGTTCAAATCAAACCAGAGGCACCATTGATCTAACAAAAGGTTCAAATCCAAGCAAAGACACCATTGATCTAATTAAAGGTTCAAATCCAACCAAAGGCACCAGTAATCTAACTAAAGGTTCAAATCAACCAAAGGCACCATTAATCTAATTAAAGGTTCAAATCCAACCAAAGGCACCATTAATCTAACTAAAGGTTCAAATCAACCAAAGGCACCATTAATCTAACTAAAGGTTCAAATCCAATCAAAGGCACCATTAATCTAACTAAAGGTTCAAATCCAACCAAAGGCACCATTGATCTAACTAAAGGTTCAAATCAAACCAAAGGCACCATTGATCTATCAAAAGGTTCAAATCAAACCAGAGGCACCATTGATCTAACAAAAGGTTCAAATCAAACCAGAGGCACCATTGATCTAACTAAAGGTTCAAATCAAACCAAAGGCACCATTGATCTAACAAAAGGTTCAAATCAAACCAGAGGCACCATTGATCTAACAAAAGGTTCAAATCAAACCAGAGGCACCATTGATCTAACAAAAGGTTCAAATCAAACCAGAGGCACCATTGATCTAACAAAAGGTTCAAATCAAACCAGAGGCACCATTGATCTAACAAAAGGTTCAAATCCAAGCAAAGACACCATTGATCTAATTAAAGGTTCAAATCCAACCAAAGGCACCAGTAATCTAACTAAAGGTTCAAATCAACCAAAGGCACCATTAATCTAATTAAAGGTTCAAATCCAAGCAAAGGCACCAGTAATCTAACTAAAGGTTCAAATCAACCAAAGGCACCATTAATCTAATTAAAGGTTCAAATCCAACCAAAGGCACCATTGATCTAACTAAAGATCAAATTTAACCAAAGGCACCATTAATCTAAATAAAGATTCCAATCCAACCAAAGGCATCATTGATCTAACTAAAGGTTCAAATCAACCAAAGGCACCATTAATCTAACTGAAAAAACATTAACCTGTTATATTAAACATCAAATTTCTCATAGAAGGGTTCACATGATACATTGTATGGTTGGAATTAAACTAGAGAAGCTTGCTGTCAAATTTCTGAGCTCTACTACTGCATAACAAACGTGACTAGCGTTTGCTTCAGTTCACTCAGTGTGCCAGTTGAAAGTGTTACTGCGAAGATCGTTTGCTTTAATGTAATTTGAAGTTGTTATGGCACAATACAATTTGTATTAAAATACTTTGAAGTCGCTTTTTCAATTCTATAAAGTAATCTTTAACTTTAATTGGACATATCCGCACCTGACAAAGTGTCCAATAACCGTGATTTGAAGATAACAAAAATATGTATTTATGATTGTAACATGACTTGTGGTAGTGATTTTCCATAACATTATCAGTCGAAATTCAGTACAACAAACATCATATGATACAATAATCAAACTTTATCTACCAAATATACACTGATGATCATCTTAGTCGGTGAAGGATATAAAACCATGTAACCTAATTAGAATTAAATGTTATGTACGCTATCACAATACGATCGGATGATCTTGAACTAAAAGTTAGTTATTTGATTTTTTGATACTTGGAGAATAGTTTGGACATCCTAGCCAACATGTGCTTCGGCGTTGATGTCGGTGTAACACTTTTTGGCTTCGTTAAGTTTTAAGTGCAACGTTTTTTCTCTTCCATATCTTTGAGACCACTGAAAGGATTCGCTTCACACTTAATACACGTCTACAGGGTTACCATTGAAGGTGATTCAAAATCATATACACAACCACCATGGTTTGACAAGGAATGCCGCGTTGCTAAAAATGCTAAATATGGCATGTTAAGGCAATATAGGCGGTCTAATACTAATGAAAATTTAAATAATTACAAAACTGCTAGGTCTAGTTTCAAAAAGTTATGTGAACTAAAGAAATCCGACTATTAGCAAAATGAATTGAATAAATTAATAAGCTCGTTACATTCGCCAAAAAGTTTCTGGAGAAAAATCAAAGCATTGTCTACATCAAAAGTTGTGAACAACATAACTGCTGATCAATGGAAAGATCATTTCGAAAAGTTGTTTCTGTACAAGAATCCGAAGAGTTATTAGAAACAAGTTTCTTATGGGATGATAATACAAACCTTGATGAAATTGAGGAGGTGATTTTCAACTCACAAATTACCGACGAGGAAATACTTAATTCCATTAAAAATCTTAAAGCGTCAAAGTCCGCTGGTCCTGATAACTTACCTCCTGAGATATTTATTCATTCAGTTGATACTTTTATCCCAGTTATGAACAAACTTTTCAATCGACTTTTCCAAAACGGTGAATTCCAAGAAAGCTGGAGCAGGGCCATTATTGTTCCGATATATAAAAAATCTAATCCAAACGAGGCCGCCAGCTATCGAGGTATTTCACTTCTTGACATATTTGGAAAAATTTACACTAGTATACTTAATAGGCGTTTGACATTCTACGCTAATTTGTATTTGAAAATCAACGAAGCACAGAGTGGTTTTCGAAGTTCATACTCGACAATTGACAATGCATACGTACTTCAAGCTCTTATATCTAAGTACCTGGCAAAAAAGGGGGGGAAACTTTATGTAGCTTTTGTAGATTTTAAAACTGCATTTGACTCTGTGCAACGTGATAAACTATGGCATACTCTTAGAAATGCAGGGGTATCGGGAAATCTTTTTAATTCAATTAAAAGTATGTACAATTCTGTAAAATCATGTGTATGGACAAATGATGGTTCTCTAACAGAGTATTTTAACTGCCCAGTTGGGCTTAAACAAGGTTGTATGATTTCCCCTATATTGTTTACATTCTTCATTAATGAATTAGCTGACCTTATACAAAACAGTGGAATACGGGGTGTCCAATTATTTCCTGACATTGTAGAAATCCTAATTCTAATGTTTGCCGACGATATTGCGTTGATTTCTGACAGTGTAAAAGGTTTACAGTCGCAACTTGATTTATTAAAATTATTCTGTAATGAAAAGGGTTTGATAGTAAACAGACAAAAGACAAAGGTTATGGCATTTAAACGGGGTGGTAGATTGTCAAAGCATGAAAAATGGAATTATGATGGTACTATATTAGATTGTGTCAATGGCTTCACATTATGTTGGTGTAAAATTTAGCCAAACATTATCCTTTGATATTATGTCCGAGGACCAAGCGGTCAAAGGCAAACGTGTATTATTAACATTATTAAACTCATTGTACAAATGTGGCCAATTACCAAAGTCAATATTTTTTAAATTGTTTGATTCCAAAGTAGCCCCAATTCTTCTTTTTGGAAGTGAACTATATGCTACTGAAACTGTACATAGATATGCATGTAAACGTTACATGTGTGTTAATCAACATACTTGTAACGCAGCTGTCTTCGGTGATACTGGCCGTTACCCATTGTATATTGAAGCAATGAAACGTGTTGTATGTTATTGGCTAAGACTAATTAAATTACCTGAAAATAGACTAGCTCAAAAATGTTACTTAATGCAAAAATATCTCGATTATCATGGGCAAAATAATTGGGTAACTAGTGTTAGAACTCTATTCCAAACTAATGGTTATGGCTATATCTGGGACAATCAAGAAATTACAAACAAAACGTCATTCATTAATTCATTTAAGCAAAAATTGATAGACAATTATCTGCAATCATGGTATTCAGAGCTAGCACGTAATAATAAGCTTTCTTATCACAGAGAGTATAAAACCTTGTTTGAGCATGAAGCATACCTAGACTGTATTTTTTATAAGAAAATTTAGGCGATGCTATGCAAAATTAAGATCTGGTGTTCATGAGCTGGAAATTGAAGTTGGACGACGAACTAATACACCAAGGGAATTACGTCTATGCAAACTATGTAGTACAGGGATAGAAGACGAATTTCATTTCGTGCTACTATGTCCTGTCTACAACGTTTTACGAAACAAATATATCCCACATTGGTATACTCATAATATAACTGTACATAAATTTTATAACTTAATGTCAAGTAACAACGAATTTCTTATTCGAAATGTTGCCATGTTCATATACTATGCTTTTGAGAAACGTAGAAATTATTTAGTTTCTTGACGATTTAGATTACATGTATATTTACTGTAAAAATGTTTTGTATTTCTATATGTCATTACAATATTATTGTTGTATAACACTGTACTGTTTAACAAATGTTATGGGCTGGAGGCCTGGATCAGTATAAAATAAACTTGTAAATAAACTTGTAAACTTGTAAAATATCAAGTTACATAACTCTAGCATGAATAGCCACTAAGTTAGGTCCCTTTGACACTAAGAAATTCTTAGTATGAAGTCTTAATTTTCAGGAATCCTGACGGAATCCCTAGCTGAGAATCACTGGGATACAGTTAGTGTGGAACACATTGCAAGAAGCCATCTTTTATTTCTATAAAATTATCATATATAAATACATGTATCAACAATAAAAGAAAAATGCATGTAATATTAAATCAATTATGTGAAAATAACAAAATAATAACCCGGGTCAGTAGTAGTGTTGGTAGAGTGCCCGAATGTCGAATCTAGGTTACGGGTTGGAATCTCACCCGAGGCGGTTTATATACCCTTCATTGATTATTTGACAAAATTGTTGATTTTCTTCCTTAAATATGGTATTTGCATAAGATATTGGCCTTGTGGAATTATAAGTGAGTACTGGTAATAGACAATGGTCCGGGTAAACTAGGTTAGGTGCGCTGGTCTCTGTAAGATGACTTTTACACGTGTCGACACAAAATTAAAACCCAACACAATTTTGAAAAATGAAATAACGGAGAACAAAAAATACTATAGTGTTATTAGTTTAAGTATAAAATGCAGTCTTAAGTTTTGGTGAAAAATGCTAAAACTAAGTACATCAAGCATGGAAAAATACATTGATGTGAAATCAAACAAATACATAAAAAGTCGATCCAAAATGGCGTCTAAATATGTCAGAGGTTCATTCGGAACTACTTCGGCGATCTTCTACGCAGATAACATATCTATGTAGATGATCGCCGAGGTTGTTCCCAATGGTCCGATGTATTTCGTAGTGAATAATGAAAATCGTAGTGAAACCAAACAAATACATGAAAGGTCGTTCCAATATGACGTCTAAATAAGTCTGAGATTATTTCTAGTGAAATTCCGAAAAATTCCGAATGTGATAGGTAATATTATCATTACCAACATCCATGAATGAAAAGAGAACTAATTTTCTGTCACCAGCAAGATCCCCATCTGACGCCCATGTGAAACTGGTTCTCATAGGCGATTTGGCTTCTGCGAACTTGAAATCACGAAACATGATTGGTTAATTATATAGTGATATCACACAATATTCAAAAATTAAATTTAACTTAACGCATGCGCAGACAGGTCATGACGTCATACGTGACGTCACGGAGCTTGTAAAGTCAATTGATCATATTTTGCATTAAAAAGAATTTCTTCAATACAAGAACACGCGCATCTCTGATTGTCGCAATTATCTGCTCGACAATTTAATAAACACCATCTACTGACCCCTGGGGTCCCATCCCAAGGAAGTTGAGGGTCATACCATAACTCTAAACTTAAAGTAAGACATTCTGCTTTAGTTGGAGGAAGAAATCTTGAAGGAATTGTTGGTTCCTGTATCAGATTATTTAAAGTAGCACCCAAGCCAGACGTAAGTCCTAAGTCACGTGATCCGAGCGTGCTGTTGATGACGTCATTTGTCTGTACTGGTTGATCAGGTGTTGCTAGTTTGAGTCTTTCAGCAACTGTTTGTCTGTTAGCGCTTTGACCACTTCTGGATAAATTGACAAACAACACATCTGGAAGAAAGATGCATACACTCAGAAAACTAATGAGTTCATAACCGGGTCAGTGAAGCAATAGATTCAACCTTTCTAGGAATGGTGAGTAGGTTGACTGACCGCTGTGATATAGATCATACAATGTGCCGCTACAGCGTACACCCAACCAAACCGACTTGGCATTTTTGTGTTGGGTCCATTGAATATAAATTAAGATATATTACAAATTTGAATCTAATATCCCCCTCAATGAAAATTTGATACCTATGTCCGTTTTCTTCCAGGAATAAGGTAAATTGAGAAGTTGATGGTCTTACGAAAAGGTATAGGTGAGTACTAGTTATAGGAAAGTGTCCAGGAAAGCTAAGTTATATTAGTAGGCGGTCATAAAATGACCATAATTTTATTGACATCAAGTTTAACTCAATGATTAAATTATTGAACAAACTACATGTATATATTTATACCTCTTTTAAGATAACTTGAGATAAAACGGAACGATAGTGCATGTAAACAATATTTTATGGTATTGATAAAACAATGTTAAGTTGTCCTCAATGTATATACGTTTTTAACCGTATGTTAAGCTCGGCCGACTTTATAACCATATCATCTTGAGCATTCCCTGTCGTGGGTTATAGTGCGTACAAAAAAACAACAGCACTGTTTATAATAACAATACGTAAAGGATATTAACTGAGTGCGAGGGTTTTCTGAGTTAGAACAACCTGGCCGCGGACTTCTCGTGAAAGTCCGAAAACGCGAAGCGTTTGAGGATTTTGAGAAGTCCAAGGCCAGGTTGTTTTAACACAGAAAATCCGTAGCACGAGGTTAATATCCGACTTACACAACGATTTAAGTGATTAGTTACACGTGTACATAAATTGGTCATGGACTACATTTTTACGAACGAATTTTTTTCGAGTGCATCTTTTTCTCTTACGAGCATTTAGTGAATTTGAAACTGTTAATTAACAGATGACTAGCGTGATTTGATTATATATTTTAGCATCCGCGACGGTAAATAATATTTGTTAATTAACAATAAATGCATGAATAAGTTTCTTGATTCGTTGTATTGTTTAATTTTAATTCAAGCTGATATATTCAATGCCATCTTCTCATTTTCGGTAAATTACGCAATTTTACGCCTTAACATGTTGGAAATATTTATGGACAGTATTATCTTACATGTTTACTTATTCTTGATTATATTTAGTTAGGTAGTAATATTGTATGTCATTGAGCCAGAATTGGAAGTATTGTAGGTGGTTAACGTCGCTATTAAATCATTACATGAATAAATACAACATATTCATTTTCATTTCTTTCGAATAAATCCTAAGTTCTGTACATATTTCCGAAGAGATTTAAGTTTTGAAATAAACGTTTCATGAAAATACAATAAGTTTTGTTAGTAAAGACAATCTTTCAAAATTAAGCAGTTCGTGTTTATTTTAAATTCTAAATTAACACGAAGACTGCGCTCCATTGAATACACGACTTAAAATTTCACGAGGGCAGGTTTTTCTTTTTCACGTGGCCGGGTTAATATCTAAATATCAACTCGCTCACGTGAAAAAGAACAACTCGCTCTCGTCAAATCTTTTGTTTTACTACGTGATTCCGAAATATATTAACCCATGTTAAACAAAGGAAGCGGTGTGTAAGTCGGATATTAACCTCGTGCTACGGGTTTTCTGAGTTAGAACATCCTGGCCGCGGACTTCTCGTGAAAAATCCGAAAACGCGAAGCGTTTGAGGATTTTGAGAAGTCCAAGGCCATGTTGTTTTAACACAGAAAACCCGTAGCACGAGGTTAATATCCGACTTACACAACGATTCGAGTGATTAGTTACACATGTACATCGACTGGGCATGGACTACATTTTTGCAAACGAATTTGACTTGGGTGCATCTTTTTCTCTCACGAGCGTTGAAGTGGATCTGAAACTATTAATTAGCAGATAACAAGCGCACTTTTGAATACATGTTTTGGAATCTGCGACGGTACATACTATTTGTTAATTAACTTAATTAACTATTTCTGCATAAATAAGTTGCTGGATTCATTTATTGTTTAATTTTTATTCAGGCTGGTATTTTGTTCCTATTCGATGCCATTATCTCTTTTTTGGCAAATTACGCAATTTTACGCCTATTTTACGTCACTTCACATTCTTATTCTCGATCATATCTAATTTGGTAGTAATATCGTAATTCAATGAGCCAGAATTTGAAGTATACTAGGTGGTTAAAATCACTACTAACATCATAACATGAATAAATACATCATATTTATATTTCATTACTTTTGAAAAAATCCTAAGTTCTGTTTTGTAATAAACATTTCATGGAAATACAATAAGTTTTGTATTAATTACAATATATCAAAATTAAACAGTTCGTGTTTATTTTAAATTCTAATTTTACACGTAGACTGCGTTCCATTTATAACACGAATTTATATTTCACGAGCGCAGGTATTTCTTTTTCACGTGGCCGGGTTGATATCTAAATATCAACTCGCCCACGTGAAAAAGAACAACTCGCTCACGTGAAATCTTTTGTTTTACAAAGTAATTCCGAAATATATAAACCCATGTTAAACAAAGGAAGCGGTGTGTAAAATTAACTAACCCACGACGAGGGATGCTCAGGATGACTTTAAAATAAATGAAAAAATGTTTTGTGGTGTCTTAGTAGTTGGTGTAATGGAAAGCGTTCTACCGTAGCAAGCATGATTTACCAAGTGGTGGTGGTTTATCAACCATGCTAATTTTGTTAAAATGAATTATACAAAATTTATTTTCATTACTGTCTACCCCTGAAATGAACTGTCTCATTTTTAATGTTTACCAAAACACTATTTTGTGGTTTTTTTTGTACGCACTATAGTTCACTGTATTGTTTACATAAACAGTGCTTTGTTCTTCACCCTGTGTGAGCTACAGGTCGTTCACGTAAACATTGCGTATATAAACATATAGGTCGTATTCTAGGTCATGCGTGTTTTTGTACTTTAAACAAGGGATTTGCTCACTAAATAGGTATATAAGCTAATGCATGAACAGCATTTTACTAATTCTAACAGACCATTTTTATGTGTAACATTTATTTTAATAGTGCATGCACATTGTAAATTTTATATAATGATATGTTAATAGAATAAGTGTAAACTAATTAAACTATGAAATTATAAAAATGATTCACCCCTAAATATTGGTGTGAAATGAAACTGTCTATGTTTATATACGCAATGTTTACGTGGACGACCTGTAGGCTGTTTCATTACCCATGTGCATACAAACTGTTTAAAATAAATGATACACATAAAAATGACCTGTTTAAATCAGTAAAATGCTGTTCATGCATTAGCTTATTCGCCTATGTAGTGGGCAAGTCCATTGATAAAAGTACAAAAACACGCATGACCTAGAATACGACCTGTATAAAAGCTTGCATTGATCATTCTTTAAATAAAATGAAGAGTTTCAAAAAGAGGTAGAAGTACTCACTTGTTCCCGGAAGTTGTTGAACCGTAGCCTCGTTTACTGGTGCCGGTTGTAGCGACATTTCTGTCGGTGATGAAATTAAATCTAAAAAGAGAAAATTAAATTCACTGTAATCAAAATATGCAAGCATTCATCAATGCATCTGATTGGGAACTCCAATTAATGATGTGTCACATTCGTGCACAGGCGATACAAACTAAGGTTTTACAAATTTATTGAAAAGCACGAAACACGGATTAATCTTACTTTTCTTTGTACTCAGATTTCAGTGTAGAAAACTCAAACTGATTGAATTCCGGATAAAGTAAATTGACTTAACTTAATCATCAGAACTCGAGAGCAAGCCGCGGTTGTGATGCAAGGGTTGACTGAAATGATTTCTGGGGTCATTCTTCATCCTACCACTGATTACTAATCATGTAGGGCAGTTGTCAGTCACTGACGAAAGTATGTGCCAGTAACTGGTTAACAGCCAAATCCAGGGATTAAGACTTTCCAGGACCGCCGTGATATGACATATACAATGTCTTGTTACCTGTTTAACCAAACAAAAAACGACACAATTGGACTATTTTTATGACGAGTATTTTGGTAATTGAGAGTCACGATTTTTACACAATTTATGATTCACACCCACGTGGGTCAATTTGGTTTTTATTATTATTCATTGATTTTACGATACATGTATAGGCAGGAAATTATTTTAACCACAGCTACAATATTTCGTTCTGTTTTATTAATCTGTCACAACTTAAACATATTCACTGAATCTGCCTCTCTCAAACTCAATATATTTCTATCACAAATATTATTAAAGGCTGGTTTCCGCTTTACAAATAAGTATAAAGATATTTGAAAGTAAGGTCGTTTCATTATAAAACAGAGCACCGAGTGGTCTTAATAATGCTCTGTATTATAACGAGATGACCTTACTTTCAAATATTTTTATATAACAGTTCAATTACGTTTCTGCTTTTTAATTCTGTATACACTTTTGCTATAAACTTAGCTCCCAGCTAACAAACACAAGATTGCTCTTGATATGTAGTGTTTAATACATTTACATTATTGTCATATAATCAATCTGTCATAATTGCATCCTATAAAGTGTTAAAATTATCAAGTTATATATTTTAATATTTTTTAAAACTATTATCTATTCTATTAATGAAACGTAATAAACTTACTCAAATCTACTAGGATGATAACTCTTGTAAGTACGGTGTTAGATCAGATTATCGTCATTATTGCCCCTGATTTCCGTATTCACAGCTTGATCAGATAAGTTCCTTATATTTACCGTATAACGTAACGCGCCGCGCTCAACGTTAACGTCACGTAAAATTATAATAATATAATATCACGTAAAAATCCAATGTTCGTTGATACATCCAAAAAAGATATCCCAATTTTCAGGTAAAACGAATTGAGAAATTGATTAAAATGTAAACTCCTGAAATTGCAAATGTATAATAACTATAGATGGGTACAGGGAAATTCAATTGAATGTTCATACTAATTAATTGTACGAGTATATGTTACTAAAATGAATAAGAAACACATGTGTCACACACGGCATAGAAATCTACAACTTGTATAAATATTTATTGCATTTAACTTATAAAGAGTAATTATTAAGTATTAATGAGTGTTTTTTTTATTTGAAACAAAATTTTTACTTCAATTCATTATCAAAGCTAGTTATTAACCAGAAAGCCAGCATGTTTTACAATTTAATTATGATTATATTTAAAAAAAAAACATGCACCATTTTTGTGTTCATGAATACGCCGCAGTACTTCATGTGCGTTGTTGGTTGCGCGATATGAGTTAAGCGTCTAAGCTAAGTTATGTTTTATCGTCTGAGAGAGATTAATGCGTCACATCCTTTCAAGTTGGGTTTTACCACAGGGAATCTTCACTGTTGTATATATTTTCAGTGTTTGGTTATATATAATTATTAAAATATTTATTTGTAAAAACCTTTCTCTGCAATAAACTTGCTTGAAGAGTTAAGTTCCTCCATAAGTAGTTTTTGTAATTAGGTTAGGTATACTGGATTCTCAAATATTGTATATATAGTTGTCCGACAAAGACGAACCACTTAAAAGTTTATAAATCACAATTAAAGATCTATAGTCACGTGGTTTACATCAACAACCAATGAGGTTGACAATTTTTTCGCCGATTTTTTTCCAAACAAGTAAATGAATGACTTGAATTTATAAGTGTAACAGGGGGATTATTTTGTACATATTAAATATCAGTTAAATAAATACGAGCAGGGATTTTATAAAATATAAAATTCCTGATAAATAGAGGATATTCGCCAATTTTGGTGTAAGATCGATTTATATTTCACCGAGTGAGCTTAGAAAACATATTTTCACGAGTGGCGTAGCCACGAGTGAAAATGTCATTTTCTGAGCTCACAAGGTGAAATATAAATCGATCTTACACCGAAATCGGCGAATTTTCTGTTTCTTTCATGCTGTTCACCTGAAAAATGATGCAAGACTATCTAGATCTACCTGTGCCAGTTCATGGACAGACCGTATGACTCATTATTAATGTGATAGAGCGAAAATAAGTAGTTCCAGTGTGCATAATTTATTGTAATATAATCGTTCATTTCTTAAGACACTACCCATCCAAATTTAATTAATCCATGTTTGTTACATTAAAGAAGTATGAGGGAAAACAATTTTAAACTCGAAAATCGTGTAACAGTTTCCTCACGCGGAAGGAGACAAATGTGTACTGCATGAACAGTCAATGTCAAGGTAAATGTGTTTACGTCTGAGTTGGTCTACGCGAATTTTAAATCAATACAGTTTTTATTGTGATGTCATATTACGCGGTTAAACGGAAGGATTTAAACGATATTATCAAGCGACTGGAAAGTACATGTTTCACAATTATGATATGGATATAAGGATAATGTAAGGAAACACATAGAATCTAGATCTACGCGCTGAAGGGATGTTTCATTGATTTGTCAAAATGGCGAAGACTCAAGAAAGCCGATGATTTTTAGCCAGTTCATTATATCTAATTTATGCACAGATTGGCTTGGATTTATACTAGCCAACCTTTGTATGTACCGTATAATGACTGGATATTCGTCAAATGAATCAACGAATGGAATCCAATGGCAATGCACACGATGCAGCTTTGATACAGTCAACGTTCAGACATGTTTGAGTTTTTCCTCGCTGGATTTGAATGGTGACGTAAGTTATTCTAAGATTTGTATTGTAATGAATTTTCTCATGAAAACCTGTATCAGACTATTCATTAAAAGCGCGAAACTCGCATTTGACCCCAATTATGTACAAAAAATCTCCATTATGCAGTCGCGTGATTGCCGTGTAATCTGGACTGAGCTGTGTCGACTAAATTTGTAGACTTTCGTTTTAAAAATTAGTTAGCAACAGGATATGTTGGATTTGTTTATATCATCTCCTGCTTTAGCATCAACTAATGCATTTGTCACCACTGAACTTGCTTATATGATGTTTGAAAAAGCTCTAGCTTGTCTGTCTCCCTTGAAAAAAGTAGTCCGTCATTTTTTATATTTTCACCGTAGTGAAAATATAAACCGATATTTTCATCGTTTATTTTCATCGTATAACACAGCATTTCATCGTAAAGCATGAAAGAAGAGGGAGTTAATTTCCTAAATATTTAGTTATTAGTTTTGTAATAGTTACTTCCCTTTATAATTATGTTCATAACGTTTTGAAAAAAATTACTAAAGTTTAATTGTGGCGGGTAAATATCATGTTTTTCAGTATTTTTAGACATATTGTCGGACGAAGAAAAGTAATTATGCATTATTTGAATCTTTCATAGTTTTAGCCTGCTGCCAGAATTTGATGAAATTTAAGAGAATGTTTATATTCTAAAGATCACATGACTATATACCCTGATTTAATGTTTTATTGACTTAATTATAGATTTGTGATATGTTTCATATATTTAAATAATCACAGAGGTTGTTATTTATTGATACCAATGAAATATAAAGGCAGTATGGCGGTTTCCGTATTACACCAGCGTTGTTTTTCTTAGACAAACTCGATTGGTATAATTCTAAAGTAAATGCAGTGAATAAAAACTCTTTGCCCTAGCTGGGTTCTCCCGGTCGGGTGGTATAAAAGACACTCAACCGCGTCGCTGAAAGGATCAAACCACTAGCAAGACTGGTTAAAGTGACTATATAGTCACTTACAACTACACAACTCTTCTCTTCTTTAGTTTTCCAGAGAGATGGTCAGGATCTCAGTAAATTAATTGTCCATGCGGAGACTTTTGCGTGAGTTCGTCAAACACCTCTTTTAGTAAATTGGTAGAACAAAAAACATACTCACTGACTTAGAAACAAACCTGTTTCTCTCGATTGGTTGGCGAGACACTCAACCGCATCACTCAAATGTAAACCCAACAGCAAGGCTGAGGGAAGTGACAATGTAGTCATCTTTGCTTTTGTATTTTACATATAGTATCACCAGACAGTATCATAGCTGAGTTTAACTATGTATATCAGTAGTTTTATTCGTTCTTGTTTTCCACAAAACAATATTACGATAAAAATCATCGTAAGTCTATTCTGATCAAGTGTTAGGTTTTTCTAATAGTTATATAAACGTTTTCTGCTTTAGACTCACGCTGAATTTCATCGTAAGATTGATTTTTGAAAATACTCAATGTTTGTAGAACCTGTGCTAACGACCACCTGATCAGTGCAACCACCGATAGACAACAACCACTGTAGATAAACAAAAAAGTTTCTTGAGTTAGGTCTCTGCCTGTTACAACATTTTTGAGTAGTTAGATCTCTGACCTTACCCGGGTCGAAAGTGCAGTTGGTGCCGGGATTTGAAATCTCGTGTCCCGAAGGGGGTATGAATTCAAATCCCACCCGGGGAGGTAATACCTTTCCATAATTAATTTGAAAATAATGTCGATTTTCCTCAATTGTTTAGATTATATAGAGATGTTCCGGCCTTGCGGAAGGGTTGGCGAGTACTTGTTCTAGACAAGGGTCCAGAAAAGCTAAGTTAGATGTGCTGGACGCCGTAAAAAACCTTAATTGTGTTGATACGGCGTTTAACCCAGTTACAAAAACAAGAAGATTTCTGACCTAAAGTCAATGTCACCTCTTACGGATTGTGTGCGAGACAAGCAATGTTGACATTTGCTGTATTGAAGAACCTAATACTGCAGCGTGTTCAGTTACCTTTAACGTTCCAAAACGTTCCTTAACGGAAGTGTCGGAACAACTCATCCCATAGACAACTAAACCCCAGACAACTCAATATCCTATTAACGGATTGAGTTATTCCAACTTTGAGTTGAGTTATGCACGGGTTGAGTTGTCTTCGGGCTGACTTCTCCCGTACCCGTAACGTTAGCTAACAGTAGTTACTGAACACGGGGCTGATACATCTTTAATTTCGTTTGGAACGTGAACTGACCACCTCACATTTTCTGATAGTTGGTGAAGTGAGTAAATTCTAAAATTCAAGTCAACACTTTACAAAGATTGATGGTTTAAAAACCAATACATTGTCTGTATTGTCTTGTTGACCAGGAAGTGTCTTCATTGAGTTGATTAAATAAGTTATTTCAATAGTTTTGACGACCATTTATTAAGTCTTGGGTATCTTTCACATAATTCTTACGATAAAAATCACCATAAGTCAATATTTATAAATTATCTCAGAAAATCTGAGGATCAAAATAGTTAATAATATATTTAAAAGACACACCACTTATTTTGTGTAATATTCCAATAATAAAATAATAATAATAATAAAAAGAATTTCTGCTGATAACTTACGCTGATTTTTGTGGTAAGAATTTTTGAGAAATGATTACTGCAGGTCATACAACATGTATCAGTCAATTTGGGTATAAATAAAAAATAAACAAAACAACAGTTCAGAGTACTTAGCTTTAATATGTCATATATCAAATAAAACATACATGGATATAGTACAATCACTCATACAAAAATAGATTTTACTCACTCATTCTCTCCCGTTATATGCTATACTTACTATTGGCTTTCAAAAAATATTTACAATTTAAATAAACAAGTTCACTGTTCAAACTTAGGTAATAAAAATGTTAAGTGGAAATGAATAAACTAATAAAACAAGCAATTTGCACCATTATCTAAACATACATAGTGCAATCATAACAGAAAACGATGGCCACATCACGTGACCAAATGTAACAAATCTAAACTAACTACCTCAATTCATATCACGTTATGACAAAATATACATGACCATATATCTATAGAATAAGAAAAAAATAGTTTATAAAATGTTGGCAAACTTATAAAAATAGATGATAAAAAGTGCATTATGTATTCCTGTGAACAAACCAACAATAGTATACTCAGTTTGGCGCATTTTGTAATTAAGTAAAACTTGTTGGGAAACTCTGCAAGTATAAACCCTATATATGACTAAAAACTACAAGGTTACTTCGTACCTGAACTAAATACTGTAATCTTTTCACACTTCAACCTCAATTACTTAAACTCATTTATAAAATGTAACATACAACATGATAAAGTAGTATAATGATTTTTTCTTTTAATCTCTGGAAAAGATACATGTATTTACTGTTAGATCAGATAGTAAAATTTTGTGTCCTTTTGCAACGAGAATTATAAAAAATAAGATAATTTAGAATTTCTTTCAACATCAATGAATATGTAATATAGAAAAAGGCGTTGAAATCAAACGAAGAAGTCAAGGTAAGCCTATTAACTCAAAATCATGAAATTTTGTACAATGATAATTTTTTATCTCCACTACAAGCATTGGATACAACAAGATGTTTCCTGTCCTTAGATATTGCTACATAACGAGGACCGAGCATATCTACTTGATGTGATGCTAATACACGACCACATGGTGTAATCTCAATTATACATTTACTGTGGCTACCAACAAATATATGATCATACGGACCTACAGCTACACCACATGGTGCCTGTATCAAATCATGTTTTATAACTACTCTCTCACCTGACCTGATATCATATAAAAAAATAGTATTATCATCTCTATCACAATGTACAACTTTCACCCTTCCACGTATATATGTACAATAGCTAGAGTCTACATGATATTTCTTGTTTGGTAGATTAATATTAACATCACTCTCATCACCAGACAAAGATACAATACGGAAAGGTTTAATGTGATCTATTGTACCAACAAGAAAACTATCATCATTCATCATACTTATAGAAAAATACTGAGCATTCATTTTACATGTTCTATTTAATGTTATATCATTTGTTTTACTTACATTTAGAAAATCTAATCTAATACGACCAGATGTTACTGCCACAACATCATTTGATGCAACAGTAACACATTGAGGATATTCATAAGAAAATTTATAAGAATTCTTCATATTCAGGTTGACATCATATATTAAACACTTGCTGTTGATTACATCAACAGTAACCACTCTACCATCTGGCATGAAAGCCAGGCCAGTGTAGAGTGGTTCTTCAACGTCGTCACCTGACTGTTGTAACTTAATTGAACTTACTAGTTTAAGTGTTGAAGTGTGTGGTAGTTGATATGATATATCTAATGTCTCCGATTCTTGAAATGCTAACAATCTTGATTTGAGATCAAGTAATTGTTTTTAAAAAGGAACAGTTAACTTTAATCATTGACGTCTTGTTATCTAAAGAGGTTGAATTTTTTATGGCTTGTTGTACTTCTTTGACCATTTCACGTTCTGTGATGAATTGTTCTGCAGGAGTTCCTGTATTCATTATGAAATCAATGGTTCTTATGTGTTTCTTCAAGGACTTGATCTGTTCTTCACATTTGGCTTTCTTCTTTGCTAAATCTTTCTTGGTAGTGTTGCTGTATGCTATGGCATAAGTAAGGACGGCTTTGGTAAAATCATCAAATATTTGTATCAAGCGAGTTTTCATATCTTTCAACTTGTCAGATAGAGTTTGAATATCGTCTGATAAACGCGCGTTAGCTTCATCTAAAAGTTCTGTAACTTGGTTTGTTGTGTCCATGGCTGCAACTAATTCATTTTTTAATTTCTCACACCCACCATGCCCGTCCTTGCATTGAATGTCAACTATACTTTCACATTTCTTATGACTTATAATTGCACACTTGCTGCATAAAAATGCATCATCCTTTTGACAATAGTACTCATAGGGTTTACTATGTGTGGCACACATAAATCTTATTATTTCCACGTCATCGCCATCGACAGATGAAACGTGATATTGTCCTTCTTCGACACTAACTAGTTTATGGTCACTCATAAACGCGTAATTCTCATGAATGGCAGAACACTGATGACATTGATATTCATTACATGTGCTACAATAAATATCTGCTAAACTTTTAATGTTTTTTCTTAAACATGGCTGACACTGTTGCAGATCACAAGTATCACTGTCGGCTCTTGCTTCAGCCATGTTGGATAATGATTGAACTGCTTAAATTATATATAAATGTTATCTTTTTTATAAGTTCCAAAAATTAACAATTAGTCCAGTTTTAGTATTAAGATATTTTGTGACTTAAACTTCATAAAATCACTTCATCCGAACTTGTCAAAAATTACGTTTCATATGAACCAAGCACTCTCCGTGGGTGTTACTTTGTGTGATCGATACTTCCGCTTAGATACATTCAGATATGTGAAACTATTGGTTGATTACTTAGGATCAAGTTCAAATGTACAGTTGAACCTCTAACGAATGGTTTCACCTGAAGAGTGGTATATTTGTATTTTTGTATACATAATGTGTTTAATGTCAAACGAACGACACTTAAATGGAGCGGTAAACGGAAGTTGTGATTCATATTCTTTAGACCGACATACATAACATAAACCGTTATATGCTGTCATAAAGAACTGCCCTAACGCCATAGGTTATTGAGCACAGGCTGGAGCCTGCGCTCTTTTATGGAATGTGTTTTGAATACGTCTGTACATGCGGAACTTTTCGGCTGTTACTGCCTATTAACTGTCCAACGCACTTTTCTCAGATAACCACGGGCCGTTATTGAGCATTAACATCAAAATCTTGATTTTCATTACAAACAAACGGAAGGCATTTGGTCATTCGTAAAAGACGTGATTTTAATCGAAAAACTATGTTAATATATTGGTTACAGTTGTTTATAACTTAAGAATCGATCGGATTTTCTTATTAAACCAAATAAGTAAAGTGGTTATATATTCGGACAAAAATGTCAGTTATGACTGAAAAGGAATTTTGGCCAAAACAAAGTTAATAATGATAAGACTAAAACACGTACGTCGTCTTTGTAATCATACAGTTGGATCAGAGGCATGGCTAAATACCAAGTTCTAGGTTTGTGAATTTTCACAAAATTGTTATATCCGACAAGTGATTTTGTACATTGTATGTAACGGGCTTTGATATTGCTTTGTATGCGGAAAATTTCGGCTGTTACTGCCTAATAACGGTCAAACTCACTGTTCCCATGGGAAATTTAGGTTAGACTAAAGCACGTACGTACTTTTGTGACAATACGGCTTGACACGGAATCTTGGCTTTTGGGTTAACGTACTGTTATATCTGGCGTGTTTTTGCAAACGTTTCATTTACTGAGCATTTATATGTACATTATGTTTTAAAGAAGTTTCTCAAAAATATAATAATATATTCTGTATAAAACTGTTTAAGGTATTTTTTGGGGACAGTCTAAGTCACTGGCGAAGGGACTGGCACAATATACAACAAAGGATTTTTAGACCATCACTTATTACGGTCCTATTATATATAGTACATTTATATAAGCGTTTAAGTTTTAGTAATCATAAATAAAATGAATCACTTATGATAATTATCACTTATAGAGAATAGCAGGCTTAAGCAGTAGTTTCATGTTATTAATGTTTGCTCTTTTTGATGCTTTGCATCAATATTTTCTTGTCACAACATTTAACTTGATTTGATGCCATCTTTTAGTGTTAACGAACAGTCCTCAAACTCGTTAAATACGCACACATATAATATTATGTCAACAAACACAATTAAGAATCGGTCACGTATACATTACCGTGTACGAGTTATAACTATACTTTCATTATAATATTCAAAATGGGCTCGTATTATCAAGCGTCTTACGATCATTTTAGTCGTATATCATTCTATATTATATTGACCAATGATTTTCAATCATGTAAGGCAGTTGTCAGTCACTGACGAAAATATGCGCTAACTAGTTGGTTTACAGCTGAATCCAGAGATTTAGCCTTTCCAGGACCAGTGAGTAGGTTGACTGGCCGCCGTTATATGACCTATATAATGTGTTTCTACGGCGTTAAACCAAACAAAAAAACAACAACAAAAAGGCATGAAATTAATCGTAATTTCAATACTATTTTTGCAGCGATTGAGATACACTGTACACTTCCGGTTTAATCGTGACGCATTAGTCGGATTAAACTCCTCGAGACTTTTCCAATACCTTGTCAATGAAGCGCGCCAAATTAAAACCCAATCGAAACGCACCGCCTAGATAAACATATACGCTACCCAAGTCTTATAAAAAGAATATATACGTAGTTAAAATAGTCCATGGAACCAGGTAAAGTTAAATCGGAAGTCAGTTGTGTCGTTGAATGACTGCAAACTAGTGATACTAAGGTAAACATGAATTTTTTGAAAATGGTATTAGATACAAACGTGAAACTTTGCATGATGTTAGAAAAATGTTTTATCTTTAAATATACGAGATCATTTTTTTAACATAAGTCGAATTGAAGAAAAATGGTTAGGGTTGTACACACTGTAGAATACGTTCAATACCATATATAAGGTAGTGCACAGTTATGCATGCTCATGGAACTATAATATAGAGACGTACGCATTATTTTATGATCATTAGATATGGACTCTGGTCCCAGTGGATGATATCATCACATTTGGTGTAGGAGAACTTTGACTTTGACAAAGGCTTAACAAATTATTTGTTCATATATTTGTGAATTAATTGTTTATGCTGTCATTACTAATTTGCTACATTTCAACAAATTATACAAACATATACACAATGTATAAATTAAAATTTAATTGTACCACATTACGAGGGTTATAACAATTAAAATGGATTGATTTTATATTATGTGCATTAAAATTTAAAGCATGTATCAATAAGGGATATATGACATATTTTCGTTGTGCTGCGAAAAAATATGTATCCTTTTAAGTCAGGAGCATTTAACCTCAATTATAAACATGTTTCTGCTCAATATGGAGTTATTGGTTTAGAAGACAATATAATAATATTTCTATGATACAGGTAGATTTTCACCCGGGTAGTTTCAACCTTCCATGAAATTTTACAACAATGTCAATATTTCTGTATTAATAAGATGTATGGAGAATTAGTTGGTCTAGTGAAAGGGTGTGTATGTATTTGTTATTGTCAAGGATCCAGGAAAATAAGGTTTGATGAGCGAAGCAATTCTTTGCTCTTCAATTTTGGAGGAAACTATCAATATCCAGTGAAGTTACTGTGTTTGGACATGGTTTTAAACCAAACAAAAAGAAAGTATTTTATTATTAGCTCAGTCCCATTATCTGGATTACCTCCCCTCCATTTGCATCATTTTCTTTATCCCAATTGTAACAATTTCTCTTCTCAATTTTTTTCTCCACCGCACTTTTCTTCACTCTATTTTTAGCATTAGCTCCGTTGTTTTTGCAGTATTTACTCCACATGATTTGTAGTATTATATCCACTCCATTTAAAATGTTAGCTCCGCTCCATTTGCCAGTGAATAATTTTGATGTTATATGCAGATTGAAACAAGGAAATTAATATAGACATTGTTATCGATATCATCTTTTATATCTTGATATACACAATGCCTTGATACTTAAACTTTAGATTGTTGACGTACATTTTAATGACTGCATCCTATTTCGACTGATTTAAGTACCATGATAATAAATTTGTCCACGTAAATACTTGTGAATAATGTCCTTGTTTTTAATTTTGCAAAGAAGTATAGATTTAATGTTCTGTATGGGATAGTCAAGGATAAGCCATGACCTTACCGATTGTCATCTTAAAGCAACTTGCTCATGAAGATGGTTATTATTCTTGGTACTTTCAAGTTTCCTATCAGCCTCTGTGATTGTGTAAAATATTGAATACCTTTAAAATATTAACTGTATGTTTATGTACAACAATCTTATTACTAATTGAAATCTCAAATACCATAGTTGTGAACGAAACTTAATCGGGGTATAGGTAGATTTCAGCATAGAAAAATGCTTAGCTATCTAGGTCAATCGTCAAAGGGAGCAAACGGGCACTATAGCTTATGTTACAATTCTGCAGTTATTTGATCTAAATTATCTTTTGAAATTCTAAATTATGTCATATGATCATTCAGAAAGTAAGGGATTTCGTATGAATGAAACAAGAAACCTAGCTTCCCTCCTGTGTATACCTAGTCAACACTAATGATTCAATCTTAACTTATGTTATTTAGATGGAAAGTAAAGGTAAGAGTATGCGTATATAAATGGAATACAAAACTATTTGACAACCATGAAAAAAATGAACGAAAATAACTGAAACGTCACCTTTCATATATTCATATTAATTATATATTTTATTGCCAACAGCGTTACTGTTTTTTTTTTCTTGAGACTGTCGATATCATACAAGTGACATATAACACAAAAAGATAAACTACATAATGGTTTAGACTAACATGTACTGAAACTTTTAGGAGAGGTTTAGGTTTCTCACTAGCAACACAGCTTAATTCATTTGAGCTAGAGAAAATTCTTGCAACAGTTCACTCAATCCAGTTGTAATGTTCACTTTGAGGATCATGTTTAGTATAATTCTGTGAAAAAGAAGCTTTCGAGGGAAGGTTGTTTACAGGAATATAAATATCAAGTACATAAATTATGATAGATAAGTGGACAGATGTCCTCTTATTGTTCAAAATCTTGGAAATGATAGGATTATTATTCATGGAAAGAATAGATCGATAAAGAAAGTTAAGAAGTAGAATTCCTGGAATACAAATTTGACCATCAGCGCAAAACTAGTTTACATGTAATAATAATTATAAGACTTGTTGTACACTGGCCAATTGATGTTTCGGCACAAAACTAATATACATACACTGGGGTCCAAAAGTTTCTTTACACATTTTAAATTTTGATGTTGTTGGAACATATTTCGATGTATTTAAAATGTTGTTAATAGTTTTACAACTAATGTGCAGTTTACCATTAATTGTCAATTATATTCATTAATGCATTAAAATTATTAAAATATACAATAAAAATATAAAACATAATGTGTCAGTAATAGTTTTGCCATTAAAGAAATAGAATAATAATATGAAAAAAATCATGTGTAAAGAAACTTTTGGATCCCAGTGTATATCTTCAGTTACATATAGTTAGACTAGTATTACACTGACAACACGATGATTCAGCTAAAAAAAATCAACATGTTTCTTAATTTAGTTTTGTGTTTATCCATTTATTCACTACCTGTGAGATGCCGCTGCCTTGCATGCAATAAATGAGCCTCGTTTGATATTTGGATAATCAGTGTAGTCCAAAGACGATACGTTGATAATGATTATTGACAAAAATCCAATTTCTAAACAATATTAAAATAGAACTAACTGATCATAATTTTACACGTATATTTAGATTCAGACAAGAAATTATGGTTATTGTATAGGATGGGTATAAAATAATTCAGTATTGAAGAAAGAGTTTCTTGCAAATTTCAAATCATAACTTCAAAGGTTGTTCGGCTACCACGGCTGTACCAGAGTGTGGGACATAGAGCAAGCCTATCACTTGGAAATTCTAATTGCTATACGAATTCCCTATTTATATGGTCAGTTGTGTTAACATGCTCTTGAAGAATGTCATAGAGATGACATAGACTTGAAACTCATGACTTCAAGTTAAAAAAAGTTTCTATATTCCTGCATATGCAATTTAAGTCATAAAATATTCAAATATGATTAATAAATTTATTTCACTAAAAATAGATAAACTTCCCTGACCTATTGCGTTCTCATAGTTTGTAAACAGGAAATGAGATTCACGTTTGAAGTGTTTGTAAAGGAAAGCAGGACACTAATTGTTTGTACATGTATATTGAATTAGATTTGTATCGGTTGAATAATTTTAAACGACTGTTTTCAGTATTTTGTTATCGTTTGTATTTAATACGGTCTTGAATCATCTTACTCACTGTTCCTGGAAAGGCTATATCGTTAGATTTATCTGTTGACAAATTTTTAGGTGTATACTTCCTCGATTACTGACAATTTGTAGGAGAAACAATGGCCGAAGAAATTATTTCATGACCAAACTCCACGAAATTATGCCCCTCCTGAAAATCGAACCTATAACCACTCGATCGGTATATTTGGATGCTACCGACTGAGTTGAGCCGGACGGTTTTTATTACTTTTACTGCAGTCTTTAATCTGGATTTAACATCGTTTAACAACATATCACATCACATCAATACTGTAAATCTAATTTAACAGGGAGAGTTACTCATTGTATGACTGGAAATCGAACGAGAGTAACCTGCTTCATTTGCTTTTTTACTTTAAATTTCGGTTTAAAGTCTGTGTTAATATACATGTTCTTAATTTGGTTCTTTACCTTGGAGCGAGGTTAATTCATATATAAAACATTTTTTTCTTCTTATTTCTTCTAACACAATAATTACTTCAATAACTTTTTTGTCACCAAGCAAAACTACGATTAAAATAATCAGTTGTCAATTTAATGAACTTGTACCAAAAGGTGCAAATTTTCAGGTATAAAAAATATTGTGAACCATGATGCAACACAACATTTGTCGTGGATTCACGATGAGGCGGAGTCCAATTAACTTTTCTCCGACGGAGTCCAATTAACTTTAATTAATCCATTAATCCATGCTCCGGCGGAGCTCAGTATGTTATATAAACTCCAGTTTTTTGTAGCCGGTGGTTCAGATTTATTAAGTTTTTTGTGTTGTTAACATGTACGTTGTACTATGCATTATATTTACAAAGTATGGAATTAAATTTAAGTAAATTGGAAAGTTTATAATAATAAAATCTCCGATGTGGTGGATTTGTTTGAATTTTTACAATTTAAAGAAGTTCGCCAAACATTGACGATTTGACTTTTTGACTTACGTCGACTTTTATCGTAAGCTTTTTGTACAAAAAGTGTCAATATTAACATATTAGTGAACAAAACAGTTTCATGGCATACAACTATGTAGATTTCACCATGTTTGATTTTTAGTGAACGAGCTTATTGCTTATATTGCTTTCAATTTGAAAACAGTTTCATAAGAAATCATGTCAGTTTCACAATTTTCTACGTTTTAGTGATTTTATTTGCTGATTTCAAATAAATGTTCACTTTTTGATACGGCTGTTGAAGTAACTTTACACAGACCTATTACAGTGTGCACCTTATTTCTTCCTCTAAATTTATCAATATCTGTTGAAGAAGGTGTTTTCGAAAAAATTCAGCTCAACATTTGACGCAGACAGTTTGTTTCAAACCAATCTGGTCTTCCCATCAAGTACTGTCAATGATATTGTTTTACTATCTGTTATGTTTAAAGTACAAGATGTTGTGTCAATCATTTGATTAATACAAGTTTTAATACAGTTTTATTTCCTAAAAGCGCCAATACCCTTGGTCAGTTGTATATTTTACTGACTTCTAACTACAAACATTATCGTAAGTCAATTTTATGAATCAGTGATATCAGACTTTAGGCTGGTCACTAAACGATGTACAATGGTCATCTCTTCAACAAAAACGTCAGGATGTCAAAGTCACTATGATATGCAGGATACACCTGGTTGACATTCCCTGTATTGTTAAAGTTTAATCAACTGTCAGTGGTATATACATTAACATCGGCTAGCTCTGTTGGTAGCGTGCATGTCTACTGATAGAGGGGTCATGCGCTTGATTCCTTGACGAGGCATACATTCGTGGAGTTTGGTCATGAAATAATTTTGATGGCCATTAGCTCTCCTACCATTATTTCTAAATCATGTAGGACAAGTCTCAGTTCCTGGCTAAAGTATATACTAGAAACTGGTTAATATTAAAATCCAGAGATTTAGCCTTTCCAGGAACGGTGAGAAGGTTGACAAACCGAATTGATATGACCTATACAATGTGTTACTATAGTTTGATTTTATTCGGCGAGCCGTGACAGGTTGGATGAGTCTAATCATAACCATGACGATAGGTATAACCGGTAAATACTACACTAAAATCAATACAAACTATAATATCTCAAGTATATATGCACGATATAATAATTCAAAATCATTGTTCAAAATAGCGCAGTCGGCAACGAGTCAGAAACATAATTATGTCCAATGCATAAATTTTACTGCAGTGGTTCGAACCTCACCGCCTCCACATTTTTAATCTATTATTAAATTCATGTATAGTTGTCCGTATCATATAATGATTCTTGTGCTATAATTTGATTTTGTTTAATTTCTATTTGTTTTATTTCCTTGGTTCTTTATTTTTAATATCCTCAATTTACATTGTACAGAATGAGAACACATTTATATTATACATTCGGCTTCAAATGCAGTGGCTGAAAAGAAATCAAACTAGGATACAATCGAACGAATGTGCCAAAGTTACATGCATCCCATTTCACTTCTCTTTCTTATAAAATGCATGTGCATAGAATCATTTCTATAAGACGCGGTCGAGACAGTTAAGTGTATGACATTAAAGTAATAACTAAGCACAAACTCAGGCAAATATGCATATTCTATTTTATATACATTTGGCTTCGTGCTGCACAGAGATTTCGAGCTGTACGTTTCCATGTTTGCAAAAAAATAAAAAATGAAAATAATGAAAAAAGAATAAAGGATACTAAGCAGGATTCGAACCCGGTGTCATTCTATAAATAGACGGTGAAGATATCACCTTTATACTAAGACGCATAACGATCAACCAATCATCCGCAATTTACTTCCGCGTCAAGTAGTTCCGTGTATGAATACAAGAAATATCAAAGAAAATCGTTATTGTTAATTACTTTGTTGTCATTTTTTCGCCAAATGTAAAATAATGACCGCTTATAGCTACAGGAATATTAACCTATGTATACTAAGTACTTTTAAACCTCTGTAGGTATATGTACATAGTTAAACCGTGTACTCTACTCTCGATTTCAAATTATTGTGTAAAGAATGACAGATGTAAACACGTTATGATGAAAGTTTAACTTCCAGTTAAAAAGTTTAATTTGATGAGGATAGTTGGTTGGATAGTCAAATCTTATTGAGTAGACACAAAATTCATACTCAATTTGTTCAGTTTACTTGAAGGGGGGAAATTGTTAAAATGTAAACATTGCCACGTGCTTTCATGTAAATAAACAGTTTACCCGTGATGCGCGGCGTCTCCGTACAAAGGTCAGTCAGACCGTTCGTGTACAGAATGACCCGGGGTAACAAAAGCAATGTCTATCAATCCAAATGTCTTACGGCCACGACTATTGGGTCACTTTGATCAAATTTGAATAATTATGATTAAGGCAGTAATCAGTTGGTTGGTTAATAAGCTGTGTTACCTTTTTGTAGGAATATTCCAAAAATCTATAAATACAAAAGTGCAGTCACGGCTCACCGGATAAAATCGGACTATACGTCGTTAAACCCGACGAAATTATTGTATTAAACAATCGAAATATCTCGGCTATTCATGTGAATAATCTTGGCAGGTTCTTGGGGTCCGGCAAGTAAATGTTGTTTTTTTACTATACTTACGCATGGCAAGGCACGGGCGAAGAATGTAACGGTTATGCAGAATCGTACATAAACACACATGGTTTTGTAAACTGAATTTTAAATGTATACATGTAACTAGATATATGTTCGGCGATATCAATGAATGCGTGTTTCAAATTTATGGTTTAAAACAAAACATAAATCATAGCCTATACACGAGCCGCTAAATGTTTAAAAAAATGGCGTCTTAATATGTCTGAGGCTGATCGTAGAGAATGGCCGAGGAGGTCCAAATATTGTCCAAAGATGATTTTTATAAATAATAAAACAATTTAATATGCGCATGCGCAAATATGACGTCATAAAGTTATATTTAGATATATTTCTTTATTTGTTTCAGTCCAAATTATTTCATGTACATACAAAAACTCCACCATAATAACTAATCAACATAACAACAAAAAGAAACAACAAAAAACAACAACAATAACATTACATATCGTCGTAGAATAACTATGGTGACATTCTCGTGTTTATGTTTTTGTAGCAATGCTTTTTTAGAAACAAGTCAATATTTATCAACAAATTCTGTTTGTAGCATTGCTGCAATAAACCACAAAAACGAAATGCATTTATATATGCATTTATTTGTCTTTATCGTAGCCACATAGATCGACCTGACGATTATATATATAAGTTTTACAAAAAATAAACCGGAAGTAGTATCATATACACTTCCGATGTTTTAATAAACTATTACTAAGTCTCGTTTCTTTTACATTTAAGTGAATATTTTATTTGAAATTCTATGGACTTTCCGTTCAAATAATCATAAAATGAGATTTAAGGAAAATCGTCGAATAATTCTGAAATAATGCTCCCACCGGAAGTAGAGAAGTCTCGTCGGCCACGTGACGTTACGTGACTTACAAAATAATACAATAATTAAATAATGGCATTCTAATGTCAAATAAATAAATTAGATAAAATAAATATTTCGATCTTAAAGAGTAAATACAATTCTAGCAATATGCAAATTATGGTATAAAATCAGTAACTAAAACTGTTTTATGGCAGCTTAGTTATTCTTGAAATAGTTTTATTTGTTTGTACAATACATTTCTAACATTTTTACCGAGTTAGATATTTAAATAATGTCAACATAGATATTTTATTGACACTTATCGATAAAAATGGCTTACTAGACTTAGCTATATGGAAAAAAAGCCATCAAGCTGTTAAAGGCATAATTGTGCGCTAATAGCAGCCACAATCATTTGAATGATGAAACCGGTATATAAAAATAGAAGTTTGAACAAGTAGTATCTAGAACTATCTGTGGTGAGATGGATCACGTATAGTACTGTTGTCAGATTATATATAATCTTCGAATGTTACCATGAGCATGGCGTCACATTAACAAACATGACGTCACAGCAACAAACATGACGTCAAAACAACAAACATGATGTCATAACAGCAAACATGACGTCTAAGCAACAAAAATGAGTCACAGCAACAAACATGACGTCAAAACAACAAACATGATGTCACAAAATCAAACAGGACGTCACAGCACCGACCTTGACGTCCCAGCAACAAACATGACGACGTTACAACAATAAACATGACGTCACAACAACAAACATGACATCACAACAGCTAACATGACGTCACAACAACTAACATGACATTACAACAATAAACATGACGTCACATCTACAAACATGACATTACAACAATAAACATGACGTCACAACAACTAACATGACATTACAACAATAAACATGACGTCACAACAACTAACATGACGACGTTACAACAATAAACATGACGTCACATCTACAAACAAACGCACAAACAAATCTGGACAAACGGTAGTATCTATCAGTAACTCCTTTACATACGCAAAAATGTCGTATTGAGTCTGAATCAAACTTGCGAAATGTTTACAATAAACATTTAGATCTTTTCGCAAAATATCTTACTACAAAAATCAACGTAAGTTCAAATCCGAGAACAAGTATGAAAAACTTATTCCTATTAGCTCGAAATTGACGTGTGCTGTGTTTATCATTCATGACAGATTACCCATCTAGAGTACCTTTTAAAATTAGTTTTTTTTGTGACAATTTCATGCATTTGACTTACGACTGGTTTTTATCTTAAGACAATTGTGAATGAGACTATAAATATGGCACAGTCTATCTACGGCCAGAAAACTACCACAGCACAACGATATTTCTCTTAAACTGGAAAAAATCACTTATCAGCCGCTTCGTTCTCTTCCCCGCCACCGGAAGAACCGCTACCCCAGCTGAAACGAAGGCGGGAAAATAGATTATCCATGCCGCCCCCTCCGCCCCTTGGGTTATGCCCATTACCCCAAAACATCCCTTGGTTTCCACTACTTCCTGAGTTTCTACCCCAACTGTTCGAACGTCCCCATACATTTCTAAGATTTGGAGTTCCCATTAAAAAAAGTTCACTCATTGCGGGCGGTCCACCATTCGGTGTTGGACTTGGTGGCATTGGCAACGGCGGCAGATGCCAATGTGTTCCGCTCCAGTCAGGTGCCTGCTTTCCTGGTGCCGGTGTTGTTGAGGTAGTCGCGGCCACCGCGAGATTTCTTAAACGAGATTTCAATTCAGAAGCCCACGCGATTTCTGTCATTTTCTTTAAATGTTCTTGTTGCGACTGAACATTTGATGGGTCCATAGGAGCTAATGTAAAATCCTTCGATGGGGAGGGGAATTGGGAAAAGGTAACGCCCACCAAGGTTTTTGGGGCGGAGTCTGGGTTGTTGTCCCGTCTTCTGCTTCATATTCGTCGGCTTCTTCAGTTGTCATGGGTTTGTTTGTCGTTCCCCACGCATAAAGCATTTGTTGTTGTCGTAGTAAAGCCATTGTTGCAGCGCTGCTTGGAGATTGTTGCGTAGGCATGACGACACATCCGCACTGGCAGACAGAATAAATGCATCCCGTAGAAACGCACATACCAACACACCAGGCGCTTATAGAGTCCATAGTTACAAACAAATCTTTACCTCTGCATTGGAACTTTGGGGATGTAGGAATGCACTCCTCTTTTGGAGCAGCTGTCGTGGTGAGCGGTGTTGTTTTCACGGTGGTAGTGGTCGGTTGTGGCGTCGTTGTCGGCGGAGTTGTCCGTTGTGATTCTATAAGCTGTTTTAAACTTTTTAGAATGTCAGCTGCTGAGGGCTCCATGTTTTTCACTTCACTGGTTGTCATAGCAACAGGGATAATGTCATTATTGTTACCAGGGCTTTGATGCTTACTATCTGAAACTATTGGGTTTATATTTGAACTTTTTTTCAGGAACATTTTGAACACTCTTAATGGTCGTTAAAACCTAGATCTAACTTGTTGAGAATTTATTTGGCCGCAGATTTAGCTATTAAGTCCGTCGTGTCAACACTAGGTGAGATTGCCTTCGAATCTAACTTCGAAATTTTCTTAACAGAAATTCCACCAAGATCGTTGCCGGCTACATAGGGGGGACATTCCAACCTCGTTGCCACCAGCAAGACTGTCGGAAAGTAGGACATCATTTAGATTCAATCCAGTCTGTGAAGGATCTAATGACGACGGTAGTTTTGAAATATTGTCTTGTTTAAATGTCGTTTCGCCAGTTTTACTTTTTCTTTGCAACTTAGTTCTCCGTGATTTAAGAACATTTATAAGAGCACGTTTTGGAATAGCGATGGCTCGTGCGTTCTTTCCATGGCCGTTCTTAACTTTTATTATCGTATCCTTTTCAGTTTTAGTACTTAAAGTATTAGAATCAGAATTTGCAGCAACCAGTGTCGGTTTCACGGTAACTCTTGTCATTGGAAGTTTAGCCACTTCCGGTGGCAATGTGTTTCCAACATGATTTGGTGTTTCAACAACAGGAACGGCTGATTTTTCAATCAGAAGTGAAACAATTCTTTAAGCTATAGATTTTGTCATCGGGGATGTAGTGGTTGATGATTGAGCTGTGGAAATGGTGGTTTTCGGTCGTGGAGTCGTCGTTGTTGTTGTTGTTGTTGTTGTGGTTGGAGGAAGGTCGTCCCATTCGATCTCTTCATTCTCCTCTTCGCCGAGCATCGAAGCCTGGGTTGGTTCGAGCACTTGACTTGTCAACAGCTGAGCCAGCTTATCAACTGTAGTGGTTACAACAGTAGGGTAAGGAATGTCCGGTGAGTCGGTGGATTCACCACCTAGGAGCATACGATGTATAAGTGATTGGAAGGAATTGACGTGATGAACGGGTGCCATATTGGCAAGTTGTATTGTATGTACAGGAACTGCAATAGCTGTAAAATGAACATTGTTCACAGACACTGCGTTGGCAATATTTGTGACCGCCACATTCGTGTGGTGGATAGTGTTTACAGGCACTGCGTTGGCAATATCAGTGGCCGCCACATTTGCGTGGTGGATAGTGTTTACAGGCACTGCGTTGGCACTGAATTTTAAATGTATACATGTAACTAGATATATGTTCGGCGATATCAATGAATGCGTGTTTCAAATTTATGGTTTAAAACAAAACATAAATCATAGCCTATACACGAGCCGCTAAATGTTTAAAAAAATGGCGTCTTAATGTGTCTGAGGCTGATCGTAGAGAATGGCCGAGGAGGTCCAAATATTGTCCAAAGATGATTTTTATAAATAATAAAACAATTTAATATGCGCATGCGCAAATATGACGTCATAAAGTTATATTTAGATATATTTCTTTATTTGTTTCAGTCCAAATTATTTCATGTACATACAAAAACTCCACCATAATAACTAATCAACATAACAACAAAAAGAAACAACAAAAAACAACAACAATAACATTACATATCGTCGTAGAATAACTATGGTGACATTCTCGTGTTTATGTTTTTGTAGCAATGCTTTTTTAGAAACAAGTCAATATTTATCAACAAATTCTGTTTGTAGCATTGCTGCAATAAACCACAAAAACGAAATGCATTTATATATGCATTTATTTGTCTTTATCGTAGTCACATAGATCGACCTGACGATTATATATATAAGTTTTACAAAAAATAAACCGGAAGTAGTATCATATACACTTCCGATGTTTTAATAAACTATTACTAAGTCTCGTTTCTTTTACATTTAAGTGAATATTTTATTTGAAATTCTATGGACTTTCCGTTCAAATAATCATAAAATGAGATTTAAGGAAAATCGTCGAATAATTCTGAAATAATGCTCCCACCGGAAGTAGAGAAGTCTCGTCGGCCACGTGACGTTACGTGACTTACAAAATAATACAATAATTAAATAATGGCATTCTAATGTCAAATAAATAAATTAGATAAAATAAATATTTCGATCTTAAAGAGTAAATACAATTCTAGCAATATGCAAATTATGGTATAAAATCAGTAACTAAAACTGTTTTATGGCAGCTTAGTTATTCTTGAAATAGTTTTATTTGTTTGTACAATACATTTCTAACATTTTTACCGAGTTAGATATTTAAATAATGTCAACATAGATATTTTATTGACACTTATCGATAAAAATGGCTTACTAGACTTAGCTATATGGAAAAAAAGCCATCAAGCTGTTAAAGGCATAATTGTGCGCTAATAGCAGCCACAATCATTTGAATGATGAAACCGGTATATAAAAATAGAAGTTTGAACAAGTAGTATCTAGAACTATCTGTGGTGAGATGGATCACGTATAGTACTGTTGTCAGATTATATATAATCTTCGAATGTTACCATGAGCATGGCGTCACATTAACAAACATGACGTCACAGCAACAAACATGACGTCAAAACAACAAACATGATGTCATAACAGCAAACATGACGTCTAAGCAACAAAAATGAGTCACAGCAACAAACATGACGTCAAAACAACAAACATGATGTCACAAAATCAAACAGGACGTCACAGCACCGACCTTGACGTCCCAGCAACAAACATGACGACGTTACAACAATAAACATGACGTCACAACAACAAACATGACATCACAACAGCTAACATGACGTCACAACAACTAACATGACATTACAACAATAAACATGACGTCACATCTACAAACATGACATTACAACAATAAACATGACGTCACAACAACTAACATGACATTACAACAATAAACATGACGTCACAACAACTAACATGACGACGTTACAACAATAAACATGACGTCACATCTACAAACAAACGCACAAACAAATCTGGACAAACGGTAGTATCTATCAGTAACTCCTTTACATACGCAAAAATGTCGTATTGAGTCTGAATCAAACTTGCGAAATGTTTACAATAAACATTTAGATCTTTTCGCAAAATATCTTACTACAAAAATCAACGTAAGTTCAAATCCGAGAACAAGTATGAAAAACTTATTCCTATTAGCTCGAAATTGACGTGTGCTGTGTTTATCATTCATGACAGATTACCCATCTAGAGTACCTTTTAAAATTAGTTTTTTTTGTGACAATTTCATGCATTTGACTTACGACTGGTTTTTATCTTAAGACAATTGTGAATGAGACTATAAATATGGCACAGTCTATCTACGGCCAGAAAACTACCACAGCACAACGATATTTCTCTTAAACTGGAAAAAATCACTTATCAGCCGCTTCGTTCTCTTCCCCGCCACCGGAAGAACCGCTACCCCAGCTGAAACGAAGGCGGGAAAATAGATTATCCATGCCGCCCCCTCCGCCCCTTGGGTTATGCCCATTACCCCAAAACATCCCTTGGTTTCCACTACTTCCTGAGTTTCTACCCCAACTGTTCGAACGTCCCCATACATTTCTAAGATTTGGAGTTCCCATTAAAAAAAGTTCACTCATTGCGGGCGGTCCACCATTCGGTGTTGGACTTGGTGGCATTGGTAACGGCGGCAGATGCCAATGTGTTCCGCTCCAGTCAGGTGCCTGCTTTCCTGGTGCCGGTGTTGTTGAGGTAGTCGCGGCCACCGCGAGATTTCTTAAACGAGATTTCAATTCAGAAGCCCACGCGATTTCTGTCATTTTCTTTAAATGTTCTTGTTGCGACTGAACATTTGATGGGTCCATAGGAGCTAATGTAAAATCCTTCGATGGGGAGGGGAATTGGGAAAAGGTAACGCCCACCAAGGTTTTTGGGGCGGAGTCTGGGTTGTTGTCCCGTCTTCTGCTTCATATTCGTCGGCTTCTTCAGTTGTCATGGGTTTGTTTGTCGTTCCCCACGCATAAAGCATTTGTTGTTGTCGTAGTAAAGCCATTGTTGCAGCGCTGCTTGGAGATTGTTGCGTAGGCATGACGACACATCCGCACTGGCAGACAGAATAAATGCATCCCGTAGAAACGCACATACCAACACACCAGGCGCTTATAGAGTCCATAGTTACAAACAAATCTTTACCTCTGCATTGGAACTTTGGGGATGTAGGAATGCACTCCTCTTTTGGAGCAGCTGTCGTGGTGAGCGGTGTTGTTTTCACGGTGGTAGTGGTCGGTTGTGGCGTCGTTGTCGGCGGAGTTGTCCGTTGTGATTCTATAAGCTGTTTTAAACTTTTTAGAATGTCAGCTGCTGAGGGCTCCATGTTTTTCACTTCACTGGTTGTCATAGCAACAGGGATAATGTCATTATTGTTACCAGGGCTTTGATGCTTACTATCTGAAACTGTTGGGTTTATATTTGAACTTTTTTTCAGGAACATTTTGAACACTCTTAATGGTCGTTAAAACCTAGATCTAACTTGTTGAGAATTTATTTGGCCGCAGATTTAGCTATTAAGTCCGTCGTGTCAACACTAGGTGAGATTGCCTTCGAATCTAACTTCGAAATTTTCTTAACAGAAATTCCACCAAGATCGTTGCCGGCTACATAGGGGGGACATTCCAACCTCGTTGCCACCAGCAAGACTGTCGGAAAGTAGGACATCATTTAGATTCAATCCAGTCTGTGAAGGATCTAATGACGACGGTAGTTTTGAAATATTGTCTTGTTTAAATGTCGTTTCGCCAGTTTTACTTTTTCTTTGCAACTTAGTTCTCCGTGATTTAAGAACATTTATAAGAGCACGTTTTGGAATAGCGATGGCTCGTGCGTTCTTTCCATGGCCGTTCTTAACTTTTATTATCGTATCCTTTTCAGTTTTAGTACTTAAAGTATTAGAATCAGAATTTGCAGCAACCAGTGTCGGTTTCACGGTAACTCTTGTCATTGGAAGTTTAGCCACTTCCGGTGGCAATGTGTTTCCAACATGATTTGGTGTTTCAACAACAGGAACGGCTGATTTTTCAATCAGAAGTGAAACAATTCTTTAAGCTATAGATTTTGTCATCGGGGATGTAGTGGTTGATGATTGAGCTGTGGAAATGGTGGTTTTCGGTCGTGGAGTCGTCGTTGTTGTTGTTGTTGTTGTTGTGGTTGGAGGAAGGTCGTCCCATTCGATCTCTTCATTCTCCTCTTCGCCGAGCATCGAAGCCTGGGTTGGTTCGAGCACTTGACTTGTCAACAGCTGAGCCAGCTTATCAACTGTAGTGGTTACAACAGTAGGGTAAGGAATGTCCGGTGAGTCGGTGGATTCACCACCTAGGAGCATACGATGTATAAGTGATTGGAAGGAATTGACGTGATGAACGGGTGCCATATTGGCAAGTTGTATTGTATGTACAGGAACTGCAATAGCTGTAAAATGAACATTGTTCACAGACACTGCGTTGGCAATATTTGTGACCGCCACATTCGTGTGGTGGATAGTGTTTACAGGCACTGCGTTGGCAATATCAGTGGCCGCCACATTTGCGTGGTGGATAGTGTTTACAGGCACTGCGTTGGCAATATTTGTGGCCGCCACATTTGCGTGGTGGACAGTGTTTGTATTTACTGCATTTGCAATATTTGTGGCGGCTACATTGGCGCTGTGAACAGTGTTTGTAGACACTGCGTTGGCAATATTTGTGGGGGCCACATTGGCGTGTTGGGAATTGTTTGCACTCGCCCCATTTGTGCCCTTGACTTGTCCCGAAAAATCGACAGCATTGTTTACATGCTTACCTAGGATTGTATAAGGAACTATACTCTGTACACTAGGGGCCACAGAAGGGGCTGCAGGGAGAACGTGAACCATCGAGTGACTACCATCCCTGGTGTTTTGACTAAGCATCTGTACTGGTCTATGTATAGTATTCACTGTGCTGGGCTCGGCTACAGTGGGTTGAATAACTTGCGTCCCTTGTTGCAAAATAACGTGTGTGGGTTCTCTTTGTCTGGAGACGAGTACATTGCTGTGACTCTACAACGTTTGGTATTTGCGCATGCGCAACATTGACATGTACTCCCGGGTTGGGTCTAACAACTTCTCGTATTTTCTACAAATTTTATTTGTTCGCTGGCATCAACCTTCGGTTTGTATTTTGTACAAAGACTCGTTCAGTTCTTGGAACATTTAAAGTTCTTACAATTTCTCTCTGTGAAAGTCTGGCGCGAGATGGCGTTGTTTGTACACCACGCCCTCTACCGTCATGGGTGTCAGACGACAACTCTTGCCTTAATATTTTATTCTGTATTTCGATCTTGTTTTCAATATGTTGTCTTTGTCTCCTCTAAAACGATAGAAATGCATGATGTTAAAAGTGGTTTCAGACATAAATAAACTACTACACGAGCGTCGGTTTGGGGGTTTTATCGGAAATGACTTAAGTGGTTATGAACGTCATCCGTTACACGAGGTTGAGTCATTGGTATCATGCGAGATTGAGTTATTAAGGCACATCCCATTCCGCGTCATATTTCAAGTACGGACGATACTTAAATGTTTCAAAATCGAACCAATTGAACGACGCCACCTGCTTGTACATAATCTACGTCTAACGTAACGGTCATAATTTTCAAAAATATCCAATGAACGCCCGAGATAAAATTCATGTTCATACACGTCAATGTGAGTCAGGCGTAATTTCGTAAGTTTAAATGTAACCAATCAGAGTCCTCGATGCAAAAAAGACGCCACTTAAACAACGGTTATTTTAGAGTTTGAAGTACGCGTCCACTTCACTCGAGTACTTCAAGGGTGATATGTGTAAAATGATTTTAATTTATAAGGTAAGTGAGCCTATACTATTTAACGTATTTTGGCACACCCCTTTAATGGACCTTACCTATAAGCATATTTAACAAGGTTTTCAGTTATATTTTGTCCCACTTAAAAGGTGTTAACAAAAGAGCACATGTTTATATTTGTAGGTAAATGTATTGTTATTCAAATAAAAAAGTCGCACTCGGAATGGTCAATTATGAACCACTCATGTACACTTTAAATGTCCACTTAACTCCATGTATACTTAAAAAACTAACTGTGTTACATTCAACTTTCGTCTTGTTATGTTATCAATTACTGATCAATTACTGTCAGAGTATTGACCTATTGTTCATTAGCGTATGTATATATATATTTACGATTTAGATACAGTTTTAATGTTTTTAAACACGTTCGCTTCGATTAGCGACATAAGACCAGTATTCGCACTAAGGCGTTTAAAATTACAAACCAATATTGTCACATACAAAACGCTCGGTAGTTTCATAAAACCTGCAATGATTAAAAGTTTTTGTTGCTTTTAAACGAGAATCTAAAAAATAAAGTGAAAACTAATATATACACTGAACCAAAGTTCTAACCGATCACTTTTCAAATTTTGACTATTTCATAACGGGCCAATGGATCTTTATAAAATTTTGCTGAGGTGATTTTTGTGTCAATTACTACCGATTTGTGGGAAAAAATAATTTGATACGGTCCGATGCACTCAATCGGCACTCAGGGTGTGGTCTACATATTTTGGCACGAAATGTTCGTGTAGAGAGTGGTGATTATTAATTTTCACTTTGCATGAATCCTTGTTAACTTTATAAATGAAAAAACATAAAAGATTGCACGAATGTCGATCCTGTCGGCGAGTTGTAACCTTTGTTCTTGGTCTTTGGCGTCAGTTTGGAACGATTTCGGTCCCTTGCTAAATCGTCCAAAGTCACGATTGTCGGAACGACCCGATTAAAGTGTCATGCAACTTGAAATGGGGATGAACACATTGAGAATAATAAAATTATAGCATTTTTCCATTTAAACAATACTTTTTCGATATTTTTAAAGATATTTCCATAAACAGCCACTCACCGGTCTGATAGAGACTCCAGCATTCAACATTCCATTGGCTACGCCACGTACCTGTATCGACATTCGTGCAATCTTTTATGTTTTTTCACTTATAAAGTTAACAAGGATTCATGCAAAGGGAAATTTAATACTCACCACTCTCTGCACGAACATTTCGTGTCAAAAAGTGTAAAGCACACTCTGTGTGCCGATCGAGTGCATCGGACCGTATCAAATTATTTTTTTCCACAAATCGGTAGAAAATGACACAAAAATCACCTCTGCAAAATTTAATAAGAATCCATTGGCCCGTTATAAAATAATCAAAATTTGAAAAGTGATCTGTTAGAACTTTCGTTCAGTGTACGATATTTGCTTTAGAATGATTCCACCATTAACATTAAATTAATCATATTTTCTTCTACACATTGACTAACCATTTATTTCCTTACTTTCCTTCAAACGAATATTGTTGAAGAGTTTCAACGCCAGAACGGAAAATCACCATAATGAATACTTCATTGTACAAACCAGGTATAGTATAATTTCAAAACTTCATTTAATAAAGAATATTTCTTACGGTAGCATTTCAAGACATTATACCAATAGTTTAACTTTCTACGCCCGTTTTGAAAAGGTATATATAAAAAAGTTAACGTAAAATCGTAGAATCGTTAGTTTTCGTTGTTTCTTGTATTCATTGTATGAAGCATAATGTTTTTTTACAGAGTTTTGAGAACAAATTCAACAATTATTGTTAAATAGGTCCTTTTTCGTATTTATTTTATTACTGCCATGCACTTGGAAAATCAGGTCTGTGAAGTTAGCTATCTATTGTCTATTCTCTATTCAAAAGTCTATTCGCTCAATAGACAGCTATGTATTGAGAAATCTATTCATTCAGAAGTCTATTCGCATTTACTGTATACATAGATATAGGTAGGTTCAAAAATCTGTACAAAATCTGTTCACGAAATGCCGAAAAGACAGCTGTCTATTCGGAAGTCTATTCAGAAGTCTATTTGAAAATGTCAGTAATGCAATAAAACAGAATTAAAAGTCTTTTCGTGGAATACTTAAAGAGACAAATGTCCATTCAAAAGTCTATTCAGAAGTCTTTTTACAAAATTATATATATGCATTAAGAATGTGTCTGAAGTCTATTATAAAGTTGCGAATAGACAGATGTCCATTCAAATGTCTATTCAGAAGTCTATTCGCAAAATCACGTATATGCATTCAGAATGAGTTAGAAGTATTTTATGGAGTTTTGAATAGAGAGCTGTCCATTCAAAAGTCTCTTCAGAAGTCTTTTCGCAAAAAAAGTCAGAAATGCAATCAAATAGATTTAAAAGTCTTTTCGTGGAATACGTAAAGAGACAAATGTCCATTCAAAAGTCTATTTAGAAGTCTATTCGCAAAATCATATATATGCATTCAAAATGAGTCAGAAGTCTTTTATATAGTTTCGAATAGACAGATGTCCATTCAAATGTCTATTCAGAAGTCTATTCGCAAAATCATATATATGCATTAAGAATGTGTCTGAAGTATATTATAAAGTTGCGAGTAGAGAGCTGTCCATTCAAAAGTCTATTCAGAAGTCTATTCGCAAAACCTGGTAAATGCGTTCAGAATGAGTCAGAAGTCTTTTATAGAGTTTCGAATAGAGAGCTGTCCATTCAAAAGTCCATTCAGAAGTCTATTTGCAAAATCATATATATGCATTAAGAATGTGACTGAAGTCTCTTATAGAGTTTCGAATAGAGAGCTGTCCATTCAAATGTCTATTCAGAAGTCTATTCGCAAAATCATGTATATGCAATTAGAAGGATTCTGAAGTCTTTTATAGAGTTTCGAATAGAGAGCTGTCCATTCAAAAGTCTATTCAGAAGTCTATACGCAAAATCATGTATATGCATTTAGATTGAGTCAGAAGTCTTTAATAGAATTTCGAAAAGAGAGCTGTCCATTCAAAAGTCTATTCAGAAGTTTATTCGCAAAACCTGGTAAATGCGTTCAGAATGAGTCAGAAGTCTTTTATAGAGTTTCGAATAGAGAGTTGTCCATTCAAAAGTCTATTCAGAAGTCTATTCGCAAAATCATGTATATGCATTCAGATTGAGTCAGAAGTCTTTTACAGAGTTTCGAATAGAGAGCTGTCCATTCAAAAGTCTTTTCATAAGACTATTCGCAAAACCTGGTAAATGCGTTCAGAATGAATCAGAAGTATTTTATAGAGTCTCGAATAGAGGGCTGTCCATTCAAAAGTCTATTCAAAAGTCTATTCGCAAAATCATATATATGCATTAAGAATGTGTCTGAAGTCGTTTATAGAGTTTCGAATAGAGAGCTGTCCATTCAAAAGTCTATTCAGAAGTCTATTCGCAAAACCTGGTAAATGCGTTCAGAATGAGTCAGAAGTCTTTTATAGAGTTTCGAATAGAGAGCAGTCCATTCAAAAGTCTATTCAAAAGTCTTTTCGCAAAATAATATATATGCATTAAGAATGTGTCTGAAGTCGTTTATATAGTTTCGAATAGAGAGCTGTCCATTCAAAAGTCTATTCAGAAGTCTATTCGCAAAACCTGGTAAATGCGTTCAGAATGTGTCAGAAGTCTTTTATAGAGTTTCGAATAGAGAGCTGTCCATTCAAAAGTCTATTCGGAAGTCTATTCGCAAAACCTGGTAAATGCGTTCAGAATGTGTCAGAAGTCTTTTATAGAGTTTCGAATAGAGAGCTGTCCATTCAAAAGTCTATTCAGAAGTCTATTCGCAAAACCTGGTAAATGCGTTCAGAATTAGTCAGAATTTTTTTATAGATTTCCGAATAGAGAGCTGTCCATTCAAATGTCTATTCAGAAGTCTATTCCAAAAAAGTCAGTTATGCAAGCGTACAGATTTAAAGTTTTTTCGTGGAATACGTAAAGAGACCAATGTCCATTAAAAGTCAGTTCAGAAGTCTTTTTGCAAAATTATGTATATGCATTAAGAATGTGTCTGAAGTCTTTTATAAAGTTGCGAATAGACAGATGTCCATTCAAATGTCTATTCAGAAGTCTATTCGCAAAATCATGTATATGCAATTAGAATGAGTCTGAAGTCTTTTATAGAGTTTCGAATTGAGAGATGTCCATTCAAAAGTCTATTCAGAAGTCTATTCGCAAAATTGTGTATATGCATTCAGATTGAGTCAGAAGTCTTTTATAGAGTTTCGAATAGAGAGCTGTCCATTCAAAAGTCTATTCATAAGTCTATTCGCAAAACCTGGTAAATGCGTTCAGAATGAGTCAGAAGTCTTTTATAGAGTCTCGAATAGAGGGCTGTCCATTCAAAAGTCTATTCGCAAAATCATATATATGCATTAAGAATGTGTCTGAAGTCGTTTATAGAGTTTCGAATAGAGGGCTGTCCATTCAAAAGTCTATTTAGAAGTCTATTCGCAAAACCTGGTAAATGCGTTCAGAATGAGTCAGAAGTCTTTTATAGAGTTTCGAATAGAGAGCAGTCCATTCAAAAGTCTATTCAAAAGTCCATTCGCAAAATCATATATATGCATTAAGAATGTGTCTGAAGTCGTTTATATAGTTTCGAATAGAGAGCTGTCCATTCAAAAGTCTATTCAGAAGTCTATCCGCAAAACCTGGTAAATGCGTTCAGAATGAGTCAGAAGCCTTTTTTAGAGTTTCGAATAGAGAGCTGTCCATTCAAAAGTCTATTCGGAAGTCTATTAGCAAAACCTGGTAAATGCGTTCAGAATGTGTCAGAAGTCTTTTATAGAGTTTCGAATAGAGAGCTCTCCATTCAAAAGTCTATTCAGAAGTCTATTCGCAAAACCTGGTAAATGCGTTCAGAATTAGTCAGAAATGTTTTATAGATTTCCGAATAGAGAGCTGTCCATTCAAATGTCTATTCAGAAGTCTATTCCAAAAAAGTCAGTTATGCAAGCGTACAGATTTAAAGTTTTTTTCGTGGAATACGTAAAGAAACCAATGTCCATTAAAAGTCAGTTCAGAAATCTTTTTGCAAAATTATATATATGCATTAAGAATGTGTCTGATGTCTTTTATAAAGTTGCGAATAGACAGATGTCCATTCAAATGTCTATTCAGAAGTCAATTCGCAAAATTACCTTTATGCATTCAGAATGAGTCAGAAGTCTTTTATAGAGTTTCGAATAGAGAGCTGTCCATTTAAATTTCTTTTCAGAAGTCTATTAAAAAGTCAGTAATGCAATCAAACAGATTAAAAGTCTTTTCGTGGAATACGCAAAGAGACAAATGTCCATTCAAAAGTTTATTCCGAAGTCTATTCGCAATATCATTCATATGCATTTAGATTGTGTCAGAAGTCTATTCAAAGAGTAACGAATAGAGAGCTGTCCATTCAAATGTTCAGAAGACTATTCGAAAAAAAGTCAGTGATGCAATCAAACAGATTTAAAAGTCCTTTCGTGGAATACGTAAAGAGACAAATGTCTATTCAAAAGTCTATTCCGAAGTATATTCGCAAAATCATATTTATGCATTTAGATTGTGCCAGAAGTCTATTCAAAGAGTAGCAAATAGATAACAATTCTTACAAATGTCTTTTCAGAAGTTTATTCGCAAAATTATTCATATACATTTAGAATGTGCCAGAAGTTTATTCAACGAGAAGCAAAAAGACAGCAATTCTAACAAATGTCTTTTTAAAAGTCTATTCGCAAAATCATGTTTATGCATTCATGATGTGTCAGAAATTTATTATAGAGTTTCGAATACACAGCTGTCCATACAAATGTCTATTCGGAAGTCTATTCGCAAAATCATGTATATGCAGTTAGAATATGCCAGAATGTGTCCGAAGTATATTAAAAAGTTGCGAATAGATTGTTGTCCATTCAAATGTCTATTCCGAAGTCGATTTGCAATATCTTTTATATGCATAAAGAATGTGTCACAAGTCAATTATAGGGTTAGGAATAGACTGCTTTCCATTCAAATGTCTGTTCAAAAGTCTATTCGCAAAATCATGTTAATGCATTTTGAATGTTTAAGAAGTCTTTTATAGAGTTTTCAATCGACAGCTGTCCATTCAAAAGTCTATTCAGAAGTATTTTCGCAAAATCATATATATGCAGTTAGAATATGCCAGAAGTCTATTTAATGAGTAGCGAATAGACCAAGTTGATGCTTTTAGAATGTGTCAGAAGTATATAATTGGAGTGCGAACAAACAGCTTTCTTTTCAAATGTCTATTCAGAAGTCAATTCGCAAAATCAAGTTTATGAATGTAGAATGTGTCAGAAAACTAGTCATGGAGTGCGAATAAACATCTCTCCATTCAAATGTCTATTAAGAAAATTAAGTTTATGCATTTAGAATGTGTCAGGAGTATATCTTAGGATTGCGAATAGATGGCTGTCTATTCAAAAGTCTATTCGCAAAAAATCAAGTAAATGCTTTTAGAACGTGTCAGAAGTATATTCATGGATTGTGAATAGACAAATGTCTTTTCAAATGTCTATTCAGAAGATTATTCGCAAAATCAAGTAAATGCAAGTAGATTGTGTCAGAAGTATATTCTTGGATTTCGAATAGACAGCTAGCCATTAATATGCCAATTAAGAAGTCTATTTGCAAACAGTAGTTCGCATTCAGAATGAAGCAGAAGTTTCTTTTTGAAAAGTGATAAATAAACATATTCAAATTATTTGTTAGGAGTCCTTTGCAAAATAATTCATATGCATTTTTAATGTGTCATAATTATTTGCTGGGTTTGTGAATAGACATGCTCTTTGAAGAAGGTCTACTTTTTTCTATTCAAAGCAGGATTTCTATTTTTCTCCTGGTAGTAAGTCTTCTCTCGGCAGCTGAATTACTTCTTTTTTTGTAATCAGGTCTTACGGACTTTTAATAACAACTATTGGCAAGAGATTAATTCTTCTAATTGATTTTTGTCTACCTTTTTCATTTCGGTTACAAGATGAATACATTATATATACAACAAGCACGGACCTGTGAGAAAACACCACGATTGACGTCACGCTGTTGCACCGTCAAAAGAACTTAACAAAATGGCGTAAAATTTTGTTTCTTATAAAACAAAAAGAATCATTTTTACAGGCTCAATCACTTAAATGTAAATGTAAAGTAGTTTCTTTTGGCGCTCATTTTTCTTGTGGATAATAACAATTTGTTTACGATTTAATATGAAATTCAAAGGTTTCTACCTACAAACTTCGAAATATTAGCATGTCTCAAGCAATGGCGCGACCTCGAATAAAACCAGCACTGGTTACCGAATTTGCACTGCACTTGTGTAATCAACGGTACTAGTGACCTTGTTTGAACCAGATTTACCGGCTCGATTTGGTTTACAGAATCGGCAAAATTACGACGATATAAAACGGCAAATTCGACCTTCACCTACAATTGCAGAAATATTCGGGAAATTCATTTATGTTTACGAGAGTTAAGAAACTTACTTAATTCAGGCAAAACACGCAAACGTCAATAAACTTGGCAGGTCTATCACAATTACACCTGACACATTCTGAATCGATTAACATAAGTTTCCAAATAGATTAATGAAAAGACATTTCAATGGGCAGCTGTCTATTCGCAACTTTATAATAGACTTAGGACACATTTTTAATGCATATATATGGTTTTGCGAATAGACATCTGAATAGACTTTTGAATGGACATTTGTCTCTTTTCATATTCCGCGAAATAGCTTTTGAATCTGCTTGGTTGCATTACAGACTTTTTTGGAATTGACATTTGAATGGACATCTGTCTATTCGAAACACTATAAAATACTTCTGGCTCATTCAGAATGCGTATTCATGATTTTGCGAATAGACTTCTGAATATACATTTGAATGGACAACAATCTATTCGCGACATTGTAATTCACTTCTGACACATTCTGAATGCATATACATGATTTTGCGAATAGACCTCTGAATAGACATTTGAATGGACAGCTATCTATTTGCTACTCTTTGAATAGACTTTTGACACATTTTAACTGCATATATATGATTTTGCGAATAGACTTCTGAATAGACTTTTGAATGGACAGCTGTCTTTTCGCTACTTTATAAAGACTTCTAACTCATTCTGAACGCATATACGTGATTTTGCGAATAGACTTCTGAATAGACATTTGAATGGACATCTGTCTATTCGCTACTTTATAATAGACTTAAGATATTCTTAATGTATATAAATGATTTTGCGAATAGACTTCTGAATAGACATTTGAATGGACCGCTGTGCATTTGCTACTGTATAACAGACTTCTGACTTATTCTGAACGCATTTACCAGATTAGGCGAATAGACTTCTGAATAGACTTTTGAATGGACAGCTCTCTATTCGAAACTCTATAATACACTTCTGACTCAATCTGAATTCATATACATGATTTTGCGAATAGACTTCTGAATAGACATTTGAGTGGACATCTGTCTTTTCGTAACTTTATAGCAGACTTTAGACACATTCTTAATGCATATATATATGAATTTGCGAAAAGACTTCTGAATAGACTTTTGAATGGACATTTGTCTTTTTACGTATTCCACGAAAAGACTTTTAAATCTGTTTGATTGCATTACTGACTTTTTTGGAATAGACTTCTAAATAGACATTTGAGTGGACATCTGTCTATTCGCAACTTTTTAATAGACATCAGACACATTCTTAATGCATATATATGATTTTGCGAATAGACTTCTGAATAGACATTTGAATGGACAGCTGTGTATTCGAAACTCTATAAAAGACTTCTGACTCATTCTGAATGCATATACATGATTTTGCGAATAGACTTCTGAATAGACTTTTGAATGGACAGCTCTCTATTCGAAACTCTATAAAAAGACTTCTGACTCATTCTTAATGCATATACAATGTATATGATTTTGCGAACAGACTTTCGAATAGACTTTTGAATGGACATTTGTCTCTCTAAAAAGACTTTTAAATCTGTTTGATTGCATTATTGACGTTTTTGGAAAAGACTTCTGAATAGACATTTGAATGGACAGCTCTCTATTCGAAACTTTATAATAGACTACAGACACATTCTTAAAGCATATATATGATTTTGCGAATAGAGATCCGAATAGACTTTTGAATGGACATTTGTCGCTTGCATTCTTGGAATATACACCTTGCTCATTTAGATTGCATTACTATGTTTTTGCGAATAAACTTCTGAATAGACTTTTGAATGGACATTTGTCTCTTTACGTATTCCATGAATAAATCTGTTTGATTGCATTACTGACTTTTTTTCGAATAGACTTCTGAATAGACTTCCGAATAGACAGCTGTCTTTTCGGCATTTTGTGAACAGATTTTTGTACAGATTTTTGAACTTACCTATGTCTATGTATACAGTAAATGCGAATAGACTTCTGAATGAATAGATTTCTCAATACATTGTACATAGCTGTCTATTGTGCGAATAGACTTTTGAATAGAGAATAGACAATAGATAGCTAACTTCACAGACCTTGGAAAATCTTGCTTTTTTATCTTAGCTATGTTTTACCTTTAGAACTTAAAGTAACTAATTATACATGGGAGTATAGATTGTTTTTAGTGATTAACTTGATAAACAAATAGCAGGCAATACTCATTCAATGCTAACCTAAGGTGGGAAAATTGTTAGTCATAACGTTTTAAATATTGTTATATCATTATTAAACAATACATGTAATATAAATTACTTCGAGAACCATTCATCAGGACACATTATATGGTTATAAAATTATCATTATTAAACTTTTAAGCAGAAATATAGGAGTGAGGACATGATAATGCCATTTTGGGATGGAAACCATTCATTTTGTCTCCTGATATCATACAATACATTCTTAGAATAGTTTTTGTGTGATTTTTATGTTTAAATCAGTTGTGTATGTGTGATTTTTGTTTTGTTTCAATTTTCATGGAACGCATTATTTTTTATTTTTAATATAGCTCGTTCCTGTCTGACGTTATGTCATGTAACCATGTTTAGAGTCTCATCCTGTATTCATCATTGTTACACGGTCAAGTATAATGATTAGGATACAATTTATCACTAAAACTTCACTTATTATAATGTTTAAATTATCAAACTGTACCTAGCTATACCAGCCATTTTTATCTTACTTTATTTGTTCAACAGATTATATTGATAACACAGAAAGAATATTATCATTATCGTTATTAACATGTTCTATTTCTGTGAAGTTCGTCGAACATTTGATTGAACTAATCATGGTCTGGACTGTGATTAGAAACAACAACCTCTCGAGTCGTTTGCAAAGTTTTTAAAGCTAGCTTGATGGCAAAGTAGTGCAAGTGTCGCATTATACCTCCGCTACAAACCTACATAGAAAACAAACCATGTTCGATTTTATGAAATGCGTCGACTTTGAAAATCATGTGTTTGACTACATGGCAGGAATAATTGTGTCGCTGAAGGAAGCTGGTTTTCTCGTGGCGGGTATAAAGGGTTAAGACCGATAATCTAATTGAAGAAAAATAAACTTGTATTATTAAACATCCTATTTCTCATTGTACGGCTTGGAATCCAACCAAAGACGAAGTTATGCACTCTACTACTGCACAACTACCGCGTCTTTGATTTGTTCTATTTCACCCTAGTGAAAACGGATTGCTTAGATAGCCTGCTTAAATGTGATTAAATGAGTGATCGTTTTCGAAAAGTCATTCAGATTTTCATTTGGACATATCCGCACCTGACATAACGTTCAGTAACCGTGATTTGAAGATAACAAAAGTATGCATTCATAATTGTAACAGTGGTAGTGATTTTCCATCTCATGATCAGTCAAAATTAAGTAAATCAAACATCATTTGATACAATTAAAAGGACAGGACAGAACAAAACTTTATCTTCCTAATTATACACTGATGACCATCTTAGTCTGTGAAGGATATAATCTAATTAAACTTAGAAATCTAAATGATTTGTACGCTACTGCTATACGATCGGGTGATCTTAAAATAACTTCGAACAATGGAAGTACTCACTTGTCACTTTACTAATCTCTTTTTGATTTCATGATGATAAGATTTATGTCCCAACAACGAAAATGTCCGAGTTTACCGAATGTGGCGTTCTTTTTATCATTATCTCGGACTGTGGTTACAAAAATAATACCCGGGAAATCCAAGTGAAGCGTTCTATTATCATTATCTCGGACTGTGGTTACAACGATAATATCTGAGAAATCCGAGTGCAGCGTTCCTTTATCTTTATCTCGGACTGTGGTTACAACAATAATATCCGAGAAATCCGAGTGCAGCATTTTCTTATCCATATCTCGGACTGAGGTAACAACGAGTATATCCAAGAAATACGAGTGCAGCGTTCTCTTATCATTAACTCCGACATTCGGAACTACCTCGGCGATCATCTACGAAGATACACCTCGGATATCAGACGTAGTAGGAATACAACAAAGTTATGAGGTCAGGCGATTAACCTCATAAGTTAAGTAGAGCCCATGTAAACAACCAACATGCTGGATCATTTTGCAGAAAGTATTGAGTACGCAAAAAATGTTTAAGGATCAACTTAGGGTATAAATGACATTACCTCTCCGTAAGGCTTTATCTGCCAATCATCTTCCGTCATTTTGGTGTGAGACAGCGTTCTATTGAGTAAACGTCGGGAACGAGGCTATATTCTATGTTGGAACTACTTTCGCTCCTCGTGATATCCGAGGTGTATTTGCGTGGAAAATCGCCGAGGTAGTTCCGAATGTAACTCCGACTGTGGTTACAACGATAATATCCGAGAAATCCGAGTGCAGCGTTCTATTATCATTATCTCGGACTGTGGTTACAACAAAAATATCGGAGAAATCCGAGTACAGCGTTCTTTTATTATTATCTCGGACTGTGGTTACAACGATAATATCCGAGAAATTCGAGTGCAGCGTTCTTTTATTATTATCTCGGACTGTGGTTACAACGAAAATATCCGATGGTCTTTAAATAACAATTAGTTATCAGATACTGTAAGAGGCAACCATTGCTATGGTCACTACACTATGTACAATGGTCATCTTTGCAACAAAGATGTCAGGATGGCAAAGTCACTATGATATGCAGAATACACCTGATAAACATTCTCTGTATTGTTAAATTATATTCAACTGCCAGTAGTGTATACATTGACTCCGCTGATTTAAATATATATATCTCAAATGCTGAGTACAGAAGTACTATAGGGAATATCTAAATCAGCGGAGTTATTGTATTCGTAACTGAGAGTTAAATATAGTTCTAACTTAACTTTGTTGTGGTCACGAGCTATGATGAAACACTAAAAATAATAACACTTACGATGATTTTTATCTTAAGATTTTTTTCGGTGAAAATCACTGCAGGGCTTTATCCATTTCGAGTCTAACATAGAAATATAAATAAATTGACAATTTTGTTTTATAAAAGAGAAGATAAAATATGACGGTTTTAAATAAGTTCAAGTTTATAATAAAGATAATGTTACGTTAAAGAAAGAGTAAAAACACGTGCCGATGATACAATTCTACATCATGATCAACTGTATGTTTTAAATTACAGGTACTTATTTTTATGATATTTCATCACACTAAATGGTCATTTATACAAATAAATCTTAGGAAAAAGTTATAGTAAGTCTATTTCAAAACATTCACAATAATAATAATAATAATAATACTTTTATTCCTCTACAATACAGGAGAGCAAAGAAACATTACAAGATATAACTACAAAGATAGTAAACACAAAGTTACATAGCACAAAGACAATTTACAGATACATGTTAACATAAATAAATGCAAACAACATCATAATGTATTAATATTAAGACTGTGTTTTAAACACAGATTGCGCTAACTTGGTGGGTAGATTCCTGAGGTTATAACGTGAAAAAAAAATATTTTACTCCTTTCATTTTAATTTTTCCCTATACCATATTACGATAAAAATCATCGAAGGTTTATTAATATTTTGGGACATTTTTAGAAATTAAATCCATACTTCCTGATTTAGTAATCAGACTCTATAATGACTGCACTAACTGGGGAGGTAGATTTCTGAGGTATCGTTATTACAATCAATCTAATATCGACTGTAAATTTGATAGACTACACTAACTGGGTGGGTAGATTTCTGAGGTAAGGTTATAACAATCAATCAAATATCGACTGTAGACTTGATAGACTTCATCGTTCAATATTGTTCTAAATAAACACAAACGTCAGTGCAATATTGTCATAAAGGGACATTTATACATATTATACTAAACAATGCTGATATTTGTATTATCTCCCTTTAATCGAAAATTCAAAATTGTGTAAATCAATTTTTCTATCATATATGTGTCTATTCCTACAAAAAATGTCATTTATCACATTTCGTTAAATTATACAAACTTAAACTTATACCATGACGGACGATTTATAAATGTCTTTACCAAGATTCTTATTAAAGATCTTAATATTCTTTGACTATTTTTTATAATCAGTATTCATGTATCAAAACCTAAAAGTGCGTATTTCAAGCGACTTGCGAAACGATAGAAGCCATACAATATACTGCCCGAAAGTATAAAGCAAATAAATTACATACATTTTTAAATCTAATTTTCCAGAATATATAACGGGTCATCAATGGGCGTTCTGCTGAATTATAAAGGAAAAGGTACAGAATTTCGGGTTTTGGCACGACTCAAGTTTCTTACTGACGTTTGTCTCTAATGAGTCTACATAAGTGTCGTGGTTTAATATATACATCAGGTAACCTGTAAAATCCGGTGTAAGTTACTGTATATTTTTGATCGACACTTGTGGACTTCTTTTATTTATTTTCTTTATCTATACGAAGTGGGTTATATTGATATCGATACTTCATGTAGAGCATGGAGAATCTGTTAATATATGCGATAATACGTGATTAGAACTAGGTTAAAATGTCAAGAAACACACAGGTAGGTAAATTGTAATTGGACTGGCCACCAGACATGGGAATAAAAAAAGTTGAAAATAAACATTATACAACACCATGCATTACTTTATCAACGGGTTGATGAGCTGTACAATAGACCTGATTCGGAACTCAAATTTTTCCATCCGTGCGGAGATGGTACAATTTTTTGTTGTTGTTGGATTTAAGACCGAAGCAACACATCGTATAGGTCATATAAGAGCGGTCAGTCAACCTACTCACTCCTTCTGGCAAGGTCAAATCTCTGGATTTAGCTGTTAACCAACTACTAAGCGCATACTTTCGTCAGTGACTGACAACTGCCCTGCATGATTAAAAATCATTGGTAGGAGGGAGAACTGCCGTAGAAATAATTTCATGACTAAGCTCCACGAAAGTATGCCCCACCCGGGAATAGAACCCACGACCCCTCGATTAGTACATTTGCGCCACCAGCTACTGAGGCGGTTAAAACAAAGTTTTCTACACATTATTGCTGAAAAGCACGAAATATGGATGTACTCTAATAACTTCAATACAAACAGTTTTAGTCTGATTTACCACCACCTTTGAATTCAATGTAGAACAATCTCCTAGAAGTGGCGATCGTGGTCCTATAGATAAATGTTACAGTACAACCAATCTTGAACTACATTCATTTGGAGGGACTAAATGTGTCGCTTCTCAGAGGTTGTTGCTCTGCAGAGGTTAATTAAAATTAAATTACTTCCTACGAAAATATTAAAAGTTGTTGTTGTGCAGGCTTATAAGGGACATTAATCAGTCATTACCTCTTGTATACTCTTCATTTAGGTACATGTAGGTCCAATCAGTTGGAATACTTGGATTTAACTCTTACTTTGCAATGTCAATTTGCCACAATTAATCTTCAATTACTTTTTGTAAATCATTAATTTGGTTGAAAATCAAGCTTAGTAAAGAACTATCTAAAGTTTACCACTCCTAATATATTAATATCTTCATTTACAAGACAGATATTAGATGAAATATTTTATTATCCTTACATAGGACTTCAATGATACAATCCGATGATTCCAACTGGTGGGACCTACTTACCAATCGGATTGCTTCAGATTTTTAAAAGGAAATATAACGGACGAAAGTCCTCCATTGTTCTATAGAGGGCTACTGTGTAGAGGTTAAACTGTAAACTATACCAGGATTGGTGAGCTGCACAACTTTCGCTTGAGCAAATTTGTTTAAGCCTGTCTTACCTCCCTTTTAAACCAGTGTAGAACAGTGTGGCACTAAAAAAACTTAAGATAAAAATCATCGTAAGTCAAAAACACGAAACATTCATAATACGGTCATTTATTGCCAATCATTTCCAAATATTATTGAATTATGTAGAACATTGTATACCATTTAAATATCATATCATATTACTGCAAAATTTATGAAACGGACTATCATTTTGCAATTACTGTTGGGTATCAATATAGATCTAAAAAAAACATTTGATACCCTTAATTTATCTCTTTCCCAAAACAAAATTACGATAAAAATCGTCGTAAGTCATTTTCATTAACTTATACGTAAAATTCAACAGTTCCGATCATTATAAATCGGCGGTATGTTCCTCTATGTAAATATTTTCTGCTTTTGACTTACGCTAAATGTTATCGTAAGATTGATTTGTTAAAATATGTTATGTTTATGTACAAATATATGAGCCAAACAGTTGCTTGAATTAGGTTTCTGCCTGTTGCAACATTGTTTTCCGTGTATGAGATCTCTGACTTAAATACAATGTTTATTATTACCTGATTGCTTATATAAGTGTAATTCGATATTTTTAACTGTTTTCTGAGTGAACTGTTGACCGGGCAATAGTTTTGACTGTTTCCCGCGCGTGCTCTGACGTCACGTAATGACGTCACGTATTGACGTCACGAACTGTTACTGTACTTATGTAAAGGGAAGTAACTGCTACGGGATTTTAGACTTTGCCAGACGCTTTAAACATGTCAAGTACTGTTAAAATAGTAATTGATCAGGTAATAAAACAGTTATTTTATGTGTGATTTGGGAACAGTCAAACGGTTGTCTCTCGATGTCAGGAATAGTGTTTTAAACTGTTTCCCTCGGCCTACGGCCTCGGGAAACAGTTCAAAACACTATTCCCTCCACCTGGGGCCAACAGTTCGACTGTTCCCAATTACCACATGAAATAACTGTATACTGTTACTGAAAGTAAAGTGTGTGCTAGCAATGTTCTCTTGTTGACACTTTCTGTGGCGACTAATACTGTTACGTCTCAATGTTTGATAGTTAGGTGAACTGACCACCTCACATGTCACTGATAATTTATTAAAAAAAACCCTAAAACATCTCCATTATACAATATACACATCTAGTTGGTTCAAAACCAACAAACATTGTCCATCATATGTTTGTCTGTGGTCATTTAAAAAAAAACTAAAAAAAAAATGATCGTGAGTCAATTTCAAAACTTTATAGTTTAAAGCCTAAAAGCTAAGATATCATGTGATGTTATGAATTTCAGAAAGTATTCATTATTCGTCATAATAAATGAATGTTGAAAATTGATTGGACAAAGAATGAACGAATTATAAATGTTTCCTGCTTTTAACTTACAGTGATATTTAAAGATCGTTAGTGTGAAAATAACCACTGTATTGTATTGAAGAACGATATGTAGTTTCCATCATGTGATTACCATAACTTGTTGAAAAAGTTTCTTGCTCCTGTATTCTAATTTAAGAACCATTTTACTTGACCAGAAGTCTTTTTCACGAAATTCTAACAACAAAAATCATCGTAAGTCAATTTTACAAGTAATCGCTTAAGGAATAAAAATCCTTTTTGAAATATATACACGTGGCATACAAAATTACATGTAATGCATACCTAATTCAAATTTATAGTACCAAAAATCCAACTATTTATTTAGGGTTTTGAAAATGACTTACGCTGACTTTTGATGTAAGAATATCAGTAACTCTAGACCATATCAGTAAAATTGGGTTTACATGTGAATAAAAAAACCCAAATAAAAACAACACTTCATGTAGAGTAAATAGATTTAATATATGTAATATGATTTAAATACATATATACATTGACTACATAAGAATGATAAATTTATACTTTTAATAGAAATTCCAATATATTGATAAAGTACAATCACTCATACAACATAAAATACATAATACGATTTCTCTCTCTTTATATACACTTATAGGGATGTCATTCGGAACACCCTCGACCTTTCATGAATGTAGCGAATGGCCGAGGATGTTCCGAATGATAGGGATGTATACCGGTACCAGTATCGGTATCGTTTCGAAAACTTTCGGTAAATACCGTTTCGTTTTGGTACCGGTACTCAAATCGGTACTTTAAACATATAGAGCAGATTTAAAATAAACAACCGTTGCATAGGAAACGGCGATAGGTAGCAATACAAAGCGCTCGCCTTGCGGAACGTGCCCTAGTTGCCGATAATGTCAATGTCTGAAAGGTCTCTCAAAAATGTTACCCATGTGTCACATGCATGCTTACATTAACAACCGCAATAATATTTGTTGTTCTGTAATACTGTCTTTCGATTGTAAATTCTGCAAGTATAAGTTATATTGATGTTATTTTGTCCTAGCATGAGTATACGTGTACATGTTGTGGTCTTCTGACGAACATTTATGTTTATTTGTTTAAAAATGCATAGGATTACACTCAGAAATTTTGTTTGTAAAAGATCACTAATGACTCATTATTGTCTACAGGGCTACTAAAATATTTATTTAATTGCGACACAATATATTATTGACATTGATTTGGTATTGAATATTCAGTACGAATGTCACACATGGATGAATGTTTTGTTCTAACTTGGAATGGATACCGTCTAACTCTTGGTTATATATTTATCAGTATGTTTTCTATAAAACATTTAGCTAACAGAATAGCACATTATATAAATTGCAGAGCCTGCATTATAATATTTCTTCTCTTCCTTTGGTACAAGTGTACTCGATGATCGTGTGTTTTCACTGGCTGGTGACACAATAAACCGGAGAAGAGTATCCCTTGATCCACAGAAAGTAGATATGCTCATAATCTTACATCGATATACATGAATGTTTTGTTATTTGTATTTAAACATTGTAATATGTACTACGGCTGCATATTGATATCGGTATCGGTATCATTAAAATACCGCATCGTTTCATTGGTACCGGTATCGTTTGGTCCCTGACGGTATCCATCCCTATACACTTAGTTCTATCAAATGTACATTCAAAAATCTTTTACAATGTATGCTAATATTTCTTATGCTCTATTGTTAAATTGTATTCAACTATTAGTGACCAGTGTAAACATTAACCCTTCAGCCGTACATAAATACGGATAATATTTTTTCTTGCTCACAAGTACTAAAGTTCTGTGATTGGTATCTACATCAGCGGGGTTAATGTATGCGCCACTGACAGTTTAATACATTTAGATAATAACTAAGTGAAGAAAATGTAAATTAGAAATGATAAAACTAATGGACAAGCATTTTTTTATATTTGATATCAATATAATCAATCTGATTAAAACTCGATCCAAAATTCTCCGCTCGCCTACTAGCTAGACAGTGGTCTATAGGAAACCTGTTTACGGAGAATAAAACAATTTATTAACCCTTTAAAGAACGCTAATTATATCACGTGATCAAAGTTTACAAAATGTAAACATATCAACTCATAAGTCTTATAGAATCATGAAACATACATAATAATATGTATTCAATATAACCTCTGCAGAACGATCCTCTACAGAACAAAGCCTCTGCACAACAACAACCATTCAAAATAAAACAACAGAACAGACATTAATTTCTCAAGCCCTAATTCATGAGAAATTAAATGTACTGTTTATAAACGAAAATAAAAAAAGGAAAAACTATATCTATATATTAAATGTATTACTACTTTTAATAGAGTCCACTACGAAACATGGGAAACCCCTTTGTAAAAAGTCATATCTGACATACAACCCAAAAGGTCAAGGTAGGTAAACTCTCACACAAAACATAAATAAGTAGAAAATTTACACTATATAAGTGTCCAAACATTTGACCAATGGTCAAGTTAGATCTAGTAGTAATCAATGGTTAAGGTAGTTGTAAAATATTGTGTCGATTTGTTCAATCAACATGTAACAACTTTAATAACTACATGGTTACTGAATGAGTTATTTTTATGACTATATAAGAGGCAATTTTAGATATCGGGAAAATATCAAAATTTAAAAGTTATAAATATCAGATTCAGTGACCGTGTGATTATTTAAGTTGTTACAGCTTAATAAAACAAGACAATACAATGCTTATTAATGTTTTGATATACTGAAAATATGTTCTAGCAAAATGAACAGCTTATCACAAGTTATGCGATACTGTACAATGAAAGTCTGTGTGCTCCAGTCTCAGCGTTTGATACAACAAGATGTTTCCTGTCCTGAATACACCACGTGATCAAATTGAACAAAATATGAAATCCCCTCAACTCATTATAAGAGAAGTTGTACTGTATATATATCGTACATTAAAAAAGTATAACAAATTTTGACATTTTCTCATAATTGATAAAGGTAATTACATTGTGTATTTCAGTGAAAAAACCCTATATACTTCACTTTACAGCTCTGTTTAAGCTGAGTTAATCACCGGGAAAAAATCTTTATAGTATAAACAACATGTAAAAACCTACAATGTTCATAACTGTGTACATGAACTTAAGATTATTTTTTATTTACACTTTAACCACGATGACTTTAAGCTCATTATTTTTAAATATTACATAAAATATACTATAAAAACTAGCTATCTGATACTTTCTTTTAAACTCCAAAAAACGAACATTAAAAAAATATTTGACCACTACGAGGGGTATATCAGAGCGGTTGTAGCGCTGTCGAACATAGGGTTTTGATGGAGTATTAAAACACTGAATTATAAAACAAATGGAAACGATCGTTAGTATATTAAAACAGATTATATAAACATTATACAATTGTACAAACTGCATCATCTGTGTGTTATCACACAACGCGGACTACTTTATTTACAGTATTATATTCTTTTATTATAAATTGCGCATGTGCAGCTTAATGGTCAAGGTAGCTGTAAAATATCGTGTTGTTTTGTTTAACTAACTTGTCAAAACTGAAATAATTACATTGCAACTGAATGTGATATTTTTAAACTACTGAGTCACCGATCCATATACATTATTGATGAACTAGATATATAAAAATAACAAATTCTGCGACCGAGCAATAATTTAAGTTGTGGCAGTTAAAAATAAATTACCAGACAATGTTCATCAATGTTTACATATGCTCATAACCTAAACATCATGAGATTTTGTATAATGATAACTTCAAATCACCACTACAAGAGTTAGATACAACAAGATGTTTCCTGTCCTTAGATATTGCTATATAACGAGGATACTTCATATCTACTTGATGTGATGATAATACACGACCACATGGTGTAATCTCAACTATACATTTAGTACCTTTACTGTTACTACATACAAATATATGATCATACGGACCTACAGCTACACCACATGGTTCCTGTATCAGATCGTGTTGTACTACACATCTCACACCTGATTTGATATCATATATATAAATCTTATTATCATATCTATCACAATGTACAACTTTCTCCCTTCCACGTATATATGTACAATAGCTAGTGCCTACTGGGTATTTCTTGTCTGGTAGATTAATATTAACATCACTCTCATCACCAGACATAGATACAATACGGAAAGGTTTAATGTGATCTATTGTACCAACAAGAAAATTCTCATCATTCATCATACTAATAGAAAAATACTTAGCATTCATTTTACATGTTCTATTTAATGTTATATTATTTGTTTTACTTACATTAAGAAAATCTAATCTATATCTACTACCAGATGTTACAGCCACAACATCGTTAGATACAACAGTAACACATTGAGGATGAAAAGGAAATTTATAAGAATTCTTCATATTCAGATTTACATCATAAATGAGACATTTAGAGTTTTGATTGTCTACAGTCACCACTCTACCATCTGGCATGATATCTACGCCAGTGTAGAATGGATCCTCAACGTTGTCACCTGACTGTTGTAACTTAATTGAACTTACTAGTTTTAGTGTTGAACTGTGTGGTAGCTGATATGATATATCTAATGTCTCCGATTCTTGAAATGATAACAATCTCGATTTGAAATCAAGTAATTGTTTTTCAAAAGAACAGTTAATTTTAATCAGTGACGTCTCATTCTCTAAAGATGTTGAATATTTTACGGCCTGTTGTACTTCATTTGACATCTCACGTTCTGTAATAAATTTTTCTGCAGGAGTTCCTGTATTCATTATGGAATCAATGGTGTTTATGTGTTTCTTCAAGGACTCGATCTGTTCTTCACATTTGGCTTTCTTCTTTGCTAAATCTTTCTTGGTAGTGTTGCTGTATGCTGTGGCATAAGTAAGGACGGCTTTGGAGAATTCATCAAATATTTGTATCAATCGAGTCTTCATATCTTTCAACTTGTCATATAAAGTTTGAATATCGTCTGATAAACGCGCGTTAGCTTCATCTAAAAGTTCTGTAACTTGGTTTGTTGTGTCTATGGCTGCAACTAATTCTTTTCTCAGTTTCTCACACCCACAATGACCATCATTACTATCAATGTCAACGATATTTTCACACTTCTTATGACTTATAATGGCACACTTGCTGCATAAATATACATCATCATTTTGACAATAAAACTCGAAGGGTTTTTTATGCTTAGCACACATATATCTTTTTATTTCCATGTCATCGCCATCAGCTGATGTTGCATAATAGTGTCCTTCTGAGACACTAACTAGTTTATGATCATTCATAAAAGTGTATTTCTCATGAATGGCAGAACACTGATGACATTGATATTCATTACATGTGCTACAATAAATATCAGCTAAACTTTGAATGTCTTTTGTTAAACATGGCTGGCACTGTTGCTGATCACAAGTATCAAGGTTGGGTTTTGCCTCAGCCATGTTTGATAATTATTTAACAGCTTAACATATACCAATGTAATTTTATTCATTAGTTCCAAGATAAAACAAATTAAAGATTCACTTTTAATATTACGATATTTTTAATTAAACTTTATAAAACCACTGCATCCGAACTTGTCAAAAACTTCGTCTTAAATGAACTAACTATTTTCCGTGGGCGTTACCTCGTTATTTGTTGCCAGTATATTTCCGCTTTTATACATCTATATCTATCATATATGCGGAGCTATTGGTTGATTATTCAGTAACAATACAGTTAAACCTTTAACAGGCGGTTTTCTCTAAATAGCGGTTTATTATAATTTCTCATATCGATTTTGCTTCATTTATGTTTCATCATATGAACGACTCCTCTTATCTCGTTAGAATTAAATAAAGTATAATTTGATATTGTAAAGCCGAATCAGTAATTTTATCGCGAAAAAGACGAGAATAGTAAATTTTTAACTTATTTTCTTTTCTCACACTAATCATTACTTGAAGCTTGAAATATTTTGACGGAACCTAAAAGTATTTTTTCCTGATTGTTTCAGTCTTTTATGAAATAGGAATGATAATGAACTGATTTTAAAACTAATTCAAACATCAATTCCTGGAACATAAAATTAACGTATATTTGAGACACTGAGTTAAACTCCATCAAATATCTGCTCTGCAGTGTTTGCAATGTACCTGAAATGTGCTTTTTTATATAACATGGCCTCGGTTATATTGTAAGGATGTAATGTGTTTTTAATATTCATAGATTTTCTTCAATAACCTTATAAGATATTTTATGTGAATATGAAATATTTCAATTTCTCAAATAACAAAAGCTTTTCAAACTTACATAATACACTATATTCAAACTTTTCTTTTATTCTAGGATGTGAAGCTGAAACTTAAAACTTCATGTCAAACAAACATTGATTTTTGCTCCTTATTTAACTTTAAAACTATACAGTGTAACCTGTATTAAGCAGCCAGTGAAGGGAATTGGCTTGATTGCCTGCTAATACCAGGTGACCACTTAAAGTAGACTTTCCATAATAGCTACTTTCAAACTTCCGGCGATATCGGGTCATGTTGACAAACTACGTGAGGTGTTTTCGTCGACGTCGTTAAAAATACACAAGTTGACTACTTAAAACAGGTTTTGATAAAACACTACCTACTTGCCTACGTGCAGCCGTTTTATTTATCATGGTAAGTAATTACATGTATACAATAGGACTTGAAGAAGTCCCCAATGTCATTTATTTTCAAATATATAACCTGGTGATAAGTGTAAGACATTTCCGATGTTTTGCACCAAGTACTGGCTTACAAGTTACATGATTTATTTTTAGACACAAATTATATTTCCTAATTTATATCACTGTCCGATGTATTGCGAGCAAATATTTAATTTTATTCAAGTTGCTTAAAAGATGAATCGTAGATTGAAATATATTAGACCATTTACTTCTGGCAGAAATTATAAAGCAATATTATCTATAAACACTGTTTGCATAGTACGCTGACATGGGGTGTGTTGAATTTAAAAAATACTGAAAACCTAAAGGAAAGACATAAAGTGTGTTGAATTTGTTAACCCCTTAACATGGTTGTTAAAGTTGTAAACAAATTTCTCATACAAGGCAGTCTGTAAGGTGATTTAGATTGTTAATACTGTTAAAATGCTTAGCAGACATAAAAGGTACTGAATTCGTTCTCACTGAAAACTTAGTTTGTAGATGTGAAAGGTGGTAAATTTTCTAGTTTTATCTTACATTAAGCAAACATTAAAAGGGGGCTGAGTTTTAAACATTATTTGCATAGCAAGAAGATATTTGAGGGTATTGTGTGAACATTCCATTCTAAGAAAGCATACGTGACAGATGTTGAATATGTAAACAATCTAGTTTTTTATATTTTATTTGTTTTGATATTGTTTTTCATGATGTATTATGAGCAAATATTTGTTTTTATTGATTTGCTAAAATATAAGACGTAAACTGAAATGCAAAACAACATTTACTATTGGCAGATATTACTATATATATCGTGAAGACCTCGACAAAACTATGGTAATCTTAAATCATCTACTTATTCGGTGAAGGACATTTATTTATGCACTGTCATGAACGTCTTACATGATACCATTGAATGAACAGCAGGATGTGAACTGAAACTTAAAACTACAATATTAAACAAACACTATTTGTTTATGTTTATGTTCCTCCACATATACAGTATAACCTGCATTAAGCAGCCAGAGAAGGGAAGTGGCTTGATTGGCTGCTGACACCAGGTGACCTCTTAAAGTAGACTTTCTATAATAGCTGCTTTCGGCGATATCGGGTCATTTCGACAAATTACATGAGATGTTTTCGTCGACGTCGTTAAAAAAACACAAGGTGACTATTCAAAACAGGTTTTAATAAAACACTACCTACCTGTCTACATGCAGCCGTTTTATTTATCATGGTAAATAATTACATGTATACAATTGGTTTACAGTAAAAATATATTTTCCACTGAATTTCATAATAAAAGGTATTTTAAAAATTAGACTACAACTACTGAAGAAGTCCTCAATGTAATTTATATTCAAATATATAACTACCTGGTGATAAGTGTAAGACATTTCCGATGTTTTGCACCAAGTACTGGCTTACATGATTAAATTTTGACACAAAACAAATGTTTTGATTTATATCACTATATGATGTATACGAGTACATTATATACCCATGCTTTACTGTGTGAACGTTTCAAGTATTTGTGTATATCATTTAATCCATAAATATCTGCATCGTTCGTAATGTCCTGTTATTCTGACTGTTTTGCAAAGGATAATTTTTTTCAACGTTCCAGAGTTAAAAACAGAGTTTGAAATATTCTTTCAACGCTCTTATAATTTTCAACAAATATAAAGCGGAATTGTTCTTAAGTAATGTCTAATTTTACTCTGACTATGCCTACAAAAGTTATTGCTTTCGTTGTGCATCAATATTGTCTAATTGTGTCTAGCAATGTCCTACTCACCCGCCTTTTATTCAGTTGTAGACTCCGTTTTCTGTACTGATGTCCCTAAAAGAGATTGACGATTCAAAGATTTAAGGAAAGATTTAAAAGATTATACATTGAAGAATTGTTTAGGTATCATTACAATAACATATTTGCAATAGGGTTTTGGGAAAGCCTTTCATTTATATCATACTGTAATTCGGATGAACAAAACGGTGACCTAGTTTTACAATGATCAAAGTGTATGTCTGAAGCACAAATTTGATAAAAATGTTACTTAAAAGGTGATCTAGTGATATTTCCATTTTACTTAACTTTTGATTGGAAAAGCGATTTCGCAATCGTTCATTTGCTTTTGTTTAAAGATATAATCATAATTGTTAATATAATTAGCTAAAATTATTTGAATTTTGAGTTAGCTCTTTAATTAATTTTCTATAAAATATAACATATAAAGCAACTAGCAATCAGTTACTACTGTAAAACTAGGTTTCATCATACTCGGTTATAACATACACTCGGCTACAACATACCATGTTTCAATGCCCGTTTTTCATCCTCATAATTCTTCATAAAATCAGCTCGGTTATGACATACTAGGATATAGCATACACTCGGTTATAAAATACCAATTTTTTTAGTCCCATCATACTTTTACATCCTGTATATTACATACACTGGGCTACAACATACCATTTTCCTGTCCCGTTTTTCATCTTCATATATTCTATATAAAATCAGCTCGGTAATGACATACTCGGATATAGCACACACTAGGTTATAACATACCAATTGTTTGGTCCCAACATACTTTTACATTCTGTATAACATACTTTTTGCGCGAAAAGCCGTCAGTATTAAGCAGCCACGGTCCAATGAATTTGGAAATTAACAGCGTGTACCAAACTGTATATTATATACTATATTCAGCGAAACGTGTAAAACACCCTGTTGAGTCTTCAAACAGACTAAATCAATAACCAAAGTGTAATACACGTGATGTTATACTTCCGATTTACATATTATGTTTCACACTTAAATATACCTTCTTTGAAGAATTATAGATAATAAGCTACATAAACACTTAATCCGTTTATAATCAATTTGTTTTAACTAAGCGTTGAAAAGATTGTCTACAGTTTGATATTAAGCAATTACAATTAATTTCAATACATGCACTAAAGATATTTTGTATACGATGATGAAATAAGTTTGTGAGCATAACTTGTTCATAAATTGCTTTGTTCTCGATAATTCAAGAAAATAAACGGGATACGGCTTTAAGCCTCTCCGTTAACAAAATGGCGACCGTGTCGGAGAGTTTCGTAACCGCCTCATGATCGAATCTGTCATCAAATTATTAGGACTTGTTGCAATTTAAAGCTTTATTTAAGATGTTTAAACCACATAGTATTGATATACCCAATGTTAATGTGTTATTATTATATAGGAATGTCATTTAACACAGTTCTGTTGATAAATTGATTTTTTATTCATTTTATTGATAATTCATCATATTGATATCAAATTGATTATTTACATACATGTATGTAACAAGAAAACTGGCTTCAAAACGGATGTGAAAAAAAACGTATTCTAGTATGCTATAAAATAGTTATTATATAGTTCGTATAAAAAAATACTTGGTATGTTATAAGGATATAACACACCTTGGTTATAACAAACAATTTTCTATGGCCCAGCGAGTATGTTATATCTGAGTTTTACTGTACGTAAAAACTGTTTTATCCTTAACAGACATGTCTTTAATGATTACTATATTTATATATATTGTAAAGACCTTGACGAAACTAGGGTATTTTTATATCATCTACTTTGTCGGTGAAGGATAGTTACTTATACGCGATAATGAACGTATCACATGTTACTATTAAATATACAATAGAATGTGAAACTGAAACTTAAAACTGATTTGTCATACATGTACAAACATTTTCATCTTTATGTAACTTTAAGATATACGTACTGTAACTAAGAAGCCAGTGAAAGGAAGTGGTTTGATTGACTGCTTACAGCAGGTGACCGCTGAAACCAGGTTTTGATAAAAATGATATGAATAGTCCAATCTGGCATTACTGAATGATATATACAAGTTCATAGCTAAATTTAAAATTTAAACTGAAACTTTTTCATTTGATTAAACGCCTGATTATATATATTTTATATTCAATTGAGTTGTACAAAATGATAACAATAATAGATAAGTAAAACCCCTCCACCATAAATATATACAATTTTACAAAACTTAGTAAAACTTATCACAGATGATGGTATATAGTGTGTTTTGTGTGTGTTTTTGTATTATATTTGTTTTTTATTGAGTTTTATATTTCATTTGTTCTTATTTATGTGATTATGAATTGATTACTGTTAGCTGAAATCGTTCTGAACAGTGTTACATAACGCCACTGTTAACCAGACATTTCCCTAAAGGTGTCGAAACATCACCTTAAAAAGGGCCTTTAATACATCCCCAAAGATGTCCAAACATCACCTTTAAAGGGACCCATCATTTTATGCAGAAATGCATCAATGTATGCAATGACAGAGAGCAAGACAATCCTCATTCTCACATATAAAGAGTATGTAATATAGTTTGTATATAACATACTTAGAATGTTATAAAGATATAACATGCCTCGGTTATAACATACCTTTTTTCAGTGACCCAGTGAGTATGTTATATACGAGTTTGTACGTAAAAAAATGTTTTATTCTTACCAGACATGTTTTTAACATTAATTCCAACGGGTATTTAGTACTTTTTTACGTTTTGAAATAGTTGGCGTGCGTCTAACTTTGATGTTCATTGTCGATACCCAGTCACATGTAAATACATTGCAATATGTGTTATCAATATGACCGATTTGACAGACTCAAGTTTATGCGACAAAATGGTTCAAAATGTAATACCATACCCGAATGATAGGGCACAATACAATTATAATCGATAGTTTTCATTGTTTCTTGTATTCATTTTATGAAGCATTATAAATACAGTGTTATGAGTACAAATTCAACAAAAGTCAAATATGTCCTTTTTTCGTATATATTTCATTACTGTCACGCACATGGCCGGAAAACTTGCTTTTTTATTTGAGATTTGTCTTTACTTTGGTACTTTAAGTAAATGAATAAACATGGGAGTATAGCTTGTTTAGAGAGTTTTGATAATTTATCAAGCAATACATGTACTAGTTTAATGATGGCCTCAGGTGGGAAATGTGTTCAGTCACAGTGTTGTTTTTTTATTATGCCAACGTTGGTGGATCAGGACATGGCAGCGCCTTTTCTATGAAACAATACGTGTAATATTAATTACTACGAAAAGGATTCATCACAACACATCATAATGTTATAAAAACTTATCATTAATAAATTTTTAAGCAAGAACTACACGAGTGAGGACATGTCAATGATCTTTGAGAATGAAAACCATACATTTTGTCTCCTGATATCAGACAATATTTTCTTAGAATAATTGTTTTGTGTATATCTTTGTCTGAATCAGTCGTATATGTATGGAAAGTGTTTTGTTTCAATTTTCATCTGCGCATAATTGTCGATTTTTAATGTATTGTATCTCCTTCCTGTCTGGCGTTATATCCAGTACCCGTTTTATGTCCTGTAACCGTGTTATGTCCTGTAACCGTGTTATATCCAGTACCCGTGTTATGTCCTGTAACCGTGTTATGTCCTGTAACCGTGTTATGTCCTGTAACCGTGTTATGTCCTGTAACCATGTTATATCCAGTACCCGTGTTATGTCCTGTAACCGTGTTATGTCCTGTAACAGTGTTATATCCAGTAACCGTGTTATGTCCTGTAACCGTGTTATGTCCTGTAACCGTGTTATGTTCTGTAACCGTGTTATGTCCTGTAACCGTGTTATGTCCTGTAACCGTGTTATATCCAGTACCCGTGTTATATCCAGTACCCGTGTTATGTCCTGTAACCGTGTTATGTCCTGTAACCGTGTTATGTCATGTAACCGTGTTATATCCTGTAACCGTGTTATGTCCTGTAACCGTGTTATATCCTGTAACCGTGTTATGTCCTGTAACCGTGTTATGTCCTGTAACCGTGTTATATCCTGTAACCGTATTATTTCCTGTAACAGTGTTATGTCCTGTAACCGTGTTATGCCCTGTAACCGTGTTATATCGTGTAACCGTGTTATATCGTGTAACCGTGTTATGTCCTGTAACCGTGTTATATCCTGTAACTGTGTTTTATCCTGTAACCGTGTTATGTCCTGTAACAGTGTTATATCCTGTAACCGTGTTATATCCTGTAACCGTGTTATATCCTGTAACCGTATTATATCCTGTAACCGTGTTATATCGTGTAACCGTGTTATTTCCTGTAACCGTGTTATATCCTGTAACCGTCTTATGTCCTGTAACCGTGTTATATCCTGTGACCGTGTTATATCATGTAACCGTGTTATATCCTGTAACCGTGTTATGTCCTGTAACCGTGTTATATCCTGTAACCGTATTATGTCCTGTAACCGTGTTATATCGTGTAACTGTGTTATATCCTGTAACCGTGTTATGTCCTGTAACCATGTTATATCCTGTAACCGTGTTATGTCCTGTAACCATGTTATGTCTTATTACCGTGTTATATCCTGTAACCGTGTTATATGCTGTTACCGTATTATGTCCTGTAACCGTGTTATATCCTGTAACCGTGTTATATCCTGTAACCGTATTATGTCCTGTAACCGTGTTATGTCCTGTAACCGTGTTATATCCTGTAACCGTGTTTTATCCTGTAACCGTGTTATATCCTGTAACCGTGTTATATCCTGTAACCGTATTATGTCCTGTAACCGTATTATGTCCTGTAACCGTGTTATATCCTGTAACCGTGTTATATTCTGTAACCGTATTATGTCCTGTAACCGTGTTATATCGTGTAACCGTGTTTGTACCTGTAGTTTGATGATTGTTAAATTTAGAATTTTAAATTATTAATTCTAACTAGTAAGTATATTGGCAAAACGTTTTTTCTTGCTCTATTTTCTTCTGCAAATATTGTTTTAACAGTAATTAATCATGTATGATTTTAAAACAGTCAAACAGTAGTCCTTCGGTGTCCAGGATAGTATTTTGAACTGTTGGCTACGACCTTAGGAAACTGTTTGAAACACTACCATGTACACTTAGGTCCAACAGGTTGACTATTCCCTCATCATATATGGAATAACTGTATACTAATAGCAGTAAAATGTTGGTATATCATAGTTTATCTTAAATAATATACGTTAAAGCTCAGATCAGTATTGGTGTACTGTTTAATTACCTACTCCAGACGACAGTTATTAACATAGGGTTCATACAGATTTTGAACACCAGATTTTCATGAATTTTCACGATTTCTGTCAGTTATCCATGATACAACAGAAACACATACAGAATCCAAAACGAGAACAATCATATTTTTGATTACTCAGATTTCTTCATTATACTGCACCTGACGACGATAATCATTGTTTGTTAGAGTATCATTTACTTACCCAAGCACGATTTGGACCTAACATTAAAAGTTGCAATTTATGTTTGTATTTATGTGTGCTTTTTTTAATTTTTGGTTGAAATCTAATAGGCATAGAATGTTGTTTTTTTCCATGTACATAAAACTTTTTGCAAGGTGTTTTTGAATTTTCAATGACTTTTCAGTGATATTCATCCACCCAATAATGAAGTTTTGCAGAAAAATATTATTTTCCACGATTTGTCCAGTTCGTACGAACTCTGTATATAATAACATTGAGATTGCTATGCTATCTGATAAAAACAAGAGAGTAATTGTATACCAATAATATGCACATTAGAACAATTTCAAATGTATTCATAAAAGACCTAGTGTCATAGGTAGATTTATATCGTTAGTTTTTCTATGTAGTGTATTTATAGTCAGTTAGTAGTTCCATCACCATCTCATTAACTATAGTAAAACATCGAATATTTAACACTTCATTTCATTTCATTATCGTACCACCCATCACGTGACCATTTTTTTTCCGATAACCGCGCACGATAAACTTTTGTCACTCTGCCACTATACTTCACTTGAACCAGTTGTTCTGGTTTTGTATTAAACCAAACCAGGTATTTTAAACAGATTTTCACTCTTTTGAATTATGATTGAATATTTATTTGTTTTTCACTCTTTTTGTAAATTATTGAATATTTATTAATTTATTTCATTATGTCCGTCTTCAGCTTAATTTAAATTGTTAATTTAAATCTTTCGTTACCGAGACTGTTAAATTGTAACTCATTTTGTATCATGACCACGTGTTCTTGACTACATTTTAATTCCCTGTTGTATTTATTTTCAGATTGATTTATTCATATATTTATATACTTCATTGGTTTAAACTAAATTATCACCATTATCCACGTCTACAATACAACCATATTAAACAAGTAACTACCAACAAGACTTGTTGTTTTTCTATGCTGAAACCACGACCCATGACTGGGATGGTCGGCGACAATGGCGCCCAACGTGGGATATAATAACATTGAGATTGCTATGCTATCTGATAAAAACGAGAGAGTAATTGTATACCAATAATATGCACATTAGAACAATTTCAAATGTATTCATAAAAGACCTAGGTTGACAAAGTAAAACAATATGATTATGTAAAACAATTAATTATGTAATGAACCATTATAATTATTTCCAGATTTTTTAGCAGTCATAATACATAGTTTTAAGTTAATGATTGTATATAGACAAAATAAGACAGTGAAAAAACATGAATACATAGAAGCTACCAACAGGTTAATATAATATCATTAGCTCATGAGTGAAATACACATTCTATGACCAGAAGGTGAAGATATCACCTCTTTACTAAGACGCACAACGCGTCCCAGTAATCGGCGTTTGGTACGCAACAGAATTTAGTGTGGCGCATGAAGACAAAATCGTTGGCGTTATTCGTTTATTGACAAAATTAGTTTTAAACTGTAAAGAAAATGATCACTTATAACTACAAGAATATAAATCCATAGATACTAAGTATTTTAAGCCTCTAAAGGTACAGATGCATAGTTAAACCGTGTACTCGACTTTCGATTTCGAATGTCTGTGTAAAGAATGACAGATGTAAACACGTTATAATGGTGGTTTAACTACCGGTTAAAACGTTTAATTAAATGAGGATAGTTGGTTGGATTGTTAATTTTCATTGATTTGACACAAAATACATACTCTATTTGTTCAGTATACTTGAAGGGGGAAATTATTATGATGTAAACATTGCCACCTTTCAGGTAAATAAACAGTTTTACCCATGATGCTCGGCGTCCCCGTACAGAGGTCAGTTAGACAGTTTGTGTACAAAACGGTGAAAAACATAGATCTTACACCGAAATAAACACATTTTCTGTTATTATATTCTTCACACTAGCCACTGGAAAGCATATGATAAAACAGATAATGACTCGTGTTTACTTAATGACACAACAAGTTTTTCTGAAATACTATTTCTTTTTTCTGCAGCCGAAGCTAACATGTTGGTAGCTTCTATGCATTGGTACATTTTTTTGGTGTTTTCTTTTGGAGAACATCAATAACTTCATTATATTTTTATTAGTTTTTATTATTAAATATAATATCCTTTCTGGAGAAATCTAACTAATATTTTATGTTAAATAATGAAATGCATAAATATAATGAATACATGTATGATTAGTATTTTTTCCATTAATGATCAGGATTCACACTGCCAATGAGATGACAACACTGCAATATTTAGAAATACAATAAAGTGAATTTGACAACAAAGACTTATTCTTTATAATAGTATGGAGTTGTTACCTATGTTGTTGTTTTTTTGCGCATTAAAAGGATACCATATTGTTCACTAAAAGTGATAAAACGCTGTAAATTAAATGATATATAAATTTCTCATACATAAATTCTAAAGATTGATTGGAATACTAAAGGACCAGTATAATTACTTGCAGCTTGACAATATGAAAATAAGAGTAAAAGTGTTGGTATAAATATACCCAATTATGTAAAATTATTTACTCAATGAACAACAGGAAAAAAATCACTGATTAAACAGATTAATACTGATAACGGTTATTAGAAGCATTGTTCCAGTGGTAGGACACGCGCTTAGGGATCAAGAGGTCCTGGGTTCGATCCCCACTAAGGGTTCCTTGAGCAAACAAATTACCTACAATTGTTCAACTCCTCCCAGGTGCAAATGGGTACTGTGAGGGATCGCCTGCGTGAGGATGATTTCAATGATCAGTAGTTATTGTACAATATTGTAAAGTCGGCTGAACATGTATATGGAAGCAGACTTTTAATCAATTTTTAACTTTTAAGACATAGTAAATGATCTGTGATTCATAGAATCCTAACATTGCATCGTTTGATGTTAAATAACAGCCAGGAAAAAAGTGAATGAATATCAATGATCAATTATTTCAACAAGACATACAACATGTACATTATTTAATGTCATGTATGGGGTATAGTGTTTGTCTTCATTCAATACTTGCATATAACTCCATTTTACATTCATTTATACATACAGATATTATTCCAACCTTTTGATGATGACAGTAATGCTGTAGGTTTGACGCATGGATCGCCAGCCATTATCTCCTTCATTATTTTAAAATATTCCCACTTCTTCCGACTTCTGCCACTTTTGGCATTAGAATCTTTATTAACCTTGTATCTAAATATCAATGAAAATGAGCTAAACAAATTATTGACAATAAGAGTTATGCTATTTCCCATCTAAACTTCACTTTAGTAAAAATTATTGAATATTTCAGGTTACCATTTCACAAAATATCTCATCTGCGATTAAAATATTGAATTTGTATAATTAGTTTCAGACAATATTTACATGGATGTGCAATAATTTTTGTTCTTCTCTTTGATATATTTTTATTAATTAATCTACATAAACAAATGTACCCTAAAGGTTCCCACAAAGATGAGAAATCAAAAATCACTTTTCCCTGACCAAGACCATTTTCCCGGACCGGTAACATAGTGAAGTTTGCACAATCTTTGAGCACTAAAGTTTACGTTAGTTAATCATCAAGAGAATCTTTTTAGCTAAAACAACTAGCACTAGAACATCAATTGAAATTAATTTTCATTTAAATATGAATAATGAGTGTTTACGTAACATAAAGGTATATAAAATGACTAGGGATGTCATGATAGAATATTTTGTATCCATATATCTAAAGGCATGTTTCGGTGATATATCGAGTCAGACGAGTATAATAGAAGCTGCTAGAACTCAAGTATTTATATATACACTATATAAGGCCCGCATTATGTTATGCATGATGATTAAAGGCGTGTTAGACATAAAACAAACTGTGTCTGTGACAGCCCGTTTCATCTATTCTGGTGAAAAAGATAAATACAACACAATAATGTTAAACTAAATGCCGCCTTCATTTAGTTTACAGCTTTATGAAATGTTCTATAAAAGTAGATTGTATTTATATTACTAATTGCGAATCAATATCAGATCGCTTGTCAAGAATCGGTGATATATCGATATCGCTATTTCCGACGAGAGCCCTAAAAAGACACAGAAATATTAATGATAAATATGTAATTAATAACATCATTTCCTGTACTTTAATGACCTGAATTATTTGTCACATTGTATACCAGATACAGTGTGACCATTTCCCTTCAGCTGTTGACTGCCACACTTGGTAGCATTTGTACAAAGAATTACTTAATTTCTCTCTATGTTCCATATGTTACATATAAGATATATCTGAAATAAAATCATATGAGAAACTGTACAGAAACTTTTTATTCGGTCGGTCTTAGAAATTTGGATTAAAATTAGCAAGCAAGTCGGGTCAGAAAGTAATGAATTTTACTAGCCCAAAATATAAGCCCTCATCATACTGTAGTTTTTACTCCATGACTCTTTGTTTGGTTCCTGAAAAAACAACAAATATGTTGGTACGTGAAATACATAATGATACAGAAACCAAAGAACACTGCTATTTTCTATACATTAAGCATACTGGACAGTATGTTATTGCGCATTAATTATGCTTAAAAAAGGCAAATGACATAAGCAGCCTGTTCAATGCATAGAGATGCGCATTGTCTTGTAAATACAGGGAATAAATTTCTTTTTGAAAAATGAGGTGTACAAGCAAGTTGGGCTGGGAAAATAGATTTTTACATGCCCATTGAAAAATTACTATTTTATTGCAGTCGGGTTAGTGCGAATTTTGATCACTGTTTTTTAGGAATAGATTAGTACTAAAAAGAGAATTGTACTCGAAGGAAGCGCTGTGCTTTTAAAATCGGATGAGCAGTATATGTGTATGAAGTGCACATACTCTCTGAACAATTGTCTTCAATTTGAATTTCTTCATTAACATTACTGAATTGGTTTCCAGGTACTGAAATAATGTAATACATCGTAATTAAATCATTAACAAAGGGATTTCCAGTGTTTAAGAGAAATATTTTTTATGGAATTCGGTTGAAGTGGATTTTAAAAGAGCTGCCATGTACATGTTCAGATTTTTTTAGATAAACATTATAAATTTATTCTACATAGCAGCTAAAATGTATGGTGTCTATCTCATCACATGTGAATTATAACTCATTAATAAGAAGGTAAGTTAGTAAGTGTTGAAAACTGATTTTCATTATTTCATGGTTTAATGTATATTACATAAATCGAGGACAACAAACTGTTTCAAATGAACAACCAAAAATTGAGTAAATGATTTTAGATAGTTCTCTTGGGCAGATTTTTTCTGATGCTATATAACATCAGTTATTTTGCCATTTCAGTGTACTTTTCAGTGAAAATCGCATTATCGACCTTTTTCTTTTTTCATTCAATAAAATGAACCAATTAAGCATTAAGAAATTGTGGTACTTTACCAGTCACCTTCAAAATGGTCAAATCATACTGAAACTTACTATTATAACCAGAAGTTGAGTACATGGTCTGCACCATGTTGGCTGGCAATTCAACCGTGGTTTCTACACCATCAATGCTTAAATTCACAAAATACTAACCGAAATCAGAAGAGTTTAGAAACCGAAAGTTGTTTGAAGTTGTGTGATTATTGCATTGTTTATACTACTACTATAGGCTCTCTTTCATTAATTAAAGTGAATATAAATCATGTTTTTATATGATGACTGACTATAAGTATCAATGTTTCAAAAAATCATCAACAAATAACGTAAAAATAAGGATAATTGACAGTATTGAGTTGTTTTTCATCTGACTTTCGTCAATGTGCCGAGCCATTGTGTGGTGTGGATTCTTTTTTAAAGTAGACTAACTTGTTATTTTCCATTTAAAATATTTTGTATTTTTTGTGCTTAAAAATCGGATTGCTAAGTAGATAAGCTATAAGTTTTTTTCAGATAATTACAGGCATAATTTGGGTATCATAGGTTTAAAAATTCGACGCATAAAAATTTCTTCACGCGTTGCCATCAAATTGTTTACTGGTTACTACGAGTACACGTTCACACCTGTGAATACAGTACACGCTATAATCTTATATGCGGACTCGTGCAATGCATTTTGAATTTGATTCAGTCCATTTACAAATCTAAGTTTGATCGGGAAAATTGGTAACACAAAATAAGCCCTTTCTGAACTGAAATGTCCTTGAGATTTTAAAACGTTAAATTGCTAGCATATTTTGAGTTAGACCTTTAAAAAATCACTTAAGCAAAGACAAAAAAATATACACCGTGACATGACTTTGCTTTATAATCACATGATTAAAATTAATTAAAATTGAAATATGGTTATTTGTGTGAAGGCTTTCTACAGCAGCTCTAGCCGTGACGTGTGTCAGGTTTGATCCAGCTAGATATTCGTTATTTTTCCATTATTAGACTTAAAAAACTAGACTTAACATTATTGATAAAATATCATAATTTTAGCAAACTATATCACTATCTAATTACCACATGTATATGTTGGATCTTAGAAATCTATTTCAATTACCGAGCAAGATAACACTTGTGACTCAATGTAAACACGTTGCAAATAAGACTTCCTGTATAAGTTTCCAAGGGCATAACATCTTAATTTTTTAAAAGAGTATTAGAAACATAATGTTACCATCTACCTATATATCGTCGTTAATAAACACTAAATTTGTATAAGACAAAGATGTGTTTTTTTCTTAATTACCAATTATAACCAACCACGAGTACGTTAGAACGCATCATTTTCGTCATGCAAAACTGTAAATACTTTCAATGTCGTTAAGAATAATTACCAACATTTTATTGAAAACAAAATAGTAGCAATATTTAGTGTTATATGAGAGTACATTTTTGTTCTAGTGATGTTTTATCGTACTTCGTGTTTAAACCTGATCTATACGTAAGTAGGCATGGGCCTTAGAAGTAAATTGCGTTTTGTGTCTGTTGCTTCCTGTTTATCACATTAGCGTGTATCAAAGCGTTATCATATCTGATTTTTTTCATGGAGTATGCAAATTATACACAGGTCATCGTCGAACCACTGTAATAACGACAAACTTTGATGTAACTTGAAATAATATACAACTTCTGTGGTTGAGAGCCGGATTTCCATATCTATGCTCCGTTTCCTCAATTGTACCACAACTATCACTGCTCGTGCATTTCTTGGGCCAATTGAACTCACAGGTGCCCATCGCATTAAAAAAACTCCAAATAATTGTTAATTTTTACTTAAACATGCTCCAATTATTATTAAAATACCAAATACAAAAGTTCCAGCCAAAAGCCAACATTTTGTTTTGTAAAAAATTATAAGGTATCCAATTCGATGAAATAGTTCTAAATTTTACTCGGAAGAGATGAGACAGGTCACCTTTCCAAGACTAAACAACCCTTTTATAATAGTTAAGCGCTAAAATCGAATTCTGACATGTTAGATAATTCAAAAATGGACTTCCATTATTAATATCAAACTTCTCGCTCCCTTCCTACGATTGTACCGATCATTTCACTTGAATCGGTTTTGTTTATCTCCCGAGTCGACAATTTTAGTGAATAAGGATGCGCGCGCTTCACGTTGAACCATAAATTGGTTACGAGTCATTTTATTGGACAGAATAAAGACGACGTCCAATGAAATGACTCGTTTCAAACGTGATGCGCGCATCACCATTCACAAAATGGTTGAGACGGCAGATTACCAATAGCGATTCGAGTAAACTAATCGAAATACAGTCTTGCAAAACATAGCGAGAAGTTTGATATTGACGCTAGTAATCCATTTTTTATTTTTCAAACACGTCTTTATTAGAACTTTGCGCTAAACCGTTCGGGAATGAGTGTTTAGTCTTGAAAAGTAGACCTGTCACATCTCTTCCTAGTAAAATTCTGAAGGATTTCATTGAGTTTGATACCTTAGATTTTTATTTAACAAATTTTTGGCTTTTGGATGCGACGGGCACCTTTAATTGAACTGTTTAAGGATCGCCGACTATCATTTCCAAACTTCAATATTCCTCGTTTCTTTGATAATATTGGCTTCCGAAAGCGTTGTTGTGTCGGCAGTCTGTGATCTTTCAAAGAAAATAGTAGCAAGTTCCGTATTACGCAATATTCTCCTTTTATGTCGAACTAAATATTTTTCACTTTGATTCTGGACTTAATGTGTGTTAATGTTATTGCATGATTACACTTCGCGTGTAAAGTACGAATATGCCGACATAAAAATATGTTTAGAGAATATTGAATTGATAGTTGACTTCGTTGTCATTAAACGCAGTTCACATGATTGTAAGTTAAAAATTATTAGACTCATAATTATAAATTTTTCAAAAATATTTACAGACGTATACGTTGCATATGGTATTTTTTGACGATAAAAATGCTTCTATACAAATTGGTACATACGCATGTATAACAAAATAAAAAATGTGTGAAAATGAGTTTAATATCAAATTTAGTTTGCTGTACCCTTTATTATAAGCATAATTATGACGTTGACGTATGCAACTCTTCCCGTTGATGACAATGCGTCAGACGTCATTTTGGATAAATCGCAACGTCGTTGTTGCAAGAAACATAATTTTATGCGTGACATTCGTTTAGCTGTAAAATCGTTAATATTGGTCAGATTCTGAAAAGGTTTTCAGTTTCATGCATCGGAGATGTTGTACTTTCCGAAAATGTTAAAAAGTAAAAATCAAAAATTTTGTCATTAAGCCCGGTTTTCACAGAGCCTGGCCCATATAATGATATATCACAGTCTGCCTTATTCGACACGACGATGCATTTTCTTTATCATTTTGACATTTCTCATAATTTCTTATAACTTCGGTCCATCAAAAAAAATCTCGAAGTTGGGTTCATGATTTGAACTAAGTCTGCATGAATAAAATATTGCTGGTCTGAATGATGCCAATGAAATTACAAAGTTGTCTTTTTTGGTTCCATACAACAAATAAAGCTTCCTCATAGGAATCAATATCGGATAGATGTGTGCTAAATTTGTTTGATTTCGATCGTAAAATAAGTAAACGCAAGAGTAATCAAAGTTGTTTCTACTGCAAAATTAAGTTGCAGTGGCGGATTCCGGATTTTTTTAGAAGGATCCGAACTTTTTCTAGGGGGGGGGTTCAAATTTTCGAACCACATTATACACAATTTTCAGAATGAAGCAACATAATAATAATACAAACTACATTACCATTAAATCTATGATAAGAATTGAGTCTACATAAAAATGACTTGAATTCAAGAAAAACACTAATGCCGGACAGGTACATTTTGTCAATCCTAGGATGGCATTTGTATTATTTATATCTATATTCTATTTACAAAAGATTTATGATAAAGCATCAATTTTCCTTAAATATATAAACAATACAGAACAAATAGTACGTTTTTTGCTATATAGTCTGCTAGCTAACGAAAATAATACTCAAAATGAGTCAAAAACATATTACATCAACTTTTTCTATAGTTTTAAACCTTTATCAAAACAATACCATATTATGCAATAATATTTCAATTATTGAGACAATTATAACGCTCGGTTCAATCACAATAATAATAATAAAGCATTTATCTTGTAAAAAGATTACTCACTTGGACGCCATCTTGCTTTGCTAGACGAGTTACCTCACAGTTGCGTTCGCTGTTAATTGTAGCGCTCGCGGCGAACAAAGCGTTGTGTAACATTAACTCGCTAATAGCGAACATAAGAAAACGTTCTCGTTAAGGAACGCACGATGCAAATAGGAGTACTGGATTAAACAAATATGACTAATTTATTTATTGTGAGTTGAAAACAAGACTGCTGAATATTGACCGATATAGTTAACTATGAGACTATTTCTTCACGCGTAGGTTTTAACCTAACTTTATATAGCTGCGCCAAATCTGATTGCGCATGAGCGAATGTAATCGTCCGCGACATTTTAGTGATACGTTTTAAGGAGTTGTAAATATACCTGGGTTACACTCAATGCTGCTGAAATCTATTATTTGTTCAATAAATATTTAACATAAGTCAAGTTTATTAGGAAGTAGTGAGCACGCCACTTTATACCATATTAACAGCGAAATAGTAAAAACAATGGAAGAAAAGTCAATCTAAATTGTGTGACTGTTATGATATTTTTACTAATAATTAACTCAAAATGTCACTTGGTGATGTCATAGTATTTTGTATAAGTATGAAAGACATGTGTTAATCAATAATATATCAATAGACCTGTCATATGAGGATTCATTATGATGTTTTATTTATGTAATAAAACAACAATAATGACAATTGCATAACTCATAATATTATAGGTTTATGAACTCCAATGCTTTTGTGTTCATGAATAATCTTCAAAAGATATTCTCTAAAGAGAAAATAACAATAGAATTTGGAACTACTTGTATAAAAAATTTATTCTTATATTTTTCTAACAGAACCCACAAAAATGTAAACAATTGGCGTTTCTTGCTTTTTCCTCGGAAGTACATACCAATGATGCTGCAAGTTGGCACGTGGCTGCAGGTGTAATGTCTTGACAAGGAGCTGAATTACAAACAGGAAACAATATTTAAATTTTATTTCAATGGTATTTGTTCTTATATATAGGGAAAACTTTTAAATTGAAATTCACAATAAATTCTTGTAGGCGTGGTCTCATAAGACGCATGTAGGCATGGTCTCTAAACGCCCGTGTAGGCGTGGAATTCACTGAATGCTTGTAAGAGTTGTTTTGTTACTTGCTTGTAGGCGTGGTCTAATAATATGCTTGTAGGCGTGGTCTTTTGGACCGCTTGCAGACTTGTTTTTTAACATGCTTGTAGGAATGATCTTATTATTATCACATTTTTGCGGGCGTAGCGTCATACCATAAGCGTGTTCTCTCAACATGCATGTTGGTTTGGATTTTAACATGCTTGTAGGCGTGGTCTCAAGACACGCTTTCAGGCTTGGTATCATAACATGTTTGCAGGCTTGGTATTATAACATGTTTGTAGGCGTGGTATTTTAACATGTTCGTATGATTCGTGTGTAAATTATCTTCATTCTTGAATGGAATTTGTAACGGCGTGGCACAAAGTTTATATTAAACTATACCTGGACTTCCGGTTGTGGCTGTAGTATTATGAGCGTCACAGTGAACGTTACAAAGATCGTCATGGCAACAGTTCCAACAAAATTCTGCACCAGTTAAAAGACCAATTCTCTGACAAGACTGTGAAACAGATGAGATTTTTGTGTCATTTTTTTGTCAAAGTAAACACAGAAAACATAATTTCATGAGTGATATAGCCCTGATAAAAATGTTATTTTCTGGGTACACGAATTGAAACAATTACGAACATATCTCAACGTTAATTTCTTACTTGTAACCTTCCCGTTTATACGTACATGTATTCTGCGTTGTCACATTGTTGTCACAATTATATATTCACAATGATGACGTCACAGTTTTATATAAACAATGATGACGTCACAGTTAAATATTCATACTGATGACATCACTGTTATATATTCACAATGATGACGTCAAAGTTATAAATTCTTAATGATGACGTCATAGATATATATTTACAGTGATTACTTCATTTTTTTACATTCACACTGGTGACGTCACATATAATTATGTATTTACAGTGATGACAATTATAACATTTAACATTTTACTATATTCTGAAAGATAGATTATTACGTAACTTTCAAGTCTATTCAACAAATATTTATTATACTAACCGATGATATCGATATTTGATAAACGTTGTAGCATTACGAAAAACAATGTTTGGAAGACATGAACCGGTAAAGATTTTCCCACAAAAAACCTACCTAGTTGTTTCCTTGACAATATATAGCATACTCTGTTCTATGGGATAAGAAATAGACTCGACAATGATTAGTTGAAGTTTTTAAAACTTGTTTTTATAATCAAGCCTAAATTGTTTATTCCAAAATTAACAAGACTTTTTTTAACTTGCATTAAGCCATTACCTCCTAAACCTGGGTTGGCAACGAATTGATAGCGCCCCATAATGTCCCGGAGAGATAAGTGTTTAAATCCCGCCCGAATAGGCTATATACGTAAATTTGACCATCTTCGGCGATCTTCCCCCTACAACTAAATGGTACTTTACCAAGGCGGAGAAGCATCCAGCTTGACGTAGAAGATGCCCAGCAGGTGACCTCTTAACTCCTTCAAAACACACCTGTATAATAAAGACCAAATTAACCGTGTGTGGAAAATCAGCTAAAATGTTCTCATTTTATGTTCTAAATTATCTTGTTATTTCCAAAAATGAGAATAGGTCAATCGTTCCGTTTATAATTCAAAATGACTCTTGGTCATTCGGCCAGTTTATAAATCAAATTGAGTATTGGTCACTCGTTCATATTATTGTTAAAAATATGTATTGGTTACTCGTTAAGTTTATTGTTCAAACTGACTCTTGGTCATTCGTTAAATTTATTGGTCGAAATGACTATGTCAATTTCACATAAAATTATACTTGTATTTAATGTATGTTTGTAATCTTACATAGAGATATTCTTGTGTTCAATGAATGTTTGTAATCAGACATATATATATACTTGTGTTTTAAGGCAGACATAAATATATATATGTACTTGTGTTCAATTGAAGTTTATCATTTAAAATGGTACGATGAAAATCACTGTGAGGCAGTTTGTATTACCCTAAAAATACTTATCTTGAATTTCAAACAAATTAAATGATATACAAAAATGTGTATTAAGATTAATTCTGGCAAATTGATATCGAAAAGAAACGATAAAATCCGATTAATCAAACAGATTGGACCTACATATTTGAAGAGTATACAATGGGAAATATCTGACTAAAGTCACTTATTTTATATAAAACCCTTGGGATTGTAGAATGTTAGTTTATTACAATCTGAAGGCCAGTTAGTTAAAAAAAATCACTGAATAAATAACTATCACTAACTGATAATTAAAATTTTAAACAGTTACCTCGTCTTTTCCACATTGTTGTATTTTTGTACAACTTTCACCCGGTGTCTGTTGGTCACATTTAAAACAAATTGGTCCTCGAACTTGTGCTAATCCTAAAATACCGAATTGAGCAAAAATCGTACAGAATAAAAAATACTGAATTTACATAAAAGAATCAAAATGTATTGTCAGGGAAAGGATCACTAGAATTTAGTGATAGAATCATGCATGAATGTTAAAAAAGTTTCCGGAGATTAAGTAACTAAAGTTTGTTTACAGTCCGTTTATCACGTGAGTAAAGTTTGTTTACATTTTGGAGATCACGTGACTAAGGTATGTTAACAATCTGGAGATCATGTGACTCAAGTTTGTTTACATACCGTTTATCACGTGAATAAAATTTGTTTACATTCCGGAGATCACGTGACTAAAGTCTGTTTACATTCTTGAGATTACGTGACTAAAGTCAAACTCCCCGCAGTGGTAATCTCCCTTTATCAAATCAATAACCACTGCTACCACAAGTAAATTCGTCCCTCAGAGGGCCGAAAAACTTTTTTTATCTTTTCTTTTACATTTTAATATCTTTAATAAATATAGTCTTCTTTGAGTAAAATATGATGTTCAAAGTACATAAAGGGAAAAAATAAATAGTATGAATAAATAAGTTAAAAAACAAGATTAATTTTACCCTGACAACGGTTACCTAAAGTGCGTAAAATTGCATGAATAACAAAATGTTACGCAAAATAAATATTGAATGGATAACTGTACTTATTCTAGTCATTTAATATATAAATGTTATATTTTTCAGTATCATACACATATAATTTTATCCTACTTACTTAAGATTTCTAACCAAAAGCATCATATAAGTAGCGTGAGTTGGACCAAGGACCCTATTGGGTGGACAACGCAGCTCATTCCCGATCTTGCTCACTTTCAGGTGTAATTCATCCATGAATTCAACAATTTTGGTTCATAATGATATATTGATTGATATATTTCTATTTAACTTGTCTTATTTCTTTGGCAGAACGTGTAAATCAACCACATTTTTTATTATTCAATGTTATTTTTCGCTACATTACGCCTAACGCTTTTTAGGCTAACCGTTATTGCTCGTTTAAATTTAAACATTAGTCACATGGTACTACATGCGTCACGTGATTCATGTGAAGGCAGTGGTTAAAGTAGCATCGCGTGACGTAACCGCTGTGAGGAGTTTGGACTAAAGTCTGTTTACATTCTGGAGATAACGTGACTTGTTTTTTTAAAACTCTGGAGATCACGTGACTAAAGTTTGTTTACATTCCGGAGGTCACGTGACTGTATATAATGTCAAAGGAGAACTCATCACTAACCTTGGTCTTGACAAAGGTCACCCTGACACAATGTAGAGTTACAACAATCTTCACAGACGATGATATCTCTAGGGTCGTCAGTGGAAATACCACTTGTACATTGCTATAAAATTAGAATGTCTACAGTATATGACGTCATATCAACGCTAAAAAGAGCTATGTTTTAATTGTGACGTCAGTATATTACGTCATTTATATGATCTCAGCCTTTAAAGTTAAACAGTGAATCATTGTATCAGAGATATAAGATTCATCAAAATGCGTCCATAGGGCAATGTTATTTGGTGACCTTAAGTTATGAACTCTTGTTGAATCGCTTTAGGTCCAAGTCTTTTTGAAAATTTATGTGGAGTATTGGTCATAATTTCAGTATGATAGACCGTGTTTGTATCTCATAATGTCAGTAGTGACGTCATCATGTTCTCTCTTCAAAGAAAAGTAACAATTTGGTGGTAATATTCTGTGAAATATGTCCTTTTGTAACTTCTTATTTAAGGTGTACCTGAGTATCTCTGCAGCCCATTTTTCTAAAAATATGACCAGTTTCTGATACTATATGACTCGAGTAACAGACCTGAAAAAAATGCATTAAAACACTGTTTATTAGAAAATAAGCTTTACTTTTCATGTATGAATGATCTTTAATTCATTGTATGGGCTTAGGAAATATTTATTTTATTTAGATCAAGTGTAAAACCACGAGTGAACAATGTAATTTTTGTGGCTAATGAGTTATATTCAAAGATCTTACTCAAAACTGGAAGGAAATTCTGCTTCTTTTTATCATTTACTGAAATGTTTTCTTAATTATTTTTTAATCAAATTAACTATGGATATTTTTTAAATAATTTACCTTAATAGTGTAACTATATAGCATAATGGTGATTTTACTTTTTACCCAAATGGATGTTTAAAGATTCAAACCTCATGTTGTCCACATTCCTTGACCATGTTACAATCGGAAGCACTAGGAACATCATAACATTCCAAACAATATATTGAACTGGTTTCTACAATCATAAATAGAAGATTAGTGACGTTATAAAAGTTATGTGATGTTATATAAGGTCTGTGACGTCATATAAAATATGTGACGTCATACAAGGACTGTTATGTCATATATAGTATGTGACGTTATGTAAGGCATGGTATCATACAAAGTATGACGTCAAATAAGCAATAGGGACTGCAGAACACTCCAAACAAAACATTGAACTGGTTTATACAATCATAAATCGTAGGTGACGTCTTATTATATATGGGACGTCATATAAGGTATGTAACTTCATTTAAAATGTGGTACCATGATTATAAGTTATGACGTCATATAAGCACAAGGGACATCAGAACATTTCAAACAAGCCGCCTGGCTAGCTCAGTTGGTAACACGCAAGTCTACTGATCGAGGGGTTGTGGGTTCGATTCCTGGGCGTTGACTTTGGTCATGAAATTATTTCTACAGTCATTTTCCCTCCTACAAGTGAATTTAATTATGTAGGGCAGTTGTCAGTCACTGACGAAAGTATGTGCTTATAAGTCGTATAACAGCTAAGTATAGAGATTAAGCCCTTCCGGGATGAGTGAGTAAGTTGTCTGACCGCCGTTATATGACCTTATAAGTATGTGTTGCTACGGCGTTAAACCCAACAAAAACAAACAAACATTCTAAACAATACTTTGAACTGCTTTCTTCAAAAACAAACATAGACGGTTTGTGACGCCATATAAGGTATGTGACGTCGTATAAAGTATGTGACGTTTTATAAGGTATCTGGCGCCAAACAAGATATGGTTTCATGCGTGACGTCGGCTGCGAAGACTAGGCTAATTGCGCAAATGATGTTACTTTTTAAATGTTTGTTTTCTTCAAAAACAATGTGAAATCTAGATTTCTATTACTAATCTCGAAAAAATGACTCATTTTCCTTATATGAATTGTGCATTCTTCTCATTGAGACTCGGCAAAAACTTCGAACATTCCCAAATGATGAAATGGTAAGGGGAAAAACTGTCACGACAGTATTTATCATGTAGTGTCCTTTAACCACAAAGGCGAAGTTGCGCAACAATGGACGAAATCTTGATTCTTGCTTAGCAAGGTGAGTTGTATTTTCTGTACATTTGGTCCAATTATCCGACTTGTAGGCTATACGATTCTAATAATGCCTTTGTTTAAAAACCTTTTCACGGTACAAAAACGAAAACAAACAGCATTTGTTGAAAACTTTTACATGGCGAAATCGAAAGTAACATTTTTCGTCTGCAATTTGTTTACTGTCAAAAGCTATCTATCAGGAATGCATTAGCTTATCACTGAATTATTTTGTCAATAAGATTTATGAGATCAGAAACATCAACTTTGTTTGTAAAATTATGTCGTGAATAGAATAAAAATCGTGTTTTATTCATGGTTTCTATGCCGATGTAAAAATGCCGCTGGTCATCACGTCTGTCAGTTTGGGATCAATCGTTTTAGGCTGGTCAAGATGCAATCTTATTTCCATGAAAATCAAGATTATAACAGTGTTTAAGAGTCCAAATTTTCAAGAATTGATGAGTTTGCTATATGATATATCTTTAAAGTAAATGACGTAATCGTCTTTCGTTATTAAGCTCCGCCCAAATCGCTCCTCCCACAACACTCTCCTAACTTTTTCCCATGTGGATTATAAAGTTAGATTTTCTGAATAGGTGGTATTTTCCCTAAAGGCAATATTAATGTATTTTGTTGTTTCTTTTTTCTTTTGCTCAGGAGAAGCACTGCAAATTGACACTTTATAAAGCCGTTACAGCTATTGGGACCCTACTTCAGCAGTGTTATGACCATAGGTCTACCAGTCATGATTCAGTAGTATTACGGTAGGAATAAATGTCATGTATATTTTCTGGCAAATGAGAAAAGGTCAATTATCAAATATAATTAACCAATTGTTTTACAAATGGTACCTTATTTTGATATGTGTAGTTTAAAAAGTCATGAGTGCTTAAATGTTTCCTCTTCACTGAGGAAAGTAAGAAGTAAGAAGACAATAAATATAGTGCAGTTATTATCAAAATTATAAGTTGATAGATGAAGGTACTCAGTATATGCAATGGCTTATACTTTTTGTATCTAATTAGTTCAGTTGCTATGCTCAATGTCTTTCAAAACTCCCTGTTGAAATAAGAATGATTAGTGTTGTTAGGAAATTCATATTTTACATAGGCCTATATATTTTGGTTCTTATCTTATCATTCACGTTTATAAAAATGTGTGAAATATTATTCACTGGTCATAAAAAGTATTCGAACTTTGCATATTTATATGACCACTATATTCAAAAGTTCTCAAATACATGAACAGAAGAGCCAATATACATTGATACATTTGTATTCCTTATGACTGATTAAGTCGATTGATGTGCTTTATCCTTTTTGAGTCAAACACTTTCAAGTATAATTGTATTTTTAATATATAGAGGTGATATACCCAGATGAGTACAGTCTTAAACCATGCTGCGATGTGATTACAAGCTCTAGAATAGCTAACTTCAGCAAGAAAACTTGTGTTAAATGTATGAAGAAATTTACTCAATTTCACATTCACCACTATGAGAGATGATAAAAAAATATTTACAAACATGTATTGCAATGCATAATATTTGACTTTTATGAAATGAGATAATGTTTATTGGATATTATTTAATATCTAAATGAATGAAATATGAAACATATTAAATTTTGAAAATATACATTTTGCTCTAAATATTTTAACGCGCAGGCAATGTGTAAAAACATAATTTCATGCTCGGTCAACTATCAAACTTGTAGACATAGGTAGTGCATTGCTATTTGATATAGCATGCTTCTACCATTTAAAATTTTTAGGTATACACATCTACGTGTTGTAGTGGAAAAACAACATTTCAAATGATCAAGTTAATTATCCTTGTTGCAATGCTTTCTCAAGAAATGTACATGTATTGCTACAGTTACTCTTATTTTAACTTCAAAAAATATTTACCATTGTGTTCATTTCAATCTCCTTAAGTTTGAAACTTAACTACTTATAGCATGTTAAAATGATAATATCCATTCTAACTGATTTTAAGTTGAAAATTTCAAATTTTAACTTGATTTAATGTAATTTGTTGTATTTTGTTGTTCAAAATATCACAAAAGTTCACATTTCTTGATGAAAAATATTTTGGCCTAGCTTAATATGTCTGGTATGGTTGCTATGGTAACGTTTTTGTTCTACAAAAAATTAATGAATGGATAGATATGGGAGCAAGTTTTAATTTGATAATTGAAAAAAAATTACATAGCAGTTATTTGACGTGAAATGAAGTGTTCTAAGATTTACTTAAACTATGAGCATGACAAAACATCAACAATCTGTCCTCTCTGTTTTGACTTGTCTTCCATACATACATATAGTACAGCACCTGGGGCTATTTTTTAATTTTTTTGTCCAGAACTGTTCTTTGCATTTTTTGTCCAGAACTGTTCTTTGCATTTTTTGTCTAGAACTGTTCTTTGCATTTTTTGTCCAGAACTGTTCTTTGCATTTTTTGTCCAGAGCTGTTCCTTGCATTTTTTGTCCAGAACTGTTCTTTGCATTTTTTGTCCAGAACTGTTCTTTGCATTTTTTGTCCAGAGCTGTTCCTTGCATTTTTTGTCCAGAACTGTTCTTTGCATTTTTTGTCTAGAACTGTTCTTTGCATTTTTTGTCCAGAACTGTTCTTTGCATTTTTTGTTCAGAGCTGTTCTTTGAATTTTTTTGTTCAGAACTGTTCTTTGCATTTTTTGTCCAGAGCTGTTCTTTGCATTTTTGTCCAGAGCTGTTCTTTGCATTTTTTGTCCAGAGCTGGTATTTGCATTTTTTGTCCATAACTGTTCTTTACCTTTAAAAACACATCAGTGGAAAGGTCCTTGTCTGTACATTAATAAGCAAGCGTTAATATATTAACTACAGAAGAGAAATTTGAATAATAATGGTGTGATAAATACAAGTTAAAGTGTATAAGATGGTATCCATCTTGGACGTCATCTTGGTTTCCCTGGTAACCGTCGTGATTTCAGATGTCCACCCTCGCTAACATTTAACTTTAGATATAATTCTATCAAAAAATGCAAAGAATGGCTCAGGACAAACAATTAAAAAAATAAACTCAGATAATAGTGGTTTCTTTAGAACACTAACAATTTATGTCCTATCATTATCATTTTGATAAAATGATTGTGTGCAATACTTTCCAATACACTCTTTACTGTGTTATGCAGTAGTGACATTGAATATCACAACAAATAATTGAAATTTCTCATAAATAATGCCTTTTGACCACTAGTAAATGGTTGCCATGGAAACATTGTGAACTTCTTGTACTTGAATTATATGCGTTTTTTGTCATTATGTCTTAAGATATTATGTAAATGTTGATTAAAAGTAAATTCATGTACTGTCAGCTTAATGTAGGAGTCTACTTTACTATGGTAATTTCTAACCCTCAGTTAATTGAGAATACCAACCGGAGCGATTATATTTTCCATGAAAATTAAAAAAAATACATTTTCCTCCATGAATAAGACATTTAGATAAATTTTCCGGCCTTGTGGAAGGATAGGTGAGTTCTTGTATATAGACAAGGGTCCTGGGAAGCTAGGCTAGGTGCGTTGGATGATCTAAAACTGTGTTAACACGGAGTTAAACGAAGTATAGAAATACTAATACGGGATACCTGTGGTTGAAAACATAAATACTTACCTCTAACTAAACAAACTGATAGAATAGCCAAGGTTAAAATTGTTGTACCACTTCTCACTGTAAAAATAAAACATTGTACAATTTCAGATTGTGGTGCTTATACCTTGTGACAATTTGTGTTCAAAATTGACCTAATATCAAAAACAAACTGACCGTCAAAATACTAATGTAAGCGCGATTCTTTCATAACCTTTTTTACTTTTTTATAATTTTGTAGAGTACAGTTTAAATGCATTTGATAACCTATTAATACAATATATAATCAATCTACAGGTATATGGCTGTTCTGAGTTCGGCACGCACCAATTAAAAATGTTCCTGCATTTTGATGAAAAGTAAGTAGACCTATGTAATTGATGACTTTCAATTTTGGAATTGATAAGGAAATTAAGGCAAATAGATATTAAGTTAATTCCATCTGATAGTTATTGAGAAATATTTTTGTTGAATCCGGTGTCTTGTTCCCACACTACCAAAATCATTTATATTACCTCGAACAAATGGCAAAGCATGTCTCTATTAGTTCCAAATGACCATCAAGTGTCTTACGACATAGTTTAGCCTCTTGTTAAAGCTCTAAATCTCACTGTATCGTGAAATAATCGTAAGTTATCTTGATCATATGCTGCCAGCTGACCTGTGTACAAATTATCGTTGATTTTATGGAAGTTGGCACTAGGGTTGGATCCAGGATAATTTTTCAGAGAGGGGGAAGGGGTCCGAACCATTTCGAAGGAGTGGTTCCGAACTTTCGAACTCCAAACACAGTATACACTCTTTGCAGAATAACGCAAGACATAAGTAATAAAAACTACATAACCGTTAGACCATTGTTAAGCACAAAAGCGAGTGAAGCGAGCCCGAAAAAATTGCTTCATACTTCATGACTCACAGTAAAAAAATGCATTTATAGACCGGCACATTTTGGAAATTTAAGCAGGGTCCGAACCCCCTCCCCCCGCTAGTTCCGCTTGTGGGTAACAAAGACAATTTTGTATAGTAAGTTAAAAAAAACACCCACAGATCGTTCCGACTGTTTTAAAGAGACAGAATATACATGTACAGACGACGTAATTAAAATAAGGTTCAAACACGTTTTTAAATATTTTTCTAAGTATCGATCAATGATAGATTTTAATCGATAATCGATATCGATACAAAATAAATGTGTCTATGTATTTAATGAATAGTTTAGATTCTTACTTGTTAATGTAATGTAGTCCTCAAATTAAAATCTAAAGACTGTTCATCAAAGTTATAATTTTCTGTTACGGAGATAACATAACTAGATTCGGGATTTTCCGTCAGAGTATGTACATTTCCCATATCTTATAAAATTTCATTATGACGGAAATACACGAAATATTTACGATAATGAACGAACAATCCCGGATATTCACGAAAATATCCGAGGTTTAAAATTTTAGATAAATGCTTATCTTTCGTGTATGAAGTTGAAAATTCGTTAGATAATTGTTGATAAAGCCATTAAGAGTTGATAAGTTTATAATGTTCTTCAAAAATCCTTGGACCAAATCATGAATTTAGAATAAACTGTTTACAGATTTTCCATTGAAAATAAAACAAAAAGTAATCTTAGTAATTCTAAGCTCAACAAATATATATTATTCAAACTGTGAAACACGAATAAATATTTGATTGAAGTAAAATTACTTGTTATATGTGTAACGTGTCCGCTGGGCGCGCGGCCGTCAAGGCGGCGCTCGCGTACGTGTTTTAAGGCGATGCTCGTCTTAACACCGACCGACTGACTAGGTGTCCGAGCCTGCTGTAGGGACGGAGACGAGACAATCCCAGGACACTGACTCGTGCTCTGGGCTTAACAACAATGTGGAATATATATAGTTGGATTTTCCTCAAGCTATTTGGCTTATATGATTAGAAAACAACTAAAATAAAAGCGTATAGTAATATGTACAGGCACAAAGCATAAAACAAAAACACACTCCTGAGACAATACCTCAGAATGAAACCTTACAGGATAATCACACTTTACCCCGCAGGTTCTGCCGCCAACGTTAACGTGCAAGAAAGCGCTTCTACCTTAGAGACAACCTACTAATCGCAATGATGCTCGAATGTCAGTACAGCAGATAGCTCATACCCCGCCTGCCAAGCGTCGGCGAATAACCAGAAAATCCTGTTCTGCCACCAACGTCAACGAGCAAGAAGGTGCTTCCACTTAAAAAACATACTAATCGCAATGATGCTCTGTTGTCAGTAAAGTGGATAGAACACACATTGATTGAAAAGCGTCGGCACATAAACAGTGGACCCACGACTATCTTCCACTCCAACCATCATCACGAGCAGTCACCAACTTTCTGCTGCCAAATGAAGTCAACACGCATTTATATACCATTGGACGAGTCAATTTTACCGAACAGTCCATTTCCAATCCGGAAGGTAAAACAAGTTAATTTTCAAAAAGGGAGGTAATTTACACATTTTCCCTGGCTGACCTAACTCAATACTATAAGTAGATTTAAATTGATAATTTCAGATAATAAAAACGTATTTCAATTATAAACATGACAGAGAAAGAAGAAAATTCACCTAAACATTCAATTTAAGTAAAGGGAGATAATTTGTCAAACTTTTGAAACAAAGAAATTGTACGAAGGCGATCTTGCATACAAACAAAATTGCTCTCGACAAAGTCGCTGAACAAAACGACAATGCCGGTTCGTTTCATATGCTGGGTAAGTTTTTCTAAAATGTAATTGGATCAAGAACTTTTGAAGGGAACTGTTTGTTGAGTTTAGGGGCCGGTGTGACTCGGTGCGTATTTTATTAAGATCACTCGGTGCTCTGTATTATGACGAGTTGACTTTACTTCCAAATATCTTTATATAAGAGTCAACGTACGCTACCGCTATTTAAATCTACATACACTTTTGCTATAAACTTGCATAAACGCGGTTATGTGATCCCAGCTAATCGATTAACAAACTCATGATTGCTCTCGATATGTAGTGTTAAATATATTTACATTATTTTCATACTATCTACCACAACAGCATCTTATAAATCGTTAAAATTATCAAGTGATATATTTATATATTTTTACAACTATTTTCCATTCTATTGAATGAAACCTAGCAAACTTACTAAAATCTACCCTAATGATGATAACTCTTGTAAGTACGGTGTTAGATCAGATCATCGCCATTGTCGCCCCTAATTTCCACATTCACAGCATGGTCAGTAGGTTCCACATACTTACTTTTCTAACATAATGCACTGCATTCAACGTCAACGTTACGTCACTTGAGAATATTACGTAAAAATTCCATTTTCTTTGAATCTTCCAAAAAAGATATCCCAATTTCCAGGTAAAACGAATTGAGAAATTGATTAAGATGTATACTCCGGTAACTGCACATGTATAATAACCATAGATGAGTATATAGAAATTCAATTGAAAGTTCATACAAATTATTGTACTACGAGTATACGTTACTAAAAAGAACGAAAAAGAAACACCTGCGTCACACACGGCGTAGAAATCTACAACTTATATTAATATTCATTGCATTTAACTTATAAAAAGTAATTATCAAGTATTGATGAGTGTCTTTAGATTTGAAACGAAACTTTTACTTCAATTCATTACCGTATCAGAGCTAGTTATTAACCAGAAAGCCAGCATTTTTTACAATTAAATTATGATTATATTTAAAAAAAACATGCAACGATTTTGTGTTCATGTATACGCCGCACCACTTCCTGCGCGTTGTTGGTTGTGCGATATGAGTTAAGCGTCTAAGAACAAGAATGATATTGAAAACAGACTTTCTCTTGATATTAATCTTATAAGTGAATGGTTAATAAACAATAAGTTGTCTCTGCATCTTGGTAAAACCGAGTCCATACTTTTTGGATCCAAGTTTAAACTTAAATCTGATCCTAATCTTTATGTCTCATGTAATGGAATATGTATTCAACCAACGTCCTCTGTTAAATACCTAGGGGCTATACTTGATCAAACTTTATCTTTTGAGATCATGGCTCATAATATTCTTCAAAAAGTTAATGCTAGACTAAAGTTCCTATATAGAAAAAAAGATTATCTTACTCAGCATACTAAAAAATTATTGATTATGTCTTTAATACAATGTCATTTTGATTATTCGTGCTCTATATGGTACCATGGATTGACTCAATCTTTAAAAAATAAGTTTCAAACAACCCAAAATAAATTGATAAGATTTGTATTAAATATGGATTTTAGAGCTCATGTAGGAGCTGAACATTTCAGACTTCTTAACTGGTTACCAGTTAAACAGAGAGTTAATCAAATTATTCTTAGTCATGTTTTTAAAATTAAACTTGGTATGTCTCCTACTTACATGTCTTATAACTTTACTTCTCAAGACACAATTCACAACTATAATACAAGACTAAGTAAAAAAGGTGCTTTTTCCTTACCAAAAGTCAAAAGTTTTGGGTTAAAATCTTTTTGCTACTTAAGCTGCTCATTATGGAACTCTTTACCATCTGATATCACACTAATAAAAAAACTGTTCAAATTTAAACAAACTGTGAAACAGTATTTTTTAGATAATTTATCTTAGATATTTGTATGTTTTTTATTTTCTCTATTATTTTGGCATGGTCCACATAATTTTTAAGTTATAACTGACCAAATCCTTCTTATATGACATTTATGTTTGTGCTTGACCACCTTAGATGTATTTTACCATGAAGCCATACCTAGACTATTTGTGATAGATAAATTGTCTCCAATTTAAATCACATGATTACCAACTTGACTGTGATACTAAGATATTTCTGTGATTAATTTTGTGATTATTAACATAACTGTGATTCCTCAATATTATATGAGAATAGATTTGTAATTGTCTGCATAACTGTGATACTTAATTATTTTATGTGATTAATTTTATTTTTATAAACTAAACTGTGATCTTGGATATTTCTTCTGTGATTAATTTTGTGATTTAGTATTACATCTATCTGGTGCTTATTATTTTATACACATATTATATCAATGTTTCAATTATCTTCTATGTCTTTGATAAATCTTATTATGTTTTAATTTTATGCAACAGTCTTCACCATTTTAATTATGCCTCTCTTTGTCACGCCACCAACACATAGGGACCACAATGGAAATAAGGGCTTGTCCTTTTTTGTTATATCCCTGGTGTTGGTGTGCATTACATAATTACAACATCATAATGTCTGTGATATTTATGTTTGTATGTTTTTACTATGTGTACACTATGCCAAATAAATATTATTATTATTAAGCTAAGTTATGTGTTATCGTCTACGTATAGAATGAGAGATTAATGCGTCACGTCCTTTCAAGTTGGGTTTCACCACAGGGAATATTCACTGTTGTATATATTTTCAGTGTTTGGTTAAATATAATTATTACAATATTAATTATAAAAACCTTTCTCTGCAATACACTTGCTTGAAGAGTTAAGTTCCTCCATAAGTAGTTTTTGTAATTAGGTTAGGTATACTGGATTCTCAAATATTGTATATATAGTTGTCCGACAAAGACGAACCACTTAAAAGTTTATAAATCACAATTAAAGATCTATAGTCACGTGGTTTACATCAACAACCAATGAGGTTGACAATTTTTTCGCCGATTTTTTTCCAAACAAGTAAATGAATGACTTGAATTTATAAGTGTAACAGGGGGATTATTTTGTACATATTAAATATCAGTTAAATAAATACGAGCAGGGATTTTATAAAATATAAAATCCCTGATAAGAGGGAGTTAATTTCCTAAATATTTAATTATTAGTTTTGTAATAGTTACTTCCCTTTATAATTGTGTTCATAACGTTTTGTAAAAACTTACTAAAGTTTAATTGTGGCGGGAAAATATCATGTTTTTCAGTAATTTTATACATATTGTCGGACGAAGAAAAATAATTATGCATTATTTGAATCTTTCATAGTTTTAGCCTGCTGCCAGAATTTGATGAAATTTAAGAGAATGTTTATATTCTGAAGATCACATGACTATATACCCTGATTTAATGTTTTATTGACTTAATTATAGATTTGTGATATGTTTTATATATTTAAATAATCACAGAGGTTGTTTGTTTGATTATTGTCTTGCATGATACCAATAAAATATAAAGACAGTATAGCGGTTTCCGCATTACACCAGCGTTGTTTTTCTTAGACAAACTTGATTGAATTCAGATTGTTAAAATTCTGTAAGTAAATGTTGAGGATAAAAAACTCATTTCCCTAGCTGGGTTCTCCCGGGCGGGTGGTATGCAAGACACACAACCGCGTCGCTGAAAGGATCAAACAACCAGCAAGACTGTAGAAAGTGACTATATAGTCACCTACAATTACTCCACTTTTCTTTTTAGTTTTCCAGAGAGATGGTCAGGATCTCAGTAAATTAATTGTCCATGCGGAGACTTTTGCGTGAGTTCGTCAAACACCTCTTTTAGTAAATTGGTAGAATTAAAAACATACACACTGACTTGAAATCAAACTTATTTCTCCAGAGTGGTAAACGAGACACTCAACCACATCACTCAATGGTTAACCCAACAGCAAGGCTGATGGAAGTGACTTAACAGTCACCTAAAATTACCCCATTCTCCTCTTTAGTTTTCCAGAGAGATGGTCAGACTCTCAATAAACTGTCCTGCAAAGACTTTTGTGTGAGTTCGTCAAACACATCTGACAATATTTTAGTAAATTGGTCGAATAGAAACCACTGACTTGGAATCATACCTATTTCTCCCGGGTGGTAGTCGAGACACTCAACCGCATCGTTAAGAACACAACAGCAAGGCTGATGGAATTGACAATGAATTCATCTTTGTTTTTTGTATTTTGTACAATCAGACAGTATCATAGCTGAGTTTTACTATGTATATCAGTAGTATCATTCGTTCTTGTTTTCCACTTAACAATATTACGATAAAAATCATCGTAAGTCTATTCTGATCTAGCGTTAAGTTTTTCTTATAGTTATATAAACGTTTTCTGCTTTAGACTCACGTTGAATTTCATCGTAAGATTGATTTTTGAAAATACTCAATGTTTGTAGAATCTGTGATTACGACCACCTGATCAGTGCACCCACCGATCGACAACAACCACTCTAGGTAAACAAAAAAGTTTCTTGAGTTAGGTCTCTGCCTATTGCAACATTTTTCTCATTGGTTGAGTAGTAAGATCTCTGATCTTACCCGGGTCGAGAGTGCAGTTGTTGCCGGGATTTGAAATCTCGTGTCCCGAAAGGAGTATGGGTTCAAATCCCACTCGGGGAGGTAATACCTTTCCATAATTAATTTGAAAATAATGTCGATTTTCCTCAATTGATTAGATTATATAGAGATGTTTACGGCCTTTCGAAAGGGTTGGCGAGTACTTGTTATAGGCAATGGTCCGGAAAAGCTAGGTTAGATGTGCTGGACTGCGTAAAAGACCTTAATTTTGTTGATACGGCGTTTAACCCAGTTACATAAACAAGAAAATTTCTGACCTAAAATCAATGTTACCTCTTACGGATTGTGTGCGAGACACGCAATGTTGACATTTGCTGTGTTGAAGAACCTAATACTGCAGCGTGTTCAGTTACCTTGTACGTTCCAAAACGTTCCGTAACGGAAGTGTCGGAACAACTCAGCCCATAGACAACTAAACCCAAGACAACTCAATATCCTACTAAAGAATTGAGTTATTCTAACTTTGAGTTGAGTTATGCACGGGTTGAGTTGTCTTTGGGCTGACTTCTCCCGTACCCGTATCGTTAGCTAACTGTAGTTACTGAACACGGGGCTGATACATCTTTAATTTGGTTTGGAACGTGAACTGACCACCTCATATTTTCTGATGGTTGGTGAAGTGAGTAAATTCTAAAGTTCAAGTCAACACTTTACAAAGATTGATGGTTTAAAAACCAATACATTGTCTGTATTGTCTTGTTGACCAGGAAGTGGCTTCATTGAGTAGATTAAATAGGTTATTTCAATAGTTTTGACGATCATTTATTAAGTTTTGGGTATCTTTCACATAGTTCTTACGATAAAAATCACCGTAAGTCAATATTTATAAGTTATCGCAGTAAATCTAAGGATCATAATAGTTAATAATATATTTAAAAGACACACCACTTATTTCGTGTAATATTCCAATAAGAAATTCGGCTGATAACTTACGCTGATTTTTGTGGTAAGATTTTTTGAGAAATGATTACTGCAGGTCATACAACATGTATCAGTCAATTTGGGTATAAATCAAAAATGAACAAAACAACAGTTCAGAGTACTTAGCTTTAATATGTTATATATCAAATAAAACATACATGGATATAGTACAATCACTCATAAAAAAAATACATTTTACTCACTCATTCTCTCCCTTTATATGCTGTACTTACAATTGGCTTTCAAAAAATATTTACAATTTAAATTAACATGTTCAGCGTACAAACTTAGGTATAAAAATGTTAAGTGGAAATGAATAAACTAAAACAACAAGCAATTCCCATCATTCTCTAAACATACATAGTGCAATCATAGCAGAAAACGATGGCCACATTACGTGACCAAATGTAACAAATTTAAACTAACTACCTCAATTCATAACACTTTATGACAAAATATACATGACCTTATATCTATAGAATAAGAAAAAAGTTAATAAAATGTTGGCAATTTTTAAAAATAGATGATAAAAAGTGCATTATGTATTCCTGTGAACAAACCAACAATAGTAAATTCAGTTTGGCATATTTTATAACTAAGTAAAAACTCTGCAAGTATAAACCCTTTATATGACTAAAAACTACAAGGTTACTTCGTACCTGAACTAAATACTGTGATCTTTTCACACTTCAACCTCAATAACTTAAACTCATTTATAAAATGTAACATACAACATGATAAAGTAGTATACTGATTTTTTCTTTAAATCTGTGGAAAAGATACATGTATTTACTGTTAGATCAGATAGTAAAATTTTGTGTACTTTCGCAACGAGAATTATAAAAAATAAGATAATTTAGAATTTCTTTCAACATCAATGAATATGTAATATAGAAAAAGGCGTTGAAATCAAACGAAGAAGTCATGGTAAGCCTATTATCTCAAAATCATGAAATTTTGTACAATAATAATTTTCCATCACCAGCACAAGAGTTAGATACAACAAGATGTTTCCTGTCCTTAGATATTGCTACAGACCGAGGATACACCATATCTACTTGATGTGATGATAATACACGACCACATGGTGTAATCTCAACTAAACATTTTGTATTGTTGCTACATACAAATATATGATCATACGGACCTACAGCTACTCCACGTGGTGATATTAATAAATCGTTATTAACAACAACTCTCTCACCTGACTTTATGTCATAAATGAAAATAGTATTATCATGTCTATCACAATGTACAACTTTCTCCCTTCCACGTATATAAGTACAACAGCTAGTGCCTTTTGGGTATTTCTTGTCTGGTAGATTGATATCAACATCACTCTCATCACCAGACATAGATACAATACGGAAAGGTTTATTGTGATCTATTGTACCAACAAGAAAATTATCATCATTCATCATACTAATAGAATAATACCGAGCATTCAGTTTGCACGTACTATTTAATGTTATATCATTTGTCTGACTAACATTCAGAAAATCTAATCTATAGTTACCAGCAGATGTAACAACAATTTCATCATTAGATATAACAGTAACACATTGAGGATAATTATAAGGAAATTTATACGAATTTTTCATGTTCAGATTTACATCATAAATGAGACATTTATGATTCAGGTTATCAACAGTAACCACTCTACCATCTGGCATGAAATCCACGCCAGAGTAGAGTGGTTCTTTTACGTCGTCACCTGACTTTTGTAACTTAATTGAACTTACTAGTTCAAGTGTTGAACTGTGTGGTAGTTGATATGATATATCTAATGTCTCCGATTCTTGAAATGATAACAATCTCGATTTGAGATCATGTAATTGTTTTTCAAAAGAACAGTTAACTTTAATCATTGACGTCTTGTTATCTAAAGATGTTGAATTTTTTATGGCTTGTTGTACTTCTTTGACCATTTCACGTTCTGTAATGAATTTTTCTGCGGGAGTTCCTGTATTCATTATGGAATCAATGGTTCTTATATGTTTCTTCAAGGACTTGATCTGTTCTTCACATTTGGCTTTCTTCTTTGCTAAATCTTTCTTGGTAGTGTTGCTGTAGGCTGTGGCATGAGTAAGGACGGCTTGGGAGAAATCATCAAATATTTGTACCATTCGACTCTTCATATCTTTCAACTTGTCAGATAGAGTTTGAATATCGTCTGATAAACGCGCGTTAGCTTCATCCAAAAGTTCTGTAACTTGGTTTGTTGTGTCCATGGCTGCTACTAATTCATGTTTCATTTTCTCACACCCGCCATGTCCGACATTCTTACCAATGTCAACAATCTTTTTACACTTCTTATGACTTACAATAGCACACTTGCTGCATAAAAATGCATCATGCTTTTGACAATAGAACTCATAGGGTTTGCTATGTGAGGCACACATAAATTTTATTATTTCCACATCATCGCCATCGACAGATGAAACGTGATATTGTCCTTCTTCGACACTAACTAGTTTATGGTCACTCATAAAAGCGTAAGTCCCATGAATGGCAGAACACTGATGACATTGATATTCATTACATGTTCTACAATAAATATCTGCTAAACTTTTAATGTTTTTTCTAAAACATGGCTGACACTGTTTCAGATCACAAGTATCACTGTCGGCTCTTGCTTCAGCCATGTTGGATAATGATTGAACTGCTTAAATTATATATAAATGTTATCTTTTTTATAAGTTCCAAAAATTAACAATTAGTCCAGTTTAAGTATTAAGATATTTTGTAACTTAAACTTCATAAAATCACTCCATCCGAACTTGTCAAAAATTACGTTTCATATGAATCAAACACTCTCCGTGGGTGTTACTTTGTGTGATCGATACTTCCGCTTCGATACATTCAGATATGTGAAACTTTCGGTTGATTATTTAGAATCAAGTGCAAATGTACAGTTAAACCTCTAACGAATGGTTTCACCTGAAGAGTTGTATATTTGTATTTATGCATACATAATGTGTTTAATGTCAAACGAACGACACTTTAATGGAGCGGTAAACGGAAGTTGTGATTCATATTCTTTAGACCGACATACATAACATTAACCGTTATATGCTGTCATAAAGAATTGCCATAACGCCATAGGTTATTGAGCACAGGCTGGAGTCAGCGCTCTTTTATGGAATGTGTTTTGAATACGTCTGTACATGCGGAACTTTTTGGCTGTTACTGCCTATTTACTGTCCAACGCACTTTTCTCAGATAACCACGGGCCATCATTGAGCATTAACATCAAAATCTTGATTTTCATTACAAACGAACGAAAGGCATTTGGTCATTCGTAAAAGACGTGATTTTAATCGAAAAACTATGTTATTATATTGGTTACAGTTGTTTATAACTTAAGAATCGATCGGATTTTCTTATTAAACCAAATAAGTAAAGTGGTTATCGGCTAAGCCAAGATAAATGGGACCTTTTGATTTTGCCAATGTTACATTGAAATATTCTGAAAAGTTCATTTTAAATTAAATGAAGAGTATTTTTTTCCAACACATTATTTTGAGAGCTTTCTGATGATGTATAGTTTTATATATGTTCTATTACCATTTTTTGAATTATTTAGGATTACATTCCCCAAAAACCCTGTTTTTACACTGTTTTTGAGTCTCACCGAGGTTTTGTTCTTTTTTCGTCAGTTGTTTTGAAAAGTGTTTGTTGGTTACAGCTATTTTGATGTGTTTTCTATTTCTGACTGACATACAGGCATACGGCATTTTTTACGAAATTTATTTATAATCAATATTTAAGAAAAATTTCATGAAATAGTAAACATGTACCCTTGTAACGCAAGTTAGAGTTTTACGTTACCATCTTTGATAGACTTTAAAACAATGTTACTGCTTTATTTCACTTGTATCACCTTTTTACTATTTCAGTTTATAATTGTTTTTATGTATTCCAAATGAAGTTTTTTAGAGCATATGCATTTTCTTTTTGGAAAATAACTACTGAACATTGTAAATTTTATGTAGAGTCCGTAGCCCCTGTTTTAAACTGTGTACTGACTTAATATAAAGAAACATAGCTGCTGTTTTATTACGTTTTCTGTTTTTGGATATGCCATGTAGGTAATGCAGGAAAGGAATTAAATCAGAAGAAGAACAAAAAAAATCTGAAGACAAATAAGTGCTGTCCGTAGCCCTGTAGAGTCCGTAGCCCCTGATATATTCATATCTTTTTTCACACAGGAAAATTATAAAACTTTTCTAATTTTCTTAGTTTCGTACTTGTGCTGACTAGCTATGCATCTAAATACTGTATGTCTTGACAATCTTCATTCTGTTGAACATAATGTTAAATTTGACGTAATTTATAAATTTTCTGACAGATTTCTTTAAGGCAGAATACCCATAATAGCTGCTGTCAAACTTCGGGCGATGTCGGGTCATGTCGACAAATTACGGAAGAGGTTTTCGTCGGTGTCGTTATCAATCGATAAAGATCAGATATACTTTTTTGTTGCGCAAATGCCTCATTTTTCAAATATTATCAATACATTTCTTATATTACCTCATAAGATTATCAATTCTCCAAATTATTTGAGAAAATAGATAGAATTCGTGTAAAAAGTTTAAACCGGAAGTTTAAAAATCCAATTCAAACAATGGACGAAAAGATTCGTCCCCTAACTGATTCGTCCCCTAACAAATTCGTAATCAATAAGTTGTTGATGATTAAAGCAATTAGACCATAAAATACCATTATTTTATCATTAAATGGTCAATAATGGCGTTCAAAAATAAAATATATACTGTAAAGAAGTGTTTTCTTCATATTATAATGGTCACTAGAGTTTTGACATTTTTTCAAAAGGGGGGTCGATGTATTAAAATGGCTTTTTGTTTAGTTATCTGTGGTGAAAGTTGTTTTTCTTTGTTTTATTCATTGCCATACGGTATAAGGTAAATTATTAAATGTGTAATTTGGAGTGCAGAAACTGTTTTCATAGTCAAGGGATACAGAATTGTAGTTTTTAAAGCCGGTGAAAATCGTCACATTTTCTGTTGGGTCTCCCTATGATTAACTTGTTATATGTGTAAAAATACCAAGGTAAAGTTATTAAAGTTGATGTATTTGCATTAATTGAAGTATTGTGAATTTTATTAAACAACACTTATGAAAATTATTTGTTTAAGTAATTCATTTCAACATTTTAAAGACATATACCCCTTCCAATTTATAGTGTGATTCTTACTCATAACTCAATTTTCAAAAAATGTTATAAAACATTTATTTGACGGTAAAAAGTTAAAAACATTTGCTAGTGAATCTAGCTTGTGATCCTGATTATATAGAAAGCAGCAAAAAGTTTATTCCTTGATATGTGTATTATGGGTATTCTACCTTAATGGTCAAACTGATACATTAGACATTTCAGAAGATACTTAAATATATATTTGTAGTGTCTCTAAGTTGAAGTTTATTGTTTTTTAAAGGATAATTACACTTAAAACCAAACAAACAGCTTTAAATATGTGATAGAAACAGATACTTGTGTGGTGTAGAGTCCGTAGCCCCATGTTAATTTTCACATAATTCATTCTTTTGTATTTTTTACTCCCAAACTTACATATGTATAGAGATCACTTATTTGATAGATTTTTGTTGTTGAAATATTCATAGAAAATGGTTGAAAATTCAGGACTTTGTTTTGTTTTGACATTTTATGTTACTAAGAAACATACATTTTTCGTGTTTTCTCAAGTAAAGTAAAGGAATTGTTTCTTCATATTATTGCGCATTTTTTCATAAGTCAGAAAATTAATACTGTATCAAAAGAATATTATTCCACAGGTCAATTTACATTAAACTACTTTCTTCAATCTACTAAATACCATCAAGTCAGTATGTAGAGTCCGTAGCCCATGATATCCATTTTATGATTTTCTTTATTTGGTCAAGAAACATATGATTATTCATTTCAAACTTGTTTTAAATGTGTTGTCTACATCTTCGAATACTTTTAAATATAAAAAAAATCAGTTTTGTTTCTTTTTTCTCATTTAGATGTAAATTGAAACTTTACATTCCCTGTGTATTTTGGGTATTTGCCCTTTTGATCCTAGTAAATGTTGCAAACGATGAGAGTTAGCGTAGATTCACTTCCAAATTGATAAAAACATAAATATCAAACTTATTTATAAATCATTTATAAGAAATATACATCCTTCTAAATTTTCTAGTGGTGATATGAATTACTGTGTAGAGTCCGTAGCCCTGGTTTCCAGTTATATAATTTTCTTTTTAGGGTCAGCAAAACCATATTATTCATATCAAACATGTTCTAAATGTGTTGTCTACATCTTCGAATACTTTCAAATATAAAAAATCAGTTTTGTTTCTTTTTTCTCATCTATATGTAAATTGAATCTTAACATTTCCTGTGTATTTTGGGGTATTTGCACTTTTGACCTCGGTAAATGTTGCAGACAAGGAGAGAGTGGGTGTGGATTACCTTCAAAATTTTGAAGTACATGTTTATAAAACTAAATAACAAATTTGTTATAAGAAATATACATCTTTATAATTTTTCGTGTGGTGATATAAATTACCATGTAGAGTCCGTAGGCCCCTTGGGTACATCTATTCAACCGTTCTTAACTTTTTTGTTGTACATGTTCCATCCAAGATCTTTTGGAAATTAGTGCCTAATAGACATGTCTGTATATTACTTTAAAAGAATCTGCACTCTGATGGGGTCTGAAAATTGGCCTATGTGAGACTGAAGAGGTACCCTTTATCTTGGCTTAGCCGTTATATATTCGGACAAAAATGTCAGTTATGACTGAAAAGGAATTTTGGCCAAAACAAAGTTAATAATGATAAGACTAAAACACGTACGTCTTCTTTGTAATCATACAGTTGGATCAGAGGCATGGCTAAATACCAAGCTCTAGGTTTGTGAATTTTCACAAAATTGTTATATCCGACAAGTGATTTTGTACATTGTATGTAACGGGCTTTGATATTGCTTTGTATGCGGAAAATTTCGGCTGTTACTGCCTAATAACTGTCTAACTCACTGTTCCCATGGGAAATTTAGGTTAGACTAAAGCACGTACGTACTTTTGTGACAATACGGCTTGACACGGAATCTTGGCTTTTAGGTTAACGTACTCTTATATCTGGCGTGTTTTTGCAAACGTTTCATTTATTGAGCATTTATATGTACATTATGTTTTAAAGAAGTTTCTCAAAAATATAGTAATATATTATCTTTAAAACTGTTTAAGGTATTTTTTGGGGACAGTCTAAGTCACTGGCGAAGGGACTGGCACCATATACAACAAAGGATTTTTAGACCATCACTTATTATGATCCTATTATATATAGTACATTTATATAAGCGTTTAAGTTTTAGTAATCATAAATAAAATGAATCACTTATGATAGTTCTCACTTATAGAGAATCGCAGGCTTAAGTAGTAGTTTCATGTTATTAATGTTTGCCCTTTTTGATGTTTTGTATCAATATTTTCTTGTTACAACATTTAACTTGATTTGATTCCATCTTTTAGTGGTAACGAACAGTCCTCAAACTCGTTAAATACGCAAACATATAATATTATGTCAACAAACACAATTAAGAATCGGTCACGTATACATTACCGGGTACGAGTTATAACTATACTTTCATTATAATATTCAAAATAGGCTCGTATTATCAAGCGTCTTACGATCATTTTTAGTCGTATATCATTCTATATTATATTGACCAATGATTTTCAATCATGTAAGGCAGTTGTCAGTCACTGACGAAAATATGCGCTAACTAGTTGGTAAACAGCTGAATCCAGAGATTTAGCCTTTCCAGGACCAGTGAGTAGGTTGACTGGCCGCCGTTATATGACCTATATAATGTGTTTCTACGGCGTTAAACCAAACAAAAAAACAACAACAAAAAGGCATGAAATTAATCGTAATTTCAATAATATTTTTGCAGCGATTGAGATACACTGTACACTTCCGGTTTAATCGTGACGCATTAGTCGGATTAAACTCCTCGAGACTTTTCCAATACCTTGTCAATGAAGCGCGCCAAATTAAAACCCAATCGAAACGCACCGCCTAGATAAACATATACGCTACCCAAGTCTTATAAAAAGAATATATACGTAATTATAATAGTCCAGGGAACCAGGTAAAGTTAAACCGGAAGTCAGTTGTGTCGTTGAATGACTGCAAACTAGTGATACTAAGGTAAACATGAATTTTATGAAAACGGTATTAGATACAAACGTGAAACTTTGCATGATGTTAGAAAAATGTCTTATCTTTAAATATAGATCATTTTTTAACATAAGTCGAATTGAAGAAAAATGGTTAGGGTTGTACACACTGTAGAATACGTTCAATACGATATATAAGGTAGTGCACAGTTATGCATGCTCATGGAACTATAATTTAGAGACGTACGCATTATTTTATGATCATAAGATATGGACTCTGGTCCCAGTGGATGATATCATCACATTTGGTGTAGGAGAACTTTGACTTTGACAAACGCTTAACAAATTATTTGTTCATATATTTGTGAATTAATTGTTTATGCTGTCATTGCAAGTTTGCTACATTTCAACAAATTTTACAAACATATACACAATGTATAAATTAAAATTAAATTGTACCACATTACAAGGGTTATAACAATTAAAATGGTTTGATTTTATATTATGTGCATGAAAATTTAAAGCATGTATCAATAAGGGATATAGGACATATTTTTGTTGTGCTGCGAAAAAATATATATCCTTTTAAACTAGGAGCATTTAACATCAATTATAAACATGTTTCTGCTCAATATGGAGTTATTGGTTTAGAAGACAATATAATAATATTTCTATGATACAGGTAGATATTCACCCGGGTGGTATCAACCTTCCATGAAATTTTACAACAATGTCAATATTTCTGTATTATTAAGACGCATGGCGAATTAGTTGGTCTAGTGAAAGGGTGTGTATGTATTAGTTATTGTCAAGGATCCAGGAAAATAAGGTTTGATGAGCGGAGCAATTCTTTGCTCTTCAATTTTGGAGGAAACTATCAATATCCGGTGAAGTTACTGTGTTTGGACATGGTTTTAAACCAAACAAAAAGAAAGTATTTTATTATTAGCTCAGTCCCATTATCTGGATTATCTCCCCTCCATTTGCATCATTTTCTCTATCCCAATTGTAACAATTTCTCTTCTCAATTTTTTTCTCCACCGCACTTTTCTTCACTCTATTTTTAGCATTAGCTCCGTTGTTTTTGCAGTATTTACTCCACATGATTTGTAGTATTATATCCACTCCATTTAAAATGTTAGCTCCGCTCCATTTGCCAGTGAATAATTTTGATGTTATATGCAGATTGAAACAAGAAAAATTAATATAGACATTGTTATCGATATCATCTTTTATATCTTCATATACACAATGCCTTGATACTTAAACTTTAGATTGTTGACGTACATTTTAATGACTGCATCCTATTTCGACTGATTTAAGTACCATGATAATAAATTTGTCAACGTAAATACTTGTGAATAATGTCCTTGTTTTTAAATTTGATAAGTATAGGTTCAATGTTCTGTATGGGATAGTCAAAGATAAGCCATGACCTTACTGATTGTCATCTTAAAGCAACTTGCTCATGAAGATGGTTATTATTATTGGTACTTTCAAGTTACCTATCAGGCTCTGTGATTGTGTAAAATATTGAATACCTTTAAAATATTAACTGTATGTTTATGTACAACAATCTTATTACTAATTGAAATCTCAAATACCATAGTTGTGAACGAAACTTAATCTGGGTATAGGTAGATTTCAGCATAGAAAAATGCTTAGCTATCTAGGTCAATCGTCAAAGGGAGCAAACGGGCACTATAGCTTATGTTACAATTCTGCAGTTATTTGATCTAAATTATCTTTTGAAATTCTAAATTATGTTCTATGATCATTCAGAAATTAAGGGATTTCGTATGAATGAAACAAGAAACCTAGCTAACCTCCTGTGTATACCTAGTCAACACTAATGATTCAATCTTAACTTATGTTATTTAGAAAACATTTTACTCTAGATGGAAAGTAAAGGTAAAAGTATTCGTATATAAATGGAATACAAAACTATTTGACAACCATGAAAAAAATGAACGAAAATAACTGAAACGTCACCTTTCATATATTCATATTAATTATATATTTTATTGCCAACAGCGTTACTGTTTTTTTTCTTGCGACTGTCGATATCATACAAGTGACATATAACACAATAAGATAAACTACATAATGGTATAGACAAACATGTACTGAGACTTTTAGAAGCTTAGCTTTCGAAATTCTCACTAGCAACACTGCTTAATTCATTTGAGCTAGTGAAAATAATTGCAACAGTTCACTCAATAGTTGTAATGTTTACTTTGAGATCTGTGAAGAAGATGCTTAAATGGGAAGGTTGTTTACAGGAATATAAATATCAAGTACATAAATTATGATAGATAAGTGGACAGATGTCCTCTTATTGTTCAAAATCTTGGAAATGATAGGATTATTATTCATGGAAAGAATAGATCGATAAAGAAAGTTAAGAAGTTGAATTCTTGGAATACAACTTTGACCATCAGCGCAAAACTAGTTAACATGATCCTATATTTAAGAATTATAAGACTTGTTGTACACTGGCCAATTGATGTTTCGGCACAAAACTAATATACATACATCTTCAGTTACATATAGTTAGACTAGTATTACACTGACAACACGATTGTTCAACTAAAAAAACTACGTGTTTCTTAATTTAGCTTTGCTTTTATCCATTTATACACTGCCTGTGAGATGCCGCTGCCTTGCATGCAATAAATGAGCCTCGTTTGATATTTGGATAAATATAAGTAGTCCAAAGACGATACGTTGATAATGATTATTGACAAAAATCCAATTTCTAAACAATATTAAAATAGAACTAACTGATCATAATTTTACACGTATATTTAGATTCAGACAAGAAATTATGGTTATTGTATAGGATGGGTCTAAAATAATTCAGTATTGAAGAAAGTGTTTCTTGCAAACTTCAAATCATAACTTCAAAGGTTGTTCGGCTACCACGGCTGTACCAGAGTGTGGGACATAGAGCAAGCCTATCACTTGGAAATTCTAATTGCTATACGAATTCCCTATTTATATGGTCAGTTGTGTTAACATGCTCTTGAATAATTCCATAGAGATGACATAGACTTGAAACTCATGACTTCAAGTTAAAAAAAGTTTTTACATTCCTGCATATGAAATTTAAGTCATTAAATATTCAAATATGATTAATAAATTTATTTCACTTAAAATAAATAAACTTCCCTGACCTATTGCGTTCTCATAGTTTGTAAACAGGAAATGTGATACACGTTTGAAGTGTTTGTAAAGGAAAGCAGGACACTAATTGTTTGTACATGTATAGTGAATTAGATTTGTATCGGTTGAATAATTTTAAACGACTGTTTTCAGTATTTTGTTGTCGTTTGTATTTAATACGGTCATAAATCATCTTACTCACTGTTCCTGGAAAGGCTATATCGTTGGATTTATCTGTTGACAAATTTTTAGGTGTATACTTCCTCGATTACTGACAATTTGTAGGAGAAACAATGGTCGAAGAAATTATTTCATGACCAAACTCCACGAAATTATGCCCCTCCTGAAAATCGAACCTATAACCACTCGATCGGTATATTTGGATGCTACCGACTGAGTTGAGCCGGACGGTTTTTATTACTTTTACTGCAGTCTTTTATCTGGATTTAACATCGTTTAACAACATATCACATCACATCAATACTGTAAATCTAATTTAACACGGAGAGTTACTCATTGTATGACTGGAAATCGAACGAGAGTTGCCTGCTTTATTTGCTTTTTTACTTTAAATTTCGGTTTAAAGTCTGTGTTAATATACATGTTCTTTATTTGGTTCTTTACCTTGGAGCGTGGTTAATTCATATATAAAACATTTTTTCTTCTTATTTCTTCTAACACAATAATTACTTCAATAACTTTTTTTGTCACCAAGCAAAACTACGATAAAATAATCAGTTGTCAAATTAATGAACTTGTACCAAAAGGTGCAAATTTTCAGGTATAAAAAATATTGTGAACCATGATGCAACACAACATTTGTCGTGTATTCACGATGAGGCGGAGTCCAATTAACTTTTCTCCGACGGAGTCCAATTAACTTTAATTAATCCATTAATCCATGCTCCGGCGGAGCTCAGTATGTTATATAAACTCCAGTTTTTTGTAGCCGGTGGTTCAGATTTATTAAGTTTTTTGTGTTGTTAACATGTACGTTGTACTATGCATTATATTTTCAAAGTATGGAATTAAATTTAAGTAAATTGGAAAGTTTGTTTGTCTTGAATAAAATCTCCGATGTGGTGGATTTGTTTGAATTTTTACTATTTAAAGAAGTTCGCCACAACATTGACGATTTGACTTTTTGACTTACGTCGACTTTTATCGTAAGCTTTTTGTACAAAAAGTGTCAATATTAACATATTAGTGAACAAAACAGTTTCATGTTTCATACAACTATGTAGATTTCACCATGTTTGATTTTAGTGAACGAGCTTATTGCTTATATTGCATTCAAATTGAAAACAGTTTCATAAGAAATCATGTCAGTTTCACAATTTTTTACGTTTTATTGATTTCATTTGCTGATTTCAAATAAATGTTCACTTTTTGATACGGCTGTTGAAGTAACTTTACACAGACCTATTACAATGTGCACCTTATTTCTTCCTCTAAATTTATCAATATCTGTTGAAGAAGGTGTTTTCTAAAAAAATTCAGCTCAACATTTGACACAGTTTGTTTTAAACCAATCTGGTCTTCCCATCAAGTACTGTCGATGATATTGTTTTTACTATCTGTTATGTTTAAAGTACAAGATGTTGTCTCAATCATTTGATTTATACAAGTTTTAATACAGTTTTGTTTCCTAAAAGCGCCAATACCCTTGGTCAGTTGTATATTTTACTGAATTCTAACAACAAACATTATCGTAAGTCAATTTTATGAATCAGTGATATCAGACTTTAGGCTGGTCACTAAACGATGTACAATGGTCATCTCTCCAACAAAGACGTCAGGATGTCAAAGTCACTATGATATACAGGATACACCTGGTTGACATTCCCTGTATTGTTAAATTCTAATCAACTGTCAGTGGTATATACATTAACACCAGCTAGCTCTGTTGGTAGCGTGCATGTCTACTGATAGAGGGGTCATGGGTTCGATTCCTTGGCGGGGCATACATTCGTGGAGTTTGGTCATGAAATAATTTTTATGGCCATTAGCTCTCCTACCATTATTTCTAAATCATGTAGGGCAAGTCTCAGTTACTGGCTAAAGTATATACTAGAAACTGGTTAATATTTAAATCCAGAGATTTAGCCTTTGCAGGAACGGTGAGAAGTTTGACAAACCGAATTGATATGACATATACAATGTGTTGCTATAGTTCGATTTTATTCGGCGAGCCGGGACAGGTTGGATGAGTCTAATCATAACCATGACGATAGGTATAACCGGTAAATACTACACTAAAATTAATACAAACTATAATATCTCAAGTATATATGCACGATATAATAATTCAAAATAATTGTTCAAAATAGCGCAGTCGGTAACGAGTCAGAAACATAATTATGTCCAATGCATAAATTTTTCTGCAGTGGTTCGAACCTCACCGCCTCCACATTTTTAATCTATTATTAAATTCATGTATAGTTGTCCGTATCATATAATGATTGTTGTGCTATAATTTGATTTTGTTTAATTTCTATTTGTTTTATTTCCTTGGTTCTTTATTTTTAATATCCTCAATTTACATTGTACCGAATGATAACACATTTATATTATACATTCGGCTTCAAATGCAGTGGCTGAAAAGAAATCAAACTAGGATACAATCGAACGAATGTGCCAAAGTTACATGCATCCCATTTCACTTCTCTTTCTTATAAAATGCATGTGCATAGAATCATTTCTATAAGACGCGGTCGAGACAGTTCAGTGTATGACATTAAAGTAATAACTAAGCACAAACTCAGGCAAATATGCATATTCTATTTTATATACATGTGACGTTGCGTCCAATACTGTCGTCAATTTGCGTAACGTCAAAAGTAACGTTTTAGAAAAATATTTTGCATTCAATATCATAGTAAAACCTTTAATAAATTGGCTACAGTGATACAAACTAATTTCTATTGTTTCGTGAATCTTATTACATATCAATTTCAAATACATAGAAATCAAATGTGTCATTTTCCCATATTCTAAGATACATACATATAAATTATTTTACCAAATATCAATGAAAATTAAGGTGTCTTCAAGTCTTTATGCTAGTTATCATGTTGAAAGCATTTTAATTGCATTTTTTATTTGTTTTTAGTCTTTGTTTCCCTTTTCCTTTGCCATCTGTATCTTTTGCCGATTTGAACTGCACATGTTTATGCATTACTTTTAAGTTATATAATCCAAACAGAAAAAAATAGTCAACAGCATTGACGTTAAAAACGTCTAAAATAGGCAGCGTTACATCATGGCTAGACATTTTGAATTGTTAATTATTCTAAGTTATTTCACCAACATCATATTGATATTGAATTATGTTATACGTTTTAGTTTGAACTTTTTGGTGATTGATATTAAATTTCGCTATTTTGTTTTATTCTGTAAACAATGATCTTTAAAATATCTGAGTCGAATCTATTTTCGGCATGTTGCGGATGCGTTACATCGTGGCTAGACATTTCCAAACCTGACTAACGCCGCTTTCCGTTTGCTTAATTATTTTCATTCTAAAATATATCTAAGAATAAAGAAATGAACTTTTAAAAAATACTAAAAATCATTATGCCAATTAAATTATTGCACCATATATATATCGAAGTTGTAGACGAGATAATTTGTAAAATTAAAATCTTACCTTTTCAACAAACATATATTTTCTAGTAATTTTGCGTATAGCTATGTTTATATTTGGATAAAACTTTGTTTATGTATAAGATAGTTCATTAACACAAATATTGTAAGCTTTTCTGGTAAAAACGTTTCTTCATACGACAGACCTCTGGGTTTTTATAACGAAATTTACTTTTTTCTGTTACGTCTCACCGGCATATTTTCCGACGTTCAGTCGGGTTTACAGTAAACTATTTTGACATACATATGTAAAATATACTAAATAATATAATTTTCTGAAAGTATGAATTGTTTCAATTGATTGATGTAAGATTTATCAAACTGCTATAAAAATGGTAAAAGTAGTTGAATATTTTGAGTCCTATGGCTTGGTATTTTCAAATTAACGCCAGTATTGAGCGCAACGTCACTTGGCTTCGTGCTGCACAGAGATTTCGAGCTGTACGTTTCCATGTTTGCAAAAAAAATAATGAAAAAAGAATAAAGGATACTAAGCAGGATTCGAACCCGGGGTCATTCTATAAATAGACGGTGAAGATATCACCTCTATACTAAGACTCATAACGACCAACCAATCATCCGCAATTTACTTCCGCGTCAAGTAGTTCCGCGTATGAATACAAGGAATATCAAAGAAAATCGTTATTGTTAATTACTTTGTTGGTTTTTCGCCAAATGTAAAATAATGACCGTTTATAGCTACAGGAATGTTAACCTATGTATACTAAGTACTTTTAAACCTCTGTAGGTATATGTACATAGTTAAACCGTGTACTCTACTCTCGATTTCAAATTATTGTGTAAAGAATGACAGATGTAAACACGTTATGATGAAGGTTTAACTTCCAGTTAAAAAGTTTAATTTGATGAGGATAGTTGGTTGGATAGTCAAATTTTATTGAGTAGACACAAAATTCATACTCAATTTGTTCAGTTTACTTGAAGGGGGGAAATTGTTAAAATGTAAACATTGCCACGTGCTTTCAGGTAAATGAACAGTTTACCCGTGATGCGCGGCGTCTCCGTACAAAGGTCAGTCAGACCGTTTGTGTACAGAATGAGCCGGGGTAGCCAGAGCAATGTCTATCAATCAAAATGTCTTACCGCCACGACTATTGAGTCACTTTGATCAAATTTGAATAATTATGATTAAGGCAGTAATCAGTTGGTTGGTTAATAAGCTGTGTTTCCTTTTTGTAGGAATATTCCAAAAATCTATAAATACAAAAGTGCAGTCACGGCTCACCGGATAAAATCGGACTATACGTCGTTAAACCCGACGAAATTATTGTCTTAAACAATCGAAATATCTCGGTTATTCATGTGAATAATCTTGGCAGGTTCTTGGGGTCCGGCAAGAAAATGTTTTTTTTTTACTATACTTACGCATGGCAAGGCACGGGCGAAGAATGTAACGGTTATGCAGAATCGTACATAAACACACATGGTTTTGTAAACTGAATTTTAAATGTATACATGTAACTAGATATATGTTCGGCGATATCAATGAATGCGTGTTTCAAATTTATGGTTTAAAACAAAACATAAATCATAGCCTATACACGAGCCGCTATAATGGCGTCTTAATATGTCTGAGGTTGATCGTAGAGAAAGGCCGAGGAGGTCCGAATATTGTCCAAAGATGATTTTTATAAATAATAAAACAATTTAATATGCGCATGCGCAAATATGACGTCACAAAGTTATATTTAGATATATTTCTTTATTTGTTTCAGTCCAAATTATTTCATGTACATTTAAAAACTTTAATAATATCTAATCAACATAACAACAAAAAGAAACAACAAGAAACAACAACAATAACATTACATATCGTCGTAGAATGACTATGGTGACATTATGGTGTTTATGTTTTAGTAGCAATGCTTTTTTAGGAGCAAGTAAAAGTTTATGAACAAATCCTGTTTGTAGCATTGCTGCAATAAACCACAAAAACGAAATGCATTTATATATGCATTTATTTGTCTTTATCGTAGCCACATAGATCGACCTGACGATTATATCCGAAGTTTTCCAAAATATAAACCGGAAGTAGTATCATATACACTTCCGATGTTTTAATAAACTATTACTAAGTCTCGTTTTTTTACATTTAAGTGAATATTTTATTTGAAATTCTATGGACTCTCCGTTCAAATAATCATAAAATGTGATTTAAGGAAAATCGTCGAATAATTCCGAAATAATGCTACCACCGGAAGTAGAGAAGTCTCGTCGGCCACGTGGCGTTACGTGACTTACAAAATAATACAATAATTAAATAATGGCATTCTAATGTCAAATAAATAAATTAGATAAAATAAATATTTCGATCTTAAAGAGTAAATACAATTCTAGCAATATGCAAATTATGGTATAAAATCAGTCACTAAAACTGTTTTATGGCAGCTTAGTTATTCTTGAAATAGTTTTATTTGTTTGTACAATACATTTCTAACATTTTTACCGAGTTAGATATTTTAATAATGTCAACATAGATATTTTATGGACTCATTTAAAATCATATACAAGGGAGATAATTACTAAGGCTTGTTAAAAGTTTTAGAATTACCGATATAAAAATGACTTTTTAAGACTTAATTAGCTAAAAAAATCGCCTTCGAGACTTTTCAATTTAAAAAAAAAATGTTTTACACTTATCGATTAAAATGGCTTACTAGACTTAGCTATATGGAAAAAAGCCATCAAGGTGTTAAATGCATAATTGTGCGCTTATAGCAGCCACAATCATTTGAATGGTGAAACCGGTATATAAAAATAGAAGTTTAAACAAGTAGTATCTAGAACTATCTGTGGTGAGATGGATCACGTACTGTTGTCAGATTATATATAATCTTCGAATGTCAACATGAGCATGGCGTCACATTAACGAACATGACGTCACAGCAACAAACATGACGTCAAAACAACAAACATGATGTCATAACAGCAAACATGACGTCTAAGCAACAAAAATGAGTCACAGCAACAAACATGACGTCAAAACAACAAACATGATGTCACAACATCAAACAGGACGTCACAGCACCGACCTTGACGTCCCAGCAACAAACATGACGACGTTACAACAATACACATGACGTCATAACTACAAAAAACGCACAAACAAATCTGGACAAACGGTAGTATCTATCAGTAACTCCTTTACATACGCAATAATGTCGTATTGAGCCTGAATCAAACTTGCGAAATGTTTACAATAAACATTTAGATCTTTTTGCAAAATATCTTACGACAAAAATCAACGTAAGTTCAAATCCGAGAACAAGTATGAAAAACTTATTCCTATTAGCTCGAAATTGATGTGTGCTGTGTTTATCATTCGTGACAGATTACCCATCTAGAGTACCTTTTAAAATTAGTTTTTTTTGTGACAATTTCATGCATTTGACTTACGACTGGTTTTTATCTTAAGACAATTGTGAATGAGACTATAAATATGGCACAGTCTATCTACAGCCAGAAAACTACCACACCACAACGATATTTCTCTTAAACTGGAAAAAAATCACTTATCAGCCGCTTCGTTCTCTTCCCCGCCACCGGAAGAACCGCTACCCCAGCTGAAACGAAGGCGGGAAAATAGATTATCCATGCCGCCCCCTCCGCCCCTTGGGTTATGCCCATTACCCCAAAACATCCCTAGGTTTCCACTACTTCCTGAGTTTCCACCCCAACTGTTCGAACGTCCCCATACACTTCTAAATTTTGGAGTTCCCATTGAAAAAAGTTCACTCATTGCGGGCGGTCCACCATTCGGTGTTGGACTTGGTGGCATTGGCAACGGCGGCAGATGCCAAGGTGTTCCGCTCCAGTCAGGTGCCTGCTTTCCTGGTGCCGTTGTTGTTAAGGTAGTCGCGGCCACCGCGAGATTTCTTAAACGAGATTTAAATTCAGAAGCCCACGCGATTTCTGTCATTTTCTTTAAATGTTCTTGTTGCGACTGAACATTTGATGGGTCCATAGGAGCTAATGTAAAATCCTTCTATGGGGAGGGGAATTGGGAATAGGTAACGCCCACCAAGGTTTTTGGGGCGGAGTCTGGGTTGTTGTCCCGTCTTCTGCTTCATATTCGTCGGCTTCTTCTGTAGTCATGGGTTTGTTTGTCGTTCCCCACGCATAAAGCATTTGTTGTTGTCGTAGTAAAGCCATTGTTGCAGCGCTGCTTGGAGATTGCTGCGTAGGCATGACGTCACATCCGCACTGGCAGACAGAATTAATGCATCCCTTAGAAACGCACATACCAACACACCAGGCGCTTATAGAGTCCATAGTTACAAACAAATCTTTACCTCTGCATTGGAACTTTGGGGATGTAGGAATGCACTCCTCTTTGGGAGCGACTGTCGTGGTGAGCGGTGTTGTTTTCACGGTTGTAGTGGTCGGTTGTGGTGTCGTAGTCGGTGGGGTTGTCTGTTGTGAGTCTATAAGCTGTCTTAAACTTTTTAGAATGTCAGCCGCTGAGGGCTCCGTGTTCTTGACTTCACTGGTTGTCATAGCAACAGGGACAATGTCATTATTGTTACCAGGGCTTTAATGCTTACTATCTGAAACTGTTGGGTTTATATTTGAACTTTTTTTCAGGAACATTTTGAACACTCTTAATGGTCGTTAAAACCTAGATCTAACTTGTTGAGAAATATTTTGGCCGCAGATTTAGCTATTAAGTCCGTCGTGTCAACACTAGTTAAGGCCGGTGATTTAGCTATTAAGTCCGTCTTGTCAACACTAGGTGAGATTGCCTTCGAATCTAACTTCGAAATTTTCTTAACAGAAATTCCACCAAGATCGTTGCCGGCTACATAGGGGGGACATTCCAACCTCGTTGCCACCAGCAAGACTGTCGGAAAGTAGGACATCATTTAGATTCAATCCAGTCTGTGAAGGATCTAATGACGACGGTAGTTTTGAAATGTGGTCTTGTTTAAATGTCGTTTCGCCAGTTTTACTTTTTCTTTGCAACTTAGTTCTCCGTGATTTAAGAACATTTATAAGAGCACGTTTTGGAATAGCGATGGCTCGTGCGTTCTTTCCATGGCCGTTCTTGACTATTATTATCGTATCCTTTTCAGTTTTAGCACTTAAAGTATTAGAATCAGAATTTGCAGCAACCAGTGTCGGTTTCACGGTAACTCTTGTCATTGGAAGTTTAGCCACTTCCGGTGGCAATGTGTTTCCAACATGATTTGGTGTTTCAACAACAGGAACGGCTGATTTTTCAATCAGAAGTGAAACAATTCTTTAAGCTATAGATTTTGTCATCGGGTATGTAGTGGTTGATGATTGAGCTGTGGAAATGGTGGATTTCGGTCGTGGAGTCGTCGTTGTTGTTGTTGTTGTGGTTGTGGTTGGAGGAAGGTCCTCCCATCCGATCTCTTCATTCTCCTCTTCGCCGAGCATGGAAGCCTGGGTTGGTTCGAGCACTTGACTTGTCAACAACTGAGCCAGCTTATCAACTGTAGTGGTTACAACAGTAGGGTCAGGAATGTCCGGTGAGTCGGTGGATTCACCACCTAGGAGCATACGATGTATAAGTGATTGGAAGGAATTGACGTGATGAACGGGTGCCATATTGGCAAGTTGTATTGTATGTGCAGGAACTGCATTAGCTGCATTTGTAAAATGAACATTGTTCACAGACACTGCGTTGGCAATATTTGTGACCGCAAACATTCGTGTGGTGGATAGTGTTTACAGGCACTGCGTTGGCAATATTAGTGGCCGCCACATTTGCGTGGTGGATAGTGTTTACAGGCACTGCGTTGGCAGTATTTGTGGCCGCCACATTTGCGTGGTGGACAGTGTTTGTATTTACTGCATTTGCAATATTTGTGGCGGCTACATTGGCGCTGTGAACAGTGTTTGTAGACACTGCGTTGGCAATATTTGTGGGGGCCACATTGGCGTGTTGGGAATTGTTTGCACTCGCCCCATTTGTGCCACTGATTTGTCCCGAAAGATCGACAGCATTGTTTACATGCTTACCTAGAATTGTAAAAGGAACTATACTCTGTACACTAGGGGCCACAGAAGGGGCTGCAGGGAGAACGTGTACTATCGAGTGACTACCATCCCCGGTGTTTTGGCTAAGCATCTGTACTGGTATATGTATAGTATTCATTGTGCTGGGCTCGGCTACAGTTTGTTGAATAACTTGCGTCCCTTGTTGCAAAATAACGTGTGTGGGTTCTCTTTGTCTGGAGACGAGTACATTATGTGCTTGCTAAGACTCTACAACGTTTGGTATTTGCGCATGCGCAACATTGACATGTACTCCCGGGTTGGGTCTAACAACTTCTCGTATTTTCTACAAATTTTACTTGTTCGCTGGCATCAACCTTCGGTTTGTATTTTGTACAAAGACACGTTCAGTTCTTAGAACATTTAAAGTTCTTACAATTTCTCTCTGTGGAAGTCTGGCGCGAGATGGCGTTGTTTGTACACCACGCCCTCTACCGTCATGGGTGTCAGACGACAACTCTTGCCTTAATATTTTATTCTGTATTTCGATCTTGTTTTCAAGATGTTGTCTTTGTCTCCTCTAAAACGATAGAAATGCATGATGTTAAAAGTGGTTTCAGACATAAATAAACTACTACACGAGCGTCGGTTTGGGGATTTTATCGGAAATTACTTAAGTGGTTATGAACGTCATCCGTTACACGAGGTTGAGTCATTGGTATCATGCGAGATTGAGTTATTAAGGCACATCCCATTCCGCGTCATATTTCAAGTACGGACGCTACTTAAATGTTTCAAAATCGAACCAATTGAACAACGCCACCTGCTTGTACATAATCTACGTCTAACGTAACGGTCATAATTTTTTAAGATATCCAATGAACGCCCGAGATAAAATTCATGTTCATACACGTCAATGTGAGTCAGGCGTAATTTCGTAAGTTTAAATGTAACCAATCATAGTCCTCAATGCAAAAAAGACGCCACTTAAACAACGGTTATTTTAGAGTTTAAAGTACGTGTCCACCTCACTCGAGTACTTTGAGGGTGATATGTGTAAAATGATTTTAATTTATAAGGTAAGTGAGCCTATACTATTTAACGTATTTTGGCACACCCCTTTAATGGACCTTTCCATGACCTTACCTATTTGCATATTTAACAAGGTTTTCAGTTATATTTTGGCCCACTTACAAGGTGTTAACAAATGAGCACATGTTTATATTTGTAGGTAAATGTATTGTTATTCAAATAAAAAAGTCTCACTCGGAATGGTCAATTATGAACCACTCATGTACACTTTAAATGTCCACTTAACTCCATGTATACTTAAAAAACTAACTATGTTACATTCAACTTTCGTCTTGTTACGTTATCAATTACTGATCAATTACTGTCAGAGTATTGACCTATTGTTCATAAGCGTTTGTATATATATTTACGATTTAGATACATTTTTAATGTTTTTAAACACGTTCGCTTCGATTAGCGACATAAGACCAGTATTCGCACTAAGGCATTTAAAATTACAAACCAATATTGTCACATACAAAACACTCGGTAGTTTCATAAAACCTGCAATGATTAAAATTTTTTGTTGCTTTTAAACGAGAATCTAAAAAATAAAGTTAAAACTCTAAATATATACGATATTTGCTTTAGAATGATTCCACCATTAACATTAAATTAATCATATTTTCTTCTATACATTGACTAACCATTTATTTCCTTAAGGAGTATCCACTCGACATTCCTTCAAACCGGATTCTGTTGAAGGGTTTCAACGCCAGAACGGAAAATCACCATTATGAGTACTTCATTGTACAAACCAGGTATAGTATAATTTCAAAACTTTTCATTTAATAAAGAATATTTCTTACGGTAGCATTTCAAGACATTATACCAATAGGTTAACTTTCTACGCCCGTTTTGAAAAGGTATATATAAAAAAGTTAACGTAAAATCGTAGAATCGTTAGTTTTCGTTGTTTCTTGTATTCATTGTATGAAGCATAATATTTTTTTACAGAGTTTTGAGTACAAATTCAGTAATTATTGTTAAATAGGTCCTTTTTTCGTATTTATTTTATTACTGTCATGCACTTGGAAAATCTTGCTTTTTTATCTGAGCTATGTTTTACCTTTAGAACTTAAAGTAACTAATTATACATGGGAGTATAGATTGTTTTTAGTGATTAACTTGATAATCATTTAGCAGGCAATACTCATTCAATGCTAACCTAAGGTGGGAAAATTGTTCAGTCATAACGTTTTAAATATTGTTATATCATTATTAAACAATACATGTAATACAAATTACTTCGAGAACCATTCATCAGGACACATTATATGGTTATAAAATTATCATTATTAAACTTTTAAGCAGAAATATACGAGTGAGGACATGATAATGCCATTTTGGGGATGGAAACCATTCATTTTGTTGTCTGGTATCAAACAATACATTCTTAGAATAGTTTTTGTGTGATTTTTATGTTTAAATCAGTTGTGTATGTGTGATTTTTGTTTTGTTTCAATTTTCATGGAACGCATTATTTTTTTATTTTTATTATAGCTCGTTCCTGTCTGACGTTATGTCATGTAACCATGTTTAGAGTCTCATCCTGTATTCATCATTGTTACACGGTCAAGTATAATGATTAGGATACAATTTATCACTAAAACTTCACTTATTATAATGTTTAAATTATCAAACTGTACCTAGCTATACCAGCCATTTTTATCTTACTTTATTTGTTCAACAGATTATATTGATAACACAGAGAGAATATTATCATTATCGTTATTAACATGTTCTATTTCTGTGAAGTTCGTCGAACATTTGATTGAACTAATCATGGTCTGGACTGTGATTAGAAACAACAACCTCTCGAGTCGTTTGCAAAGTTTTTAAAGCTAGCTTGATGGCAAAGTAGTGCAAGTGTCGCATTATACCTCCGCTACAAACCTACAGAGAAAACAAACCATGTTCGATTTTATGAAATGCGTCGACTTTGAAAATCATGTGTTTGACTACATGGCAGGAATAATTGTGTCGCTGAAGGAAGCTGGTTTTCTCGTGGCGGGTATAAAGGGTTAAGACCGATAATCTAATTGAAGAAAAATAAACTTGTATTATTAAACATCCTATTTCTCATTGTACGGCTTGGAATCCAACCAAAGACGAAGTTATGCACTCTACTACTGCACAACTACCGCGTCTTTGATTTGTTCTATTTCACCCTAGTGAAAACGGATTGCTTAGATAGCCTGCTTAAATGTGATTAAATGAGTGATCGTTTTCGAAAAGTCATTCAGATTTTCATTTGGACATATCCGCACCTGACATAACGTTCAGTAACCGTGATTTGAAGATAACAAAAGTATGCATTCATAATTGTAACAGTGGTAGTGATTTTCCATCTCATGATCAGTCAAAATTAAGTAAATCAAACATCATTTGATACAATTAAAAGGACAGGACAGAACAAAACTTTATCTTCCTAATTATACACTGATGACCATCTTAGTCTGTGAAGGATATAATCTAATTAAACTTAGAAATCTAAATGATTTGTACGCTACTGCTATACGATCGGGTGATCTTAAAATAACTTCGAACAATGGAAGTACTCACTTGTCACTTTACTAATCTCTTTTTCATTTCATGATGATAAGATTTATGTCCCAACAACGAAAATGTCCGAGTTTACCGAATGTGGCGTTCTTTTTATCATTATCTCGGACTGTGGTTACAAAAATAATACCCGGGAAATCCAAGTGAAGCGTTCTATTATCATTATCTCGGACTGTGGTTACAACGATAATATCTGAGAAATCCGAGTGCAGCGTTCCTTTATCTTTATCTCGGACTGTGGTTACAACAATAATATCCCAGAAATCCGAGTGCAGCATTTTCTTATCCATATCTCTGACTGAGGTAACAACGAGTATATCCAAGAAATACGAGTGCAGCGTTCTCTTATCATTAACTCCGACATTCGGAACTACCTCGGCGATCATCTACGAAGATACACCTCGGATATCAATTCAATTCAATTCAATATTTATTTATTTAGCACAAACATAAGTTTTTTGCCAATACAAAGTACAAACAAACAAAAAGAACAAACATATATAATAGAGGGAAAAAAAGAGAAAAAGGGAAAAAAAGGAAAAGACACATGTATATGTTTAGTAAGGAGAAAAGTGATGTACATGGATGATATAATAGTTAACAATTTAATATAAATTCTATTTTTCTCTTTGTAAATTAGCTAAGTAAATAAATTTTGCAAGTGATTTTAAAGTTTAAGGGTTAGTATTTTTCATCAGCAAAATAAATTTGTTGATAGTTGGCCAGGAACAATAGTAATTAGGTAAACAATTCATTCTTATATTTCTATATTTTGGACAGACAAGTAAAAAGTGATATTCTGATTCAATACAATTTAAATTACAATTTCTACAAATTCTATCTTCCATAGCAATATTTCTATATCTTCCTTCTTCAATCATTAGTTTATGTGCCGAACAACGAAACCTACTTAAAGCCATTCTATGGGAGTCATTGTTTATACAGGATAAGTTCGATTCATACTCAAAGTTTTGCTTAAATAGACAGAAGGATTTCAATTTAGAAGATAAACTTATTTCACAACACCACGTTTGAAAATACTGATCGTAAACTCTTTGTATAAGCAATTGCAATTGAAATTTTGTCAAATTTTCTACGTTCCATAAATATGAAAATCCAAGTTCTTCTAACAAATTCTTAATATTTAAAGACCATTTATTAACATATGCACCAGTATTATCTCTCATATTGTACATTTTATACATTAAAGACTGCTTTTTATTAAGTAATTTAAACCAGTATTTAAGAAGTCTAATTTTTCTTGTAACAAAAAGAGGAAACCTACCTAATTCGCCATAGACTGCCACATTATTCGTGGAATACTTAAGACCAAGAATCTGTTTAAAAAATTTTGATTGAATACGTTCAATATCATTTGCCTTATGAAACCCCCACACCTCTGCCCCGTAAAAAAGAATAGGAGATATCATAGTATCAAATAGTTTCAATTTCTCTGTAATATTAAGAGGTAAAATATCAAACAATGACAGTAAAGAATACAAGGCTTTTGAGGCTTTAACAGACAAAATCTTTTGTGTTTTGTAAAAAGTACCATTCGAATTTATAGTTACCCCCAGATAATTAAAAGAGGATACAACTTGAAGTTTTACATCATGAAAGTCACGCAGGAGTCAAACAAGGAGAGCCATTGTCTCCTTTATTGTTTTTGTTTTTTATAAATGATATGCAATCACAATTGTTGGATGAATCAATTGACTGTTTTACAATTGATGAACTACAATTATTTGTACTATTGTTTGCTGATGATACTGTTTTATTTTCGTATAGTGCCGATCAGACGTAGTAGGAATACAACAAAGTTATGAGGTCAGGCGATTAACCTCATAAGTTAAGTAGAGCCCATGTAAACAACCAACATGCCGGATCATTTTGCAGAAAGTATTGAGTACGCAAAAAATGTTTAAGGATCAACTTAGGGTATAAATGACATTACCTCTCCGTAAGGCTTTATCTGCCAATCATCTTCCGTCATTTTGGTGTGAGACAGCGTTCTATTGAGTAAACGTCGGGAACGAGGCTATATTCTATGTTGAAACTACTTTCGCTCCTCGTGATATCCGAGGTGTATTTGCGTGGAAAATCGCCGAGGTAGTTCCGAATGTAACTCCGACTGTGGTTACAACAATAATATCCGAGAAATCCGAGTGCAGCGTTCCTTTATCTTTATCTCGGACTGTGGTTACAACGTTGATATCCGAGAAATCCGAGTGCATTGTTCTTTTATCATTATCTCGGACTGTGGTTACAACAAAAATATCGGAGAAATCCGAGTACAGCGTTCTATAATCATTATCTCGGACTGTGGTTACAACGATAATATCCGAGAAATCCGAGTGCAGTGTTCTTTTATCTTTATCTCGGACTGTGGTTACAACGTTGATATCCGAGAAATCCGAGTGCAGGGTTCTTTTATCATTATCTCGGATTGTGGTTACAACAAATATATCGGAGAAATCCGAGTACAGCGTTCCTTTATCATTATCTCGGACTGTGGTTACAACGATAATATCCGAGAAATTCGAGTGCAGCGTTCTTTTATTATTATCTCGGACTGTGGTTACAACGATAATATCCGAGAAATTCGAGTGCAGCGTTCTTTTATTATTATCTCGGACTGTGGTTACAACGAAAATATCCGATGGTCTTTAAATAACAATTAGTTATCAGATACTGTAAGAGGCAACCATTGCTATGGTCACTACACTATGTACAATGGTCATCTTTGCAACAAAGATGTCAGGATGGCAAAGTCACTATGATATGCAGAATACACCTGATAAACATTCTCTGTATTGTTAAATTATATTCAACTGCCAGTAGTGTATACATTGACTCCGCTGATTTAAATATATATATCTCAATCCTGAGTACAAAAGTACTGTAGGGAATATCTAAATCAGCGGAGTTATTGTATTTGTAACTGAGAGTTAAATATAGTTCTAACTTAACTTTGTTGTGGTCACGAGCTATGATGAAACACTAAAAATAATAACACGATGATTTTTGTCTTAAGATTTTTTTCGGTGAAAATCACTGCAGGGCTTTATCCATTTCGAGTCTAACATAGAAATATAAATAAATTGACAATTTTGTTCTATAAAAGAGAAAATAAAATATGACGGTGTTAAATAAGTTCAAGTTTATAATAAAGATAATGTCACGTTACAAAAAGAGTAAAAACACGTGCCGATGATACAATTCTACATCATGATCAACTGTATGTTTTAAATCACAGGTACTTATTTTTATGATATTTCATCACACTAAATGGTCATTTATACAAATAAATCTTAGGAAAAAGTTATAGTAAGTCTATTTCAAAACATTCACAATAATAATAATAATACTTTTATTCCTCTACAATACAGGAGAGCAAAGAAACATTACAAGATATAACTACAAAGATAGTAAACAAAAAGTTACATAGCACATAGACAATTTACAGGTACATGTAAACATAAATAAATGCAAACAACATCATAATGTATTAATATTAAGACTGTGTTTTAAACACAGATTGCGCTAACTTGGTGGGTAGATTCCTGAGGTTATAACGTGAAAAAATAGAATATTTAACTCCTTCCATTTTAATGTTTTCCTTAAACCATATTACGATAAAAATCATCGAAGGTTTATTTTGGGACATTTCTAGAAATTAAATCCATACTCCCTGATTTAGTAATCAGACTCTATAAAGACTACGCTAACTGGGTATGTAGATTTCTGAGGTACGGTTATAAGTAGGGCTGGGTACCGCCAGGAAATTTATACCACGGTATACCGTGTTTTTTTACTAAATACCACGGTATATACCACGGTATACCACAATATAATTAAAATACACTTTTAAGAAGATCATTTATTAACTTTTAAAAACACAAAAACGTTAATTTAAGGGTAATAACTATAACAACTTAATCATCCTTGATTTTGTTTACATTTTTTGCTCAAAGTCATCGAAAATTTGATGATATTTCGTAATCAAAGTTGAAAATAACTTTATGCTTAAGCTTACTAAAATTAATCGGGGTATAAATACGGCATTATTTTGTAAAATGAAAATAAATAAAACAATCGTTTTAAAAAGGAAACCCATGCATACAAAAATTGCGTTCCACTGCCTTTAAAACCGATCGCGAAATCAAGAATTAAATCGAAATATTTTATTTATATATACATGTACTAACTTAATTTTACAATCAACTAATAACAGTAAATAACGACTGTCTTAAATTAGTCGACGTTTCTTTCTCGCAGAATACAAGACAACTCTGCTAGGCGATTGCTACTATGCATGTGATTGCATGTCTATGTATAACTTCCACAGCGTTATGCAGTGGTAAAACTATTTTTAACTAACTAAAACAGAACTTTTCACTAGTCTACGGACAAGTCTAAATTAAAAAATAACTTAATGTACGACTCGGACCAATCTGATTAAAACCCGATCTAAAATTTTACCGCTCGCATACTCGCTAATTTAGATCTGGCCTTTTTCAAACGAAGGTCACGTTCAGGTGACCTTTTCTCATCATAGTATTCATGACGAAATTGTTATGATACGTAATTGTTTACATCGTCTACGTCACAAAATTTGAAATGAGCCGCCCACTCACAGGCTGTGAATAATACTGCTGTTAAATTAGCATGCAAACATAGGTCTAAAAATAGAAATTACGAAAATCAAAATGTGATTAATAGTGTTTTCGTCTAGATGAAAGCTACGCATTGATTGGTCGACACAAAGTTCATCTCGACGTGACCTTGCATTGACTAAGTAGAGATCCAGTACGACAACGCGAGTAGAACAGGATCTCTGTTTACGGAGATTGGACTCGGACCACCGTTGATTTTGCCAACCCTGCTGACATATAAATAAAACCTAAATCACGGGACCTACTCGTTCACGGGTACTGTAAAACCGGTATTTCCGAAAATACCGAGGTACCGTACCGCGAGATAAAAAACCGCGGTTACCGGTTTACCGGTAATACCGCACACCTCTAGTTATAAGAATGAATCAAATATCGACTGTTGACTTGATAGACTACGCTAACTTGGTGGGTAGATTTCTTAGGTACGGTTATAAGAATGAATCAAATATCGACTGTTGACTTGATAGAATACACTAACTGGGTAGGTAGATTTCTGAGGTAAGGTTATAACAATGAGTCAAATATCGACTGTAAATTTGATAGACTACACTAACTGGGTGGGTAGATTTCTGAGGTAAGTTTAAACAATCATTTAAATATCGACTGTAAACTTGATAGACTACACTAACTGGGTGGGTAGATTTCTGAGGTACGGTTATAACAATCAATTAAATATCGACTGTAAACTTGATAGACTACGCTAACTGGGTGGGTAGATTTCTGAGGTACGGTTATAACAATCAATCAAATATCGACTGTTGAATTGATAGACTACACTAACTGGGTGGGTAGATTTCTGAGGTAAGGTTATAACAATCTATCAAATATCGACTGTAAACTTGATAGACTACACTAACTGGGTGGGTAGATTTCTGAGGTACGGTTATAACAATCAATTAAATATCGACTGTAAACTTGATAGACTTCATCGTTCAATATTGTTCTAATAAACACAAACGTCAGTACAATATTTCATAAACGGACATTTATACATATTATACTAAACAATGCTGATATTTGTATTATCTCCCTTTAAACGAAAATTCAAAACTGTGTAAATCAATTTTTCTATCATATATGTGTCTATTCCTACAAAAAAATGTCATTTATCACATTTCGTTAAATTATACAAATACCATGACGGAAGATTTATAAATGTCTTTACCAAGATTCTTATTAAAGATCTTAATATACTTTGACTATTTTTTATAATCAGTATTCATGTATCAAAACCTAAAAGTGCGTATTTCAAGCGACTTGCGAAACGATAGAAGCCATACAATATACTGCCCGAAAGTATAAAGCAAATAAATTACATACATTTTAAATCTAATTTTCCAGAATATATAACGGGTCATCAATGGGCGTTCTGCTGAATTATAAAGGAAAAGGTTTAGAATTTCGGGTTTTGGCACGACTAAAGTTTCTTAGTAATGTTTGCCTGTAATGAGTCTATATAAGTGTCGTGGTTTAATATATACATCAGGTAACCCGTAAAATCCGGTGTAAGTTACTGTATATTTTTGATCGACACTTGTGGACTTCTTTTATTTATTTTCTTTAGCTATACGAAGTGTCTTGGGTCATATTGATATCGATATTTCATGTAGAGCATGGAGAATCTGTTAATATATGCGATAATACGTGATTAGAACTAGGTTAAAATCTTCGTTCTAGATATATCGACATGTCAAGAAACACACAGGTAGGTAAATTGTAATTGGACTGGTCACCAGACATGGGAATAAAAAAAGTTGAAAATAAACATTATACAACACCATGCATTACTTTATCAACGGGTTGATGAGCTGTACAATAGACCTGATTCGGAATTCCAATTTTTCCATCCGTGCGGAGATGGTACATTTTTTGTTGTTTTTGGATTTAAGACCGAAGCAACACATTGTATAAGTCATATAAGAGCGGTCAGTCAAACTACTCACTCCTTCTGGCAAGGTCAAATCTCTGGATTCAGCTGTTAACCAACTACTAAGCGCATACTTTTTGGGAATAGAACCCACGACCCCTCGATTAGTACATTTGCGCCACCAGCTACTGAGGCGGTAAAAACAAAGTTTTCTACATGTACACATTATTGCTGAAAAGCACGAAATATGGATATACTCTAATAACTTCAATACAAACAGTTTTAGTCTGATTTTACCACTACCTTTGAAATCAACGTAGAACAATATCCTAGAAGTGGCGATCGTGGTCCTATAGATAGATGTTACAGTACAACCAATCTTAAACTACATTCATTTGGAGGGACTAAATCGTGTCGCTGTTCAAAGCTCTTGCTCTGCAGAGGTTAATTAAAATTAAATTACTTCCTACGAAAATATTAAAAGTTGTTGTTGTGCAGGCTTGTTGAAGGGACATTAATCAGTCATTTCCTCTTGTAAACTCTTCAATTAGGTACATGTAGGTCCAATCAGTTGGAATACTTGGATTTAACTCTTACTTTGCAATGTTAATTTGCCACAATAAATCTTCAATTACATTTTGTCAATCATAAATTTGTTTGAAAATCAAGCTTAGTAAAGAACTATCTAAAGTTTACCACTCCTAATATATTAATATCTTTATTTACAAGAAAGATATTAGATGAAATATTTTATTATCCTTACATTGGACTTCAATGATACAATCTGATGATATCATCTAATAGGACCTTCTTACCAATCGGATTGCTTCAGATTTTTAAAAGGAAATATAACGGACGAAAGTCCTCCATTGTTCTATAGAGGGCTACTGTGTAGAGGTTAAACTGTAAACTATACCAGGATTGGTGAGCTGCACAACTTTCGCTTGAGCAAATTTGTTTAAGCCTGTCTTACCTCCCTTTTAAACCAGTGTAGAACAGTGTGGCACTAAAAAACTTAAGATAAAAATCATCGTAAGTCAAAAACACGAAACATTCATAATACGGTCATTTATTGCCAATCATTTCCAAATATTATTGTAGAACATTGTATACCATTTAAATATCATATCACAATACTGCAAAATTTATGAAACGGACTATCATTTTGCAATTACTGTTGGGTATCAATATATAAAAAAAACCATTTGATACCCTTAATTTATCTCTTTCACAAAACAATATTACGATTAAAATCGACGAAAGTCATTTTCATTAACTTATACGTAAAATTCAACAGTTCCGATCATTCTAAATCGGCGGTATGTTCTTCTATGTAAATATTTTCTGCTTTTGACTTACGCTAAATGTTATCGTAAGATTGATTTGTTAAAATCTGTAATGTTTATGTACAAATAGGTGAGCAAAACAGTTGCATTAATTAGGTTTCTGCCTGTTGCAACATTGTTTTCCGTGTATGAGATCTCTGACTTAAATACAATGTTTATTATTACCTGATGCTCTATATAAATGTCAATTTGCTATTTTTAACTGTTTTTCAACTATTCTGAGTGAAACCGGATTAAACCTATTATGTTTTACTGCGCAACGCCACTGCGCATGACACAGTTTTGACTGTTGCCCTCGCGTGCGAACTGTTGCCCTCACGTGCGAACTGTTTCATAGAGTGCAGTGCCAAGGGAAGTAACCGCATTAAAAACTCCAAGCGTCCAATGAGCGAGAACATTTCAAGCGTATTTAGAGTTACCAAACGAAAAGTAGCAAAAAGTAAATTCTGTTGAAAATATCTACGATAAAATATGCCGCGGTTTGAAGACATTGAAGAGAGGGATCTCGAATCTGCTGAGAATTTGCTGAGAATCGGGACTCGCTAAGCACACGCCAAGTTATGTCATCCGCCTCTGAAACTATCTTTATTGCCATGTTATATCTGTACTTGCATTAGGTAATAAAACACTTATTTCATGGGTGTTTGGGGAACAGTCAAAACTTTTATCCCACGGTATCAGGGACAACATTAAGAACTGTTGCCCGAGGCCTAACGGCCTCGGGCAACAGTTCTTAAGTTGTCCCTGATACCTCGGGAAAATAGTTTTGACTGTTCCCCAAACACCCATGAAATAAGTGTATACTGTTACTGAAAGTAAAGTGTGTGCTAGCAATGTTGACTCTTGTTGACACTTTCTGTGGCGACTAATACTGTTACGTCTCAAAGTTTGATAGTTAGGTGAACTTACCACCTTACATGTCTCTGATAATTTATAAAAAAAACCTAAAACATCTCCATTATACAATATACACATCTAGTTGGTTCAAAACCAACAAACATTGTCCATCATATGTTTGTCTGTGGTCATTTTCAAAAAAAAAACTAAAAAAAAAGATCGTGAGTCAATTTCAAAACTTAAAGTTTAAAGCCTAAAATATAAAATATCATGTGATGTTATGAATTTCAGAAAGTATTCATTATTCGTCATAATAAATGAATGTTGAAAATTGATTGGACAAAGAATGAACGAATTATAAACGTTTCCTGCTTTCACTTACGATGATTTTTATCGTAAGATTTGTGTGAAAATAACCATTGTAGTGCTTTGAAGAACGAAATGTAGTTTCCATCATGTGATTACTATAACTCATTAAAAAGTTTCTTGCTCCTGTAATCTGATTTAAGAACCATTTTACTTGACCAGAAATCTTTATCACGAAATTCTAACAACGAAAATCATCGTAAGTCAATTTTACAAGTTATCGCTTAAGGAATAAAAATCCTTTTTGAAAGATATACACATGGCATACAAAATTACATGTAATGCATACCTAATTCAAATTTATAGTACCAAAAATCCAACTATTTATTTAGGATTTTGAAAATGACTTACGCTGACTTTTGCTGTAAGAATATCAGTAACTCTAGACCATATCAGTCAAATTGGGTTTACATGTGAATAAAAAAAACCCAAATAAAACAACACTTCATGTAGAGTAAATAGATTTATTATATGCAATATGATTTAAATACATATATACACTGACTACATAAGAATGATAAATCTATACTTTTCATAGAAATTCCAATATATTGATAAAGTACAATCACTCATACAACATAAAATACATAATACGATTTCTCTCTCTTTATATACACTTATAGGGATGTCATTCGGAACACCCTCGACCTTTCATGAATGTAGCGAATGGCCGAGGATGTTCCGAATGATAGGGATGTATACCGGTACCAGTATCGGTATCGTTTCGAAAACTTTCGGTAAATACCGTTTCGTTTTGGTACCGGTACTCAAATCGGTACTTTAAACATATAGAGCAGATTTGAAATAAACAACCGTTGCATAGGAAACGGCGATAGGTAGCAATACAAAGCGCTCGCCTTGCGGAACGTGCCCTAGTTGCCGATAATGTCAATGTCTGAAAGGTCTCTCAAAAATGTTACCCATGTGTCACATGCATGCTTACATTAACAACCGCAATAATATTTGTTGTTCTGTAATACTGTCTTTCGATTGTAAATTCTGCAAGTATAAGTTATATTGATGTTATTTTGTCCTAGCATGAGTATACGTGTACATGTTGTGGTCTTCTGACGAACATTTATGTTCATTTGTTTAAAAATGCATAGCATTACACTCCGAAATTTTGTTTGTAAAAGATCACTAATGACTCATTATTGTCTACAGGGCTACTAAAATATTTATTTAATTGCGACACAATATATTATTGACATTGATTTGGTATGAAAATATTCAGTACGAATGTCACACATGGATGAATGTTTTGTTCTAACTTGGAATGGATACCGTCTAACTCTTGGTTATATATTTATCAGTATGTTTTCTTTAAAACATTTAGCTAACAGAATAGCACATAATATAAATTGCAGAGCCTGCATTATAATATTTCTTCTCTTCCTTTGGTACAAGTGTACTCGATGATCGTGTGTTTTCACTGGCTTGTGACACAATAAACCGGAGAAGAGTATCCCTTGATCCACATAAAGCTGATATGTTCAAAATCTTACATCGATATACATGAATGTTTAGTTATTTGTATTTAAACATTGTAATTTGTACTACGGCTGCATATTGATATCGGTATCGGTATCATTAAAATACCGCATCGTTTCATTGGTACCGGTATCGTTTGGTCCCTGACGGTATCCATCCCTATACAATTAGTTCTATCAAATGTACATTCAAAATCTTTTACAATGTATGCTAATATTTCTTATGCTCTATTGTTAAATTGTATTCAACTATCAGTGACCAGTGTAAACATTAACCCTTCAGCCGTACATAAATACGGATACGGATTTTTTCTTGCTCACAAGTACTAAAGTTCTGCGATTGGTATCTACATCAGCGGGGTTAATGTATGCGCCACTGACAGTTGAATACATTTAGATAATAACTAAGTGAAGAAAATGTAAATTAGAAATGATAAAACTAATGGACAAGCATTTTTTTTATATTTGATATCAATATAATCAATCTGATTAAAACTCGATCCAAAATTCTCCGCTCGCCTACTAGCTAGACAGTGGTCTATAGGAAACCTGTTTACGGAGAATAAAACAATTTATTAACCCTTTAAAGAACGCTAATTATATCACGTGATCAAAGTTTACAAAATGTAAACAAATCAACTCATAAGTCTTATAGAATCATGAAACATACATAATGATATGTATTCAATATAACCTCTATAGAACCACCCTCTACAGAACAAAGCCTTTGTACAACAACAACCATTCAAAATAAAACAACAGAACAGACATTAATTTCTCAAGCCCTAATTCATGAGAAATTAAATGTACTGTTTATAAACGAAAATAAAAAAAGGAAAAACTATATCTATATAGTAAATGTATTACTACTTTTAATAGAGTCCACTACGAAACATAGGCAACACCTTTGTAAAAAGTCATATCTGACATACAACTCAAAAGGTCAAGGTAGGTAAACTCTCTCACAAAACATAAAGAAGTAGAAAATTTACACTATATACGTGTCCAATCATTTGACCAATGGTCAAGTTAGATATAGTAGTAATCAATGGTTAAGGTAGTTGTAAAATATTGTGTCGGTTTGTTCAATCAACATGTAACAACTTTAATAACTACATGGTTACTGAATGAGTTATTTTTATGACTATATAAGAGGCGATTTTACATATCGGGAAAATATCAAAATTTAAAAGTTATAAATATCAGATTCAGTAACCGTGTAATTATTTAAGTTGTTACAGCTTTATAAAACAAGACATTACAATGCTTATTAATGTTTTGATATACTGAAAATATGTTCTAGCAAAATGAACAGCTTATCACAAGTTATGCGATACTGTACAATGAAAGTCTGTGTGCTCCAGTCTCAGCGTTTGATACAACAAGATGTTTCCTGTCCTGAATACATCACGTGATCAAATTGAACAAAATATGAAATCCCCTCAACTCATAATAAGAGAAGTTGTACTGTATATATATCGTACATTAAAAAAGTCGAACAAATTTTGACATTTTCTCATAATTGATAAAGGTAATTACATTGTGTATTTCAGTGAAAAAACCCTATATATTTCACTTTACAGCTCTGTTTAAGCTGAGTTAATCACCGGGAAAAAATCTTTATAGTATAAACAACATGTAAAAACCTACAATGTTCATAACTGTGTACATGAACTTAAGATTATTTTTTATTTACACTTTAACCACGATGACTTTAAGCTCATTATTTTTAAATATTACATAAAATATACTATAAAAACTAGCTATCTGATACTTTCTTTTAAACTCCAAAAAACGAACATTAAAAAAATATTTGACCACTACGAGGGGTATATCAGAGCGGTTGTAGCGCTGTCGAACATAGGGTTTTGATGGAGCATTAAAACACTGAATTATAAAACAAATGTAATCGTTAGAATATTAAAACAGATTATATAAACATTATACAATTGTACAAACTGCATCATCTGTGTGTTATCACACAACGCGGACTACTTTATTTGCAGTATTCATTTTTTTATTATTAATTGCGCATGTGCGGCTTAATGGACAAGGTAGATGTAAAATTTCGTGTTGTTTTGTTTAACTAACTTGTCAAAACTGAAATAATTACATTGCCACTGAATGTGATATTTTTAAACTACTGAGTCACCGATCCATATACATTATTGATGAACTAGATATATAAAAATAACAAATTCTGCGACCGAGCAATAATTTAAGTTGTGGCAGTTAAAAATAAATTACCAGACAATGTTCATCAATGTTTACATATGCTCATAACCTAAACATCATGAAATTTTGTACAATGATAACTTCAAATCACCACTACAAGAGTTAGATACAGCAAGATGTTTCCTGTCCTTAGATATTGCTATAAAACGAGGATACTTCATATCTAATGGATGTGATGATAATACACGACCACATGGTGTAATCTCAACTATACATTTTGTATCTTCACTACCAACAAATATATGATCATACGGACCTACAGCTACACCACATGGTGCCTGTATCAGATCATGTTTTATATCTACTCTCTTACCTGACTTGATATCATATATAAAAATAGTATTATCATATCTATCACAATGTACAACTTTCTCTCTTCCACGTATATATGTACAATAGCTAGAGCCTCCTGGATATTTCTTGTTTTGTAGATTAATACCAACATCACTCTCATCACCAGACATAGATACAATACGGAAAGGTTTGATGTGATCTATTGTACTAACAAGAAAATTCTCATCATTCATCATACTAATAGAATAATACCTCGCATTCATTTTACATGTTCTATTTAATGTTATATCATTTGTTTTACTTACATTCAGAAAATCTAATCTATAGTTATCACCAGATGTTACAGCCACAACATCATTAGATAAAACAGTAACACTTAGAGGATTATTATAAGGAAATTTATAACAATTCTTCATGTTCAGATTTTCATCATAAATGAGACATTTAGAGTTATAATTGTCTACAGTAACCACTCTACCATCTGACATGAAATCCACGCCAGAGTAAAGTGGTTCTTTTTCGTCGTCACCTGACTGTTGTAACTTAATTGAACTTACTAGTTTAAGTGTTGAAGTGTGTGGTAGTTGATATGATATATCTAATGTCTCCGAATCTTGAAATGATAACAATCTCGATTTGAGATCATGTAATTGTTTTTCAAACGAACAGTCAATTTTAATACACGCTATTTCATTTTCTAAATATGTTGAATATTTAATGGCCTGTTGTACTTCATTGACCATTTCACGTTCTGTAATGAATTTTTCTGCAGGAGTTCCTGTATTCATTATGGAATCAATGGTTCTGATGTGTTTCGTCAAGGACTTAATCTGTTCTTCACATTTTGCTTTCTTCTTTGCTAAATCTTTCTTGGTAGTGTTGTTGTATGCTGTGGCATGAGTAAGAACGGCTTTAGAGAAATCATCAAATATTTGTATCAATCGAGTCTTCATATTTTTCAACTTGTCAGATAGAGTTTGAATATCGTCTGATAAACGCGCGTTAGCTTCATCTAAAAGTTCTGTAACTTGGTTTGTTGTGTCTATGGCTGCAACTAATTCATTTTTCAATTTCTCACACCCGCCATGTCCATCAAGACTTTCAATGTCAACAATACAAACACATTTCCTATGACCTATAATGGCACACTTGCTGCATAAAAATGCATCATCATTTTGACAATAGTATTTAAGTTTTTTATTATGCGTTTTGCATATACATGTAAATCGTGTAATATCCTCGTCATCACCATCAACAGATGAAACATAATATTGTCCTTCTGTGGCACTAACTATTGTATGGTCATTCATAAAAGTGTAATTCTCATGAATGGTAGAACACTGATAACATTGATACTCATTACATGAGGAACAATAAATATCAGCTAAAATTTGAATGTTTTTTCTTAAACATGGCTGACACTGTTGCTGATCACAAGTTCCACTGTCGACTTTTGCCTCAGCCATGTTTGATAATTATTAAACTGTTTATTATTATACCAATGTAATGTTATTTATTAGTTCCAAGATAAAAAAAGAACAAATATTCACTCTTTGATATTACGATATTTAAAACCGTTGCATCCGAACTTGTCAAAAACTACGTCTTAAATGAACCAACTATTTTCCGTGGGTGTCACCTTGTAATTTGATGCTAATACAAAAATACCACGGGTAATCTAAACTTCCGCTTATATACACATCTAGATATGTGGAGCTATTGGTTGATTATTTTGTTAAACCTAAGAGCGGTAGAATTCCTCACATCGATTTTGTACCTGATATAACCCTTTATCATTTAACATGGCTTCGGTTGTATTATATGGACGTAATGTGTGTTTTAATATTCATAAATTTTCTTTAATATAACCTATTTACAGCTGTTGCAATGTAAATTTTATATATTTTAATTTTTCAAATTGCAAAAGCTTTTCAAACTTACATAATACACTGAAATCAGTGTACAAAAAGTCATTTCTTTTATGCTTGAAATAGATTGCCCACGTGCAGTCTTTTATATTATGGTAAATAATTACATGTATACATTTGGTTTACCGTAAAAATATGTTTTTCACTCATTTCATAATATAAGGTATTATAACAGTAAGACTATTGACAATGTCCCAATGTCATTTATAATCAAAAATATAGTCTGGTGACTAAGACATTTCCGAATGTTTGCACCAAATACATTAATACTATTTAAATGTTTTTGTTTTTATTTCGGTTTTAGCACATCAACCAACAGGTTATATCGCGAAAAAATATTTAAAATTACTTCTCTCAAGTTGTTCAAATTTAAATCGTAGATTAAAATACATTATCTAGATCATTTACTTTTGGCAGAAATTATAAAGCAATATTATCTATTAACACTGTTTGCAAAGTACGCTGACATGGAGTGTATTGAATGTATAAATACTGAAAACCTAGAGGGAAGACATAACGAGTGTTGAATTTGTAAAACCTTTAACATGGTTGTTGAGTTTGTAAACATTGTTTTCATACAAGGCAGTCAGGCAGGTGATTTAGATTGTTAATACTGTTGAAATGCTTAGAAGACATAAAAGGTACTGAATTCATTCACACTGAAACCCTAGTTTATAGATGTAAAAGGTGGTAAACTTTATCAGACATTAAAGGGGTACTGTTTTAAACATTATTTGCATAGTTAGAAGATTTTTGGGGATATTGTGTAAACATTTCTTTCTACGAAAGTAAACATGACAGGAGTTTAATATGTAAACAATCTGGTTTTTTATATTTTATTTGTTTTGATATTGTCCTGCATGATTTATTATGAGCAAATATTTGAATTTATTGATTGCTAAAATATAAGACGTAAATTGAAATACAAAAAATCCCATTTACTGCGAGCAGTTATTACTATATATATACCGTAAAAACCTTGACGAAACTTGGGTAATCTAATCTCATCTACTTATTAATTGAAGGGTATTTTTATACATTATCATGAACGTATCACATGATACCATTGAATGAACAGCTGGATGTTAGACTGAAACTTAAAACTGCATATCAAACAAACATTATTTTTTGTTCCTTATGTAACTTTAAAACTATACAGTGTATCCTGTATTAAGCAGCCAGTGAAGGGAAGTGGCTTAATTGGCTGCCTACACCAGGTGACCTCTGAAGGTAGACTTTCTTTAATAGTTGCTTTCGGCGATATCGGGTCCTGTCGACAAATTACGTGAGATGTTTTCGTTGACGTCGTTAAAAATACACGAGGTGACTATTTTAAACAGGTTGTGATAAAACACTACCTACCTGCCTACGTGCAGCCGTTTTATTTATTATGGTAAATAGTTACATGTATACAACATGTTTACAGTAAACATATGTTTTTCACTGACTTACATGATTAAATTTTAGACACAAAACAAATGTTTTGATTTATATCACTAAATGATGTATACGAGTGCATTATATACCCATGATTTTATGTGTTAACGTTTTAAGTATATTTTTATATTATTTAATCCTCAAATATCTGCCTCGTTCGTAATGTCCTGTTATTCTGACTGTTTGGCGGAGGATAAATTTTTTCAACGTTCCAGAGTTAAAAACAGAGTTTGAAATTTTCTTTCAACGCTCTTATAATTTTCAATAAATATACAGAGGAATTGTTCTTAAGTAATGTCTTATTTTGCTCTGACTATGCCTTCAAAAGTTATTGCCCTTTGATTCGTTGTGAATCTATATTGTCTAATTGTGTCTAGCAATGTCCTTCTCACTAGACGACGCAGTCTACCGATTACGAACCCGCATTTTATTCAGTTGTAGACTCCGCTTTCTGTATTGATGTCCCAAAAAGAGATTGACGATTCAAAGATTTGAGGAAAGATTTAAAAGATTATACATTGAAGAATTGTTTAGATATCATTACAATAACATATTTGCAATAGGGTTTTGGGAAAGCCTTTCATTTATATCATACTGTAATTCGGATGAACAAAACGGTGACCTAGTTTTACAATGATCAAAGTGTATGTCTGAAGCACGAATTTGATAAAAATGTTACTTAAAAGGTGATCTAGTGATATTTCCATTTTACTTAACTTTTGATTGGAAAAGCGATTTCGCAATCGGTCATTTGCTTTTGTTTAAAGATATAATCATAATTGTTAATATAATTAGCTAAAATTATTTGAATTTTGAGTTAGCTCTTTAATTAATTTTCTATAAAATATAACATATAATGCAACTAGCAATCAGTTACTACTGTAAAACTTGGTTTCATTATACTCGGTTATAACATACACTCGGCTACAACATACCATGTTTCAATGCCCGTTTTTCATCCTCATAATTCTTTATAAAATCAGCTCGGTTATGACATACTAGGATATAGCATACACTCGGTTATAAAATACCAATTTTTTTAGTCCCATTATACTTTTACATCCTGTATATTACATACACTCGGCTACAACATACCATTTTCCTGTCCCGTTTTTCATCCTCATATATTCTATGTAAAATCAGCTCGGTTATGACATACTCGGATATAGCACACACTAGGTTATAACATACTAATTGTTTGGTCCCAACATACTTTTACATTCTGTATAACATACTTTTTGCGCGAAAAGCCGTCAGTATTAAGCAGCCACGGTCCAATGAATTTGGAAATTAACAGCGTGTACCAAACTGTATATTATATACTATATTCAGCGAAACGTGTAAAACACCCTGTTGAGTCTTCAAACAGACTAAATCAATAACCAAAGTGTAATACACGTGATGTTATACTTCCGATTTACATATTATGTTTCACACTTAAATATACCTTCTTTGAAGAATTATAGATAATAAGCTACATAAACACTTAATCCGTTTATACTCAATTTGTTTTAACTAAGCGTTGAAAAGATTGTCTACAGTTTGATATTAAGCAATTACAATTAATTTCAATACATGCACTAAAGATATTTTGTATACGATGATGAAATAAGTTTGTGAGCATAACTTGTTCATAAATTGCTTTGTTCACGATAATTCAAGAAAATAAACGGGATACGGCTTTTAGCCTCTCCGTTAACAAAATGGCGACCGTGTCGGAGAGTTTCGTAACCGCCTCATGATCGAATCTGTCATCAAATTTTTAGGACTTGTTGCAATTTAAAGCTTTATTTAAGATGTTTAAACCACATAGTATTGATATACCCAATGTTAATGTGTTATTATTATATAGGAATGTCATTTAACACAGTTCTGTTGATAAATTGATTTTTTATTCATTTTATTGATAATTCATCATATTGATATCAAATTGATTATTTACATACATGTATGTAACAAGAAAACTGGCTTCAAAACGGATGTGAAAAAAAACGTATTCTAGTATGCTATAAAATAGTTATTATTTAGTTCGTATAAAAAATACTTGGTATGTTATAAGGATATAACACACCTTGGTTATAACAAACAATTTTCTATGGCCCAGCGAGTATGTTATATCTGAGTTTTACTGTACGTAAAAACTGTTTTATCCTTAACAGACATGTCTTTAATGATTACTATATTTATATATATTGTAAAGACCTTGACGAAACTAGGGTATTTTTATATCATCTACTTTGTCGGTGAAGAATAGTTACTTATACGCTATAATGAACGTATCACATGTTACTATTAAATATACAATAGAATGTGAAACTGAAACTTAAAACTGATTTGTCATACATGTACAAACATTTTCATCTTTATGTAACTTTAAGATATACGTATTGTAATTAAGAAGCCAGTGAAAGGAAGTGGTTTGATTGACTGCTTACAGCAGGTGACCGCTGAAACCAGGTTTTGATAAAAATGATATGAATAGTCCAATCTGGCATTACTGAATGATATATACAAGTTCATAGCTAAATTTAAAATTTAAACTGAAACTTTTTCATTTGATTAAACGCCTGATTATATATATTTTATATTCAATTGAGTTGTACAAAATGATAACAATAATAGATAAGTAAAACCCCTCCACCATAAATATATACAATTTTACAAAACTTAGTAAAACTTATCACAGATGATGGTATATAGTGTGTTTTGTGTGTGTTTTTGTATTATATTTGTTTTTTATTGAGTTTTATATTTCATTTGTTCTTATTTATGTGATTATGAATTGATTAGTGTTAGCTGAAATCGTTCTGAACAGTGTTACATAACGCCACTGTTAACCAGACATTTCCCTAAAGGTGTCGAAACATCACCTTAAAAAGGGCCTTTAATACATCCCCAAAGATGTCCAAACATCACCATTAAAGGCAGAAATGCATCAATGTATGCAATGACAGAGAGCAAGACAATCCTCATTCTCACATATAAAGAGTATGTAATATAGTTTGTATATAACATACTCAGTATGTTATAAAGATATAACATGCCTCGGTTATAACAAACCTTTTTTCAATGACCCAGCAAGTATGTTATATACGAGTTTGCACGTAAAAAATGTTTTATTCTTACCAGACATGTTTTTAACATTAATTCCAAACGGGTCCTTAGTAAATTTATACGTTTTGAAATAGTTGGCGTGCGTCTAACTTTGATGTTCATTGTCGATACCCAGTCACATGTACATACATTGCAATATGTGTTATAAATATGACCGATTTCATAGGATCAAGTATTTGTGACAAGATGGTTTAAAATGTAATATCATACCCTAATGATAGGACACAATACAATTATAATCGATAGTTTTCATTGTTTCTTGTATTCATTTTATAAAGCATAATAAATACAGAGTTGTGAATACAAATTCAACAAAAGTCAAATATGTCCTTTTTCCTATATATTTTATCACTACCATGCACTTGGCCGGAAAACTTGCCTTTTTATCTGAGCTATGTCTTTACTTTGGTACTTTAAGTAAATGAATAAACATGGGAATATAGGTTGTTTTGAGGGTCTTAATCATTTAGCAAGTAATACATGTACTAGTTTAATTATGACCTCAGGTGGGAAATTTCTTCAGTCACAACACTGTACAGTTTGTTTAGTATGCAAACGTTGGTGGGTGGGGTCGTGGCAGCGCCGTTTCTATAAAACAATTTATGTAATATAAATTACTATGAAAAAGGTTCATCACAAGAACTACAAGAGTGAGGACATGTCAATGATCTTTTGAAATGGAAACGATACATTTTGTCGTCTGATATCGTACAATACATTCTTAGAATATTTTTGTGTGTATTTCTTTGTCTGAATCAGTCGTATATGTATGGAAAGTGTTTTGTATCAATTTGCATCTGCGCATTATTTTCGATTTTTAATGTATTGTATCTCCTTCCTGTGTGACGTTATATCCAGTACCCGTTTTATGTCCTGTAACCGTGTTATGTCCTGTAACCGTATCATGTCCTGTAACCGTGTTATGTCCTGTAACAGTGTTATGTCCTGCAACCGTGTTATATCCTGTAACCGTGTTATGTCATGTAACCGTGTTATGTCCTGTAACCGTGTTATGTCATGTAACCGTGTTATGTCCTGTAACCGTGTTATGTCCTGTAACCGTGTTATATCCTGTAACCGTGTTATGTCCTGTAACCACGTTATATCCTGTAACCGTGTTCTGTCCTGTAACCGTGTTCTGTCCTGTAACCGTGTTATGTCCTGTAACCGTGTTATGTCCTGTAACCGTGTTATGTCCTGTAACCGTGTTATGTCCTGTAACCGTATTATATCCTGTAACCGTGTTATGTCCTGTAACCACGTTATATCCTGTAACCGTGTTCTGTCCTGTAACCGTGTTCTGTCCTGTAACCGTGTTATGTCCTGTAACCGTGTTATGTCCTGTAACCGTATTATGTCCTGAAACAGTATTATGTCCTGTAACCGTGTTATGTCCTGTAACCGTGTTATGTCCTGTATCCGTGTTATATCCTGTAACCGTGTTATATCAAGTAACCGTTTTATGTCCTGTAACCGTGTTATATCCTGTAACCGTATTATGTCCTGTAACCGTGTTATGTCCCGTAACCGTGTTATGTCCTGTAACAGTGTTATGTCCTGTAACCGTGTTTAGAGTCACTTTCTGGGTTTTTAACTCAAACACGGTTAAGTATAATGACTTAGATTTATTTGTTTCCATTAGATTATCTAAAAAAAATTTCTTAAGGTGGTATGGTACATCTGACTTTTTTTTAGATTTGTATATAATTGTTGGTACCGTTGTAAACTTGACGATATTTCCGATTCGGATCTACACTTTATTTGACGTCATTATTGCTAATAACGTTACCATGACGTCGTAAACATGACGACCGCGTGCACTTTTTACGTCAGTCGACAATGGTAAGAAAACGTCTATAATGTGTTGCTAAATCTTTATTTTCCGCGCCACAGCAACAAACTATACATCAATTTAAAGCTTACATCATTATCTACCACCTGAACAGTGTAAATATACGTTTAATATTAAAATATTCGAAAGAGACAAAAACTTCCGAATTGGCAACATCAGAAAAAATCCAGAAAAAATGCCTTCAAACCGGTTTTATGAAAAATCTGCCCGATAAATTTTTGCCAAGTTTTGATATGATGTAAAGCATGGTATAGACTTTCATACAGCAGAATTTGAGAAAAGTTGTCTGTACAATTTTTCCGCTATATGCGTTCAAGTATTATCGGTATGACGTCAAAAACGTCATTCTGACGTCAATATGAAGGATTGTCTGTTTGTCATAACCACGAATACTTGGTCATATGTTTTATTTTTCTGGACAAAATGACCAGAACATGAAAATATATAAAGATTGTATAGTTTATGTATTGAATATTATAAATAATGTATTAAATCAGCATTTTTAATTTTTTACACACATTGTTGAGTACAAACTCTTATTCAATAGTATGAAAATCACATGGAAAATGCAAGGCGAATGATAAGTATAACACAAAAAATCTTCCTTCATACAGTAATATGAAAGAAAGTAATGTAGTTAATATAATGTTTATAATCAATTGTTTTCATAACGGCCTTTTCATTTAGCTGAAGACACTCATTTTAGCCGGAAAAATAGAACAATAGAAAAAAGATATAACGTAAGAGTACATAATTAAAAACACATAAGATTTTACCAAAATTCAAAACGGCGGCATTTTATCGGTAAAAAACAGACCATTTATGAGAAAACTCGGCAATTATGAGATGAATCAATATACCTGAATCTCATAATAGCCGAGGTATTTTATCAAGTTCGTGTTTTTTCATAGTGGCTGAGTATTTGGTTATAAGCCGTGGTGAACGACATGTCAGCCCTGAATTTGAAGTTAAATATCATACAGTTACTCAATAACTAATAAAAGAGAACTAACAAATATTATCTCTATTTGCATTATTTTCGCCACAGAATTCCAGATGTTTTACAAAACCGAAGTGTCTTTATGGTCCAGGTGTCACATAAAGCTCATTTTCATTGACGATTTCAACATTTTTTAGTAAGTATTGTTTTCAAGCGAGGCATAGTTCCCCTCTTGTCAGGTCATCTTCGAACTGTCAGTGTACGTGAATTTTAGCTCGCTTTATGACTTTAATCATCAACAAGTTATCACCAATCACTTATGAATCAAATAATATCATGCAGTTTAGTTATACAGAATTGAAAGTTAAATATGAGACTGTTGTGTGCATACAGATTTTTATGATACCTGGTCATGTGCCTATTCAGCCAATAAACAAGGAAAGTCATTCATTTGGGTGAAATGCGTCAAATTCGTAAGCGTATTTACAAAGCAACCTTGTTCCATTTTGAACATATACATTCACACCTTTTACCTGTGTGGCATTCGCTAATACTTTTCCGTCTGGAACAATAAAGTTACAGATAGACGCAACGTCATTTACGTATTCACCTATTTTTAAATATTCGGGACTGTACCCAGGTTGTTTTGTTTCGATTTCAGGATAAATTGTTTTAAGTTCATCTAGGTGACATTTATTTGGCTAGCTATTAAAATTTTCAAGAGAAAGTCTTTTTATCCAATGCCGAGTTTTATACTACAGCACTATATCTTGACGTCAAAATGACGTTTTTGACGTCGTATCGATAACACTTGAACGCATGTTGCGAAAAATCGATCCCCATTTTCTTTGTGTTTTCAACTTTTAAAAATAGTTGATTTAATACTATATAATATACAAGGCATAAATAACTTCTTTTTGAAGGCGACCACAAAGACATGTCGATATTAAAGAATACGAGTATATGGAATACAGCGGCAAAATCATTTAAGATGTACGGAGTTGTCTATTTTGTTGAGCATCATCAGACCACAAAGAACAATACTGTTTAATCTGTAGTGTGTGTTTTTCAGCAATAAAGTGTTACAAACTTTGTTTTGATCACCTGTGCATGGACGGAAATACCCTCAAATTTAAGTCCAAATTAAGTCTATTGAATGTATGTGTAAATTTCTAGGGATGTATAAAGGCTTACTTTATTTAGAATTTTATGTTTGAATTTATCTTTCGATTTTGATATGTATGTTAAAACTATACAATTTTTATATATTTTCATGTTTCTGGTCATTTTGTCTAGAAAAAAAACCATATGACCAAGTATTCGTGGTTATGACAAACAGACAATCCTTTATATTGACGTCAGAATGACGTTTTTGACGTCATACCGATAATACTTAAACGCATATAGCGGAAAAATCGTACAGACAACTTTTCTCAAATTCTGCTGTATGAAAGTCTATACCATGCTTTACATCATATCAAAACTTGGCAAAAATTTATCGGGCAGATTTTTCATAAAACCGGTTTGAAGGCAATTTTTCTGGATTTTTTCTAACGTTGCCAATTCGGAAGTTTTTGTCTCTTTCGAATATTTTAATATTAAACGTATATTTACACTGTTCAGGTGGTAGATAATGATGTAAGCTTTAAATTGATGTATAATTTGTTGCTGTGGCGCGGAAAATAAAGATTTAGCAACACATTATAGACGTTTTTTTTACCATTGTCGACTGATGTAAAAAGTGCACGCGGTCGCCATGTTTACGACGTCATGGTAACGTTATTAGCAATAATGACGTCAAATAAAGTGTAGATCCGAATCGGAAATATCGTCAAGTTTACAACGGTACCAAAAATTATATACAAATCTAAAAAAAGTCAGATGTACCATACCACCTTAAACAATCAAAATTTTCAAACTGTATCAAGCTCTATCAGCCATTTTATCTGACGTGATAGCCTATACAGAATCCTACCATTAAATTTTAATTATGTAGGGCAGTTGTCAACCACTGACGAAAGTATGTGCTTAGTAGTTGGTTAACAGATAAATACAGAGATTAAACCTTTCCTGGAGGAGTAAGTAGGTTGACTGTCCGCCGTCATATGACCTATAATTGTGTTGCTACGGCGTTAAAACCAACAAGCAAATAATCAACAATAATGACTTTAAAACATCACACCTAGTGGACAATGTAATGAAACAATACAATTCTTTATATTTTTCCAGGAAACCTTCATCATGTTGTGGTGTCTCTGTGCCAATCTCCTTTACAAATTATGGAAAAATATATCAAAACTCCTGCAGCACAGGTGGAAATGGAAACTATTGCTGATGGATTCCAGCGAAGGTGCCAGGTGCCTAGGGTTGTAGAGCCGTGGACGGTACCCACATAACAATACCAGCACCAAAATCAATACACAGGTCCTCATATATAAACAGTGAGTGGCAGCAATCTGAATTTAGTTGGAGTGTATGCTGGATGGCCTTGATCAGTACATGATGTCAGAGAGTATAGACAGAGTCCATTGTCTAAGAAGGTGGAACAACTTCCAGATAAGTTTCCCCCCTTTTAGAGGACTCTGCCTATCCACTGTCCAATTCTTTAGAAGTTCCTTTCAGGGATAATAGTCACCTGAGTCATATCCAGAATCATTTCATCCATTGTCATTCTTCAACAAGGATGGATGTAGAAAGAGCAATTGGACTGCTCAAATGCAAGTTTAAAAGGTTGAAGTTTTTGGATATGACTTTGGAGTCTGAAATTCCAAATGAAACGGTAACAAGTTGTATACTTCATAAGTTTATCCTAAAATTAAAAAAAAACTGATTAGTAGCCGGTAGAGAAAGAGAAGTTGGTGAGCAGAAAAAGAGATTGATAGCAGAATCATTAATCTGAATGTTTATGTTTTGTACATTACAGTAATATTGACCCAAGCTTTAACTTATATTATAGGGATTGTATACCTTAATCATAATTGTTACATGATTCTTTAAAATCTTAAATATTTTAACTGTTTTCTACGTTGGCGAACTGTTGACCGGTCAATAGCTTTTAACCAGACTTAAACAAGTCTACAATTAAAATTTATGTACCGGTAGTTTGATGATTGTTAAATTTAGAAATTTAAATTATAACTCTAACTAGTAAGTGTATTGGCAAAACGTTTTTTTCTTGCTCTATTTTCTTCTGCAAATATTGTTTTATCAGTAATTAATCATGTATGATTTTAAAACAGTCAAACAGTGGTCCCTCGGTGTCTAGTATAGTATTTTGAATTGTTGGCTACGACCTTAGGAAACTGTTTGAAACACTAGCATGTACACTTAGGTCCAACAGTTTGACTATTCCCACTTCATATATGGAATAACTGTATACTAATAGCAGTAAAATGTTGGAATATCATAGTTTATCTTAAATAATATAAGTTAAAGCTCAGATCAGTATTGGTGTACTGTTCAATTACCTACTCCAGACGACAGTTATTAACATACGGTTCATACAGATATTGAACACCAGGTTTTCATGAATTTTCACGATTTCTGTCAGTTATCCATGATACAACAAAAACACATACAGAATCCAAAACGAGAACAATCATATTTTTGATTACTCAGATTTCTTCATTATACTGTACCTGACGATAATCATTGTTTGTTAAAGAATCATTTACTTACCCAAGCACGATTTGGACCTAACATTAAAAGTTGCAATTAATGTTTGTATTTATGTGTTTTTTTTATTTTTAGTTGAAATCTAATAGGCATAGAATGTTGTTTTTTTCCATGTACATAAAACATTTTGCAAGGTGTTTTTGAATTTTCAATGACTTTTCAGTGATATTCACCCACCCAATAATGAAAATTCTATGAGTTTTGCAGAAAAATATTATTTTCCACGATTTGTCCAGTTCGTACGAACTCTGTATATAATAACATTGGGATTGCTATGCTATCTGATAAAAACGAGAAAGTAATTGTATACAAATAATATTCAAATTAGAACAGTTTCAAATGTATTCATAAAAGATCGAGGATGACAAAGTAAAAAAAAAAATATGATTATGTAAAAAATTAATAATGTAATGAACCGTTGATAATTATTTCCAGATTTTTTAGCAGTCATAATACATAGTTTTAAGTTAATGATTGTATATAGACAAAAAAAGACAGTGTAAAAACATGAATACATAGAAGCTACCAACAGGTTAATATAATATCATTAGCTCACGAGTGAAATACACATTCTATAAATAGAAGGTGAAGATATCACCTCTATACTAAGACGCACAACGCGTCCCAGTATTCGGCGTTTGGTACGCAACAGAATTTAGTGTGGCGCATGAAGACAAAATCGTTGGCGTTATTCGTTTATTGACAAAATTAGTTTTAAACTGTAAAGAAAATGATCACTTATAACTACAAGAATATAAATCCATAGATACTAAGTATTTTAAGCCTCTAAAGGTACAGATGCATAGTTAAACCGTGTACTCGACTTTCGATTACAAATGTCTGTGTAAAGAATGACAGATGTAAACACATTATAATGGTGGTTTAACTACCGGTTAAAACGTTTAATAAAATGAGGATAGTTGGTTGGATTGTTAATTTTCATTGATTTGACACAAAATACATATTCTATTTGTTCAGTATACTGAAGGGGGAAATTATTATGATGTAAACATTGCCACCTTTCAGGTAAATAAACAATTTTACCCATGATGCTCGGCGTCCCCGTACAGAGGTCAGTTAGACAGATTGTGTACAAAACGGTGAAAAACATAAATCTTACACCGAAATAAACACATTTTCTGTTATTATATTCTTCACACTAGCCACTGGAAAGCATATGATAAAACAGTTAATGACTCGTGTTTACTTAATGACACAACAAGTTTTTCTGAAATACTATTTCTTTTTTCTGCAGCCGAAGCTAACATTTTGGTAGCTTCTATGCATTGGTACATTTTTTTGGTGTTTTCTTTTGGAGAACATCAATAACTTCATTATATTTTTATTATTTTTATTATTAAATATAATATCCTTTCTAGAGAAATCTAACTAATATTTTATGTTAAATAATGAAATACATAAATATAATGAATACATGTATGATTAGTATTTTTTCCATTAATGATCAGGATTCACACTGCCAATGAGATGAAAGCACTGCTATATTTAGAAATACGATAAAGTGAATTTGACAACAAAGACTTATTCTTTATAATAGTATGGAGTTGTTACCTATGTTGTTGTTTTTTGCGCATTAAAAGGATACCATATTGTTCACTAAAAGTGATAAAATGCTGTAAATTAAATGATATATAAATTTCTCATACATCAATTCTAAAGATTGATTGGAATACTAAAGGACCAGTATAATTACTTGCAGCTTGACAATATGAAAATAAGAGTGAAAGTGTTGGTATAAATATACCCAATTATGTAAAATTATTTACTCAATGAACAACAGTAAAAAAATACTGATTAAACAGATTAATACAGTTAACGGTTATTAGAAGCATTGTTCCAGTGGTAGGACACGCGCTTAGGGATCAAGAGGTCCTGGGTTCGATCCCCACTAAGGGTTCCTTGAGCAAACAAATTACCTACAATTGTTCAACTCCTCCCAGGTGTAAATGGGTACTGTGAGGGATCGCCTGCCTGAGGGTGATTTCAATGATCAGTAGTTATTGTACAATATTGTAAAGTCGGCAGAACATGTATATGGAAGCAGACTTTAAATCACACTTTAACTTTTAACTTTTTGATATAGTGAATGATCTGTGATTCATAGAATCCTAACATTGCATCGTTTGATGTTTAATAACAGCCAGGAAAAAAGGTAAATGAATATCAATGATCAATTATTTCAACAAGACATACAACATGTATATTATTTAATGTCATGTATGGGGTATAGTGTTAGTCTTCATTCAATACTTGCATATAACTCCATTTTACATTCATTTATACACTCAGATATTATTCCAACCCTTTGATGATGACAGTAATGCTGTAGGTTTGACGCATGGATCGCCAGCCATTATCTCCTTCATTATTTCAAAATATTACCACTTCTTCCGACTTCTGCCACTTTTGGCATTAGAATCTTTATTAACCTTGTATCTAAATATCAATGAAAATGAGCAATACAAATTATTGACAATAAGAGTTATGCTATTTCCCATCTTAACTTCACTTCAGTAAAAATTATTGAATATTTCAGGTAGCCATTTCACAAAATATCTCATCTGCGATTAAAATATTGAATTTGTATAATTAGTTTCAGACAATATTTACATGGATGTGCAATAATTTTTGTCCTTCTCTTTGATATATTTTTATTCATTAATCTACATTAACAAATGTACCCTAAAGGTTCCCACAAAGATGAGAAATCAAAAATCACTTTTCCCTGACCAAGACCATTTTCCCGGACCGGTAACATAGTGAAGTTTGCACAATCTTTGAGCACTAAGGTACACGTTAGTTAATCATCAAGAGAATCTTTTTAGCTAAAACAACTAGCACTAGAACATCAATTAAAATTAATTTTCATTTAAATGTGAATAAATGAGTGCTTACGTAACATAAAGGTATATAAAATGACTAGGGCTGTCATGATAGAATATTTTGTATCCATATATCTAAAGGCATGTTTCGGTGATATATCGAGTCAGACGAGTATAATAGAAGCTGCTAGAACTCCAGTATTTATATATACACTAAATAATGTTATGCATGATGTTTAAAGGCGTGTCAGACATCATACAATCTGTGTCTGTGACAGCCCGTTTCATCTATTCAGGTGAAAAAAGATAAATACAACACAATAATGTTAAATTAAATGCCACCTTCATTTAGTTTACAGCTTTATGAAATGTTCGATAAAAGTAGATTGTATTTATATTACTAATTGCGAATCAATATCAGATCGCTTGTCAAGAATCGGTGATATATCGATATCGCTATTCCCGACGAGAGCCCTAAAAAGACACAGAAATATTAATGATAAATATGTAATTAATAACATCATTTCCTGTACTTTAATGACCTGAATTATTTGTCACATTGTATACCAGATACAGTGTGACCATTTCCCTTCAGCTGTTGACTGCCACACTTGGTAGCATTTGTACAAAGAATTACTTAATTTCTCTCTATGTTCCATATACAATGAAGTCAAGAATAAAACTTGTTCATGAATCCAAGATATATCTGAAATAAAATCATATGAGAAACTGTACAGAAACTTTTTATTCGGTCGGTCTTAGAAATTTGGATTAAAATTAGCAAGCAAGTCGGGTCAGAAAGTAATGAATTTTACTAGCCCAAAATATAAGCCCTCATCAAACTGTAGTTTTGACTCCATGACTCTTTGTTTGGTTCCTGAAAAAACAACAAATATGTTGGTAAGTGAAATACATAATGATACAGAAACCAAAGAACACTGCTATTTCCTATACATTAAGCATACTGAACAGCATGTTATTGCGCATTAATTATGCTCAAAAAAGCCAAATGACATAAGCAGCCTGTTCAATGCATAGAGATGCACATTGTCTTGTAAATACAGGGAATAAATTTCTTTTTGAAAAATGAGTGTACAAGCAAGTTGGGCTGGGAAAATAGATTTTTACAAGCCCATTGAAAAATTACTATTTTATTGCAGTCGGGTTAGTGCGAATTTTGATCACTGTTTTTTTAGGAATAGATTAGTACTAAAAAAGAATTGTACTCGAAGGAAGCGCTGTGCTTTTAAAATCGGATGAGCAGTATATGTGTATGAAGTGCACATACTCTCTGAACAATTGTCTTCACTTTGAATGTCTTCATTAACATTACTGAATTGGTTTTCAGGTACTGAAATAATGTAATACATCGTAATTAAATCATTAACAAAGGGATTTCCAGTGTTTAAGAGAAATATTTTTTTGGAATTAGGTTGAAGTGGATTTTAAAAGAACTGCCATGTACATGTTCAGATTTTTTTAGATAAACATTATAAATTTATTCTACATAGCAGCTAAAATGTATGGTGTCTATCTCATCACATGTGAATTATAACTCATTAATAAGAAGGTAAGTTAGTAAGTGTTGAAAACTGATTTTCATTATTTCATGGTTTAATGAATATTACATAAATCGAGGACAACAAACTGTTTCAAATGAACAACCAAAAATTGAGTAAATGATTTTAGATAGTTCTCTTGGGCAGATTTTTTTCTGATGCAATATAACATCAGTTATTTTGCCATTTCAGTGTACTTTTCAGTGAAAATCGCATTATCGACCTTTTTCTTTTTTCATTCAATAAAATGAACCAATTAAGCATTAAGAAATTGTGGTACTTTACCAGCCACCTTCAAAATGGTCAAATCATACTAAAACTTACTATTATAACCAGAAGTTGAGTACATGGTCTGCACCATGTTGGCTGGCAATTCAACCGTGGTTTCTACACCATCAATGCTTAAATTCACAAAATACTTACCGAAATCAGAAGAGTTTAGTTATTGTTATATATACAAAGACAAGGTTATACTAAATAATCTATTACTTAGATGTATAAATTTATATCATAGTTATTTATCACAATTCACCTGGCTGGATACCCAATGTAATATTGAAGTCTATCATACACTCCTAGATGTAACGGTCTACCAGACCGGTAAAGACATACGTTCTGTCTGTGTAACATAATTACATAAAAGTCCTGATACAATTAAGTTTATTAATTCAACAATACATATGTTACAAGCACCCAACACCCAGCCAAGTAGCAGTTTCACGCAATGTTATTCACTACTAGAGTACAGGTAAAATTGTTCTGTCTGACTGGTGAAACTAAACTCTTCAACTACCAATATTGATAGTTGTTATAATGTTATATTAACCTGTCTAACCTTGACAAAGGACCCTATACGAGGTCATTGGCTTGACTATAGGTAAGGGTGTATTGTGTGTATTTAGTTCGTTTAATATAATGATATATCACAGTCTGCCTTAGTCGACACGACGATGCATTTTCTCTATCATTTTAACATTTCTCATAATTTCCATCAAAAACAATTCTCAAAGTTGGGTTTATGATTTGAAGTAAGTCTGCCTGAATAAAATCTTGCTGGTCTAAATGTTGCCAATGAATTTACAAAGTTGTGTTTTTTTTTATTTTATACAAGAAACAAAGATTCCTGATAGGAATCATTATCAGATAGGTATGTTCTAAATTTGTTTGACTTTGATCGTAAAATAAGTAATTATTATAAGTTATTGACTTCAATTTTCATCAACGTTCGGAATGACGATGCATTTTGATTCCTGGATGCTGTGTTGGTGCCTCAATTACCGTACCTGCCGTCCAAAATCTCGTCCCACTCGCAAACGATGGGATTCAGGCCCGGGCTTCACGGTGACATTAAAACGTATCGTGTTATACGCAAGCGTCTCCTGGTCTGTTCTTTTCTCAATGGACGTTGCCAGCATGTCAACTTCAACCCTGATTTTGGTTTCCTAGGCTATAACGTACCCTCTTTCTAGCAATGTCTGCAACTCCGTACGGTAGCCAATCGGGCGCTAGAATGTACATGATATTTCATGCAGTTTCTGTTGCCTTCTGATAGCGTACCCGGAATTGAATTTACACGACACGTCTGTCTAGATAGAGAGTGGTGAGTCGTCCATGTTGGTCGGACTCACTGCAACAAAGTAATTGAACTGGGTTTACAGTTGAACACACGTGCTACCTGCAAAAATACCATGTATCGCCAATGTTATCTTAAGATATCGATTTGAATTGTTTATATTTCAAATGAAGTTAGTTTTTGATAAGTTTTAGTTGAACTGTAATAGTAAGTCGGATAAAAACTCCGAATTTAGCGCAAATTTCAGTAAAAGTTGATTTATTATAAAATCTGAAAACACGATTATATTAACTTCAAATTAGGAATAATTTTAGCATGAACATTCTCCTGTGAATTTCATAATTATACATTTTTATGAAAGCAATTGTGGTGTAAATGACCCTTGTCAAAACATGACGTCACGTGCTTGATGGTTCGTCATATTGACCACTCAATTTGATATTTGATCATCAAAATATCAATGTTATACTAAACATATTGTCCATTAAACAACTTATAAGCCGAAGAATAAAAGTTAAAGCATGTAATTTACCTGTTTTATTGACGAGTCAGCTTCGTAACATTCCAACTGCACGTGCCCTCTCTGGCAAAGTCATACGGGTCATTGTTAAATAAATGTCTTTTCGGCTTTTCCATAAGTGACTAAAATGCTAATGATTTTGGCTAGATTTAAACTCACAAGCAATTTTGTACCTGTGTGCACGAGGAAAATGTTGATTTGAAACTCTCGCTTGGCGCGAAAATACTCGAAAGATGTGACTTGCGAAAAATACTCATAACCAAAAGTGTTATACACGAAAATTTTATAACAAATTTGTTTAACACATCATGTTAATATAAATTTTTTCGTCAATAAAAAGTGTGTAATTAGAACTGCCGGTGATTGCAGTCTGCTAGCGAACGATGATAATACTCAAAATTTACCCTCGGTTCAATCACAATAATAATAAAACATTAAAATTTGAAAAAAGAATACTCACTTGGACGCCATATTGGGTTGACAGACGAGTTACCCCACAGAACTTGCGTTCGCTGTTAATTGTAACGCTCGCGGCTAACAAAGCGTTGTGTAGCATTAACTCGCCTAATGCTAGGTTTACATCTGGTCACGATCTCCCCGATTAGCCAGAGGCTACAAAATCGGGAGCTCTACGATTAAATGGTATACTCCACGTTCTGTTACGCTTCCTTACGAAATCAGCACGTTTTGTTGCGCTCTACTGCGCTTTGCTGCGATCGAGCCCACGATTCGCATCACGTTCTGATACGCTTTGTTGCGATCAACACGATTGGCTTCCACGCTACACCACGTTCCGTTAAGTCCTGTTAAGATCTCCCACGACAAAGCCGCGATCTCCTGCGATTTGACCAACGATTTGAGACAGATGTCCACGTTTTACGTCACGATTTGATATCTAAACAAGAAATAATTCTTTCCCAGCGACGCGGGATGAAAAAATGTGTCCACGCTGGTCCCGATCTGTTGCGATTGTACTCCACGTTCTGTTACGTTCTGTTACGCTTCGGTACGTTCCGTTACGTTTTGTTACGAAGACCGCGCTCTGTCACGATTAGAAAATAAATCGGGGCAATCGTGGTGAAATTTAAGTTTGATTTAAAATCTGTCCCGATGCCCACGATGTCCCCGATTCAACCACGTTCCGTTACGCCCCCCCACGATCACCCCGATTGGACTCCACGCTCTGTTACGTTCGCCACGATGCTCCGGAATCGGGGACATCGTGGTAATCGTGGCCAGATGTAAACCTAACATAAAGTAAAACTTTAAACTTAAACTTTAAACTTTTTCATTTGATTAAACGCCTATTTCTATATTACATATTTAATGGCGTTGTACAAAAGATAGATTATAAAAAGTAAATAAGTAAAAACCCTCCACCATAGATACATAATGTATAATTTATAAATTACACAAAACAAAATAAAATTCATCACACATAATTTATTGAGCTTATATATTTCATAATTTTGGACCTACATCATTCAAAGTTCGTGATCCTACTTAATTTTACATTTTTATTACTAATTTAACAGTTTTTATTTACTTGATATTAAAAGTTGGTGTCCTGAACAGTATAACATGATGCTACTGTTAACCGGACAGGTCTTGAACAGTGTAACATATCACCACTGTTAACCAGACATTTCCCTTAAGGTGTCGAAACATCACCTTGAAATGGCCCTTTATACATCCCCGAAGGGGTCTGCTGTAATACAGTCCTATGAAACATGGTAGAAAATGACAGAGAGCGAGGCAATCCTCATTCTCACGTCATAATGCACTCACTCAATCACTTAGTATGTTTACCGTAATTGTAAGATAATGCATTAACTAGCCATGTCAATTTTAGAATAGATCATATAAATTAGAGAATTAGTGAGTTTTCAATCATTCTTTGAATACATCCAAAGTAGGTGATAATTTGATATCATCTAGTAGCTTATTCCATAGCATGGGCCAACTGTACTAAAGCTTCTATCACTGAATGGTTTTTTTCTTATTCATTGGAACCAAAAAATCAGGTCTTTGGATTTTGCATATCTAAGACCAGATCTGCTTTGTAAATGCTTTCGCAGAATTTCAGTCAGATATGCAGGTGTAGTTCCAGTAAAACAGTTGTACATGAAAGTACATATTTTAAAGTTGATTCTTGCTCTGACTGGTAACCAGTGCAATGAATACAAAGCATCATTTGAACTTTCAGATTTTTTAGCCTTAATACCAGTTTTGCTCACATGTTTTGAATTCGCTGAAATTTGCTAAGATTACGTAAGACAATGTTCTCGTTAAGGAACACACGATGAAAAGGGGAGTACTGGATTAAACAATAGTATTTATTGTGAGTTAAAAACAATGTTTAAACTTATTTTATTGCCCGTAAATACATTTTTCAATTACATAAATACAACAAATATAATAATAACACATAACTAAATGTATATACGGCAATCGGGTTGAGCCACAAGTTCTAAAACTTAGTCACGGCTCTCCCCTTGAAAAACAATGCTGCTGAATACTCCAATATAGTTAACACTGAAGATCTATTTCTTCACGCGTAGGTGTTAACCTAACTTCATTTAGCTGCGCCAAATATGATTGCGCATGACCGATTGTAATCGTCCGTGACAATTTTTGTGATACGTTTTTAGGAGTTGTGAATATATATACCTGGGTTACACTCAACGCTGAAATCTATTATTAGTCCAATAAATATTTAACATAAGTCAAATTTATTAGGAAGTAGTGAGCACGCCACTTTATACCATAATAACGGCGAAATAGTAAAAACAATGGAAGAAAAATCAATTTAAATTGTGTGACTGTTATATTTTTACTAATAATTTACACAAAATGTCACTTAGTGATGTCATAGTATTTTGTATAAGTATGAAAGATATGTGTTAATCAATAATATATCAATAGACCTGTCATATGAGGATTCATTATGATGTTTTATTTATGTAATAAAACAACAATAATGACAAATACATAACTCATATAGGTTTATGAACTCCAATGCTTTTGTGTTCATGAATAATCTTCAAAAGATATTCTCTAAGAGAAAACAACAATGGAATTTGGAACTACTTGTATAATAATTTTATTCATATATTTTCTAACAGAACCCACAAAAATGTAAACAATTGGCGTTTCTTGCTTTTTCCTCGGAAGCACATACCAATGATGCTGCAAGTTGGCACGTGGCTGCAGGTGTAATGTCTTGACAAGGAGCTGAATTACCAACAGAAACAATGAATTAAATTGTATGTCAATGGTATTTGTTCTTATATATACAGGGAAAACTTTTAAATTGAAATTCACTCTTAATTCTTAAGAAGCGGTCTCATATTTTAGGCATGGTCTCTAATTGCCCGTGTAGGCGTGGTTTTTACTAAATGTTTGTGGGCGTGGTTTCGTTACATGCTTGTAGGCGTGGTCTCATAACATGCTTGTAGGCGTAGTCTTTTGGATCGCTTGATTACTTGGTTTTTTAACATGCTTGAGGGATTAGTCTTATTATTATGACATTTTTGTGGGCGTGGTGTCATAACATGCTTATAATAGGCGTGTTCTCTAAACATGCTTGTTGGTTTGGATTTTTAACATGCTTGTAGGCGTGGTCTCATAACACGATATCAGTCTTGGTATCATAACATGTTCGTATGCTTTGTATGTAAATCATCTGCATTCTTAAATGGAATTTGTAAAGGCGTGGCTACTCAAACGACACTGAAGATTGGTCTAACTCGGACATGCATGGCTACCATTGTGTATATAAACACCATTATCAAAAGTTTATATTAAATTTTACCTGGATTTCCGGTAGTGGCTGTAGTATGAGGAGCGTCACAGTGAACGTTACAAAGATCGTCATGGCAACAGTTCCAACAATATTCTGCACCATATAAAAGACTAATTCTCGAACAAGACTGTGAAACAAATGAAAATTCATGTGTCAAATTAGATGTCAAAGTAAACACAGTAAACATAATTTCACGAGTGATATAGCCCTGATAAAAATATTTTTTTCTGGGTACACGAATTGAAACAATTACGAACATATGTCAACATTAATTTCTTTCTTGTTACCTTTCCGTTTATACGTACATGTATTCTGCTTTGTCACATCGTTGTCACAGTTATATATTAACAATGATGACGTCACAGTTATATATTAACAATGATGACGTCACAGTTAAATATTCATACTGATGACTTCACAATTTTATATTAACAATGATGACGTCACAATTTTATATCAACAATGATGACGTCACAGTTATATATCCATAATGATGACGTCACAGATATATATTTACAGCGATGACTTCATAGTTTTATATTCACACTTGTGACGTCACAGATATATATATATGTACAGTGATCACAAGTATAACATTTAACATTTTACTATATTCTAAAAGATAGATTTTTACGTAACTTTCAAGTCTATTCAACAAATATTTATTATACTAACCGATTATATCAATATTTGATATAAGTGGTGGCATTACGAAAAAAAATTTGGAGGTCATGAATTGATTATAACTTGATAGTCAACTCTGTGATTGTTTAATTTTCCACCAAAAACCTTTCTAGGTATTTCCTTGTGCAAGACAATATATATACTCCTCACATTCCTATTACCGGACGTTTTTTTTACATTTTCAGTGATTACTTTTTTGTTTTTACATGTATTAATTGAAAATTTGACATAATATAATTTGGTCACCGCTCAGTACATTTATATATCAAGAAAAAGTAATACCCACGTTTCTTGCTTCAAAATCGGTCTTAATCTCGAAAGGAAATCGTCCGTAAAATACGGACGAGCGACATATAAACCGGACGTTTGTGTCGGCGGGAATTGGATTCAAATTCCTTGTTAAATAAACACAATACACTTAAAATTATCTATCAAATCGATAAAGTAACAATATATCGCTAAAAACAATCATCACTTACTTTGAAATCTAACATTTTTCTCCTCTTACCCAATAGCGGTAAATGTACATGATAATAAATCAGATATGTTTATGACATCATCATGACGCAGATAAGTCAAATAATTAAGTACAGGACAGATTAAATGTTAAGAGACAGGGATTTAAACCAGATGTATTCAGTAAATGTAAATCTATACGGCTAACTTAATACAATTTCGTTTCACGGTGTTTTACTTTTGCTCTAACATGCCTTTTAGTTGTGAGTCTTCTCATCGAAAACGGGTACGTAATTCTAATGAACTATAGATCTAGATGACATATGCAGATCTAAGTTTATGTCAAAATTAATTTAGGTTCGGCCTAAAATCAAGGTGTTAATAATAAGAAATAATCATTGGACAATCGTTTTCGTTAATTCTGATTTATTGAAGGTAAACTCCCAGCTAGACCAAATTCTAGGACTAATGAATCCACAACACGCCTCCTTACCTTAATGACAAAAATGAAGAAAAATCGTTTTCCAAAAATAAACCAAAATAGCCGCCAAAATAACAATTATGCGATCAGTTTACTTTTAAATGCGTTTATTTTGCCATGAATTAGAGTTCTTTTAAAAACGAAAACGAAATTGTTTAAACTATTTTGATATTATGTCATGCATTTTCGCGACCCATGCTTAATCGTAACTTCTCATGAAACACTCAAATCCACGTTTGCAAATAAAGAACTTACATGTTTTACGTTTCTTTTCTCAATTTAACAAATAGTACTTAATGAAGAGAAACATTAACATTTATGCACCCATTTTTTCGCGCACGCGCACTTAAAGTAAATCCCCCGTATGAGGGAGGTTTTCATTTTTGTTAACAACATTAGTACTGATTAAATTTCAAGCATTTTTGTGTTAACTTCACTTTGAAATTGTTGTTTTTAATGTTTTGGTAAGCAAAAGGGATACCAAAAAAATATTAATTAAATCACGAAACTTGTTTTGAAAAACAAGTATTTTTAAAGTGTCCAGTTTTTTAATCGTCCGACGAATACGTATGCAGATGGTAGCATACTAATCTCTGTACTGGGGGATAAGAAAGTTGACTCGATAATAATTATTTGAAGGTTGTTAACTTGTTTTTATAATCGAGCTTAAATTGTTCAGTGAAAATTAACAAGACCTTTTTCAACTTTGCATTAAGCCATAACCTCCTAAACCCGGATCGGAAACGAATTGGTAGCGCCCCATAATGTCCCGGATAGATAAGTGTTTGAATCCCGCCCGAAGAGGTCCGAATATGTACGACTATCTTTGGCAATCATCCCCCTACAACTAAATGGCACTTTACCAAGGCAGAGTAGCATCCAGATTGACGAAGAACATGATTACCAGCTGACACCTGAAGTCCTTCAAAACAAACCTGTAGAATAAAGACCAAGGTTAACCGCATGTGGAGTATAATTTACATGACCTTTCCCTTCTTTGCATTTAAAGGGCTAAAAAATCTTCTGATTTAATGGTCAAAATTATCTTGTTATTCCCAAAAATGACAATTGGTCAATCGTTCAGTTAATTGTTCAAAATGACTCTTGGTCATACGGCCATTTTATAAGTCATATGTATTCAATATGTTCAATTGAAGTTTATCATTAAATATGGTACGATAAAAAATCATCGTTGGGTGGTATGTATTACTCTAAAAATACTAAGCTTGAATTTCAAACAAATTTGATAATAATAAAAAAAGTGTATTAAGATTAATTCTGGCAAATTGATATCGAAAAGAAACGATGAAATCCGATTAATCAAACAAATTGGACCTAATTATTTGAAGAGTATACAAGGAAAATAACTGACTAAAGTCCCTTATTTTATATATAACTCCGGTGATTGTAGAATGTGAATTTATCACAATGTGAAGGCCAGTTAGTTAAAATTCTTTCACTGAATAAATAACAGTCACTAACTGATAATTAACATTTTAAACAGTTACCTCATCACGTCCACAATGTTGTATTTTTGTACAATTTTCACCTGGTGTTTGTTGGTCACATTTGAAACAGATTGGTCCTCCATCTTTTGCAAATCCTAAAAATTAGTTGAATTTACAGAAAATAATAAAAACTACTGAATTTACATGAAAGAAACGAAATTTATGGTCATGGAAAGAATCAATTAAATTTCAATGATAGAATTATACATGAATGTTTAAAAATATTCCGGAGATCAAGTGACTTAAGTTTGTCTACATTTTCGGAGATCACGTGACTAAGGTATGTTTACAATCTGGAGATCTCGTGACTAACTTTTCTTTCCATTCCGGGAGTCACGTGACGATAGTTGGTTTACATTCTTCAGATCACTTGACTAAAATTTGTTAACATTTTGGAGATCACCTGACTCAAGATTGCTTTTATTTCGGAGGTCACGTGACTGTACATGTATACCATAACAAAGGAGAACTCATCACTAACATTGATCTTGAAAAAGGTCAGCCTGGCACCAAGTAGAGTTACAACAACCATCACAGACGATAATATCTCTAGGGTCGTCATTTTGGTTGCCGTCAGAAACAAAGACATGTTCTTCCATGACAACGCCATCAATGACGTCATCTCTATCTCTCTTTCCAGCGGAAATACCGCTTCTACATTGCTATAAAATTAGAATGTCTACAGTATATGACGTTATATCAACGCTAAATAGGGCTATGACAATGACAATGACAATGATTTTATTTGTAATAGAAGGCCTCCAGCCCATAATACACACACATAATGGTTTACATAATATAGTGACATAATAATTACAACATGAAAATACATTGTATAATACAAAAGATACAGTAGTATCACAAGTATACAAGTTCAATAGTTATGTATAATTGACATAATAATACACAAAATTAATCTTATTCATAGAGTTTCTAGAGTCCTTTCTCGTAATTTGAATGCCTCAAATATATATTTTGAGATAGAAAATATGATATCACTGTTTTGATTGGTCATTATAGAAATGAATAATTGATCTCTGTAACAGTACAGTTTAACCAGTCATCTTTGAAATAACGCTGTCATAGTTCATTGTACAAGGGGCAAATAATCAAGAAATGTATTTCATTTTCTATAGTATTTAAGTTTTGTTTATTTTGTTATTTGTTAATTGTGACGTCATTATATTACGTCATTTATATGATGTCAGCCTTAAAAGTTACACAGTGAATCACTGTATCAGAGATATAAGATTCATCAAAATGTGTCCAAATAGTCTTTAAGTAGAGATCTACTGATAATGTTTTCTGTACACATACCAGATGTTACTACACTTTCAGTAATATATAAAGTGTAGATCTACATATAAAACAGGGACTTTACATAGGGCAATGTTATTTTGTGACCTTAAGTTATGAACTCTTGTTGAATCGCTTTAGGTCCAAGTCTTTTTGAAAATATATGTGGAGTATTGGTCATAATTTCAGTATGATAGACCGTGTTTGTATCTCATAATGTCAGTAGTGACGTCATCATGTTCTCTCTTCAAAGAAAAGTAACAATTTGGTGGTAATATTCTGTGAAATATGTCCTTTTGTAACTTCTTATTTAAGGTGTACCTGAGTATTTCTGCAGCCCATATTTCTAAAAATATGACCATTTGCTGATACTATATGACTCGAGTAACAGACCTGTAAGAAATGCATTTAAACACTGTTTATTAGAAATTAAGCTTTACTTTTCATGTATGAATGATTTTTAATTCATTGTATGGGCTTAGGAAATATTTATTTTATTTAGATCAAGTGTAAAACCACGAGTGAACAATATAATTTTTGTGGCTAATGAGTTATATTTAAAGATCTTACTCCAAACTGGACGGAAATTCTGCTTCTTTTTATCATTTACTGAAATGTTTTCTTTTTTAATCAAATTAACTATGGATTTTTTAAAAATAATTTACCTTAATAGTGTAACTATATAGCATAATGGTGATTTTACTTTTTACCCGAATGAATGTTTAAAGATTCAAACCTCATGTTGTCCACATTCCTTGACCATGTTACAATCGGAAGCACTAGGAACATCAGAGCATTCCAAACAATATATTGAACTGGTTTCTACAATCATAAATAGAAGATTAGTGACGTTATAAAAGGTATGTGATGTTACATAAGGTCTGTGACAACATATAAAGTATGTGACGTCATACAAGGACTGTTATGTCATATATAGTATGTGACGTTATGTAAGGCATGGTATCATACAAAGTATGACGTCAAATAAGCAATAGGGACTGCAGAACACTCCAAACAAAACATTGAACTGGTTTATACAATCATAAATCGTAGGTGACGTCTTATTATGTATGGGACGTCATATAAGGTATGTAACTTCATTTAAAATATGGTACCTTGATTATAAGTTATGACGTCATATAAGCACAAGGGACATAAGAACATTTCAAACAAGCCGCCTGGCTAGCTCAGTTGGTAACACGCAAGTCTACTGATCGAGGGGTTGTGGGTTCGATTCCTGGGCGTTGACTTTGGTCATGAAATTATTTCTACAGCCATTTTCCCTCCTACAAGTGAATTTAATTATGTAGGGCAGTTGTCAGTCACTGACGAAAGTATGTGCTTATAAGTCGTATAACAGCTAAGTCTAGAGATTAAGCCTTTCCGGGATGAGTGAGTAAGTTGTCTGACCGCCGTTATATGACCTTATAAGTATGTGTTGCTACGGCGTTAAACCCAACAAAAACAAACAAACATTCTAAACAATTTTTTGAACTGCTTTCTTCAAAAACAAACATAGACGGTTTGTGACGCCATATAAGGTATTTGACGTCGTATAAAGTATGTGACGTTTTATAAGGTATCTGACGCCAAACAAGATATGGTTTCATGCGTGACGTCGGCTGCGAAGACTAGGCCAATTGCGCAAATGACGTTACTTTAAAAATGATTTTGTTTTCAAAAACAACGTGAAATTTAGATTTCTATTACTAATCTCGAAAAATTGACCTATTTTCCTTATATGAATTGTGCATTCTTCTCACTGAGACTCGGCAAAAACTTCGAACATTCCCAAATGATGAAATGGAAAGGGGAATAACTGTCACGACAGTATTTATAATTCAGTGTCCTTTAACCACAAAGACGAAGTTGCGCAAAAATGGACGAAATCTTGATTCTTGCTAAGCAAGGTGAGTTGTATTTTCTGTACATTTGGCCCAATTATCCGACTTGTAGGCTATACGATTTTAATAATGCCTTTGTTTAAAAACGTTTTCACGTTTTGACGACGATTTAATTTTAGAAAACGGTACAAAAACGAAAACAAACAGCATTTGTTGAAAAGTTTTACATGGCGAAATCGAAAGTAACATTTTTCGTCTGCAATTTGTTTACCGTCAAAAACTATTTATCCGGAATGTATTAGCTCATCACTGACTTATTTTGTCAATAAGATTTATGAGAACAGAAATATCAACTTTGTTTGTAAAATTATGTCGTGAATAGAATAAAAATCGTGTTTTATTCATGGTTTCTATGCCGATGTAAAAAAGCCACTGGACATCACGTCTGTCAGTTTGGGATCAATCGTTTTAGGCTGATCAAGATGCAATCTTATTTCCATGAAAATCAAGATTATTACAGTGTTTAAGAGTCCAAATTTTCAAGATTTGATGAGTTTGTTATATGATATATCTTTAAAGTAAATGACGTCATCGTCTTTCGTTATTAAGCTCCGCCCAAATCGCTCCTCCCACAACACTCTCCTAACTTTTTTCCCTTGTGGATTATAAACTTAGATTTTCTGAATAGGTGGTATGTTTCCCTAAAGGCAATGTTAATGTATTTTGTTGTTTCTTTTTTCTTTTGCTCAGGAGAAGCACTGCAAATTGACACTTTATAAAGCCGTTACAGCTATTGGGACCCTATTTCAGCAGTGTTATGACCATAGGTCTACCAGTCATGATTCAGTAGTATTACGGTAGGAATAAATGTCATGTATATTTTCTGGCAAATGAGAAAAGGTCAATTATCAAATATAATTAACCAATTGTTTTACAAATGGTACCTTATTTTGATATGTGTAGTTTAAAAAGTCATGAGTGCTTAAATGTTTCCTCTTCACTGAGGAAAGTAAGAAGTAAGAAGACAATAAATATAGTGCAGTTATTATCAAAATTATAAGTTGATAGATGAAGGTACTCAGTATATGCAATGGCTTATACTTTTTGTATCTAATTAGTTCAGTTGCTATGCTCAATGTCTTTCAAAACTTCCTCTTAAAATAAGAATGATTAGTGTTGTTAGGAAATTCATATTTTACATAGGCCTATATATTTTGGTTCTTATCTTATCATTCATGTTTATAAAAATGTGTGAAATATTATTCACTGGTCATAAAAAATATTCGAACATTGCATATTTATATGACCACTATATTCAAAAGTTCTAAAATACATGAACAGAAGAGCCAATATACATGGATACATTTGTATTCCTTATGACTGATTAAGTCGATTGATGTGCTTTATCCTTTTTGAGTCAAACACTTTCAAGTATAATTTTATTTTTAATATATAGAGGTGATATACCCAGATGAGTACAGTCTTAAACCATGCTGCGATGTGATTACAAGCTCTGGAATAGCTAACTTCAGCAAGAAAACTTGTGTTAAATGTATGAAGAAATTTACTCAATTTCACATTCACCACTATGAGAGATGATACAAAAATCATTTACAAACCTGTATTGCAATGCATAATATTTGACCTTTATGAAAATGAGATAATGTTTATTGAATATTAATTAATATCTAAATGAATGAAATATGAAACATATTAAATTTTGAAAATATACATTTTGCTCTAGATATTTTAACGCGCAGGCAATGTGTAAAAACATAATTTCATGCTCGGTCAACAATCAAACTTGTAGACATAGGTAGTACATTGCTATTTGATATAGCATGTTCCTATCAATTAAAATTTTTAGGTATACACCTCTACGTGTTGTAGTGGAAAAACAACATTTCAAATTATCAATTGAGTTATCCTTGTTGCAATGCTTTCTCAAGAAATGTACAGGTACTGCTACAGTTGCTCTTATTTAACTTCAAAAAATATCTACCATTGTGTTCATTTCAATCTCCTTAAGTTTGAAACTTAACCACTTATAGCATGTTAAAATGATAATGTCCATTCTAACTGCTTTTAAGTTGAAACATTTCAAATTTTAACTTGATTTAATGTAATTTGTTGTATTTTATTGTTCAAAATGTCACAAAAGTTCACATTTCTTGATGAAAAATAGTTTGGCCTAGCTTAATATGTCTGGTATGGTTGCTATGGTAACGTTTATGTTCTACAAAAAATTAATGAATGGATAGATATGGGAGCAAGTTTTAATTTGATAATTGAAAAAAAATTACATAGCAGTTATTTGACGTGAAATGAAGTGTTCTAAGATTTACTTAAACTATGAGCATGACAAAACAGCAACAACCTGTCCTCTCTGTTCTGACTTGTCTTCCATACATACATATAGTACAGCACCTGGGGTATACATTTTTGTCCAGAGATGTTCTGTGCATTTTTGTCCAGAACTGTTCTTTACCTTTAAAGACACATCAGTGGAAAGGTCCTTGTCTGTACATTAATAAGCAAGCGTTAATAAATTAACTACAGAAGAGAAATTTGAGTAATAATGGTGTGATAAATACAAGCCAAAGTGTATAAGATGGTATCTATCTTCGACGCCATCTTGGTTTCCATGGTAACAGCCATGATTTCAGATGTCCACCCTCGCTAACATTTAACGTTAGACATCATTCTATCCAAAAATGTAAAGAACGGCTCTGGACAAAAAATAAATAATAACCTCAGACACACGACTAATAGTGTTTTCTTTTGAACACTGACAATTTATGTCCTATCATTATCATTTTGATAGAATGATTGTGTGCAATACTTTCCAATACACTCTTCACTGTTTTTATCAGCAGTGACATTGAATTTCACAAAAAATAATTCAAATTTCTCATAAATAATGCCTATTGACCACTAGTAAATGGTTGCCATGGAAACATTGTGAACTTCTTGTACTTGAATTATATGCGTTTATTTGTCATTATGTCTTAAGATATTATGTAAATGTTAATTAAAAGTAAATTCATGAACTGTAAGCTTAATGTAGGAGTCTACTTTACTATGGTAATTTCTAACCCTCAGTAAATTGAGAATACCAACCGGAGCGATTATATTTTCCATGAAAATTAAAATAAAACAATTACATTTTTCCTCCATAAATAAGACATTTAGATAAATTGTCCGGTCTTGTGGAAGGATAGGTGAGTTCTTGTATATAGACAAGGGTCTTGGGAAGCTAGGCTTGATGCGTTGGATGATCTAAAACTGTGTTAACACGGAGTTAAACAAAGTATAGAAATACTAATAAGGGATACCTGTAATTAAAAACATAAATACTTACCTCTAAAAACACACTGACAGAATAACCAAAGTTAATATTATTGTACCACTTCTCACTGTAAAAATAAAACATTCTATAATTTTGTAGAGTACAGTTTATGCATTTGATAACCTATTAATACAATGTATAATCAATCTACAGGTATATGGCTGTTCTGAGTTCGGCACGCACCAATTAAAAATGTTCTTGCATTTTCATGAAAAGTAAGTAGACATATGTAAAGGATGAATTTCTTTTTTGGAATTGATGAGAAAAATAATCGCATACAAAAGTTAAGTTATTTCCATCTGATAGTTAGTGAGATATATTTATTGAATCCGGTGTCTTGTCCCCACACTAACAAAGTCATTTTTATCACCTCGAACATTCTTTGAAATAACAGGCTTGGAAAGATGGATGGGGGGTCTACCAAAAATACTTGATTTCACTACATCAGGATGCGGAGAATTGGCAAAGCATGTTACTATTAGTTCAAATGATAATCAAGTGTCTTACGACATATTTTAGTCTCTTGTTAAAGCTCTTAATCCTACTGTATCGTAAAATAATCGTAAGTTATCTTGATCAAATGCCGCCAGCTGACCTGTCTTCTCAGACTACAAGCGACAAATTATCATTGATTTAATGGAAGTTGACACAAGGGGCGGATCCAGGAAAATTTTCCAGAGCAGGGAAGGGGTCCGAACTTTTTCAAGGGAGGGTTCCGCCCTTTCGAACTCCAAACACAATATACACTGTTGGCAGAATAAAGCATGACACTGGTAACAAAAACTGCATAACCGTGAAGCCATTTTAAGCATAACGGCGAACGACGCGATCCGGGAAAATTTGCTCTATACTTCTTAAAGATGCCTTACAGTAAATAAACACATAGAAACATTTTGGAAAATTCATGACACCCACCCGACTATGTATACGAAGGATAAGTTTGTAAAGTAAGTTTTAAAAAAACGCCTGAAGTTCGTCACGGCTGTTCTTGGAAGACAGAATATACATGTACTGATAACGTAATTTAAATAAGGTACAAACGCGTTTTTAAATATTTTTCTAACCAATCGATCAATTATAGATTTTAATCGATAATTGATATTTATGCAATATAAATGTGTCTATATATTAAATGAATAGTTTAGACTCTTACTTGTTAATGTAATATAGTCCCCAACTTAAAATCTAAAGTTTGTTAATCAAAGTTATAATTTTCTGTTACGAAATTCAACGGAGATAACATAACTAGATTCGGGATTTTCCGTAAGAGTATGTACATTTCCCATATCTTATAAATTTCATTATGACGGAAATACACGAAATTATACGGAAATGAACGAACAATCCTGGACATTCACGAACATATCCGAGGTTCAAAATTTTAGATAAATGCTTATCTTTCGTGTATAAAGTTGAAAAATCGTTAGATAATTGTTGATAAAGCCATTAAGAGTTATAAGTTTATAATGTCCTTCAAAAATCCTTGGACCAAATCATGAATTTAGAATGAATTGTTTACAGATTTGCCATTGAAAATAAAACAAAAAGTAATCTTAGTAATTCTAAGCTCAACAAATATATATTATTCAAACTGTGAAACACGAATAAATATTTGATTGAAGTAAAATTACTTGTTATATGCTGGGTCAGTTTTTCTAAAATGTAATTGGATCAAGAACTTTTGAAGGGAACTGTTTGTTGAGTTTAGGGGCCGGTGTACGGACTCGGTACGTATTTAAATAAGATCATTCGGTGCTCTGTATTATAACAAGATGACCTTACTTCCAAATATCTTTATATAACAGTCTACGTACGCTACCGCTATTTAATTTTACATACAATTTTGCTATAAACTTGTATAAACGCGGTTATGCGATCCCAGCTAGTCGATTAACAAACTCATGATTTCTCTCGATATGTAGTGTTAAATATATTTACATTATTTTCATATTATCTGTCACAACAGCATCTTATAAAGTGTTAAAATTATCAAGTGATAAATTTTTATTTTTACAACTATTATCCATTCTATTCAATGAAACCTAGCAAGCTTACTTAAATTTACCCTAAGGATGATAACTCCTGAAAGTACGGTTTACAATCAGATTATCTGCATTGTCGCCCCTGATTCACAGCATGGTCAGATAAGTTCCACAAACTTACTTTTCTAATGTAATTTACCGCGCTCAACATTTACGTTTCGACACTTGTTTTGTTTTTATTCCATGAAAGGAAAATTCACATTGTAACGTCGAATGAAATAAAAAACGACTTCAGAAATCACAATTACAAGATCTATTGTCATGTGATCTAAAACAACAACTTATACGCTACACAAAAATGTTTTTCACTGATTTTTCTTTCCGAACAAGTTATTAAATGTCTTGAAATATTAGTGTAACAATGGGGGGGGGGTAATTTTGTACATATCACACGTCTAAATCTTAAATAAATACAAGGGAGATAATTTCATAAATATTCAATTATAAGTTTTGTAATAGTTACTTCCCTTCATAAGTATGTCCTTTATGTTTTGAAAAAAAAGTTACTAGAATTTTATTATGTCGAGAAAATATAATGTGTTTTAGTGATTTTAAACATATTGTTGGACGAAGAAATGCACTTTTATGCATGATTTGAATCATTCATAGCTTTAGTCTGCTGCCAGAATTTGATGAAATTTAAGAGAATGTTTATATTCTACAGATCAGATATTTCAGATATTTAAATTATCACAGATGTTGTTTGTTTGATTATTGTCTAGCATGATACCAATGAAATATAAAGACAGTATGGCGGTTTCCGTATTACACCAGCGTTGCTTTTCTTAGACAAACTCGATTGAATTCAGATTGGTATAATTCTAAACTAAATGTGGCCTAGCATGGTACTCCCGGGCGGGTGGTATGCAAGACACTCAACCGCGTCGCTAAAAGGATCAAACCACCAGCAAGACTGTAGAAAGTGACTATATAGTCACCTACAATTACTCCACTTTTCTTTTTAGTTTTCCAGAGAGATGGTCAGGATCTCAGTAAATTAATTGTCCATGCGGAGACTTTTGCGTGAGTTCGTCAAACACCTCTTTTTGTAAATTGAAAGAATTAAAAAGATACACATTGACTTAGAAACAAACCTGTTTCTCTCGGATGGTTGGCGAGACACTCAACCGCATCACTCAAATGTTAACCCAACAGCAAGGCTGATGGAAGTGACAATGTAGTCATCTTTGTTTTTGTATTTTACATATAGTATCACCAGACAGTATCATAGCTGAGTTTTACTATGTATATCAGTAGTTTTTTCGTTCTTGTTTTCCACTAAACAATATTACGATAAAGATCATCGTAAGTCTATCCTGATCTAGCGTTAGGTTTTTTTTATAGTTATATAGACGTTGTCTGCTTTAGACTTACGTTGAATTTCATCCTAAAATTGATTTTTGAAATACTCAATGTTTGTATAACCTGTGCTAACGACCACCTGATCAGTGCACCCACCGGTCGACAACAACCACTGTAGATAAACAAAAACGTTTCTTGACTTAGGTCTCTGTCTGTTTCAACATTTTTGAGTAGTTAGATCTCTGACCTTACCCGGATCGAGAGCGCAGTTGTAGTCGGGATTTGAAATCTCGTGTCCCGAAGGGGGTATGAATTCAAATCTCACCCGGGGAGGTAATACCTTTCCATAATAAATTTGAAAATAATGTCGATTTTCCTCAACTGATTAGATTATATAGAGATGTTCCGGCCTTGCGGAAGGGTTGGCGAGTACTTGTTCTAGACAAGGGTCCAGAAAAGCTAAGTTAGATGTGCTGGACGCCGTAAAAGACCTTTATTGTGTTGATACGGCGTTTAACCCAGTTACAAAAACAAGAAGATTTCTGACCTAAAGTCAATGTCACCTCTTACGGATTGTGTGCGAGACAAGCAATGTTGACATTTTCTGTGTTGAAGAACCTAATACTGCAGCATGTTCAGTTACCTTGAACGTTCCAAAACGTTCCGTAACGGAAGTGTCGGAACAACTCAGCCCATAGACAACTAAACCCCAGACAACTCAATATCCTATTAACGGATTGAGTTATTCCAACTTTGAGTTGAATAATGCACGGGTTGAGTTGTCTTCGGGCTGACTTCTCCTGTACCCGTAACGTTAGCTAACAGTAGTTACTGAACACGGGGCTGATACATCTTTAATTTCGTTTGGAACGTGAAATGACCACCTCACATTTTCGGATAGTTGGTGAAGAGAGTAAATTCTAAAGTTCAAGTCAACACTTTACTAAGATTGATAGTTTAAAAACCAATACATTGTCTGTATTGTATGGTTGACCAGGAAGTGTCTTCATTGAGTTGATTAAATAAGTTATTTCAATAGTTTTGACGACCATTTATTATAAGTCTTGGGTATCTTTCACATAATTCTTACGATAAAAATCACCGTAAGTCAATATTTATAAATTATCTCAGAAAATCTAAGGATCAAAATAGTTAACAATGTTTTGTCAAAGATTGAAAATTGCTCTTAAATATTGGTTCCGTCTCCTACATATGAACTCTGATAAACTCCCTTATTTTTGTTATAAATCTCAATATCGCTGGGCGGAAAATTGTAAAACTTGTTGGGCTCATTATATTAGACATTTTCTAATTAATTATGGATACGGACATGTTTGGTTCAATCAGGGTGTAGGAAACGAGAAATTATTTTTTGCCGACTTCTCTCAACGAATTGCAGATATTGACATGCAGACCTGGCAAGAATCGCTACATTCGTCAAGCAGACTTAAAAATTATTGTATTATTAAATCATTTTTCTCTTGTGAAGCATATATTGACAATATGACAAATACGTATCATAGATCCCTAATTGTTAAGCTAAGAGGGTGTTTATTACCCTTAGAATATAATACTGGTTTTTTTAACAATACCTTACCTGAAAATAGACTTTGTCCTCTTTGTAAATCTGCACTAGACGATGAAATTCATTTTATTTTATTTTGTACGAAATTAAATTTTATTAGGAAGCAATATTTACCTAGCTACCTCAACAGCAATCCGTCTTCTTTAAAATACATCTCTTTATGGCAAAAGTTTGATTTAACACTGTATACTGCTATTGCCAATTATACCCATTCAGCCATGTTATTTAGAAAAAACTGGATTAATTAGTTTGTGATCTCCTATATTCATGTATTTACTGTTCACTAAACATTAATACATTTAGTAACATGAACTTTTGCTTTTTCATAAATATGTCTATATAATTTTATGTACATTTGTTTATCTGTATTGTACAGAATATCCAATGATTTGACATTGTTTGTATAATGCATATATGTTATTTGGGCCAGAGGCCTATATTACTTAATAAATCTTTGAATCTTGAATCTTGAATCTTGAATAATATATTTAAAAGACACACCACTTATTTTGTGTAATATTCCAATAAGAAATTTGGCTAATAACTTACGCTGATTTTTGTGGTAAGAATTTTTGAGAAATGATTACTGCAGGTTATACAACATGTATCAGTCAAGTATAATATAAACACAAATAAACAAAACAGTTCAGAGTATTTAGCTTTAATATGTTATATATTAAATAAAACATACATGGATATAGTACAATCACTCATACAAAAAATACATTTTACTCACTCATTCTCTCCCTTTATATGCTGTATTTACAATTGGCTTTCAGAAATATTTACAATTTAAATTAACAAGTTCAACGTTCAAACTTAGGTAATAAAAATGATAAGTGAAAATGATTAAACTAATTAAACACGCAATTTCCATCATTTTCTACACATACATAGTGCAATCATATCAGAAAACGATGGCCACATCACGTGACCAAATGTAACAAATCTAAACTAACTACCTCAATTCATATCACGTTATGACAAAATATACATGACCTTATATCTATAGAATAAGAAAAAAATAGTTAATAAAATGTTGGCAAACTTATAAAAATAGATGATAAAAAGTGCATTATGTATTCCTGTGAACAAACCATCGATAGTATATTCAGTTTGGCGCATTTTATAACTAAGTAAAACTTGTGGGGAAACTCTGCAAGTATAAACCCTATATATGACTAAAAACTACAAGGTTACTTCGTACCTGAACTAAATACTGTGATCTTTTCACACTTCATCCTTAATTACTTAAACTCATTCATAAAATGTAACATACAACATGATAAAGTAGTATAATAATTTTTTCTTTAAATCTGTGGAAAAGATACATGTATTTACTGTTAGATCAGATAGTAAAATTTTGTGTACTTTTGCAACGAGAATTATAAAAAATAAAATAATTTAGAATTTCTTTCAACATCAATGAATATGTAATATAGAAAAAGGCGTTGAAATCAAACGAAGAAATCAAGGTAAGCCTATTAACTCAAAATCATGAAATTTTGTACAATGATAATTTTCTATCACCAATAGCAACATTAGATACAACAAGATATTTCCTGTCCTTAGATATTGCTATATAACGAGGAAACACCATATCTACTGGGTGTGATGCTAATACACGACCACATGGTGTAATCTCAACTATACATTTTGTACCTTTACTTTTGCTACCAACAAATATATGATCATACGGACCTACAGCTAAACCACATGGTACCTGTATCAAATCATGTTTTATATCTACTCTCTTACCTGACCTGATATCATATATAAAAATAGAATTATCATCTCTATCACAATGTACAACTTTCTCTCTTCCACGTATATATGTACAATAGCTAGAGTCTAATGGATATTTCTTGTCTGGTAGATTAATACCAACATCACTCTCATCACCTGACATAGATACAATACGGAAAGGTTTAACGTGATCTATTGTACCAACAAGAAAATTCTCATCATCCATCATACTAATAGAATGATACTGAGCATTCATTTTACATGTTCTATTTAATGTTATATCATTTGTTTTACTTACATTCAGAAAATCTAATCTATAGTTACCAGCAGATGTTACTGCCACAACATCATTAGATACAACAGTAACACCTTGAGGATATTCATAAGGAAATTTATAAGAATTCTTCATATTCAGATTTACATCATAAATGAGACATTTATGATTCTGGTTATCAACAGTAACCACTCTACCATCTGGCATGAAAGCCACGCCAGAGTAGTATGGTTCTTCAACGTCGTCACCTGACTGTTGTAACTTAATTGAACTTACTAGTTCAAGTGTTGAACTGTGTGGTAGTTGATATGATATATCTAATGTCTCCGAACCTTGAAATGATAACAATCTTGATTTGAGATCATGTAATTGTTTTTCAAACGAACAGTTAATTTTAATCAATGACGTCTCATTTTCTAGAGATGTTGAATATTTTACGGCCTGTTGTACTTCATTGACCATTTCACGTTCTGTAATAAATTGTTCTGCATGAGTTCCTGTATTCAATATGGAATCAATGGATCTTATGTGTTTCTTCAAGGTCTTGATTTGTTCTTCACATTTGGCTTTCTTCTTTGCTAAATCTTTCTTGGTAGTGTTGCTGTATGCTGTGGCATGTGTAAGGACGGCATTGGAGAAATCATCAAATATTTGTATCAATAGCGTCTTCGTGTCTTTCAACTTGTCAGATAGAGTTTGAATATCGTCAGCTAAACGCGCATTAGCTTCATCTAAAAGTTCTGTAACTTGGTTTGTAGTGTCTATGGCTGCAACTAATTCATTTTTCAATTTCTCACACCCGCCATGTCCATCAAGAGTTTCAATGTCAACTATACCTTCACATTTCTTATGACTTATAATGGCACACTTGCTGCATAAAAATGCATCATCATTTTGACAATAGTATTTAAGTTTTTTATTATGCGTTTTGCATATACATGTAAATCTTGTAATATCCTCGTCATCACCATCAACAGATGAAACATAATATTTTCCTTCGGAAACACTTACTTGTTTATGGTCACGCATAAAGGCGAAATTCTCATGAATGGTAGAACACTGCTGACATTGATATTCATTACATGTGCTACAATAAATATCTGCTAAACTTTGAATATCCTTTCTTAAACATGGTTGACATTTTTGTTTGTCTCTCAAACCATTGTCAACTTGTGACTCAGCCATTTTAAAGAATATAGCCAAGTTATCCGAATGTTAATGTAACATCAATATACATAACAAAATTTTTCAAAATATCCAAAGTTTTTCTTTAGTGAAACTTCATTTAACATTCAGTCGAAACTTGTGTCTTAAGAAAGTTTTATACGTTTTATACAGATGGCGTACGTGTATAACCTTGTTGTTAAGATATGATATCAAGTCACATGGTACATTATACGGGTTATCAATATGACCGATTTCATAGACTCAAGTATTTGTGATAAGAAAGTTCAAAATGTAAGATCATGTACAAGTGTTAGCACACAAGACGATTATAATCGATAGTTTTCATGGATTATTGTATTAATTTTATAAAGCATAATAAATACAGAGTTTTTAGTACAAATTCAACAATAGTTAAATGTGTCCTTTGTCCGTATTGGTTTTTTGACTGCCATGCACTAAGAAATCTTGTTCTTTAACCTGAGCTATTTCTTACCTTAAAAAATTAAAGCAAATGTATAGACATGAGAATATAGCTTGTTTAGTGTGATAAAGCTGGCGATACTGACCTCAGGTGAAAAAAAATTCATTCACAACAAAAAAACGTTTTTTTATTAATAGTGAACGACGTTAGGGTCAGGCCAAGCGGAAAACCTTTTCAATAATACAATACTTGTTATATAAATTACTAGAAGGAGTAACACCACATAAACACGATATATCATCATTATGAAAATTGCAGGCATAAACTAAATCAAAATGCACATGTCAACTGTCTACGAAATAAGGATCTAAAAGTGGTTGCCCAAACAGGTCGTTCTAGCAGCAAGCACTATCTTTTGTTTTAGAATTTAAATTGCCCAAAATAAATTTGTGGTTGCCCTAAGAAAAAAATTGGTTGTCCCGGGCAACAAGACATCTAATAATTTCGTAGACTGTGTCAATGATCTTTTGGGATGGAATCTACTTTATGTCTCCTTATATAAAAAATATAATAAATCTCACCACTGAGGACATGACAATGATACGAGAGACCGGTTGGGCATTTTAACTTCATGAAATCACGATTTCAACTTCATGAATTCACGATTTCACGATGAAGTTGAAATCGTGAACTCATGAATTTGAAATCGTAAATTTATGAAGCTGAAGTCGTTAATTCATGAAACTGAAATCGTGAATTTGTAAAGTTGAAATCGTGAATTCACAAAATTGAATTTGTGAAGTTTATATCGTAATTAGAAAATTTTCATGATGCTGAAAACGTGAATTCGCGAAGTTAATATTGTGAATTCATGAAATTGAAATCGTAAATTCATGAAGCTGAAATCGTGAATTCGTGAATTCCGTATGTTGAAAACGTGAATTCACGAAGTTAAAAATGTGAATTCTCGAAGATGAAGTCGGAAAATCATGAAGTTGAAATGGCACTACCGGTCTTTGTGGATATAATCCATACTTCATGGTTCCTAATATCAAAAAATGCATTTCTAAAGTAGTGATACAAAAAAGTTTCTATGATTTTTTGTTTGCATATGTATGGTTATTGATTTGTTTCAATTTTCATCTGCGCATAATTTTCAATTTTGATAAACCCCGTCCAATCTCACGCTATGTCCAGTAACAGTGTTTTTGAATCAAAGTCTATATTCATTGTTGTAACACGGATAAATATAATGACTTAGATACATTTGTTTCTATTCAGTTATCTTTACAATATTACATAAACAATCATAAAATTATCAAACTGTACCAAGCTCTACCAGTCATTTTATCTAACTTAATTTGTTCAGATGATGATAACCTATACAGAATGTTATCATTATTATCTTATTTTGCGAAGTTCATTGAACATTAATATGTCCTATAATATATGATACCGATACTGTTTATTTCAGATTATTAGATGACATGGTAGGAATGTTGTGTTGTCATAGGAGGCTGGTTTTACGAGATGAAAGGTTTACATCAAACCAAAGGCACCATTGATCTAACTAAAGGTTCAAATCAACCAAAGGCACCATTGATCTAACTAAAGGTTCAAATCAAACCGAAGGCACCATTAATCTAACTAAAGGTTCAAATCAACCAAAGGCACCATTAATCTAACTAAAGCTTCAAATCAACCAAAGGCACCATTAATCTAACTAAAGGTTCAAATCAACCAAAGGCACCATTAATCTAACTAAAGCTTCAAATCAACCAAAGGCACCATTAATCTAACTAAAGCTTCAAATCCAACCAAAGGCACCATTAATCTAACTAAAGGTTCAAATCAACCAAAGGCACCATTAATCTAACTAAAGGTTCAAATCAACCAAAGGCACCATTAATCTAACTAAAGCTTCAAATCCAACCAGAGGCACCATTAATCTAACTAAAGGTTCAAATCAACCAAAGGCACCATTAATCTAACTAAAGGTTCAAATCTAACCAAAGGCACCATTGATCTAACTAAAGGTTCAAATCCAACCAGAGGCACCATTGATCTAACTAAAGGTTCAAATCAACCAGAGGCACCATTGATCTAACTAAAGGTTCAAATCAAACCAAAGGCACCATTGATCTAACTAAAGGTTCAAATCAACCAGAGGCACCATTGATCTAACTAAAGGTTCAAATCCAACCAAAGGCACCATTGATCTAACTAAAGGTTCAAATCTAACCAAAGGCACCATTAATCTAACGAAAGATCAAATTTAACCAAAGGCACCATTGATTTAACTAAAGGATCAAATCCAACCAAAGGCACCATTGATCTAACGAAAGATCAAATTTAACCAAAGGCACCATTAATCTAACGAAAGATCAAATTTAACCAAAGGCACCATTGATCTAACTAAAGGTTCAAATCAACCAAAGGCACCATTAATTTAACTAAAGGTTCAATTCCAACCAGAGGTACCATTGATCTAACTAAAGATCCCAATCTAACGAAAGGCATCATTGATCTAACTGAACAAACATTAACCTGTTATATTAAACACCCAATTTCTCATAGAAGGGTTCACATGATACATTGTATGGTTGGAATTAAACTAGAGAAGCTTGCTGTCAACTGTCTGAGCTCTATTACTGCACAACAAACGTGACTAGCGTTTGCTTCAGTCCGCTCAGTGTGCCAGTTGAAAGTGTTACTGCAAAGATCGCTTGCTTTAATGTAATTTGAAGTCGTTATGGTACAATACAATTTGTATTAAAATATTTTAAAATTGTTTTTTACTTTTATAAAATAATCTTTTGGACATATCCGCACCTGACATAAGGTCCAATAACCGTGATTTGAAGATAACAAAAATATGTCTTCATGATTGTAACATTACTTGTAGGAGTGATTTTCCATACCGTTATCAGTCGATATTTGGTAAAACAAACATCATATGACACAATGATCAAACTTTGCCTACCAATACTACACTGATGATCATCTTAGTCGGTGAAGGATATATATCATATAACCTAATTGAACTTCAATCGGGTTATCTTCAAATTACTTCGAACAATGAAAGTTACGATGATATTATCCGAGTTATCCGATTGTAGCGGTTTTTATCATTATGTGTATATTAAATCGGTGTATTATACAGATATGATCTAATTAACCATATATGCTATGTACACCGCCGCAAAACAATTTGAAAATATTATTCATTAACGATTTTTATGTGTTATGTTGATCATTTTTTATTATCAGAATTCATATATAGACAAAACTTAAATTCCCAGAAGTTATTATAATTACATTTTCTTTATTAATCATATACATATAAACATTAATATTCATAAGGTAGTGTTATCAAATTGTGTGCTTTGAAACCTGGAGGGCTCCAGAGATTTAGTCTTTCCAGGATCAGTAAGCAGGTTTACTGACCGACGTTATTTGACCAATATGTGTTGCTACGACGTTAAACCAAAAAAAAGAGGAACGAAACAATTTATGACTTTTATTTAAAGTTAAAGTTAAATCAAGGGTTTTTGAAGTCTACTATTAGTATCACTATTCAGTCGACTCTTGATATTAACGCCCCATCTTACGATCTTGTCGTCTTTAATTAACAATTAGTTATCAGATAATAAGAGAAGAACCATTGCTATGGTCACTAAAGTATGTACAATAATCATCTTTTCAACAATATTGTCAGGATGTCAAAGTCACCATTTGGTTGATTATTAGAATCAAGTGTAACAATACAGTTAAACCTTTAACAAGCGGCTATCTATCAAGAGTGTTATATAAGAATTCCTCACATCGATTTTGCTTCATGTTTGACATAAAATGAACGACTCCTCCTGTTGTATTAGAATTAAAAATAGTTTAATTTGATCTTGTAAAAGCAGAATCAGGACTTTTTTCGCGAAAAAGACGAGAATTATTAGATTGTAACTTATAATCTATTAACTCTCACTAATTATCACTTATAGATTGACATTTTTTGACGGAACCTAAAACAATATTCCCTGATTGTTTAAGTCTTTCGTGAAATATCAATGATCATCAACGGATTTTTAAACTAGTTCAAACATCATACATTGGATCATAAAATCAACATCGATCTGAGTTTGCTAATGGCCGTAGATTATCATTCTCGTATGATAAGGATAACTGATAATTTTCCTCACTAGAAATGGACTATTTCTGTAAGCAACAATAATAACGCGACACTTTGTTAAATTCAACAAAATGTCTGCTCTGCAGTGGTTAAAACGTACCTGATATATCCCCGTTTTCATTTAACATGGCCTTGGTCGTATTATATGGATGTAATGATTTTTTAATATTCATTAAATTTTCTTAAATACAAACTGTGTACAGCCATTTGAATGTAAATGCGAAATATTTCAATTTCTCAAATTACAAAAGCTTTTCAAACTTACATAATACACTGTATTCAAACTTTTCAAAAGTTATTTCTTTTATGCTTGAAATAGATTGCCTACGTGCCGTATTCTATATTACGGTAAATAAATACATGTATGTATGAATGGGTTTACAGTAAAAAACATTTTTTTTTTCACTCATTTCATAATATAATAAGTTTTAACATTTAGATTACCATTACTGTACGATGAAATAAGCGCAGTTTTTTATTTGTTCAAGTTGCTAAATACAAGGCAGTCATGATGGTGATTAAGATTGTTAATACTGTTTAAATGCATAGCAGACATAAAAGGTACTGAATTCGTTTATACTGAAAACCTAGTTTGCAGATGTGAAAGGTGTTAAATTTTCTAGTTGTATCGTACGTTAAGCAAACATTAAAGAAGGGCTGAGTTTTAAACATTATTTGCATAGTAAGAAGATTCTTGAGGATATTGTGTGAACATTCTTTTCTAAGAAAGCATACGTGACAGGCATTTAATCTATCAATAATCTGGTTTTTATACATTATTTGTTTTGATACTGTCTTACATGATGTATTATGAGCAAATATTTGTTTTTATTGATTTGCTAAAATATAAGACATAAGCTGAAATACAAAAAGACTCATTTACTGCTGGCAGATATTACTATATATTTTGTAAAGACCTTGACAAAACTAGGATAAGTTTATATTATCTATTTATTCGGTGAAGGATATTTATTTTTACATTATCATGAACGCATCACATGATACCATTGAATGAACAGCAGGATGTGAAACTAAAACTTAAAACTGCAATATCAAACAAACATTTTTTGTATTTTTATGTTCCTCTAAATATACAGTATAACCTATATTTAGCAGCCAGTAAAGGGAAGTTGCTTGTTTGGCTGCTTACACCAGGCGGCCTCTTAAGGTAGACTTTCCAAAATAGCTGCTTTCGGCGATATCGGGTCATGTCGACAAATTACGCTAGGTGTTTTCGTCGACGTCGTTAAAAATACACCAGGTGACAATCTAAAACAGGTTTAGATATAACACTACCTACCTTCCTACGTGCAGCCGTTTTATTTATTATGGTAAATAATTACATGTATACAATATGTTTACGGAAACATATGTTTTTCATTGAATTTCATAATATAAGGTATTATAAAAATTAGACTACAACTACTGAAGAAGTCCAAATGTCATTTATAATCAATATATAACCTGGTGATAAGGGTAAGACATTTCCGATGGTTTGCACCAAGTACTGACTTACATGATTAATTTTTAGACACAAATGAAATGTTTTAATTCAAATCACTATGTGATTTATACGAGTGCATTATATACCAATACTTTTCTGAATTGACTGCATCGTAATGTCTTGTTATTCTTACTGTTTTTAGAACGATGAAATTATCATCGTTCCAGTGTAAAAATAGAGATGAAATCCATACTTTCAACACTCTAAAGTTTTCTTCAATAGCGTCTAATTTTACTATATGTCGACATATGTTATTGCCCTTTGATTCGTGGACAGACGTATATTGTCTAGCAATGTCCCACTCAATAAATGGTGATGTCTACCGATAACAAGCCCGTCTTTTATCCATCTATTGACTCCATAATCTGTACTAATGTTTCAGACAGAGATTGTCAATTTGAAGATTTGAGGAAAGTGTTAGATAGAGTGTTCATTAAAGAATTATTTAGATATTAATAAAATAACATATTTACAATACATATCACCCATTTATGTCATACTATAATTCGGATGAACGAATTGTTGACGTTTTTTTTACAAAGGTCAATTTGTTCGACTAAAGTATGAAATTGATCACAATACATGTATGAAAAAGAAATGATCTGATATTATTATCATTTAACATAAGTTATGAAAGTGATGTCTCGTATTTAACAAATGATAAATAAGGAAAGGTTATTGTTTCTCAAACGCTTTAGAGGTTTGGTTTAAAAGTGTTATCATTATTGTTTACATGATTAGGTAAAATGAAGTGCATTTGAAATTTCTTCCTCCAATTGTTTTTCAATAAAATATCACAACAATCAGTAAATTTCTAAATGGTTTATCCTTAGCTGCCTTTTTTTAAAGTACCTTATAAAGTATTGACGTTATTCGGGTATTACTATATATAATGTTAGGACCTTGACGAATTTAGGGTAATTTTATATTATCTTCTTATTCGATGAAGGGTATTTATTTGTATTCTATCATGAACGAATCACATGATACCATTGAATCAACAACAGAATGTGAAACTGAAACTTAAAACTGACCTTTTTCATAAATGAACAGACACTTATTTTTGAATAGTTATGTAACTTTAAGATACACACTCAGTAAATTAAGAAGCCAGTGAAGGGAAGTGGTTAGAACATCGCTTACCTTTACATCACCTTTAAAGAGCCCTTTATACATCCCCAAAGATGTCAAAACATCAATTTTAAAGGACCCCTTATTCTATGCAGAAATGAAATCACAGTATGCAATGACAGAGAGCTAGGCAATCCTAACTCATAGATCATTAATTAGTAAATGATTTATGTAGCTGCTTATTAACCTTTTTTCAAATGAAAGCTCGTGTGACAAATACAATTGTAAATTACTTTATATGATGACATTAAGTTGGTTAGTTTTGATTGTTTAAATGCTTAACTGGTTAAGGGTTTCACTCGTCTGGGCCATTGTTGACTGTATGATAATTATAATTTGATAGATCCTGACCACTTTATACAGGTTAATTGCTATAGAAACACAATTTGATCCAAAAAATTCCATGTTTATTTAGTGATAAATAGATATGTACCATGTACGCTTACACAATACGATGTCATGGTCTTCAAATTACAGTTAGTTATTAGATACGATTAGCCATTTGGCAGAAAATGATTTATGAATGGAAACAATGATTCGATTAATTCAATTCCAATCTTACGTCAATAAGTAGGAATATGTTCCTTGTTAAAATTATGTATAATCTGTTCTATGTGTAGTTGTATATATATTGAAATACTAACAAATTGACAAAACATGATTTTCTTTCAATAAACTCAAAGTAACATACCACGTGCTATATTCAAACGAGGCTGAACTGGTGTGTTGGTGTTTTTGTATGTTTTTACGTCGTATTCAACTCATATTCAAGTCATATATACGACGGCCAGCTCTTCCAACTATAGGTTTCCTGGAAATTTTTCTATCACCAGTACTAACTTACCCTACCACAAGGCCGACAACTCATGTATAGTGTATGACCTACCGCGACCGGGTTCGAACCGCGATCTCTGGATTCAAAGTCAGACATGCTAACCACTACGCCACGATCGCGGCCTGAGGCTGAACTGGGGTGAAATTTGAAATGTGTCTGTAACATGGGAGCGGGCGTGGTTAAGTGCTTAAGACGTTGGACTGATAATCATTGGAATTCCAGCTCTGCGCTGAATTGAATTCCAAATAAAAATTACCCCGTTTTTTAGATAGATAGATTTATTTGTGATGCTTTTTACAAATTTTACAAATCATACAAATATTTAACAATAACATAATGACAAGAATATGACATAAAATATCACAGTACTGAATGAAGATATTAGTAAAATATAAATTGCATCACAGAATAGTCCATAAAGTCATAGGACTTAATTCCAATGGGGTCCTTTGCCTTAAATCTTTAAATATCAAAACACAAAAAACCACAAATATATCTACCTAGGTAATCACTGACATAATAAAAAATAAATAAAATTTGATTTATCAACACTGCATATTTGTTCACTTCAGTATTTTTTTAACAGCTACTTTAAATGATTTAGTATTTTTCACAATCTTAATCTAATATGGTAACTTGTTCCAATCTTTAATAGCATGATAAAAGAATGTTTTCTTGGTATAAGAATTGATATGGGGTACGTAATAACTGTATTTATTCCTACTTTGATGGATATGCAGTGTTGATGTTAATACAAAATTTTCTTTCATGTATGAGGGACTATTATCATTAAAAATTTTATGAACATGGTTTAGTCTTAGAAACTTTACTCTGTTTTCAACATTTAAAACTCCTATATTTGTAAAATCTGTAACTTGTAAAGATGTTCTATTAGTTTATCCATTTATATATCTTATTACTTTATTTTGATCAATTTGTAATTTTTTCTTCATAGTATCAGTTAGATCTTCATACCAGGATGAACAAGCATAATCGAAATGACTTTGTAACGAAGAATTGCAAAGTAACAATATTGTTTTTTTATTTAAATAGTTATTGTGCCTGTATAAAATTTAAGCCTGGAATTTGCCTTTTGTACAATGTTATTAAAAATCCATTTCTTTATTTTATTAGCAGAAACTTTATCTTACATGCTCAGTACTTGGGGACCAGAAGGCGGACACCGAACTGATTAATCTTAGTTGTTAGAACTTGTTTTCAAAAATCCAGCTAAACAAAAACTACATATAGTATAAATATAGAGAACAGGTAACAACTTAAAAATTTAACGTCATTTTTTTAAATTACAGTTTCTTATGATACATTATAATTATGTTATTTCTATACTAAAATCGTTTCTCAACTGAGACAAGTATAATTTTATGTACTAGTATGTATATCCCTGCTTTTCTATACAAACATCTAAAAGGAGTATCATATTTCATGTTTGCAAACTATGATAGGTGGATAATCATAGGTGGATCTAGCGACGGATCAGGGGGTCAAGACCCTATAGAATTTCCAAAACGTCACTGTTCATTATTGTATTTCTAGACCGTAAGTCAGTTTAGGTTGCATGAAACAATTTTTCTTGGTGCTTAACATAGAATACATGGTAAAGTAGTTTTTATCATTGACATGTGTTTTTTCGGCAAAATGTGTATAATGTGGTCGAAAGTTTGGACACCCAAGAAAAAATTCTAAATCCAGCCCTGGCAATGGATCAAGGAAGTTAACTTCATTTGAGCAAACTATTTTTAGAAATAAACTTTTTTTCTATAAACTTTTATGAAGTTGAGGTAAAAAACTAAAATTTTCTATATGTTGTAGTTATATGTTGTTACTCTATTTTGAAAAAAACTGTTTTAATCTGTCAGTAAATGAAGAAAAAAGAGAACAGAATTATGTACTGACTGACCAGTCTTGTAAAGAACACAGCCTGTGGTAAAGAAAACATTGCATAGCGAGTTAGTGTGCCTCTAGGACTGAACCCATGGAAATCATGTTTTACAATAAAACCAGATTACACATTTACTACTGATTCAATGTTTTTTTATAAAAGAGTATTGTCATATTATTTAGATACAGTAAACACTCTATAGCATGGCCCATACTTTTGCTGTAATTTTTGTAATTAATTTATCAATCAATATGTAACTAAGAAGTCATGCAATCAATGCCATCACTACTGTTTCATCTGTGTTTACAATACAATAAAAGTAGGTTGTGTGTGCAAAATGGCATAGGTTTCTATAATGTTTTTTGTCATTTCACTGAGTACACTCGTAAGTGGTATAGTGTACATAATTTGTCATATTCTTTACTCTGAGTACACTAAATGTGCACTTCCCCCGCAATACTTTGATGGGACTAAAAGTTTTATAGGCTATCAGATGATTGTGTCTTCTTTGTCTGATTGAAAATTTATATTTTATATACCCTGTGATAGAAGTTATAGAAACAAAATAAATGATGGTCATATACATACGTTTGACGGTTATATTCATTTTGAATAAAATTATGATGCATTTACGTCTTGATGATCTTATAGGATCTGAATTAAGACGTATTTATTTTATTACAGAAATACATTCCAACAAATGTACACATATATTTTACATACATGTAAATATCACATTTTAAGTTTACAAACTAGGAGACTCTAAATTTTATGTTTTATCAGAACTGTGAATTAATGAGCAAATATATACTTTTAAGTTTTAATAGATGTTGTGATATCATGTTAAAAGCTAACTTACATGAATAGTCAGTGTTAGATTTATACAGACTAAGGAACAATATGCCGCGTTGGCATTTTGCTTCAATTTTGATAATGATATTCATTTGTCTATTTAAATCGTATGATTTTAATATACTTCCGCATTGATCAGTTTAGATCAATTTTCAACTGATGTATCGAAATATAAGACTTAAAACCTTCATTAATTGTTCATAGACTGTTATTGTTAATTGCTTTCGGCGCAATACAGCCTTGTTTGTGTTGATGCGCCGTTATACCCAAACAAATCAATTATCAAATAATCGCCTTTACAAAAATACCGATAACTTGTACAGTTTTACATCCTGAATATTCCTGGATAGTCTCCATTTTTATTGAGTTACATTGAATAATATTTTTCATTACAACTAACAACAATGCGAAAGTAGAAGATAACAAAACCTCCCTTTAAAATTAAGCATTTTAAATAATACATTTCAATTACAACTACTAAATGTAGTTTTAGTAAAGATACGTTAACTTGATACAGCATACATGACATATATTTATGTACAATGTAGTAATATAACATGTATGACGGATTTAGGGTAATTTTATATTATCTGCTTATTCGGTAAAGGGTATTAATTTGTATTCTATCATGAACGAATCACATGATACCATTGAATCAACAACAGGTTGTGAAACTGAAACTTAAAACGGATTTTTTAGATATACTTTTAGATATACTTTATTAAGTAGCCAGTGAAGGGAAGTGGCAATACCGACTGCTTGCAGCAGGTGACCGATTAAACCAGGTTTGGATAAAAATGATTTGATCAGTCCAATCTGACATTCTTAAATGATATATACAAGTTCATAGCGAAACTGAAACCTAAACTTTTCATAAGACTTTTCATCTTTCATTTGTTTTTATTTATGTGATTATGAAAGTTGGTGTCTTTACCTGTATAAATGATTCTACTGTTAACCGGGCTTGTCTGGAACAGTACTACATAACGTCACTGTTAACCAGTCAATTCCCTAAAGGTGTCGAAACATCACCTTTAAAGGGCCCTTTACACATGCCTTAAGATGTCCAAATATCACATTTAAAGGTATCCCTTAATTTAAGCAGTAATGCATCAATGTATGCAATGACAGAGAGCGAGGCAATCCTCATTCTCACGTCCTCAATTTGTGAATGATTAATGCAGCTGCTTGTTAACATTTCTTCCAATAAGTCACATGTGACAAATACAATTGTAATACGTTTATGTGATGATATTAAGTTGGTTAGTTTTGATTGTTTAAAGGCTAATCTGGTTAGGTTTTTAAACGTCTGGGTCATTGTACCATGTTGTCGACTCTATGATAATTCCAAAATTTGATAGATTCTGACCACTTAATAAAGGCTAATTGCTTTCAAAAACATCATATGCTTTAAAACATAATTCATCTTTATAATGTGATATATAGATATGTACCATGTACGCTAACACAATACGATGCTATGATCTTCAAATTACAGTTAGTTATTGGATACGCTTAGCTAATTTGCTTAAAATGATTTATAAATTGAAACAATCATTCGATTAATTATTATTACGCCAATAATAGGAATATGTTTTTTGTTTAAGCAGGGATTCTAAATAACATGGATTTGTAACGAAGTGCTCTTTTAGAATTAGAATAGAAACTATTCCATAGTTTAAAAATTTGGTTTATGTTTATGTCTTTCATGCAACTTATGAATGTTTCTGAAGTTTTTGACAAGGAAATGTTGCAATTATGACCGAAAACATGACTTTAGGTGATGTAAAATGGGGCTAAAAATGGCAGATGGGCGGGAAAATGTATTATTTTGTGAAACAGTCTGTGAGCGTCATTTATCTCAAAATCATCTAGAAACACATTTTTCCTATCATTTGTGTCAATTTGAATGGTACTGGTACAAAATGTCATGTGAATATTTTTATATAAACTTGTTATACTTGTTTTCCGTACTGGCCGAAATAATAGCGACGACCGTAAAATTTGATGAAAATCTATTACATTTACTTATCGTTACAAATCCATGTTATATTAAATCCCTGGTTTAAGTTACGTAGGTTCTTTTCTTTGTATAGTTGTATATATATACTATATATTGAAATACTAATATTTTGATATTACATGATTTTTTAATTAACTCTAAGTAACAATCCACAATATTCAAAACGAGACAAGTATAATTTTATATAAGTATGTATAGCCTTGCTTTTCTATACTAACATCTAAAAGGAGTATCATATTTCATGTTTGCAAACTAAGATTACACAATCATGGGCGGATCTAGCGGGGGCTCAGTGGATCCGGACTGCTTAAATTTCCTAAATGTACCTGTTAGTTATTGTATTTCTAGACTGTAAGTTATTTTTAGGTAGCATGAAGCAATTTTTCTCGGTGCTTTACATTGATTTAATGGTTAAGTAGTTTCTATTATTGACATGTGTTATTCTGCAAAATGTGTAATGTGGTTGTGGTTCGAAAGTTTGGACCTCCCTAGAAAAAAATCCTGGATCCGCCCCTGACAATTGATCAAGGAAGTTAATAGTAATGACAAAATCGTTATAATTAGTAACTAGTTTACATCGTCTACGACATGCAATTTAAAATGAGCAGTCCAATAGCAGAATGTGAATAAATTAGCTCGTAAACCTTGTTCTAAAAGTACAAATTACAAAACCAAAATGCTTTTTATAGTGTTTCGTCTAGATGAAAGCTACGCATTGATTGTTTGACACAAAGGTCATCTTAACTTGACCCTCCATGCGATCTAAAAGATACTGTACGACAACGCTCTACAGGATATCTGTTTACGGCGATTGACTTTAGACTTAGATCTCTGGACTTCCTCTTTTAACAAAATACAAAGCGTAACATTTGTCAGACGCTGATCAATGCTCTACTTCATACAAAAAGTAGGACATGAAGAAAGTCAATTAATTATTTAGGTCTAACTTTAAAATCAATTATATGATCTTTTGATTAATAATCAGGCGCTTTTCCTAGTAGGTGCAGTAGTCCAGTGGTAGGACGCGCGCTTATGGATCGAGAGGTCCCGGGTTCGATCCTCACTAGGGGCACTGCTAATTTCCTTGAGCAAGAAATTAACCTACAATTGTTCCACTCGACCCAGGTGTAAATGGGTACTGTGAGGGATCGCCCGCCTGAGGGTTATTTCAATGACCAGGAGTTATTGTACGAGATTGTAAAGTCGGCTGAACATGTAGATGGAAGCAGACTTTAAACCACCCTTTAACCTTTAACTTTTAACTATTTCCTGCTTAGCTAAGTTTGGTTCCTAAGATTCGAAGTAAGATTCTTACTATTTTTAACGGACTTATAAATACATTTATTCTATATTGAACATAGTAATCACGACAATGCCAGTAAGACGTTGCAATAAAAGAAAAGGTAACTCATATAAAACTAACAAGGCATATTTCTGCATTACCTCCCCTTAACCGTACAATAAATGCTTTAAGCTAAAGTCTAATGTTTACCTGACAGACATTTTTCATATCTAACTATATAATGATAAGGTTATTTACAGATAATTACAATGCCTTTAATGATATATGTTCGTATCAATTTAGAAACCAATGACTACATGCCATGTTGAATTGGAACGCGAAGCGCCATTCATAACTTTACTTTTGTTTATTTATCGGGTTTTTCCATTGTTTATGAACCTTTTTTAATTAGTGCTTATTTATTTTAGATTGTTTGTAAATTAAGTTCTTACAACTTAGAGTCCATCCACTTCCTTGTTTTTCTGTATTGAGCCAGTTGGTTAAACTGTTTTGCTCAGGGAAACAATGGGGTGGGTTTTTAATGGGATTCTAACCAACGCCGAACAGGCTAACCATTTATATCAGTCCAACGTTGTTACCACTCGAACGTTTATTTACTTCAAGGACAATTTTCGTTTGTTTTTTATTATAACACAATTAATAGATATACTTTTATTACCTCCAGTTTTGGAGAGTTACATAAGTTACATATTTACAGACAATGTATGAGTAAATAAACAAAAGTAAACTAGAACATGGTTATAGACATGGTGAACAGAAAGCACAGAAAACATAATTCATGTTATATATATGAGCATGTAAATATAAACAAAACATAGATACACATTTCATCAATGAGTGACTTTGTTGACATACTTTACAAATAATCTAAAAGCGGCAGAACCTGTAAGTGCTGCCAAAAATAAATGTGATTGCACTGTTCAAGACAGGACAGCCTTATCATATATCTGTACTCATTTAATCCCAAAACTGAAAATAATTCAGCCCAGACATTGTTACGTTCAGTAATAAAGTACTGACAATGAAATATACGATGTAAAGTAATTGTTTCAGTATAAAAGTCACATTTACTACACTTAGTAAGTACTGGCATTGAGGCTAATTTTATTAAAGTTTGTATAGCAACCTCATGATATTTGTACATTGGTTTATGTTTATCAATTTGCCATAATGAACATGGCTGTTTACGTATAAGTAACATATCCGTATTTATCCAAGGATGTTTATCTTGAATAGTTTGCCTAACTTTGTCATATTCTGCATGTATAACATTGCGAGTTAACACTTATTTCCACTGGTACTTAGAAGGGAAACTACCTGTATTTATATATAGTTCAATGTATTCAGTTAAATTATACTGATTGAGAATGCGAAAGATATCAGGAATAAATCCCTGTACTTGTCGTTCATCATTTAAATAATGGGTAAGTCTATTCACAAACATTTGTTTAGGTAAATATTGGCTTTGAAGCCGACATAATTGGCCGAGAAAAACTAATTTTTGCAGAGATATTTCAGTCTTTATCGAGGTAATTCCAAAGGTACTCAATGATAGATCTGAATCGGCATATGGTATAAGATTTTGCATTATTTTAATGCAGAAACGATGAGATCGCTCCAGCGTTGAGCTTGCACTAGTTGATGCGTTAGTCCATAGAGCACACCCATACAGGGATTTAGGTATAACGACTTGTTTGTATATAATTCTCCATGTTGAAACACTTAAGCTAGCCTGTTTCAATGATTTACTCTTTATAGAAAGCAGTGTACAACGTAAAGTTTTTGCCGCGTCGATAACATTTGTATCACTTGACAAATAACTATCTAGATCAATTCCTAGGTGTTTATATGATAGTTTTTCACTGATAGTAGCATCACCAAGGTACCAGCATCGCTCGGATAAGTTACATTCACTTTTAGGTGTGTTATAAACAACTACAGAACATTTGTCCGGATTGTATAGATATCTCTATTTTCTAGCGTAATCATTACATATATCTAGCATTGATTGAAGACCACTTCTCGAATAAGACACAAGTACCATGTCATCGGCTACTGTTGGACTAGATACGTGCAGATCGTAAACACAAACTCCAAGATTACTTTTCTTAAGTTTACTTATTAACTCATTGATGTATAACAGGTATAAAATTGGCGATGAACAACCTCCTTGCCTGGTACCTTGGTTAACTGGAAACCATGATGACTTGTAAGAACCGTTACTAATACGACTCTGCATTGATTTGTACATACTCACAAAAAAGTTACAATAAGTAGAGTCAATACCAGTATTAAAAAGTTTATACAGTAGCCCATTGTGCCGTACTCGATCGAACGCTTGGCGGGCATCTAAGTACGCAACATACACTTTACTATTGTGTTCTTTCCCGTACATGATAGATTCTTTAAGTAAGAATGATGTCATCACACATCCTAATTGTTTTTGGAATCCACATTGTTGATTGTAGATAGTCTCTAATAATTTTGGTTCCATTTTTTTGTATTACGACTTGTTCACAGCATTTTAATATACATGACGATAGCGATATAGCTCTATAACTATTCGGATCATCTTTGCGCTCCTTACCGCCTTTGTGAATGGTTACTATCCTAGCTTTATTTAATTCAGTAGGAACATGCCCATATTGCAGCATGGCAGTGTATAATTTACCGAGACTGATTGTAAGAGTTTGAGTTCCATGGATGATATGCTCATAATATACACCATCCTCACCACAACATTTACCACGTTTACATTGCTTTATTGCACTTGAGATATCATCTGTATTTACAATCACTGATATTTTTGCACTGTTCAATTCTGTTTGCTTAATATATTCACCCAATTGATGATCAACCTCATACTTCCATTCACCATCAAACTGATCAAATGTGCTGAGTGTATAAAGTTCTTGAAAATATTTTCCCCATTGTTCAGTTATTGTATCAGTATCCCTATAGACTGTACCATTAAAGTTCATTTGCTCACATGTTTTATTGTTTATACCCTTCTTCCTATTATTCAATAATTTCCAGAAACGCTTACTATCCATTTCAGCCGTAGAACTCAATTCATTGTCTTGATTTTGCATATAATTTGCAACACATTTTCTATGAGCTTTTCTAAAGTTACGTTTAGCTTCTTTGTATTTAAAATAGGAATCATCTTGATACGTGCGGGGTTTTCCACGTTGCGTCCAGACACTATGTAACATTGAGGTATGTTTCTTTAATTTAGTAAGCTCTTCACACCAGTATGGTTTTAAGAAAGGTCTAAATCTTCTTTTGCGTATTGCAAAATCAGACGCCTTCTTAATACTTGTCACTACATTATCATAATATTTGTCTATATCAAGTTCACTTTCTATTTTCATATTTGTCATATCATAAGACAAGAGATTTAAATCTAATGCATTTTGATATGCTGTTATTTCATCATAATTAACTTTTGACCAGTTAACGAATAACGAATCTGTCATTTCAGTGCTTTGATTTCGCTCCTTACATATGTACAAATCTATTAAACATTTTACTGGTCTATGTCTTGAAAAATTGAGAACATTATCATTTAATACTAAGCATTTATTAACACAGCTTAGTTGCTCAATAGGCGTTAATATGTAGTAAATACAAGATTCATATTGAGAATCATATGAGACGTATGTATATTATTAACCTTTAAATTTGTCTGACGTATTTAAAGCAATTAACTGTGTATCATTTAAAAAGTCTAGAAAATAAGTATCTCTTGACACACCAGTATTACAAGAAAACCTACAATTGAAGTCACCCATAAAAGTAACAATGCCATTTTCCTTATACATGAACCATATGTTATACAATTTATCAATATAGTCTTTAAATATCATAATAGAGTGGTTACTACAAGGGAGATAAACCTGAAATAAATACAAATATTGATACTTTGCATATTGATATTGAATAACCACAATACGGTCATCGTCAATATTTAATGGTGAAACAAAATTGTCATATTTAACGTGCCAAAGGATAGCGACTCCACCTTTTCCAACACGTCTGTTACTTGGTGTCAGTAAAGTAGAGTCTGAAACACCGTATGCTCTATAGCTACTTTGTATTCCATTTAATATATACAAGTCAGTATCATATAGCCAGTGCTCCGAAATTCCGGCAAAGTCTATTGAATATTTGTTTAATGTGTCACATAAATAACTGCAGCTGGTCATAAAGCCAGTAACATTCCATGTAAAGACGTTAATACTTTGCTTCATCATGCCACGTGTAACAAGATATTACTTATTTTAACTTAATCAATATTACCCAATAACTGGAAGTAATTATTATTTTCTGTTTCATACATTTCATACCGTGGTGAAGGTTTAAATCTAGGGGGTCTTTCATAGTCACTTTTTCTGGAGGTAAGTTCACGTCGTGATAGCCATTCAGAGCAGGTAACACCTTCTGGCCAGAAACGTTCATTATAGATTAAGTCATAATTACAATCCATGTCAATGTTCAATCGAATAATAACTTCATCTTCAAACCGTTTCTTTGGGAAAATCCTCACCATTGAAACTTTCAGTCCTCTGCGTGTTACATAATCTTTGATTTTACTCTCAGTTATAGTGTTTTTAAATCCATTAACAAAGAAACGTTGGGCTTTCCGTTTGACATACATTTCGAAGCCATCGTCTTGGTCAGAATTTGCTCTAGATGAGACAATCACAGGAATGTCGTTTACACCAGGTTTTGAGTTGAGATTACGCTCTCCTTCAAAGCTTTCGCTCCATCTCGAGGCCCTATGAGACCTCTTACATGGGTTAGTTATGACGTCATCACTGATGCGTGGTTGTTTTAATAACTCACATTGTATCCCAATATCTACAGTTTGTGTCTTATTATGATACGATAAAGTTGACTTTGGTTCCGATATTTCTGATGGATGTTTGTTGTTTTTTTCATAAGCTTGATCTTGAGTACAGGAAGTGTCCTGAACATGAGTTATCGGCTGGTGTATTGAATCGATGATATTTTGATCCGTTTCATGAGTAACATTGATATGAGATCTCCTGCTTGAGACTGGGTCTTTGTGAATTGCCACAATAGAGTTTGTATCAATGAATGATTCTAGAGCACTCACTTTATCATTTAATTTGTGAAACTTATCCGAATACAGTTGATTGAGTTCATAGTTTGAGTTCGTAATGGTTGACATATCATTCAAGATTTTATCACGAAACGATGTAATATCGTCTTTTACAGTCGAGATTGTATTGCTAATGTCAGCAAGTTGACTTGTCCTAAGCTTTTCAGTAGCTATGTTAGATTGCTTTAACATTACTACATCACTTTGTAAAGTGCTCATTGCATCTTTAAGTAATTTAATGTCATTCATACAGTTACAAGAGCTTAGTTTATCAGTGCTCGGTCTTAGCGATGAAGTAGGAGTTGCCTGTATAGATCGTACAGGTGTTTTGGGTTCTATATTTGAGGTTGATACACTAAAAGTCTGTCTGGATCTAGTGCTCAATATATCCCTTAAGACTGAGTAATCATCGCCTTCGAGGACACATAGTAAAGTATGTATATCCTGAGCTAATTTGACGTTGACTGGTTCGCCCTTTTTTGATGCTACGCGACGTTTGAGATCAGTAAGTTTATCGTACGGGTATTCTTCGTTCTCACGTAGTATGTCATATAACATATATCTAGTATTGTTTAAGTTTGTTTCACAATTTGAATAATCTCTAAGAATTTTAGTTACGAACAACTCATTTTGAAGGTCACGAAAAAGTGTTAATAAACTATTATACTCTCTCATCTTTTCATCCAATGGTAGAATGTTTATATTATCCCTCAGATTACTATTTACCGGTATCTTAACCTCGGTGTTATCACTGTTCATTGTTGGTTCGTACTCCATTATTTACTATAATACTATAATCTTTTTTCAATATGCTAGCCCGTGGGTATAATATGTCTTGAGTGAACAATAGTGTACTGAAATAACAACACTGACAAAAAATCACTCACTATAATTCACGAGTTTTTATTTGTAATCCAATATTTATATCCTTTGTCACATATTTTATCCATATTGTCTATACGTTTTTCTTTATTTAAAGACTAATTAGTGATTAATCCATATAAATAAATAATTATCCATAAAGAGCATTTCTTTACGAATACTATGATATAAAATTCATGTTTTAATTCCAAAAAAATCTTCCACAAAAGATGAAATATCACAGAGCCATTTTAACACGTCTTGTCACTGTGGCGACTATTATAATGTCTCTATTATAATACCCTTAAATGCTTGTTTTTTAACTATGCTATACTACGAGAAAAATCATCGTAAGTTAATTTAATAAACTTTTCTTAGAAGGCAGATGCAGTTTCCATCATGTGATTACTATTTTTTTTAAAAAAGTTTCTTGCTATTTTTCTCTAATTTAAGAACCATTTTACTTGACCAGATAGTCTATTTCACGAAATTCTAACAACGAAAAACATCGTTTGTCAAATCTACAAGCCAAAATCCTCTTTTAAAATTTATACATAAGACATACAAAATTATACCTAATGTAAACCTATTTTAAATTAATAGTACTAAAAATTCAACATTTTATTCAGGATTTTGTACATGACTGTTGTCATTTCTTTGGCTTTTGTGGTAAGAATGAAGATTGAAAATGATAAATCTGCCAACTATTAACCATATTAGTCAAATTGGGTTTATACAAAACAAACATAAAAACAACACTTTTAAGTAGAGTAAGTAGATTTAATATATGTAATATGATTTAAATACAGATACACATTGGCTACATAAGAATGATAAATTTAAAAATTTAAATTTAAATTCCAATTCATTGTTAAAGTACAATCACTCATACACCATAAAATACATGATACACACAAATTATCTCCCTTTATATGAACTCGGATCTATTAAACGAACCTAAAAATGATTCACAAATGTAACATAACATTTTCTATGCTTAAATGTTGATATCAAAGAATAATTGCTTGTTCATTATTTAAATCATTTCTACTTTACATTTTCTTCACTAAGTTATTATTTTACTCCATTCATATGTCATTGATTTATACATTTTCCCATCTCCCGTATAGAAATACGGATATTTTATTTTTATTGGTCATTTATACAGAATTACTGTAAGAGGTATTTAAATCAGCGGGGTAATCCCTGGGAGATAATTTCATAAATACTTAATTATGAGTTTTGTAATAGTTACTTCACTTTATGTAAGAAATGTGATTTTATGCATTATTTGTATCTTTTATAGCTTTAGCCTGCTGCCAGAATTTGATGAAATTTAAGAGAATGTTTACATTCTGAAGATCACATGACTATATAACCTGATTTAATGTATTATTGGCTTAATTATATATTTGTGATATGTTTTATATATTTAAATAATCACAGAGCTTGTTTGTTTGATTATTGTCTATCATGATACCAATGAAATATATAGAAAGTATGGCGGTTTCCGTTGCGTTGTTTTCTTAGACAAGTTCGGTTGAATTCAGATTGGTATAATTCTAAAGTAAATGTGAAGGATAAAAACTCCCGGGTTCTTCCGGGTGGTTGGTATGCAAGACACTCAACCGCGTCGCTGAATGGATCAAATCACCAGCAAGACTGTTGATAGTGACTTTATAGTCACCTACAATTACTACACTCTTCCCACTCTTTTAGTTTCCAGAGAGATAGTCAGGCTCACAATAAACTGTCCTTGCAGAGACTTTTGTGTGAATTCGTCAAACACCTCTGACACTATTTTAGTAAATTGGTCGAATAGAAAACATACACATTGGCTTGGAATCAAACCTATTTCTCCCGGGTGGTAGTCGAGACACTCAACCGCATCGCTCAAATGTTAACCCAACAGCAAGGCTGATGGAAATGACAATGTATTCATCTTTGTTTTTTGTATTTTACTTATTGTACCACCAGACAGTATCATAGCTGAGTTTTACAATGTATATCAATAGTGTCATTCGTTCTTGTTTTCCACAAAACAATATTACGATAAAAATCATCGTAAGTCTATTCTGATCTAGCGTTAGGTTTTTCTTATAGTTAAATAAAAGTTTTCTGCTTTAGACTTACGTTGAATTTCATCGTAAGATTGATTTTTGAAAATACTCAATGTTTGTAGAACCTGTGCTAACGACCACCTGATCAGTGCAACAACCGGTCCACAACAACCACTTTAGGTACACAAAAAAATTACCTGAGTTAGTTCTCTGCCTGTTGCAACATTTTTCTCCGTGGTTAAGTTGTTAGATCTTTGACCGGGTCGAGAGCGAAGTTGGTGCCGGGATTTGAAATATCGTGTCCCGAAGAGGGTACGGGTTCAAATCCCACCTGGGGAGGTAATACCTTTCCATAATTAATTTGAAAATAATGTTGATTGTCCTCAATTGATTAGATTATATAAAGATGTTTCCGGCCTTGTGGAAGGGTTGGCAACTACTTGTTATAGACAAGGGTCCAGAAAAGATAGGTTAGATGTGCTGGACGCCGTACAAGACCTTAATTGTGTTGATAGGGCGTTTAACCCAGTTACAAAAACAAGAAGATTTCTGACTTTAAGTCATTGTCACCTCTAACGGATTGTGAGCGAGACAAGCAATGTTGACATTTGCTGTATTGAAGAACCTAATACTGCAGCATGTTCAGTTACCTTTAACGTTCCAAAACGTTCCGAAACGGAAGTGTCGGAACAACTCAGCCCATAGACAACTCAATCCGAGACAACTCAATATCCTACTAACAGATTGAGTTATTCCAACTTTGAGTTGAGTTATGCACGGGTTGAGTTGTCTTCGGGCTGACTTCTCTCGTACCCGTAACGTTAGCTAACAGTAGTTACTGAACACGGGGCTGATACATCTTTAATTTCGTTTGGAACGTGAACTGACCACCTCACATTTTCTGATAGTTGGTGAAGAGAGTAAATTCTAAAGTTCAAGTCAACACTTTACAAAGATTGATGGTTTAAAACCAATACATTGTCTGTATTGTATTGTTGACCAGGAAGTGTCTTCATTGAGTTGATTAAATAAGTTATTTCAATAGTTTTGACGACCATTTATTAAGTCTTGGGTATCTTTCACATAATTATTACGATAAAAATCACCGTAAGTCAATATTTATAAATTATCGCAGAAAATCTAAGGATCAAAATAGTTAATAATATATTTAAAAGACACACCACTTATTTTGTGTAATATTCCAATAAGAATTTCTGCTGATAACTTACGCTGATTTTTGTGATAAGATTTTTTGAGAAAGGATTACTGCAGGTCATACAACATGTATCAGTCAATTTGGGTATAAATCTATAAAAAAACAACAGTTCAGAGTACTTAGCTTTAATATGTTATAAATCAAATAAAACATACATGGATATAGTACAATCACTCATACAAAAAATACATTTTACTCACTCATTCTCTCCCTTCATATGCCGTATTTACAATTGGCTTTCAAAAATATTTACAGTTTAAATCAACATGTTCAACGTTCAAAGTTAGGTAATAAAAATTTTAAGTGGAAATGAATTAACTAATAAAACAAGCAATTTCCATCATTCTCTTAACATACATAGTGCAATCATAACAGAAAACGATGGACACATCACGTGACCAAATGTAACAAATCTAAACTAACTACCTCAATTCATTACACTTTATGACAAAATATACATGACCTTATATCTATAGAATAAGAAAAAAAATAGTTCATCAAATGTTAGCAATTTATAAAATTAGATGATAAAAAGTACATTATGTATTCCTGTGATAGTATAGTCAGTTTGGTACATTTTATAAATAAGAAAAACATGTGGGGAAACTCTGCAAGTATAAACCCTATATATGACTAAAAACTACAAGGTTACTTCGTACCTGAACTAAATACTGTAATCTTTTCACACTTCAACCTTAATTACTTAAACTCGTTTATTAAATGTAACATACAACATAATAAAGTAGTATTATGATTTTTTCTTTTAATCTGTGGAAAAGATACATATATTTACTGTTAGATCAGATGGTAAAATTTTGTGTACTTTTGCAGCGAGAATTATAAAGAATAAGATAATTTAGACTTTCTTAGTAACCATATATTTTACAAATGGTCAATATGATTGTACATGTTTTTTCAACGTTATTGAATATGTTATATAGAAATAGGCGTTTAATCCAACGAAGAAGTCAAGATAAGCCTATTATCTCAAAATCATGAAATTTTGTACAATGATAATTTTCTATCACCAAAAGCAGCATTAGATACAACAAGATGTTTCCTGTCCTTAGATACTGCTACAGAACGAGGATACCACATATCTACTTGATGTGATGCTAATACACGACCACATGGTGTAATTTCAACTAAACATTTTGTGCTGTTGCTACCAACAAATATATGATCATACGGACCTACAGCTACATCACTTGGTGCCTGTATTAGATCATGTTTTATAACTACTCTCTTACCTGACCTGATATCATATATAAAAATACTATTATCATCTCTATCACAATGTACAACTTTCTCTCTTCCACGTATATATGTACAAAAGCTAGTGCCTACTGCGTATTTCTTGTCTGGTAGATTAATACTAACATCACTCTCATCACCAGACATAGATACAATACGGAAAGGTTTAATGTGATCTATTGTACCAACAAGAAAATTCTCATCATCCATCATACTAATAGAACGATACTGAGCATTCATTTTACATGTTCTATTTAATGTTATATCATTTGTTTTACTTACATTTAGAAAATCTAATCTATAGTTTCCACCAGATGTTACTGTCACAACATCATTTGATTCAACAGTAACACATTGAGGATAATAAGGAAATTTATAAGAATTCTTCATATTCAGATTTACATCATAAATGAGAAATTTAGAGTTTTTATTGTCTACAGTAACCACTCTACCATCTGGCATGAAATCCACGCCAGAGTAGAGTGGTTCCTTAACGTCGTCACCTGACTGTTGTAACTTAATTGAACTTACTAGTTTAAGTGTTGAACTGTGTGGTAGTTGATATGATATATCTAATGTCTCCGATTCTTGAAATGATAACAATCTTGATTTGAGATCATGTAATTGTTCTGCAAACGAATAGTTAACTTTAATCAGTGACGTTTCGTTCTCTAAAGATGTTGAATATTTTACGGCCTGTTGTACTTCATTTGACATTTCACGTTCTGTAATGAATTTTTCTGCGGGAGTTCCTGTATTCATTATGGAATCAATAGTTCTCATGTGTTTCTTCAAGTACTTGATCTGTTCTTCACATTTGGCTTTCTTCTTTGCTAGATAAGTCTTTGTAGTGTTGCTGTATGCTGTGGCATGAGTAAGGACGGCTTTGGTAAAATCATCAAATATTTGTATCAATCGAGTCTTCATATTTTTCAACTTGTCAGATAGAGTTTGAATATCGCCAGATAAACGCGCGTTAGCTTCATCTAAAAGTTCTGTAACTTGGTTTGTTGTGTCTATGGCTGCAACTAATTCATTTTTCAATTTCTCACACCCACCATGCCCATCAAGACTTTCAATGTCAACAATACAAACACATTTCCTATGACCTATAATGGCACACTTGCTGCATAAAAATGCATCATCATTTTGACAATAGTATTTAAGTTTTTTGCTATGCGTTTTGCATATACATGTAAATTTTGTAAAATCCTCGTTATCGCCATCAACAGATGAAACATAATATTGTCCTTCTGTGACACTAACTATTGTATGGGCGTAAGTCTCATGAATGGTAGAACACTGATAACATTGATACTCATTACATGAGGAACAATAAATATCAGCTAAACTTATAATGTCTTTTTTTAAACATGGCTGACACAGTTGTTGATCACAACTTCCATTGTCGACTTTTGCCTCAGCCATGTTTGTTTATTATTAAACGGTTTAATATATACCAGTGTAATGTTATTTATTAGTTCCAAGATAAAAAAAGAACAAAATTCACTCTTTGACATTACGATATTTAAAACCGCTGCATCCGAACTTGTCAAAAACTACGTCTTAAATGAACCAACTATTTTCCGTGGGTGTCACCTTGTTATTTGATGCTAATACAAAAATACCACGGGTAATCTAAACTTCCGCTTATATACACATCTAGATATGTGGAGCTATTGGTTGATTATTTTGTTAAACCTAAGAGCGGTAGAATTCCTCACATCGATTTTGTACCTGATATAACCCTTTATCATTTAACATGGCTTCGGTTGTATTATATGGACGTAATGTGTGTTTTAGTATTCATAAATTTTCTTTAATATAACCTATTTACAGCTGTTGCAATGTAAATTTGATATATATTTTAATTTTTCAAATTGCAAAAGCTTTTCAAACTTACATAATACACTGTATTCAGTGTACAAAAAGTCATTTCTTATATGCTAGAAATAGATTGCCAACGTGCAGTCCTTTATATTATGGTAAATAATTACATGTATACATTTGGTTTACCGTAAAAATATGTTTTTCACTCATTTCATGATATAAGGTATTATAACAGTAAGACTATTGACAATGTCCCAATGTCATTTATAATCAAAACTATAATCTGGTGACTAAGACATTTCCGAATGTTTGCACCAAATACTTTAATACTATTTAAATGTTTTTGTTTTTATTTCGGTTTTAGCACATCAACCAACAGGTTATATCGCGAAAAAATATTTAAAATTACTTCTCTCAAGTTGTTCAAATTTAAATCGTAGATTAAAATACATTATCTAGATCATTTACATTTGGCAGAAATTATAAAGCAATATTATCTATTAACACTGTTTGCAAAGTATAATATTTCGAAAAAACGAAATAATTATTTCGAAAAAACGAAATAATTATTTCGAAAAAACGAAATAATATTATTTCGAAAAAACGAAATAATTATTTCGTTTAAACGTAATATTATTTCGTTTAATCGAAATAATATTTCGAATAAACGAAATAATATTTCGAATAAACGAAATAATATTTCGTTTAAACGAAATAATATTACGTTTAAACGAAATAACTGTGAAAATAAAAAAAGTATTTCAAAATGTCCTTTTAGGGGCTCCGTAGTTATAAACATTATTTGCATAGTTAGAAGATTTTTGAGGATATTGTGTAAACATTTCTTTCTACGAAAGTAAACATGACAGGAGTTTAATATGTAAACAATCTGGTTTTTTATATTTTATTTGTTTTGATATTGTCCTGCATGATTTATTATGTGCAAATATTTGACTTTATTGATTTGCTAAAATATAAGACGTAAATTGAAATACAAAAAATCCCATTTACTGCGAGCAGTTATTACTAAATATATACCGTAAAAACCTTGACGAAACTTGGGTAATCTAATCTCATCTACTTATTAATTGAAGGGTATTTTTATACATTATCATGAACGTATCACATGATACCATTGAATGAACAGCTGGATGTTAGACTGAAACTTAAAACTGCATATTCAACAAACATTATTTTTTGTTCCTTATTTAACTTTAAAACCATACAGTGTATCCTGTATTAAGCAGCCAGTGAAGGGAAGTGGCTTGATTGGCTGCTTACACCAGGTGACCTCTGAAGGTAGACTTTCTTTAATAGTTGCTTTCGGCGATATCGGGTCCTGTCGACAAATTACGTGAGATGTTTTCGTTGACGTCGTTAAAAATACACGAGGTGACTATTTTAAACAGGTTGTGATAAAACACTACCTACCTGCCTACGTGCAGCCGTTTTGTTTATTATGGTAAATAGTTACATGTATACAACATGTTTACAATAAACATATGTTTTTCACTGACTTACATGATTAAATTTTAGACACAAAACAAATGTTTTGATTTATATCACTAAATGATGTATACGATTGCATTATATACCCATGATTTTATGTGTTAACGTTTTAAGTATATTTTTATATTATTTAATCCTCAAATATCTGCCTCGTTCGTAATGTCCTGTTATTCTGACTGTTTGGCGGAGGATAATTTTTTTCAACGTTCCAGAGTTAAAACAGAGTTTGAAATTTTCTTTCAACGCTCTTATAATTTTCAATAAATATACAGAGGAATTGTTCTTAAGTAATGTCTTATTTTGCTCTGACTATGCCTTCAAAAGTTATTGCCCTTTGATTCGTTGTGAATCTATATTGTCTAATTGTGTCTAGCAATGTCCTACTCACTAGACGACGCAGTCTACCGATTACGAACCCGCCTTTTATTCAGTTGTAGACTCCGCTTTCTGTATTGATGTCCCAAAAAGAGATTGACGATTCAAAGATTTAAGGAAAGATTTAAAAGATTATACAATGAAGAATTGTTTAGATATCATTACAATAAGATATTTGCAATAGGGTTTTGGGAAAGCCTTTCATTTATATCATACAGTAATTCGGATGAACGAAACGGTGACCTAGTTTTACAATGATCAAAGTGTATGTCTTAAGCACGAATTTGATAAAAAATGTTACTTAAAAGGTGATCTAGTGATATTTCCATTTTACTTAACTTTTGATTGGAAAAGCGATTTCGCAATCGCTCCTGTGCTTTGGTTTAAAAGTATAATCATAATTGTATATATATTTAGCTAAAATTATTTGAATTTTGAGTTAGCTCTTTAATTAATTTTCTATAAAATATAACATATAAAGCAACTAGCAATCAGTTACTACTGTAAAACTTGATTTCATCATACTCGGTTATAACATACACTCGGCTACAACGTACCAATTTTCAGTGCCCGTTTTTCATCCTCATATATTCTTTATAAAATCAGCTCGCTTCTGACATACCCGGATATAGCATACACTCGGTTATAAAATACCAATTTTTTAGTCCCATCATACTTTTACATCCTGTATATTACATACACTCGGCTACAACATACCATTTTCCTGTCTCGTTTTTCATCCTCATATATTTTATATTAAATCAGCTCGGTTATGACATACTCGGATATAGCACACACTAGGTTATAACATACCAATTGTTTGGTCCCAACATACTTTTACATTCTGTATAACATACTTTTGGCGCGAAAAGCCGTCAGTATTAAGCAGCCACGGCCCAATGAATTTGGAAATTAACAGCGTAAACCAAACTGTATATTATATACTATATTCAGCGAAACGTGTAAAACACCCTGTTGAGTCTTCAAACAGACTAAATCAATAACCAAAGTGTAATACACGTGATGTTATACTTCCGATTTACATATTATATTTCACACTTAAATATACCTTCTTTGAAGAATTATAGATAATAAGCTACATAAACACTTAATCCGTTTATACTCAATTTGTTTTAACTAAGCGTTGAAAAGATTGTCTACAGTTTGATATTAAGCATTTACAATTAATTTCAATACATGCACTAAAGATATTTTGTATACGATGATGAAATAAGTTTGTGAGCATAACTTGTTCATAAATTGCTTTGTTCACGATAATTCAAGAAAATAAACGGGATACAGCTTTTAGCCTCTCCGTTAACAAAATGGCGACAGTGTCGGAGAGTTTCGTAACCGCCTCATGATCGAATCTGTCATCAAATTATTAGGACATGTTGCAATTTAAAGCTTTATTTAAGATGTTTAAACCATATAGTATTGATATACCCAATGTTAATGTGTTATTATTATATAGGAATGTCACTTAACACAGTTCTGTCGATAAATTGATTTTTTATTCATTTTATTGATAATTCATCATATTGATATCAAATTGATTATTTACATACATGTATGTAACAAGAAAACTGGCTTCAAAACGGATGTGAAAAAAACGTATTCTAGTATGCTATAAAATAGTTATTATTTAGTTCGTATAAAAAATACTTGGTATGTTATAAGGATATAACACACCTTGGTTATAACAAACAATTTTCTATGGCCCAGCGAGTATGTTATATCTGAGTTTTATTGTACGTAAAAACTGTTTTATCCTTACCAGACATGTCTTTAATGATTACTATATTTATACATATTGTAAAGACCTTGACGAAACTAGGGTATTTTTATATCATCTACTTTGTCGGTGAAGGATAGTTACTTATACGCTATAATGAACGTATCACATGTTACTATTAAATATACAATAGAATGTGAAACTGAAACTTAAAACTGATTTGTCATACATGTACAAACATTTTCATCTTTATGTAACTTTAAGATATACGTACTGTAATTAAGAAGCCAGTGAAGGGAAGTGGTTTGATTGACTGCTTACAGCAGGTGTCCGCTGAAACCAGGTTTTGATAAAAATGATATGAATAGTCCAATCTGGCATTACTGAATGATATATACAAGTTCATAGCTAAATTTAAAATGAAACTTTTTCATTTGATTAAACGCCTGATTATATATATTTTATATTCAATTGAGTTGTACAAAATGATAACAATAATAGATAAGTAAAACCCCTCCACCATAAATATATACAATTTTACAAAACTTAGTAAAACTTATCACAGATGATGGTATATAGTGTGTTTTGTGTGTATTTTTGTATTATATTTGTTTTTTATTGAGTTTTATATTTCATTTGTTCTTATTTATGTGATTATGAATTGATTACTGTTAGCTGAAATCGTTCTGAACATTGTTACATAACGCCACTGTTAACCAGACATTTCCCTAAAGGTGTCGAAACATCACCTTAAAAAGGGCCTTTAATACATCCCCAAAGATGTCCAAACATCACCTTTAATGGGACCCATCATTTTATGCAGAAATGCATCAATGTATGCAATGACAGAGAGCAAGACAATCCTCATTCTCACATATAAAGAGTATGTAATATAGTTTGTATATAACATACTTAGTATGTTATAAAGATATAACATGCCTCGGTTATAACATACCTTTTTTCAGTGACCCAGTGAGTATGTTATATACGAGTTTGTACGTAAAAAAATGTTTTATTCTTACCAGACATGTTTTTAACATTAATTCCAAACGGGTCCTTAGTAAATTTATACGTTTTGAAATAGTTGGCGTGCGTCTAACTTTGATGTTCATTGTCGATACCCAGTCACATGCACATACATTGCAATATGTGTTATCAATATGACCGATTAGACAGACTCAAGTTTATGCGACAAAATGGTTCAAAAGGTAATACCATACTCTAATGATAGGACACAATACAATTATAATCGATAGTTTTCATTGTTTCTTGTATTCATTTTATGAAGCATTATAAATACAGTGTTATGAGTACAAATTCAACAAAAGTCAAATATGTCCTTTTTTCGTATATATTTCATTACTGTCATGCACATGGCCGGGAAACTTGCTTTTTTATCTGAGATTTGTCTTTACTTTTGGTACTTTAAGTGATGAATAAACATGGGAGTATAGCTTGTTTAGAGAGTTTTGATAATTTATCAAGCAATACATGTACTAGTTTAATGATGGCCTCAGGTGGGAAATGCGTTTAGTCACAGTGTTGTTTTTTTATTATGCCAACGTTGGTGGGTCAGGACATGGCAGCGCCTTTTCTATGAAACAATACGAGAAATATTAATTACTACGAAAAGGATTCATCACAACACATCATAATGTTATAAAAACTTATCAATAATAAATTTTTAAGCAAGAACTACACGAGTGAGGACATGTCAATGATCTTTGAGAATGAAAACCATACATTTTGTCTCCTGATATCAGACAATATTTTCTTAGAATAATTGTTTTGTGTATTTCTTTGTCTGAATCAGTCGTATATGTATGGAAAGTGTTTTGTTTCAATTTTCATCTGCGCATAATTGTCGATTTTTAATGTATTGTATCTCCTTCCTGTCTGATGTTATATCCAGTACCCGTTTTATATCCTGTAACCGTGTTATGTCCTGTAACCTTGTTATGTCCCGTAACCGCGTTATGTCCTGTAACCGTGTTATGTCCTGTAACCGTGTTATATCGTGTAATCGTGTTATGTCCTGTAACCGTGTTATGTCCTGTAACCGTATTATATCCTGTAACCGTGTTATGTCCTGTAACCGTGTTATATCATGTAACCGTGTTATATCATGTAACCGTGTTATATCCTGTAACCGTATTATGTCCTGTAACCGTGTTATATCGTGTAACCGTGTTATTTCCTGTAACCGTGTTATATCCTGTAACCGTGTTATATCGTGTAACCGTGTTATATCCTGTAACTGTCTTATGTCCTGTAACCGTGTTATATACTGTAACCGTGTTATATCCTGTAACCGTGTTATTTCCTGTAACCGTGTTATATCCTGTAACCGTGTTATGTCCTATAACCGTGTTATATCCTGTAACCGTGTTATATCCTGTTACCGTGTTATGTCCTGTAACCGTGTTATATCGTGTAACCCTGTTATTTCCTGTAACCGTGTTATATCGTGTAACCGTGTTATGTCCTGTAACCGTGTTATATCCTGTAACCGTGTTATGTCCTGTAACCGTGTTATATCGTGTAACCGTGTTATTTCCTGTAACCGTGTTATATCGTGTAACCGTGTTATATCCTGTAACCGTCTTATATCCTGTAACCATGTTATATCCTGTAACCGTGTTATGTCCTGTAACCGTGTTATATCCTGTAACCGTGTTATATCCTGTAACCGTGTTATGTTCTGTAACCATGTTATGTCCTATAACCGTGTTATTTCCTGTAACCGTGTTATATCCTGTTACCGTATTATGTCCTGTAACCGTGTTATATCCTGTAACCGTGTTATATCCTGATACCGTATTATGTCCTGTAACCGTGTTATTTCGTGTAACCGTGTTATATCGTGTAACCGTGTTATGTCCTGTAACCGTGTTATGTCCTGTAACCGTGTTATGTCCTGTAACCAGACTTAAACAAGTCTACAATTAAAATTTATGTACCGGTAGTTTGATCATTGTTAAATTTAGAAATTTAAATTATTAATTCTAACTAGTAAGTATATTGGCAAAACGTTTTTTTCTTGCTCTATTTTCTTCTGCAAATATTGTTTTAACAGTAATTAATCATGTATGATTTTAAAACAGTCAAACAGTAGTCCTTCGGTGTCCAGGATAGTATTTTGAACTGTTGGCTACAGGTCCAACAGTTTGACTATTCCCACATCACATATGGAATAACTGTATACTAATAGCAGTAAAATGTTGGTATATCATAGTTTATCTTAAATAATATAAGTTAAAGCTCAGATCAGTATTGGTGTAATGTTCAATTACCTACTCCAGAAGACAGTTATTAACATAGGGTTCATACAGATTTTGAACACCAGGTTTTCATGAATTTTCACGATTTCTGTCAGTTATCCAAGATACAACAGAAACACATTCAGAATCCAAAACGAGAACAATCATATTTTTGATTACTCAGATTTCTTCATTATACTGCACCTGACGGTAATAATTGTTTGTTAAAGAATCATTAACTTACCCAAGCAGGATTTGGACCTAACATTAAAAGTTGCAATTAATGTTTGTATTTATGTGTTTTTTTTTAATTTTTGGATGAAATCTTATAGGCATAGAATGTTTTTTCCCCATGAACATAAAACTTTTTGCTAGGTGTTTTTTGAATTTTCAATGACTTTTCAGTGATATTCATCCACCCAATAATCAAAATTCCATGAGTTTTGCAGAAAAATATTATTTTCCACGATTTGTCCAGTTCGTAAGAACTCTGTATATAATAACATTGAGATTGCTATGCTATCTGATAAAAACGAGTAAGTAATTGTATACCAATAATATGAACATTAGAACAGTATCAAATGTATTCATAAAAGATCTAGGTTGACAAAGTAAAAAAATATGATTATGTAAAACAATTAATAATGTAATGAACCATTATAATTATTTCCAGATTTTTTAGCAGTCATAATACATAGTTTTAAGTTAAGGTGGGTCGGTACCTTACTCGGAGAGGAAAACGAAAAAAATATTATGTTCACCGATTATGATAAAAGTTGGCAGGCAGATACCTTTATGCCCCTTGTTTGTTTTTCTGGTAACCTTAGCGACGTTGTCTTTTTTTACGACGTCACGGACGTCACAATGGTACGCGCTAAAAACAGGCACGCAAGTACATTAAACCCATATATTTAAAGTATTGAATGTCCGAGGACAAAGATAAGTATACCAAAATGTTTCTGAAATGTTGTTGCATACAAATATTTTGTTCCGATTATCTAAATATCACGTCAGTCGTAAAGATTGTACATTTCATCACTAAATTTAGGGTTTTCACGTCTAAAAGGTTTCACCAATTGCCGAGTTATAATGGTTATTTTCAAATTAAAGCAGAACGGTGGTCAAATTCTTATCGCGATTTTTGAAATCTACGCACTTTTTGTGTCATTTTAATGAAATAAAAAAGGAAAGTGAACATTCTCAGTTTTTCACAATGTCGCTTTCAAAGTAAAATAACCTTCAAAACAACGACGTTAACATTACGTTGCGCTGACGTTGTGATTTAAGGTTATGTATGTAATTTTCTTGTAAATTCAATTTTGTAGTTTCTTTCCAGTTCTTAATTAATTTCTTGTGACATTCAGCATCGGACCTGTTCAAAATTAATTTAACATAAGTCAATCAAAATCCGCTTCTACTTATTTTTACAACAAATGCTTTAATCACAACGTCAGCGTAACGTTATATTAACATCGTTGTAATGAAGGTAATTTTACTTTAAAAGCGATAATGTGAAAAACTGAGAACGTTCACTTTCCTTTTTTATTTCATTAAAATGACACAAGAAGTAGAATATATTTATTTTATTTATTTATTTATTGGATTTAACGCCGTATCAACACAATTTTAGGTCATTTCACGGCGTCCAGCGCACCTAACCTAGCTTTCCTGGACCATTGTCTATAACCAGTACTCACCTACCCTTCCACAAGGCCGGAAACTTCTCCGTATTATCTAATCAATGGAGGAAAATTGACATTATTGTCAAATTTTCATGGAAGGGTATAACCTTCCCGGGTGGGATTCGAACCCGCACCCCCTCAGGCACGAGTATCCAAATCCCGGCGCGCTACCAACTGCGCTATCGACCCGGGTACAAAAAGTAGAAAACCCTAGACGTGAAAACCCTAAATTCAGTGATGAAATTACAATCTTTACGACTGACGTGATATATGGATAATCGGAACTAAATGATTGTATGCAACAATATTTCAGAAACATTTCGGTATAATAAACATTGACCTCGGACATTCAATATCTCAAATACGTGGGTTTAATGTACTTGCATGCCTATTTTTAGCGTGAACCATTGTGACGTCCATGACGTCGTGAAAAAAAAGACAACGTCGCTAAGGTTACCAGAAAAACAAACAAGAAGCATGAAGGTATCTGCCTGCCAAATTTTATTATAATCGGTTAACAAAATATTTTTTTTTCGTTTTTCCCTCCGAGTAAGGTACCGACCCACCTTAATGATTGTATATAGACAAAATAAGACAGTGAAAAAACATGAATACATAGAAGCTACCAACAGGTTAATATAATATCATTAGCTCACGAGTGAAATACACATTCTATGAACAGAAGGTGAAGATATCACCTCTATACTAAGACGCACAACGCGTCCCAGTATTCGGCGTTTGGTACGCAAAAGAATATAGTGTGGCGCATGAAGACAAAATCGTTGGATTTGTTCATTTATTGACAAAATTAGTTTTAAACTGTAAAATAAATGATCACTTATAACTACACGAATATAAATCCATAGATACAACAAATGTACTAAGTATTTTAAGCCTCTAAAGGTATAGATGCATAGTTAAACCGTGTACATTTGTGCTCGACTTTCGATTTCAAATGTCTGTGTAAAGAACGACAGATGTAAACACGTTATGATGGTGGTTTAACTACCGGTTAAAAAGTTTAATTAAATGGGGATTGTTGGTTGGATTGTTAATTTTCATTGATTTGACACAAAATACATACTCTATTTGTTCAGTATACTTGAAGGGGGAAATTATTAGAATGTAAACATTACCACCTTTCAGGTAAATAAACAGTTTTACCCATGATGCTCGGCGTCCCCGTACAGAGGTCAGTTAGACAGTTTGTGTACAAAACGGTGAAAAACATAGATCTTACACCAACATAAACACATTTTCTGTTATTATATTCTTCACACTAGCCACTGGAAAGCATATGATAAAACAGTTAATGACTCGTGTTTACTTAATGACACAACAAGTTTTTCTGAAATACTATTTCTTTTTTCTGCAGCCGAAGCTAACATGTTGGTAGCTTCTATGCATTGGTACATTTTTTTGATGTTTTCTTTTGGAGAACATCAATAACTTCATTATATTTTTATTATTTTTATTATTAAATATAATATCCTTTCTGGAGAAATCTAACTAATATTTTATGTTAAATAATGAAATACATAAATATAATGAATACATGTATGATTAGTATTTTTTCCATTAATGATCAGGATTCACACTGCCAACGAGATGACAGCACTGCAATATTTAGAAATACAATAAAACGAATTTGACAACAAAGACGTTTTCTTTATAATAGTATGGAGTTGTTACCTATGTTGTTTTTTTTGCGCTTTAAAAGGATACCATATTGTTCACTAAAAGTGATAAAACGCTGTAAATTAAATGATATATAAATTTCTCATACATAAATTCTAAAGATTGATTGGAATACTAAAGGACCAGTATAATTACTTGCAGCTTGACAATATGAAAATAAGAGTGAAAGTGTTGGTATAAATATACCCAATTATGTAAAATTATTTACTCAATGAACAACAGTAAAAAATCACTGATTAAACAGATTAATACAGTTAACGGTTATTAGAAGCATTGTTCCAGTGGTAGGATACGCGCTTAGGGATCAAGAGGTCCTGGGTTCGATCCCTACTACCTGGGTTCCTTGAGCAAACAAATTACCTAAAATTGTTCAACTCCTCCCAGGTGTAAATGGGTACTGTGAGGGATCGACTGTCTGAGGGTGTATTCAATGATCAGTAGTTATTGTACAATATTGTAAAGTCGGCTGAACATGTATATGGAAGCAGACTTTTAATCAATTTTTAACTTTTAACTTTTAAGACATAGTGAATGATCTGTGATTCATAGAATCCTAACATTGCATCGTTTGATGTTAAATAACAGCCAGGAAAAAAAGTGAATGAATATCAATGATCAATTATTTCAACAAGACATACAACATGTACATTATTTAATGTCATGTATGGGGTATAGTGTTTGTCTTTATTCAATACTTGCATATGACTCCATTTTACATTCATTTATACACTCAGATATTATTCCAACCCTTTGATGATGACAGTAATGCTGTAGGTTTGACGCATGGATCGCCAGCCTTTATCTCCTTCATTATTTCAAAATATTACCACTTCTTCCGACTTCTGCCATTTTTGGCATTAGAATCTTTATTAACCTTGTATCTAAATATCAATGAAAATGAGCAAAACAAATTATTGACAATAAGAGTTATGCTATTTCCCATCTTAACTTCACTTCAGTAAAAATTATTGAATATTTCTGGTTACCATTTCACAAAATATCTCATCTGCGATTAAAATATTGAATTTGTATAATTAGTTTCAGACAATATTTACATGGATGTGCAATAATTTTTGTCCTTCTCTTTGATATAGAGGATATTCGTCAACTTTGGTGTAAGATCGATTTTTATTTCACCGAGTGAGCTCAGAAAACATATTTTCACGAGTGGCATAGCCACGAGTAAAAATGTTACTTTCTGAGTTCATGAGTTGAAATAAAAATCATCTTACACCAAAGTTGACGAATATTCTGTTTCTTTCATGCTTAGTTTTGCGTTTTATTTGATGTATTTTACACTAATTATAACGTGACGTCATTTCTACTCCAAGATGACGTCATTTATCATCTAATATGACGTCATGAACGATGAAAATATAAGGTTATATTTTCACTGCGATGAAAATATAAAAATTATATTTTCATCGTTTATTTTCATCGAATAACGTGACGTGTCACCGTAAAGCATGAAAGAAATATTTTTATTCATTTATCTACATTAACAAATGTACCCTAAAGGTTCCCACAAAGATTAGAAATCAAAAATCACTTTTCCCTGACCAAGACCATTTTCCCGGACCGGTAACATAGTGAAGTTTGCACAATATTTGAGCACTAAAGTTCACGTTAGTTAATCATCAAGAGAATCTTTTTAGCTAAAACAACTAGCACTAGAACATCAATTAAAATTAATTTTCATTTAAATATGAATAATGAGTGCTTACGTAACATAAGGGTATATAAAATGACTAGGGATGTCATGATAGAATATTTTGTATCCATATATCTAAAGGCATGTTTCGGTGATATATCGAGTCAGACGAGTATAATAGAAGCTGCTAGAACTCAAGTATTTATATATACACTAAATAATGTTATGCATGATGTTTAAAGGCGTGTCAGACATCATACAATCTGTGTCTGTGACAGCCCGTTTCATTTATTCAGGTGAAAAAAGATAAATACAACACAATAATGTTAAATTAAATGCCACCTTCATTTAGTTTACAGCTTTATGAAATGTTCGATAAAAGTAGATTGTATTTATATTACTAATTGCGAATCAATATCAGATCGCTTGTCAAGAATCGGTGATATATCGATATCGCTATTTCCGACGAGAGCCCTAAAAAGACACAGAAGTATTAATGATAAATATGTAATTAATAACATCATTTCCTGTACTTTAATGACCTGAATTATTTGTCACATTGTATACCAGATACAGTGTGACCATTTCCCTTCAGCTGTTGACTGCCACACTTGGTAGCATTTGTACAAAGAATTACTTAATTTCTCTCTATGTTCCATATACAATGAAGTCAAGAATAAAACTTGTTCATGAATCCAAGATATATCTGAAATAAAATCATATGAGAAACTGTACAGAAACTTTTTATTCGGTCGGTCTTAGAAATTTGGATTAAAATTAGCAAGCAAGTCGGGTCAGAAAGTAATGAATTTTACTAGCCCAAAATATAAGCCCTCATCAAACTGTAGTTTTGACTCCATGACTCTTTGTTTGGTTCCTGAAAAAACAACAAATATGTTGGTAAGTGAAATACATAATGATACAGAAATCACAGAACACTGCTATTTTCTATACATTAAGCATACTGGACAGCATGTTATTGCGCATTAATTATGCTCAAAAAAGGCAAATGACATAAGCAGCCTGTCCAATGCATAGAGATGCACATTGTCTTGTAAATACAGGGAATAAATTTCTTTTTGAAAAATGAGGTGTACAAGCAAGTTGGGCTGGGAAAATAGATTTTTACAAGCCCATTGAAAAATTACTATTTTATTGCAGTCGGGTTAGTGCGAATTTTGATCACTGTTTTTTAGGAATAGATTAGTACTAAAAAGAGAATTGTACTCGAAGGAAGCGCTGTGCTTTTAAAATCGGATGAGCAGTATTATGTGTATGAAGTGCACATATTCTCTGAACAATTGTCTTCACTTTGAATTTCTTTATTAACATTACTGAATTGGTTTCCAGGTACTGAAATCATGTAATACATCGTAATTAAATCATTAACAAAGGGATTTCCAGTGTTTAAGAGAAATATTTTTTATGGAATTAGGTTGAAGTGGATTTTAAAAGAGCTGCCATGTACATGTTCAGATTTTTTTAGATAAACATTATAAATTTATTCTACACAGCAGCTAAAATGTATGGTGTCTATCTCATCACATATGAATTATAACTCATTAATAAGAAGGTAAGTTAGTAAGTGTTGAAAACTGATTTTCATTATTTCATGGTTTAATGAATATTACATAAATCGAGGACAACAAACTGTTTCAAATGAACAACCAAAAATTGAGTAAATGATTTTAGATAGTTCTCTTGGGCAGATTTTTTTCTGATGCAATATAACATCAGTTATTTTGCCATTTCAGTGTACTTTTCAGTGAAAATCGCATTATCGACCTTTTTCTTTTTTCATTCAATAAAATGAACCAATTAAGCATTAAGAAATTGTGGTACTTTACCAGCCACCTTCAAAATGGTCAAATCATACTGAAACTTACTATTATAACCAGAAGTTGAGTACATGGTCTGCACCATGTTGGCTGGCATTTCAACCGTGGTTTCTACACCATCAATGCTTAAATTCACAAAATACTTAAAGAAATCAGAAGAGTTTAGTTATTGATATATATACAAAGACAAGGTTATACTAAATAATCTATTACTTAGATGTATAAATTTATATCATAGTTATTTATCACAATTCACCTGGCTGGAGACCCAATGTAATACATGTATTGAAGTCTAGCATACACTCCTAAATGTAACGGCCTTTGTTTGTTTGTTTGTTCGGGTTTTACGGCGCACCAACACAGAAAGGTCATATCGCGTCGAATGTAACGGTCTACCAGGCAGGTAAAGACATACGTTCCGTCTGTGTAACATAATTACTTAAAAATCCTAATACAATTAACTAAGTTTATTAATTCAACATATGTTACAAGCACCCAACACCCAGCCAAGTAGCATTCCCATGCAATGTTATTCACTACTGAGAGTACATGTAAAACTGTCCTGTCTAACTGGTGAAACTAAACTCTTGAACTACCAACATAGATAATTGTTACCATGTTATATTAACCTATATCAGCTTGATCAACGACCCTTTACTTGGCTTGACTATTGGTAAAGGAGTAGTGTATATATCTAGTTCGTTAAATATAATGATATATCACAGTCTGCCTTATTCGACACGACGATGCATTTTCTTTATCATTTTGACATTTCTCATAATTTCTTATAACTTCGGTCCATCAAAAAAAATCTCGAAGTTGGGTTCATGATTTGAACTAAGTCTGCATGAATAAAATATTGCTGGTCTGAATGATGCCAATGAAATTACAAAGTTGTCTTTTTTGGTTCCATACAACAAATAAAGCTTCCTCATAGGAATCAATATCGGATAGGTGTGTGCTAAATTTGTTTGATTTCGATCGTAAAATAAGTAAACGCAAGAGTAATCAAAGTTGTTTCTACTGCAAAATTAAGTTGCAGTGGCGGATTCCGGATTTTTTTAGAGGGATCCGAACTTTTTCTAGGGGGGGGGGGTTCAAATTTTCGAACCACATTATACACAATTTGCAGAATGAAGCAACATAATAATAATACAAACTACATTACCATTAAATCTATGATAAGAATTGAGTCTACATAAAAATGACTTGAATTCAAGAAAAACACTAATGCCGGACAGGTACATTTTGTCAATCCTAGGATGGCATTTGTATTATATATATCTATATTCTATTTACAAAAGATTTATGATAAAGCATCAATTTTCCTTAAATATATAAACATTACAGAACAAATAGTACGTGTTTTGCTATATAGTCTGCTAGCTAACGAAAATAATACTCAAAATGAGTCAAAAACATATTACATCAACTTTTCTATAGTTTTAAACCTTTATCAAAAACAATACCATATTATGCAATAATATTTCAATTATTGAGACAATTATAACGCTCGGTTCAATCACAATAATAATAATAAAACATTTATCTTGTAAAAAGATTACTCACTTGGACGCCATCTTGCTTTGCTAGACGAGTTACCTCACAGTTGCGTTCGCTGTTAATTGTAGCGCTCGCGGCGAACAAAGCGTTGTGTAACATTAACTCGCTAATAGCGAACATAAGAAAACGTTCTCGTTAAGGAACGCACGATGCAAATAGGAGTACTGGATTAAACAATAGTAACTAATTTATTTATTGTGAGTTGAAAACAAGACTGCTGAATATTGACCGATATAGTTAACTATGAGACTATTTCTTCACGCGTAGGTTTTAACCTAACTTTATATAGCTGCGCCAAATCTGATTGCACATGAGCGAATGTAATCGTCCGCGACATTTTAGTGATACGTTTTAAGGAGATATGGATATAGGCCGTGAGCCAGATACACTTTTGCTCCCCCCAGGGGGAATTTTCAAGACCTATATTTTTTTATTCCCCTATCTGTCCTGAGTACAACAGTACAAAGTTTGCAAGTTTCCAGTGGGGCATTGCTGAGAAAATCAACTTTTAATTGTATAGGTAAATAGCAATTTTTGTTCCATTTTTATCGATTTACTTTTGCAAAAACCATTAAAACATGTTTGCAACACCAAGTTCTCATTATATTGTTTGTCAATTAAAACGAAAATGTGTCTTTTGTGTTTTATAAAGGAAATTGCTGTTGATACTGATCTCATAAGTACCCCAAAATGTAACATACGTTACTGTGCCTTTGCGCGCAGACTATGAAACATAGCCACATAAAGTAGTCATAATACACTTGCTTTTTAAGATATACAATGTTGCTGTATGTAAGAATAAGATTTTTATCTTGCTCCTCAGAAATATTAACTTACACACAGCTCTTAAACTTTGTCGCCAAGAGTGTTGAAACACATTTTTTTTTCAAATTGGAAAAGGTATTATAATTGTAAAATATTTTAAAACATAAGATCAGATATGAATATATATGAAATAAAATGATTGCCATTAAGTATTCAATGACATTTCATTAAATTTCACATTTTACCAAAATTTTCGGGTAGACATTAAAAAATGAAACATACGTGACCATGGTTTTTCAACTAATGTTAAATATCTTAGTTGAATTCACGTTTACTAATTAGTCTCTCTAATGAACTCTTCATTTTATGATTACTACTTTTGCCATTCCTCAGGATCGTCTAGAGATAATGCTGTCTAAAGTATCAAATGTAACATACGTGATGTAACATACGTTACCGTTAAAATGATATACCGATCTTACAATGCGGCGAAGGGTTAAACGATGACATATTGAAAATTGGTTTACACCAAAATGTTATCCACAAGAAATAAAGTCGTTATTATCTCATTGAAAAATATATGACATCTTCAACCAGACTGAAAAAAAACAACATGAAACTGTATGCGTCTCAATGGCTTTGATAAATCAAACTATGAAGATTTTTTAACCATTGCATGCAATGTAAGCATAGAATCCTTCATAGCAATACTCAAATCGATATTTTTGCAATTCATTTGTTACTTCAATTCTTACTAGATGTAACCAAATCTCAAATGTAACCAAAGCGTCCTTTGTTCGCTTCTTATTTAATAAAACATGGTTTTATACATTGAAACATACGTTACGTTTGGTAAGGTATGTTTCATATGAAATGTATCCTAATTGATGCTTGTTTGCTTGTTTTACAATGTTTCGCTTTTTTGGAAACTTGAAACGTTTGTGTTCTGAATGTTTCTTTTATATCATGTCTTTGAGTGTAAAGGAACACAACATGTCTGTTGAATTTAACAGCAGCGAAATAATGTAGTTGGACTTTTATAAACACACGTTACCACAGGTTGTTGTAATTCCTGACAACACAAACAGCATAATTTATATCGGAATTTATTTTTTTGTCGTAGATGAACTATAATACGTCGCGGAAGACTTTGTTGCAGAAATATTTAAGGGAACATGGTACATAAGCATGGTACAACAAATCGATAATGATAAGCAAACACATCGTTCATGCAACAACGCCGATCTCTTATCCAATGGCAAACCCTTGAGGATGTAATTTTGGGTGACAAATGACTTTTTATATGAAATAAGTGTGCCAGTACCTCATGGAATATCTAGGAGAACGTTTTGATTTTTACTTCAAAGTGAATTACTATATGAACTTTGAACACAATTGATCTGTTATGCTTTTCTGAGACTAATTCGTAACCTTTTTAACTCTTAATTTTAACATGTTTTCACTTAATTTTGAAGGCAATCCTTATTGATATAATTAACAGTATTTAGATATGACATAGTACATAGAAAATAGTTTGTGCTACCATTAAATATTTTAAACTGTTGTACTGGGTGTGACTGATAAAATTGGGATGTGATAGTTTAAACAGTGTTGTTGTAACATACGTTACTACCTATTTATTTCTTTAGGCATTCATAATTATGAACTTTTCAGTGAGTTAAGTATATAAACTTTTAAAATGTATTCATTGATTTTGACTGTTCACGGCTATGGTACTTAAGTTTCTTTCGATTTTTCCAAGTTTAAAAGTCATTGTATCAAGGTTTATAAATGTATTTCTGTAATTTTCCATAAGTTGATCTAAAATTGAAGTCATATTTGAGCGAAGGGGCGTTCTGAATTTATCATTTTGTGGTATGTATTTCCAGTATCAACCCTTTGCTTTCCTAAAGTGCTTAAATCATAGACAAACATACAAATACAGACAAAAAAATAAAGTTTTATTAGTGTGGTCCGTATAGAAACATACGTTACCATAGAAAATAGGTGCTTGTATTCAAATATGTGTAAAATGTATTTAGTCTGACTAACGAATGACCCTTCCTGTAAATACTTTATTCATTTGTCCATCTTGTATAACTTTTATTAATAACTGAAAGTTATCATTAAAATCAAAAAATCAAAATATGTCTAGTGGAGATTTCCTATATGGCTGACATAAGAGAACAGAGAAACGATGCATTTGATTTGTTTCTATTTTTAATCTTGCCAAAACGAAAGTACTCTACCTGTCACGTGACTCTCCTGAAATAGCAAGAAATAAGGGACGCCAATCTGTCTGTTATATTTATTGTTTAGAAAAAACGACATTTTCAAAACTAAACTATGAACGTAATAGGAAAAAGCACCATTTTTCAGTGTTGAAAAGAGGTATGAAAAGAGTCCCTCAAAATCCCTGACTCTTCACATATTGGTGTTAAGAAATCACCGTACTGCTTACTATCGGAAATGCACAGGAATGACGTTACAGGGTAACCCAAAATCCAAATCCTTGTCAAAAACAAAACGGCTTCGTAATTAAGATGCGTCGATATAAAGTACCGGAGGACAGTAATAAGAACTTTTTGGCATAGAAAATGGCCATAGGGGGTCATGAAGTTAAAAGTCCCAGAACTCTGTAAAGCCCCAACAGAACTTTTCAAACTTTTATAAGTGACTTGCAACTACCATGTGGGTTTAATAATCATACCATAGATAATTACTCCCAGGAGGAGCGATGTCATATACTGGCTTTAAAAGCACTTATGGCTTTTACCGGAAAATGAGAATGAGCGATATTTCAAAGTCCCATAACTCTGTAAAGCCCCAACAGAACTTTGCAAACTTTTTATCAGTGAATTGTTACTTTCATGTGAGTTTAAAAAATATACCATAGATTACTCCCAGGAAGGAGCAATGTCTTAAACTTGCTTTAAAACACTTATGGTTTAAACGGAAAATGAGAATGGGCGATATTTCAAAGTCACATAACTCTGTAAGGCCTAAACAGAACTTTATAAACTTTTATCAATAAATGCCTACCACTAAATGGGTTAAGAAAATCATACACTTGAAAATTCCTCATGTGGGGAGCAATGTCATATACTGACTCAAGGTCTATTATAGATTTGACCAGAAAATGAGAATGGGCCATATTTCAAAGTCCCATAACTCTGTAAAGCCCCAACACAACTTTCTTATTTTTAATCAGTGAATGCTTAACATTATATGGGTTAAGAAAATCATACCCTTGAAAATTCCCCGTGTGGGGAGCAATGTCATATACTGGCTCAATGTCTATTATGGATTTGACTAGAAAATGAGAATGAGCGATATTTCAAAGTCCCATAACTCTGTATTGCCCCAACAGAACTTTGTTAACTTTTATCAGTGAATGCCTACCACTAAATTGGTTAAGAAAATCATACCCTTGAAAATTCCCTATGTGGGGAGCAATGTCATATACTGGCTCAAAGATATGATGGTTTTGATTGGAAAATGAGAATGGGCGATATTTCAAAGTCCCATAACTCTGTAAAGCCCCAACAGATCTTTGTAAACTTTAATCAGTGAATGCCTACCATTATATGGGTTAAGAAAATCATACCCTTGAAGATTCCCCGTGTGGGGAGCAATGTCATATACTGGCTCAAGGTCTGTTATGGATTTGACCAGAAAATGAGATTGGGTGATATTTCACAGTCCCATAACTCTGTAAAGCCCCAACAGAACTTTGCAAACTTTCATCAGTGAATGCCTACCACCATATGGGTTAAGAAAATCATACCCTTGAAAATTCCCCCTGGGGGGGGAGCAATGTCATATACTGGCTCAAGGTCTAATATATATACCTGGGTCACACTCAATGCTGCTGAAATCTATTATTTGTTCAATAAATATTTAACATAAGTCAAGTTTATTAGGAAGTAGTGAGCACGCCACTTTATACCATAATAACGGCGAAATAGTAAAAACAATGGAAGAAAAGTCAATCTAAATTGTGTGACTGTTATGATATTTTTACTAATAATTATCACAAAATGTCACTTGGTGATGTCATAGTATTTTGTATAAGTATGAAAGATATGTGTTAATCAATAATATATCAATAGACCTGTCATATGAGGATTCATTATGATGTTTTATTTATGTAATAAAACAACAATAATGACAATTACATAACTCATATAGGTTTATGAACTCCAATGCTTTTGTGTTTATGAATAATCTTCAAAAGATATTCTCTAAGAGAAAACAACAATGGAATTTGGAACTACTTGTATAATAATTTTATTCATATATTTTCTAACAGAACCCACAAAAAATGTAAACAATTGGCGTTTCTTGCTTTTTCCTCGGAAGCACATACCAATGATGCTGCAAGTTGGCACGTGGCTGCAGGTGTAATGTCTTGACAAGGAGCTGAATTACCAACAGAAACAATGAATTAAATTGTATGTCAATGGTATTTGTTCTTATATATACAGGGAAAACTTTTAAATTGAAATTCACTCTTAATTCTTAAGAAGCGGTCTCATATTTTAGGCATGGTCTCTAATTGCCCGTGTAGGCGTGGCTTTTACTAAATGTTTGTGGGCGTGGTTTCGTTACATGCTTGTAGGCGTGGTCTCATAACATGCTTGTAGGCGTAGTCTTTTGGATCGCTTGATTACTTGGTTTTTTAACATGCTTGAGGGATTAGTCTTATTATTATGACATTTTTGTGGGCGTGGTGTCATAACATGCTTATAATAGGCGTGTTCTCTAAACATGCTTGTTGGTTTGGATTTTTAACATGCTTGTAGGCGTGGTCTCATAACACGATATCAGTCTTGGTATCATAACATGTTCGTATGCTTTGTATGTAAATCATCTGCATTCTTAAATGGAATTTGTAAAGGCGTGGCTACTCAAACGACACTGAAGATTGGTCTAACTCGGACATGCATGGCTACCATTGTGTATATAAACACCATTATCAAAAGTTTATATTAAATTTTACCTGGATTTCCGGTAGTGGCTGTAGTATGAGGAGCGTCACAGTGAACGTTACAAAGATCGTCATGGCAACAGTTCCAACAATATTCTGCACCATATAAAAGACTAATTCTCGAACAAGACTGTGCAACAAATGAAAATTCATGTGTCAAATTAGATGTCAAAGTAAACACAGTAAACATAATTTCACGAGTGATATAGCCCTGATAAAAATATTTTTTTCTGGGTACACGAATTGAAACAATTACGAACATATCTCAACATTAATTTCTTTCTTGTTACCTTTCCGTTTATACGTACATGTATTCTGCTTTGTCACATCGTTGTCACAGTTATATATTAACAATGATGACGTCACAGTTATATATTAACAATGATGACGTCACAGTTAAATATTCATACTGATGACTTCACAATTTTATATTAACAATGATGACGTCACAATTTTATATCAACAATGATGACGTCACAGTTATATATCCATAATGATGACGTCACAGATATATATTTACAGCGATGACTTCATAGTTTTATATTCACACTTGTGACGTCACAGATATATATATATATGTACAGTGATCACAAGTATAACATTTAACATTTTACTATATTCTAAAAGATAGATTATTACGTAACTTTCAAGTCTATTCAACAAATATTTATTATACTAACCGATTATATCAATATTTGATATAAGTGGTGGCATTACGAAAAAAAATTTGGAGGTCATGAATTGATTATAACTTGATAGTCAACACTGTGATTGTTTAATTTTCCACCAAAAACCTTTCTAGGTATTTCCTTGTGCAAGACAATATATATACTCCTCACATTCCTATTACCGGACGTTTTTTTACATTTTCAGTGATTACTTTTTTGTTTTTACATGTATTAATTGAAAATTTGACATAATATAATTTGGTCACCGCTCAGTACATTTATATATCAAGAAAAAGTAATACCCACGTTTCTTGCTTCAAAATCGGTCTTAATCTCGAAAGGAAATCGTCCGTAAAATACGGACGAGCGACATATAAACCGGACGTTTGTGTCGGCGGGAATTGGATTCAAATTCCTTGTTAAATAAACACAATACACTTAAAATTATCTATCAAATCGATAAAGTAACAATATATCGCTAAAAACAATCATCACTTACTTTGAAATCTAACATTTTTCTCCTCTTACCCAATAGCGGTAAATGTACATGATAATAAATCAGATATGTTTATGACATCATCATGACGCAGATAAGTCAAATAATTAAGTACAGGACAGATTAAATGTTAAGAGACAGGGATTTAAACCAGATGTATTCAGTAAATGTAAATCTATACGGCTAACTTAATACAATTTCGTTTCACGGTGTTTTATTTTTGCTCTAACATGCCTTTTAGTTGTGAGTCTTCTCATCGAAAACGGGTACGTAATTCTAATGAACTATAGATCTAGATGACATATGCAGATCTAAGTTTATGTCAAAATTAATTTAGGTTCGGCCTAAAATCAAGGTGTTAATAATAAGAAATAATCATTGGACAATCGTTTTCGTTAATTCTGATTTATTGAAGGTAAACTCCCAGTTAGACCAAATTCTAGGCCTAATGAATCCACAACACGCCTCCTTACCTTAATGACAAAAATGAAAAAAAAATCGTTTTCCAAAAATAAACCAAAATAGCCGTCAAAATAACAATTATGCGATCAGTTTACTTTTAAATGCATTTATTTTGCCATGAATTAGAATTCTTTTAAAAACGAAAACGAAATTGTTTAAGCTATTTTGATATTATGTCATGCATTTTCGCGACCCATGCTTAATCGTAACTTCACATGAAACACTTTCAAATCCACGTTTGCAAATAAAAAACTTATATATTTTACGTTTCTTTTCTCAACTTAACAAATAGTACTTAAGGAAGAGAAACATTAACATTTATGCACCCATTTTTTCGCGCACGCGCACTTAAAGTAAATCCCCCGTATGAGGGAGGTTTTCATTTTTGTTAACAACATTAGTACTGATTAAATTTCAAGCATTTTTGTGTTAACTTCACTTTGAAATTGTTGTTTTTAATGTTTTGGTAAGCAAAAGCGATACCAAAAAAATATTAATTAAATCACGAAACTTGTTTTGAAAAACAAGTACTTTTTAAGTGTCCAGTTTTTTAATCGTCCGACGAATACGTATGCAGATGGTAGCATACTAATCTCTGTACTGGGGGATAAGATAGTTGACTCTATAATAATTATTTGAAGCTTTTTAAACATGTGATATAATCGAGCTTAAATTGTTCAGTGAAAATCAACAAGACCTTTTTCAACTTTGCATTAAGACATTACCTCCTAAACCCGGATCGGCAACGAATTGGTAGCGCCCCATACAGTCCCGGATAGATAAGTGTTTGAATCCCGCCCGAAGAGGTCCGAATATGTACGAAAATTTGACTATCTTTGGCAATCATCCCCCTACAACTAAATGGCACTTTACCAAGGCAGAGAAGCATCCAGATGGACGAAGAACATGATTACCAGCTGACACCTTTAGTCCTTCAAAACAAACCTGTAGAATAAAGACCAAGGTTAACCGCATGTGGAGTATAATTTACATGACCTTTCCCTTCTTTGCATTTAAAGGGCTAAAAAATCTTCTGATTTAATGGTCAAAATTATCTTGTTATTCCCAAAAATGACAATTGGTCAATCGTTCAGTTAATTGTTCAAAATGACTCTTGGTCATACGGCCATTTTATAAGTCATATGTATTCAATATGTTCAATTGAAGTTTATCATTAAATATGGTACGATAAAAATCATCGTTGGGTGGTATGTATTACTCTAAAAATACTAAGCTTGAATTTCAAACAAATTTGATAATAAACAAAAAAGTGTATTAAGATTAATTCTGGCAAATTGATATCGAAAAGAAACGATGAAATCCGTTTAATCAAACAAATTGGACCTAATTATTTGAAGAGTATACAAGGAAAATAACTGACTAAAGTCCCTTATTTTATATATAACTCCGGTGATTGTAGAATGTGAATTTATCACAATGTGAAGGCCAGTTAGTTAAAATTCTTTCACTGAATAAATAACAGTCACTAACTGATAATTAACATTTTAAACAGTTACCTCATCACGTCCACAATGTTGTATTTTTATACAATTTTCACCTGGTGTTTGTTGGTCACATTTGAAACAGATTGGTCCTCCATCTTTTGCAAATCCTAAAAATTAGTTGAATTTACAGAAAATAATAAAAACTACTGAATTTACATAAAAGAAACAAAATTTATGGTCATGGAAAGAATCAATTAAATTTCAATGATAGAATTATACATGAATGTTTAGAAATATTCCGGAGATCAAGTGACTTAAGTTTGTCTACATTTTCGGAGATCACGTGACTAAGGTATGTTTACAATCTGGAGATCTCGTGACTAACTTTTCTTTCCATTCCGGGAGTCACGTGACGATAGTTGGTTTACATTCTTCAGATCACTTGACTAAAATTTGTTAACATTTTGGAGATCAGCTGACTCAAGATTGCTTTTATTTCGGAGGTCACGTGACTGTACATGTATACCATGACAAAGGAGAACTCATCGCTAACCTTAATCTTGACAAAGGTCAGCCTGGCACCAAGTAGAGTTACAACAACCATCACAGACGATAATATCTCTAGGGTCGTCATTTTGGTTGCCGTCAGAAACAAAGACATGTTCTTCCATGACAACGCCATCAATGACGTCATCTCTATTTTTCTTTCCAGTGGAAATACCGCTTGTACATTGCTATAAAATTAGAATGTCTACAGTATATGACGTTATATCAACGCTAAATAGGGCTATGACAATGACAATGACAATGATTTTATTTGTAATAGAAGGCCTCCAGCCCATAATACACACACATAATGTTTTACATAATATAGTGACATAATAATTACAACATGAAAATATAATACAAAAAAAGAAGATACAGTAGTATCACAAGTATACAAGTTCAATAGTTATGTATAATTGACATAATAATACACAAAATTAATCTTATTCATAGAGTTTCTAGAGTCCTTTCTCGTAATTTGAATGCCTCAAATATATATTTTGAGATAGAAAATATGATATCACTGTTTTGATTGGTCATTATAGAAATGAATAATTGATCTGTAACAGTACAGTTTAACCAGTCATCTTTGAAATAACGCTGTCATAGTTCATTGTACAAGGGGCAAACAATTAAGAAATGTATTTCATTTTCTATAGTATTTAAGTTTTGTTTATTTTGTTATTTGTTAATTGTGACGTCATTATATTACGTCATTTATATGATGTCAGCCTTAAAAGTTACACAGTGAATCACTGTATCAGAGATATAAGATTCGTTAAAATGTGTCCAAATAGTCTTTAAGTAGAGATCTTCTGATAATGTTATCTGTACACATACCAGTTGCTCCTACACTTTCAGTAAAATTCAAAGAAAAGTTACAATTTGGTGGTAACATTCTGTGAAATATGTCCTTTTGTAACTTCTTATTTAAGGTGTACCTTAGTATTTCTGCAGCCCATTTTTCTGAAAATATGACCATTTGCTGCTACTATATGACTCGAGAAACAGACCTGAAAAAATGCATTAAAACACTGTTTATTAGAAAATAAGCTTTACTTTTCATGTATGAATGATTTTTAATTCATTGTATGGGCTTAGGAAATATTTATTTTATTTAGATCAAGTGTCAAACCACGAGTGAACAATATAATATTTGTGGCTAATGAGTTATATTTAAAGATCTTACTAAAAACTGGAAGGAAATTCTGCTTCTTTTTAACATTTACTAAAATGTTTTCTTTTTTTTAATCAAGTTAACTATCGAATTTTTTAAGTTATTTACCGAAATGAGGATTTAACTATATAACATAATGGTGATTTTACTTTTTACCCAAATGGATGTTTAAAGATTCAAACCTCATGTTGTCCACATTCCTTGACCGTGTTGCAATCTAAAGCACTAGGAACATCATAACATTCCAAACAATATATTGAACTGGTTTCTACAATCATAAATAGAAGATTAGTGACGTTATATGAGGTACATGTATGTTACATCATATAAAATATTTGACGTTACATAAGGAACGGAAACATGTAAGGTATGATGTCATAATTATAATAACTAGGGACATAAGAACATTCCAAACAGTATATTGAACTGCTTTCTACAATAATAAATAAAAGGTTTTTGACGTCATAAATAGTATCTGACATCATACTAGTTTTGTGACGTCATATAAGGACTGTGACGTCATATCAAATATGCGACGTCATTTTAGGCATGGTGTCATCCAAGGAATGACGTCATATAATCACTTGGGACGTCAGAACATTCCAAACAATACATTGAACTGGTTTCTACAATCATAAAGAGAAGTATTATCGTGTACTGTCAGCTTAGTGTATAGTGTCTATTGTAACTTCTAACCATTAGTAAATTCAAAATACCAACCAGAGCAGCAATATTTTTCATGAAAAACTTAAGGCAGTTCGCTACCCAATCTGCGCATGCGCCAATTTTTGTAGTGATTTACACGGATAAACTACGTTACGTCCACTGGCACTAGAGTCCTCACATTCTTTAAAATACACGCACATATAATATTTTGTGAACAAACACAATTAAAAATCGCTCCCGTATTAATCACCGTGTACGAGTTATGACTAGATCTATACAATCATTATAATAGTCACATGGTATTGAACCATTTTGACAGTAGGTACGGTCTGACAGATTTATTTTACCTTTACCAATATATTTGGATGCAAATATCGGTCTCGTTTTGTAGATTAAACATTTCCTTACAAAACTGACTATTCAAAAACTTTATATCTTAACTGGTTATTATGAAATTAATCGTAATTTCAATACTATCACTTTGCAGCGATTGAAAGTCACTGTTCACTTCCGGTTTAATCATGACGCGTTTACCGGCGTAAACTGATTGGTTGATAAACTCCTCGAGACTTTTCCCGTACCTTGTCAATGAAACGCGCCAAATTTAAACCCAATCGGAGCGCACTGCCTAGGTAAACATTTACGTGTCCCAAGTTCTATAAATAGAATATATACGTAATCAATGATATATTCTGCGTCTGTCTACGTAATCATTAATATCCAGGGAACCAGGTTAAGTTAAACCGGAAGTCAGTAGTGACGTTGAATCGCTGCAAACTAGTGATTCTGAAATTAATATAAATTTCATGAAAACGGTATCGGGTACAAACTTGTAACTTTGCATGATGTTAGAGTAATGTTTAATCTTTAAATTGAGACCGACATTTTCTTTCAGATACAAGTCGAATTGAAGAAAAACGGTTTGGGCCATATGCACTGTAGAAAACGTTCAATACCATGTTTATTATATATGTATGTACAGAGAACTATATATAGGGACGTACGCATTATAATCATACAATATGGACTCTGGTGCCAGTGGTTACGTCGTCACCGTCTAACGTATTTCCAAGTTTGTATGCTAACTGCTAAATAGTCGACTTTTTAAATTAAGAATATACCATGTTCCCAACGTCATTTTTTGTTACAATAACATACGAAAAAATCAAATAATGTACCTTAAACGCTCACATCTGTGTGAAATTTAAATAATCTTAGTCTAGAAAAAAATCAATTTTTGACGATCGACGTATAGCATACACTTTCAACACTCTTATCAAGAGTTGTCGTTCGTAGGTCTACGTGCACTTGCTAAAACGTTACTACACATGGTCATGTTTGGAGATTGAGCGATCATGTTTTCATCAAATAAATCCGGTCACGCTAAGGGCCACGCTTGCAGGTATGTTAAATCCTTAAACATTCTATGTATTTTAAAATGCGTGTGTAATTTTGGTTGATAACATTTGTATGACTGTATTTTAAACTTCACTTATGACGCGGAAGTAGGATGACGCAATATGTAAACAATAATCAAGGTCATGGTGATTTCTTTTTGATTCACAGAATTATTAACACGTTTAATTTGAAAACATTGGTGAGTGGTGACGTAGATATTTTGATAAATTTATACGCTGACATGTGCTATTCGGAGTGGATGATTAGAATTCGGAGGCAACTTGTCTAGACAACACGTCGCCAAAATCGTAGATCTACAAAATGCGTTGAACAAATGCATTGATGTTTAGTTTTATTTTAGAGTCTATTCATGGAGACATTATTATTTTATTTTTCAGATTGTTTTTATAGAGTTTGATCATTCTGTTTGACTTGATGTAGATGTAAGAAAATAAGTTTGCTGTAACTCAATTCACAACAATAAAAGGTTTGTTTACATTTCATATCCCACCCACCATCTATGTGCTAAAGCTGGTCAGGGGCAGCTCAATATTTTTGATTGGGGGGGAGAGATTTTTGATTTCCTTACCAACTATGTAATTTTTAGCATTATTGTTTGTAGGTGTTTATTTTAATGGATGGGCAGTGCACCATTTTGTTAACATCAGCTGGTCTATTTATAACTTGTAAAAAGAGAAACTGACTGATATTTGCTTGAGAAGACAACATAGCACAAAAACCATGATTTTTATCAGTAATGACAGATGTATAATAAAACATTTGTCTTCTTTTATATATTAGATCAAGAAGTTAAAATATCTTAAAGTATCCTAAAGTATTATATAACTATTCTTCTATTTGTTAAATATTAATACTGCTGATATATGTCATTTGGAATTAGTTGTTTATTTTGAATTTTTGTATACCTCATGCACAAAAACTGTCAGTATGTTTCTTTCTTTCAGGTGCATGGTATTTATTATTGCCATAATGATGATACTCAGCGAGCATGATAGATTGTTAGGGCACTCTTCAAACCAATTGGACTACAATACAATAAAAACATTTGTTTGACAAAGCCACAAGTGATTGGTGAAATGCTATAAACATTGTTTTTTATAAAATGAAAATTAGAACACAATTTGTTTGTTCATGACTTATCATTGATATGCTTAAAACAGCTTTGTTTTTGTTTGGATTTATGATGTCAAGACAATAGCAAATAATGCAACCTATGCACTAGTTACTGTAGAAAACCAGTCATCAGAATTTTTATTGTTGACAATGCTAAGAACCATGTCATTGTATCTGGTTCTCACTGGTAGCTATGAAGTGGTCACTTCTAGTCAGTTATTCACAGTTGTAAAGCATTATCTACTTTTCAGTGCTGTGAGAAAATTTCAAAATCAAACCATCCTCATGACATCATTGAGGAGGTATTACTTAAAAATTGTAATATTATTAGATTTTAGTTTGTATGAGTTACCTCCCTTGATTTGAAATACTATATACATGCATGTATACACCACTTTTGATTATATTTAATAAAGCTTATGATAGGTGTGTGAATCTTGTTAATCTATTTTTATTATTATATTTAATTGGAAAGATATATAAGATAACAGAAAAGAAAATTCTTGCCATGAATAGTATCTCATTGTATGATCATTTATTTCCATGTGTGAGATTCAAAGCACTAAGATTAGAATTGCAACAAACTAAAAAAATGCATGAATAAAGTAATCCTGGTGAATATCGCAACAAAAATACAATTTTACGGCACTAACACAAAAGTTAGTTTGTGTTTATAACTGGAATTGTTCTAGGGATTAACAAGGTATAGTATAAAACAGTCAAGAACATGTGAATTTCCCTTATCACAACTACATGTCAAGGGTTGCCCGCAAGACTGTCGTAACTCGCTCTTTAATGCCAAGCACTTACGACAGTATTGCGGACAGCCCTCGATGTATTTAGAATATTTGGTTGCCATGGTGAATTCAGAAATAAAAAGTTTTTTTTATAAATATGTAAAGATTTATTTATCACCCTTTTCAAAAGATTTGTGACATCAAATTTCCATGGTAGTCACAAAATATAGATTTTTAGAGGTTATTAAAGAAGTGGGTGGGGTAACCCTAACAGTGCTAAAATGTGTTAAAATTTATTACTTTTTTTGACAAAACAGCAATATTATTACGTAAAAATCAACATTTTCAATATATTTCTTAAAAGTGGGTGGGGTAATTATCATGTTTGTGAGAACATTTTGCGAAAATTGATCGATAAAAGTCTGTAAGAAAGGGAGATAGATCTAATTTTATCAGTGCATAACAAAAATAACCATAATTTGATGACAAATAGGCTATTTTATTTCACATCTGACAGATAATATGGTATTTTTAACGTATTTTGGCGGGAAATTTACACATTTTGGGTGCCATCTTTAAATGGCTGTAACTTTTTAAAAAGGACGGTGACCTATTGGTTTTTTCATTTCTTTTAAAAAATGAGTCATAGTTTGATCTTTCTAACACAGAAATAAAAAAAATCCATCATAGGTATGTTTGTATCGTTATGTAGAAATGGACCGTTTGAGAATTTATTTTAAAAGTGGGTGGGGTAATTATCGTTTTTGCACGAATTTTATGCCACCCTTGAGTATTAGAATTTTGTGAAACTGTTTGATTTGAGGGATAGATTCACTTATAATCGTCCATCACAAAAATAACCATCATTTAATCAGAAATAGGCTCTTTCCTACGCATCTGACAGATATATGGTATTTTTGACGTATTTTGGCGGGAAATTAACGCATTTTGGGGGGTCATTTTTAAATGCCTGTAACTTCTTAAAATGGACGGTGACCTATCTTTTTTTTCGATGAATTTACTTCAAATGAGCAAATAAACAAATTTATGAATGTTAGAAAAAAATTCCATTATACACTTTTTTCCTCCCGAACTCCCTTAAAAAGACAATTACATTTTCCTCCATAAATAAGACATTTAGATAAATTTTCCGGCCTTGTGGAAGGATAGGTGAGTTCTTGTATATGGACAAGGGTCTTGGGAAGCTAGGCTAGGTGCGTTCGATGACGTAATATATATCTAAAACTGTGTTAACGCAGAGTTAAACAAAGTAAAGAAATACTGATAAGGGATATCTGTATGTGAAAACATAGATACTTACCTCTAACTAAACACACTGACAGAATAACCAAGGTTAAAATTGTTGTACCACTTCTCACTGTAAAAATAAAACATTGTTCAATTTCAGATTGCGGTGCTTATACCTCGTGACATTTTGTGTTCAAATTTGACCAAAATATCAAAATCAAACTGACCGTAAAAGTATTAATGAAAGCGCTTTCCTTTCATAACCTTTTTTACTTTTCTATAATTTTGTAGAGTATAGTTTAAATGCATTTGATAACCTATAATACAGTGTATAATCAATCTACAGGTATATGGCTGTTCTGAGTTCGGCTCGCACCAATTAAAAATGTTCTTGCATTTTCATGGAAAGTAACTAGACCTATGTAAGTGATGAATTTCTTTTTTGAAAAATAATCGCAAACAAATATTAAGTGAATTCCATCTGATAGCTATTGAGAAATATTTTTGTTGAATCCGATGTCTTGTCCCCACACTACCAAAATCATTTATATCACCTCGAACAAATGGCAAAGCATGTCCCTATTAGTTCCAAATGACCATCAAGTGTTAGTCTCTTGTTTAAGCTCTAAATCTCACTGTATCGTAAAATAATCGTATATTATCTTGATCATATGTTGTCAGCTGACCTGTCTTCTCTGACTACAAGTGTACAAATTATCGTTGATTTTATGTTTATGTTTATTTAAGTTGACACCAGGGGCGGATCCAGGATAATTTTCCAGAGAGGGGTAAGGGGTCCGAACCATTTCGAGGGAGTGGTTCCGAACTTTCGAACTCCAAACACAGTATACACTGTTTGCAGAATAACGCAAGACATTAGTAATAAAAACTACATAACCGTTAGACCATTGTTAAGCACAAAAGCGAGTGAAGCGAGCCCGAAAAATTGCTTCATACTTCATGACTCACGGTAAAAAATGCATTTATAGACCGGCACATTTTGGAAATTTAAGCAGGGTCCAAAACCCCTCCCCCCCCGCTAGATCCGCTTGTGGGTACCAAAGACAATTTTGTATAGTAAGTTAAAAAAAACACCCACAGATCGTTTCGACTGTTTTAAAGAGACAGAATATACATGTACAGATGACGTAATTAAAAGAAGGTTAAAACACGTTTTTAAATATTTTTTTTAAGTATCGATCAATGATAGATTTTAATCGATAATCGATATAATATAAATGTGTCTATGTATTTAATGAATAGTTTAGACTCTTACTTGTTAATGTAATGTAGTCCCAACTTAAAATCTAAAGTCTGTACACCAAAGTTATAATTTTCTGTTACGAAATTCAACGGAGATAACATAACTAGATTCGGGATTTTCCGTAAGAGTATGTACATTTCCCATATCGTATAAAATTTCATTATGTCGGAAATACACGAAATATTTACGGAAATGAACGAACAATCCCGGACATTCACGAAAATATCCGAGGATTTTAGATAAATGCTTATCTTTCGTGTATAAAGTTGAAAAATCGTTAGATAATTGTTGATAAAGCCATTAAGAGTTATAAGTTTATAATGTCTTCAAAAATTCTCGGACCAAATCATGAATTTAGAATAAACTGTTTACAGATTTTCCATTGAAAATAAAACAAAAAGTAATCTTAGTAATTCTAAGCTCAACAAATATATATTATTCAAACTGTGAAACACGAATAAATATTTGATTGAAGTAAAATTACTTCTTATATGCTGGGTAAGTTTTTCTAAAATGTAATTGGATCAAGAACTTTTGAAGGGAACTGTTTGTTGAGTTTAGGGGCCGATGTGACTCGGTACATATTTCAATAAGATCACTCGGTGCTCTGTAATATAACATGATGACTTTACTTCCAAATATCTTTATATAACAGTCTACGTACGCTACCGCTATTTAGTTTTATATACACTTTTGCTATAAACTTGTATAAACGCGGTTATGCGATCCCGGCTAATCGATTAACAAACACATGATTTCTCTCGATATGTAGTGTTAAATATATTTACATTATTTTCATATTATCTGTCACAACAGCATCTTATAAAGTGTTAAAATTATCAAGTGATAAATTTTTATTTTTACAACTATTTTCCATTCTATTGAATGAAACCTAGCAAACTTACTAAAATCTACCCTAATGATGATAACTCTTGTAAGTACGGTGTTAGATCAGATTATCGTCATTGTCGCCCCTAATTTCCATGGTCAGTAGGTTCCACATACTTACTTTTCTAACATAACGCACCGCATTCAACGTCAACGTTACGTCACTTGAAAATATTACGTAAAAATTTAATTTTTTCTTTGAATCTTCCAAAAAAGATATCCCAATTTCCAGGTAAAACGAATTGAGAAATTGATTAAAATGAATACTCCGGTAACTGCACATGTATAATAACCATAGACGAGTATATAGAAATTCATTTGAACGTTCATACAAATTATTGTACTACGAGTATACGTTACTAAAAAGAACGAAAAAGAAACACCTGCGTCACACACGGCGTAGAAATCTACAACTTATATTAATATTCATTGCATTTAACTTATAAAAAGTAACTATCAAGTATTGATGAGTGTCTTTAGATTTGAAACAAAACTTTTACTTCAATTCATTACCGTATCAGAGCTAGTTATTAACCAGAAAGCCAGCATTTTTTACAATTAAATTATGATTATATTAAAAAAAAACATGCAACGATTTTGTGTTCATGTATACGCCGCACTACTTCCTGCGCGTTGTTGGTTGTGCGATATGAGTTAAGCGTCTAAGCTAAGTTATGTGTTATCGTTTACGTATAGAATGAGAGATTAATGCGTCACGTCCTTTCAAATTGGGTTTCACCACAGGGAATCTTCACTGTTGTATATCTTTTCAGTGTTTGGTTAAATATAATTATTACAATATTAAGTATAAAACCTTTCTCTGCAATACACTTGCTTGAAGAGTTAAGTTCCTCAAAAAGTAGTTTTTGTTATTAGGTTAGGTATACTGGATTCTCAAATATTGTATATATAGTTGTCCGACAAAGACGAACCACTTAAAAGTTTATAAATCACATTTAAAGATCTTTAGTCACGTGATTTACATCAAGAACCAATGAGGTTGACAATTTTTTCGCCGATTTTTTTTCCAAACAAGTAAATGAATGACTTGAATTTATAAGTGTAACAGGGGGATTATTTTGTACATATTAAAAATCAGTTAAATAAATACGAGCAGGGATTTTATAAAATATAAAATCCCTGATAAGAGGGAGTTAATTTCCTAAATATTTAGTTATTAGTTTTGTAATAGTTACTTCCCTTTATAATTATGTTCATAACGTTTAATTGTGGCGGGAAAATATCATGTTTTTCAGTAATTTTAGACATATTGTCGGACGAAGAAAAGTAATTATGCATTATTTGAATCTTTCATAGTTTTAGCCTGCTGCCAGAATTTGGTGAAATTTAAGAGAATATTTATATTCTGAAGATCACATGACTATATACCCTGATTTGATGTTTTATTGATTTAATTATATATTTGTGATATGTTTTATATATTTTAAATTATCACAGAGGTTGTTTGTTTGATAATTGTCTATCATAATACCAATGAAATATAAAGACAGTATGGCGGTTTCCGTATTACACCAGCGTTGTTTTTCTTAGACAAATTTGATAGAATTCAGATTGGTATAACTCTAAAGTAAATGTGGAGGATTCAAACTCCTGGGTTCTCCCGGGTGGTTGGTATGCAAGACACTCAACCACGTCGCTGAAAGGATCAAACCACCAGCAAGACTGTTGATAGTGACTTTATAGTCACCTACAATTACTTCACTCTTCCCTCTTTAGTTTCCAGAGAGATAGTCAGGCTCTCAATTAATTGTCCATGCGGATACTTTTGCGTGAGTTCGTCAAACACCTCTTTTAGTAAATTGGTAGAACAAAAAACATACACATTGACTTAGAAACAAACCTGTTTCTCTCGGATGGTTGGCGAGACACTCAACCGCATCACTCAAATGTTAACCCAACAGCAAGGCCGATGGAAATGACAATGTAGTCATCTTTGTTTTTGTATTTTACTTATTGTATCACCAGATAGCTGAGTTTTACTATGTATATCAGTAGTTTTATTCGTTCTTGTTTTCCACTAAACAATATTACGATAAAGATCATCGTAAGTCTATTCTAATCTAGCGTTAGGTTTTTCTAATAGTTTTCTGCTTTAGACTTACGTTGAATTTCATCCTAAGATTGATGTTTGAAAATACTCAATGTTTGTAGAACCTGTGCTAACGACTACCTGATCAGTGCACCCACCGATCGACAGCAACCACTGTAGGTAAACAAAAAAGTTTCTTGAGTTAGGTCTCTGCCTGTTGCAACATTTTTCTCCGTGGTTGAGTAGTTAGATCTCTGACCTTACCCGGGTCGAGAGTGCAGTTGTTGCCGGGATTTGAAATCTCGTGTCCCGAAAGGGGTACGGGTTCAAATCCCACCAGAGGAGGTAATACCTTCCATAATTAATTTGAAAATAATGTCGATTTTCCTCAATTGTTTAGATTATATAGAGATGTTTCCGGCCTTGCGGAAGGTTTGACAATGGTCCAGAAAAGCTAGGTTAGATGTGCTAGACTCCGTAAAAGACCTTAATTGTGTTGATACGGCGTTTAACCCAGTTACAAAAACAAGAAGATTTCTGACCTAAAGTCAATGTTACCTCTTACGGATTGTGCGCCAGACAAGCAATGTTGACATTTGCTGTGTTGAAGAACCTAATACTGCAGCGTGTTCAGTTACCTTGAACGTTCCAAAACGTTCCGTAACGGAAGTGTCGGAACAACTCAGCCCATAGACAACTAAACCCCATACAACTCAATATCCTACTAACGGATTGAGTTATTCCAACTTTGAGTTGAGTTATGCACGGGTTGAGTTGTCTTCGGGCTGACTTCTCACGTACCCGTAACGTTAGCTAACAGTAGTTACTGAACACGGGGCTGATACATCTTTAATTTCGTTTGGAACGTGAACTGACCACCTCACATTTTCTGATAGTTATTGAAGTGAGTAAATTCTAAAGTTCAAGTCAACACTTTACAAAGATTGATGGTTTAAAAACCAATACACTGTCTGTAATGTCTTGTTGACCAGGAAGTGTCTTCATTGAGTTGATTAAATAAGTTATTTCAATAGTTTTGACGACCATTTATTAAGTCTTGGGTATCTTTCACATAATTCTTACGATAAAAATCACCGTAAGTCAATATTTATAAATTATCTCAGAAACTCTAAGGATCAAAATAGTTAATAATATATTTAAAAGACACACCACTTATTTTGTGTAATATTCCAATAAGAATTTCTGCTGATAACTTACGCTGATTTTTGTGGTAAGAAATTTTGAGAAATGATTACTGCAGGTCATACAACATGTATCAGTCAATTTGGGTATAAATCAAAACTAAACAAAACAACAGTTCAGAATACTTAGCTTTAATATGTTATATATTAAATAAAACATACATGGATATAGTACAATCACTCATACAAAAAATACATTTTACTCACTCATTCTCTCCCTTTATATGCTGTATTTACAATTGGCTTTCAAAAAATATTTACAATTTAAATCAACAGGTTCACCGTTCAAACTTAGGTAATAAAAATGTTAAGTGGAAATGGTTAAACTAATAAAACAAGCAATTTCCATCATTTTCTAACCATACATAGTGCAATCATAACAGAAAACGATGGTCACATCACGTGACCAAATGTAACAAATCTAAACTAACTACTTCAATTCATAACATTTTATGACAAAATATACATGACCTTATATCTATAGAATAAGAAAAAAATAGTTTATAAAATTTTGGCAAACTTATGAAAATAGATGATAAAAAGTGCATTATGTATTCCTGTGAACAAACCAACATAGTATATTCAGTTTGGCACATTTTATAACTAAGTAAAACTTGTGGGGAAACTCTGCAAGTATAAACCCTATATATGACTAAAAACTACAAGGTTACTTCGTACCTGAACTAAATACTGTAATCTTTTCACACTTTAACCTCAATTACTTAAACTCATTTATAAAATGTAACATAGAACATGATAAAGTAGTATTATGATTTGTTTTATTCAAACCTGTGGAAAAGATATTTACTGTAACATCAGATAGTCAAATTTAGTGTACTTTTGCAACGAGAATTATAAAAAATAAGATATTTTAGACTTTTTTAGTAACCATATATTTTACTAATGGTCAATATGATTGTACATGTTATTTCAACATCAATGAATATGTAATATAGAAAAAGGCGTTGAAATCAAACGAAGAAGTCAAGGTAAGCCTATTATTTCAAAATCATGAAATTTTGTACAATGATAATTTTATATCACCAGGACAAGCATTAGATTTTGTACAATGATAATATTCTATCACTAATAGTAGCATTAGATACAACAAGATGTTTCCTGTCCTTAGATATTGCTATATAACGAGGAAACACCATATCTACTTGATGTGATGATAAAACACGACCACATGGTGTAATCTCAACTAAACATTTTGTATCTTCACTACATACAAATATATGATCATACGGACCTACAGCTACACCACATGGTGCCTGTATCTGATCATGTTTTATAACTACTCTCTTACCTGACCTGATATCATATATAAAAATAGTATTATCATATCTATCACAATATACAACTTTCTCTCTTCCACGTATATATGTACAATAGCTAGAGTCTATTGGGTATTTCTTGTCTGGTAGATTAATACCAACATCACTCTCATCACCAGACATAGATACAATACGGAAAGGTTTAATGTGAGCTATTGTACTAACAAGAAAATTATCATCATTCATCATACTAATAGAATCATACATAGCATTCATTTGACATGTTCTATTTAATGTTATATCATTTGTTTTACTTACATTTAGAAAATCTAATCTATATTTACCACCAGATGTTACTGCCACAACATCATTAGATACAACAGTAACACTATGAGGATAATAAGGAAATTTATAAGAATTTTTCATATTCAGATTTACATCATAAATGAGAAATTTATGATTCTTGTTATCAACAGTAACCACTCTACCATCTGGCATGAAATCCACGCCAGAGTAGTGTGGTTCGCCAACGTCGTCACCTGACTGTTGTAACTTAATTGAACTTACTAGTTCAAGTGTTGAACTGTGTGGTAGTTGATATGATATATCTAATGTCTCCGAATCTTGAAATGCTAACAATCTTGATTTGAGATCATGTAATTGTTTTTCAAAAGAACAGTTAATTTTAATCAATGACGTCTCATTTTCTAGAGATGTTGAATATTTTACGGCCTGTTGTACTTCATTGACCATTTCACGTTCTGTAATAAATTGTTCTGCAGGAGTTCCTGTATTCAATATGGAATCAATGGATCTTATGTGTTTCTTCAAGGTCTTGATTTGTTCTTCACATTTGGCTTTCTTCTTTGCTAAATCTTTCTTGGTAGTGTTGCTGTATGCTGTGGCATGTGTAAGGACGGCATTGGAGAAATCATCAAATATTTGTATCAATAGCGTCTTCATGTCTTTCAACTTGTCAGATAGAGTTTGAATATCGTCAGCTAAACGCGCATTAGCTTCATCTAAAAGTTCTGTAACTTGGTTTGTAGTGTCTATGGCTGCAACTAATTCATTTTTCAATTTCTCACACCCGCCATGTCCATCAAGAGTTTCAATGTCAACTATACCTTCACATTTCTTATGACTTATAATGGCACACTTGCTGCATAAAAATGCATCATCATTTTGACAATAGTATTTAAGTTTTTTATTATGCGTTTTGCATATACATGTAAATCTTGTAATATCCTCGTCATCACCATCAACAGATGAAACATAATATTTTCCTTCGGAAACACTTACTTGTTTATGGTCACGCATAAAGGCGAAATTCTCATGAATGGTAGAACACTGCTGACATTGATATTCATTACATGTGCTACAATAAATATCCGCTAAATTTTGAATATCCTTTTTTAAACATGGTTGACATTTTTGTTTGTCACTCAAACCACTGTCAACTTGTGCCTCAGCCATTTTAAAGAAAATAGCCAAGTTATCCGAATGTTAATGTAACATCCATATATTTCACATAACAAAATATTTCAAAATATCCAAAGTTTTTCTTTAGTGAAATGCCATTTAACATTAAATCGAAACTTGTGTCTTTAGTAAGTTTTATACGTTTTATACAGATGGCGTACGTGTATAACCTTGTTGTTAACATATGATATCAAGTCACATGGTACATTATACAGGTTATCAATATGACCGATTTCATAGACTCAAGTATTTGTGATAAGAAAGTTCAAAATGTAAGATCATGTACGAGTGTTAGGACACAAGACGATTATAATCGATAGTTTTCATTGATTATTGTATTCATTTTATAAAGCATTATAAATACAGAGTTTTTAGTACAAATTCAACAATAGTTAAATGTGTCCTTTGTCCGTATTGGTTTTTTGACGGTCATGCACTTGGAACGTCTTGTTCTTAACCTGAGCTATTTCTTACCTTAAAAAAGTAAAGTAAATGTATAGACATGAGAACATAGCTTGTTTAGTGTGATAAAGCCGGCGATACTGACCTCAGGTGAAAAAAATTCAGTCGCAACGTCAAAAAGTGTGTTTATTAATAGTGAACGACGTTAGGGTCAGGCCAAGAGGAAAATCTTTTCAATAATACAATACTTGTTATATAAATTACTAGAAGGAGTAACACAACATAAACACGATATATCATCATTATGAAAATTGCAGGCATAAACTAAATCAAAATGCACATGTCAACTGTCTACGAAATAAGGAATTATAAGTGGTTGCCCGAACAAGTCGATCTAGCAACAAGCACTTTCTTCTGCTTTTAGAATTTAAGTTGCCCAAATAAAGTTGTGGTTGCCCTAATAAAAAATTGGTTGTCCCGGGCAACAGTACACCCACTAATCGTAGACTGTGTCAATGATCTTTTGGGATGGAATCTATACTTTATGTCTCCTAATATAAAACAAATACAATAAATCTCACCAGTGAGGACATGACAATGATACGAGAGACCGGTTGGGCATTTTAACTTCATGAAATCACGATTTCAACTTCATGAATTCACGATTTCACGATGAAGTTGAAATCGTGAACTCATGAAGTTGAAATCGTAAATTTATGAAGCTGAAGTCGTTAATTCATGATACTGAAATCGTGAATTTGTAAAGTTGAAATCGTGAATTCACAAAATTGAATTTGTGAAGTTTATATCGTAATTAGAAAATTTTCATGATGCTGAAAACGTGAATTCGCGAAGTTAATATTGTGAATTCATGAAATTGAAATCGTAAATTCATGAAGCTGAAATCGTGAATTCGTGAATTCCGTATTTTGAAAACGTGAATTCACGAAGTTAAAAATGTGAATTCTCGAAGATGAAGTCGGAAAATCATGAAGTTGAAATGGCACTACCGGTCTTTGCGGATATAATCCATACTTTATGTCTCCTAATATCAAAAAATGCATTTCTAAAGTAGTGATACAAAAAAGTTTCTATGATTTTTTGTTTGCATATGTATGGTTATTGATTTGTTTCAATTTTCATCTGCGCATAATTTTCAATTTTGATAAACCCCGTCCAATCTCACGCTATGTCCAGTAACAGTGTTTTTGAATCAAAGTCTATATTCATTGTTGTAACACGGATAAATATAATGACTTAGATACATTTGTTTCTATTCAGTTATCTTTACAATATTACATAAACAATCATAAAATTATCAAACTGTACCAAGCTCTACCAGTCATTTTATCTAACTTAATTTGTTCAGATGATGATAACCTATACAGAATGTTATCATTATTATTTTATTTTGCGAAGTTCATTGAACATTAATATGTCCTATAATATATGATACAAATACTGTTTATTTCAGATTATTAGATGACATGGTAGGAATGTTGTGTTGTCATAGGAGGCTGGTTTTACAAGATGAAAGGTTAAAATCCAACCAAAGGCACCATTAATCTAACTAAAGATTCAAATCCAACCAAAGGCACCATTGATTTAACTAAAGACCAAATTTAACCAAAGGCACCATTAATCTAACTAAAGGTCAAATTTAACCAAAGGCACCATTAATCTAACTAAAGATTCAAATCCAACCAAAGGCACCATTGATCTAACTAAAGATCAAATTTAACCAAAGGCACCATTAATCTAAATAAAGATTCCAATCCAACCAAAGGCATCATTGATCTAACTAAAGGTTCAAATCAACCAAAGGCACCATTAATCTAACTGAAAAAACATTAACCTGTTATATTAAACATCAAATTTCTCATGGAAGAGTTCACATGATACATTGCATGGTTGGAATTAAACTAGAGAAGCTTGCTGTCAACTGTCTGAGCTCTATTACTGCACAACAAACGTGACTAGCGTTTGCTTCAGTCCGCTCAGTGTGCCAGTTGAAAGTGTTACTGCAAAGATCGCTTGCTTTAATGTAATTTGAAGTCGTTATGGTACAATACAATTTGTATTAAAATATTTTAAAATTGTTTTTTACTTTTATAAAATAATCTTTTGGACATATCCGCACCTGACATAATGTCCAATAACCGTGATTTGAAGATAACAAAAATATGTCTTCATGATTGTAACATTACTTTTCCATACCGTTATCAGTCGATATTTGGTAAAACAAACATCATATGACACAATGATCAAACTTTGCCTACCAATACTACACTGATGATCATCTTAGTCGGTGAAGGATATATATCATATAACCTAATTGAACTTCAATCGGGTTATCTTCAAATTACTTCGAACAATGAAAGTTACGATGATATTATCCGAGTTATCCGATTGTAGCGGTTTTTATCATTATGTGTATATTAAATCGGTGTATTATACAGATATGATCTAATTAACCATATATGCTATGTACACCGCCGCAAAACAATTTGAAAATATTATTCATTAACGATTTTTATGTGTTATGTTGATCATTTTTTATTATCAGAATTCATATATAGACAAAACTTAAATTCCCAGAAGTTATTATAATTACATTTTCTTTATTAATCATATACATATAAACATTAATATTCATAAGGTAGTGTTATCAAATTGTGTGCTTTGAAACCTGGAGGGCTCCAGAGATTTAGTCTTTCCAGGATCAGTAAGCAGGTTTACTGACCGACGTTATTTGACCAATATGTGTTGCTACGACGTTAAACCAAAAAAAAGAGGAACGAAACAATTTATGACTTTTATTTAAAGTTAAAGTTAAATCAAGGGTTTTTGAAGTCTACTATTAGTATCACTATTCAGTCGACTCTTGATATTAACGCCCCATCTTACGATCTTGTTGTCTTTAATTAACAATTAGTTATCAGATAATAAGAGAAGAACCATTGCTATGGTCACTAAAGTATGTACAATAATCATCTTTTCAACAATATTGTCAGGATGTCAAAGTCACCATTTGGTTGATTATTAGAATCAAGTGTAACAATACAGTTAAACCTTTAACAAGCGGCTATCTATCAAGAGTGTTATATAAGAATTCCTCACATCGATTTTGCTTCATGTTTGACATAAAATGAACGACTCCTCCTGTTGTATTAGAATTAAAAATAGTTTAATTTGATCTTGTAAAAGCAGAATCAGGATTTTTTTCGCGAAAAAGACGAGAATTATTAGATTGTAACTTATAATCTATTAACTCTCACTAATTATCACTTATAGATTGACATTTTTTGACGGAACCTAAAACGATATTCCCTGATTGTTTAAGTCTTTCGTGAAATATCAATGATCATCAACGGATTTTTAAACTAGTTCAAACATCATACATTGGATCATAAAATCAACATCGATCTGAGTTTGCTAATGGCCGTAGATTATCATTCTCGTATGATAAGGATAACTGATAATTTTCCTCACTAGAAATGGACTATTTCTGTAAGCAACAATAATAACGCGACACTTTGTTAAATTCAACAAAATGTCTGCTCTGCAGTGGTTAAAACGTACCTGATATATCCCCGTTTTCATTTAACATGGCCTTGGTCGTATTATATGGATGTAATGATTTTTTAATATTCATTAAATTTTCTTAAATACAAACTGTGTACAGCCTTTTGAATGTAAATGCGAAATATTTCAATTTCTCAAATTAAAAAAGCTTTTCAAACTTACATAATACGCTGTATTCAAACTTTTCAAAAGTTATTTCTTTTATGCTTGAAATAGATTGCCTACGTGCCGTCTTCTATATAACGGTAAATAAATACATGTATGTATGAATGGGTTTACAGTAAAAAACTTTTTTTTTCACTCATTTCATAATATAATAAGTTTTAACATTTAGATTACCATTACTGTACGATGAAATTATTGCAGTTTTTTATTTGTTCTAGTTGCTAAATATAAGGCAGTCATGATGGTGATTAAGATTGTTAATACTGTTTAAATGCATAGCAGACATAAAAGGTACTGAATTCGTTTATACTGAAAACCTAGTTTGCAGATGTGAAAGGTGTTAAATTTTCTAGTTGTATCGTACGTTAAGCAAACATTAAAGAAGGGCTGAGTTTTAAACATTATTTGCATAGTAAGAAGATTCTTGAGGATATTGTGTGTACATTCTTTTCTAAGAAAGCATACGTGACAGGCATTTAATCTATCAATAATCTGGTTTTTATACATTATTTGTTTTGATACTGTCTAACATGATGTATTATGAGCAAATATTTGTTTTTATTGATTTGCTAAAATATAAGACATAAGCTGAAATACAAAAAGACTCATTTACTGCTGGCAGATATTACTATATATTTTGTAAAGACCTTGACAAAACTAGGATAAGTTTATATTATCTATTTATTCGGTGAAGGATATTTATTTTTACATTATCATGAACGTATCACATGATACCATTGAATGAACAGCAGGATGTGAAACTAAAACTTAAAACTGCAATGTCAAACAAACATTTTTTGTATCTTTATGTTCCTCTAAATATACAGTATAACCTATATTTAGCAGCCAGTGAAGGGAAGTTGCTTGTTTGGCTACTTACACCAGGCGGCCTCTTAAGGTAGACTTTCCAAAATAGCTGCTTTCAAACTTCGGGCGATATCGGGTCATGTCGACAAATTACGCTAGGTGTTTTCGTCGACGTCGTTAAAAATACACCAGGTGACAATTTAAAACATGTTTAGATATAACACTACCTACCTTCCTACGTGCAGCCGTTTTATTTATTATGGTAAATAATTATATGTATACAATATGTTTACGGAAACATATGTTTTTCACTGAATTTCATAATATAAGGTATTATAAAAATTAGACTACAACTACTGAAGAAGTCCAAATGTCATTTATAATCAAATATATAACCTGGTGATAAGGGTAAGACATTTCCGATGTTTTGCACCAAGTACTGACTTACATGATTAATTTTTAGACACAAATGAAATGTTTTAATTCAAATCACTATGTGATTTATACGAGTGCATTATATACCAATACTTTTCTGAATTGACTGCATCGTAATGTCTTGTTATTCTTACTGTTTTTAGAACGATGAAATTATCATCGTTCCAGTGTAAAAATAGAGATGAAATCCATTCTTTCAACACTCTAAAGTTTTCTTCAATAGCGTCTAATTTTACTATATGTCGACATATGTTATTGCCCTTTGATTCGTGGACAGACGTATATTGTCTAGCAATGTCCCACTCAATAAATGGTGATGTCTACCGATAACAAGCCCGTCTTTTATCCATCTATTGACTCCATAATCTGTACTAATGTTTCAGACAGAGATTGTCAATTTGAAGATTTGAGGAAAGTGTTAGATAGAGTGTTCATTAAAGAATTATTTAGATATTAATAAAATAACATATTTAAAATACAGATCACCCATTTATGTCATACTATAATTCGGATGAACGAATTGTTGACGTTTTTTTACAAAGGTCAATTTGTTCGACTAAAGTATGAAATTGATCACAATACATGTATGAAAAAGAAATGATCTGATATTATTATCATTTAACATAACTTATGAAAGTGATGTCTCGTATTTAACAAATGATAAATAAGGAAAGGTTATTGTTTCTCAAACGCTTTAGAGGTTTGGTTTAAAAGTGTTATCATTTTTGTTTACATGATTAGGTAAAATGAAGTGCATTTGAAATTTCTTCCTCCAATTGTTTTTCAATAAAATATCACAACAATCAGTAAATTTCTAAATGGTTTATCCTTAGCTGCCTTTTTTAAAGTACCTTATAAAGTATTGACGTTATTCAGGTATTACTATATATAATGTTAGGATCTTGACGAATTTAGGGTAATTTTATATTATCTTCTAATTCGATGAAGGGTATTTATTTGTATTCTATCATGAACGAATCACATGATACCATTGAATCAACAACAGAATGTGAAACTGAAACTTAAAACTGACCTTTTTCATAAATGAACAAACACTTATTTTTTGAATAGTTATGCAACTTTAAGATACACACTTAGTAAATTAAGAAGCCAGTGAAGGGAAGTGGTTAGATCAACGCTTACCTTTACATCACCTTTAAAGAGCCCTTTATACATCCCCAAAGATGTCAAAACATCAATTTTAAAGGACCCCTTATTCTATGCAGAAATGAAATCACAGTATGCAATGACAGAGAGCTAGGCAATCCTAACTCATAGATCATTAATTAGTAAATGATTTATGTAGCTGCTTATTAAAGGGTCTAGATTGGATTTGATTAAAAATTCGACATAAAATCTGTTAACTATTGCAATAAATACGTATACACGAGTTAAGCACATGGTGATAATGCCAAATCTTCAAACAAAATACACTTTCCAAAAAATAACTTTAAAAATCTAGGCCGCATCCATGTACTGTAAACAATAATATTTACATTCAGATTTCGCGCCATACACACAGTTTCCGAAGATTACCGACAAGTTTGTATACATTCGACGTAACTCCGCCCTCAAATTACAAAATTGACCAATCGCGTGTAAGGTAAATAAACACAGCCTAGCTTGTAGATGGATGCACAAAACTGGATGCTTGCAAAACTGTAAAAACAACAACTTTGATCCAGCAAGCGTCGGACCAGTTAAAAGTAGAAATATGGATTGAGATTCATTATTTACAATTAGAGACACTCGCAGAATCAAGCTGGAATTGGGCTTCTATTTCTATTTTGTAAACGTCAGCCTCGGGTAAGTTTACGGGTTGTCATTTTCCCAAATTCGCCGAAATTCGATGCAGTTTTGACATAACATTGTTTACTATAAGAACTATGTCATACAGTATTCACTCATGAAATGACCACGAACTCGTAATTTATTTTGCAGATTAAATCGTAATACGGCAATTCTTGACAGTTCATTGATCACTCGGCCTTGAGTTTGTTCGCCCTGTATTTACTCATTCCACTTGGTAGCGTACGGTAATGATATAAATTTATAAACAAGTGATCATCGATCAACCATGAATATACCTTGATGTAAAGATAAGCAGATGATGCTTCATTTTAATTGCGGCTAAATTCGACATACATTATATCAGGGATTTGATAATTGTATAGCACATATAAGATATTTAATTATACAATCAAGTTTTATAGACTGTATGATACAGTGAGATAATATCAATATATTATATGTAATAGATTGCTTAATAGATTGTAAAAAGATTTGGATAATTCTAATCCTTTGTTTATTCATTTTAGATTGCCAACTCCAAGATATTATGAAGTTAGTCAGGTTTAATGTTCAGAGTGATAGTTTTTTGTTGACATCATTGATTAGAATGACTGGAAGAATTGTTATGTGAAATGAAGTATATATTTATCTGAAAAATATATAATGAAAAATGAGGGATATACTTATGTAAGTTAAAAATTTGCAAACTGTATCATATTATTTAGATATTTGACAGAGTAAAGAAACAAATGATATGATAATTATAGGAAAATATGTATATATAATATATGTCTAATATATACGTTATGCTACAAGTTAAGAGACTGGGAGTACAGAAATGCTATGACCTAGCATACAATTCAAAACAATTCCTTCTCATTATTGTAAGAATTTAAGATAATCCTAATGCTTTTGGAAAATATATGATATATCTAGATGCTTTATATTGTATACCCTGGGAAAGGACAGTTGAGGCTCTCAAAATGTGCTTGAATGCCTTAGAAATAATATAAACTTAGTGATTTCAGTTACCACTGGTCATCTAGACCCCTGATCAGGGCTTTACCCTGGACCATTACGGCACCTTGAAACCGTATTCTGCTTGTTACTTCTAAGCCTCCTCTTACTAGAATTTGGCGCCCCTCTAACTAAAATTCCTGGATCCCCATATGCAAACATTAACTAGGGTGGTGGTCATAAAATATATGTTTCTGTATGATCACAGAGAAAGAATATATACGTAAGTCACATTTGTGTTAATTTCTGATCACAAAACTATACCTACTAACCTAGGGTAAAGGACTGATTCAAATTAGGCTTTAACTGAAAAAGTATTATGTTGATATTTTTATGATTATGTTTTATTTTTAATTGTGTTTCAGGTTTCCCTCAAGACACTAGAAGAAAATGGAATGGGCTAACAATGATGACTTTATTTTATGCTTTATGAATACAAAGAACACTGTAAAATAAAATAGAACACACATTTTACATGTATAGTGGATATGTGATTATCTAACTGCTTTCACTCACCAAGAACCATTATTATTGTGTTAAATGAAAAAAAGATGTTATCTTTTACTTATTTTAAATTGAAATATCTTTTGATAACAAATTTACCATAATTATATACGGGACAAAATCTCAGTGTAAAATTCTTAAAATATCAGTTTAAAAAAGTCAGTTATAATTCTTTTTGAACTCAAGTGGCAACATGCAATAAAGCTCAATATATAGTGTTGCCTAAATTGCACATTTTTTTAAACATTTATTCTTTGTAACAATTTGTAATATTTTTGTTATAATAAACTAGAATATTCTTCAGATCTGTGTTTTGATCATTTCTACCAAATAGCATTCTCTTACCCTGAGGTTATCTAGATTCTCAATCTAACTATGGTATTGAGAATCTTACTATGCTCTTGGAACAAGGACCCCAAATAACTACTTATTGGTGAATATCTATTTATGATTCACTTGTTTGCACATAATTATTTGTATGAGTCATACGCTACAACATTGTAAGCATGATACTGCTACCAAACAAAATTTGAAAGTTTTACTGGAGTTGATTCTCTTTATGTTGAGACTGTGTATCACTATATAATTGTACTAATAATATAATCTAGTATGATAGACATATGGCAATTTTAGCGTGACTATTTAGTGGCATGTGTCTCTCATTCATGGATACCCAGGTGTAGATTTCTCTATAGTTTATCACCACAGTTAAGCACCTGGAATAGTGGACTTAACTGTCTTTGGACTACATTATCTTGGACTTCATTATCAATCCATGATACAAAGTGGATTTCTACTCCAAGATTCCTACCAGAACAACCATCAGCATCAGAGCTCGCAGTCTAGTACCCAAAGGTTATCAAGATTCTCGAGCTAGTATGGAGAATCCTTCTAGACTCAGGGTATGAAAATGTCATTGCTATATTGGTAATAAGTACTACGATGAAGGTGACTTTGGTACATCGGCTTGGTGACATAAGAGCCAAGGGTGCGTTGTTTAAGCAAATCACTAGTTCACTACGTATCGCTTTGTGTCCTAGTACCCTTTTTACAACAAAAGGAATGAGTGTGTGACATCAAATTTCGGGCACCAGGACACAAAGCAATATGTAGCGATTTGCAATGCACCCAAAGACTGTTTTGTAAATTTAACATCTGCTTATTCTTATTACTAAGCCCAACAACAATACTGACCCTATATATTTCTCTTTAGGGGTAAATACAGGTAGTAATCAATATTTCATTCCAGTATTTCCTGGTTATAGAATTTACTTCAGTCAAAAGTAGTTTCATGCTTATATTTCACAATTTAAGTACTGGTTTATCGTAGTGACTATGGATCACATAATGAACAACTTTCCAAATAATAACAAACAACTAGAATATTTTTGTTAATTTATCTTATAAAAAAGAACAAGCATCTAACTATGTATGAAGAGAATAGAAAATATGAAATAATGAATGACAAAAATCGATATATAATGTATAATGATACACAACATATAAATGCACAAGAAATAAGAAATGTAGACACAAATTATGCAGTTGTATAGTACGCTGACTATTTTGAATATAGTTCTAAAGCAATAAGAAGACCAAATATTACAGACTCATGAAAGAGGAACCTAGAACCATGAGCTTTATAGATCTTACAGAAACAAAATTGTAACTCAATTAAAATGACATGAAGTATTATAGAGGTCAAGGGTTATTAAATACATTTACATGCAATAATTATGCAATTTCAGTAACAGTCACCTGCTTCAAGTGGCCAATCTGGCTTCCTGCCAATGTAAAACCCCTCTATTCTACACCCATTATGATTTTAGAATTGACTGTGTCATCATCATTGTATGATGGCACAGACATGCGTAAACCCACCCAGTTGTAACCATTGGGTACCGACACATAAAGCCTTCTGAGCTATAAAAAGGGACATAGAATAAATATATATATAGTTTATGTTTACTTTTAGGGCTCAGAAAGCTCTATCTGTCACACCCCTATGTTTGAGTCTTTAAACAGTAAAAAATTATCAACTATGAGTCATCATTATAAATTAGTCTTCCAATTAACAACTGACATTTCAATAACAAACTGCATAAACAATTGACTATTTAGATTGGACTAAACGAAGCACGATTTTCTGAACCTGGTGTAATTGTTCAACTGCTGTAAGCAGACGATTTAATCGCTTCCCTTCACAGACTAATTAAAGCAGGTTTTATTTTATACAACTATCATATTTCAATACTGGAAATTATAGGATAATGAATTATTGGGATTTTGTGAAAAATACACCTCCCTTCATGAGATGTTTCGTTCTTGAAACTTGAGGTTAACGATTTATTTTGTACTCTCAAGGAACCACAAATTTGATAAATATCCATAATCAGATAAGAATGTTAAAAGGAGGCAGCTATTTGAATATGAAAAAAGAAAATGAACAGGCAAAAACTTGAGTATGCAAGATAACATAACTCTTGCACAATTGTTCACTCATGTGATGATTTTTATTTAGTCAGTGTGTGCTTTAAATAATAAACATAAGGCTTCACTGTTATTATGAAATTGTAAAAAAAAAAAAAAAAAATATACAACCAGTGGACTTCTCACAATTTTAACAGCTTAACAGTAAAAATACATAAGAACTCAATTCCTAAACTTTTAAGAGGAATAAAACCAGAAATTTAATTAAAAGAACCCAAGCAAAATCATCATAAAGATATAACAATCAAGTGTCATTTGTCAAATAATACCCACTACTTTACGTATGAATGGGGACATACTGATCAACATTCAAATATACTAAATACAATAACTATTATACAAACATTAGAATAAAGAACTTACTCCATTCATTCCTCACAGTGATAGGTAATACAAATTGTGTGTAATATTGATATGTGTGAACAATAACACCTAGAGCAGTCTACGGACAGCGTGCTCGACTATATCAAGTATTCGACTACAAAAGCAAAAAAGCAAAACTCAACCAAGACGTCTTATTCTGATGCACTACTGAGTAGGATAGCCTTTTTTATTCTCCAATTAGCCATGCTAAAAATCATAGCAATGCACTTAAATATGATTTGATAGTAGATTTATGAACATAAAAGTAACCTAATAAATTAAAAGATGTATTTTACTAAGTCTATGAGAAGACAACTGAAAATGACATTGTACTTGCATAATCTTTATAAACAAGTTGTTTCGTGTATTTCAAAATACATGAAAAATGTAAAACTATAAAAATAGACTGACCTATTAACTTACATAATACATAATAATTCTTGCAAAAATTAAATAACATATAATAGAAAATTTATTTGAAGGGAAAATTAAGTAAGGAAAATAAATTGTTTATCATATTATTTGTGCAAATATACAAGATACACACATACACAAACAAATACAAAAAGCATCCAGCCCAGTCAGCCTATGAAGTCATAAATCATTTTAAAGTAAAAATAAAATTTCAGTGTATAGAAAATATTGAAAGTGGATAAAATATTTAAACCAACATCATTAGTACGTAAATGTTGAATAAATCAAGGATACATGTTAAAGGAAAAATGCATTATTATTCATGTAGTTGGACTTTAAGGCCACAACAAGTTGATGATATGTTCTATGGATTTTTCTAGAAAAAAATGGGGCAAGCGAGCGAAGAAAAAAAAATGAAAAAAATCTTAATTCAGTTGCTTTAAAAAGCAGTTTGACCAAATTTTTATGAGCGAGCGAGGAAATAAAAATATTTTTTTTTGTAAAAACCGTCAAAATTAAGGTGCGAGCGAATCCATAGAACATAAGATCAATTTGTTGTGGCCTAATAGATTTATTTAAACTTAAGATTCATTATAGAAGTTCATGTTACTTTATTTGGCCATTTACATGTACCTAAATAAACTTATTTTTTTGGTTTTTATCAATTAAATAAATTATTCATCAGGTAGTAACAGTCTACATGTATAGTCACTGAACAAATCACTTATGTTTTGCCTCATAAGTAGTTCCAGTTCAAAAGGATGTGTCTCCTTATCTTTAACCATTAGAAAATAATGGTCTACGCAGTGTACAATAATGTGAATTAGCTGTCCTCTATTTATTAACTTGTTTCAGATGTTCAGAGAATCTTGTCCTGAAATATAAAATCATTTTCTATTTGATATTCTTTGCACCAAAATTCACTAAAAATTATATACATTGTAGTACTATTTAGAAAATTTCCATGTTATAAAAAGGAGAGTTCACATACTACTCAAATACACAAGTCTGAATGCCATCCAGCTAGCTTAGTTGGTAGCATACAAGTCCACTGATCGAGGGGTCATGAGTTCTATGGCAGGGCATACTATCGTGGAGCTCGGTCATGAAATTGTTAATATGACAACTCTCCTTCCCACCACTAATTCTTAATATTGTGGGGCAGTTGTCAGCCACTGACAGAAGTATGGACTATAATCTAAATCCAGAGATTTAGCCATTCCAAGAACAGTGAGTATGTTGTCTGATTGTCCTTATATGACCAATTCAATGTGTTGCGATAGGCCCAAAACAACAAACAAAAAAACATTGCCTGAATGGTTAGAATAGAAAATCCGATTTGGTATTTTAACAAAGTTTTAACAAAAAGATTCTTATAAAGAACACTTCTTTGAGACAACCATCAAGTGATAGCACACTATCGTGAGTGCAGATTAATGTTAATTCTTTTTTTTTTCTAATAATATTGTCTTAAATCATTATGATGTCATATTTTATTCATCATATGGAATATATATAACTAAATACTTGTATATCCAAGACTACTGATGAACTGCTAATTTTTAAATGCCGAGTGATAGCCTATTATTCTTACCGAATTAATTCCATTGAAAAATGGCAATAAACTTTCATTGGACAGTATACACCACAAAATACTAATTAATAGAATGCTTGAAATGGCGAAGCATCAAGCTGTTCCATCTTCTATCTGAAATTGAATGATGAAAAATATGTATGTATGTGAATCATGACAACAAGTTTTATTAGTAGAATTGTGAGGAACAATAAAATATCTTTAACTTAGTTTAATAACAGCTAAGTTCTATTACAAAATCTAGTGCTTCGAGGTTACATTTTGTCTAGTTGTTTTTATTTTTATTCAAATACAAAATGTGTCTAATGATAAACACTACCAGTTATCATACATATCATTCATATATCGGCAAATACTACCAACAGTCGAGTCATAAAATAGGTATATGGAAAATTGGTATAAATCAACAAATGCTAAAGTATTTTGAATGAATCACATCAGCCAAAAAGACAAATCATATAAGTAAAAAACGACTAATTTATCATACATGTACAAGCATATCAAATATAGGACAATGATGAGAAAAATTCACGAACACTAACCTCTTTATTAACTTATTCCATTTTCTATGAATACGGCTGAAAGCTCCATCTGTCCTTATATCTTGCATTTCAAACCAATTCAGCAACTCCTTCCTAAAATGGTTTCTCTCATATTAGATGTTAAATGTCAGCTGTTTGGTGCCTATTAATAAATACAAGATAGTGTAGCTAATTATATCAAATGCTTTTTATGATAATTTGAAAATAAAATCTGCATGTTCCAGCAGAGCCTCTGAGCTATACTGATCTGTGGGTGAAATGAATGCAGACATAAACAAATTGGATTAAAATTAGCAAGCAAGTCAGGCTAGTCATGACTTTTTTCTTTTCAAGCTTTCAACATTGTATAGTTATCAATAGAAAATCGTGCTTACCAAAGTCTAGTGGATATAACTGTGTTAAGATTTAAGTAGATCAACATATTATTATTGATAATTAGCATGAAGGAATTTCACCAAGGCAGTTATTTTGATTAAGATTCCAATAACTCATTATGAAAATGCTTCTTGTTCATTACCAACTTTCTAGTTCCATTGCCAGCTTGCAATTCGTCTGATCAAGGGGTTGTGGGTTCAATACCCAGCCAGGGCATACTCAGGTGGAGCTTGGTCATGAGATTATTTCTAAAGTCATTCTCCCTCTCAACAAAGATTTTAATTACGTAGGGTAGTTGTCAATTACAGATGAAAGTAAGCACTTAAAGTTGGTAAACAGCTAAATCAAGAGATTTAGCTTTTCCAGGTGGAGTGAGAAGGTTGACCAACCGGGGTTATATAACCTATGTAATGTGTTGTTAAGTGTCAAACACAAATGTTTACACAAACCTCGGTTTAAATTCATTCCAAGTGTTATCACCATGTCATGAGTTTAAGATAATCAACTGTACAAGAGCATATCTTGAAGATCAGACTGATTTGTTATTCTTTCCAAAGAGTTTCTTCTACTTTTTCAAGACTTAATTACTCCTACGTATTTCTGTTGAATGACAACATGTCTACAAATAAAAGCAAGATATTCCAAATACAGTCCTGTAACCGAATGCATACTTGTAAGACAAATTCATAACACAGGGTGTCGGCATGAAACAGTCCCATCAAAAATAGTGTGTGTGTGTGTGTGTGTGTGTGTTTGTGTGTGTGTGTGTGTGTGTGTGTGTGTGTGTGTGTGTGTGTGTGTGTGTGTGTGTGTGTGTGTGTGTGTGTGTGTGTGTGTGTGTGTGTGTGTGTGTGTGAGTGTGTGTGTGTGTGTGTGTGTGTGTGTGTGTGTGTGTGTGTGTGTGTGTGTGTGTGTGTGTGTGTGTGTGTGTGTGTGTGTGTGTGTGTGTGTGTGTGTGTGTGTGTGTGTGTGTGTGTGTGTGTGTGTGTGTGTGTGTGTGTGTGTGTGTGTGTGTGTGTGTGTGTGTGTGTGTGTGTGTGTGTGTGTGTGTGTGTGTGTGTGTGTGTGTGTGTGTGTGTGTGTGTGTGTGTGTGTGTGTGTGTGTGTGTGTGTGTGTGTGTGTGTGTGTGTGTGTGTGTGTGTGTGTGTGTGTGTGTGTGTGTGTGTGTGTGTGTGTGTGTGTGTGTGTGTGTGTGTGTGTGTGTGTGTGTGTGTGTGTGTGTGTGTGTGTGTGTGTGTGTGTGTGTGTGTGTGTGTGTGTGTCTGTGTGTGTGTCTGTGTGTGTCTGTGTGTGTCTGTGTGTGTGTGTGTGTGTGTGTGTGTGTGTGTGTGTGTGTGTGTGTGTGTGTATGTGTATACAATATTTTTGATGGGACTGTTTCATGTCGACAGCCTGTGATTCATAATAGAACTAAAAGCAGAATATCATTTACGTTGAAATAAGAAAGAAGGCCTCATAATTCCTATGGATACATTGAATATGTCTGTTAAACAACCATAGGCTACAGACCTTGATATTGAACGGTCGAGACAGTAGCCTATTTTATATTATATTTACTTTAGGGTCCCTGTCTAGATCTACTTAGAAAAAAAAACATTGAAGCAGAATTGACAATACAATTCATCTAAGACAGCATAGCTCAATCATGCAATGAAACATTAAGTCAACTTCCAGTAAAGAAGGACATCGCATGCATAGTCATGTATGTAACGGCACGCTCGATTTGACAAGTGTAAACAAAACTAAACTAAAGTAAATTCAAACTCGCGAAAACTGGTTACTTTATATATTAATCGAATGCACAGGATTATATAAACTCTTAATAGGGCGGGGATTGTGAATAATATAAATCAATAAAACATTTTTTACGAATAAGATCACAAACCTGAAGATTTAATGCTGAATTATTCACAAAATCATCGAATTACATGTTTATTTACCTTTCGTCTCAGCTACATGATTGACGTATACAAAATCACGTGATGTATGACTAAGACGTTCTCCAACCAGTCGCGGAAAACATCGATAACTACCGATTATAGTCGACCGGTGCGTATGTAAACAAATGCACGGCAAAATGGTCCATTTTAATTAGTGATTTATTATGCAACAAAATGATATTTTGAGATGGAATTTTCGCCAAACTTATTTTTGTATCATTCTTTTGTCGATTTTATGGGACTCATTTGATTTCAAATCCAATAATGGCCCTTTAACCTTTTTTCAAATGAAAGCTCGTGTGACAAATACTAATAAAAAGTAAATTACTTTATATGATGACGTTAAGTTGGTTAGTTTTGATTGTTTAAATGCTTAACTGGTTAAGGATTTCACTCGTCTGGGCCATTGTTGACTGTATGATAATTATAATTTGATAGATCCTGACCACTTTATACAGGTTAATTGCTATAGAAACACAATTTGATCCAAAAAATTCCATCTTTATTTAGTGATAAATAGATATGTACCATGTACGCTTACACAATACGATGTCATGGTCTTCAAATTACAGTTAGTTATTAGATACGATTAGCCATTTGGCAGAAAATGATTTATGAATGGAAACAATGATTCGATTAATTCAATTCCAATCTTACGTCAATAAGTAGGAATATGCTCCTTGTTTAAATTATGTATAATCTTTTCTATGTGTAGTTGTATATATATGTATATATATTGAAATACTAACAAATTGACATAACATGATTTTCTTTCAATAAACTCAAAGTAACATACCACGTGCTATATTCAAACGAGGCTGAACTGGTGTGTTGGTGTTTTTGTATGTTTTTACGTCGTATTCAACTCATATTCAAGTCATATATACGACGGCCAGCTCTTCCAACTATAGGTTTCCTGGAAACTTTTCTATCACCAGTACTAACTTACCCTACCACAAGGCCGACAACTCATGTATAGTGTATGACCTACCGCGACCGGGTTCGAACCGCAATCTCTGGATTCAAAGTCAGACATGCTAACCACTACGCCACGATCGCTGCCTGAGGCTGAACTGGGGTGAAATTTGAAATGTGTCTGTAACATGGGAGCGGGCGTGGTTAAGTGCTTAAGACGTTGGACTGATAATCATTGGAATTCCAGCTCTGCGCTGAATTGAATTCCAAATAAAAATTACCCCGTTTTTTAGATAGATAGATTTATTTGTGATGCTTTTTACAAATTTTACAAATCATACAAATATTTAACAATAACATAATGACAAGAATATGACATAAAATTTCACAGTACTGAATGAAGATATTAGTAAAATATAAATTGCATCACAGAATAGTCCATAAAGTCCTAGGACTTAATTCCAATGGGGTCCTTTGCCTTAAATCTTTAAATATCAAAACACAAAAAAACACAAATATATCTACCTAGGTTATCACTGACATAATAAAAAATAAATAAAATTTGATTTATCAACACTGCATATTTGTTCACTTAAGTATTTTTTTAACAGCTACTTTAAATGATTTAGTATTTTTCACAATCTTAATCTAATATGGTAACTTGTTCCAATCTTTAATAGCATGATAAAAGAATGTTTTCTTGGTATAAGAATTGATATGGGGTACGTAATAACTGTATTTATTTCTACTTTGATGGATATGCAGTGTTGATGTTAATACAAAATTTTCTTTCATGTATGAGGGACTATTATCATTAAAAATTTTATGAACATGGTTTAGTCTTAGAAACTTTACTCTGTTTTCAACATTTAAAAATCCGTTATTTGTAAAATCTGTAACTTGTAAAGATGTTCTATTAGTATATCCATTTATATATCTTATAACTTTATTTTGATCAATTTGTAATTTTTTCTTCATAGTATCAGTTAGATATTCTTACCAGGATGAGCAAGCATAATCGAAATGACTTTGTAACGAAGAATTGCAAAGTAACAATATTGTTTTTTTATTTAAATAGTTATTGTGCCTGTATAAAATTTAAGCCTGGAATTTGCCTTTTGTACAATGTTATTAAAAATTCATTTCTTTATTTTATTAGCAGAAACTTCATCTTACATGCTCAGTACTTGGGGACCAGAAGGCGGACACGGAACTGATTAATCTTAGTTGTTAGAACTTGTTTACAAAAATCCAGCTAAACAAAAACTACATGTAGTATAATTATAGAGAACAGGTAACAACTTAAAAATTTAACGACATTTTTTAAATTACAGTTTCTTATGATACATTATAATTATGTTATTTCTATACTAAAATCGTTTCTCAACTAAGACAAGTATAATTTAATGTACTAGTATGTATATCCCTGCTTTTCTATACAAACATCTAAAAGGTGTGTCATATTTCATGTTTGCAAACTATGATGTCACAATCATAGGTGGATCTAGCGACGGATCAGGGGGTCAAGACCCTATAGAATTTCCAAAACGTCACTGTTCATTATTGTATTTCTAGACCGTAAGTCAGTTTAGGTTGCATGAAACAATTTTTCTTGGTGCTTAACATAGAATACATGGTAAAGTAGTTTTTATCATTGACATGTGTTTTTTCGGCAAAATGTGTATAATGTGGTCGAAAGTTTGGACACCCAAGAAAAAATTCTAGATCCAGCCCTGGATCAAGGAAGTTAACTTCATTTGAGCAAACTATTTTTAGAAATAAACTTTTTTTTCTATAAATTTTTATGAAGTTGAGGTAAAAAACTAAAATTTTCTATATGTTGTAGTTATATGTTGTTACTCTATTTTGAAAAAAACTGTTTTAATCTGTCAGTAAATGAAGAAAAAAGAGAACAGAATTATGTACTGACTGACCAGTCTTGTAAAGAACACAGCCTGTGGTAAAGAAAACATTGCATAGCGACTTAGTGTGCCTCTAGGACTAAACCCATGAAAATCATGTTTTACAATAAAACCAGATTACACATTTACTACTGATTCAATGTTTTTATAAAAGAGTATTGTCATATTATTTAGATACAGTAAACACTCTATAGCATGGCCCATACTTTTGCTGTAATTTTTGTAATTAATTTATCAATCAATATGTAACTAAGAAGTCATGCAATCAATGCCATCACTACTGTTTCATCTGTGTTTACAATACAATAAAAGTAGGTTGTGTGTGCAAAATGGCATAGGTTTCTATAATGTTTTTTGTCATTTCACTGAGTACACTCGTAAGTGGTATAGTGTACATAATTTGTCATATTCTTTACTCTGAGTACACTAAATGTGCACTTTCCCCGCAATACTTTGATGGGACTAAAAGTTTTATAGACTATCAGATGATTGTGTCTTCTTTGTCTGATTGAAAATTTATATTTTATATACCCTGTGATAGAAGTTATAGAAACAAAATAAATGATGGTCATATACATACGTTTGACGGTTATATTCATTTTGAATAAAATTATGATGCATTTACGTCTTGATGATCTTATAGGATCTGAATTAAGACGTATTTATTTTATTACAGAAATACATTCCAACAAATGTACACATATATTTTACATACATGTAAATATCACATATTAAGTTTACAAACTAGGAGACTCTAAATTTTATGTTTTATCAGAACTGTGAATTAATGAGCGAATATATACTTTTAAGTTTTAATAGATGTTGTGATATCATGTTAAAAGCTAACTTACATGAATAGTCAGTGTTAGATTTATACAGACTAAGGAACAATATGCCGCGTTGGCATTTTGCTTCAATTTTGATATTGATATTCATTTGTCTATTTAAATCGTATGATTTTTATATACTTCCGCATTGATCAGTTTAGATCAATTTTCAACTGATGTATCGAAATATAAGACTTAAAACCTTCATTAATTGTTCATAGACTGTTATTGTTAATTGCTTTCGGCGCAATACAGCTTTTTTGTGTTGATGCGCCGTTATACCCAAACAAATCAATTATCAAATAATCGCCTTTACAAAAATACCGATAACTTGTACAGTTTTACATCCTGAATATTCCTGGATAGTCTCCATTTTTATTGAGTTACATTGAATAATATTTTTCATTACAACTAACAACAATGCGAAAGTAGAAGATAACAAAACCTCCCTTTATAATTAAGCATTTTAAATAATACATTTCAATTACAACTACTAAATGTAGTTTTAGTAAAGATACGTTAACTTGATACAGCATACATGACATATATTTATGAACAATGTAGTAATATAACATGTATGACGGATTTAGGATAATTTTATATTATCTGCTTATTCGGTAAAGGGTATTAATATGTATTCTATCATGAACGAATCACATGATACCATTGAATCAACAACAGGTTGTGAAACTGAAACTTAAAACGGATTTTTTTCATGAATTAACTCACACTTATATTTGTATCCTCATGTAACTTTAAGATATACTTTATTAAGTAGCCAGTGAAAGGAAGTGGCAATACCGACTGCTTGCAGCAGGTGGCCGATTAAACCAGGTTTGGATAAAAATGATTTGATCAGTCCAATCTGACATTCTTAAATGATATATACAAGTTCATAGCGAAACTGAAACCTAAACTTTTCATAAGACTTTTCATCTTTCATTTGTTTTTATTTATGTGATTATGAAAGTTGGTGTCTTTACCTGTATAACATGATGCTATTGTTAACCGGGCTTGTCTGGAACAGTACTACATAACGTCACTGTTAACCAGTCAATTCCCTAAGGTGTCGAAACATCACCTTTAAAGGGCCCTTTACACATGCCTAAAGATGTCCAAATATCACATTTAAAGGTATCCCTTAATTTAAGCAGTAATGCATCAATGTATGCAATGACAGAGAGCGAGGCAATCCTCATTCTCACGTCCTCAATTTGTGAATGATTAATGCAGCTACTTGTTAACATTTCTTCAAATAAGTCACATGTGACAAATACAATTGTAATACGTTTATTTGATGATATTAAGTTGGTTAGTTTTGATTGTTTAAAGGCTAATCTGGTTAGGTTTTTAAACGTCTGGGTCATTGTACCATGTTATCGACTCTATGATAATTCCAAAATTTGATAGATTCTGACCACTTAATAAAGGCTAATTGCTTTCAAAAACATCATATGCTTTAAAACATAATTCATCTTTATAATGTGATATATAGATATGTACCATGTACGCTAACACAATACGATGCTATGATCTTCAAATTACAGTTAGTTATTGGATACGCTTAGCTAATTTGCTTAAAATGATTTATAAATTGAAACAATCATTCGATTAATTATTATTACGCCAATAATAGGAATATGTTTTTTGTTTAAGCAGGGATTCTAAATAACATGGATTTGTTACGAAGTGCTCTTTTAGAATTAGAATAGAAACTATTCCATAGTTTAAAAATTTGATTTATGTTTATGTCTTTCATGCAACTTATGAATGTTTCTGAAGTTTTTGACAAGGAAATGTTGCAATTATGACCGAAAACATGACTTTAGGTGATGTAAAATGGGGCTAAAAATGGCAGATGGGCGGGAAAATGTATTATTTTGTGAAACAGTCTGTGAGCGTCATTTATCTCAAAATCATCTAGAAACACACTTTTCCTATCATTTGTGTCAATTTGAATGGTACTGGTACAAAATGTCATGTGAATATTTTTATATAAACTTGTTATACTTGTTTTCCGTACTGGCCGAAATAATAGCGACGACCGTAAAATTTGATGAAAATCTATTACATTTACTTATCGTTACAAATCCCTGTTATATTAAATCCCTGGTTTAAGTTACGTAGGTTCTTTTCTTTGTATAGTTGTATATATATACTATATATTGAAATACTAACATTTTGATATTACATGATTTTTTAATTAACTCTAAGTAACAATCCACAATATTCAAAACGAGACAAGTATAATTTTATATAAGTATGTATAGCCTAGCTTTTCTATACTAACATCTAAAAGGAGTATCATATTTCATGTTTGCAAACTAAGATTACACAATCATGGGCGGATCTAGCGGGGGCTCAGTGGATCCGGACTGCTTAAATTTCCTAAATGTACCTGTTTGTTATTGTATTTCTAGGCTGTAAGTTATTTTTAGGTAGCATGAAGCAATTTTTCTCGGTGCTTTACATTGATTTAATGGTTAAGTAGTTTCTATTATTGACATGTGTTATTCTGCAAAATGTGTAATGTGGTTGTGGTTCGAAAGTTTGGACCTCCCTAGAAAAAAATCCTGGATCCGCCCCTGACAATTGATCAAGGAAGTTAACTTCATTTAACTAAAATGTTTTTATAAACAATATTTAAATCTATTTTAATGAAATTGTAGTAAAAGAAAGTAAAATTTTCTATATGTTGTAGTTATAAGTTGTTACTCATTTTTTTTGCAATAAATCTGTGTTAATCAGTCAGTTATAGATTTATTCATTTTGATTAAAATTATGATGCATTTACATCTTGTTATGATGTCCTTTAAGGACCTGAATTGAAACATATTTAAATCATTGAAGAAATACATTCTAACTTATGTACACAAATATTTTACATATATATCTTGTTTAAAGTTGACAAACTAGGAGACTCTAAATTTTGTTTTTTATCAGAACTGTGAATAATTGATATTAAGTTGTCCATTTAAATCGTATAATTTTCATATACGTCCGCATTGGTCAGTTTAGATCAAATTTCAACTGATGTATCGCAATGTAGGACTTAAAACATTTATTATTCATTAATTGTTCATTACAGCCTTTTTTGCGTTGATGCACCGTTTAACCCAAACAAATCGATTATCAAATAATCGCCTTTACAAAAATACCGATAACTTGTACAGTTTTACATCCTGAATATTCCTGGATAGTCTCCCTTTTTATTGAGTAGACACATTTCATTTTCATTACAACTAACAACCGTGCAAAAGTAGAAAGATAAACTCCCTTTAAAATTTAGCATATTGAATAATACATTTAAATTACAACATCTAAATGTAGTTATATTAAGGATACGTTAACTAACTTGATGCAATATACATGAAATATATTTATGTAGTAATATAACGTATTTACAAGTTATAGTGCTTCGTAGTTTACTCCGTACTCTCTGTTATATCACAGCTACCATTCGACACATTTTAAGTAGGTAGTAGGCTAAAGATTAAAACCGGATCTAAAATGTTCCGCTCGCAAACTCGCTAATTAAGATCTGACCGTTTTCTTACAAGGATCACGTTCAGGTAACCTTTTTTATTATAATTAGTAATGACGAAATCGTTATAATTAGTAACTAGTTTACATCGTCTACGACATGCAATTTAAAATGAGCTGTCCAATTGCAGAATGTGAATAAATTAGCTCGTAAACCTTGTTCTAAAAGTACAAATTACAAAACCAAAATGCTTTTTATAGTGTTTCGTCTAGATGAAAGCTACGCATTGATTGTTTGACACAAAGGTCATCTTAACTTGACCCTCCATGCGATCTAAAAGATACTGTACGACAACGCTCTACAGGATATCTGTTTACGGCGATTGACTTTAGACTTAGATCTCTGGACTTCCTCTTTTAACAAAATACAAAGCGTATCATTTGTCAGACGCTGATCAATGCTCTACTTCATTCAAAAAATAGGACATGAAGAAAGTCAATTAATTATTTAGGTCTAACTTTAAAATCAATTATATGATCTTTTGATTAATAATCAGGCGCTTTTCCTAGTAGGTGCAGTAGTCCAGTGGTAGGACGCGCGCTTAGGGATCGAGAGGTCCCGGGTTCGATCCCCACTAGGGGCACTGCTAATTTCCTTGAGCAAGAAATTAACCTGCAATTGTTCCAATCGACCCAGGTGTAAATGGGTACTGTGAGGGATCGCCCGCCTGAGGGTTATTTCAATGACCAGGAGTTATTGTACGAGATTGTAAAGTCGGCTGAACATGTAGATGGAAGCAGACTTTAAACCACCCTTTAACCTTTAACTTTTAACTATTTCCTGCTTAGCTAAGTTTGGTTCCTAAGATTCGAAGTAAGATTCTTACTATTTTTGACGGACTTATAAATACATTTATTCTATATTGAACATAGTAATCACGACAATGCCAGTAAGACGTTGCAATAAAAGAAAAGGTAACTCATATAAAACTAACAAGGCATATTTCTGCATTACCTCCCCTTAACCGTACAATAAATGCTTTAAGCTAAAGTCTAATGTTTACCTGACAGACATTTCTCATATCTAACTATATAATGATAAGGTTATTTATAGATGATTACAATGCCTTCAATGATATATGTTCGTATCAATTTAGAAACCAATGACTACATGCCATGTTGAATTGGAACGCGAAGCGCCATTCATAACTTTACTTTTGTTTATTTATCGGGTTTTTCCATTGTTTATGAACCTTTTTTAATTAGTGCTTATTTATTTTAGATTGTTTGTAAATTAAGTTCTTACAACTTAGAGTCCATCCACTTCCTTGTTTTTCTGTATTGAGCCAGTTGGTTAAACTTTTTTGCTCAGGGAAACAATGGGGTGGGTTTTTAATGGGATTCTAACCAACGCCGAACAGGCTAACCATTTATATCAGTCCAACGTTGTTACCACTCGAACGTTTATTTACTTCAAGGACAATTTTCGTTTGTTTTTTATTATAACACAATTAATAGATATACTTTTATTACCTCCAGTTTTGGAGAGTTACATAAGTTACATATTTACAGACAATGTATGAGTAAATAAACAAAAGTAAACTAGAACATGGTTATAGACATGGTGAACAGAAAGCACAGAAAACATAATTCATATTATATATACGAGCATGTAAATATAAACAAAACATAGATACACATTTCATCAATGAGTGACATTGTTGACATACTTTACAAATAGTCTAAAAGCGGCAGAACCTGTAAGTGCTGCCAAAAATAAATGATTGCACTGTTCAAGACAGGACAGCCTTATCATATATCTGTACTCATTTAATCCCAAAACTGAAAATAATTCAGCCCAGACATTGTTACGTTCAGTAATAAAGTACTGACAATGAAATATAGGATGTAAAGTAATTGTTTCAGTGTAAAAGTCACATTTACTACACTTAGTAAGTACTGGCATTGAGGCTAATTTTATTAAAGTTTGTATAGCAACCTCATGATATTTGTACATTGGTTTATGTTTATCAATTTGCCATAATGAACATGGCTGTTTACGTATAAGTAACATATCCGTATTTATCCAAGGATGTTTTATCTTGAATAGTTTGCCTAACTGTCATATTCTGCATGTATAACATTGCGAGTTAACACTTATTTCCACTGGTACTTAGAAGGGAAACTACCTGTATTTATATATAGTTCATTGTATTCAGTTAAATTATACTGATTGAGAATGCGATAGATATCAGGAATAAATCCCTGTACTTGTCGTTCATCATTTAAATAATGGGTAAGTCTATTCACAAACATTTGTTTAGGTAAATATTGGCTTTGAAGCCGACATAATTGGCCAAGAAAAACTAATTTTTGAAGAGATATTTCAGTCTTTATCGAGGTAATTCCAAAGGTACTCAATGATAGATCTGAATCGGCATATGGTATAAGATTTTGCATTATTTTAATGCAGAAACGATGAGATCGCTCCAGCGTTGAGATTGCACTAGTTGATGCGTTAGTCCATAGAGCACACCCATACAGGGATTTAGGTATAACGACTTGTTTGTATATAATTCTCCATGTTGAAACACTTAAGCTAGCCTGTTTCAATGATTTACTCTCTATAGAAAGCAGTGTACAACGTTAGGTTTTAGCCGCGTCGATAACATTTGTATCACTTGACAAATAACTATCTAGATCAATTCCTAGGTGTTTATATGATAGTTTTTCACTGATAGTAGCACCACCAAGGTACCAGCATCGCTCGGATAAGTTACATTCACTTTTAGGTGTGTTATAAACAACTACAGAACATTTGTCCGGATTGTATAGATATCTCCATTTTCTAGCGTAATCATTACATATATCTAGCATTGATTGAAGACCACTTCTCGAATAAGACACAAGTACCATGTCATCGGCTACTGTTGGACTAGATACGTGCAGATCGTAAACACAAACTCCAAGATTACTTTTCTTAAGTTTACTTATTAACTCATTGATGTATAACAGGTATAAAATTGGCGATGAACAAACTCCTTGCCTGGTACCTTGGTTAACTGGAAACCATGATGACTTGTAAGAACCGTTACTAATACGACTCTGCATTGATTTGTACATACTCACAAAAAAGTTACAATAAGTAGAGTCAATACCAGTATTAAAAAGTTTATACAGTAGCCCATTGTGCCGTACTCGATCGAACGCTTGGCGGGCATCTAAGTACGGAACATACACTTTACTATTGTGTTCTTTCCCGTACATGATAGATTCTTTAAGTAAGAATGATGTCATCACACATCCTAATTGTTTTTGGAATCCACATTGTTGATTGTAGATAGGCTCTAATAATTTTGGTTCCATTTTTTGTATTACGACTTGTTCACAGCATTTTAATATACATGGCGATAGCGATATAGCTCTATAACTATTCGGATCATCTTTGCGCTCCTTGCCGCCTTTGTGAATGGTTACTATCCTAGCTTTATTTAATTCAGTAGGAACATGCCCATATTGCAGCATGGCAGTGTATAATTTACCGAGACTGATTGTAAGAGTTTGAGTTCCATGGATGATATGCTCATAATATACACCATCCTCACCACAACATTTACCACGTTTACATTGCTTTATTGCACTTGAGATATCATCTGTATTTACAATCACTGATATTTTTGCACTGTTCAATTCTGTTTGCTTAATATATTCACCCAATTGATGATCAACCTCATACTTCCATTCACCATCAAACTGATCAAATGTGCTGGGTGTATAAAGTTCTTGAAAATATTTTCCCCATTGTTCAGTTATTGTATCAGCATCCCTATAGACTGTACCATTAAAGTTCATTTGCTCACATGTTTTATTGTTTATACCCTTCTTTCTATTATTCAATAATTTCCAGAAACGCTTACTATCCATTTCAGCCGTAGAACTCAATTCTTTGTCTTGATTTTGCATATAATTTGCAACACATTTTCTATGAGCTTTTCTAAAGTTACGTTTAGCTTCTTTGTATTTAAAATAGGAATCATCTTGATACCATCGGGGTTTTCCACGTTGCGTCCAGACACTATGTAACATTGAGGTATGTTTCTTTAATTTAGTAAGCTCTTCACACCAGTATGGTTTTAAGAAAGGTCTAAATCTTCTTTTGCGTATTGCAAAATCAGACGCCTTCTTAATACTTGTCACTACATTATCATAATATTTGTCTATATCAAGTTCACTTTCTATTTTCATATTTGTCATATCATAAGACAAGAGATTTAAATCTAATGCATTTTGATATGCTGTTATTTCATCATAACTAACTTTTGACCAGTTAACGAATAACGAATCTGTCATTTCAGTGCTTTGATTTCGCTCCTTACATATGTACAAATCTATTAAACATAGTACTGGTCTATGTCTTGAAAAATTGAGAACATTATCATTTAATACTAAGCATTTATTAACACAGCTTAGTTGCTCAATAGGCGTTAATATGTAGTAAATACAAGATTCATATTGAGAATCATATGAGACGTATGTATTATATTAACCTTTAAATTTGTCTGACGTATTTAAAGCAATTAACTGTGTATCATTTAAAAAGTCTAGAAAATAAGTATCTCTTGATACACCAGTATTACAAGAAAACCTACAATTGAAGTCACCCATAAAAATAACAATGCCATTTTCCTTATACATGAACCATATGTTATACAATTTATCAATATAGTCTTTAAATATCATAATAGAGTGGTTACTACAAGGGAGATAAACCTGAAATAAATACAAATATTGATACTTTGCATATTGATATTGAATACCCACAATACGGTCATCGTCAATATTTAATGGTGAAACAAAATTGTCATATTTAACGTGCCAAAGGATAGCGACTCCACCTTTTCCAACACGTCTGTTACTTGGTGTCAGTAAAGTAGAGTCTGAAACACCGTATGCTCTATAGCTACTTTGTATTCCATTTAATATATACAAGTCAGTATCATATAGCCAGTGCTCCGAAATTCCGGCAAAGTCTATTGAATATTTGTTTAATGTGTCACATAAATAACTGCAGCTGGTCATAAAGCCAGTAACATTCCATGTAAAGACGTTAATACTTTGCTTCATCATGCCACGTGTAACAAGATATTACTTATTTTAACTTAATCAATATTACCCAATAACTGGAAGTAATTATTATTTTCTGTTTCATACATTTCATACCGTGGTGAAGGTTTAAATCTAGGGGGTCTTTCATAGTCACTTTTTCTGGAGGTAAGTTCACGTCGTGATAGCCATTCAGAGCAGGTAACACCTTCTGGCCAGAAACGTTCATTATAGATTAAGTCATAATTACAATCCATGTCAATGTTCAATCGAATAATAACTTCATCTTCAAACCGTTTCTTTGGGAAAATTCTCACCATTGAAACTTTCAGTCCTCTGCGTGTTACATAATCTTTGATTTTACTCTCAGTTATAGTGTTTTTAAATCCATTAACAAAGAAACGTTGGGCTTTCCGTTTGACATACATTTCGAAGCCATCGTCTTGGTCAGAATTTGCTCTAGATGAGACAATCACAGGAATGTCGTTTACATCAGGTTTTGAGTTGAGATTACGCTCTCCTTCAAAGCTTTCGCTCCATCTCGAGGCCCTATGAAACCTCTTACATGGGTTAGTTATGACGTCATCACTGATGCGTGGTTGTTTTAATAACTCACATTGTATCCCAATATCTACAGTTTGTGTCTTATTATGATACGATAAAGTTGACTTTGGTTCCGATACTTCTGATGGATGTTTGTTGTTTTTGTCATAAGCTTGATCTTGAGTACAGGAAGTGTCCTGAACATGAGTTATCGGCTGATGTATTGAATCGATGATATTTTGATCCGTTCCATGAGTAACATTGATATGAGATCTCCTGCTTGAGACTGGGTCTTTGTGAATTGCCACAATAGAGTTTGTATCAATAAATGATTCTAGAGCACTCACTTTATCATTTAATTTGTGTAACTTATCCGAATACAGTTGATTGAGTTCATAGTTTGAGTTCGTAATGGTTGACATATCATTCAGGATTTTATCACGAAACGATGTAATATCGTCTTTTACAGTCGAGATTGTATTCCTAATGTCAGCAAGTTGACTTGTCCTAAGCTTTTCAGTAGCTATGTTAGATTGCTTTAACATTACTACATCACTTTGTAAAGTGCTCATTGCATCTTTAAGTAATTTAATGTCATTCATACAGTTACAAGAGCTTAGTTTATCAGTGCTCGGTCTTAGCGATGAAGTAGGAGTTGCCTGTATAGATCGTACAGGTGTTTTGGGTTCTATATTTGAGGTTGATACACTAAAAGTCTGTCTGGATCTAGTGCTCAATATATCCCTTAAGACTGAGTAATCATCGCCTTCGAGGACACATAGTAAAGTATGTATATCCTGAGCTAATTTGACGTTGACTGGTTCGCCCTTTTTTGATGCTACGCGACGTTTGAGATCAGTAAGTTTATCGTACGGGTATTCTTCGTTCTCACGTAGTATGTCATATAACATATATCTAGTATTGTTTAAGTTTGTTTCACAATTTGAATAATCTCTAAGAATTTTAGTTACGAACAACTCATTTTGAAGGTCACGAAATAGTGTTAATAAACTATTATACTCTCTCATCTTTTCATCCAATGGTAGAGTGTTTATATTATCCCTCAGATTACTATTTACCGGTATCTTAACCTCGGGGTTATCACTGTTCATTGTTGGTTCGTACTCCATTATTTACTATACTATAATCGTTTTTCAATATGCTAGCCCGTGGGTATAATATGTCTTGAGTGAACAATAGTGTACTGAAATAACAACACTGACAAAAAATCACTCACTATAATTCACGTGTTTTTATTTGTAATCCAATATTTATATCCTTTGTCACATATTTTATCCCTATTGTCTATACGTTTTTCTTTATTTAAAGACTAATTAGTGATTAATCCATATAAATAAATAATTATCCATAAAGAGCATTTCTTTACGAATACTATGATATAAAATTCATGTTTTAATTCCAAAAAAATCTTCCACAAAATATGAAATATCACAGAGCCATTTTAACACGTCTTGTCACTGTGGCGACTATTATAATGTCTCTATTATAATACCCTTAAATGCTTGTTTTTAACTATGCTATACTACGAGAAAAATCATCGTAAGTTAATTTAATAAACTTTTCTTAGAAGGCAGATGCAGTTTCCATCATGTGATTACTATTTTTTTTTTAAAAAGTTTCTTGCTCTTTTTCTCTAATTTAAGAACCATTTTACTTGACCAGATAGTCTATTTCACGAAATTCTAACAACGAAAAACATCGTTTGTCAAATCTACAAGCCAAAATCCTCTTTTAAAATTTATACATAAGACATACAAAATTATACCTAATGTAAACCTATTTTAAATTAATAGTACTAAAAATTCAACATTTTATTCAGGATTTTGTACATGACTTTTGTCTTTTCTTTGGCTTTTGTGGTAAGAATGAAGATTGAAAATGATAAATCTGCCAACTAAAGACCATATTAGTCAAATTGGGTTTAAACAAAACAAACATAAAAACAACACTTTTAAGTAGAGTAAGTTGATTTAATATATGTAATATGATTTAAATACAGATACACATTGGCTACATAAGAATGATAAATTTAAAAATATAAAATTAAATTCCAATTCATTGTTAAAGTACAATCACTCATACACCATAAAATACATGATACACACAAATTATCTCCCTTTATATGAACTCGGATCTATTAAACGAACCTAAAAAATGATTCACAAATGTAACATAACATTTTCTATGCTTAAATGTTGATATCAAAGAATAATTGCTTGTTCATTATTTAAATCATTTCTACTTTACATTTTCTTCACTAAGTTATTATTTTACTTCATTCATATGTCATTGATTTATACATTTTCCCATCTCCCGTATAGAAATACGGATATTTTATTTTTATTGGTCATTTATACAGAATTACTGTAAGATGTATTTAAATCAGCGGGGTTAATCCCTGATACAAGGGAGATAATTTCATAAATATTTAACTATGAGTTTTGTAATAGTTACTTCACTTTATGAAAGAAATGTATTTTATGCATTATTTGTATCTTTCATAGTTTTAGCCTGCTGCCAGAATTTGATGAAATTTAGGAGAATGTTTATATTCTGAAGATCACATGACTATATACCCTGATTTAATGTTTTATTGGCTTAATTATATATTTGTGATATGTTTTATATATCTAAATAATCACAGAGCTTGTTTGTTTGATTATTGTCTATCATGATACCAATGAAATATATAGAAAGTATGGCGGTTTCCGTTGCGTTGTTTTCTTAGACAAGTTCGGTTGAATTCAGATTGGTATAATTCTAAAGTAAATGTGAAGGATAAAAACTCCCGGGTTCTTCCGGGTGGTTGGTATGCAAGACACTCAACCGCGTCGCTGAATGGATCAAATCACCAGCAAGACTGTTGATAGTGACTTTATAGTCACCTACAATTACTACACTCTTCCCACTCTTTTAGTTTCCAGAGAGATAGTCAGGCTCTCAATAAACTGTCCTTGCAGAGACTTTTGTGTGAATTCGTCAAACACCTCTGACACTATTTTAGTAAATTGGTCGAATAGAAAACATACACACTGACGTGGAATCAAACTTATTTCTTCAGAGTGGTAGACGAGACACTCAACCGCATCACTCAATGGTTAACCCAACAGCAAGGCTGATGGAAATGACAATGTAATCATCTTTGTTTTTGTATTTTACATATAGTATCACCAGACAGTATCATAGCTGAGTTTTACTATGTATATCAGTAGTTTTATTCGTTCTTGTTTACCACTAAACAATATTACGATAAAGATCATCGTAAGTCTATTCTAATCTAGCGTTAGGTTTTTCTAATAGTTTTCTGCTTTAGACTTACGTTGAATTTCATCCTAAGATTGATGTTTGAAAATACTCAATGTTTGTGAAACCTGTGCTAACGACTACCTGATCAGTGCATCTCCACCGACCGACAGCAACCACTGTAGGTAAACAAAAAAGTTTCTTGAGTTAGGTCTCTGCCTGTTGCAACATTTTTCTCCGTGGTTGAGTAGTTAGATCTCTGACCTTACCCGGGTCGAGAGTGCAGTTGTTGCCGGGATTTGAAATCTCGTGTCCCGAAAGGGGTACGGGTTCAAATCCCACCAGAGGAGGTAATACATTCCATAATTAATTTGAAAATAATGTCGATTTTCCTCAATTGTTTAGATTATATAGAGATGTTTCCGGCCTTGCGGAAGGTTTGACAATGGTCCAGAAAAGCTAGGTTAGATGTGCCGGACTCCGTAAAAGACCTTAATTGTGTTGATACGGCGTTTAACCCAGTTACAAAAACAAGAAGATTTCTGACCTAAAGTCAATGTTACCTCTTACGGATTGTGTGCGAGACAAGCAATGTTGACATTTGCTGTGTTGAAGAACCTAATACTGCAGCATGTCCAGTTACCTTGAACGTTCCAAAACGTTCCGTAACGGAAGTGTCGGAACAACTCAGCCCATAGACAACTAAACCCCAGACAACTCAATATCCTACTAACGGATTGAGTTATTCCAACTTTGAGTTGAGTTATGCACGGGTTGAGTTGTCTTCGGGCTGACTTCTCACGTACCCGTAACGTTAGCTAACAGTACTTACTGAACACGGGGCTGATACATCTTTAATTTCGTTTGGAACGTGAACTGACCACCTCACATTTTCTGATAGTTATTGAAGTGAGTAAATTCTAAAGTTCAAGTCAACACTTTACAAAGATTGATGGTTTAAAAACCAATACACTGTCTGTAATGTCTTGTTGACCAGGAAGTGGCTTCATTGAGTTGATTAAATAAGTTATTTCAATAGTTTTGACGACCATTTATTAAGTCTTGGGTATCTTTCACATAGTTCTTACAATAAAAATCACCGTAAGTCAATATTTATAAGAAAATCTAAGGATCAAAATAGTTAATAATATATTTAAAAGACACACCACTTATTTTGTGTAATATTCTAATAAGAAATTCGGCTGATAACTTACGCTGATTTTTGTGGTAAGATTTTTAAGAAAGGATTACTGCAGGTCATACAACATGTATCAGTCAATTTGGGTATATATAAAAAATAAACAAATCAACAGTTCAGAGTACTTAGCTTTAATATGTTATATATCAAATAAAACATACACGGATATAGTACAATCACTTATACAAAAATACATTTTACTCACTCATTCTCTCCCTTTATATGCCGTACTTACAATTGGCTTTCAAAAAATATTTACAATTTAAATCAACATGTTCAACGTTCAAACTTAGGTAATAAAAATGTTAAGTGGAACTGGTTTAACTAATAAAACAAGCAATTTCCATCATTTTCTACACATACATAGTGCAATCATAAAGGAAAACGATAGCCACATCACGTGACCAAATGTAACAAATCTAAACTAACTACCTCAATTCATAACACTTTATGACAAAATATACATGACCTTATATCTATAGAATAAGAAAAAAATAGTTAATAAAATGTTGGCAAACTTATAAAAAAAGATGATAAAAAGTACATTATGTATTCCTGTGAACAAACCAACGATAGTATATTCAGTTTGGCACATTTTATAACTAAGTAAAACTTGTGGGGAAACTCAGCAAGTATAAACCCTATATATGACTAAAGATTACAAGGTTACTTCGTACCTGAACTAAATACTGTAATCTTTTCACACTTCAACCTTAATTACTTAAACTCATTTATAAAATGTAACATACAACATATTTGTTTTCTTTTAACCTGTGGAAAAGATATTTACTGTTACATCAGATAGTCAAATTTTGTGTCTTTTTACAACAAGAAATATAGAGAATAATTTAGACTTTTTTAGTAACCGTTTATTTTACTAATGGTCAATATGATTGTACATGTTATTTCAACGTTATTTAATCAAACGAAGAATTCAAGGTAAGCCTATTAACTCAAAATCATGAAATTTTGTACAATGATAATTTTCTATCACCATTTGCAGCATTAGATACAACAAGATGTTTCCTGTCCTTAGATATTGCTACATAACGAGGATACTTCATATCTACTTGATGTGATGATAATACACGACCACATGGTGTAATCTCAACTAAATAGTCTGTACTGTTGCTGACCACAAATATATGATCATACGGACCTACAGCTACACCACATGGTGCCTGTATCAGATCATGTTTTAAAACTACTCTCTTACCTGACCTGATATCATATATAAAAATAGTATTGTCATCTCTATCACAATGTACAACTTTCTCCCTTCCACGTATATATGTACAATAGCTAGTATCTAATGGGTATTTCTTGTCTGGTAGATTAATATTAACATCACTCTCATCACCAGACATAGATACAATACGGAAAGGTTTAACATGATCTATCGTACCAACAAGAAAATTCTCATCATTCATCATACTAATAGAACCATACTCAGCATTCATTTTACATGTTCTATTTAATGTTATATCATTTGTTTTACTTACATTCAGAAAATCTAATCTATAGTTACTACTAGATGTTACTGTCACGACATCATTAGATACAACAGTAACACTTAGAGGATAAACATAAGGAAATTTATAAGAATTCTTCATGTTCAGATTTACATCATAAATGAGACATTTAGAGTTTTGATTGTCTACAGTAACCACTCTACCATCTGACATGAAAGCCACACCAGTGTATAATGGTTCTTTAACGTCGTCGTTTGACTGTTGTAACTTAATTGAACTTACTAGTTTAAGTGTTGAAGTGTGTGGTAGTTGATATGATATATCTAATGTCTCCGATTCTTGAAATGATAGCAATCTCGATTTGAGATCATGTAAATGTTTTTCAAACGAACAGTCAATTTTAATACACGCTATTTCATTTTCTAAAGATGTTGAATATTTAACGGCCTGTTGTACTTCATTGACCATTTCACGTTCTGTAATGAATTTTTCTGAAGGAGTTCCTGTATTCATTATGGAATCAATGGTTCTGATGTGTTTCGTCAAGGACTTGATCTGTTCTTCACATTTGGCTTTCTTCTTTGCTAAATCTTCCTTGGTAGTGTTGTTGTATGCTGTGGCATGAGTAAGAACGGCTTTAGAGAAATCATCAAATATTTGTATCAATCGAGTCTTCATATTTTTCAACTTGTCAGATAGAGTTTGAATATCGTCTGATAAACGCGCGTCAGCTTCATCTAAAAGTTCTGTAACTTGGTTTGTTGTGTCTATGGCTGCAACTAATTCACTTTTCAATTTCTCACACCCGCCATGTCCATCAAGAGTTTCAATGTCAACTATACCTTCACATTTCTTATGACTTATAATGGCACACTTGCTGCATAAAAATGCATCATCATTTTGACAATAGTATTTAAGTTTTTTATTATGCGTTTTGCATATACATGTAAATCGTGTAATATCCTCGTCATCACCATCAACAGATGAAACATAATATTTTCCTTCGGAAACACTTACTTGTTTATGGTTACGCATAAAGGCGAAATTCTCATGAATGGCAGAACACTGCTGACATTGATATTCATTACATGTGCTACAATAAATATCCGCTAAATTTTGAATATCCTTTCTTAAACATGGTTGACATTTTTGTTTGTCACTTAAACCACTGTCAACTTGTGCCTCAGCCATTTTAAAGAATATAGCCAAGTTATCCGAATGTTAATGTAACATCAATATATTTCACATAACAAAATATTTCAAAATATCCAAAGTTTTTCTTTAGTGAAACTTCATTTAACAATAAATCCAAACTTGTGTCTTAAGTAAGTTTAATACGTTTTATACAGATGGCGTACGTGTATAACATTGTTGTTAATATACGATATCAAGTCACATGGTACATTATACAGGTTATCAATATGACCGTTTTCATAGACTCAAGTATTTGTGATAAGAAAGTTCAAAATGTAAGATCATGTACAAGTGTTAGCACACAAGACGATTATAATCGATAGTTTTCATTGATTATTGTATTCATTTTATAAAGCATTATAAATACAGAGTTTTTAGTACAAATTCAACAATAGTTAAATGTGTCCTTTGTCCGTATTGGATTTTTGACTGCCATGCACTTGGAAAGTCTTGTTCTTTAACCTGAGCTATTTCTTACCTTAAAATTAAAGCAAATGTATAGACATGAGAATATAGCTTGTTTAGTGTGATAAAGCTGGCGATACTGACCTCAGGTGAAAAAAATTTCAGTCACAACTTCAAAAAGTGTGTTTATTAATAGTGAACGACTTTAGGGTCAGGCCAAGAGGAAAATCTTTTCAATAATAAAATACTTATTATATAAATTACTAGAAGGAGTAACACCACATAAACACGATATATCATCATTATGAAAATTGCAGGCACGAACTACATTAATAAGCACATGTCAACTGTCTACGAAATAAGGATCTAAAAGTGGTTGCCCAAACAGGTCGTTCTAGCAGCAAGCACTATCTTTTGTTTTAGAATTTAAATTGCCTAAAATAAATTTGTGGTTGCCCTAAGAAAAAAATTGGTTGTCCCGGGCAACAAGACACCCACTAATATCGTAGACTGTGTCAATGATCTTTTGGGATGGAATCTACTTTATGCCTCCTTATATAAAAAATATAATAAATCTCACCACTGAGGACATGACAATGATACGAGAGACCGGTTGGGCATTTTAACTTCATGAAATCACGATTTCAACTTCATGAATTCACGATTTCACGATGAAGTTGAAATGTGAACTCATGAATTTGAAATCGTAAATTTATGAAGCTGAAGTCGTTAATTCATGAAACTGAAATCGTGAATTTGTAAAGTTGAAATCGTGCATTCACAAAATTGAATTTGTGAAGTTTATATCGTAATTAAAAAAATTTCATGATGCTGAAAACGTGAATTCGCGAAGTTAATATTGTGAATTCATGAAGTTGAAATCGTAAATTCATGAAGCTGAAATCGTGAATTCGTGAATTCCGTATGTTGAAAACGTGAATTCACGTAGTTAAAAATGTGAATTCTTGAAGATGAAGTCGGAAAATCATGAAGTTGAAATGGCACTACCGGTCTTTGTGGATATAATCCATACTTTATGTCTCCTAATATCAAAAAATGCATTTCTAAAGTAGTGATACAAAAAAGTTTCTATGATTTCTTTGTTTGCATATGTATGGTTATTGATTTGTTTCAATTTTCATCTGCGCACAATTTTCAATTTTGATAAACCCCGTCCAATCTCACGCTATGTCCAGTAACCGTGTTTTTGAATCAATCTCTATATATATTATTGTAACACGGGTAAGTATAATGACTTAGATACATTTGTTTCTATTCAACTATCTCTACAATATTACATAAACAATCATAAAATTATCCAACTGTACCAAGCTCTACCAGTCATTTTATCTAACTGTTCAGATGTTGATAACCTATACAGAATGTTATCATTATTATCTTATTTTGCGAAGTTCATTGAACATTAATATGTCCTAACATGTGTGATACAAATACTGTTTATTTCAGATTATTAGATGACATGGTAGGAATGTTGTGTTGTCATAGGAGGCTGGTTTTACGAGATGAAAGGTTCAAATCCAACCGAAGGCACCATTGATCTAACTAAAGGTTCAAATCAAACCAAAGGCACCATTGATCTAACTAAAGGTTCAAATCAAACCAAAGGCACCATTGATCTAACTAAAGGTTCAAATCAAACCGAAGGCACCATTGATCTAACTAAAGGTTCAAATCAAACCGAAGGCACCATTAATCTAACTAAAGGTTCAAATCAACCAAAGGCACCATTAATCTAACTAAAGCTTCAAATCAACCAAAGGCACCATTAATCTAACTAAAGGTTCAAATCAACCAAAGGCACCATTAATCTAACTAAAGCTTCAAATCAACCAAAGGCACCATTAATCTAACTAAAGCTTCAAATCCAACCAAAGGCACCATTAATCTAACTAAAGGTTCAAATCAACCAAAGGCACCATTAATCTAACTAAAGGTTCAAATCAACCAAAGGCACCATTAATCTAACTAAAGCTTCAAATCCAACCAGAGGCACCATTAATCTAACTAAAGCTTCAAATCTAACCAAAGGCACCATTAATCTAACTAAAGGTTCAAATCTAACCAAAGGCACCATTGATCTAACTAAAGGTTCAAATCCAACCAGAGGCACCATTGATCTAACTAAAGGTTCAAATCAACCAGAGGCACCATTGATCTAACTAAAGGTTCAAATCAAACCAAAGGCACCATTGATCTAACTAAAGGTTCAAATCAACCAGAGGCACCATTGATCTAACTAAAGGTTCAAATCCAACCAAAGGCACCATTGATCTAACTAAAGGTTCAAATCTAACCAAAGGCACCATTAATCTAACGAAAGATCAAATTTAACCAAAGGCACCATTGATTTAACTAAAGGATCAAATCCAACCAAAGGCACCATTGATCTAACGAAAGATCAAATTTAACCAAAGGCACCATTAATCTAACGAAAGATCAAATTTAACCAAAGGCACCATTGATCTAACTAAAGGTTCAAATCAACCAAAGGCACCATTAATTTAACTAAAGGTTCAATTCCAACCAGAGGTACCATTGATCTAACTAAAGATCCCAATCCAACGAAAGGCATCATTGATCTAACTGAACAAACATTAACCTGTTATATTAAACACCCAATTTCTCATAGAAGGGTTCACATGATACATTGTATGGTTGGAATTAAACTAGAGAAGCTTGCTGTGAAATGTCTGAGCTCTACTACTGCACAACAACCGTGTCACTAGTGTTTGCTTCAGTCCGCTCAGTGTGTCAGATGAAAGTGTTTCTGCGAAGATCGCTTGCTTTAATGTAATTTGAAGTTGTTATGGTACAATACAATTTGTATTAAACTATTTTAAAATTGTTTTTTACTTTTATAAAATAAACTTTTGGATATATCCGCACCTGACACAATGTCCAATAACCGTGATTTGAAGATAACAAAAATATGTGTTTACGATTGTAACATGACTTGTGGTCGTGGTTTTCCATTACATTATCAGTCAAAATTCAGTATAACAAACATCATATGATACAATAATCAAAATTATCTACCCAATATACACTGATGATCATCTTAGTCGGTGAAGGATATAAAACCATGTAACCTAATTAGAATTAAATGTTATGTACGCTATCACAATACGATCGGATGATCTTGAACTAAAAGTTAGTTATTTGATTTTTTGATACTTGGAGAATAATTTGGACATCCTACCCAACATGGGCTTCGGCGTTGATGTCGGTGTAACACTTTTTGGCTTCGTTAAGTTTTAAGTGCAACGTTTTTTCTCTTCCATATCTTTGAGACCACTGAAAGGATTCGCTTCACACTTTATACACGTCTACAGGGTTACCATTGAAGGTAAAATACCAAGTTACATAACTCTAGCATGAATAGCCACTAAGTTAGGACCCTTTGACACTAAGAAATTCTTAGTATGAAGTCTTAATTTTCAGGAATCCTGACGGAATCCCTAGCTGAGAATCACTGGGATACAGTTAGTGTGGAACACATTGCAAGAAGCCATCTTTTATTTCTATAAAATTATCATATATAAATATCAACAATAAAAGAAAAATGCATGTAATATTAAATCAATTATGTGAAAATAACAAAATAATAACCCGGGTCTGTAGTTATGTTGGTAGAGTGCCCGAATGTCGAATCTAGGTTACGGGTTGGGATCTCACCCGGGGCGGTTTATATACCCTTCCATAATTATTTGACGAATATGTTGATTTTCTTCCTTAAATATGGTATTTGAATAAGTTATCGGCCTTGTGGAATGATAAGTGAGTAGTGGTAATAGACAAGGGTCTAGGAAAACTAGGTTAGGTGCGCTGGTCTTTGTAAGATGACTTTAACACGTGTCGACACAAAATTAAAACCCAACACAATTTTGAAAAATGAAATAACGGAGAACAAAAATACTATAAAGTAATTAGTTTAAGTATAAAATGTAGTTTTAAGTTTTGATGAAAAATGCTAAAACTAAGTACATCAAGCATGGAAAAATAAATTTATGTGAAATCAAACAAATACATAAAAATTCGATCCAAAATGGCGTCTAAATATGTCCGAGGTTCATTCGGCGATCTTCTACGCAGATAAACATATCTATGTAGATGATCGCCGAGGTTGTTCCCAATGGTCCGATGTTTTTCGTAGTGAATTGTGAAAATCGTAGTGAAACCAAACAAATACATGAAAGGTCGTTCCAATATGACGTCTAAATAAGTCTGAGATTATTTCTAGTGAAATTCCGAAAAATTCCGAATGTGATAGGTAATATTATTATAATCAACATCCATGAATGAAAAGAGAACTAATTTTCTGTCACCAGCAAGATCACCGTGTGACGCCCATGTGAAACTGGTTCTCATAGACGATTGGGCTTCTGCGAACTTGAAGTCACGAAACATAATTGGTTGATCATATATAGTGATATCACATATTCAAAAATGACATTTAACTTAACGCATGCGCAGACGGGTCATGACGTCATACGTGACGTCACGGAGCTTGTAAAGTCAATTGATCATATTTTGCATTAAAAAGAATTTCTTCAATACAAGAACACGCGCATCTCTGATTGTCGCAATTATCTGCTCGGCAATTTAATAAACACCATCTACTGACCCCTGGGGTCCCATCCCAAGGGGGTTGAGGGTCACACCATAACTCTAAACTTAAAGTGAGACATTCTGCTTTAGTTGGAGGAAGAAATCGTGAAGGAATAGTTGGTTCCTGTATCAGATTATTTAAAGTAGCTCCCAAGCCAGAGGAAAGTCCTGAGTCACGTGATCCGAGCGTGCTGTTGATGACGTCATTTGTCTGTGCTGGTTGATCAGGTGTTGCTAGTTTGAGTCTTTCAGCAACTGTTCGTCTGTTGGCGCTTTGACCACTTCTGGATAAGTTGACAAACAACACATCTGGAAGAAAGATGCATACACTCAGAAACTAATGAGTTCGTTTTCGGGTCAGTGGAGCAGTAGATTAAACCTTTCTAGGAATGATGAGTAGGTTGACTGACCGCTGTGATATAGATCATACAATGTGTTGCTACAGCGTACACCCAACCCAACCACCTTGGTATTTTTGTGTTGGGTCCATTGAAAATATAAATAAAGATATATTACATATTTATCTGGATTTTGAATCTAATATTCCACACGTGGCAGATATATAGTTCTATTACATTAACCTGTCACAACTTGAATAATTACACAGTCACTGAATGTGTTAGTATTTATCCTCTTTTAAACCATTGAGCCTCCCATCCATATTAATTATTGATGATCTAACTATATATGTAGCGATTTTGAATATAGTTGCAAAAACAAGTTCAAAATAACTTAAAAATAAAAATTCGGTGACCGTGTAATTATTTAAGTTGTGACAGGTTAATGTAACAGAACTATACCCCTCAATGAAAATTTGATACTTATGTCCGTTTTCTCCCAGAAATAAGGTAAATTGAGAAGTTGATGGTTTTACGGAAGGATATAGGTGAGTACTAGTTATAGGAAAGTGTCCAGGAAAGCTAAGTTAGATTAGTAGGCTGTCGTAAAATGACCATAATTTTATTGACATCAAGGCCCGGTTTCACGAACGCACTCCTATCTTAAAATTCTAGATTAACCTTCAATTTTCTATTTTTAGCATTTTTAAGTTTAAGTGCGTATCACAAACATTTTACAATTTAATCCGTTCTTTAATAGTCTAAGTTATGAGTAAAAATTTAATCGAGTGAACGGGTGGACTAAATCGTATGTAAACATTACTTAAATATAAACAAATGGTTAACGTTCTTCTAAATTTATATTTGACTGGCTATGTAGTCCCTAGACGACGGGAATTCCGACGCAGGGACACTTAGAGTGGTTTAGAAAATATGTCGGAAGATAGACGATATCAGATTTACAGATTTTTACCAGCTACGATTCATTTCACCGCTGAACTTATTCGTCTCCTCACGTTTAATTAAGACGGAGCATGACAGTTTCTGCACTACTTCAAGACTAAGTGTTCACAGAGTTGAGTTTCTGAACTATTATATAAATAATCATAAAACTAGCAGATTAAAACGAAACAGTACTTTAATATCTAGATCGATCGTCATTATTTTCAGATTTAAGAGATGACAATCATTCCAACAGAAAATTGATTGATTAGTTTTATCAGTTCCATTAATTCTAATTTTAATACACATTCGTCACCCAATCACACCGTAATCCGAAGGTGTTTTATTATTATTTTTATTATCGTATTGTAACACATTGCAATCATACCTTTATTCAATTCCTTCATTATCCCCGAAATCTAAATACATGTAAACAACAATAAATTGGACTTCGTTGCCTTTTTCGTGTAAAGTTTTTCACCTATATTCAGCATTTTTTGTTCACGAGGCATGACATATTAAGTGTGCTAAATTCATTCATTATGCCTTTATTTAAGATTCATAGCTTGTAGATTTTAACAGAAATTTGTAATATAAACAGTTTAATATTTTCAGATGAACGTAATGAAAGTTGAACCATTTTAAACACAGATAATGTAAACGTTTCTGACCTCCATACTCTTGCACAATCATTAAATGTCAAACCTAAAGTAAGACAGTAAGAGAATGTCAAGCATATTGTAAGGAGGACATAATTCGCCAAAAGCCATTTTAAGCGATTTTCGAACTGTTTAATGTAGGAATTGTCGGCACTCTACCAAACGGACAATAACTGACTGAACCGTACACTACAATTAAAGTAATGACTTTGTGTAACTGTCTGGAACATTTACACACATTTACACACATTTAAAAAGTTGTAAACCAAATATTTATCAAAGGGTTCTTTTATCACATACAAGTAATATACTTGACATACCACCTTATTTCTAAGCTAGCCAAGAAGGGCATCATAGTTTGCAATGCAATTTTGCAGTTTTTGTTATTCAGATTAAATAACGCTCGTCTCTAAACTTTGATAATGGCCAAAAAGATATGAGATTTCGTATGAATCTTATAACTATACCCTGATATCCTCCACTGATTACCTACTTATCACTTATTATTCAATCTTCGCCGATGCACAATATTGTAATTTCGAAAAATACTAAACTCTACAAGTACTGCCTTGAAGTGAAGGTAGGATAATTGTGCATAAAACACAAATGATTGACAAAAATAAAAAAGAATGGACCAAAAGTTAAAAAAATCAACATTCGGGGTTCGAACCTATGCCAGACAAAAACATGTTTTAAGCACAACAGTCTAACCGTTTACGCTATAGAGTCCATCAATAAAACACGTTGGACATTTAGTACTCTAAGGTAATTTTGTTGGTTTAAGATTGGGTCGCTTTACTCGCTTATATCAACTATAATTTTATACTTATGTAAGAAAGGCTTCGTGAAATCTACTTAAAATATTTTATAAGATACTCATAGTTACGAACAAAATATTTAAGACAATCTTAAATCTATTTAAGTTATGAGAGCGTTCGTGAAACCGGGCCTTGAAATCAATGATTAAATTGTTGAACAAACTACATGTATATATTTATACAGTAAAGTTCCGCTATTAAGACCAGCAAAATTGATGGTCTTTATAGCGAAACGGTCTCATTATAGAGACCCTTTTCTTCACAAATTAGACATTTGGGTCTTAATAATTGTCAAAAATCGCGTGATTTTGAAATAACAGAAGTGGTCTTATTAGCGGAACTTTCCTGTACCTCTTTTAAGATAACTTGAGATAAAACTGAACGACAGTTTATGTAAACAATATTTTATGATATTAATAAAACAATGTTAAAATTGTCCTCAATGTATATACGTTTACAATCGTATGTTTTAGCTCGGCAGACCATGGGCACGTTCCACAAGGCGATCGCTAGCTAGCGCTTTTTTAAAGCGATTTATTGTAGCACAAGAGGTCTACGGAACGGTTTGCTTCAAACTAACAAATCCAAGATGGCGACTTTCTAAAACAAAAAGTTCAGAATTGCAACAAATGAAAAATATTCAAATCAATTATCACCATGATTATTCTATTTAACCGCTTTGACGAAATATAGTATGCATTAAATGAAATATATATCAGTATTCTTGAAAAAGAAACACATTCCCACAGGGGGCGGCCATTTTGAAAAAAAGTCAGAAACGTTCCGAATGATAAGGCTAGCAAGAAAAAACTTGCTACGTTTCGCTAGCTAGCGATTCAATTTGCTCGATCGTAACAAACCGTTCCGTAGGAAATCGCTACAAAGCGCTAGCTAGCGATCGCCTTGCGGAACGTGCCCCATATCATCCTGAGCATTCTCTTTCATGGGTTAGTTCACTGTATTGTTATCGTTGCCGAGGGGCAACGATATTAACAATTATCAAGATTTGAGCATTTTTGTGTCGACACCGGTTGCTGTAAGCCAATCAGAACAATGCATTTGAGGTCACATGATGAAAAAATTGACGTCATACAGTCAAAATAGGGGTGTGTGTATGGAATCGTCCACGGCGTGTATTATACGGTTACCTGTTTGTAATACAAGAAAATATCATTATTAATGTGTGAACTATTACCAGTTTCAAGAAAGTTGCAAAATAACACCAGAAAATATGCACAGCTTATTATAAAATGTGTTTTTCTTTAAAAAAAACTCCCATTTGTTGAAAAATGCAAACCTATCTTCCCTTCTAACGGGCAAATCTATTTATACGGGAGAAGATTATCTGTATCCAATCAGCCGAGAGGCGTGACCGGTATCCACTGAGACAGGTTTAAGTCACGCCCCTCATAAACATCGCTGTTAGCTTAACGTCCAAGATTGGGAACGCCCTACTGATTCATAGTCCCTATTTGTTTTACATATCGTTACCAGAGCGCGCTTATTCCTGGAATTCTAAAAATAGACTCAATGGTTTTACATATTACCAGGGCACGCTTATACTTGTCTTCTATAAATATACTTGGAACGGTTTGGAACTTTGGATTCGCTGTGAATACACGGCTAAACAACGATTTCAAGCATTTTTGGAAATGCTAATACTTGTTTACATAAACAGTGCTTTGTTCTTTACCCTGTGTGAGCTATTATTTGGCAACATTAAACATGCACTGTATGCATAGTCGTGAATTTCCGTATGAAATCTCCGTAAATTTACGAATACATTACTTTAAGGTTTAGTAATAGGACACAAAGTGGCATGTAAGGACTTGGTGTAGTGGTAAAACGCACCACCTCACAATCAAGAGGCTACGGGTTCGATCCCACATAAAACTTTTTTTGGCAATTTAAATATAATCGGTACAGTACATGCTTTACATATATATTTTAAACTTGTTAACACGACGGCGCACGGATTCCATGATTAAAAAAACCTGCTGTGAATTTGTATTACATACATAATGGGCGTTTTCATTTATGAAAGTCCTTTTAAATTAGTCTTTAACCAAGTCAGAAATTTATAAAAATATGAATAAAGAAATATGTATTATAATAATGAGACACCAAATGTTGTAAAGTGATATAAATTATATTCAGTCAATTAGTTAAAAGTAATAAGTAAGTCATAGTGTTGCTATTATGTTACTAGTGTTTGCGAAATTACAAAAAAAAACCTGTGCGGGAATCGAACCTGGGGTATTTTGATTGACAAGACAGTACTTTACCTCTGCACTACAAACCGTTTGATATAATACAATCGTTACTTTTCCATCGATACCTTATGTTATCACTCATTAAAGCAACGAAACTTGACGAATGTATACGAACTAAGCCGTAAATCGATACGGAAACTAATGAAGTGCATGTTTAATGTTGTCAAATAATACAGGTCGTCCACGTAAACATTGCGTATATAAACATACAGGTCGTATTCTAGGTCATGCGTGTTTTTGTACTTTAAACAAGGGATTTGCCCACTAAATAGGTATATAAGCTAATGCATTAACAGCATTTTACTAATTTTAACAGACCATTTTTATGTGTAACATTTATTTTTAATAGTGTATGCACATTGTAAATTTTATATAATGATATGTTTATAGAATAAGTGTAAACTAATTAAACTATGAAATTATAAAAATAATTCACCCCTAAATATTGGTGTGTAATGAAACTGTCTATGTTTATATACGCAATGTTTACGTGGACGACCTGTAGGATGTTTCATTACACACTGATATTTAGGGGTTATTTGGACTGCGTTCAGTTAGCAGTTAGCGTTAGCCAAACACAGTTATCGTTATGAACGGTTAATTGTATGATCCGTTGAAGTGCGAACGTTTAAAGATGGCGGGCAAGAGGGTCGTTACTTCTATTTTATTGGAAGAATTCAGAGAGGAGGACTTGTTTTTCTTTTTTACTTGTTTTTTGTAAATGTATTGATCTAAATCAACGGGAGTAACACCGCCGACTTCGTTAGACCTAAGCCGGAATTTAGATTTATAGGTTTTTCCGTCCGTGCACAGGCGGTACAAACAAAGTTGTCCACACATTATTGCTAAACAGCACGAACTATGGATTAAATACTACTGTTCTTTTTACATGCGTTTTCATTGTAACAGTGAAAGTTTGTTTGTACCGGAGGGGAAAACCCAAATATTTGAATTTCGGAAATAGTCTATTCGCTATGGCAGTTACTAATTTGCAAAATGTACTGGAACTATTTTGTTTCAGGTTGTTTCATATTCGCGTACTATATACTAAAACCGTTAGCTCTTGGCCTTAACCGTTTTCCGCTAACAGGCCGTTCAATTATGACTGTTAGCGAACGTTACGGAACGTTACAGAACGTTCGCGGTAACTGAACGCAGGGCAGTTTTTACATGTTTTAGTTTAATTAGTTTACACTTACTTTATAAACATATCATTGTATAAATTTTACAATGTGCATACACACTGTTTAAAATAAATGATACACATAAAAATGACCTGTTTAAATCAGTAAAATGTTGTTAATGCATTAGCTTATTCGCCTATGTAGTGGGCAAGTCCGTTGATAAAAGTACAAAAACACGCATGACCTAGAATACGACCTGTTTAAAAGCTCGCATTGATCATTGTTTAAATAAAATGAAGAGTTTCAAAAAGGAAGTAGAAGTACTCACTTGTTCCCGGAAGTTGTTGAACCGTAGCCTCGTTTACTGGTGCCGGTTGCAGCGACATTTCTGTCGGTGATGAAACTAAATCTAAAAAGAGAAAATTAATTTCATTTTAAACAAAATATGCAAGCATTCATTAATCCATCTGATTGGGAACTCCAATTTATGGCGTGTCACATTCGTGCACAGGCGATACAAACTAAGGTTTTACAAATTTATTGAAAAGCACGAAACACGGATTAATCTTACTTTTCTTTGTACGCAGATTTCAGTGTACCAAATAGAAACCTCAAACTGATTGAATTCCGGATAAAGTAAATTGACTTAACTTAATCATCAGAACTCGAGAGCAAGCCGCGGTTGTGATGCAAGGGTTGACTGAAATGATTTCTGGGGTCACTATTCATCCTACCACTGATTACTAATCATGTAGGGCAGTTGTCAGTCACTGACGAAAGTATGTGCTAGAAACTGGTTAACAGCCAAATCCAGAGATTAAGCCTTTCCAGGACTGCCGTGATATGAGCTATACAATGTGTTGTTACCTGTTTAACCAAACAAAAAACGCAACAATTTGACTATTTTTATGACGAGTATTTTCGCAATTGAGAGTCACGATTTTTAGACAATTTATGATTCACACCCACGTGGTTCAATTTGGTTTTTATTATTATTCATTGATTTTACGATACATGTAAAGGCAGAAAATTATCTTAACCACAGCTACAATATTTCGTTCTGTTTTATTAATCTGTCACAACTTAAACACATTTACTGAATCTGCCTCTCTCAAACTCAATATATTTCTATTACAAATATATTTAAAGGCTGGTTTCCGCTTTACAAATAAGTATAAAGATATTTGAAAGTAAGGTCGTTTCATCATAATACAGAGCACCGAGTGGTCTTAATAATGCTCTGTATTATAACGAGATGACCTTACTTTCAAATATCTTTATATAACAGTTCAATTACGTTTCTGCTTTTTAATTCTGTATACACTTTTGCTATAAACTTAGCTCCCAGCTAACAAACACAAGATTGCTCTCGATATGTAGTGTTTAATACATTTGCATTATTGTCATATATTCAATCTGTCACAATAGCATCCTATATAGTGTTAAAATTATCAAGTTATATATTTTAATATTTTTTAAAACTATTATCTATTCTATTAATGAAACGTAATAAACTTACTCAAATCTACACTAAGGATGATAACTCTTGTAAGTACGGTGTTAGATCAGATTATCGTCATTATTGCCCCTGATTTCCGTATTCACAGCTTGATCAGATAAGTTCCTTATATTTACCGTATAACGTAACGCGCCGCGCTCAACGTTAACGTCACGTAAAATTATAATAATATAATATCACGTAAAAATCCAATGTTCGTTGATACATCCAAAAAAGATATCCCAATTTTCAGGTAAAACGAATTGAGAAATTGATTAAAATGTAAACTCCTGAAATTGCAAATGTATAATAACTATAGATGGGTACAGGGAAATTCAATTGAATGTTCATACTAATTAATTGTACGAGTATATGTTACTAAAATGAATAAGAAACACATGTGTCACACACGGCATAGAAATCTACAACTTGTATAAATATTTATTGCATTTAACTTATAAAGAGTAATTATTAAGTATTAATGAGTGTTTTTTTTATTTGAAACAAAATTTTTACTTCAATTCATTATCAAAGCTAGTTATTAACCAGAAAGCCAGCATGTTTTACAATTTAATTATGATTATATTTAAAAAAAAAACATGCACCATTTTTGTGTTCATGAATACGCCGCAGTACTTCATGTGCGTTGTTGGTTGCGCGATATGAGTTAAGCGTCTAAGCTAAGTTATGTTTTATCGTCTGAGAGAGATTAATGCGTCACATCCTTTCAAGTTGGGTTTTACCACAGGGAATCTTCACTGTTGTATATATTTTCAGTGTTTGGTTATATATAATTATTAAAATATTTATTTGTAAAAACCTTTCTCTGCAATAAACTTGCTTGAAGAGTTAAGTTCCTCCATAAGTAGTTTTTGTAATTAGGTTAGGTATACTGGATTCTCAAATATTGTATATATAGTTGTCCGACAAAGACGAACCACTTAAAAGTTTATAAATCACAATTAAAGATCTATAGTCACGTGGTTTACATCAACAACCAATGAGGTTGACAATTTTTTCGCCGATTTTTTTCCAAACAAGTAAATGAATGACTTGAATTTATAAGTGTAACAGGGGGATTATTTTGTACATATTAAATATCAGTTAAATAAATACGAGCAGGGATTTTATAAAATATAAAATTCCTGATAAATAGAGGATATTCGCCAATTTTGGTGTAAGATCGATTTATATTTCACCGAGTGAGCTTAGAAAACATATTTTCACGAGTGGCGTAGCCACGAGTGAAAATGTCATTTTCTGAGCTCACAAGGTGAAATATAAATCGATCTTACACCGAAATCGGCGAATTTTCTGTTTCTTTCATGCTGTTCACCTGAAAAATGATGCAAGACTATCTAGATCTACCTGTGCCAGTTCATGGACAGACCGTATGACTCATTATTAATGTGATAGAGCGAAAATAAGTAGTTCCAGTGTGCATAATTTATTGTAATATAATCGTTCATTTCTTAAGACACTACCCATCCAAATTTAATTAATCCATGTTTGTTACATTAAAGAAGTATGAGGGAAAACAATTTTAAACTCGAAAATCGTGTAACAGTTTCCTCACGCGGAAGGAGACAAATGTGTACTGCATGAACAGTCAATGTCAAGGTAAATGTGTTTACGTCTGAGTTGGTCTACGCGAATTTTAAATCAATACAGTTTTTATTGTGATGTCATATTACGCGGTTAAACGGAAGGATTTAAACGATATTATCAAGCGACTGGAAAGTACATGTTTCACAATTATGATATGGATATAAGGATAATGTAAGGAAACACATAGAATCTAGATCTACGCGCTGAAGGGATGTTTCATTGATTTGTCAAAATGGCGAAGACTCAAGAAAGCCGATGATTTTTAGCCAGTTCATTATATCTAATTTATGCACAGATTGGCTTGGATTTATACTAGCCAACCTTTGTATGTACCGTATAATGACTGGATATTCGTCAAATGAATCAACGAATGGAATCCAATGGCAATGCACACGATGCAGCTTTGATACAGTCAACGTTCAGACATGTTTGAGTTTTTCCTCGCTGGATTTGAATGGTGACGTAAGTTATTCTAAGATTTGTATTGTAATGAATTTTCTCATGAAAACCTGTATCAGACTATTCATTAAAAGCGCGAAACTCGCATTTGACCCCAATTATGTACAAAAAATCTCCATTATGCAGTCGCGTGATTGCCGTGTAATCTGGACTGAGCTGTGTCGACTAAATTTGTAGACTTTCGTTTTAAAAATTAGTTAGCAACAGGATATGTTGGATTTGTTTATATCATCTCCTGCTTTAGCATCAACTAATGCATTTGTCACCACTGAACTTGCTTATATGATGTTTGAAAAAGCTCTAGCTTGTCTGTCTCCCTTGAAAAAAGTAGTCCGTCATTTTTTATATTTTCACCGTAGTGAAAATATAAACCGATATTTTCATCGTTTATTTTCATCGTATAACACAGCATTTCATCGTAAAGCATGAAAGAAGAGGGAGTTAATTTCCTAAATATTTAGTTATTAGTTTTGTAATAGTTACTTCCCTTTATAATTATGTTCATAACGTTTTGAAAAAAATTACTAAAGTTTAATTGTGGCGGGTAAATATCATGTTTTTCAGTATTTTTAGACATATTGTCGGACGAAGAAAAGTAATTATGCATTATTTGAATCTTTCATAGTTTTAGCCTGCTGCCAGAATTTGATGAAATTTAAGAGAATGTTTATATTCTAAAGATCACATGACTATATACCCTGATTTAATGTTTTATTGACTTAATTATAGATTTGTGATATGTTTCATATATTTAAATAATCACAGAGGTTGTTATTTATTGATACCAATGAAATATAAAGGCAGTATGGCGGTTTCCGTATTACACCAGCGTTGTTTTTCTTAGACAAACTCGATTGGTATAATTCTAAAGTAAATGCAGTGAATAAAAACTCTTTGCCCTAGCTGGGTTCTCCCGGTCGGGTGGTATAAAAGACACTCAACCGCGTCGCTGAAAGGATCAAACTACTAGCAAGACTGGTTAAAGTGACTATATAGTCACTTACAACTACACAACTCTTCTCTTCTTTAGTTTTCCAGAGAGATGGTCAGGATCTCAGTAAATTAATTGTCCATGCGGAGACTTTTGCGTGAGTTCGTCAAACACCTCTTTTAGTAAATTGGTAGAACAAAAAACATACTCACTGACTTAGAAACAAACCTGTTTCTCTCGATTGGTTGGCGAGACACTCAACCGCATCACTCAAATGTAAACCCAACAGCAAGGCTGAGGGAAGTGACAATGTAGTCATCTTTGCTTTTGTATTTTACATATAGTATCACCAGACAGTATCATAGCTGAGTTTAACTATGTATATCAGTAGTTTTATTCGTTCTTGTTTTCCACAAAACAATATTACGATAAAAATCATCGTAAGTCTATTCTGATCAAGTGTTAGGTTTTTCTAATAGTTATATAAACGTTTTCTGCTTTAGACTCACGCTGAATTTCATCGTAAGATTGATTTTTGAAAATACTCAATGTTTGTAGAACCTGTGCTAACGACCACCTGATCAGTGCAACCACCGATAGACAACAACCACTGTAGATAAACAAAAAAGTTTCTTGAGTTAGGTCTCTGCCTGTTACAACATTTTTGAGTAGTTAGATCTCTGACCTTACCCGGGTCGAAAGTGCAGTTGGTGCCGGGATTTGAAATCTCGTGTCCCGAAGGGGGTATGAATTCAAATCCCACCCGGGGAGGTAATACCTTTCCATAATTAATTTGAAAATAATGTCGATTTTCCTCAATTGTTTAGATTATATAGAGATGTTCCGGCCTTGCGGAAGGGTTGGCGAGTACTTGTTCTAGACAAGGGTCCAGAAAAGCTAAGTTAGATGTGCTGGACGCCGTAAAAAACCTTAATTGTGTTGATACGGCGTTTAACCCAGTTACAAAAACAAGAAGATTTCTGACCTAAAGTCAATGTCACCTCTTACGGATTGTGTGCGAGACAAGCAATGTTGACATTTGCTGTATTGAAGAACCTAATACTGCAGCGTGTTCAGTTACCTTTAACGTTCCAAAACGTTCCTTAACGGAAGTGTCGGAACAACTCATCCCATAGACAACTAAACCCCAGACAACTCAATATCCTATTAACGGATTGAGTTATTCCAACTTTGAGTTGAGTTATGCACGGGTTGAGTTGTCTTCGGGCTGACTTCTCCCGTACCCGTAACGTTAGCTAACAGTAGTTACTGAACACGGGGCTGATACATCTTTAATTTCGTTTGGAACGTGAACTGACCACCTCACATTTTCTGATAGTTGGTGAAGTGAGTAAATTCTAAAATTCAAGTCAACACTTTACAAAGATTGATGGTTTAAAAACCAATACATTGTCTGTATTGTCTTGTTGACCAGGAAGTGTCTTCATTGAGTTGATTAAATAAGTTATTTCAATAGTTTTGACGACCATTTATTAAGTCTTGGGTATCTTTCACATAATTCTTACGATAAAAATCACCATAAGTCAATATTTATAAATTATCTCAGAAAATCTGAGGATCAAAATAGTTAATAATATATTTAAAAGACACACCACTTATTTTGTGTAATATTCCAATAATAAAATAATAATAATAATAAAAAGAATTTCTGCTGATAACTTACGCTGATTTTTGTGGTAAGAATTTTTGAGAAATGATTACTGCAGGTCATACAACATGTATCAGTCAATTTGGGTATAAATAAAAAATAAACAAAACAACAGTTCAGAGTACTTAGCTTTAATATGTCATATATCAAATAAAACATACATGGATATAGTACAATCACTCATACAAAAATAGATTTTACTCACTCATTCTCTCCCGTTATATGCTATACTTACTATTGGCTTTCAAAAAATATTTACAATTTAAATAAACAAGTTCACTGTTCAAACTTAGGTAATAAAAATGTTAAGTGGAAATGAATAAACTAATAAAACAAGCAATTTGCACCATTATCTAAACATACATAGTGCAATCATAACAGAAAACGATGGCCACATCACGTGACCAAATGTAACAAATCTAAACTAACTACCTCAATTCATATCACGTTATGACAAAATATACATGACCATATATCTATAGAATAAGAAAAAAATAGTTTATAAAATGTTGGCAAACTTATAAAAATAGATGATAAAAAGTGCATTATGTATTCCTGTGAACAAACCAACAATAGTATACTCAGTTTGGCGCATTTTGTAATTAAGTAAAACTTGTTGGGAAACTCTGCAAGTATAAACCCTATATATGACTAAAAACTACAAGGTTACTTCGTACCTGAACTAAATACTGTAATCTTTTCACACTTCAACCTCAATTACTTAAACTCATTTATAAAATGTAACATACAACATGATAAAGTAGTATAATGATTTTTTCTTTTAATCTCTGGAAAAGATACATGTATTTACTGTTAGATCAGATAGTAAAATTTTGTGTCCTTTTGCAACGAGAATTATAAAAAATAAGATAATTTAGAATTTCTTTCAACATCAATGAATATGTAATATAGAAAAAGGCGTTGAAATCAAACGAAGAAGTCAAGGTAAGCCTATTAACTCAAAATCATGAAATTTTGTACAATGATAATTTTTTATCTCCACTACAAGCATTGGATACAACAAGATGTTTCCTGTCCTTAGATATTGCTACATAACGAGGACCGAGCATATCTACTTGATGTGATGCTAATACACGACCACATGGTGTAATCTCAATTATACATTTACTGTGGCTACCAACAAATATATGATCATACGGACCTACAGCTACACCACATGGTGCCTGTATCAAATCATGTTTTATAACTACTCTCTCACCTGACCTGATATCATATAAAAAAATAGTATTATCATCTCTATCACAATGTACAACTTTCTCCCTTCCACGTATATATGTACAATAGCTAGAGTCTACATGATATTTCTTGTTTGGTAGATTAATATTAACATCACTCTCATCACCAGACAAAGATACAATACGGAAAGGTTTAATGTGATCTATTGTACCAACAAGAAAACTATCATCATTCATCATACTTATAGAAAAATACTGAGCATTCATTTTACATGTTCTATTTAATGTTATATCATTTGTTTTACTTACATTTAGAAAATCTAATCTAATACGACCAGATGTTACTGCCACAACATCATTTGATGCAACAGTAACACATTGAGGATATTCATAAGAAAATTTATAAGAATTCTTCATATTCAGGTTGACATCATATATTAAACACTTGCTGTTGATTACATCAACAGTAACCACTCTACCATCTGGCATGAAATCCAGGCCAGTGTAGAGTGGTTCTTCAACGTCGTCACCTGACTGTTGTAACTTAATTGAACTTACTAGTTTAAGTGTTGAAGTGTGTGGTAGTTGATATGATATATCTAATGTCTCCGATTCTTGAAATGCTAACAATCTTGATTTGAGATCAAGTAATTGTTTTTAAAAAGGAACAGTTAACTTTAATCATTGACGTCTTGTTATCTAAAGAGGTTGAATTTTTTATGGCTTGTTGTACTTCTTTGACCATTTCACGTTCTGTGATGAATTGTTCTGCAGGAGTTCCTGTATTCATTATGAAATCAATGGTTCTTATGTGTTTCTTCAAGGACTTGATCTGTTCTTCACATTTGGCTTTCTTCTTTGCTAAATCTTTCTTGGTAGTGTTGCTGTATGCTATGGCATAAGTAAGGACGGCTTTGGTAAAATCATCAAATATTTGTATCAAGCGAGTTTTCATATCTTTCAACTTGTCAGATAGAGTTTGAATATCGTCTGATAAACGCGCGTTAGCTTCATCTAAAAGTTCTGTAACTTGGTTTGTTGTGTCCATGGCTGCAACTAATTCATTTTTTAATTTCTCACACCCACCATGCCCGTCCTTGCATTGAATGTCAACTATACTTTCACATTTCTTATGACTTATAATTGCACACTTGCTGCATAAAAATGCATCATCCTTTTGACAATAGTACTCATAGGGTTTACTATGTGTGGCACACATAAATCTTATTATTTCCACGTCATCGCCATCGACAGATGAAACGTGATATTGTCCTTCTTCGACACTAACTAGTTTATGGTCACTCATAAACGCGTAATTCTCATGAATGGCAGAACACTGATGACATTGATATTCATTACATGTGCTACAATAAATATCTGCTAAACTTTTAATGTTTTTTCTTAAACATGGCTGACACTGTTGCAGATCACAAGTATCACTGTCGGCTCTTGCTTCAGCCATGTTGGATAATGATTGAACTGCTTAAATTATATATAAATGTTATCTTTTTTATAAGTTCCAAAAATTAACAATTAGTCCAGTTTTAGTATTAAGATATTTTGTGACTTAAACTTCATAAAATCACTTCATCCGAACTTGTCAAAAATTACGTTTCATATGAACCAAGCACTCTCCGTGGGTGTTACTTTGTGTGATCGATACTTCCGCTTAGATACATTCAGATATGTGAAACTATTGGTTGATTACTTAGGATCAAGTTCAAATGTACAGTTGAACCTCTAACGAATGGTTTCACCTGAAGAGTGGTATATTTGTATTTTTGTATACATAATGTGTTTAATGTCAAACGAACGACACTTAAATGGAGCGGTAAACGGAAGTTGTGATTCATATTCTTTAGACCGACATACATAACATAAACCGTTATATGCTGTCATAAAGAACTGCCCTAACGCCATAGGTTATTGAGCACAGGCTGGAGCCTGCGCTCTTTTATGGAATGTGTTTTGAATACGTCTGTACATGCGGAACTTTTCGGCTGTTACTGCCTATTAACTGTCCAACGCACTTTTCTCAGATAACCACGGGCCGTTATTGAGCATTAACATCAAAATCTTGATTTTCATTACAAACAAACGGAAGGCATTTGGTCATTCGTAAAAGACGTGATTTTAATCGAAAAACTATGTTAATATATTGGTTACAGTTGTTTATAACTTAAGAATCGATCGGATTTTCTTATTAAACCAAATAAGTAAAGTGGTTATATATTCGGACAAAAATGTCAGTTATGACTGAAAAGGAATTTTGGCCAAAACAAAGTTAATAATGATAAGACTAAAACACGTACGTCGTCTTTGTAATCATACAGTTGGATCAGAGGCATGGCTAAATACCAAGTTCTAGGTTTGTGAATTTTCACAAAATTGTTATATCCGACAAGTGATTTTGTACATTGTATGTAACGGGCTTTGATATTGCTTTGTATGCGGAAAATTTCGGCTGTTACTGCCTAATAACGGTCAAACTCACTGTTCCCATGGGAAATTTAGGTTAGACTAAAGCACGTACGTACTTTTGTGACAATACGGCTTGACACGGAATCTTGGCTTTTGGGTTAACGTACTGTTATATCTGGCGTGTTTTTGCAAACGTTTCATTTACTGAGCATTTATATGTACATTATGTTTTAAAGAAGTTTCTCAAAAATATAATAATATATTCTGTATAAAACTGTTTAAGGTATTTTTTGGGGACAGTCTAAGTCACTGGCGAAGGGACTGGCACAATATACAACAAAGGATTTTTAGACCATCACTTATTACGGTCCTATTATATATAGTACATTTATATAAGCGTTTAAGTTTTAGTAATCATAAATAAAATGAATCACTTATGATAATTATCACTTATAGAGAATAGCAGGCTTAAGCAGTAGTTTCATGTTATTAATGTTTGCTCTTTTTGATGCTTTGCATCAATATTTTCTTGTCACAACATTTAACTTGATTTGATGCCATCTTTTAGTGTTAACGAACAGTCCTCAAACTCGTTAAATACGCACACATATAATATTATGTCAACAAACACAATTAAGAATCGGTCACGTATACATTACCGTGTACGAGTTATAACTATACTTTCATTATAATATTCAAAATGGGCTCGTATTATCAAGCGTCTTACGATCATTTTAGTCGTATATCATTCTATATTATATTGACCAATGATTTTCAATCATGTAAGGCAGTTGTCAGTCACTGACGAAAATATGCGCTAACTAGTTGGTTTACAGCTGAATCCAGAGATTTAGCCTTTCCAGGACCAGTGAGTAGGTTGACTGGCCGCCGTTATATGACCTATATAATGTGTTTCTACGGCGTTAAACCAAACAAAAAAACAACAACAAAAAGGCATGAAATTAATCGTAATTTCAATACTATTTTTGCAGCGATTGAGATACACTGTACACTTCCGGTTTAATCGTGACGCATTAGTCGGATTAAACTCCTCGAGACTTTTCCAATACCTTGTCAATGAAGCGCGCCAAATTAAAACCCAATCGAAACGCACCGCCTAGATAAACATATACGCTACCCAAGTCTTATAAAAAGAATATATACGTAGTTAAAATAGTCCATGGAACCAGGTAAAGTTAAATCGGAAGTCAGTTGTGTCGTTGAATGACTGCAAACTAGTGATACTAAGGTAAACATGAATTTTTTGAAAATGGTATTAGATACAAACGTGAAACTTTGCATGATGTTAGAAAAATGTTTTATCTTTAAATATACGAGATCATTTTTTTAACATAAGTCGAATTGAAGAAAAATGGTTAGGGTTGTACACACTGTAGAATACGTTCAATACCATATATAAGGTAGTGCACAGTTATGCATGCTCATGGAACTATAATATAGAGACGTACGCATTATTTTATGATCATTAGATATGGACTCTGGTCCCAGTGGATGATATCATCACATTTGGTGTAGGAGAACTTTGACTTTGACAAAGGCTTAACAAATTATTTGTTCATATATTTGTGAATTAATTGTTTATGCTGTCATTACTAATTTGCTACATTTCAACAAATTATACAAACATATACACAATGTATAAATTAAAATTTAATTGTACCACATTACGAGGGTTATAACAATTAAAATGGATTGATTTTATATTATGTGCATTAAAATTTAAAGCATGTATCAATAAGGGATATATGACATATTTTCGTTGTGCTGCGAAAAAATATGTATCCTTTTAAGTCAGGAGCATTTAACCTCAATTATAAACATGTTTCTGCTCAATATGGAGTTATTGGTTTAGAAGACAATATAATAATATTTCTATGATACAGGTAGATTTTCATCCGGGTAGTTTCAACCTTCCATGAAATTTTACAACAATGTCAATATTTCTGTATTAATAAGATGTATGGAGAATTAGTTGGTCTAGTGAAAGGGTGTGTATGTATTTGTTATTGTCAAGGATCCAGGAAAATAAGGTTTGATGAGCGAAGCAATTCTTTGCTCTTCAATTTTGGAGGAAACTATCAATATCCAGTGAAGTTACTGTGTTTGGACATGGTTTTAAACCAAACAAAAAGAAAGTATTTTATTATTAGCTCAGTCCCATTATCTGGATTACCTCCCCTCCATTTGCATCATTTTCTTTATCCCAATTGTAACAATTTCTCTTCTCAATTTTTTTCTCCACCGCACTTTTCTTCACTCTATTTTTAGCATTAGCTCCGTTGTTTTTGCAGTATTTACTCCACATGATTTGTAGTATTATATCCACTCCATTTAAAATGTTAGCTCCGCTCCATTTGCCAGTGAATAATTTTGATGTTATATGCAGATTGAAACAAGGAAATTAATATAGACATTGTTATCGATATCATCTTTTATATCTTGATATACACAATGCCTTGATACTTAAACTTTAGATTGTTGACGTACATTTTAATGACTGCATCCTATTTCGACTGATTTAAGTACCATGATAATAAATTTGTCCACGTAAATACTTGTGAATAATGTCCTTGTTTTTAATTTTGCAAAGAAGTATAGATTTAATGTTCTGTATGGGATAGTCAAAGATAAGTCATGACCTTACCGATTGTCATCTTAAAGCAACTTGCTCATGAAGTTATTATTCTTGGTACTTTCAAGTTTCCTATCAGCCTCTGTAATTGTGTAAAAATATTGAATAACTTTAAAATATCAACTGTATGTTTATGTACAACAATCGTATTACTAATTGAAATCTCAAATACCATAGTTGTGAACGAAACTTAATCGGGGTATAGGTAGATTTCAACATAGAAAAAATGCTTAGCTATCTAGGTCAATCGTCAAAGGGAGCAAACGGGCACTATAGCTTATGTTACAATTCTGCAGTTATTTGATCTAAATTATCTTTTGAAAATCTAAATTATGTCATATGATCATTCAGAAAGTAAGGGATTTCGTATAAATGAAACAAGAAACCTAGCTACCCTCCTGTGTATACCTAGTCAACACTAATGATTCAATCTTAACTTATGTTATTTAGAAAACATTTTACTCTAGATGGAAAGTAAAGGTAAGAGTATGCGTATATAAATGGAATACAAAACTATTTGACAACCATGAAAAAAATGAACGAAAATAACTGAAACGTCACCTTTCATATATTCATATTAATTATATATTTTATTGCCAACAGCGTTACTGTTTTTTTTCTTGAGACTGTCGATATCATACAAGTGACATATAACACAAAAAGATAAACTACATAATGGTATAGACTAACATGTACTGAGACTTTTAGGAGAGGTTTAGGTTTCTCACTAGCAACACAGCTTAATTCATTTGAGCTAGTGAAAATACTTGCTACAGTTCACTCAATTCAATTGTAATGTTCACTTTGAGAATCATGTTTAGTATAATTCTGTGAAAAAGAAGCTTTCGAGGGAAGGTTGTTTACAGGAATATAAATATCAAGTACATAAATTATGATAGATAAGTGGACAGATGTCCTCTTATTGTTCGAAATCTTGGAAATGATAGGATTATTATTCATGGAAAGAATAGATCGATAAAGAAAGTTAAGAAGTAGAATTCTTGGAATACAAATTTGACCATCAGCGCAAAACTAGTTTACATGTAATAATAATTATAAGACTTGTTGTACACTGGCCAATTGATGTTTCGGCACAAAACTAATATACATATATCTTCAGTTACATATAGTTAGACTAGTATTACACTGACAACACGATGGTTCAGCTAAAAAAATCAACATGTTTCTTAATTTAGTTTTGTGTTTATCCATTTATTCACTACCTGTGAGATGCCGCTGCCTTGCATGCAATAAATGAGCCTCGTTTGATATTTGGATAATCAGTGTAGTCCAAAGACAATACGTTGATGATGATTATTGACAAAAATCCAATTTCTAAACAATATTAAAATAGAACTAACTGATCATAATTTTACACGTATATTTAGATTCAGACAAGAAATTATGGTTATTGTATAGGATGGGTATAAAATAATTCAGTATTGAAGAAAGTGTTTCTTGCAAACTTCAAATCATAACTTAGAAATACTAATTGCTATACGGATTCCATATTTATATGGTCAGTTGTGTTAACATGCTCTTGAAGAATGCCATAGAGATGACATAGACTCATGAAACTCGTGACTTCAAGTTAAAAAAAGTTTTTACAGTCCTGCATATGCAATTTAAGTCATTAAATATTCAAATATGATTAATAAATTTATTTCACTTAAAATAGATGAACTTCCCTGACCTACTGCGTTCTTATAGTTTGTAAACAGGAAATGTGATTCACGTTTGAAGTGTTTGTAAAGGAAAGCAGGACACTAATTGTTTGTACATGTATAGTGAATTAGATTTGTATCGGTTGAATAATTTTAAACGACTGTTTTCAGTATTTTGTTATCGTTTGTATTTAATACGGTCATAAATCATCTTACTCACTGTTCCTGGAAAGGCTATATCGTTGGATTTATCTGTTGACAAATTTTTAGGTGCATACTTCCTCGATGACTGACAATTTGTAGGAGAAACAATGGTCGAAGAAATTATTTCATGACCAAACTCCACGAAATTATGCCCCTCCTGAAAATCGAACCTATAACCACTCGATCGGTATATTTGGATGCTACCGACTGAGTTGAGCCGGACGGTTTTTATTACTTTTACTGCAGTCTTTTATCTGGATTTAACATCGTTTATCAACACATAACATCACATCAATACTTTAAATCTAATTTAACAGGGAGAGTTACTCATTGTATGACTGGAAATCGAACGAGAGTAACCTGCTTCATTTGCTTTTTTACTTTAAATTTCGGTTTAAAGTCTGTGTTAATATACATGTTCTTTATTTGGTTCTTTACCTTGGAGCGTGGTTAATTCATATATAAAACATTTTTTTCTTCTTATTTCTTCTAACACAATAATTACTTCAATAACTTTTTTTGTCACCAAGCAAAACTACGATTAAAATAATCAGTTGTCAATTTAATGAACTTGTACCAAAAGGTGCAAATTTTCAGGTATAAAAAATATTGTGAACCATGATGCAACACAACATTTGTCGTGGATTCACGATGAGGCGGAGTCCAATTAACTTTTCTCCGACGGAGTCCAATTAACTTTAATTAATCCATTAATCCATGCTCCGGCGGAGCTCAGTATGTTATATAAACTCCAGTTTTTTGTAGCCGGTGGTTCAGATTTATTAAGTTTTTTGTGTTGTTAACATGTACGTTGTACTATGCATTATATTTACAAAGTATGGAATTAAATTTAAGTTAATTGGAAAGTTTGTTTGTCTTGAATAAAATCTCCGATGTGGTGGATTTGTTTGAATTTTTACTATTTAAAGAAGTTCGCCACAACATTGACGATTTGACTTTTTGACTTACGTCGACTTTTATCGTAAGCTTTTTGTACAAAAAGTGTCAATATTAACATATTAGTGAACAAAACAGTTTCATGGCATACAACTATGTAGATTTCACCATGTTTGATCTTTAGTGAACGAGCTTATTGCTTATATTGCTTACAAATTGAAAAACAGTTTCATAAGAAATCTTGTCAGTTTCACAATTTTCTACGTTTGAGTGATTAGATTTGCTGATAGCGTATAAATGTTCCCTTTTTTATATGGCTGTTGAAGTAAACTTTACACAGACCTATTACAGTGTGTACCTTATTTCTTCCTCTAAATTTATCAATATCTGTTGAAGAAGGTGTTTTCTAAAAAATTCAGCTCAACATTTGACACAGATAGTTTGTTTTAAACCAATCTGGTCTTCCCATCAAGTACTGTCAATGATATTGTTTTTACTATCTGTTGAGTTTACAGTACAAGATGTTGTGTCAATCATTTGATTAATACAAGTTTTAATACAGTTTTGTTTCCTAAAAGTGCCAATACCCTTGGTCAGTTGTATATTTTACTAAATTCTAACAACAAACATTATCGTAAGTCAATTTTATGAATCAGTGATATCAGACTTTATGCTGGTCAATACACTATGTACAATGGTCATCTCTCCAACAAAGACATCAGGATGTCAAAGTCACTATGATATGCAGAATACACCTGGTTGACATTCCCTGTATTGTTAAAGTTTAATCAACTGTCAGTGGTATATACATTAACAACAGCTAGCTCTGTTGGTAGCGTGCATGTCGATTCCTTGGCGGGGCATACATTCTTGGAGTTTGGTCATGAAATACTTTTTATGGCCATTAGCTCTCCTACCATTATTTCTAAATCAAGTAGGGCAAGTCTCAGTTACTGGCTAAAGTATATACTAGAAACTGGTTAATATTTAAATCCAGAGATTTAGCCTTTCCAGGAACGGCGAGAAGGTTGACAGACCGAATTGATATGACCTATACAATGTGTTGCTATAGTTTGATTTTATTTGACGAGCCGTGACGGGTTGGATGAGTCTAATCATAACCATGACGATAGGTATAACCGGTAAATACTACACTAAAATCAATACAAACTATAATATCTCAAGTATATATACACGATATAATAATTCAAAATCATTGTTCAAAATAGCGCAGTCGGTAACGAGTCAGAAACATAATTATGTCCAATGCATAAATTTTACTGCAGTGGCTCGAACCTCACCGCCTCCACATTTTTAATCTATTATTAAATTCATGTATAGTTGTCCGTATCATATTATGATTGTTGTGCTATAATTTGATTTTGTTTAATTTCTATTTGTTTTATTTCCTTTGTTCTTTATTTTTAATATCCTCAATTTACATTGTACCGAATGATAACACATTTATATTATACATTAGGCTTCAAATGCAGTGGCTGAAAAGAAATCAAACTAGGATACAATCGAACGAATGTGCCAAAGTTACATGCATCCCATTTCACTTCTCTTTCTTATAAAATGCATGTGCATAGAATCATTTCTATAAGACGCGGTCGAGACAGTTAAGTGTATGACATTAAAGTAATAACTAAGCACAAACTCAGGCAAATATGCATATTCTATTTTATATACATTTGGCTTCGTGCTGCACAGAGATTTCGAGCTGTACGTTTCCATGTTTGAAAAAAAAATAAAAAATAAAAATAATGAAAAAAGAATAAAGAATACTAAGCAGGATTCGAACTCGGGGTCATTCTATAAATAGACGGTGAAGATATCACCTCTATACTAAGACGCATAACGACCAACCAATCATCCGCAATTTACTTCCGCTTCAAGTAGTTCCGCGTATGAATACAAGAAATATCAAAGAAAATCGTTATTGTTAATTACTTTGTTGTCATTTTTTCGCCAAATGTAAAATAATGACCGCTTATAGCTACAGGAATATTAACCTATGTATACTAAGTACTTTTAAACCTCTGTAGGTATATGTACATAGTTAAACCGTGTACTCTACTCTCGATTTCAAATTATTGTGTAAAGAATGACAGATGTAAACACGTTATGATGAAGGTTTAACTTCCAGTTAAAAAGTTTAATTTGATGAGGATAGTTGGTTGGATAGTCAAATTTTATTGAGTAGACACAAAATTCATACTCAATTTGTTCAGTTTACTTGAAGGGGGGAAATTGTTAAAATGTAAACATTGCCACGTGCTTTCAGGTAAATAAACAGTTTACCCGTGATGCGCGGCGTCTCCGTACAAAGGTCAGTCAGACCGTTTGTGTACAGAATGACCCGGGGTAGCAAAAGCAATGTCTATCAATCCAAATGTCTTACCGCCACGACTATTGAGTCACTTTGATCAAATTTGAATAATTATGATTAAGGCAGTAATCAGTTGGTTGGTTAATAAGCTGTGTTACCTTTTTGTAGGAATATTCCAAAAATCTATAAATACAAAAGTGCAGTCACGGCTCACCGGATAAAATCGGACTATACGTCGTTAAACCCGACGAAATTATTGTCTTAAACAATCGAAATATCTCGGCTATTCATGTGAATAATCTTGGCAGGTTCTTGGGGTCTGGCAAGTAAATGTTTTTTTTACTATACTTACGCATGGCAAGGCACGGGCGAAGAATGTAACGGTTATGCAGAATCGTACATAAACACACATGGTTTTGTAAACTGAATTTTAAATGTATACATGTAACTAGATATATGTTCGGCGATATCAATGAATGCGTGTTTCAAATTTATGGTTTAAAACAAAACATAAATCATAGCCTATACACGAGCCGCTAAATGTTTAAAAAAATGGCGTCTAAATATGTCTGAGGCTGATCGTAGAGAATGGCCGAGGAGGTCCGAATATTGTCCAAAGATGATTTTTATAAATAATAAAACAATTTAATATGCGCATGCGCAAATATGACGTCACAAAGTTATATTTAGATATATTTCTTTATTTGTTTCAGTCCAAATTATTTCATGTACATACAAAGACTTTAATAATATCTAATCAACATAACAACAAAAAGAAACAACAAAAAACAACAACAATAACATTACATATCGTCGTAGAATGACTATAGTGCGTACAAAAAACAAAACACTGTTTATAATAACAATACAATGAACTAACCTACGACGAGGGTTGCCCAGGATGACTTTAAAATAAACACTTGTGATATGTTTTACTTGTGTCTTAGTTGTTGCTGCAATGAAAAGCGTTCTATCATAACAATCATTATTTACCAAGTGGTGGTGGTCAACCATGCTAATTTTGTTAAAATGAATAACACAAATTTTATTTTCATTACTGCCTACCCCTGAAATGAATTGTCTCATTTTTAGTGTTTACCAAAACACGTTTTGTTTTTTGTACGCACTATATGGTGGTATATGTTTATATTTTTGTAGCAATGCTTTTTTAGAAACAAGTCAATATTTATCAACAAATTCTGTTTGTAGCATTGCTGCAATAAACCACAAAAACGAAATGCATTTATATATGCATTTATTTGTCTTTATCGTAGCCACATAGATCGACCTGACGATTATATATATAAGTTTTACAAAAAATAAACCGGAAGTAGTATCATATACACTTCCGATGTTTTAATAAACTATTACTAAGTCTCGTTTCTTTTACATTTAAGTGAATATTTTATTTGAAATTCTATGGACTTTCCGTTCAAATAATCATAAAATGAGATTTAAGGAAAATCGTCGAATAATTCTGAAATAATGCTCCCACCGGAAGTAGAGAAGTCTCGTCGGCCACGTGACGTTACGTGACTTACAAAATAATACAATAATTAAATAATGGCATTCTAATGTCAAATAAATAAATTAGATAAAATAAATATTTCGATCTTAAAGAGTAAATACAATTCTAGCAATATGCAAATTATGGTATAAAATCAGTAACTAAAACTGTTTATGGCAGCTTAGTTATTCTTGAAATAGTTTTATTTGTTTGTACAATACATTTCTAACATTTTTACCGAGTTAGATATTTAAATAATGTCAACATAGATATTTTATTGACTCATTTAAAATCATATACAAGGGAGATAATTACTTAGTCTTGTTAAAAGTTTTAGAATTACCGATATAAAAATGACTTTTTAAGACTTAATTAGCTAAAAAAAACGCCTTCGAGACTTTTCAATTCAAAAAAAAAATGTTTTACACTTATCGATAAAAATGGCTTACTAGACTTAGCTATATGGAAAAAAAGCCATCAAGCTGTTAAAGGCATAATTGTGCGCTAATAGCAGCCACAATCATTTGAATGATGAAACCGGTATATAAAAATAGAAGTTTGAACAAGTAGTATCTAGAACTATCTGTGGTGAGATGGATCACGTATAGTACTGTTGTCAGATTATATATAATCTTCGAATGTTACCATGAGCATGGCGTCACATTAACAAACATGACGTCACAGCAACAAACATGACGTCAAACAACAAACATGATGTCATAACAGCAAACATGACGTTTCAGCAACAAAAATGAGTCACAGCAACAAACATGACGTCAAAACAACAAACATGATGTCACAACATCAAACAGGACGTCACAGCACCGACCTTGACGTCCCAGCAACAAACATGACGACGTTACAACAATAAACATGACGTCACAACAACAAACATGACATCACAACAGCTAACATGACGTCACAACAACTAACATGACATTACAACAATAAACATGACGTCACATCTACAAACAAACGCACAAACAAATCTGGACAAACGGTAGCATCTATCAGTAACTCCTTTACATACGCAAAAATGTCGTATTGAGTCTGAATCAAACTTGCGAAATGTTTACAATAAACATTTAGATCTTTTCGCAAAATATCTTACGACAAAAATCAACGTAAGTTCAAATCCGAGAACAAGTATGAAAAACTTATTCCTATTAGCTCGAAATTGACGTGTACTGTGTTTATCATTCATGACAGATTACCCATCTAGAGTACCTTTTAAAATTAGTTTTTTTTGTGACAATTTCATGCATTTGACTTACGACTGGTTTTTATCTTAAGACAATTGTGAATGAGACTATAAATATGGCACAGTCTATCTACGGCCAGAAAACTACCACAGCACAACGATATTTCTCTTAAACTGGAAAAATCACTTATCAGCCGCTTCGTTCTCTTCCCCGCCACCGGAAGAACCGCTACCCCAGCTGAAACGAAGGCGGGAAAATAGATTATCCATGCCGCCCCCTCCGCCCCTTGGGTTATGCCCATTACCCCAAAACATCCCTTGGTTTCCACTACTTCCTGAGTTTCCACCCCAACTGTTCGAACGTCCCCATACATTTCTAAGATTTGGAGTTCCCATTGAAAAAAGTTCACTCATTGCGGGCGGTCCACCATTCGGTGTTGGACTTGGTGGCATTGGCAACGGCGGCAGATGCCAATGTGTTCCGCTCCAGTCAGGTGCCTGCTTTCCTGGTGCCGGTGTTGTTGAGGTAGTCGCGGCCACCGCGAGGTTTCTTAAACGAGATTTCAATTCAGAAGCCCACGCGATTTCTGTCATTTTCTTTAAATGTTCTTGTTGCGACTGAACATTTGATGGGTCCATAGGAGCTAATGTAAAATCCTTCGATGGGGAGGGGAATTGGGAAAAGGTAACGCCCACCAAGGTTTTTGGGGCGGAGTCTGGGTTGTTGTCCCGTCTTCTGCTTCATATTCGTCGGCTTCTTCAGTTGTCATGGGTTTGTTTGTCGTTCCCCACGCATAAAGCATTTGTTGTTGTCGTAGTAAAGCCATTGTTGCAGCGCTGCTTGGAGATTGTTGCGTAGGCATGACGACACATCCGCACTGGCAGACAGAATTAATGCATCCCTTAGAAACGCACATACCAACACACCAGGCGCTTATAGAGTCCATAGTTACAAACAAATCTTTACCTCTGCATTGGAACTTTGGGGATGTAGGAGTGCACTCCTCTTTTGGAGCAGCTGTCGTGGTGAGCGGTGTTGTTTTCACGGTGGTAGTGGTCGGTTGTGGCGTCGTTGTCGGCGGAGTTGTCCGTTGTGATTCTATAAGCTGTCTTAAACTTTTTAGAATGTCAGCTGCTGAGGGCTCCATGTTTTTCACTTCACTGGTTGTCATAGCAACAGGGATAATGCCATTATTGTTACCAGGGCTTTGATGCTTACTATCTGAAACTGTTGGGTTTATATTTGAACTTTTTTTCAGGAACATTTTGAACACTCTTAATGGTCGTTAAAACCTAGATCTAACCTGTTGAGAAATTTTTTGGCCGCAGATTTAGCTATTAAGTCCGTCGTGTCAACACTAGGTGAGATTGCCTTCGAATCTAACTTCGAAATTTTCTTAACAGAAATTCCACCAAGATCGTTGCCGGCTACATAGGGGGGACATTCCAACCTCGTTGCCACCAGCAAGACTGTCGGAAAGAAGGACATCATTTAAATTCAATCCAGTTTGTGAAGGATCTAATGACGACGGTAGTTTTGAAATGTGGTCTTGTTTTAATGTCGTTTCGCCAGTTTTACTTTTTCTTTGCAATTTAGTTCTCCGTGATTTAAGAACATTTATAAGAGCACGTTTTGGAATAGCGATGGCTCGTGCGTTCTTTCCATGGCCGTTCTTAACTATTATTATCGTATCCTTTTCAGTTTTAGCACTTAATGTATTAGAATCAGAATTTGCAGCAACCAGTGTCGGTTTCACGGTAACTCTTGTCATTGGAAGCTTAGCCACTTCCGGTGGCAATGTGTTTCCAACATGATTTGGTGTTTCAACAACAGGAACGGCTGATTTTTCAATCAGAAGTGAAACAATTCTTTAAGCTATAGATTTTGTCATCGGGGATGTAGTGGTTGATGATTGAGCTGTGGAAATGGTGGATTTCGGTCGTGGAGTCGTCGTTGTTGTTGTTGTTGTTGTTGTGGTTGGAGGAAGGTCGTCCCATTCGATCTCTTCATTCTCCTCTTCGCCGAGCATCGAAGCCTGGGTTGGTTCGAGCACTTGACTTGTCAACAGCTGAGCCAGCTTATCAACTGTAGTGGTTACAACAGTAGGGTAAGGAATGTCCGGTGAGTCGGTGGATTCACCACCTAGGAGCATACGATGTATAAGTGATTGGAAGGAATTGACGTGATGAACGGGTGCCATATTGGCAAGTTGTATTGTATGTACAGGAACTGCAATAGCTGTAAAATGAACATTGTTCACAGACACTGCGTTGGCAATATTTGTGACCGCCACATTCGTGTGGTGGATAGTGTTTACAGGCACTGCGTTGGCAATATTAGTGGCCGCCACATTTGCGTGGTGGATAGTGTTTACAGGCACTGCGTTGGCAATATTTGTGGCCGCCACATTTGCGTGGTGGACAGTGTTTGTATTTACTGCATTTGCAATATATGTGGCGGCTACATTGGCGCTGTGAACAGTGTTTGTAGACACTGCGTTGGCAATATTTGTGGGGGCCACATTGGCGTGTTGGGAATTGTTTGCACTCGCCCCATTTGTGCCCTTGACTTGTCCCGAAAAATCGACAGCATTGTTTACATGCTTACCTAGAATTGTAAAAGGAACTATACACTGTACACTAGGGGCCACAGAAGGGGCTGCAGGGAGAACGTGAACCATCGAGTGACTACCATCCCTGGTGTTTTGGCTAAGCATCTGTACTGGTCTATGTATAGTATTCACTGTGCTGGGCTCGGCTACAGTGGGTTGAATAACTTGCGTCCCTTGTTGCAAAATAACGTGTGTGGGTTCTCTTTGTCTGGAGACGAGTACATTGCTGTGACTCTACAACGTTTGGTATTTGCGCGTGCGCAACATTGACATGTACTCCCGGGTTGGGTCTAACAACTTCTCGTATTTTCTACAAATTTTATTTGTTCGCTGGCATCAACCTTCGGTTTGTATTTTGTACAAAGACTCGTTCAGTTCTTGGAACATTTAAAGTTCTTACAATTTCTCTCTGTGAAAGTCTGGCGCGAGATGGCGTTGTTTGTACACCACGCCCTCTACCGTCATGGGTGTCAGACGACAACTCTTGCCTTAATATTTTATTCTGTATTTCGATCTTGTTTTCAAGATGTTGTCTTTGTCTCCTCTAAAACGATAGAAATGCATGATGTTAAAAGTGGTTTCAGACATAAATAAACTACTACACGTGCGTCGGTTTGGGGGTTTTATCGGAAATTACTTAAGTGGTTATGAACGTCATCCGTTACACGAGGTTGAGTCATTGGTATCATGCGAGATTGAGTTATTAAGGCACATCCCATTCCGCGTCATATTTCAAGTACGGACGCTACTTAAATGTTTCAAAATCGAACCAATTGAACGACGCTACCTGCTTGTACATAATCTACGTCTAACGTAACGGTCATAATTTTTTAAGATATCCAATGAACGCCCGAGATAAAATTCATGTTCATACACGTCAATGTGAGTCAGGCGTAATTTCGTAATTTCGTAAGTTTAATTGTAACCAATCAGAGTCATTGATGCAAAAAGACGCCACTTAAACAACGGTTATTTTAGAGTTTGAAGTACGCGTCCACTTCACTCGAGTACTTCAAGGGTGATATGTGTAAAATGATTTTAATTTATAAGGTAAGTGAGCCTATACTATTTAACGTATTTTGGCACACCCCTTTAATGGACCTTTCCATGACCTTACCTATTTGCATATTTAACAAGGTTTTCAGTTATATTTTGTCCCACTTACAAGGTGTTAACAAAAGAGCACATGTTTATATTTGTAGGTAAATGTATTGTTATTCAAATAAAAAAGTCGCACTCGGAATGGTCAATTATGAACCACTCATGTACACTTTAAATGTCCACTTAACTCCATGTATACTTAAAAAGCTAACTATGTTACATTCAACTTTCGTCTTGTTATGTTATCAATTACTGATCAATTACTGTCAGAGTATTGACCTATTGTTCATAAGCGTTTGTACATATATTTACGATTTAGATACATTTTTAATGTTTTTAAACACGTTCGCTTCGATTAGCGACATAAAACCAGTATTCGCACTAAGGCGTTTAAAATTACAAACCAATATTGTCACATACAAAACGCTCGGTAGTTTCATAAAACCTGCAATGATTAAAAGTTTTTGTTGCTTTTAAACGAGAATCTAAAAAATAAAGTTAAAACTAATATATACGATATTTGCTTTAGAATGATTCCACCATTAACATTAAATTAATCATATTTTCTTCTACACATTGACTAACCATTTATTTCCTTACTTTCCTTCAAACGAATATTGTTGAAGAGTTTCAACGCCAGAACGGAAAATCACCATAATGAGTACTTCATTGTACAAACCAGGTATAGTATAATTTCAAAACGTCATTTAATAAAGAATATTTCTTACGGTAGCATTTCAAGACATTATACCAATAGGGTAACTTTCTACGTCCGTTTTGAAAAGGTATATATAAAAAAGTTAACGTAAAATCGTAGAATCGTTAGTTTTCGTTGTTTCTTGTATTCATTGTATGAAGCATAATATTTTTTTACAGAGTTTTGAGTACAAATTCAACAATTATAGTTAAATAGATCCTTTTTTCGTATTTTTTTTATTACTGTCATGGAAAATCTTGCTTTTTTATCTGAGCTATGTTTTACCTTTAGAACTTAAAGTAACTAATTATACATGGGAGTATAGATTGTTTTTAGTGATTAACTTGATAATCAATTAGCAGGCTATACTCATTCAATGCTAACCTAAGGTGGGAAAATTGTTCAGTCATAACGTTTTAAATATTGTTATATCATTATTAAACAATACATGTAATATAAATTACTTCGAGAACCATTCATCAGGACACATTATATGGTTATAAAATTATCATTATTAAACTTTTAAGCAGAAATATAGGAGTGAGGACATGATAATGCCATTTTGGGATGGAAACCATTCATTTTGTCTCCTGATATCATACAATACATTCTTAGAATAGTTTTTGTGTGATTTTTATGTTTAAATCAGTTGTGTATGTGTGATTTTTGTTTTGTTTCAATTTTCATGGAACGCATTATTTTTTTATTTTTAATATATCTCCTTCCTGTCTGACGTTATGTCATGTAACCATGTTTAGAGTCTCATCCTGTATTCATCATTGTTACACGGTCAAGTATAATGATTAGGATACAATTTATCACTAAAACTTCACTTATTATAATGTTTAAATTATCAAACTGTACCTAGCTATACCAGCCATTTTTATCTTACTTTATTTGTTCAACAGATTATATTGATAACACAGAGAGAATATTATCATTATCGTCATTAACATGTTCTATTTCTGTGAAGTTCGTCGAACATTTGATTGAACTAATCATGGTCTGGACTGTGATTAGAAACAACAACCTCTCGAGTCGTTTGCAAAGTTTTTAAAGCTAGCTTGATGGCAAAGTAGTGCAAGTGTCGCATTATACCTCCGCTACAAACCTACAGAGAAAACAAACCATGTTCGATTTTATGAAATGCGTCGACTTTGAAAATCATGTGTTCGACTACATGGCAGGAATAATTGTGTCGCTGAAGGAAGCTGGTTTTCTCGTGGCGGGTATAAAGGGTTAAGACCGATAATCTAATTGAAGAAAAATAAACTTGTATTATTAAACATCCTATTTCTCATTGTACGGCTTGGAATCCAACCAAAGACGAAGTTATGCACTCTACTACTGCACAACTACCGCGTGTTTGATTTGTTCTATTTCACCCTAGTGAAAACGGACTGCTTAGATAGCCTGCTTAAATGTGATTAAATGAGTGATCGTTTTCGAAAAGTCATTCAGATTTTCATTTGGACATATCCGCACCTGGCATAACGTTCAGTAACCTTGATTTGAAGATAACAAAAGTATGTATTCATAATTGTAACAGTGGTAGTGATTTTCCATCTCATGATCAGTCAAAATTTAGTAAATCAAACATCATTTGGTACAATTAAAAGGACAGGACAGAACAAAACTTTATCTTCCTAATTATACACTGATGACCATCTTAGTCTGTGAAGGATATAATCTAATTAAACTTAGAAATCTAAATGATTTGTACGCTACTGCAATACGATCGGGTGATCTTAAAATAACTTCGAACAATGGAAGTACTCACTTGTCACTTTACTAATCTCTTTTTGATTTCATGATGATAAGATTTATGTCCCAACAACGAAAATGTCCGAGTTTACCGAATGTGGCGTTCTTTTTATCATTATCTCGGACTGTGGTTACAAAAATAATACCCGGGAAATCCAAGTGAAGCGTTCTATTATCATTATCTCGGACTGTGGTTACAACGATAATATCTGAGAAATCCGAGTGCAGCGTTCCTTTATCTTTATCTCGGACTGTGGTTACAACAATAATATCCGAGAAATCCGAGTGCAGCATTTTCTTATCAATATCTCGGACTGAGGTAACAAGGAGTATATCCAAGAAATACGAGTGCAGCGTTCTCTTATCATTAACTCCGACATTCGGAACTACCTCGGCGATCATCTACGAAGATACACCTCGGATATCAGACGTAGTAGGAATACAACAAAGTTATGAGGTCAGGCGATTAACCTCATAAGTTAAGTAGAGCCCATGTAAACAACCAACATGCCGGATCATTTTGCAGAAAGTATTGAGTACGCAAAAAATGTTTAAGGATCAACTTAGGGTATAAATGACATTACCTCTCCGTAAGGCTTTATCTGCCAATCATCTTCCGTCATTTTGGTGTGAGACAGCGTTCTATTGAGTAAACGTCGGGAACGAGGCTATATTCTATATTGGAACTACTTTCGCTCCTCGTGATATCCGAGGTGTATTTGCGTGGAAAATCGCCGAGGTAGTTCCGAATGTAACTCCGACTGTGGTTACAACGATAATATCCGAGAAATCCGAGTGCAGCGTTCTATTATCATTATCTCGGACTGTGGTTACAACAAAAATATCAGAGAAATCCGAGTACAGCGTTCTTTTATTATTATCTCGGACTGTGGTTACAACGATAATATCCGAGAAATTCGAGTGCAGCGTTCTTTTATCATTATCTCGGACTGTGGTTACAACAAAAATATCCGATGGTCTTTAAATAACAATTAGTTATCAGATACTGTAAGAGGCAACCATTGCTATGGTCACTACACTATGTACAATGGTCATCTTTGCAACAAAGATGTCAGGATGGCAAAGTCACTATGATATGCAGAATACACCTGATAAACATTCTCTGTATTGTTAAATTATATTCAACTGCCAGTAGTGTATACATTGACTCCGCTGATTTAAATATATATATATCTCAATCCTGAGTACAGAAGTACTGTAGGGAATATCTAAATCAGCGGAGTTATTGTGTTCGTCACTGAGAGTTAAATATAGTTCTAACTTAACTTTGTTGTGGTCACGAGCTATGATGAAACACTAAAAATAATAACACTTACGATGCTTTTTATCTTAAGATTTTTTTCGGTGAAAATCACTGCAGGGCTTTATCCATTTTGAGTCTAACATAGAAATATAAATAAATTGACAGTTATGTTTTATAAAAGAGAAAATAAAATATGCCGGTGTTGAATAAGTTCAAGTTTATAATAAAGATAATGTTACGTTACAAAAAGAGTAAAAACACGTGCCGATGATACAATTCTACATCATGATCAACTGTATGTTTTAAATCACAGGTACTTATTTTTATGATATTTCATCACACTAAATGGTCATTTATACAAATAAATCTTAGGAAAAAGTTATAGTAAGTCTATTTCAAAACATTCACAATAATAATAATAATAATAATACTTTTATTCCTCTACAATACAGGAGAGCAAAGAAACATTACAAGATATAACTACAAAGATAGTAAACAAAAAGTTACATAGCACAAAGACAATTTACAGGTACATGTAAACATAAATAAATGCAAACAACATCATAATGTATTAATATTAAGACTGTGTTTTAAACACAGATTGCGCTAACTTGGTGGGTAGATTCCTGAGGTTTAACGTGAACAAAAATATTTTAATCGTTTCATTTTAATTTTTCCCTATACCATATTACGATAAAAATCATCGAAGGTTTATTTTGGGACATTTCTAGAAATTAAATCCATACTTCCTGATTTAGTAATCAGACTCTATAAGGACTGCACTAACTGGGTGTGTAGATTTCTGAGGTACGGTTATAAGAATGAATCAAATATCGACTGTTGACTTGATAGACTACGCTAACTGGGTGTGTAGATTTCTGAGGTATCGTTATTACAATCAATCAAATATCGACTGTTGACTTGACAGACTACGCTAACTGGGTGTGTAAATTTCTGAGGTATCGTTATTACAATCAATCAAATATCGACTGTTGACTTGATAGACTACGCTAACTGGGTGTGTAGATTTCTGAGGTACGGTTATAAGAATGAATCAAATATCGACTTGACTTGATAGACTACACTAACTTGGTGGGTAGATTTCTGAGGTAAGGTTATAACAATCAATCAAATACCGACTGTAGATTTGATAGACTACACTAACTTAGTGGGTAGATTTCTGAGGTAAGGTTATAACAATCAATCAAATATCGACTGTAGACTTGATAGACTTCATCGTTCAATATTGTTCTAAATAAACACAAACGTCAGTGCAATATTGTCATAAAGGGACATTTATACATATTATACTAAACAATGCTGATATTTGTATTATCTCCCTTTAAACGAAAATTCAAAATTGTGTAAATCAATTTTTCTATCATATATGTGTCTATTCCTACAAAAAAATGTCATTTATCACATTTCGTTAAATTATACAAACTTAAACTTATACCATGACGGACGATTTATAAATGTCTTTACCAAGATTTTTATTAAAGATCTTAATATACTTTGACTATTTTTTATAATCAGTATTCATGTATCAAAACCTAAAAGTGCGTATTTCAAGCGACTTGCGAAACGATAGAAGCCATACAATATACTGCCCGAAAGTATAAAGCAAATAAATTACATACATTTTTAAATCTAATTTTCCAGAATATATAACGGGTCATCAATGGGCGTTCTGCTGAATTATAAAGGAAAAGGTACAGAATTTCGGGTCTTGGCACGACTCAAGTTTCTTACTGACGTTTGTCTCTAATGAGTCTACATAAGTGTCGTGGTTTAATATATACATCAGGTAACCCGTAAAATCCGGTGTAAGTTACTGTATATTTTTGATCGACACTTGTGGACTTCTTTTATTTATTTTCTTTAGCTATACGAACTGTCTTGGGTCATATTGATATCGATATTTCATGTAGAGCATGGACAATCTGTTAATATATGCGATAATACGTGATTAGAACAAGGTTAAAATCTTCGTTCTAGATATATCGACATGTCAAGAAACACACAGGTAGGTAAATTGTAATTGGACTGGCCACCAGACATGGGAATAAAAAAAGTTGAAATTAAACATTATACAACACCATGCATTACTTTATCAACGGGTTGATGAGCTGTACAATAGACCTGATTCGGAACTCAAATTTTTCCATCCGTGCGGAGATAGTACATTTTTTTGTTGTTGTTGGATTTAAGACCGAAGCAACACATCGTATAGGTCATATAAGAGCGGTCAGTCAACCTACTCACTCCTTCTGGCAAGGTCAAATCTCTGGATTCAGCTGTTAACCAACTACTAAGCGCATACTTTTTGGGAATAGAACCCACGACCCCTCGATTAGTACATTTGCGCCACCAGCTACTGAGGCGGTAAAAACAAAGTTTTCTACACATTATTGCTGAAAAGCACGAAATATGGATATACTCTAATAAATTCAATACAAACAGTTTTAGTCTGATTTACCACCACCTTTGAAATCAATGTAGAACAATCTCCTAGAAGTGGCAATCGTGGTCCTATACATAGATGTTTACAGTACAACCAATCTTGGACTACATTCATTTGGAGGGACTAAATCGTGTCGCTTCTCAGAGGTTGTTGCTCTGCAGAGGTTAATTAAAATTAAATTACTTCCTACGAAAATATTAAAAGTTGTTGTTGTGCAGGCTTATAAGGGACATTAATCAGTCATTTCCTCTTGTATACTCTTTATTTAGGTACATGTAGGTCCAATCAGTTGGAATACTTGGATTTACCTCTTAGTTTGCAATGTCAATTTGCCACAATTAATCTTCAATTACTTTTTGTAAATCATTAATTTGTTTGAAAATCAAGCTTAGTAAAGAACTATCTAAAGTTTACCACTCCTAATATATTAATATCTTCATTTACAAGACAGATATTAGATGAAATATTTTATTATCCTTACATAGGACTTCAATGATACAATCCGATGATTCCAACTGGTGGGACCTACTTATCAATCGGATTGCTTCAGATTTTAAAAAGGAAATATAACGGACGAAAGTCCTCCACTGTTCTATAGAGGGCTGATATGTAGCTCTAGGTTAAACTGTAAACTATACCAGGATTGGTGAGCTGCACAACTATGGCTTGAGCAAATTTGTTTAAGCCTGTCTTATCTCCCTTTTAAACCAGTGTAGAACAGTGTGGCACTAAAAAAACTTAATATAAAAATCATCGTAAGTCAAAGACACGAAACAATCATAATACGGTCATTTATTGCCAATCAGTTCCAAATATTATTGAATTATGTAGAACATTGTATACCATTTAAATATCATATCATATTACTGCAAAATTTATGAAACGGACTATCATTTTGCAATTACTGCTGGGTATCAATATAAAAAAACCCAGTTGATACCCTTAATTTATCTCTTTCACAAAACAATATTACGATAAAAATCGTCGTAAGTCATTTTCATTAACTTTACGTAAAATTCAACAGTTCCGATCATTCTAAATCGGCGGTATGTTCCTCTATGTAAATATTTTCTGCTTTTGACTTACGCTAAATGTTATCGTAAGATTGATTTGTTAAAATCTGTAATATTTATGTACAAATAGGTGAGCAAAACAGTTGCTTGAATTAGGTTTCTGCCTGTTGCAACATTATTTTCCGTGTATGAGATCTCTGACTTAAATACAATGTTTATTTTTACCTGATTGCTTATATAAGTGTAATTCGATATTTCTAACTGTTTTCTGAGTGAACTGTTGACCGGTCAATAGTTTTGACTGTTTCCCGCGCGTGCTCTGACGTCACGTAATGACGTCACGTATTGACGTCACGAACTGATACTGTACTTATATAAAGTGAAGTAATTGCTACGGGATTTTAGGCTTTATCAGACGTTTTAAAGTACTGTTAAAATAGTAATTGATCAGGTAATAAAACAGTTATTTTATGTGTGAATTGGGAACAGTCAAACGGTTGTCCCTCGATGTCAGGAATAGTGTTTTAAACTGTTTCCCTCGGCCTACAGTTCAAAACACTATTCCCTCCACCTCGGGCCAACAGTTCGACTGTTCCCAATTCAAAATCTTTTACAATGTGTGCTAATATTTCTTATGCTCTATTGTTAAATTGTATTCAACTATCAGTGACCAGTGTAAACATTAACCCTATATTGTTAAATGTTAAATGTTAATCATCTCGGTAAGATGACTTTTACAAAATTAAAACCCAACACAATTTTGAAAAATGAAGTAACGGAGAACAAAAACTACTATTGTGTAAAAGTATAAAATGCAGTCTTAAGTTTTGATGAAAAATGTTAAAGCTAAGTACATCAAGCATGGAAAAATACATTTATGTGAAATCAAACAAATACATAAAAATCGATCCAAAATGGCGTCTAAATATGTCCAAGGTTCATTCGGAACTACTTCGGCGATCTTCTGAGCAGATAAACATATCTTCGTAGATGATCACCGAGGTTGTTCCCAATGGTCCGATGTATTTAGTAGTGAATAGTAAAACTTAAGTGAAATCAAACAAATACATGAAAGGTCGCTCCAAAATGGCGTCTTAATATGTCTAAGATTATTTTTAGTGAAATGCCGAAAACTTCCGAATGTGTTAGATATATTATTATATTTACTAGGGTTTATGCACTCTTCTAGTGGCGATCTATTCAGTAACCGTGTGTTTGAGTCACAATCGTTACTTATAATGATAACACGGTAAAGGTTCATTATTATGATACAATTTATCACTATAAATTTACTTGTACAATTTACATCAAACATTATAGTGATCAAATTATCAAACTGTACCTAGCTCTACTAGCCATTTTTATCTTACTATATTTGTTCATTAGATTATTTAAATAACCCAGAGATAAAGTTATCATTTTTTATTAATGTAAAGTTAGTTAATCGAATATTTATATGCCCTAATTATCATTATTAACATGTTCTATTTGTGTGAAATTTAATGAATTAAGAAAACAATCATGGTCTGAACTGTGATTAAAACATTAATCTCTTGAGTTGTAGGTGGAGACTGACACCTCGCCATATAAGCTAGCATAAAGGCAAGGGAGTACAAGTGCCATGTTATATCCCTGCTACAAAATAGAGAGAATATGATTTTACGAATCTATAACGTAACTTGATTTTGTTTTAATTCAACCAGACTGCAAGGTGAAAGTGTTGCTGTGGAGGTCACGTGATTTAATTTGATTTAATAGATTATCATACTAAATTGTATTATATTGAAAATACTACGTAGTGTTTTTGTTTTTGTCGTTTTATAAATAATCTTAATTTCTATTTGGACATATCCGCACCTGACACAATGTCTGGTATACGGGATTTGAAGATAACCGAAATATGTATTCATAATTGTAACATTACTTGTGGGACAATCTGATTTAAACCCGATCAAAAAGGTTCCGCTCGCCTACTCGCTCTACAGGATATTTGTTTAATCTGTTAATTAAAAATTGTTTTAATTTTCCATATCATTATCACTCGAGATTGAGTATAACAAACATCATATGGTACAATAATAAAACTTTATCTACCCAATTATACACTGATGATCATCTAAGTCAGTGAAGGATATATACCATATGACCTAATTAAACTTAAATGTGATGTACGCTACCGCTATACGATCGGATGAGCTTAAAATAACTTCGAACAATGGAAGTTACAATGATAATATCCGAGATATCCGAATGTATCGGTTTTTATCATTATCTATATATTTTATCGATGTACTATACTAATAAGATCTAATTAAACATATATGCTATGATCACTACCGCAAAACAATTTGATAATTATTCATTAACGATTTATTTAATCAGTTATATATATAAGACTTCATATATAGACAAAATTTTAATTTCCAGAAGTTATTATAATTACATTTTCTTTATTAATTATTAACAGATAGATATTGATACGGGAGTGTTATCAAATTGTGAGCGTTAAAACCTGGAGGGCTCAAAAGATTTAACATTTCCAGGATCAGTAAGTAGGTTGACTGGCTGACGTTATGTGACCTATATAATGTGTTGCTACAGCGTTATACCAAAAAAGAGAAACAAAACAATTTATAACTAACTTTTATTTATGTACGCTCCATCTTTTTGTCTTTAAAAAACAATTACTTATCAGATACTGAAAGAACCATTGCGATTGGTCATTTAAAATATGTGCAATGGTTATATTTTCAACAAAGACATCAGGATCCAAAAAGTCACCATGATATACTGGATGCATCATAACCTTGTATTCCCTATATTGTTAAATGTTAATCAACTGTCAGTGGTGTATACATTAACTCCGCTGATTTAAATATATATATATCTCAAATGCTGAGTACAGAAGTACTGTAGGGAATATCTAAATCAGCGGAATTAATGTTTTTGTCACTGACAGCTCATTGCAATTTAAATCTTTATTCATCCAGGCTACTGTATTGTCAACATGGGGTCACGCACCTAGGTAACACACCACTAAATGTTCACCGTATGTGGTAATTTGCCGTAAAAAGAAGGTATATATGGTATAAATATTTTTATATTGAAGTGTATGTATGTCTTTGGCAATGCTTTTTCCTATAAAACTATGCAAACAGTCAATGGAACTAATTCGAAAAGTAGTTAACGGAGAGGTATTTCTGTGCGTCTTGTGAATAATGAAAAAGATGGATGTTTTCATGGTAGGAACGTTCAAACGAATTTTATTTTTTTATAAGGTAACGTAACTTTTTACTAATACTGAACTTTTTGTGTGGAACAGATATATCTTTCAACCTTTATATGATTTGGGATTTGCAAAATCAGTGCAGGGCTTTATCTATTTTGAGTCTAACATAGACATATAAATAAATTGACAATTATATTTTATAAGAGATGAGATAACATACACTGGGGTCCATAAGTTTCTTTACAGATGTATTTTTTTTCGATTAAACGTAGATATACTTAAAATGTTGTTAGTTTCTCAACTGATGTACATTTTACCACAAACCTTCAATAATGATCTTTCATGTCAAAATTTAGTCTTTAATGGAAAATGACTTCTATTGCATACTACATTTGTAATTAAATTCTCTTAAATAGTAAAACATGAAAACATCAAATGTGTAAAGAAACTTATGGACCCCAGTGTATAAATAAATTGACAATTATATTTTATAAGAGATGAGATAAATTATGACGGTGTTGAATAAGATCAAGTTTATAATATAGATCTCGTCAGTTTACAAATAGAGTTAACACACGTGCAGATGATAGTATTCTACCTCTTAATCAACTGTATGTTTTAAATCGCACGTATATTACTTATGATATATTATCATACTAAATGGACATTATACAAAAACAATCTTACAAAAAACATCATCGTAGGTCAATTTCAAAACATTCACAACAAAGAAACTACAAGATTTTATATTTCCATAGTTTATTTTTATCTAATAACACAATGAAAACAAATAAACATTTTAACTACATGTATTTTCATTTTTTGCACAAAACCATAAATTATTACGATAAAAATCATCGTTAGTTTATAAGTAGTTAGATCCATGCTCCCTAAATTAGTAATCATGCTCTGTAGATACTACGCTAACTAGATGTTGTAGATTTTTGAGGTATTGTTTAAACAATCAATCAAATATCGACTGAAGACTTGATAGACAACACTATATGCACTGCTGGCTTGATTCATAACTTCATTCTGTTTTGATCTAAATAAACACTAACATCAGTACAATATTGTTATAACGGAACATAAATACATATAATACTAAACAAGGCTGATGTCTGTATTATCTCCCTTTAAACGAAAATTCAAAATTGTAAAAGTCAATATTTCTATCATATATGTGTCTATTTCTACAAAATGTCATTCATCAAAATTAGTTGAATTATGCAAACTTCAACTTAAATCATGGCGTATGAATAAATTGTCTTCAATCAAGATATTTAAGTACAAGATCTTAAACTTCGTTGACTATGGGTTAAAATCAGTATACATGTATAAAAATCTAGAACTACGTATTTTCTTGCAAGTTTTGCAACAGTACAGTAGTCGATATATTTCAAGAAAGTAAAAAGCATAAGAAACTTTATTTTTTAATTTTCTTTTTCATATTAACTTAAAGGGTTAAAAATGGGAGTTCTACTCATCTTTTAAGGAAATATACACACTTTCGAGGTTTAGCACGACTCAAGTTTTTGAGAGTAGTTTGCCTGTAATAAGTTTACATTATTATCGCGGTTTAATATACTTAACATCTTTTCTAACTCCACTCTTATTTTTCGGGTAATACCTCTATGTTTATATTTACTGCCTGATTCGTTTGATAAGATGACAATCATTGGAACTCAATGTAAATGTTCTTCATGCATTTGTAATAGATTTCAAGTCATGGCGTAATATCTGCAACTTAGAATTTAATAGCGAATGTGTCCACCATGAACCAACAGCAAGCCTTGTATCTTATACTGATATCTTCGCCATTACTATATCTTTGGGTTTTTAATGTAAAGTGTCGACCTAGCGTATCTAAATCTACAGACTAAAAATGTGTAGTTGTGTATATATTCTATTTGTTGGTATCAATTTCCGGACAAAACAACAGGAAATGCACGTGCATTATGAACCCAGGAAACTACGTGTTTCACAATCAATTTTACACACAATATATGTGTAGCTTATATTTTCCTATGTTTATATGTACGACTTAATAAAAAAGTTGTTGAGTATATAAACACCGGCCCCGTGTTCTGTAACTACTGTTAACTAACGTAACGGGTACGGGAAAACTCAACCCGTGCAATACTCAACTCTAAGTTAGGACTACTGAATCCGTTACTAGGGCATTGAGTTGTCTTTGGGTTGAGTTCTTCCGACATTTCCGTTAAGGAACGTTTTGGAACGTTCGGCATAATTGAACAGGCTACATGTAACCTATTAAATCGGGCGCTCAGTGTCGTATATAGCGCAAATCGGTCGTGGTATATATTTTCGATCGACGCCATTGGACTTCTTTTGTGTATTTCTTTAGCTATACAAACTGTCTTGGTGTTATATTGATATCAATACTTCAGGTAGAGAAATTAGAATCTGCATATACACTTAACAAAATTTATAAGTATACACATTTCAATAGCGTATAACTTTTTGATGAACGAATATTTTTTAACGAAATTTTGTACATCTGCTATTGACTATTTAACAATTATTACTTCATAGTCACTCCTTCAAAAGTAATCTTACTGCTGCGTTGAACCGTGAATTAATAAAATTAATTAAATGCACGAGGAAATCGTGACAAATACATCACACTGATGTGCACACCGCCGAAATCTCTAGTTAAACATAAAGAACAACGTATGGGATAAATTGAACCACCGTGTACGCCGTGGGGTTGCAGCTCAATCCCTAGCTGGGCTATGCTGAAGGATTGTACGCGAGTGGGCAGGAATCATTTCCAACAGTGTGTAAGATTCATGAGAATGTGATGCAAATCGGTTCTCAACAGCCATGGAGTTCACACACATAATGAGAGAGAGAATTGTAGACATTATTTTACGAATGCTATTATCATTTTACAACTTTTACATAGTCATAGAGATAACAATCCTCAATTTGTTACTTTAACTTATTCACACACTGTGATTTTTGTAATTATTTGTTAAATCTTTTGTTCTATGCGATGAAATAAACATAATAATGTTGTTCCATATTTGACTTTATTTGTTGAAAATTTATAAGTTTTATAAGTTTTGTTAAATGTACATGTGTATGCGATGGTAGGTGCTCAGTACTGGGTTAATAGTTTAGATCCCGAAACCTAGGTATGTTGAAAAACACAAAGGTAGATGGACTGACTACCAGACATGAAAATATAAAATGTTGAAAATTAACATCATACAGAACCATGTATTACTTTAACCTCTGATGTTTTATGTAGATTAAATGACGGTTTTCAACTATCTCATTTGTTTTGGTAAGAATCGTAGACTGAAACCAGTGGCCTTTTTAACAAAAAATCTCACGATAAAAATCATCGAAAGTTTACTGCAGGAACCATTCATAATACCTTCTTTTGTTGTCCAATCAATTGATAATATTCTTAAATAATGAAGAATACTTTCTGAAACTCATATCATTATATGATTCCATATACTTTAGGCTTTGAACTTTAATTGTTTTGGAATTGACTGACGATCATTTTTGTAAGATCTTTTTTGTGAAATTGACCACTTATATCTAGGAAAGCTTTAGACTTTACGCTTGTAAAATGTTTCACCCACTTCATTATTTTTTTTCTTAACAATATCACGATAAAAAATACTTGTAAGTAAAATTCATTAACTTATTACAGAAATTCAACAGTTTTGAATATTCCACACCGGTGGTTTGTTCCTCTATGTAAATATTTTCTGCTTATATCGTACGCTTATTTTTATCGTAAGATGCATGAGGAAGGTATCTGCCTGTTGCAACATTCTTCCCCAAGGTTGAGTGATATGATCTCTGACTTAAAGCCAAAGTTAACTGTGACTGATTGTAAAGTGTGTGCTAGCAATGTTGACACTTTCTGAAGATAAGTGCCTAATACTGTTACATTTTAAATTTTAATAGTTAGATAAACTGACCACCTCACATGTTACTGATTGTAAAGTTTGTGCTAGCAATATTGACACTTGCTGAAGATAAGTGCCTAATACTGTTACATTTCATGTTTTGATAGTTAGGTGAACTGACCACCTCACTATTCTCCGATAGTTTATAAAAAACCTTAAAAATCTTCATTCTACAATAAACACATCTAGTTGTTGCAAATACTGTCCATGATAAGTATGTCTGTATTGTACTGAAGTACAATATGTGGTTTCAATCATGTGGCAAAATAACGTGTTTGAACTGTCCCTGTACTGTAATCTTAAAAACATTTAACTATACCTGAAATCTATTTCACAAAAGTCTAACTACGAAAGTAATCGTAAGTCAATTCTACAAATTATCGCTTAAAGAATAAAAATCATTTTTGAAAGATATACATAACTATATTCAGCAAATGATCATACAAGACTGAGAAAACGTAATACATGAATAATAAGTGATGAGGCCGCCATGCTTACGGTTTGCCTGACCCGATAACGATAGTGATAGGGGGCAAGTTATCCAGACTAAATTGGTGAGCTGCGCGACTGTTTCATACTTTTTTACCGTCCTTTATAACCAGTGTAAAACACTTTTCAAAACAAATATTACGACAAAAATCATGAAACATTCATATTGAGGTATTGTTTTGCCAATCAAATATTACTGAATTACAAATGTAGGTAGTATATTGTTTACCTTTTGAATCTCATATTATAGTTATGTTTATTATCCTTCTGACTTCGAACTGCAAAATCTATAAAACTGACTGACGAAAATTCTTTTTGTAGAAAATGACCACTTATTTCTATGATCGCTTTTCTTACTGTTACTCATTTAATCACAGCTAGGGACCAGTATGTAAAATATTTCACCCACTTCATTTATTTATTTTCACATAATAATATTACGATAAAAATACTTGGAAGTCAAATTCATTAACTTATATCCGAAATACAACAGGTTCGAACTTTCTTATCTGGCGGTATGTTCCATTATATAGATGTTTTCTGTTATTTAACTTACGGTATTTTCATCTTAAGATTGATTAGAAAAAATATTCAATGTTTACAAATAGGTACACAAAATTGTTACATGAGGTAGGTATCTGCCTGTTGCAACATTCTTCTCCAAGGTTGAGTGATAAGATCTCTGATTTAAAGTCTATGTAACATGTTACTGATAGTAAAGTGTTTGTGCTAGCAATGTTGACACTTGATGTGGCCAAGTGCCTTATACTGTTACATACTGTTACATCTCAAATTTTAATAGTTAGGTGAACTGACCACCTCACATTTCTCCGATAGTTTATAAAAAAACCTTAAAAATCTTCATTCTACAATAAACATCTATTTGGTGCAAATACTGTCCATGAAATATAAGTATGCCTGTATTGTGCTGAAGTACAAGATGTGGTTTCCATCATGTGGTAAATATAAGTTGTTTGAAATGGTCCATGTACTTTATTCTAAGAACTTGTTTGATTGACCAGTAGTCTTTTTCACAAAATTCTAACGACGAAAATCATCGTAAGTCAATTTTACAAATTATCGATTAGGAAATAAAAATCATTTTTAAAAGATATACATAACGCATACAAAATTATGTGTAATGTATACCTATATTAAATTGATGGAGTCAAAGATTCAACTTTTTATTTAATATTTTTAAAAGGACTTACGCTGCTTTTTGTGGTCAGAATTTTTGTGAAATTATAAATCGGCAAATATACACTATATCAGTCAATTTGGGTTTAAACAACAAAAAAGAACAAACAAAACAATTCTTCATTAAGCGTAAAAAGATTTAATATACATGTATATAATATGATTTAAATATAGATACACATAGATTTCATAAGAATGATAAATTTATAATTATGATATTAAAGTCCATTACATTGATATAGAACAATCATAAAAAAACATAAAATACATAATACACACGATTTCTCTCCATTTATATGAACTCAGTCCTATCAAATGCCTATTCAAAATGTTTTACAATGTAAGTCAACATTTTCAATGCTCTTTTGTTATTTTTTATTCAACTATCAGTGATGCATACATTAACCATCAGCTGTACATAAACTTTTTCTTGCTCACGAGTACTAAAGTTCTGTAATTGGTATTTAAATCAGCAGGGTTAATGTATTCGCCACTGACAGTTGAATACATTTGGATAATAACTAAGTGAAGAAAATGTAAAGTAGAAATGATTTAACTAATGAACAAACGACATTTAATATTTAATATCAACATAATCAATCTGATTAAAAACTCGATCTTAAATTCTCCGCTCACCTACTAGCTACACAGCGGTCTATAGGAAACCTGTTAACGGAAAATAAAACATATAAATATAATTAACCATAAGAAAATGGCGAATACATTACGTGTCCAAATGTACACAAATCACCTCAACTCATAAGACGTATAGAATCATAAAACATACATGATAATATGTATACAGTATAACCTCTGTAGAACGGTCCTCTAGAGAACAAAGCCTGTGAACAACAACAGCATTTGATATTTCCCTTCGGCGTTATTTTAATTCTATTTAACAACTGCAGAGCAACAACCTCTGAATATCAACACACGTTTACCCGTCTCCCCTTATGTGTTATGTACCTGTACTGTACATTGAAGATAGTTTTGTCATTTTTACTTGCTTGATAAGTTAATTAAGGCACTCGTGATTACATTATACGCGCATCAAAGCTTTTTCCTATATTTAAATAATTTGTCAAATATAGACAACTTTAAGTTATTTCTTAAATATTACAGTAAACAAAATCTAATAACACACAAACTGATCCTTTCTTTTAAACTGCAAAATACGAATATTTAATGAGAGTTTGACCACTAAGGGTATTTCATGTCGGACATGAGGTTTTGATGAAGTATTAAAAAAACACAATTATACAAAAAATGGAAACAATCATAAGAAAACTAAACCAGATTATATATTCTTTGTACAATTGTACAAACAACCTAATATGTGTATTAACGCATAACGCGGACTACTTTATTTGCAGTATTAAATTTCATACCAGTATTTGCGCATGAGCGGTCTACTGTAATCGCGGCAGATTAATATGAATCATATTAGGCATAGCACACAAAACATACAGAAATTGATAATTAACATTATATTAGTATCCAAACCATTGACCAATGGTCAGGTGATTGTAAAATATCGTGTTGTTTTATTTAATTAACATGTCACAACTTAAATAATTACATGATTATCAATGTGGTAGTCACCGGTTTTGATTGATTATTGATGAACTAACCATATATGAGGCGAAATCGAAAATCGGGAAAATATCAAGTTCGAAATAAGTTGAAAATAGCAGATTCAGTGACTAAATAATTATTTAACTTGTTACAGATTAATTAATCAAATTAATGCAATATTCATCTATGTTTTGAGCTTATCATCACATAATCATGAAATTTTGTACAATGATAATCTTTTATCACCACCAGCAGAGTTAGTTACAAGAAGATGTTTCCTGTCCTTAGATATTGCTACAAACCGAGGATACCACATATCTACTTGATGTGATGCTAATACACGACCACATGGTGTAATTTCTACTAAACATTTTGTACTGTTGCTACATACAAATATATGATCATACGGACCTACAGCTACACCACATGGTGCCTTTATCAAACCATGTTTTATAACTACTCTCTTACCTGACCTGATATCATATATAAAAATAGTATTATCATCTCTATCACAATGTACAACTTTCTCTCTTCCACGTATATATGTGCAATAGCTAGAACCTAATGAGTATTTCTTGTCTGGTAGATTAATATTAACATCACTCTCATCACCAGACATAGATACAATACGGAAAGGTTTAATGTGATCTATTGTACCAACAAGAAAATTCTCATCATTCATCATACTAATAGAACGATACTTAGCATTCATTTTACATGTTCTATTTAATGTTATATCATTTGTTTTACTAACATTTAGAAAATCTAATCTATAGGGAAGAGCTGAAGTAACCACTACTTCATTATTAGATACAACAGTAACACATTGAGGATAGTTATAAGAAAATTCATAAGAATTCTTCATATTCAGATTTACATCATAAATGAGAAATTTAGAGTTAAAATTGTCTACAGTAACCACTCTACCATCTGGCATGAAATCCACGCCAGAATAGAGTGGTTCCGTAACGTCGTCACCTGACTGTTGTAACTTAATTGAACTTACTAGTTTAAGTGTTGAACTGTGTGGTAGTTGATATGATATATCTAATGTCTCCGATTCTTGAAATGATAACAATCTTGATTTGAGATAATGTAATTGTTTTTCAAACGAACAGTCAATTTTAATCAATGACGACTCATTCTCTAAAGATGTTGAATATTTTACGACCTGTTTTACTTCATTTGACATTTCACGTTCTGTAATGAATTTTTCTGCGGGAGTTCCTGTTTTCATTATGGAATCAATGGTTCTTATTTGTTTCTTCAAGGACTTGATGTGTTCTTCACATTTGACTTTCTTCTTTGCTAAATCATTCTTGGTAGTGTTGCTGTATGATGTGGCATGAGTAAGAACGGCTTTAGAGAAATCATCAAATATTTGTATCAATCGAGTCTTCATATTTTTCAACTTGTCAGATAGAGTTTGAATATCGTCTGATAAACGCGCGTCAGCTTCATCTAAAAGTTCTGTAACTTGGTTTGTTGTGTCTATGGCTGCAACTAATTCACTTTTCAATTTCTCACACCCGCCATGTCCATCAAGAGTTTCAATGTCAACTATACCTTCACATTTCTTATGACTTATAATGGCACACTTGCTGCATAAAAATGCATCATCATTTTGACAATAGTATTTAAGTTTTTTATTATGCGTTTTGCATATACATGTAAATCGTGTAATATCCTCGTCATCACCATCAACAGATGAAACATAATATTTTCCTTCGGAAACACTTACTTGTTTATGGTCACGCATAAAGGCGAAATTCTCATGAATGGCAGAACACTGCTGACATTGATACTCATTACATGAGGAACAATAAATATCAGCTAAAATTTGAATGTTTTTTCTTAAACATGGCTGACACTGTTGCTGATCACAAGTTCCACTGTCGACTTTTGCCTCAGCCATGTTTGATAATTATTAAACTGTTTATTATTATACCAATGTAATGTTATTTATTAGTTCCAAGATAAAAAAAGAACAAATATTCACTCTTTGATATTACGATATTTAAAACCGTTGCATCCGAACTTGTCAAAAACTACGTCTTAAATGAACCAACTATTTTCCGTGGGTGTCACCTTGTAATTTGATGCTAATACAAAAATACCACGGGTAATCTAAACTTCCGCTTATATACACATCTAGATATGTGGAGCTATTGGTTGATTATTTTGTTAAACCTAAGAGCGGTAGAATTCCTCACATCGATTTTGTACCTGATATAACCCTTTATTATTCAACATGGCTTCGGTTGTATTATATGGACGTAATGTGTGTTTTAATATTCATAAATTTTCTTTAATATAACCTATTTACAGCTGTTGCAATGTAAATTTGATATATTTTAATTTTTCAAATTGCAAAAGCTTTTCAAACTTACATAATACACTGTAATCAGTGTACAAAAAGTCATTTCTTTTATGCTAGAAATAGATTGCCCACGTGCAGTCTTTTATATTATGGTAAATAATTACATGTATACATTTGGTTCACCGTAAAAATATGTTTTTCACTCATTTCATGATATAAGGTATTATAACAGTAAGACTATTGACAATGTCCCAATGTCATTTATAATCAAAAATATAGTCTGGTGACTAAGACATTTCCGAATGTTTGCACCAAATACATTAATACTATTTAAATGTTTTTGTTTTTATTTCGGTTTTAGCACATCAACCAACAGGTTATATCGCGAAAAAATATTTAAAATTACTTCTCTCAAGTTGTTCAAATTTAAATCGTAGATTAAAATACATTATCTAGATCATTTACTTTTGGCAGAAATTATAAAGCAATATTATCTATTAACACTGTTTGCAAAGTACGCTGACATGGAGTGTATTGAATGTATAAATACTGAAAACCTAAAGGGAAGACATAACGAGTGTTGAATTTGTAAAACCTTTAACATGGTTGTTGAGTTTGTAAACATTGTTTTCATACAAGGCAGTCAGGCAGGTGATTTAGATTGTTAATACTGTTGAAATGCTTAGAAGACATAAAAGGTACTGAATTCATTCACACTGAAACCCTAGTTTATAGATGTAAAAGGTGGTAAACTTTATCAGACATTAAAGGGGTACTGTTTTAAACATTATTTGCATAGTTAGAAGATTTTTGGGGATATTGTGTAAACATTTCTTTCTACGAAAGTAAACATGACAGGAGTTTAATATGTAAACAATCTGGTTTTTTATATTTTATTTGTTTTGATATTGTCCTGCATGATTTATTATGAGCAAATATTTGACTTTATTGATTTGCTAAAATATAAGACGTAAATTGAAATACAAAAAATCCCATTTACTGCGAGCAGTTATTACTATATATATACCGTAAAAACCTTGACGAAACTTGGGTAATCTAATCTCATCTACTTATTAATTGAAGGGTATTTTTATACATTATCATGAACGTATCACATGATACCATTGAATGAACAGCTGGATGTTAGACTGAAACTTAAAACTGCATATCAAACAAACATTATTTTTTGCTCCTTATGTAACTTTAAAACTATACAGTGTATCCTGTATTAAGCAGCCAGTGAAGGGAAGTGGCTTGATTGGCTGCCTACACCAGGTGACCTCTGAAGGTAGACTTTCTTTAATAGTTGCTTTCGGCGATATCGGGTCCTGTCGACAAATTACGTGAGATGTTTTCGTTGACGTCGTTAAAAATACACGAGGTGACTATTTTAAACAGGTTGTGATAAAACACTACCTACCTGCCTACGTGCAGCCGTTTTATTTATTATGGTAAATAGTTACATGTATACAACATGTTTACAGTAAACATATGTTTTTCACTGACTTACATGATTAAATTTTAGACACAAAACAAATGTTTTGATTTATATCACTAAATGATGTATACGAGTGCATTATATACCCATGATTTTATGTGTTAACGTTTTAAGTATATTTTTATATTATTTAATCCTCAAATATCTGCCTCGTTCGTAATGTCCTGTTATTCTGACTGTTTGGCGGAGGATAAATTTTTTCAACGTTCCAGAGTTAAAACAGAGTTTGAAATTTTCTTTCAACGCTCTTATAATTTTCAATAAATATACAGAGGAATTGTTCTTAAGTAATGTCTTATTTTGCTCTGACTATGCCTTCAAAAGTTATTGCCCTTTGATTCGTTGTGAATCTATATTGTCTAATTGTGTCTAGCAATGTCCTACTCACTAGACGACGCAGTCTACCGATTACGAACCCGCATTTTATTTAGTTGTAGACTCCGCTTTCTGTATTGATGTCCCAAAAAGAGATTGACGATTCAAAGATTTAAGGAAAGATTTAAAAGATTAAACATTGAAGAATTGTTTAGATATCATTACAATAACATATTTGCAATAGGGTTTTGGGAAAGCCTTTCATTTATATCATACTGTAATTCGGATGAACAAAACGGTGACCTAGTTTTACAATGATCAAAGTGTATGTCTGAAGCACGAATTTGATAAAAATGTTACTTAAAAGGTGATCTAGTGATATTTCCATTTTACTTAACTTTTGATTGGAAAAGCGATTTCGCAATCGGTCATTTGCTTTTGTTTAAAGATATAATCATAATTGTTAATATAATTAGCTAAAATTATTTGAATTTTGAGTTAGCTCTTTAATTAATTTTCTATAAAATATAACATATAAAGCAACTAGCAATCAGTTACTACTGTAAAACTTGGTTTCATCATACTCGGTTATACCATACACTCGGCTACAACATACCATGTTTCAATGCCCGTTTTTCATCCTCATAATTCTTTATAAAATCAGCTCGGTTATGACATACTAGGATATAGCACACACTCGGTTATAAAATACCAATTTTTTTAGTCCCATCATACTTTTACATCCTGTATAACATACTTTTTGCGCGAAAAGCCGTCAGTATTAAGCAGCCACGGTCCAATGAATTTGGAAATTAACAGCGTGTACCAAACTGTATATTATATACTATATTCAGCGAAACGTGTAAAACACCCTGTTGAGTCTTCAAACAGACTAAATCAATAACCAAAGTGTAATACACGTGATGTTATACTTCCGATTTACATATTATGTTTTACACTTAAATATACCTTCTTTGAAGAATTATAGATAATAAGCTACATAAACACTTAATCCGTTTATAATCAATTTGTTTTAACTAAGCGTTGAAAAGATTGTCTACAGTTTGATATTAAGCAATTACAATTAATTTCAATACATGCACTAAAGATATTTTGTATACGATGATGAAATAAGTTTGTGAGCATAACTTGTTCATAAATTGCTTTGTTCACGATAATTCAAGAAAATAAACGGGATACGGCTTTTAGCCTCTCCGTTAACAAAATGGCGACCGTGTCGGAGAGTTTCGTAACCGCCTCATGATCGAATCTGTCATCAAATTATTAGGACTTGTTGCTATTTAAAGCTTTATTTAAGATGTTTAAACCACACAGTATTGATATACCCAATGTTAATGTGTTATTATTATATAGGAATGTCATTTAACACAGTTCTGTTGATAAATTGATTTTTTATTCATTTTATTGATAATTCATCTTATTGATATCAAATTGATTATTTACATACATGTATGTAACAAGAAAACTGGCTTCAAAACGGATGTGAAAAAAAAACGTATTCTAGTATGCTATAAAATAGTTATTATTTAGTTCGTATAAAAAATACTTGGTATGTTATAAGGATATAACACACCTTGGTTATAACAAACAATTTTCTATGGCCCAGCGAGTATGTTATATCTGAGTTTTACTGTACGTAAAAACTGTTTTATCCTTAACAGACATGTCTTTAATGATTACTATATTTATATATATTGTAAAGACCTTGACGAAACTAGGGTATTTTTATATCATCTACTTTGTCGGTGAAGGATAGTTACTTATACGCTATAATGAACGTATCACATGTTACTATTAAATATACAATAGAATGTGAAACTGAAACTTAAAACTGATTTGTCATACATGTACAAACATTTTCATCTTTATGTAACTTTAAGATATACGTACTGTAATTAAGAAGCCAGTGAAGGGAAGTAATTGATTGACTGCTTACAGCAGGTGACCGCTGAAACCAGGTTTTGATAAAAATGATATGAATAGTCCAATCTGGCATTACTGAATGATATATACAAGTTCATAGCTAAATTTAAAATTTAAACTGAAACCTTTTTATTGATTAAACGCCTGATTATATATTTTATATTCAATTGAGTTGTACAAAATGATAACAATAATAGACAAGTAAAACCCCTCCACCATAAATATATACAATTTTACAAAACTTAGTAAAACTTATCACAGATGGTGGTATATAGTGTGTTTTGTGTGTGTTTTTGTATTATATTTGTTTTTTATTGAGTTTTATATTTCATTTGTTCTTATTTATGTGATTATGAATTGATTACTGTTAGCTGAAATCGTTCTGAACAGTGTTACATAACGCCACTGTTAACCAGACATTTCCCTAAAGGTGTCGAAACATCACCTTAAAAAGGGCCTTTAATACATCCCCAAAGATGTCCAAACATCACCTTTAAAGGGACCCATCATTTTATGCAGAAATGCATCAATGTATGCAATGACAGAGAGCAAGACAATCCTCATTCTCACATATAAAGAGTATGTAATATAGTTTGTATATAACATACTTAGTATGTTATAAAGATATAACATGCCTCGGTTATAACATACCTTTTTTCAGTGACCCAGTGAGTATGTTATATACGAGTTTGTACGTAAAAAAATGTTTTATTCTAACCAGACATGTTTTTAACATTAATTCCAAAAGGGTCCTTAGTAAATTTATACGTTTTGAAATAGTTGGCGTGCGTCTAACTTTGATGTTCATTGTCGATACCCAGTCACATGTACATACATTGCAATATGTGTTATCAATATGACCGATTTGACAGACTCAAGTTTATGCGACAAAATGGTTCAAAAGGTAATACCATACCCGAATGATAGGACACAATACAATTATAATCGATAGTTTTCATTGTTTCTTGTATTCATTTTATGAAGCATTATAAATACAGTGTTATGAGTACAAATTCAACAAAAGTCAAATATGTCCTTTTTTCGTATATATTTCATTACTGTAACGCACATGGCCGGGAAACTTGCTTTTTTATCTGAGATTTGTCTTTACTTTGGTACTTTAAGTGAATGAATAAACATGGGAGTATAGCTTGTTTAGAGAGTTTTGATAATTTATCAAGCAATACATGTACTAGTTTAATGATGGCCTCAGGTGGGAAATGTGTTCAGTCACAGCGTTGTTTTTTTATTATGCCAACGTTGATGGGTCAGGACATGGCAGCGCCTTTTCTATGAAACAATACGTGTAATATTAATTACTACGAAAAGGATTCATCACAACACATCATAATGTTATAAAAACTTATCATTAATAAATTTTTAAGCAAGAACTACAAGAGTGAGGACATGTCAATGATCTTTGAGAATGAAAACCATACATTTTGTCTCCTGATATCAGACAATATTTTCTTAGAATAATTGTTTTGTGTATATCTTTGTCTAAATCAGTCGTATATGTATGGAAAGTGTTTTGTTTCAATTTGCATCTGCGCATAATTTTCGATTTTTAATGTATTGTATCTCCTTCCTGTCTGACGTTATATCCAGTTACCGTTTTATGTCCTGTAACCGTGTTATGTCCTGTAGTCGTGTTATGTCCTGTAACCGTGTTATATCCTGTAACCGTGTTATGTCCTGTAACCGTGTTATATCCTGTAACCGTGTTATATCCTGTATCCGTGTTATGTCCTGTAACCGTGTTATGTCCTGTATCCGTGTTATGTCCTGTATCCGTGTTATGTCCTGTAACCGTGTTATATCCTGTATCCGTGTTATATCCTGTAACCGTGTTATGTCCTGTAACCGTGTTATGTCCTGTAACCGTGTTATATCCTGTATCCGTGTTATATCCTGTATCCGTGTTATATCCTGTAACCGTATTATGTCCTGTATCCGTGTTATGTCCTGTAACCGTGTTATGTCCTGTAACCGTGTTATATCCTGTAACCGTGTTATGTCCTGTAACCGTGTTATGTCCTGAAACCGTGTTATGTCCTGTAACCGTGTTTAGAGTCACTTTCTGTTTTCATAACTCTAGCACGGTTAAGTATAATGACTTAGATGCATTTGTTTCCATAAATTATCTCAAAAATATTACTTAAACAATCAAAATTATCAAACTGTACCAAGTTCTACCAGCCATTTTATCTGACTTGATAGCCTATACAGAATCCCACCATTAAATTTTAATTATGTAGGGCAGTTGTCAACCACTGACGAATGTATGCGCTTAGTAGTTGGTTAACAGCTAAATCCAGAGATTAAACCTTTCCAGGAGTAGGTTGACTGTCCGCCGTCATATGACCTATAATTGTGTTGCTACGGCGTTAAAACCAACAAGCAAATAAATAACAATAATGACTTTAAAACATTTCACCTAGTGAACAATGTAATGAAACAATACAATTCTTTATATTTTTCCAGGAAACCTTCATCGTGTTGTGATGTCTATGTGCCAATCTCCTTTACAAATTATGGAAAAATATATCAAAACTCCTGCAGCACAGGTGGAAATGGAAACTATTGCTGATGGATTCCATCGAAGATGCCTAGGGTTGTGGAGCCGTGGACGGTACCCACATAACAATACCAGCACCTAAATCAATACACAGGTCCTCATATATAAACAGGAAAATAATTTCTAGTACTGTTCTACAAGTAGTGTGTGACAGCAATCTGAATTTAGTGGTTGTGTACGCTAGATGGCCTTGATCAGTACATGATGCCAGAAAGTATAGACAGAGTCCATTGTCTAAGAAGGTGGAACAACTTCCAGATAAATTTCCCCCTTTAGAGGACTCTGCCTATCCACTGTCCAATACTTTATAAGTTCCTTTAATCATTTTATTCATTGCCATTCTTTAACAAGGATGGGTGTAAAAAGAGCAATTGGACTGCTCAAATGCAAGTTTAGAAGGTTGAAGATTTTGGAGTCTGAAATTCCTAATGAAACGGTAACAAGTTGTATACTTCATAATCCTAAAATTAAAAAAAAGAGTTTCTATAACATACACTTATTGAACAAAATTTACCAGTAGTAGTAGCCGGTAGAGAAAGAGAAGTTGGTGAGCAGAAAAAGAGATTGATAGCAGAATCATTAATCTGAAAGTTTATGTTTTGTACAATACAGTAATATTGACCCAAGCTTTAACTTATATTATTAGGAGTGTATACCTTAATCATAATGATAACCTGATTCATTATATAAATGCAATTTGATATTTTTAACTGTTTTCCACGTTGGCGAACTGTTCACCGATCAATAGCTTTTAACCAGGCTTAAAAAAGTCAACAACTAAAATTTATGTACTTTAATGATTGTTAAATTTAGAAAGTTTAATTAATAATTCTTACTGCAGTAAGCATATTGGCAACATATTGCTCTATTTTCTTCTGCAAATATTGTTTTAACAGTAATTAATCATGTATGATTTTAAAACAGTCAAACAGTAGTCCCTCGGTGTCTAGTAAAGTATTTTGAACTGTTGGCTACGGCCTTGGGAAACTGTTCAAAACACTACCATGTACACTTCGGGCCAACAGTTTGACTATTCCCACATCATATATGGAATAACTGTATACTAATAGCAGTAAAATGTTGGTATATCATAGTTTATCTTAAATAATATAAGTTAAAGCTCAGATCAGTATTGGTGTACTGTTTAATTACCTACTACAGACGACAGTTATTAACATAGGGTTCATACAGATTTTGAACACCAGATTTTCATGAATTTTCACGATTTCTGTCAGTTATCCATGATTCAACAGAAACACATACAGAATCCAAAACGAGAACAATCATATTTTTGATTACTCAGATTTCTTCATTATACTGCACCTGACGATAATAATTGTTTGTTAAAGAATCATTTACTTACCCAAGCACGATTTGGACCTAACATTAAAAGTTGCAATTTATGTTTGTATTTATGTGTGCTTTTTTTAATTTTTAGTTGAAATCCAATAATCAAAATTCCATGAGTTTTGCAGAAAAATATTATTTTCCACGATTTGTCCAGTTCGTACGAACTCTGTATATAATAACATTGAGATTGCTATGCTATCTGATAAAAACGAGTAAGTAATTGTATACCAATAATATGCACATTAGAACAGTTTCAAATGAATTCATAAAAGATCTAGGTTGACAAGTAAAACAATATGATTATGTAAAACAATTAATTATGTAATGAACCATTATAATTATTTCCAGATTTTTTAGCAGTCATAATACATAGTTTTAAGTTAATGATTGTATATAGACAAAATAAGACAGTGAAAAAACATGAATACATAGAAGCTACCAACAGGTTAATATAATATCATTAGCTCACGAGTGAAATACACATTCTATATACAGAAGGTGAAGATATCACCTCTTTACTAAGACGCACAACGCGTCCCAGTATTCGGCGTTTGGTACGCAAAAGAATATAGTGTGGCGCATGAAGATAAAATCGTTGGATTTGTTCGTTTATTGACAAATTTAGATTTAAACTGTGAAACAAATGATCATTTATAACTACAAGAATATAAATCCATAGATACTAAGTATTTTAAGCCTCTAAAGGTACAGATGCATAATTAAACCGTGTACTCGACTTTCGATTACAAATGTCTGTGTAAAGAATGACAGATGTAAACACGTTATAATGGTGGTTTAACTACCGGTTAAAAAGTTTAATTAAATGGGGATTGTTGGTTGGATTGTTAATTTTTATTGATTTGACACAAAATACATACTCTATTTGTTCAGTATACTTGAAGGGGGAAATTATTATAATGTAAACATTGCCACCTTTCAGGTAAATAAACAGTTTTACCCATGATGCTTGGCGTCCCCGTACAGAGGTCAGTTAGACAGTTTGTGTACAAAACGGTGAAAAACATAGATCTTACACCGAAATAAACACATTTTCTGTTATTATATTCTTCACACTAGCCACTGGAAAGCATATGATAAAACAGATAATGACTCGTGTTTACTTAATGACACAACAAGTTTTTCTGAAATACTATTTCTTTTTTCTGCAGCCGAAGCTAACATGTTGGTAGCTTCTATGCATTGGTACATTTTTTGGTGTTTTCTTTTGGAGAACATCAATAACTTCATTATATTTTTATTAGTTTTTATTATAAAATATAATATCCTTTCTGGAGAAATCTAACTAATATTTTATGTTAAATAATGAAATACATAAATATAATGAATACATGTATGATTAGTATTTTTTCCATTAATAATCAGGATTCACACTGCCAACGAGATGACAGCACTGCAATATTTAGAAATAAAACGAATTTGACAACAAAGACTTATTCTTTATAATAGTATGGAGTTGTTACCTATGTTGTTGTTTTTTGCGCTTTAAAAGGATACCATATTGTTCACTAAAAGTGATAAAATGCTGTAAATTAAATGATATATAAATTTCTCATACATAAATTCTAAAGATTGATTGGAATACTAAAGGACTTGCAGCTTGACAATATGAAAATAAGAGTAAAAGTGTTGGTATAAATATACCCAATTATGTAAAATTATTTACTCAATGAACAACAGTAAAAAAATCACTGATTAAACAGATTAATACAGTTAACGGTTATTAGAAGCATTGTTCCAGTGGTATGACACGCGCTTAGGGATCAAGAGGTCCCGGGTTCGATCCCCACTAAGGGTTCCTTGAGCAAACAAATTACCTACAATTGTTCAACTCCTCCCAGGTGTAAATGGGTACTGTGAGGGATCGCCTGCCTGAGGGTGATTTCAATGATCAGTAGTTATTGTACAATATTGTAAAGTCGGCAGAACATGTATATGGAAGCAGACTTTAAATCACACTTTAACTTTTAACTTTTAGATATAGTGAATGATCTGTGATTCATAGCATCCTAACATTGCATCGTTTGATGTTTAATAACAGCCAGGAAAAAAAGGTAAATTAATATCAATGATCAATTATTTCAACAAGACATACAACATGTATATTATTTAATGTCATATATGGGGTATAGTGTTTGTCTTTATTCAATACTTGCATTCAGATATTATTACAACCTTTTGATGATGACAGTAATGCTGTAGGTTTGACGCATGGATCGCCAGCCATTATCTCCTTCATTATTTCAAAATATTACCACTTCTTCCGACTTCTGCCACTTTTGGCATTAGAATCTTTATTAACCTTGTATCTAAATATCAATGAAAATGAGCAATACAAATTATTGACAATAAGAGTTATGCTATTTCCCATCTTAACTTCACTTCAGTAAAAATTATTGAATATTTCAGGTAGCCATTTCACAAAATATCTCATCTTCGATTAAAATATTGAATTTGTATAATTAGTTTCAGACAATATTTACATGGATGTGCAATAATTTTTGTCCTTCTCTTTGATATATTTTTATTCATTAATCTACATTAACAAATGTACCCTAAAGGTTCCCACAAAGATGAGAAATCAAAAATCACTTTTCCCTGACCAAGACTATTTTCCCGGACCGGTAACATAGTGAAGTTTGCACAATATTTGAGCACTAAAGTTCACGTTAGTTAATCATCAAGAGAATCTTTTCACCTAAAACAACTAGCACTAGAACATCAATCAAAATTAATTTTCATTTAAATGTGAATAAATGAGTGCTTACGTAACATAAAGGTATATAAAATGACAAGGGCTGTCATGATAGAATATTTTGTATCCATATATCTAAAGGCATGTTTCGGTGATATATCGAGTCAGACGAGTATAATAGAAGCTGCTAGAACTCCAGTATTTATATATACACTATATAAGGCCCGCATTATGTTATGCATGATGATTAAAGGCGTGTCAGACATAAAACAAACTGTGTCTGTGACAGCCCGTTTCATCTATTCAGGTGAAAAAAAGATAAATACAACACAATAATGTTAAACTAAATGCCGCCTTCATTTAGTTTACAGCTTTATGAAATGTTCCATAAAAGTAGATTGTATTTATATTACTAATTGCGAATCAATATTAGATCGCTTATCAAGAATCGGTGATATATCGATATCGCAATTCCCGACAAGAGCCCTAAAAAGACACAGAAATATTAATGATAAATATATAATTAATAACATCATTTCCTGTACTTTAATGACCTGAATTATTTGTCACATTGTATACCAGATACAGTGTGACCATTTCCCTTCAGCTGTTGACTGCCACACTTGGTAGCATTTGTACAAAGAATTACTTAATTTCTCTCTATGTTCCATATACAATGAAGTCAAGAATAAAACTTGTTCATGAATCCAAGATATATCTGAAATAAAATCATATGAGAAACTGTACAGAAACTTTTTATTCGGTCGGTCTTAGAAATTTGGATTAAAATTAGCAAGCAAGTCGGGTCAGAAAGTAATGAATTTTACTAGCCCAAAATATAAGCCCTCATCATACTGTAGTTTTGACTCCATGACTCTTTGTTTGGTTCCTGAAAAAACAACAAATATGTCGGTAAGTGAAATACATAATGATACAGAAACCAAAGAACACTGCTATTTTCTATACATTAAGCATACTGGACAGTATGTTATTGCGCATTAATTATGCTTAAAAAAGGCAAATGACATAAGCAGCCTGTTCAATGCATAGAGATGCACATTGTCTTGTAAATACAGGGAATAAATTTCTTTTTGAAAAATGAGTGTACAAGCAAGTTGGGCTTGGAAAATAGATTTTTACAAGCCCATTGAAAAATACTATTTTATTGCAGTCGGGTTAGTGCGAATTTTGATCACTGTTTTTTTAGGAATAGATTAGTACTAAAAAAGAATTGTACTCGAAGGAAGCGCTGTGCTTTTAAAATCGGATGAGCAGTATATGTGTATGAAGTGCACATACTCTCTGAACAATTGTCTTCACTTTGAATTTCTTCATTAACATTACTGAATTGGTTTTCAGGTACTGAAATAATGTAATACATCGTAATTAAATCATTAACAAAGGGATTTCCAGTGTTTAAGAGAAATATTTTTTTATGGAATTAGGTTGAAGTGGATTTTAAAAGAGCTGCCATGTACATGTTCAGATTTTTTTAGATAAACATTATAAATTTATTCTACATAGCAGCTAAAATGTATGGTGTCTATCTCATCACATGTGAATTATAACTCATTAATAAGAAGGTAAGTTAGTAAGTGTTGAAAACTGATTTTCATTATTTCATGGTTTAATGTATATTACATAAATCGAGGACAACAAACTGTTGTTAATGAACAACCAAAAATTGAGTAAATGATTTTAGATAGTTCTCTTGGGCAGATTTTTTCTGATGCTATATAACATCAGTTATTTTGCCATTTCAGTGTACTTTTCAGTGAAAATCGCATTATCGAACTTTTTCTTTTTTCATTCAATAAAATGAACCAAATAAGCATTAAGAAATTGTGGTACTTTACCAGCCACCTTCAAAATGGTCAAATCATACTAAAACTTACTATTATAACCAGAAGAAGAGTACATGGTCTGCACCATGTTGGCTGGCAATTCAACCGTGGTTTCTACACCATCAATGCTTAAATTCACAAAATACTTACCGAAATCAGAAGAGTTTAGTTATTGTTATATATACAAAGACAAGGTTATACTAAATAATCTATTACTTAGATGTATAAATTTATATCATAGTTATTTATCACAATTCACCTGGCTGGAGACCCAATGTAATACATGTATTGAAGTCTAGCATACACTCCTAAATGTAACGGTCTTTGTTTGTTTGTTTGTTCGGGTTTTACGGCGCACCAACACAGAAAGGTCATATCGCGTCGAATGTAACGGTCTACCAGGCAGGTAAAGACATACGTTCCGTCTGTGTAACATAATTACTTAAAAATCCTAATACAATTAACTAAGTTTATTAATTCAACATATGTTACAAGCACCCAACACCCAGCCAAGTAGCATTCTCATGCAATGTTATTCACTACTGAGAGTACATGTAAAACTGTCCTGTCTAACTGGTGAAACTAAACTCTTCAACTACCAAAATAGATAATTGTTACCATGTAATATTAACCTATCTCAGCTTGATCAACGATCCTATACTTGGCTTGACTATAGGTAAAGGAGTATTGTATATATCTAGTTCGTTAAATATAATGATATATCACAGTCTGCCTTATTCGACACGACGATGCATTTTCTTTATCATTTTGACATTTCTCATAATTTCTTATAACTTCGGTCCATCAAAAAGAAATCTCGAAGTTGGGTTCATGATTTGAACTAAGTCTGCATGAATAAAATATTGCTGGTCTGAATGATGCCAATGAAATTACAAAGTTGTCTTTTTTGGTTCCATACAACAAATAAAGCTTCCTCATAGGAATCAATATCGGATAGGTGTGTGCTAAATTTGTTTGATTTCGATCGTAAAATAAGTAAACGCAAGAGTAATCAAAGTTGTTTCTACTGCAAAATTAAGTTGCAGTGGCGGATTCCGGATTTTTTTAGAAGGATCCGAACTTTTTCTAGGGGGGTTCAAATTTTCGAACCACATTATACACAATTTGCAGAATGAAGCAACATAATAATAATACAAACTACATTACCATTTAATCTATGATAAGAATTGAGTCTGAATAAAAATGACTTGAATTCAAGAAAAAAACTAATGCCGGACAGGTACATTTTGTCAATCCTAGGATGGCATTTGTATTATTTATATCTATATTCTATTTACAAAAGATTTATGATAAAGCATCAATTTTCCTTAAATATATAACCATTACAGAACAAATAGTACGTTTTTTGCTATATAGTCTGCTAGCTAACGAAAATAATACTCAAAATGAGTCAAAAACATATTACATCAATTTTTCTATAGTTTTAAACCTTTATCAAAAACAATACCATATTATGCAATAATATTTCAATTATTGAGACAATTATAACGCTCGGTTCAATCACAATAATAATAATAAAACATTTATCTTGTAAAAAGATTACTCACTTGGACGCCATCTTGCTTTGCTAGACGAGTTACCTCACAGTTGCGTTCGCTGTTAATTGTAGCGCTCGCGGCGAACAAAGCGTTGTGTAACATTAACTCGCTAATAGCGAACATAAGAAAACGTTCTCGTTAAGGAACGCACGATGCAAATAGGAGTACTGGATTAAACAATAGTAACTAATTTATTTATTGTGAGTTGAAAACAAGACTGCTGAATATTGACCGATATAGTTAACTATGAGACTATTTCTTCACGCGTAGGTTTTAACCTAACTTTATATAGCTGCGCCAAATCTGATTGCACATGAGCGAATGTAATCGTCCGCGACATTTTAGTGATACGTTTTAAGGAGTTGTGGATATACCTGGGTTACACTCAATGCTGCTGAAATCTATTATTTGTTCAATAAATATCTAACATAAGTCAAATTTATTAGGAAGTAGTGAGCACGCCACTTTATACCATATTAACAGCGAAATAGTAAAAACAATGGAAGAAAAGTCAATCTAAATTGTGTGACTGTTATGATATTTTTACTAATAATTAACTCAAAATGTCACTTGGTGATGTCATAGTATTTTGTATAAGTATGAAAGACATGTGTTAATCAATAATATATCAATAGACCTGTCATATGAGGATTCATTATGATGTTTTATTTATGTAATAAAACAACAATAATGACAAATACATAACTCATATAGGTTTATGAACTCCAATGCTTTTGTGTTTATGAATAATCTTCAAAAGATATTCTCTAAAGAGAAAATAACAATAGAATTTGGAACTACTTGTATAAAAATTTTATTCTTAAATTTTCTAACAGAACCCACAAAAATGTAAACAATTGGCGTTTCTAGCTTTTTCCTCGGAATTACATACCAATGATGCTGCAAGTTGGCACGTGGCTGCAGGTGTAATGTCTTGACAAGGTGCTGGAAGACAAACAGAAAAACAATATTTAAATTTTATTTCATTGGTATTTGTTCTTATATATAGGGAAAACTTAAATTGAAATTCACAATACATTCTTGTAGGCGTGGTCTCATAAGACGCATGTAGGCATGGTCTCTAAACGCCCGTGTAGGCGTGGAATTCACTGAATGCTTGTAAGAGTTGTTTTGTTACTTGCTTGTAGGCGTGGTCTCATAATATGCTTGTAGGCGTGGTCTTTTGGACCGCTTGCAGACTTGTTTTTTAACATGCTTGTAGGAATGATCTTATTATTATCACATTTTTGCGGGCGTAGCGTCATACCATAAGCGTGTTCTCTCAACATGCATGTTGGTTTGGATTTTAACATGCTTGTAGGCGTGGTCTCAAGACACGCTTTCAGGCTTGGTATCATAACATGTTTGCAGGCTTGGTATTATAACATGTTTGTAGGCGTGGTATTTTAACATGTTCGTATGATTCGTGTGTAAATTATCTTCATTCTTGAATGGAATTTGTAACGGCGTGGCACAAAGTTTATATTAAACTATACCTGGACTTCCGGTTGTGGCTGTAGTATTATGAGCGTCACAGTGAACGTTACAAAGATCGTCATGGCAACAGTTCCAACAAAATTCTGCACCAGTTAAAAGACTAATTCTCTGACAAGACTGTGAAACAGATGAGATTTTTGTGTCATTTTTTTGTCAAAGTAAACACAGAAAACATAATTTCATGAGTGATATAGCCCTGATAAAAAATGTTATTTTCTGGGTACACGAATTGAAACAATTACGAACATATCTCAACGTTAATTTCTTACTTGTAACCTTCCCGTTTATACGTACATGTATTCTGCTTTGTCACATTAATGTCACAATTATATATTCACAATGATGACGTCACAGTTTTATATAAACAATGATGACGTCACAGTTAAATATTCATACTGATGACATCACTGTTATATATTCACAATGATGACGTCAAAGTTATAAATTCTTAATGATGACGTCATAGATATATATTTACAGTGATTACTTCATTTTTTTATATTCACACTGGTGACGTCACATGTAATTATGTATTTACAGTGATGACAATTATAACATTTAACATTTTACTATATTCTAAAAGATAGATTATTACGTAACTTTCAAGTCTATTCAACAAATATTTATTATACTAACCGATGATATCGATATTTGATAAACGTTGTAGCATTACGAAAAACAATGTTTGGAAGACATGAACCGGTAAAAATTTTCCCACAAAAAACCTACCTAGTTGTTTCCTTGACAATGTATAGCATACTCTGTTCTATGGGATAAGAAATAGACTCGACAATGATTAGTTGAAGTTTTTAAAACTTGTTTTTATAATCAAGCCTAAATTGTTTATTCCAAAATTAACAAGACTTTTTTAACTTTGCATTAAGCCATTACCTCCTAAACCTGGGTTGGCAACGAATTGATAGCGCCCCATAATGTCCCGGAGAGATAAGTGTTTAAATCCCGCCCGAATAGGCTATATACGTAAATTTGACCATCTTCGGCGATTTTCCCCCTACAACTAAATGGTACTTTACCAAGGCGGAGAAGCATCCAGCTTGACGTAGAAGATGCCCAACAGGTGACCTCTTAACTCCTTCAAAACACACCTGTATAATAAAGACCAAATTAACCGTGTGTGGAAAATCAGCTAAAATGTTCTCATTTTATGTTCTAAATTATCTTGTTATTTCCAAAAATGAGAATAGGTCAATCGTTCCGTTTATAATTCAAAATGACTCTTGGTCATTCGGCCAGTTTATAAATCAAATTGAGTATTGGTCACTCGTTCATATTATTGTTAAAAATATGTATTGGTTACTCGTTAAGTTTATTGTTCAAACTGACTCTTGGTCATTCGTTAAATTTATTGGTCGAAATGACTATGTCAATTTCACATAAAATTATACTTGTATTTAATGTATGTTTGTAATCTTACATAGAGATATTCTTGTGTTCAATGAATGTTTGTAATCAGACATATATATATACTTGTGTTTTAAGGCAGACATAAATATATATATGTACTTGTGTTCAATTGAAGTTTATCATTTAAAATGGTACGATGAAAATCACTGTGAGGCAGTTTGTATTACCCTAAAAATACTTATCTTGAATTTCAAACAAATTAAATGATATACAAACATGTGTATTAAGATTAATTCTGGCAAATTGATATCAAAAAGAAACGATAAAATCCGATTAATCAAACAGATTGGACCTACATATTTGAAGAGTATACAAAGGGAAATATCTGACTAAAGTCACTTATTTTATATAAAACCCTTGGGATTGTAGAATGTTAGTTTATTACAATCTGAAGGCCAGTTAGTTAAAAAAAAACACTGAATAAATAACAGTCACTAACTGATAATTAAAATTTTAAACAGTTACCTCGTCTTTTCCACATTGTTGTATTTTTGTACAACTTTCACCCGGTGTCTGTTGGTCACATTTAAAACAAATTGGTCCTCGAACTTGTGCTAATCCTAAAATACCGAATTGAGCAAAAATCGTACAGAATAAAAAATACTGAATTTACATAAAAGAATCAAAATGTATTGTCAGGGAAAGGATCACTAGAATTTAGTGATAGAATCATGCATGAATGTTAAAAAAGTTTCCGGAGATTAAGTAACAAAAGTTTGTTTACAGTCCGTTTATCACGTGAGTAAAGTTTGTTTACATTTTGGAGATCACGTGACTAAGGTATGTTAACAATCTGGAGATCATGTGACTCAAGTTTGTTTACATACCGTTTATCACGTGAATAAAATTTATTTACATTCCGGAGATCACGTGACTAAAGTCTGTTTACATTCTTGAGATTACGTGACTAAAGTCAAACTACCCGCAGTGGTTATCTCCCTTTATCAAATCAATAACCACTGCTACCACAAGTAAATTCGTCCCTCAGAGGGCCGAAAAACTTTTTTTATCTTTTCTTTTACATTTTAATATCTTTAATAAATATAGTCTTCTTTGAGTAAAATATGATGTTCAAAGTACATAAAGGGAAAAAATAAATAGTATGAATAAATAAGTTAAAAAACAAGATTAATTTTACCCTGACAACGGTAACCTAAAGTGCGTAAAATTGCATGAATAACAAAATGTTACGCAAAATAAATATTGAATGGATAACTGTACTTATTCTAGTCATTTAATATATAAATGTTATATTTTTCAGTATCATACACATATAATTTTATCCTACTTACTTAAGATTTCTAACCAAAAGCATCATATAAGTAGCGTGAGTTGGACCAAGGACCTTATTGGGTGGACAACGCAGCTCATTCCCGATCTTGCTCACTTTCAGGTGTAATTCATCCATGAATTCAACAATTTTGGTTCATAATGATATATTTCTATTTAACTTGTCTTATTTCTTTGGCAGAACGTGTAAATCAACCACATTTTTTATTATTCAATGTTATTTTTCGCTACATTACGCCTAACGCTTTTTAGGCTAACCGTTATTGCTCGTTTAAATTTAAACATTAGTCACATGGTACTACATGCGTCACGTGATTCATGTGAAGGCAGTGTTTAAAGTAGCATCGCGTGACGTAACCGCTGTGAGGAGTTTGGACTAAAGTCTGTTTACATTCTGGAGATAACGTGACTTGTTTTTTTAAAACTCTGGAGATCACGTGACTAAAGTTTGTTTACATTCCGGAGGTCACGTGACTGTATATAATGTCAAAGGAGAGCTCATCACTAACCTTGGTCTTGACAAAGGTCACCCTGACACAATGTAGAGTTACAACAATCTTCACAGACGATGATATTTCTAGGGTCGTCAGTGGAAATACCACTTGTACATTGCTATAAAATTAGAATGTCTACAGTATATGACGTCATATCAACGCTAAATAGAGCTATTTTTTAATTGTGACGTCAGTATATTACGTCATTTATATGATCTCAGCCTTTAAAGTTAAACAGTGAATCATTGTATCAGAGATATAAGATTCATCAAAATGCGTCCATAGGGCAATGTTATTTGGTGACCTTAAGTTATGAACTCTTGTTGAATCGCTTTAGGTCCAAGTCTTTTTGAAAATTTATGTGGAGTATTGGTCATAATTTCAGTATGATAGACCGTGTTTGTATCTCATAATGTCAGTAGTGACGTCATCATGTTCTCTCTTCAAAGAAAAGTAACAATTTGGTGGTAATATTCTGTGAAATATGTCCTTTTGTAACTTCTTATTTAAGGTGTACCTGAGTATCTCTGCAGCCCATTTTTCTAAAAATATGACCAGTTGCTGATACTATATGACTCGAGTAACAGATCTGAAAAAAATGCATTAAAACACTGTTTATTAGAAAATAAGCTTTACTTTTCATGTATGAATGATTTTTAATTCATTGTATGGGCTTAGGAAATATTTATTTTATTTAGATCAAGTGTAAAACCACGAGTGAACAATGTAATTTTTGTGGCTAATGTGTTATATTTAAAGATCTTACTCAAAACTGGAAGGAAATTCTGCTTCTTTTTATCATTTACTGAAATGTTTTCTTAATTATTTTTTAATCAAATTAACTATGGATATTTTTAAAATAATTTACCTTAATAGTGTAACTATATAGCATAATGGTGATTTTACTTTTTACCCAAATGGATGTTTAAAGATTCAAACCTCATGTTGTCCACATTCCTTGACCATGTTACAATCGGAAGCACTAGGAACATCATAACATTCCAAACAATATATTGAACTGGTTTCTACAATCATAAATAGAAGATTAGTGACGTTATAAAAGTTATGTGATGTTATATAAGGTCTGTGACGTCATATAAAATATGTGACGTCATACAAGGACTGTTATGTCATATATAGTATGTGACGTTATGTAAGGCATGGTATCATACAAAGTATGACGTCAAATAAGCAATAGGGACTGCAGAACACTCCAAACAAAACATTGAACTGGTTTATACAATCATAAATCGTAGGTGACGTCTTATTATATATGGGACGTCATATAAGGTATGTAACTTCATTTAAAATGTGGTACCATGATTATAAGTTATGACGTCATATAAGCACAAGGGACATCAGAACATTTCAAACAAGCCGCCTGGCTAGCTCAGTTGGTAACACGCAAGTCTACTGATCGAGGGGTTGTGGGTTCGATTCCTGGGCGTTGACTTTGGTCATGAAATTATTTCTACAGCCATTTTCCCTCCTACAAGTGAATTTAATTATGTAGGGCAGTTGTCAGTCACTGACGAAAGTATGTGCTTATAAGTCGTATAACAGCTAAGTATAGAGATTAAGCCCTTCCGGGATGAGTGAGTAAGTTGTCTGACCGCCGTTATATGACCTTATAAGTATGTGTTGCTACGGCGTTAAACCCAACAAAAACAAACAAACATTCTAAACAATACTTTGAACTGCTTTCTTCAAAAACAAACATAGACGGTTTGTGACGCCATATAAGGTATGTGACGTCGTATAAAGTATGTGACGTTTTATAAGGTATCTGGCGCCAAACAAGATATGGTTTCATGCGTGACGTCGGCTGCGAAGACTAGGCTAATTGCGCAAATGATGTTACTTTTTAAATGTTTGTTTTCTTCAAAAACAACGTGAAATCTAGATTTCTATTACTAATCTCGAAAAAATGACTCATTTTCCTTATATGAATTGTGCATTCTTCTCATTGAGGCTCGGCAAAAACTTCGAACATTCCCAAATGATGAAATGGTAAGGGGAAAAACTGTCACGACAGTATTTATCATGTAGTGTCCTTTAACCACAAAGGCGAAGTTGCGCAACAATGGACGAAATCTTGATTCTTGCTTAGCAAGGTGAGTTGTATTTTCTGTACATTTGGTCCAATTATCCGACTTGTAGGCTATACGATTCTAATAATGCCTTTGTTTAAAAACCTTTTCACGGTACAAAAACGAAAACAAACAGCATTTGTTGAAAACTTTTACATGGCGAAATCGAAAGTAACATTTTTCGTCTGCAATTTGTTTACTGTCAAAAGCTATCTATCAGGAATGCATTAGCTTATCGCTGAATTATTTTGTCAATAAGATTTATGAGATCAGAAACATCAACTTTGTTTGTAAAATTATGTCGTGAATAGAATAAAAATCGTGTTTTATTCATGGTTTCTATGCCGATGTAAAAATGCCGCTGGTCATCACGTCTGTCAGTTTGGGATCAATCGTTTTAGGCTGGTCAAGATGCAATCTTATTTCCATGAAAATCAAGATTATAACAGTGTTTAAGAGTCCAAATTTTCAAGAATTGATGAGTTTGCTATATGATATATCTTTAAAGTAAATGACGTAATCGTCTTTCGTTATTAAGCTCCGCCCAAATCGCTCCTCCCACAACACTCTCCTAACTTTTTCCCATGTGGATTATAAAGTTAGATTTTCTGAATAGGTGGTATTTTCCCTAAAGGCAATGTTAATGTATTTTGTTGTTTCTTTTTTCTTTTGCTCAGAAGAAGCACTGCAAATTGACACTTTATAAAGCCGTTACAGCTATTGGGACCCTACTTCAGCAGTGTTATGACCATAGGTCTACCAGTCATGATTCAGTAGTATTACGGTAGGAATAAATGTCATGTATATTTTCTGGCAAATGAGAAAAGGTCAATTATCAAATATAATTAACCAATTGTTTTACAAATGGTACCTTATTTTGATATGTGTAGTTTAAAAAGTCATGAGTGCTTAAATGTTTCCTCTTCACTAAGGAAAGTAAGAAGTAAGAAGACAATAAATATAGTGCAGTTATTATCAAAATTATAAGTTGATAGATGAAGGTACTCAGTATATGCAATGGCTTATACTTTTTGTATCTAATTAGTTCAGTTGCTATGCTCAATGTCTTTCAAAACTTCCTGTTGAAATAAGAATGATTAGTGTTGTTAGGAAATTCATATTTTACATAGGCCTATATATTTTGGTTCTTATCTTATCATTCATGTTTATAAAAATGTGTGAAATATTATTCACTGGTCATAAAAAATATTCGAACTTTGCATATTTATATGACCACTATATTCAAAAGTTCTAAAATACATGAACAGAAGAGCCAATATACATTGATACATTTGTATTCCTTATGACTGATTAAGTCGATTGATGTGCTTTATCCTTTTTGAGTCAAACACTTTCAAGTATAATTTTATTTTTAATAGATAGAGGTGATATACCCAGATGAGTACAGCCTTAAACCATGCTGCGATGTGATTACAAGCTCTAGAATAGCTAACTTCAGCAAGAAAACTTGTGTTAAATGTATGAAGAAATTTACTCAATTTCACATTCACCACTATGAGAGATGATACAAAAATCATTTACAAACCTGTATTGCAATGCATGTGAAATTGAGATAATGTTTATTGAATATTAATTAATATCTAAATGAATGAAATATGAAACATATTAAATTTTGAAAATATACATTTTGCTCTAGATATTTTAACGCGCAGGCAATGTGTAAAAACATAATTTCATGCTCGGTCAACAATCAAACTTGTAGACATTGGTAGTACAATGCTATTTGATATAGCATGTTCCTACCAATCAAAATTTTTAGGTATACACATCTACGTGTTGTAGTGGAAAAACAACATTTCAAATTATCAAGTGAATTATCCTAGTTGCAATGCTTTCTCAAGAAATGTACATGTATTGCTACAGTTACTCTTATTTAACTTCAAAAAATATTTACCATTGTGTTCATTTCAATCTCCTTAAGTTTGAAACTTAACCACTTATAGCATGTTCAAAATGATAATATCTAGTCTAACTGGTTTTAAGTTGAAACATTTCAAATTTTAACTTGATTTAATGTAATTTGTTGTATTTTATTGTTCAAAATATCACAAAAGTTCACATTTCTTGATGAAAAATATTTTGGCCTAGCTAAATATGTCTGGTATGGTTGCTATGGTAACGTTTTTGTTCTATAAAAAATTAATGAATGGATAGATATGGGAGCAAGTTGTAATTTGATAATTGAAAAAAATTACATAGCAGTTATTTGACATGAAATGAAGTGTTCTAAAATTTACTAAAACTATGAGCATGACAAAACAGCAAAAATCTGTCCTCTCTGTTCTGACTTGTCTTCCATACATACATATAGTACCTGGGGCTATTTTTTATTTTTTTTGTCCAGAGATGTTCTGTGCATTTTTTGTCCAGAACTGTTCTTTACCTTTAAAGACACACCAATGGAAAGGTCCTTGTCTGTACATTAATAAGCAAGCATTAATAAATTAACTACAGAAGAAAAATTTGAGTAATAATGGTGTGATAAATACAAGCCAAAGTGTATAAGATGGTATCCATCTTCGACGCCATCTTGGTTTCCATGGTAACCGTCATGATTTCAGATGTCCACCCTCGCTAAAATTTAACTTGAGACACCATTCTATCCAAAAATGCAAAGAACGGCTCTGAACAATTTTCAAAAAAAAATAATAACCTCAGATAATAGACTAATAGTGGTTTCTTTAGAACACTAACAATTTATGTCCTATCGTTAACATTTTGATAAAATGATTGTGTGCAATACTTTCCAATACACTCTTTCCTGTTTTATGCAGTAGTGACATTGAATATAACAACAAATAATTCAAATTTCTCATAAATAATGCCCATTGACTACTAGTAAATGGTTGCCATGGAAACATTGTGAACTTCTTGTCCTTGAATTATATGCGTTTTTTGTTATTATGTCTTAATATATTATGTAAATGTTGATTAAAGGTAAATTCATGTACTGTCAGCTTAATGTAGGAGTCTACTTTACTATGGTAATTTCTAACCCTCAGTAAATTGAGAATACCAACCGGAGCGATTATATTTTCCATGAAAATTAAAAAAATAACAATTACATTTTTCCTCCATAAATAAGACATTTAGATAAATTGTATGGCCTTGTGGAAGGAAAGGTGAGTTTTTGTATATAGACAAGGGTCTTGGGAAGCTAGGCTAGGTGCGTTGGATGACGTAATATATCTTAAACTGTGTTAACGCAGAGTTAAACAAAGTATAGAAATACTAATAAAGAATATCTGTAATTAAAAACATAGATACTTACCTCTAACTAAACACATTGACAGGATAACCAAGGTTAATATTGATGTACCACTTTTCACTGTAAAAATAAAACATTGTACAATTTCAGATTGTGGTGCTTATACCACGTGACATTTTGTGTTCAAAATTGACCAAAATATCAAAAACAAACTTACCGTAAAATACTAATGTAAGCGCGATTCTTTCATAACCTTTTTTACTTTTTTATAATTTTGTAGAGTACATTTTAAATGCATTTGATAACCTATTAATACAATGTATAATCAATCTACAGGTATATGGCTGTTCTGAGTTCGGCACGCACCAATTATAAATGTTCTTGCATTTTCATGAAAAGTAAGTAGACCTATGTAAGTGATGACTTTCAATTTTGGAATTGATAAGGAAAATAATCGCAAACAAATATTAAGTTAATTCCATCTGATAGTTATTGAGAAATATTTTTGTTGAATCCGGTGTCTTGTTCCCACACTTCCAAAATCATTTATATCACCTCGAACAAATGGCAAAGCATGTCCATTAGTTCCAAATGACCATCAAGTGTCTTACGACATATTTTAGCCTCTTTTTTAAGCTCTAAATCTCACTGTATCTTAATCAGGGGCGGATCCAGGATAATTTTCCAGAGAGGGGTAAGGGGGATGACGTGATTGAAATAAGGTTCAAACGCGTTTTTAAATATTTTTCTAAGTATCGATAAATGATTTTAATCGATAATCGATATAATATAAATGTGTCTATGTATTTAATGAATAGTTTAGACTCTTACTTGTTAATGTAATGTAGTCCCAACTTAAAATCTAAAGTCTGTTCATCAAAGTTATAATTTTCTGTTACGAAATTCAACGGAGATAACATAACTAGATTCGGGATTTTCCGTAAGAGTATGTACATTTCCCATATCTTATAAAATTTCATTATGTCGGAAATACACGAAATTATACGGAAATGAACGATCATTCCTGGACATTCACGAACATATCCGAGGTTTAAAATTTTAGATAAATGCTTATCTTTCGTGTATAAAGTTGAAAATTCGTTAGATAATTGTTGATAAAGCCATTAAGAGTTATAAGTTTATAATGTTCTTCAAAAATCCTTGGACCAAATCATGAATTTAGAATGAACCGTTTACAGATTTTCCATTGAAAATAAAACAAAAAGTAATCTTAGTAATTCTAAGCTCAACAAATATATATTATTCAAACTGTGAAACACGAATAAATATTTGATTGAAGTAAAATTACTTGTTATATGCTGGGTAAGTTTTTCTAAAATGTAATTGGATCAAGAACTTTTGAAGGGAACTGTTTGTTGAGTTTAGGGGCCGGTGTGACTCGGTACGTATTTAAATAAGATCATTCGGTGCTCTGTATTATAACAAGATGACCTTACTTCAAAGTATCTTTATATAAGAGTCTACGTACGCTACCGCTATTTAATTCTACATACACTTTTGCTATAAACTTGTATAAACGCGGTTATGTGATCCAAACTAATCGATTAACAAACTCATGATTGCTCTCGATATGTTGTTTAAAATATATTTACATTATTTTCATACTATCTGTCACAACAGCATCTTATAAAGTGTTAAAATTATCAAGTGATACAGTTTTATATTTTTACAACTATTATCCATTCTATTCAATGAAACCTAGCAAGCTTACTTAAATTTACCCTAAGGATGATAACTCCTGAAAGTACGGTTTACAATCAGATTATCCGCATTGTCGCCCCTGATTCACAGCATGGTCAGATAAGTTCCACAAACTTACTTTTCTAATGTAATTTACCGCGCTCAACATTTACGTTTCGTCACTTGTTTTGTTTTTTATTCCATGAAAGGAAAATTCACATTGTAACGTCGAATGAAATAAAAAACGACTTCAGAAATCACAATTACAAGATATATAGTCATGTGATCTAAAACAACAACTTATAAGGTACACAAAAATGTTTTTCACTGATTTTTCTTTCCGAACAAGTTATTAAATGTCTTGAAATATTAGTGTAACAATGGACGGGGGGTAAATTTGTACATATCACACGTCTAAATCTTAAATAAATACAAGGGAGATAATTTCATAAATATTCAATTATAAGTTTGTAATAGTTACTTCCCTTCATAAGTATGTCGGTTATGTTTTGAAAAAAAGTTACTAGAATTTTATTATGTCTAGAAAATATAATGTGTTTTAGTGATTTTAGACATATTGTTGGACGAAGAAATGCACTTTTATGCATGATTTGAATCATTCATAGCTTTAGTCAGCTGCCAGAATTTGATGAAATTTAAGAGAATGTTTATATTCTAAAGATCAGTGGTGCTTTTCACAAAAATTCTTACGAAAAAACCCTTCGTAAGTCAAAAGCAAGAAACATTAAAATACGCTCATTTTTTTGACTTATCAATTCTAAACATTATACAAATTGTGTAGAATTGTGTATACCTTTTGAATATCATATCATAGTTATGCTTACTATCTGTCTGACTTTGATGTGCTAATTATATGAAATTTACTTACGAAGATTTTTTTCTTAAGAATTTTTGTGAAAAGCACCACAGATATTTCAGATATTAAAATTATCACAGATGTTGTTTGTTTGATTATTGTCTAGCATGATACCAATGAAATATAAAGACAGTATGGCGGTTACCGTATTACACCAGCGTTGCTTTTCTTAGACAAACTCTATTGAATTCAGATTGGTATAATTCTAAACTAAATGTGGCCTAGCTGGTTTCTCCCGGGCGGGTGGTATGCAAGACACTCAACCGCGTCGCTGAAAGGATCAAATCACCAGCAAGACTGTACAAAGTGACTATATAGTCACCTACAATTACTCCACTTTTCTTTTAAGTTTTCCAGAGAGATGGTCAGGATCTCAGTAAATTAATTGTCCATGCGGAGACTTTTGCGTGAGTTCGTCAAACATCTCTTTTTGTAAATTGGTAGAATTAAAAACATACACATTGACTTAGAAACAAACTTGTTTCTCTCGGATGGTTGGCGAGACACTCAACCGCGTCACTCAAATGTTAACGCAACAGCAAAGCCGATGGAAGTGACAATGTAGTCATCTTTGTTTTTGTATTTTACATATTGTATCACCAGACAGTATTGTAGCTGAGTTTTACTATATATATCAGTAGTTTCATTCGTTCTTGTTTTCCACAAAACAATATTACGATAAAAATCATCGTAAGTCTATTCTGATCTAGCGTTAAGTTTTTCTTATAGTTATATAAACGTTTTTGCTTTAGACTCACGTTGAATTTCATCGTAAGATTGATTTTTGAAAATACTCAATGTTTGTAGAATCTGTGATTACGACCACCTGATCAGTGCACCCACCGATCGACAACAACCACTCTAGGTAAACAAAAAAGTTTCTTGAGTTAGGTCTCTGCCTATTGCAACATTTTTCTCCGTGGTTGAGTAGTTAGATCTCTGATCTTACCCGGGTCGAGAGTGCAGTTGTTGCCGGGATTTGAAATCTCGTGTCCCGAAAGGAGTATGGGTTCAAATCCCACCTGGGGAGGTAATACCTTTCCATAATTAATTTGAAAATAATGTCGATTTTCCTCAATTGATTAGATTATATAGAGATGTTTACGGCCTTTCGAAAGGGTTGGCGAGTACTTGTTATAGGCAATGGTCCGGAAAAGCTAGGTTAGATGTGCTGGACTGCGTAAAAGACCTTAATTTTGTTGATACGGCGTTTAACCCAGTTACATAAACAAGAAAATTTCTGACCTAAAGTCAATGTTACCTCTTACGGATTGTGTGCGAGACACGCAATGTTGACATTTGCTGTGTTGAAGAACCTAATACTGCAGCGTGTTCAGTTACCTTGTACGTTCCAAAACGTTCCGTAACGGAAGTGTCGGAACAACTCAGCCCATAGACAACTAAACCCAAGACAACTCAATATCCTACTAAAGAATTGAGTTATTCTAACTTTGAGGTGAGTTATGCACGGGTTGAGTTGTCTTCGGGCTGACTTCTCCCGTACCCGTATCGTTAGCTAACTGTAGTTACTGAACACGGGGCTGATACATCTTTAATTTGGTTTGGAACGTGAACTGACCACCTCATATTTTCTGATGGTTGGTGAAGTGAGTAAATTCTAAAGTTCAAGTCAACACTTTACAAAGATTGATGGTTTAAAAACCAATACATTGTCTGTATTGTCTTGTTGACCAGGAAGTGGCTTCATTGAGTGGATTAAATAGGTTATTTCAATAGTTTTGACGATCATTTATTAAGTTTTGGGTATCTTTCACATAGTTCTTACGATAAAAATCACCGTAAGTCAATATTTATAAATTATCGCAGAAAATCTAAGGATCGAAATATATATTTAAAAGACACACCACTTATTTTGTGTAATATTCCAATAAGAAATTCGGCTGATAACTTACGCTGATTTTTATGGTAAGATTTTTTGAGAAATGATTACTGCAGGTCATACAACATGTATCAGTCAAGTATAGTATAAACACAAATAAACAAAACAACAGTTCAGAGTACTTAGCTTTAATATGTTATATATCAAATAAAACATACATGGATATAGTACAATCACTCATACAAAAAATACATTTTACTCACTCATTCTCTCCCTTTATATGCTATACTTACAATTGGCTTTCAAAAAATATTTACAATTTAAATAAACAAGTTCACCGTTCAAACTTAGGTAATAAAAATGTTAAGTGGAAATGGTTAAACTAATAAAACAAGCAATTTCTATCATTTTCTAACCATACATAGTGCAATCATAACAGAAAACGATGGCCACATCACGTGACCAAATGTAACAAATCTAAACTAACTACCTCAATTCATAACACTTTATGACAAAATATACATGACCTTATATCTACAGAATAAGAAAAAAATAGTTAATAAAATGTTGGCAATTTATAAAAATAGATAATAAAATGTGCATTATGTATTCCTGTGAACAAACCAACGATAGTATATTCAGTTTGGCACATTTTATAACTAAGTAAAACATGTTGGGAAACTCTGCAAGTATAAACCCTATATATGACTAAAAACTACAAGGTTACTTCGTACCTGAACTAATTACTGTAATCTTTTCACACTTCAACCTCAATTACTTAAACTCATTTATAAAATGTAACATACAACATAATAAAGTAGTATTATGATTTTTTTCTTTTAACCTGTGGAAAAGATATTTACTGTTACATCAGATAGTCAAATTTTGTGTCTTTTTACAACAAGAAATATAGAGAATAAGATATTTTAGGCTTTTTTAGTAACCGTTTATTTTACTAATGGTCAATATGATTGCACATGTTATTTCAACATCAATGAATATGTAATATAGAAAAAGGAGTTTAAATCAAACGAAGAAGTCAAGGTAAGCCTATTATCTCAAAATCATGAAATTTTGTACAATGATAATTTTATATCACCAGCACAAGAGTTAGATACAACAAGATATTTCCTGTCCTTAGATATTGCTACATAACGAGGAAACTCCATATCTACTGGATGTGATGATAAAACACGACCACATGGTGTAATCTCAACTAAACATTTTGTACTGTTGCTGACCACAAATATATGATCATACGGACCTACAGCTACACCACATGGTGCCTGTATCAGATCATGTTTTATATCTACTCTCTTACCTGACTTGATATCATATATAAAAATAGTATTATCATCTCTATCACAATGTACAACTTTCTCCCTTCCAAGTATATATGTACAATAGCTAGTGCCTTTTGGGTATTTCTTGTCTGGTAGATTGATATCAACATCACTCTCATCACCAGACATAGATACAATACGGAAAGGTTTAATGTGATTTATTGTACCAACAAGAAAATTCTCATCATCCATCATATTAATAGAATGATACTGAGCATTCATTTTACATGTTCTATTTAATGTTATATCATTTGTCTGACTAACATTCAGAAAATCTAATCTATAGTTACCAGCAGATGTAACAACAATTTCATCATTAGATATAACAGTAACAGAATAGGGATATTTAAAAGGAAATTTATAAGAATTCTTCATATTCAGATTTACATCATAAATGAGACATTTATGATTCATGTTATCAACAGTAACCACTCTACCATCTGGCATGAAAGCCACACCAGAGTAGTATGGTTCTTTAACGTCGTCACCTGACTGTTGTAACTTAATTGAACTTACTAGTTTAAGTGTTGAACTGTGTGGTAGTTGATATGATATATCTAATGTCCCCGAATCTTGAAATGATAACAATCTTGATTTGAGATCATGTAATTGTTTTTCGAACGAACAGTCAATTTTAATCAATGACATATCATTTTCTAATACAGTTGTATTGTTTACGGCCTGTTGTACTTCATTTGACATTTTACGTTCTGTAATGAATTTTTCTGCAGGAGTTCCTGTATTTATTACGGAATCAATGGTTCTGACGTGTCTCTTCAAGGACTTGATCTGTTCTTCACATTTGGTTTTCTTCTTTGCTAAATCATTCTTGGTAGTGTTACTGTATGCTGTGGCATGAGTAAGGACGGCATTGGAGAAATCATCAAATATTTGTATCAATTGAGTCTTCATATCTTTCAACTTGTCAGATAGAGTTTGAATATCGTCAGCTAAACGCGCATCAGTTTCATCTAAAAGTTCTGTAACTTGGTTTGTTGTGTCTATGGCTGCAAGTAATTCCTTTTTCAATTTCTCACACCCCCCATGCCCGTCTTTACTTTCTATTTCAACAATACTTTCACATTTCTTATGACTTATAATGGCACACTTGCTGCATAAAAATGCATCATCATTTTGACAATAGAACTCATATGGTTTACCATGTGTGGCACACATAAATCTTGTTATTTCCTCGTCATCGCCATCTACGGAGGAAACATGATATTGTCCTTCTGAGGCGCTAAATATTTTATGTCCACTCATGAAAGCGTAAATCCCATGACCTTGTGAACATTCATTACATTGATATTCATTGCATGTTCCACAATAGATATCTGCTAAACTTTGAATGTCCTTCCTAGAACATGGTTGACAATTTTGTTTGTCACTTAAATCACCGTCAACTTGTGCCTCGGCCATTTTTGTAATTAAAGTCAAGTTATTCTTTTATCAATGTAATATCCATATATTTCACATTACGTAAATATTTAAAGTATCCAAAGAGCTTCCTCAGTGAAACTTCATTGATCATTAAATCCAAACCTGAGTCTTAAGTAAGTTGAAACGTTTTAAATAGTGTATAACCTGGTTGTTTATTTATGATACCTAGTCACATGCTTATTATATGGGTTATCAATATAACCGATTTGATAGACTCAAGTATTTTTGATAAGAAAAGGTTCAAAATTTAGGATCATGTTCTAGTGATAGGCCAACAGACGGTATTGATCGATAGTTAGTTATTTTCGAATTTTCATTGTTATTATTGATTGGCAATTTAATAAATGCATGTTTTCTCTGCATTCAGATTTAAACTTCCTTCTATTTTAAGATGAACGTTGAATATTAAATGATGTCGATATTACTATTCCAAGTATCAAAAATACAGAAAGACTTCCGTGCATATTGAAACCTTACACATTCATACTTATGATTACTCCTTACTCATTAAATTCAAGTACTAATCGAGCAGGGCCAAATATGCGATCGAAGTGTTTATTCTACCCTGTAAAACATTAGAATTAGCACTATGTATACATTCTAGTTCAAAGAGGTTATTAAGGTTCTCGATAATAGTTAGAACGAAAATCTTGATAACCTAAGGGTACGAGAATGTATGTGTACTGCTTAGTGTATTAACAAGATTTACTATCATTCCACACTTATCAATATAAGTCAATACCTGTTAATTGCAAATCAGATGACGGAATTACATTTATCGCCTGATATTTGACGGCGAAGTAAATAACAAAGTGTATCACTTCGCAGGTTGAACTGGTCACACATTTCTGTCGATAGTTTTCGATTTGTGGTACAACTTAAGACTTTTGGCAAAATCGCTGAAAGTCAAAAATTGAAATCCCTTACCGAAGTACAGTGGTAGGACGAATCCAGAGTTCGTGATTGTTTCTGTGGCAATACGACGTAACTATGACATAAAAACTACGATTTAAATCAGGAAACCGTGAAATCAGCATTACAGAGATATCAAATTAACTAGATATAATATTAAACAATACGCCTAGACTTAGAGTTTTAAAGAGATGTGAGTCTTTTGATTATTGCCAGATTTCAATGATACCTACGCAAGGCTAAAAGAAAAAAATTGTATACTATTTGTTGTGCATAAAACCCTAACGCCGCTTTTATCTTTTTTGCTAACAATCTTGAAAACAATCACTTTTGAACATGCTACAGTGACAAGTCGACGTACTTTTCAAATAGGAAGAAACCTTTGTATGTTTTCCAGAGTACTACTGTAGTGGCGATCAGTTTAGTAAACGTGGTTTTGAGTCACAATCTTTATTTAACACGTTTAAGTCTAATGATTTAGTTACAGATTTTTCTATTATATTATTACTATAATTTTTAATAAACAATGTACATCAAACATTTTAATGATAAAATTATCAAACTGTACCTAGCTATACCAGTCATTTTTATCTTACTTTATTTGTTCAACTGATTTTTATGATAACACAGAGAGAATATTACCATTTTTTACTTACGTGAAATTAGTTCGTCGAACATTTGTTCGCCCTAATTTAATGCAATCAGAAAAATTCAAGGTCTGAACTATAATTAGAAACATCGACCTCTTGAGTTGTAAGTGGAGTCTGCCACCTCGCCATAAAAGCTAGTTTAAAGGCAAGGTAGTGCAAGTGCCGTTTTGTACCTTTGCTACAAAACTAGAGAGAATATGAACACGTTCGATTTTATGAAATGCATCGACTATTTAAGTGCACGTGTAAGACTACATGGCAGAAATAATTGTGTTGTTAAGGGAAGCTTGTATTCTCATGGCAGAATAAGAGGTTAAACCCACTACATAGTCACTGTTAATCGTATTGAATAAAAAAATACTTGTTGTATTTAACAACCAATTTCTCATAAAAGAGTACACATGGCTGTTTTCGAAATTCTACTCAGTCTACTTATTCTAAGACCATGTGACGAGCATTTCAATGTACAACACCTTCTCCTTGACTGTCAGGATTTTAAATACATCCGTGACAAACATTTTAAGGTTAACTCACACGGACAACTTTTTCAGTCGATACTATCATATACGATAATTAACTATTTGAAAGAAATAAGATATATATCATACTACATAAGACTTAGAATTCGGTTGCATTAATAGTATTATTGATTGCTTTCGGCGCGATATGACATTTCTGGGTTGGTAACCCGTAAAAACCCAAACAAGCAAGCAAACTAACAAACTAATTCTACTACGAGTTCGACTACTACATAACGTCTACAACTAGCGTTTGCTTCAGTCTACCCAGCATGCCAGGTGAAAGTGTTACTGTTAAGATCAAGTGCATTAATGTGATTTGATGGGTATAATTGTACGTTTTTTATGGAAACCTTATATGAAATTATATACATTTAAGTTGTTTGCATTTGTCGTTAAAATGATATTAATTCCCATTTGGATATATCGCACCTGACACAATGTCCAGTATACGGGATTTGAAGATAACAAAAATATGTATTCATAATTGTAACATTACTTGTGGGACAATCTAATTTAAACCCTACTTGCTCTACAGGATAACTGTTTACTGAGATTGCTTGTGGGAGTAATTTTCCATATCATAATCAGTCGAAATCGAGAATAACAAACATCATATGTTAAAATTATCAAACTTTATCTAGCTAACTATACACTGATGATAATCTTAGTCGGCTATATATATAACATATAACCTAATATAACTTAAATGTTATGTACGCTACCACAATACGATCGGATGATCTACAAATAACTTCGAACAATGGAACTTACAATGATAATATCCGAGTTATCCAAATGTACCGGTTTTTATCATTATCTGTATATTTAATCGGTGCACTATACAAATATGATCTAATTAACCATATATTTAAACTACCCCAAAACAATTTGATTATTATTCATTAACGATTATTTATGTATTTTGATCATTTTTTATTATCAGACTTCATATACAGACAAAACTTAAATTTCAGAAGTTATTATTACTCATATTTAAACATTTATTTATTTTCTTTATTAATCATATACAGATAAACATGAATATTCATTAAGTAGTGTTATCAAATTGTGTGCTTTAAAACCTGCAGGAAGGGCTTCAAAGATTTAACCTTTCCAGGATCAGTAAGCATGTTGACTGCCCGACGTTATCTTACCAATATAATGTGTTGCTTCGGCGTTAAACCAAACAAATCACACAAAACATGTAATAACTATTATTAAGCACGGTTCATCTTACGATCTTATCGTCTTTAAATAACAATTTTTATCAAGATACTGAAAGAAGGGCCGCTGGCGTGGCGTAGTGGTTAACATGTCTGACTTAGAATCTGGAAATCGAAGGTTCGAGCCTGGTCGCGGTAGGTCATACCCTTTACATGAGTTGTCGGCCTCGTGGTAGGGTAAGTTAGTACTGGTGATAGAAAAGTGTCCAGGAAATCTATAATAGGAAGAGCTGGTCGTCGTATATATAAATATGTGTTGAATACGACGTTAAAACCAATGAAAAAACTCTGAAAGAAGAAACAATACTATGGTCACTAAACTATGTACAATGGTCATCTCTACAACAAAGATGTCAGGATGTCAAAGTCATCATGATATACAGGATACATCAAAACCTGATTGACATTCTCTGTTGTTTTGTTAAATTCTATTTACCTGTCAATAGTGCATACATTGAATGTGCTGATTTGAATATATATATCTCAATCCTGAGAACAGAAATACAGTAGGGAATATCTAAATCAGCGGAGTTATTGTATTCGTCACTGACAGTTAAATACAATAGAACTATACATTCATGCAGACTACTGTATTATCACCAAGATTACATTTACTAATGTATTAAGGTCAATCCACTCGTACTGACATATAGAATATATAGAAATCTAGCTTTTCCCCATCAGTATTCTATTTAAGATATAAGATATATTTATCTTAATTTCGTTGTGAGCACAAGCTATGATGAAACACTAAAAAACTTACGATGAGATTAATCTAAAATATTTTGCAAAATAACTGCCGTACTTTATCTTTTTTGAGTCTAACATAGAAATATAAATAAATTGACAATATAATTTTCAAGAGATGAGATAAATTATGAGGGTATTGAATAAGTACAAGTTTATAATTTACAGTGACCACCAAAACTTTGGAGAATATATATATATATAGGAAGTGAGCCAAATATCGATATTTTGGCACGCTTGTTCAATACCGGAATATATTGCCCACATTGAGGCTATATTGGCGCACTTTCTCGTCGATTTTGTTACTATTTAAAGTAACATATGCAATAAATTACATATATTTTTTAATCTTATTTTCCAGAATATGTCGGGTCATCAATGTATATATACATTTTATTTCCCTTTTTGCAAAGGATTTACATATACATTACATACATTAGAATAGAACAAAGTTTACAACAACAAAATAAGCATGCCTGTAATAAGTATATATAAGTGTCGTGGTTTAATGTATGCATCGGGAAAACATTAAAATTAGGTGCACAACGCTAAATTACTGTATATTTTTTAGAGGTGCGCGGTATTACCGGTAAACCGGTAACCGTGGTTTTTTATCTCGCGGTACGGTACCGCGGTATTTTCGGAAATACCGGTATTACAGTACCCGTGAAGAGTTGTACCCGTGATTACGGTTTAACATGTTATATATGTCAGGGTTGGCAAAATCAACAGTTTCATCACTGCATAACGCTGTAGAAGTTATACATATACATGCAATTCCATGTCTAGTATCGCAGAGCAGAGTTGTCTTGTATTCTGCGAGACAGAAACGTTGACTAATATACGACGGTCGTCATTTTCTGTTATAAGTTGGTTGTCAATTTTAGTTAGAATATATGAATAAAATATTTCAATTTAATTCTTGATTTCGGGATCGGGTTCTAAAGGCAGTGGAACGCAAATTGTGTATGCATGGGTTTCCTTCAACGATTGTTCTATTCGTTTTCATTTTTCCACAAAATAATGCCGTATTTATTCCACGATTAATCTTAGTAAGTTTTAGCATAACCCCCCCCCCTTGAATGCCTCGAATTAACAACACGTATGACGTCATGACACAATTAATAGACGGACTGATTCGTTTTAACCTTCGTTTGTTATTTTCAACTTGGATTACGAAACATCATCAAATTGTCAATGAATTTGAGCATAAACAAAATCTATGGTGAATAAGTTGTAATAGGTATTACCTGTAAGTTATGGTTTTTGTGTTTTTAAAAGTTAATAAATGATCTTTTTAAAAGTGTATTTTAATTATAGAGAGGTATACCGTGGTATATACCGTGGTATTTAGTAAAAAACCACGGTATACCGTGGTAAAAAATTCCTGGCGGTACCCAGCCGTAATATTTTTAATCGACACCTAAGGATTTCTTTTGTTTATTTTCTTTATCTACTTGAACTGTTTTGGGGTTATATTTGTATCGATACTTCAGGCAAAGCATGGAGGATCTGTCAATATATGCGATAATACATGCTTAGAACTAGGTTAAAATCTTTGTTCTAGAGATCTCGACATGTCAAGAAACACACAGGTAGGTACATTGTAGATTGACTGACTGATTTTATTAAAAACCAGTAAAACATTGCTGCGAAATGCAGCAAAGTGATTGTCACGGCAAGCAAAAAAGAATTATAAAGTATAATCTTAAGGTTACTCAAATGGCATTATAATGTACTGTCAAGTAATTAAAAAAAACGTTTTCCTGTTCATATGTATTATTTTCGTCATAAGAGCCTAGTAAGATTATTTTCGTTCCAAGATACTAGTTAGATCGAGAATCTTGAAAACCTTTGGGTACGAGAATGGTCTGGATCTAGACACCATCTTTATGCCGACAGGATGTTTGATTTCAGTTGGATTTATTCTCAGTAATTCATTTTTGCATGACGCTTAAAAAGATCGGCAAAAGGGAAAACGTATTCTTCCAGAACAGAAGCAATTTACATGACTTATCGCTTCAGTTCAGTCAAGTGCTCCTTACATTGCGGATCTGTTCTTACCAATCCGTGTGACTATTGGTTTCCAAAAGTGATCTGTATAATAAGGGACGATCGTTGGTCTCAGGGCAAAATGAAAATCAAAGTACATAAAAAGAGGCCTTATAACCGCAACAGCTACTTCTCAAGAACAAAACATGACGTAACCGGTTTAAGAGGTAAAGGTGCGTCATAATTATCATTAGAAAGTTCGTCCACAGATTAGCCCATACCGAAATGTCCAGAAGTAGTAGGATGTAGATTTGCTATACAAAATATTTTATCTTTACATCTGCTCGATCTATAACCTGGTCCGTCACTCTTACGCTCTTAAAATTAACTGGTCCCCTACACTTAATCATAGTTTGAAAAGATCGTCAATTTAACTCAGTTAACGTAAGAATTAAAAGTCAATGTTACACGATTAGGCTTCTTTATTTATACAGTCCGCTAAAAAGGACAAAAAGGTATATCATTAAAATATTACATTTGAATCGTATCAAATTTGTTTTCAAGTGATTAAGTCTCTAATAGTAGAAATATATAATATTTACAACAATATGTAATGAAGCAATCGACGATTCTTTTTATAGTTGAAATCTGCAAACTTATTTCTTAAAAAAATAATCTCGATATTAGTATTTATATATTTACATTTAAATAAATATTTATTGTTATTTCCCAAAACTCTATCAATGTTATCTTTTCAAATAAAATATTGGCAAATCTCGACTATACACACATTATGATACGCATATTTGTTATACTGTATCCGTATACTAAACTGGTCCGGTGGTCCGGTTGGTCCGCAAATTATACCTACCCCTTTTCACATGAGTCGAAAGGATTTGCTGAAATGAGTTGATGTAAAACGCTGATTTTTCGTTTGTTGTGCTGTTGTTAGAAATATTGTTTATATGGTTTCCACCAAAAATGCTTTTTCTATGTAACTTTTAACTGGAATGCGTTGTTCTATAACTGCATTTAAAAAAAAAACAATAAATTTGTCGGCAGTAGAAATCGAAAGGATTTATCTAACGTGACTTTTGCCCATTGCTATCAAAATATACCCATCACAATATCACGGCGTTGAGACGCCGTGAAATAAACAATATACGAAACCATGAATTACTTTATCCGTTGTCTCTTTTATGTAGATTTAACTACGGTGTTCAACTTTCTTAGCAAGGATCGTAGACTCAAACAAAATATCTCACATAATAATGAATACTATCTAAAACTCATATCATTTAATGATATCATATTCTTTAGGCTCTGAACTTCAATTTATCGCTTGAAGAAAAATTCGTTTTTTAAGATATACATTACGCATACAATATTATGTCCAATGAATACCTTTTTTAAATCAATAGTATCAAATATTTTTATATTTCATTTAAGATTTTAAACTTACGCTAAATGATAAATCAGCAACTATAGACAATAGACAATATCAGTCAAATTTGGGTTAAACAAACATATATATATATATATATATATATATATATATATATATATATATATATATATATATATATATTTAAGATTTTAAACTTACGCTAAATGATAAATCAGCAACTATAGACAATAGACAATATCAGTCAAATTTGGGTTAAACAAACAACAAATAAAACACTTCACATAGAGTAAATAGATTTAATATATGTAATATGATTTAAGTTTATATATACATTGACTACTTAAGAATGATGAATTTATAATTATAATATAAAATTCCAATTTATTGATAAAGTACACTCACCCATACAACATAAAATACATAATACACACGATTTCTCTCCCTTTATATAAACTCAGTTCTATTAATTGTACATGTAAAATATTTTACAATTTGAGCGAAATATTATCTTTGCTTCATTTTTAAGTTAACTAAACTATCAGTGGTGCAAACATTAACTACTCTCCCATACATATAATTTATACGGATATCTTTTTTTCAATGCTCTACTATTAAATTTTATTCAACTATCAGTGGTGCATACATTAACCATCAGCTGTACATAAATACGGATATCGGTTTTCATTGATTGTAAATACAAAAGAAGTGTGATATGTATTTACTTCAGCGGGATGTGCACCAGAGACAGCTCTATAAAATTCAACAATAACTTAGTGAAGAAAAAAAAATGATTTTATACTAATGAACAAATAATATTTAATATGTTTTATCAACATAATCGATCTGATTACCACTCGATCTAAAGTTCTCTGCACGCCTACTAGCTAGGAAGTGGTCTATAGGAAACCTGTTTACGGAGAATGAAAACAAAAGAACAAGGTAAATACATCACGTGATCAAATATTACAAAATCAACAGCGTGTAACAAACTGTATATTATAGTGAAACGGGTAAAATAACACCCTGTTGAGTCTTCAAACAGACATAATCAATCAATAAAGTGTAATCACGTGATGTTATACTTCCGATTTACATATTATGTTTGACACTTATATATACCTTTTTTGAAGAATTATAAATAATAATCACATAAACAATTAATCCGTTTATACTCAATTTGTTTTAATTAGGCGCTGAGAAGATTGTCTACAGTTTGATATTAAGCAATTACAATTAATTTCAATACATGCACTAAAGATATTTTGTATACGATGACGAAATAAGTTTGTGAGAATAACTTGTTCATAAATTGCTTTGTTCACGATAATTCAGGAAAATAAACGGGATACAGCTTTTAGCCTCTCCTTTAACTAAATGGCGACCGTGTCGGAGAGTTTCGTAACCGCCTTATGATCGAATCTGTCATCTAATTATAAGGACTTGTTGCAATGTAAAACTTTATTTAAGATGTTTTAACCACAGAATAGTGATATACCAAATGTTCATCTGTTATTAATAAAGGAATGTCATTTAACACAGTTCTCTGGAAAAAATAAAATTCTACGAAAATGTCGAAATGTAGAATATCAGAATGAACTGTTCCAAGCAGTTTAATTAAAACTGGTTTAAACAGTCACATGCTGTAAGCGGTATATCCGCACACTTGCTGTCACTGATAGCTTAATGCAGATTACACTGTACGTAAGCAGACTTTATTGTTTCTCCATTTTCAGAAGTATAATATAAAAACTGCTTAAAGGTTCATGTAATATTTTTATTGATTTTAATAGTTTAACACATTGATATGAAAATATATATGATATGAAATTGATTATTTACATACATGTATGTAACAAGAAAACAGAAAATTGGCTACAAAATGGATGTGAAAAAAACGTATTCTAGTATGCTATAAAAGAGTATGTAATTAATATAGTATGTATATAACATACTTAGTATGTTATAAAGATATAACATGTCTCGGGTATAACATACCTTTTTCAATGACCCAGCGAGTATGTTATATACAAGTTTGTACGTAAAAATGTTTTATTCTTACCAGACATGTTTTTAACATTAATTCCAAACGGGTATTTAGTACTTTTTTACGTTTTGAAATAGTTGGCGTGCGTCTAACTTTGATGTTCATTGTCGATACCCAGTCACATGTAAATACATTGCAATATGTGTTATCAATATGACCGATTTGACAGACTCAAGTTTATGCGACAAAATGGTTCAAAATGTAATACCATACCCGAATGATAGGGCACAATACAATTATAATCGATAGTTTTCATTGTTTCTTGTATTCATTTTATGAAGCATTATAAATACAGTGTTATGAGTACAAATTTAACAAAAGTCAAATATGTCCTTTTTTCGTATATATTTCATTACTGTCATGCACATGGCCGGAAAACTTGCTTTTTTATCTGAGATTTGTCTTTACTTTGGTACTTTAAGTAAATGAATAAACATGGGAGTATAGCTTGTTTAGAGAGTTTTGATAATTTATTAAGCAATACATGTACTAGTTTAATGATGGCCTCAGGTGGGAAATGTGTTCAGTCACAGTGTTGTTTTTTTATTATGCCAACGTTGGTGGGTCAGGACATGGCAGCGCCTTTTCTATGAAACATTACGTGTAATATTAATTATTACGAAAAGGATTCATCACAACACATCATAATGTTATAAAAACTTATCATTAATAAATTTTTAAGCAAGAACTACACGAGTGAGGACATGTCAATGATCTTTGAGAATGAAAACCATACATTTTGTCTCCTGATATCAGACAATATTTTCTTAGAATAATTGTTTTGTGTTTTTCTTTGTCTGAATCAGTCGTATATGTATGGAAAGTGTTTCGTTTCAATTTTCATCTGCGCATAATTGTCGATTTTTAATGTATTGTATCTCCTTCCTGTCTGGCGTTATATCCAGTACCCGTTTTATGTCCTGTAACCGTGTTATGTCCTGTAACCGTGTTATATCCAGTACCCGTGTTATGTCCTGTAACCGTGTTATGTCCTGTAACCGTGTTATGTCCTGTAACCGTGTTATGTCCTGTAACCGTGTTATATCCAGTACCCGTGTTATGTCCTGTAACCGTGTTATGTCCTGTAACAGTGTTATGTCCTGTAACAGTGTTATGTCCTGTAACCGTGTTATATCCAGTACCCGTGTTATGTCCTGTAACCGTGTTATGTCCTGTAACCGTGTTATGTCCTGTAACCATGTTATGTCCTGTAACCGGGTTATGTCCTGTAACCGTGTTATGTCCTGTAACCGTGTTATGTCCTGTAACCGTGTTATGTCCTGTAACCGTGTTATGTCCTGTAACCGTGTTATGTCCTGTTACCGTTTTATGTCCTGTAACCGTGTTATATCCTGTATCCGTGTTATATCCTGTAACCGTGTTATATCCTGTATCCATGTTATATCCTGTAACCGTGTTATGTCCTGTATCCGTGTTATATCCTGTAACCGTGTTATATCCTGTAACCGTGTTATGTCCTGTAACCGTGTTATGTCCTGTAACCGTGTTATGTCCTGTAACCGTGTTTAGAGTCACTTTCTGTTTTCATAACTCTAGCACGGTTAAGTATAATGACTTAGATGCATTTGTTTCCATAAATTATCTCAAAAATATTACTTAAACAATCAAAATTATCAAACTGTACCAAGCTCTACCAGCCATTTTATCTGACTTGATAGCCTATACAGAATCCCACCATTAAATTTTAATTATGTAGGGCAGTTGTCAACCACTGACGAATGTATGCGCTTAGTAGTTGGTTAACAGCTAAATCCAGAGATTAAACCTTTCCAGGAGTAGGTTGACTGTCCGCCGTCATATGACCTATAATTGTGTTGCTACGGCGTTAAAACCAACAAGCCAATAATCAACAATAATGACTTTAAAACATTTCACCTAGTGAACAATGTAATGAAACAATACAATTCTTTATATTTTTCAACGAAACCTTCATCGTGTTGTGATGTCTATGTGCCAATCTCCTTTACAAATTATGGAAAAATATAGCAAAACTCCTGCAGCAAATGGTGGAAATTGAAACTATTGCTGATGGATTCCATCGAAGGTGCCAGATGCTTAGGGTTGTGGAGCCGTGGACGGTACCCACATAACAATACCAGCACCAAATTCAATACACAGGTCCTCATAAATAAACAGTGAGTGGCAGCAATCTGAATTTAGTGGTTGTGTATGCTAGATGGCCTTGATCAGTACATGATGCCAGAAAGTATAGACAGAGTCCATTGTCTAAGAAGGTGGAACAACTTCCAGATAAGTTTTCCCCCTTTTAGAGGACTCTGCCTATCCACTGTCCAATACTTTATAAGTTCCTTTAATCATTTTATTCATTGCCATTCTTTAACAAGGATGGGTGTAGAAAGAGCAATTGGACTGCTCAAATGCAAGTTTAGAAGGTTGAAGATTTTGGAGTCTGAAATTCCTAATGAAACGGTAACAAGTTGTATACTTCATAATCCTAAAATTAAAAAAAAAAACTGATTTTCTCGAAGAGTTTCTATAACATACACTTATTGAACAAAATTTACCAGTAGTAGTAGCCGGTAGAGAAAGAGAAGTTGGTGAGCAGAAAAAGAGATTGATAGCAGAATCATTAATCTGAAAGTTTATGTTTTGTACAATACAGTAATATTGACCCAAGCTTTAACTTATATTATTAGGAGTGTATACCTTAATCATAATGATAACCTGATTCATCATATAAATGCAATTTGATATTTATAACTGTTTTCCACGTTGGCGAACTGTTCACCGGTCAATAGCTTTTAACCAGGCTTAAAAAAGTCAACAACTAAAATTTATGTACTTTAATGATTGTTAAATTTAGAAAGTTTAATTAATAATTCTTACTGCAGTAAGCATATTGGCAACATATTGCTCTATTTTCTTCTGCAAATATTGTTTTAACAGTAATTAATCATGTATGATTTTAAAACAGTCAAACAGTAGTCCCTCGGTGTCTAGTAAAGTATTTTGAACTGTTGGCTACGGCCTTGGGAAACTGTTCAAAACACTACCATGTACACTTCGGGCCAACAGTTTGACTATTCCCACATCATATATGGAATAACTGTATACTAATAGCAGTAAAATGTTGGTATATCATAGTTTATCTTAAATAATATAAGTTAAAGCTCAGATCAGTATTGGTGTAATGTTCAATTACCTACTCCAGACGACAGTTATTAACATAGGGTTCATACAGATTTTGAACACCAGGTTTTCATGAATTTTCACGATTTCTGTCAGTTATCCATGATACAACAGAAACACATACAGAATCCAAAACGAGAACAATCATATTTTTGATTACTCAGATTTCTTCATTATACTGTACCTGACGATAATTATTGTTTGTTAAAGTATCATTTACTTACTCAAGTAGGATTTGGACCTAACATTAAAAGTTGCAATTAATGTTTGTATTTATGTGTTTTTTTTTAATTTTTAGTTGAAATCTAATAGGCATAGAATGTTTTTTTTTTTCTTATGTACATAAAACTTTTTGCAAGGTGTTTTTGAATTTTCAATGACTTTTCAGTGATATTCATCCACCCAATAATCAAAATTCCATGAGTTTTGCAGAAAAATATTATTTTCCACGATTTGTCCAGTTCGTACGAACTCTGTATATAATAACATTGAGATTGCTATGCTATCTGATAAAAACGAGAAAGTAATTGTATACAAATAATATTCAAATTAGAACAGTTTCAAATGTATTCATAAAAGATCGAGGATGACAAAGTAAAAAAAAAATATGATTATGTAAAAAATTAATAATGTAATGAACCATTATAATTATTTCCAGATTTTTAGCAGTCATAATACATAGTTTTAAGTTAATGATTGTATATAGACAAAATAAGACAGTGTAAAAACATGAATACATAGAAGCTACCAACAGGTTAATATAATATCATTAGCTCACGAGTGAAATACACATTCTATGAACAGAAGGTGAAGATATCACCTCTATACTAAGACGCACAACGCGTCCCAGTATTCGGCGTTTGGTACGCAACAGAATATAGTGTGGCGCATGAAGACAAAATCGTTGGCGTTTATTGACAAAATTAAACTGTAAAGAAAATGATCACTTATAACTACAAGAATATAAATCCATAGTACAACAAATGTACTAAGTATTTTAAGCCTCTAAAGGTATAGATGCATAGTTAAACCGTGTACTCGACTTTCGATTTCAAATGTCTGTGTAAAGAATGACAGATGTAAACACGTTATAATGGTGCTTTAACTACCGGTTAAAAAGTTTAATTAAATGAGGATATAGTCCGATTTTATCCGGTGAGCCGTGACTGCACTTTTGTATTTATAGATTTTTGGAATATTCCTACAAAAAGGTAACACAGCTTAATAACCAACCAACTGATTACTGCCTTTATCATAATTATTCAAGTTTGATTTAAGTGACTTAATAGTCGTGGCGGTAAGACACTTGGATTGATAGACATTCCTTTTGTTACCCCGGGTTCGAATCCTGCTTAGTATCCTTCATTCTTTTTTATTTTTTTTATTTTTTAGTTTTTGCAATCATGGAAACGAACAACTCGAAATGTCTGTGCAGCACGAAGCCAAATGTGTATAAAATAGAATATGCATATTCGCCTGAGTTTGTGCTTAGTTATTACTTTGATGTCATACACTTAACTGTTTCGACCGCGTCTTATAGAAATGATTCTATGCACATGCATTTTATAAGGAAGAGAAGTGAAATGGGATGCATGTAATTTTGGCACATTCGTTCGATTGTATCCTAGTTTGGTTTCTTATCAGCCACTGCATTTAAAGCCGAACGTATAATATAAATGTATTATTATTCGGTGTAAATTGCTGGATATAAAATATAAAGAACCAAGGGAATAAAGCAAATAGAAATTAAACAAAATCAAATTATAGCACAACAATCATTATATGATACGGACAACTATACATGTATTTAATAATAAATTAAAAAATGTGGAGGCGGTGAGGTTCGAACCACTGCAGTAAAATTTGTGCATTGGCCATATGTTTCCGACTCGTTACCGACTGCGCTATTTAGAACAATGATTTTGAATTATTATATCAAGCATATATACTTGAGATATTATAGTTTGTATTGATTTTTAGTGTAGTATTTACTGGTTATACCTATCGTCATGGTTATGATTAGACTCATCCAAACTGTCACGGCTCACCCAATAAAATCAGACTATAGTTGGTTGGATTGTTAATTTTTATTGATTTGACACAAAATACAAACTCTATTTGTTCAGTATACTTGAAGGGGGAAATTATTATAATGTAAACATTGCCACCTTTCAGGTAAATAAACAGTTTTACCCATGATGCTCGGCGTCCCCGTACAGAGGTCAGTTAGACAGTTTGTGTACAAAACGGTGAAAAACATAGATCTTACACCGAAATAAACACATTTTCTGTTATTATATTCTTCACACTAGCCACTGGAAAGCATATGATAAAACAGATAATGACTCGTGTTTACTTAATGACACAACAAGTTTTTCTGAAATACTATTTCTTTTTTTTCTGCAGCCAAAGCTAACATGATGGTAGCTTCTATGCGTTAGTACATTTTTTGGTGTTCTTTCATGCTTTACGGTGAAACGTCACGTTATTCGATGAAAATAAACGATGAAAAAATAATTTTTATATTTTCATCGCAGTGAAAATATAACCTTATATTTTCATCGTTCATGACGTCATATAAGATGATAATTGACGTCATCTTGGAGTAGAAATGACGTCACGTTATAATTAGTGTAAAATACATCAAATAAAACGCAAAACTAAGCATGAAAGAAACAGAATATTCGTCAACTTTGGTGTAAGATGATTTTTATTTCAACTCATGAACTCAGAAAGTAACATTTTCACTCGTAGCTATGCCACTCGTGAAAATATGTTTTCTGAGCTCACTCGGTGAAATAAAAATCGATCTTACACCAAATTGACGAATATCCTCTATATATTTATTATTATTAAATATAATATCCTTTCTGGAGAAATCTAACTAATATTTTATGTTAAATAATGTAATACATAAATATAATGAATACATGTATGATTAGTATTTTTTCCATTGATGATCAGGATTCACACTGCCAACGAGATGACAGCACTGCAATATTTAGAAATACAATAAAGTGAATTTGACAACAAAGACTTATTCTTTATAATAGTATGGAGTTGTTACCTATGTTGTTGTTTTTTGCGCTTTAAAAGGATACCATATTGTTCACTAAAAGTGATAAAATGCTGTAAATTAAATGATATATAAATTTCTCATACATAAATTCTAAAGATTGATTGGAATACTAAAGGACCAGTATAATTACTTGCAGCTTGACAATATGAAAATAAGAGTGAAAGTGTTGGTATAAATATACCCAATTATGTAAAATTATTTACTCAATGAACAACAGTAAAAAAAATACTGATTAAACAGATTAATACTGATAACGGTTATTAGAAGCATTGTTCCTGTGGTAGGACACGCGCTTAGGGATCAAGAGGTCCTGGGTTCGATCCCCACTAAGGGTTCCTTGAGCAAACAAATTACCTACAATTGTTCAACTCCTCCCAGGTGTAAATGGGTACTGTGAGGGATCGACTGTCTGAGGGTGTATTCAATGATCAGTAGTTACTGTACAATATTGTAAAGTCGGCTGAACATGTATATGGAAGCAGACTTTAAATCACACTTTAACTTTTATCTTTTTAGATATAGTGAATGATCTGTGATTCATAGAATTCTAACATTGCATCGTTTGATGTTAAATAACAGCCAGGAAAATAAGTGAATGAATATCAATGATCAATTATTTCAACAAGACATACAACATGTACATTATTTAATGTCATATATGGGGTATAGTGTTTGTCTTCATTCAATACTTGCATATGACTCCATTTCACATTCATTTATTCCCACAGATATTATTCCAACCTTTTGATGATGACAGTAATGCTGTAGGTTTGGCGCATGGATCGCCAGCCATTATCTCCTTTATTATCTTAAAATATTCCCACTTCTTCCGACTTCTGCCACTTTTGGCATTAGAATCTTTATTAACCTTGTATCTAAATATCAATGAAAATGAGCAAAACAAATTATTGACAATAAGAGTTTTGCTATTTCCCATCTAAACTTCACTTTAGTAAAAATTATTGAATATTTCAGGTTACCATTTCACAAAATATCTCATCTGCGATTAAAATATTGAATTTGTATAATTAGTTTCAGACAATATTTACATGGATGTGCAATAATTTTTGTCCTTTTCTTTGATATATTTTTATTCATTAATCTACATTAACAAATGTACCCTTAAGGTTCCCACAAAGATGAGAAATCAAAAATCACTTTTCCCTGACCAAGACCATTTTCCCGGACCGGTAATATAGTGAAGTTTGCACAATCTTTGAGCACTAAAGTTAACGTTAGTTAATCATCAAGAGAATCTTTTTAGCTAAAACAACTAGCACTAGAACATCAATTAAAATTAATTTTCATTTAAATATGAATTATGAGTGCTTACGTAACATAAAGGTATATAAAATGACTAGGGCTGTCATGATAGAATATTTTGTATCCATATATCTAAAGGCATGTTTCGGTGATATATCGAGTCAGACGAGTATAATAGAAGCTGCTAGAACTCCAGTATTTATATATACACTAAATAATGCCCCCATGATGTTATGCATGGTGTTTAAAGGCGTGTCAGACATTATACAAACTGTGTCTGTGACAGCCCGTTTCATCTATTCAGGTGAAAAAAAAGATAAATACAACACAATAATGTTAAACTAAATGCCACCTTCATTTAGTTTACAGCTTTATGAAATGTTCGATAAAAGTAGATTGTATTTATATTACTAATTGCGAATCAATATCAGATCGCTTGTCAAGAATCGGTGATATATCGATATCGCTATTCCCGACGAGAGCCCTAAAAAGACACAGAAATATTAATGATAAATATGTAATTAATAACATCATTTCCTGTACTTTAATGACCTGAATTATTTGTCACATTGTATTCCAGATACAGTGTGACCATTTCCCTTCAGCTGTTGACTGCCACACTTGTTAGCATTTGTACAAAGAATTACTTAATTTCTCTCTATGTTCCATATACAATGAAGTCAAGAATAAAACTTGTTCATGAATCCAAGATATATCTGAAATAAAATCATATGAGAAACTGTACAGAAACTTTTTATTCGGTCGGTCTTAGAAATTTGGATTAAAATTAGCAAGCAAGTCGGGTCAGAAAGTAATGAATTTTACTAGCCCAAAATATAAGCCCTCATCTAACTGTAGTTTTGACTCCATGACTCTTTGTTTGGTTCCTGAAAAAAACAACAAATATGTCGGTAAGTGAAATACATAATGATACAGAAACCAAAGAACACTGCTATTTTCTATACATTAAGCATACTGGACAGTATGTTATTGCACATTAATTATGCTTAAAAAAGGCAAATTACATAAGCAGCCTGTTCAATGCATAGAGATGCACATTGTCTTGTAAATACAGGGAATAAATTTCTTTTGAAAAATGAGGTGCACAAGCAATTTGGGCTGGGAAAATAGATTTTTACAAGCCCATTGAAAAATTACTATTTTATTGCAGTCGGGTTAGTGCGAATTTTGATCACTGTTTTTTTAGGAATAGATTAGTACTAAAAAGAGAATTGTACTCGAAGGAAGCGCTGTGCTTTTAAAATCGGATGAGCAGTATATGTGTATGAAGTGCACATACTCTCTGAATAATTGTCTTCACTTTGAATTTCTTTATTAACATTACTGAATTGGTTTTCAGGTACTGAAATAATGTAATACATCGTAATTAAATCATTAACAAAGGGATTTCCAGTGTTTAAGAGAAATATTTTTTATGGAATTCGGTTGAAGTGGATTTTAAAAGAGCTGCCATGTACATGTTCAGATATTTTTAGATAAACATTATAAATTTATTCTACATAGCAGCTAAAATGTATGGTGTCTATCTCATCACATATGAATTATAACTCATTAATAAGAAGGTAAGTTAGTAAGTGTTGAAAACTGATTTTCATTATTTCATGGTTTAATGTATATTACATAAATCGAGGACAACAAACTGTTGTAAAAGAACAACCAAAAATTGAGTAAATGATTTTAGATAGTTCTCTTGGGCAGATTTTTTCTGATGCTATATAACATCAGTTATTTTGCCATTTCAGTGTACTTTTCAGTGAAAATCGCATTATCGACCTTTTTCTTTTTTCATTCAATAAAATAAACCAAATAAGCATTAAGAAATTGTGGTACTTTACCAGCCACCTTCAAAATGGTCAAATCATACTAAAACTTACTATTATAACCAGAAGAAGAGTACATGGTCTGCACCATGTTGGCTGGCAATTCAACCGTGGTTTCTACACCATCAATGCTTAAATTCACAAAATACTTACCGAAATCAAAAGAGTTTAGTTATTGTTATATATACAAAGACAAGGTTATACTAAATAATCTATTACTTACATGTATAAATTTATATCATAGTTATTTATCACAATTCACCTGGCTGGAGTCCCAATGTAATACATGTATTGAAGTCTAGCATACACTCCTAAATGTAACGGTCTTTGTTTGTTTGTTTGTTCGGGTTTTACGGCGCACCAACACAGAAAGGTCATATCGCGTGGAATGTAACGGTCTACCAGGCAGGTAAAGACATACGTTCCGTCTGTGTAACATAATTACTTAAAAATCCTAATACAATTAACTAAGTTTATTAATTCAACATATGTTACAAGCACCCAACACCCAGCCAAGTAGCATTCTCATGCAATGTTATTCACTACTGAGAGTACATGTAAAACTGTCCTGTCTAACTGGTGAAACTAAACTCTTCAACTACCAAAATAGATAATTGTTACCATGTAATATTAACCTATCTCAGCTTGATCAACGATCCTATACTCGGCTTGACTATAGGTAAAGGAGTATTGTATATATCTAGTTCGTTAAATATAATGATATATCACAGTCTGCCTTATTCGACACGACGATGCATTTTCTTTATCATTTTGACATTTCTCATAATTTCTTATAACTTCGGTCCATCAAAAGAAATCTCGAAGTTGGGTTCATGATTTGAACTAAGTCTGCATGAATAAAATATTGCTGGTCTGAATGATGCCAATGAAATTACAAAGTTGTCTTTTTTGGTTCCATACAACAAATAAAGCTTCCTCATAGGAATCAATATCGGATAGGTGTGTGCTAAATTTGTTTGATTTCGATCGTAAAATAAGTAAACGCAAGAGTAATCAAAGTTGTTTCTACTGCAAAATTAAGTTGTAGTGGCGGATTCCGGATTTTTTTAGAAGGATCCGAACTTTTTCTAGGGGGGGGGTTCAAATTTTCGAACCACATTATACACAATTTGCAGAATGAAGCAACATAATAATAATACAAACTACATTACCATTAAATCTATGATAAGAATTGAGTCTACATAAAAATGACTTGAATTCAAGAAAAACACTAATGCCGGACAGGTACATTTCGTCAATCCTATCCTAGGATGGCATTTGTATTATATATATCTATATTCTATTTACAAAAGATTTATGATAAAGCATCAATTTTCCTTAAATATATAAACATTACAGAACAAATAGTACGTTTTTTGCTATATAGTCTGCTAGCTAACGAAAATAATACTCAAAATGAGTCAAAAACATATTACATCAACTTTTTCTATAGTTTTAAACCTTTATCAAAAACAATACCATATTATACAATGATATTTCAATTATTGAGACAATTATTACGCTTGGTTCAATCACAATAATAATAATAAAACATTTATCTTGTAAAAAGATTACTCACTTGGACGCCATATTGCTTTGCTAGACGAGTTACCTCACAGTTGCGTTCGCTGTTAATTGTAGCGCTCGCGGCAAACAAAGCGTTGTGTAACATTAACTCGCTAATAGCGAACATAAGAAAACGTTCTCGTTAAGGAACGCACAATGCAAATAGGAGTACTGGATTAAACAAATATGACTAATTTATTTATTGTGCGTTGAAAACAAGACTGCTGAATATTAACCGATATAGTTAACTATGAGACTATTTCTTCACGCGTAGGTTTTAACCTAACTTTATATAGCTGCGCCAAATCTGATTGCACATGAGCGAATGTAATCGTCCGCGACATTTTAGTGATACGTTTTAAGGAGTTGTGGATATACCTGGGTTACACTCAATGCTGCTGAAATCTATTATTTGTTCAATAAATATTTAACATAAGTCAAGTTTATAAGGAAGTAGTGAGCACGCCACTTTATACCATATTAACAGCGAAATAGTAAAAACAATGGAAGAAAAGTCAATCTAAATTGTGTGACTGTTATGATATTTTTACTAATAATTAACTCAAAATGTCACTTGGTGATGTCATAGTATTTTGTATAAGTATGAAAGACATGTGTTAAACAATAATATATCAATAGACCTGTCATATGAGGATTCATTATGATGTTTTATTTATGTAATAAAACAACAATAATGACAAATACATAACTCATATAGGTTTATGAACTCCAATGCTTTTGTGTTTATGAATAATCTTCAAAAGATATTCTCTAAAGAGAAAATAACAATAGAATTTGGAACTACTTGTATAAAAATTTTATTCTTAAATTTTCTAACAGAACCCACAAAAATGTAAACAATTGGCGTTTCTAGCTTTTTCCTCGGAATTACATACCAATGATGCTGCAAGTTGGCACGTGGCTGCAGGTGTAATGTCTTGACAAGGTGCTGGAAGACAAACAGAAAAACAATATTTAAATTTTATTTCAATGGTATTTGTTCTTATATATAGGGAAAACTTAAATTGAAATTCACAATACATTCTTGTAGGCGTGGTCTCATAAGACGCATGTAGGCATGGTCTCTAAACGCCCGTGTAGGCGTGGAATTCACTGAATGCTTGTAAGAGTTGTTTTGTTACTTGCTTGTAGGCGTGGTCTCATAATATGCTTGTAGGCGTGGTCTTTTGGACCGCTTGCAGACTTGTTTTTTAACATGATTGTAGGAATGATCTTATTATTATCACATTTTTGCGGGCGTAGCGTCATACCATAAGCGTGTTCTCTCAACATGCATGTTGGTTTGGATTTTAACATGCTTGTAGGCGTGGTCTCAAGACACGCTTTCAGGCTTGGTATCATAACATGTTTGTAGGCGTGGTATTTTAACATGTTCGTATGATTCGTGTGTAAATTATCTTCATTCTTGAATGGAATTTGTAACGGCGTGGCACAAAGTTTATATTAAACTATACCTGGACTTCCGGTTGTGGCTGTAGTATTATGAGCGTCACAGTGAACGTTACAAAGATCGTCATGGCAACAGTTCCAACAAAATTCTGCTCCAGTTAAAAGACCAATTCTCTGACAAGACTGTGAAACAGATGAGATTTTTGTGTCATTTTTTTGTCAAAGTAAACACAGAAAACATAATTTCATGAGTGATATAGCCCTGATAAAAATGTTATTTTCTGGGTACACGAATTGAAACAATTACGAACATATCTCAACGTTAATTTCTTACTTGTAACCTTCCCGTTTATACGTACATGTATTCTGCTTTGTCACATTGTTGTCACAATTATATATTCACAATGATGACGTCACAGTTTTATATAAACAATGATGACGTCACAGTTAAATATTCATACTGATGACATCACTGTTATATATTCACAATGATGACGTCAAAGTTATAAATTCTTAATGATGACGTCATAGATATATATTTACAGTGATTACTTCATTTTTTTATATTCACACTGGTGACGTCACATATAATTATGTATTTACAGTGATGACAATTATAACATTTAACATTTTACTATATTCTAAAAGATAGATTATTACGTAACTTTCAAGTCTATTCAACAAATATTTATTATACTAACCGATGATATCGATATTTGATAAACGTTGTAGCATTACGAAAAACAATGTTTGGAAGACATGAACCGGTAAAAATTTTCCCACAAAAAACCTACCTAGTTGTTTCCTTGACAATGTATAGCATACTCTGTTCTATGGGATAAGAAATAGACTCGACAATGATTAGTTGAAGTTTTTAAAACTTGTTTTTATAATCAAGCCTAAATTGTTTATTCCAAAATTAACAAGACTTTTTTTAACTTTGCATTAAGCCATTACCTCCTAAACCTGGGTTGGCAACGAATTGATAGCGCCCCATAATGTCCCGGAGAGATAAGTGTTTAAATCCCGCCCGAATAGGCTATATACGTAAATTTGACCATCTTCGGCGATCTTCCCCCTACAACTAAATGGTACTTTACCAAGGCGGAGAAGCATCCAGCTTGACGTAGAAGATGCCCAGCAGGTGACCTCTTAACTCCTTCAAAACACACCTGTATAATAAAGACCAAATTAACCGTGTGTGGAAAATCAGCTAAAATGTTCTCATTTTATGTTCTAAATTATCTTGTTATTTCCAAAAATGAGAATAGGTCAATCGTTCCGTTTATAATTCAAAATGACTCTTGGTCATTCGGCCAGTTTATAAATCAAATTGAGTATTGGTCACTCGTTCATATTATTGTTAAAAATATGTATTGGTTACTCGTTAAGTTTATTGTTCAAACTGACTCTTGGTCATTCGTTAAATTTATTGGTCGAAATGACTATGTCAATTTCACATAAAATTATACTTGTATTTAATGTATGTTTGTAATCTTACATAGAGATATTCTTGTGTTCAATGAATGTTTGTAATCAGACATATATATATACTTGTGTTTTAAGGCAGACATAAATATATATATGTACTTGTGTTCAATTGAAGTTTATCATTTAAAATGGTACGATGAAAATCACTGTGAGGCAGTTTGTATTACCCTAAAAATACTTATCTTGAATTTCAAACAAATTAAATGATATACAAAAATGTGTATTAAGATTAATTCTGGCAAATTGATATCGAAAAGAAACGATAAAATCCGATTAATCAAACAGATTGGACCTACATATTTGAAGAGTATACAAAGGGAAATATCTGACTAAAGTCACTTATTTTATATAAAACCCTTGGGATTGTAGAATGTTAGTTTATTACAATCTGAAGGCCAGTTAGTTAAAAAAAAATCACTGAATAAATAACTGTCACTAACTGATAATTAAAATTTTAAACAGTTACCTCGTCTTTTCCACATTGTTGTATTTTTGTACAACTTTCACCCGGTGTCTGTTGGTCACATTTAAAACAAATTGGTCCTCGAACTTGTGCTAATCCTAAAATACCGAATTGAGCAAAAATCGTACAGAATAAAAAATACTGAATTTACATAAAAGAATCAAAATGTATTGTCAGGGAAAGGATCACTAGAATTTAGTGATAGAATCATGCATGAATGTTAAAAAAGTTTCCGGAGATTAAGTAACTAAAGTTTGTTTACAGTCCGTTTATCACGTGAGTAAAGTTTGTTTACATTTTGGAGATCACGTGACTAAGGTATGTTAACAATCTGGAGATCATGTGACTCAAGTTTGTTTACATACCGTTTATCACGTGAATAAAATTTGTTTACATTCCGGAGATCACGTGACTAAAGTCTGTTTACATTCTTGAGATTACGTGACTAAAGTCAAACTCCCCGCAGTGGTTATCTCCCTTTATCAAATTAATAACCACTGCTACCACAAGTAAATTCGTCCCTCAGAGAGCCGAAAAACATTTTTTATCTTTTCTTTTACATTTTAATATCTTTAATAAATATAGTCTTCTTTGAGTAAAATATGATGTTCAAAGTACATAAAGGGAAAAAATAAATAGTATGAATAAATAAGTTAAAAAACAAGATTAATTTTACCCTGACAACGGTTACCTAAAGTGCGTAAAATTGCATGAATAACAAAATGTTACGCAAAATAAATATTGAATGGATAACTGTACTTATTCTAGTCATTTAATATATAAATGTTATATTTTTCAGTATCATACACATATAATTTTATCCTACTTACTTAAGATTTCTAACCAAAAGCATCATATAAGTAGCGTGAGTTGGACCAAGGACCCTATTGGGTGGACAACGCAGCTCATTCCCGATCTTGCTCACTTTCAGGTGTAATTCATCCATGAATTCAACAATTTTGGTTCATAATGATATATTGATTAATATATTTCTATTTAACTTGTCTTATTTCTTTGGCAGAACGTGTAAATCAACCACATTTTTTATTATTCAATGTTATTTTTCGCTACATTACGCCTAACGCTTTTTAGGCTAACCGTTATTGCTCGTTTAAATTTAAACATTAGTCACATGGTACTACATGCGTCACGTGATTCATGTGAAGGCAGTGGTTAAAGTAGCATCGCGTGACGTAACCGCTGTGAGGAGTTTGGACTAAAGTCTGTTTACATTCTGGAGATAACGTGACTTGTTTTTTTAAAACTCTGGAGATCACGAGACTAAAGTTTGTTTACATTCCGGAGGTCACGTGACTGTATATAATGTCAAAGGAGAGCTCATCACTAACCTTGGTCTTGACAAAGGTCACCCTGACACAATGTAGAGTTACAACAATCTTCACAGACGATGATATCTCTAGGGTCGTCAGTGGAAATACCACTTGTACATTGCTATAAAATTAGAATGTCTACAGTATATGACGTCATATCAACGCTAAATAGAGCTATTTTTTAATTGTGACGTCAGTATATTACGTCATTTATATGATCTCAGCCTTTAAAGTTAAACAGTGAATCATTGTATCAGAGATATAAGATTCATCAAAATGCGTCCATGGGGCAATGTTATTTGGTGACCTTAAGTTATGAACTCTTGTTGAATCGCTTTAGGTCCAAGTCTTTTTGAAAATTTATGTGGAGTATTGGTCATAATTTCAGTATGATAGACCGTGTTTGTATCTCATAATGTCAGTAGTGACGTCATCATGTTCTCTCTTCAAAGAAAAGTAACAATTTGGTGGTAATATTCTGTGAAATATGTCCTTTTGTAACTTCTTATTTAAGGTGTACCTGAGTATCTCTGCAGCCCATATTTCTGAAAATATGACCATTTGCTGCTACTATATGACTCGAGTAACAGACCTGAAAAAAATGCATTAAAACACTGTTTATTAGAAAATAAGCTTTACTTTTCATGTATGAATGATTTTTAATTCATTGTATGGGCTTAGGAAATATTTATTTTATTTAGATCAAGTGTCAAACCACGAGTGAACAATGTAATTTTTGTGGCTAATGAGTTATATTTAAAGATCTTACTCCAAACTGGACGGAAATTCTGCTTCTTTTTATCATTTACTGAAATATTTTCTTAATTATTTTTTAATCAAATTAACTATGGATTTTTTAAAAATAATTTACTTTAATAGTGTAACTATTTAGCATAATGGTGATTTTACTTTTTACCCAAATGGATGTTTAAAGATTCAAACCTCATGTTGTCCACATTCCTTGACCATGTTACAATCGGAAGCACTAGGAACATCATAACATTCCAAACAATATATGGAACTGGTTTCTACAATCATAAATAGAAGATTAGTGACGTTATAAAAGTTATGTGATGTTATATAAGGTCTGTGACGTCATATAAAATATGTGGCGTCATACAAGGACTGTTATGTCATATATAGTATGTGACGTTATGTAAGGCATGGTATCATACAAAGTAGGACGTCAAATAAGCAATAGGGACTGCAGAACACTCCAAACAAAACATTGAACTGGTTTATACAATCATAAATCGTAGGTGACGTCTTATTATGTATGGGACGTCATATAAGGTATGTAACTTCATTTAAAATATGGTACCATGATTATAAGTTATGACGTCATATAAGCACAAGGGACATCAGAACATTTCAAACAAACCGCCTGGCTAGCTCAGTTGGTAACACGCAAGTCTACTGATCGAGGGGTTGTGGGTTCGATTCCAGGGCGTTGATTTTGGTCATGAAATTATTTCTACAGCCATTTTCCCTCCTACAAGTGAATTTAATTATGTAGGGCAGTTGTCAGTCACTGACGAAAGTATGTGCTTATAAGTCGTATAACAGCTAAGTCTAGAGATTAAGCCTTTCCGGGATGAGTGAGTAAGTTGTCTGACCGCCGTTATATGACCTTATAAGTATGTGTTGCTACGGCGTTAAACCCAACAAAAACAAACAAACATTCTAAACAATACTTTGAACTGCTTTCTTCAAAAACAAACATAGACGGTTTGTGACGCCATATAAGGTATGTGACGTCGTATAAAGTATGTGACGTTTTATAAGGTATCTGACGCCAAACAAGATATGGTTTCATGCGTGACGTCGGCTGCGAAGACTAGGCTAATTGCGCAAATGATGTTACTTTTTAAAAAAAATTTTCAAAAACAACGTGAAATCTAGATTTCTATTACTAATCTCGAAAAAATGACTCATTTTCCTTATATGAATTGTGCATTCTTCTCATTGAGACTCGGCAAAAACTTCGAACATTCCCAAATGATGAAATGGTAAGGGGGAAAACTGTCACGACAGTATTTATCATGTAGTGTCCTTTAACCACAAAGGCGAAGTTGCGCAACAATGGACGAAATCTTGATTCTTGCTTAGCAAGGTGAGTTGTATTTTCTGTACATATGGTCCAATTATCCGACTTGTAGGCTATACGATTCTAATAATGCCTTTGTTTAAAAACCTTTTCACGGTACAAAAACGAAAACAAACAGCATTTGTTGAAAACTTTTACATGGCGAAATCGAAAGTAACATTTTTCGTCTGCAATTTGTTTACTGTCAAAAGCTATCTATCAGGAATGCATTAGCTTATCACTGAATTATTTTGTCAATAAGATTTATGAGATCAGAAACATCAACTTTGTTTGTAAAATTATGTCGTCAATAGAATAAAAATCGTGTTTTATTCATGGTTTCTATGCCGATGTAAAAATGCCGCTGGTCATCACGTCTGTCAGTTTGGGATCAATCGTTTTAGGCTGATCAAGATGCAATCTTATTTCCATGAAAATCAAGATTATAACAGTGTTTAAGAGTCCAAATTTTCAAGAATTGATGAGTTTGCTATATGATATATTTTTAAAGTAAATGACGTAATCGTCTTTCGTTATTAAGCTCCGCCCAAATCGCTCCTCCCACAACACTCTCCTAACTTTTTCCCATGTGGATTATAAAGTTAGATTTTTTGAATAGGTGGTATTTTCCCTAAAGGCAATGTTTATGTATTTTGTTGTTTCTTTTTTCTTTTGCTCAGGAGAAGCACTGCAAATTGACACTTTATAAAGCCGTTACAGCTATTGGGACCCTACTTCAGGAGTGTTATGACCATAGGTCTACCAGTCATGAATCAGTAGTATTACGGTAGGAATAAATGTCATGTATATTTTCTGGCAAATGAGAAAAGGTCAATTATCAAATATAATTAACCAATGGTTTTACAAATGGTACCTTATTTCGATATGTGTAGTTTAAAAAGTCATGAGTGCTTAAATGCTTCTTCTTCACTGAGGAAAGTAAGAAGTAAGAAGACAATAAATATAGTGCAGTTATTATCAAAATTATAAGTTAATAGATGAAGGTACTCAGTATATACAATGGCTTATACTTTTTGTATCTAATTAGTTCAGTTGCTATGCTCAATGTCTTTCAAAACTTCCTGTTGAAATAAGAATGATTAGTGTTGTTAGGAAATTCATATTTTACATAGGCCTATATGTTTTGGTTCTTATCTTATCATTCATGTTTATAAAAATGTGTGAAATATTATTCACTGGTCATAAAAAATATTCGAACTTCGCATATTTATATGACCACTATATTCAAAAGTTCTAAAATACATGAACAGAAGAGCCAATATACATGGATACATTTGTATTCCTTATGACTGATTAAGTCGATTGATGTGCTTTATCCTTTTTTGAGTCAAACACTTTCAAGTATAATTTTATTTTTAATATATAGAGGTGATATACCCAGATGAGTACAGCCTTAAACTAAAACATGCTGCGATGTGAATACAAGCACTAGAATAGCTAACTTCAGCTAGAAAACTTGTGTTAAATGTATGAAGAAATTTTCTCAATTTCACATTCACCTCTATGAGTGATGATACAAAAATCATTTACAAACCTGTATTGCAATGCATAATATTTGACTTTTATGAAAGTGAGATAATGTTTATTGAATATTAATTAATATCTAAATGAATGAAATATGAAACATATTAAATTTTGAAAATATACATTTTGCTCTAAATATTTTAACGCGCAGGCAATGTGTAAAAACAATTTTATGCTCGGTCAACAATCAAACTTGTAGACATAGGTAGTACATTGCTATTTGATATAGCATGTTTCTACCATTTAAAATTTTTAGGTATACACATCTACGTGTTGTAGTGGAAAAACAACATTTCAAATTATCAAGTGAATTATCCTTGTTGCAATGCTTTCTCAAGAAATGTACAGGTATTGCTACAGTTACTCTTATTTTAACTTCAAAAAATATTTATCATTGTGTTCATTTCAATCTCCTTAAGTTTGAAACTTAACCACTTATAGCATGTTAAAATGATAATATCCATTCTAACTGATTTTAAGTTGAAAATTTCAAATTTAAACTTGATTTAATGTAATTTGTTGTATCTTATTGTTCAAAATGTCACAAAAGTTCACATTTCTTGATGAAAAATATTTTGGCCTAGCTAAATATGTCTGGTATGGTTGCTATGGTAACGTTTTTGTTCTACAAAAAATTAATGAATGGATAGATATGGGAGCAAGTTGTAATTTGATAATTGAATAAAAATTACATAGCAGTTATTTGACGTGAAATGAAAGTGTTCTAAGATTTACCAAAACTATGAGCATGACAAAACATCAACAATCTGTCCTCTCTGTTCTGACTTGTCTTCCATACATACATATAGTACGGCACCTGAGGTTATTATTTTATTTTTTTTTGTCCAGAACTGTTCTTTGCATTTTTTTGTCCAGAACTGTTCTTTGCATTTTTTGTCTAGAACTGTTCTTTGCATTTTTTGTCCAGAACTGTTCTTTGCATTTTTTGTCCAGAACTGTTCTTTGCATTTTTTGTCTAGAACTGTTCTTTGCATTTTTTGTCCAGAACTGTTCTTTGCATTTTTTGTCCAGAATTGTTCTTTGCATTTTTTGTGCAGAACTGTTCTTTGCATTTTTTGTCTAGAACTGTTCTTTGCATTTTTTGTCCAGAATTGTTCTTTGCATTTTTTGTCCAGAGCTGTTCTTTGCATTTTTTGTCCAGAACTGTTCTTTGCATTTTTTGTCCAGAGCTGTTCTTAGCATTTTTTGTCCAGAACCGTTCTTTGCATTTTTTGTCTAGAACTGTTCTTTGCATTTTTTGTCCAGAACTGTTCTTTGCATTTTTTGTCCAGAATTGTTCTTTGCATTTTTTGTCCAGAACTGTTCTTTGCATTTTTTGTCCAGAACTGTTCTTTGCATTTTTTGTCTAGAACTGTTCTTTGCATTTTTTGTCCAGAATTTTTCTTTGCATTTTTTGTCCAGAGCTGTTCTTTGCATTTTTTGTCCAGAACTGTTCTTTGCATTTTTTGTCCAGAACTGTTCTTTACCTTAAAAACACATCAGTGGAAAGGTCCTTGTCTGTACATTAATAAGCAAGCGTTAATATATTAACTACAGAAGAGAAATTTGAATAATAATGGTGTGATAAATACAAGTTAAAGTGTATAAGATGGTATCCATCTTGGACGTCATCTTGGTTTCCCTGGTAACCGTCGTGATTTCAGATGTCCACCCTCGCTAACATTTAACTTTAGATATAATTCTATCAAAAAATGCAAAGAATGGCTCTGGACAAAAAATTAAAAAAATAAACTCAGATACTAGACTAATAGTGGTTTCTTTAGAACACTAACAATTTATGTCCTATCATTATCATTTTGATAAAATGATTGTGTGCAATACTTTCCAATACACTCTTTACTGTGTTATGCAGTAGTGACATTGAATATCACAACAAATAATTCAAATTTCTCATAAATAATGCCTTTTGACCACTAGTAAATGGTTGCCATGGAAACATTGTGAACTTCTTGTACTTGAATTATATTATTTTTTGTCATTATGTCTTAAGATATTATGTAAATGTTGATTAAAAGTAAATTCATGTACTGTCAGCTTAATGTAGGAGTCTACTTTACTATGGTAATTTCTAACCCTCAGTTAATTGAGAATACCAACCGGAGCGATTATATTTTCTATGAAAATTAAAACAAATACATTTTTCCTCCATGAATAAGACATTTAGATAAATTGTCCGGCCTTGTGGAAGGATAGGTGAGTTCTTGTATATAGACAAGGGTCCTGGGAAGCTAGGCTAGGTGCGTTGGATGAGGTAATATATCTAAAACTGTGTTAACACGGAGTTAAACGAAGTATAGAAATACTAATACGGGATACCTGTGGTTGAAAACATAAATACTTGCCTCTAACTAAACAAACTGATAGAATAGCCAAGGTTAAAATTGTTGTACCACTTCTCACTGTAAAAATAAAACATTGTACAATTTCAGATTGTGGTGCTTATACCTTGTGACAATTTGTGTTCAAAATTGACCTAATATCAAAAACAAACTGACCGTCAAAATACTAATGTAAGCGTGATTCTTTCATAACCTTTTTAACTTTTCTATTATTTTGTTGAGTACTGTTTAAATTCACTTGATAATCAATAAATACAGTGTTTATTCAATCTACAGGTATATGGCTGTTCTGAGTTCGGTACGCACCAATTTGAAAAGTTCTTGCATTTTCATGAAAAGTAAGTAGACCTATGTAAGTGATGACTTTCAATTTTGGAATTGATAAGGAAAATAATCGCAAACAAATATTAAGTTAATTCCATCTGATAGTTATTGAGAAATATTTTTGTTGAATCCGGTGTCTTGTTCCCACACTACCAAAATCATTTATATCACCTCGAACAAATGGCAAAGCATGTCCCTATTAGTTCCAAATGACCATCAAGTGTCTTACGACATATTTTAGCCTCTTGTTTAAGCTCTAAATCTCACTGTATCGTAAAATAATCGTATATTATCTTGATCTAAGTTGTCAGCTGACCTGCCTTCTCTGACTACAAGTGTACAAATTATCGTTGATTTTATGGGAGTTGACACCAGGGGCGGATCCAGGATAATTTTCCAGAGAGGGGTAAGGGGTCCGAACCATTTCGAGGGAGGGGTTCCGAACTTTCGAACTCCAAACACAGTATACACTGTTTGCAGAATAACGCAAGACATTAGTAATAAAACTATATAACCGTTAGACCATTGTTAAGCACAAAAGCGAGTGAAGCGAGCCCGAAAAAATTGCCTCATACTTCATTATTCACAGCAAAAAATGCATTTATAGACCGGCACATTTTGGAAATTTAAGCAGGGTCCGAACCCCCACCCCTCGCTAGATCCGCCTATGGGTACCAAAGACAATTTTGTATAGTAAGTTAAAAAAAACACCCACAGATCGTTTCGACTGTTTTATAGAGACAGAATATACATGTACAGATGACGTAATTAAAATAAGGTTCAAACACGTTTTAAATATTTTTCTAAGTATCGATCAATGATAGATTTTAATCGATAATCGATATCGATACAATATAAATGTGTCTATGTATTTAATGAATAGTTTAGATTCTTACTTGTTAATGTAATGTAGTCCTCAAATTAAAATATAAAGTCTGTTCATCAAAGCTATAATTTTCTGTTACGAAATTCAACGAAGATAACATAACTAGATTCGGGATTTTCCGTAAGAGTATATACATTTCCCATATCTTATAAAATTTCATTATGACGGAAATACACGAAATATTTACGATAATGAACGAACAATCCCGTATATTCACGAAAATATCCGAGGTTTAAAATTTTAGATAAATGCTTATCTTTCGTGTATAAAGTTGAAAAGTCGTTAGATAATTGTTGATAAAGCCCTTAAGAGTTGATAAGTTTATAACGTTCTTCAAAAATCCTTGGACCAAATCATGAATTTAGAATAAACTGTTTACAGATTTTCCATTGAAAATAAAACAAAAAGTAATCTTAGTAATTCTAAGCTCAACAAATATATATTATTCAAACTGTGAAACACGAATAAATATTTGATTGAAGTAAAATTACTTGTTATATGTGTAACGTGTCCACAGGCGCGCGGCCGTCAAGCCGGCGCTCGCGTACGTGTTTTAAGTCGATGCTCGTCTTAACACCGACTGACTAGGTTCCGAGCCTGCTGTAGGGACGGAGACGAGACAATCCCAGGACACTGACTCGTGCTTTGGGCTTAACAACAATGTGGAATATATATAGTTGGATTTTCCTCAAGCTATTCGGCTTATATGATTAGAAAACAACTAAAATAAAAGCGTATAGTAATATGTACAGGCACAAAGCATAAAACAAAAACACACTCCTGAGACAATACCTCAGAATGAAACCTTACAGGATAATCACACTTTACCCTGCAGGTTCTGCCGCCAACGTTAACGTGCAAGAAAGCGCTTCTACCTTAGAGACAACCTACTAATCGCAATGATGCTCGAATGTCAGTACAGCAGATAGCTCATACCCCGCCTGCCAAGCGTCGGCGAATAACCAGAAAATCCGGTTCTGCCACCAACATCAACGAACAACAAGGTGCTTCCACTTAAACAACATACCAATCACAATGATGCTCTGTTGTCAGTAAAGTGGATAGAACACACCTTGATTGAAAAGCGTCGGCAAATAAACAGTGGACCCACGACTATCTTCCACTCCAACCATCACCACGAGCAGTCACCAACTTTCTGCTGACAAATGAAGTCAACACGCATTTATATACCATTGGACGAGTCAATTTTACCGAACAGTCCATTTTTTTCAAATCCGGAAGGTAAAACAAGTTAATTTTCAAAAAGGGAGGTAATTTACACATTTTCCCTAGCTGACCTAACTCAATACTATAAGTAGATTTAAATTGATAATTTCAGATAATAAAAACGTATTTCAATTATAAACATGACAGAGAAAGAAGAAAATTCACCAAAACATTCAATTTAAGTAAAGGGAGATAATTTGTCAAACTTTTGAAACAAAGAAATTGTACGAAGGCGATCTTGCATACAAACAAAATTGCTCTCGACAAAGTCGCTGAACAAAACGACAATGCCGGTTCGTTTCATATGCTGGGTAAGTTTTTCTTAAATGTAATTGGATCAAGAACTTTTGAAGGGAACTGTTTGTTGAGTTTAGGGGCCGGTGTGACTCGGTGCGTATTTTAGTAAGATCACTCGGTGCTCTGTATTATAACAAGATGACCTTACTTCAAAGTATCTTTATATAAGAGTCTACGTACGCTACCGCTATTTAAATCTACATACACTTTTGCTATAAACTTGCATAAACGCGGTTATGTGATCTAAACTAATCGATTAACAAACACATGATTGCTCTCGATATGTTGTGTTAAATATATACATTATTTTCATACTATCTGTCACAACAGCATCTTATAAAGTGTTAAAAATTATCAAGAGATACAGTTTTATATTTTTACAACTATTATCCATTCTATTCAATGAAACCTAGCACGCTTACTTAACTTCCACAAACTTACTTTTCTAATGTAATTTACCGCGCTCAACATTTACGTTTCGTCACTTGTTTTGTTTTTTATTCCATGAAAGGAAAATTCACGTTGTAACGTCGAATGAAATAAAAAAACGACTTCAGAAATCACAATTACAAGATATAATTATAGTCATGTGATCTAAAACAACAACTTATAAGGTACACAAAAATGTTTTTCACTGATTTTTCTTTCCGAACAAGTTATTAAATGTCTTGAAATATTAGTGTAACAATGGACGGGGGGTAATTTTGTATATATCACACGTCTAAATCTTAAATAAATACAAGGGAGATAATTTCATAAATATTCAATTATAAGTTTTGTAATAGTTACTTCCCTTCATAAGTATGTCCTTTATGTTTTGAAAAAAAAAGTTACTAGAATTTTATTATGTCGAGAAAATATAATGTGTTTTAGTGATTTTAGACATATTGTTGGACGAAGAAATGCACTTTTATGCATGATTTGAATCATTCATAGCTTTAGTCAGCTGCCAGAATTTGATGAAATTTAAGAGAATGTTTATATTCTAAAGATCAGTGGTGCTTTTCACAAAAATTCTTACGAAAAAACCCTTCGTAAGTCAAAAGCAAGAAACATTAAAATACGCTCATTTTTTTGACTTATCAATTCTAAACATTATACAAATTGTGTAGAATTGTGTATACCTTTTGAATATCATATCATAGTTATGCTTACTATCTGTCTGACTTTGAAGTGCTAATTATATGAAATTTACTTACGAAGATTTTTTTCTTAAGAATTTTTGTGAAAAGCACCACAGATATTTCAGATATTTAAATTATCACAGATGTTGTTTGTTTGATTATTGTCTAGCATGATACCAATGAAATATAAAGACAGTATGGCGGTTTCCGTATTACACCAGCGTTGCTTTTCTTAGACAAACTCGATTGAATTCAGATTGGTATAATTCTAAACTAAATGTGGCCTAGCTGGTTACTCCCGGGCGGGTGGTATGCAAGACACTCAACCGCGTCGCTGAAAGGATCAAATCACCAGCAAGACTGTAGAAAGTGACTATATAGTCACCTACAATTACTCCACTTTTCTTTTTAGTTTTCCAGAGAGATGGTCAGGATCTCAGTAAATTAATTGTCCATGCGGAGACTTTTGCATGAGTTCGTCAAACACCTCTTTTTGTAAATTGGTAGAATTAAAAACATACACATTGACTTAGAAACAAACTTGTTTCTCTCGGATGGTTGGCTAGACACTCAACCGCATCACTCAAATGTTAACCCAACAGCAAGGCCGATGGAAATGACAATGTAGTCATCTTTGTTTTTGTATTTTACATATTGTATCACCAGATAGCTGAGTTTTACTATTTATATCAGTAGTATCATTCGTTCTTGTTTTCCACTAAACAATATTACGATAAAGATCATCGTAAGTCTATTCTAATCTAGCGTTAGGTTTTTCTAATAGTTTTCTGCTTTAGACTTACGTTGAATTTCATCCTAAGATTGATGTTTGAAAATACTCAATGTTTGTAGAACCTGTGCTAACGACTACCTGATCAGTGCACCCACCGATCGACAGCAACCACTGTAGGTAAACAAAAAAGTTTCTTGAGTTAGGTCTCTGCCTGTTGCAACATTTTTCTCCGTGGTTGAGTAGTTAGATCTCTGACCTTACCCGGGTCGAGAGTGCAGTTGTTGCCGGGATTTGAAATCTCGTGTCCCGAAAGGGGTACGGGTTCAAATCCCACCAGAGGAGGTAATACCTTCCATAATTAATTTGAAAATAATGTCGATTTTCCTCAATTGTTTAGATTATATAGAGATGTTTCCTGCCTTGCGGAAGGTTTGACAATGGTCCAGAAAAGCTAGGTTAGATGTGCTGGACTCCGTAAAAGACCTTAATTGTGTTGATACGGCGTTTAACCCAGTTACAAAAACAAGAAGATTTCTGACCTAAAGTCAATGTTACCTCTTACGGATTGTGTGCGAGACGAGCAATGTTGTCATTTGCTGTGTTGAAGAACCTAATACTGCAGCGTGTTCAGTTACCTTGAACGTTCCAAAACGTTCCGTAACGGAAGTGTCGGAACAACTCAGCCCATAGACAACTAAACCCCAGACAACTCAATATCCTATTAACGGATTGAGTTATTCCAACATTGAGTTGAGTTATGCACGGGTTGAGTTGTCTTCGGGCTGACTTCTCCCGTACCCGTAACGTTAGCTAACAGTAGTTACTGAACACGGGGCTGATACATCTTTAATTTGGTTTGGAACGTGAACTGACCACCTCACATTTTCTGATAGTTGGTGAAGTGAGTAAATTCTAAAATTCAAGTCAACACTTTACAAAGATTGATGGTTTAAAAACCAATACATTGTCTGTATTGTATTGTTGACCAGGAAGTGTCTTCATTGAGTTGATTAAATAAGTTATTTCAATAGTTTTGACGACCATTTATTAAGTCTTGGGTATCTTTCACATAGTTCTTACGATAAAAATCACAGTAAGTCAATATTTATAGATTATCGCAGTAAATCTAAGGATCATAATAGTTAATAATATATTTAAAAGACACACCACTTATTTTGTGTAATATTCCAATAAGAAATTCGGCTGATAACTTACGCTGATTTTTGTGGTAAGATTTTTTGAGAAATGATTACTGCAGGTCATACAACATGTATCAGTCAAGTATAGTATAAACACAAATAAACAAAACAACAGTTCAGAGTACTTAGCTTTAATATGTTATATATTAAATAAAACATACATGGATATAGTACAATCACTCATACAAAAAAATACATTTTACTCACTCATTCTCTCCCTTTATATGCTATACTTACAATTGGCTTTCAAAAAATATTTACAATTTAAATAAACAAGTTCACCGTTCAAACTTAGGTAATAAAAATGTTAAGTGGAAATGGTTAAACTAATAAAACAAGCAATTTCCATCATTTTCTAACCATACATTGTGCAATCATAACAGATCACATCACATGAAAAGATATTTACTGTTACATTAGATAATCTAATTTTGTGTCCTTTTGCAAAGAGAATTATAAAAAATAAGATAATTTAGAATTTCTTAGTAACCATATATTTTACAAATGTTCAATATGATTGTACATGTTTTTTCAACGTTATTGAATATGTTATATAGAAAAAGGCGTTTAATCCAATGAAGAAGTCAAGATAAGCCTATTATCTCAAAATCATGAAATTTTGTACAATGATAATTTTCTATCACCAAAAGCAGCATTAGATACAACAAGATGTTTCCTGTCCTTAGATACTGCTACAGAACGAGGATACCACATATCTACTTGATATGATGCTAATACACGACCACATGGTGTAATTTCAACTAAACATTTTGTGCTGTTGCTACCAACAAATATATGATCATACGGACCTACAGCTACATCACTTGGTGCCTGTATCAGATCATGTTTTATAACTACTCTCTTACCTGACCTGATATCATATATAAAAATACTATTATCATCTCTATCACAATGTACAACTTTCTCTCTTCCACGTATATATGTACAAAAGCTAGTGCCTACTGCGTATTTCTTGTCTGGTAGATTAATACTAACATCACTCTCATCACCAGACATAGATACAATACGGAAAGGTTTATTGTGATCTATTGTACCAACAAGAAAATTCTCATCATTCATCATACTAATAGAATCATACTGAGAATTCATTTTACATGTTCTATTTAATGTTATATCATTTGTTTTACTAACATTTAGAAAATCTAATCTATAGTTACCACCAGATGTTACTGCCACAACATCATTAGATACAACAGTAACACATTGAGGATAATAAGGAAATTTATAAGAATTCTTCATATTCAGATTTACATCATAAATGAGCAATTTAGAATTTTTATTGTCTACAGTAACCACTCTACCATCTGGCATGAAATCCACGCCAGAGTAGAGTGGTTCCTTAACGTCGTCACCTGACTGTTGTAACTTAATTGAACTTACTAGTTTAAGTGTTGAACTGTGTGGTAGTTAATATGATATATCTAATGTCTCAGAATCTTGAAATGATAACAATCTTGATTTGAGATCATGTAATTGTTCTGCAAACGAATAGTTAACTTTAATCAATGACGTCTCATTCTCTAAAGATGTTGAATATTTTACGGCCTGTTGTACTTCATTTGACATTTCACGTTCTGTAATGAATTTTTCTGCGGGAGTTCCTGTATTCATTATGGAATCAATAGTTCTCATGTGTTTCTTCAAGTACTTGATCTGTTCTTCACATTTGGCTTTCTTCTTTGCTAGATAAGTCTTTGTAGTGTTGCTGTATGCTATGGCATGAGTAAGGACGGCTTTGGTAAAATCATCAAATATTTGTATCAATCGAGTCTTCATATTTTTCAACTTGTCAGATAGAGTTTGAATATCGCCAGATAAACGCGCGTTAGCTTCATCTAAAAGTTCTGTAACTTGGTTTGTTGTGTCTATGGCTGCAACTAATTCATTTTTCAATTTCTCACACGCACCATGTCCATCAAGACTTTCAATGTCAACAATACAAACACATTTCCTATGACCTTTAATGGCACACTTGCTGCATAAAAATGCATCATCATTTTGACAATAGTATTTAAGTTTTTTGCTATGCGTTTTGCATATACATGTAAATTTTGTAATATCCTCGTCATCGCCATCAACAGATGAAACATAATATTGTCCTTCAGTGACACTAACTATTGTATGGTCATTCATAAAAGCGTAATTCTCATGAATGGTAGAACACTGATAACATTGATACTCATTACATGAGGAACAATAAATATCAGCTAAACTTTGAATGTCTTTTTTTAAACATGGCTGACACTGTTGCTCATCACAAGTATCACTGTCGACTTTTGCCTCAGCCATGTTTGATAATTATTAAACTGTTTAATATATACTAATGTAATGTTATTTATTAGTTCCAAGATAAAAAAAGAACAAGTATTCACTCTTTGATATTACGATATTTAAAAACGCTGCATCCGAACTTGTCAAAAACTACGTCTTAAATGAACCAACTATTTTCCGTGGGTGTCACCTTGTGTTTTGATGCTAATACAAAAATACCACGGGTAATCTAAACTTCCGCTTATATACACATCTAGATATGTGGAGCTATTGGTTGATTATTTTGTTAAACCTAAGAGCGGTAGAATTCCTCACATCGATTTTGTACCTGATATAACCCTTTATCATTTAACATGGCTTCGGTTGTATTATATGGACGTAATGTGTGTTTTAATATTCATAAATTTTCTTTAATATAACCTATTTACAGCTGTTGCAATGTAAATTTGATATATTTTAATTTTTCAAATTGCAAAAGCTTTTCAAGCTTACATAATACACTGTAATCAGTGTACAAAAAGTCATTTCTTTTATGCTAGAAATAGATTGCCCACGTGCAGTCTTTTATATTATGGTAAATAATTACATGTATACATTTGGTTTACCGTAAAAATATGTTTTTCACTCATTTCATGATATAAGGTATTATAACAGTAAGACTATTGACAATGTCCAAATGTCATTTATAATCAAAACTATAATCTGATGACTAAGACATTTCCGAATGTTTGCACCAAATACATTAATACTATTTAAATGTTTTTGTTTTTATTTCGGTTTTAGCACATCAACCAACAGGTTATATCGCGAAAAAATATTTAAAATTACTTCTCTCAAGTTGTTCAAATTTAAATCGTAGATTAAAATACATTATCTAGATCATTTACTTTTGGCAGAAATTATAAAGCAATATTATCTATTAACACTGTTTGCAAAGTACGCTGACATGGAGTGTATTGAATGTATAAATACTGAAAACCTAAAGGGAAGACATAACGAGTGTTGAATTTGTAAAACCTTTAACATGGTTGTTGAGTTTGTAAACATTGTTTTCATACAAGGCAGTCAGGCAGGTGATTTAGATTGTTAATACTGTTGAAATGCTTAGAAGACATAAAAGGTACTGAATTCATTCACACTGAAACCCTAGTTTGTAGATGTAAAAGGTGGTAAACTTTATCTTATGTTAAGCAGACATTAAAGGGGTACTGTTATAAACATTATTTGCATAGTTAGAAGATTTTTGGGGATATTGTGTAAACATTTCTTTCTACGAAAGTAAACATGACAGGAGTTTAATATGTAAACAATCTGGTTTTTTATATTTTATTTGTTTTGATATTGTCCTGCATGATTTATTATGAGCAAATATTTGACTTTATTGATTTGCTAAAATATAAGACGTAAATTGAAATTCAAAAAAATCCCATTTACTGCGAGCAGTTATTACTATATATATACCGTAAAAACCTTGATGAAACTTGGGTAATCTAATCTCATCTACTTATTAATTGAAGGGTATTTTTATACATTATCATGAACGTATCACATGATACCATTGAATGAACAGCTGGATGTTAGACTGAAACTTAAAACTGCATATCAAACAAACATTATTTTTTGTTCCTTATGTAACTTTAAAACTATACAGTGTATCCTGTATTAAGCAGCCAGTGAAGGGAAGTGGCTTGATTGGCTGCCTACACCAGGTGACCTCTGAAGGTAGACTTTCTTTAATAGTTGCTTTCGGCGATATCGGGTCCTGTCGACAAATTACGTGAGATGTTTTCGTTGACGTCGTTAAAAATACACGAGGTGACTATTTTAAACAGGTTGTGATAAAACACTACCTACCTGCCTACGTGCAGCCGTTTTATTTATGATGGTAAATAGTTACATGTATACAACATGTTTACAGTAAACATATGTTTTTCACTGACTTACATGATTAAATTTTAGACACAAAACAAATGTTTTGATTTATATCACTAAATGATGTATACGAGTGCATTATATACCCATGATTTTATGTGTTAACGTTTTAAGTATATTTTTATATTATTTAATCCTCAAATATCTGCCTCGTTCGTAATGTCCTGTTATTCTGACTGTTTGGCGGAGGATAAATTTTTCAACGTTCCAGAGTTAAAACAGAGTTTGAAATTGTCTTTCAACGCTCTTATAATTTTCAATAAATATACAGAGGAATTGTTCTTAAGTAATGTCTTATTTTGCTCTGACTATGCCTTCAAAAGTTATTGCCCTTTGATTCGTTGTGAATCTATATTGTCTAATTGTGTCTAGCAATGTCCTACTCACTAGACGACGCAGTCTACCGATTACAAACCCGCATTTTATTCAGTTGTAGACTCCGCTTTCTGTATTGATGTCCCAAAAAGAGATTGACGATTCAAAGATTTAAGGAAAGATTTAAAAGATTATACATTGAAGAATTGTTTAGATATCATTACAATAACATATTTGCAATAGGGTTTTGGGAAAGCCTTTCATTTATATCATACTGTAATTCGGATGAACAAAACGGTGACCTAGTTTTACAATGATCAAAGTGTATGTCTTAAGCACGAATTTGATAAAAAATGTTACTTAAAAGGTGATCTAGTGATATTTCCATTTTACCTAACTTTTGATTGGAAAAGCGATTTCGCAATCGGTCATGTGCTTTTGTTTAAAGATATAATCATAATTGTTAATATATTTAGCTAAAATTATTTGAATTTTGAGTTAGCTCTTTAATTAATTTTCTATAAAATATAACATATAAAGCAACTAGCAATCAGTTACTACTGTAAAACTTGGTTTCATCATACTCGGTTATAACATACACTCGGCTACAACATACCATGTTTCAATGCCTGTTTTTCATCCTCATATATTCTTTATAAAATCAGCTCGGTTATGACATACTAGGATATAGCATACACTCGGTTATAACATACCAATTTTTTTAGTCCCAACATACTTTTACATCATGTATATTACATACACTCGGCTACAACATACCATTTTCCTGCCCCGTTTTTCATCCTCATATATTCTATATAAAATCAGCTCGGTTATGACATACTCGGATATAGCACACACTAGGTTATAACATACCAATTGTTTGGTTCCAACATACTTTTACATTCTGTATAACATACTTTTGGCGCGAAAAGCCGTCAGTATTAAGCAGCCACGGCCCAATGAATTTTGAAATTAACAGCGTGTACCAAACTGTATATTATATACTATATTCAGCGAAACGTGTAAAACACCCTGTTGAGTCTTCAAACAGACTAAATCAATAACCAAAGTGTAATACACGTGATGTTATACTTCCGATTTACATATTATGTTTCACACTTAAATATACCTTCTTTGAAGAATTATAGATAATAAGCTACATAAACACTTAATCCGTTTATACTCAATTTGTTTTAACTAAGCGTTGAAAAGATTGTCTACAGTTTGATATTAAGCATTTACAATTAATTTCAATACATGCACTAAAGATATTTTGTATACGATGATGAAATAAGTTTGTGAGCATAACTTGTTCATAAATTGCTTTGTTCACGATAATTCAAGAAAATAAACGGGATACAGCTTTTAGCCTCTCCGTTAACAAAATGGCGACCGTGTCGGAGAGTTTCGTAACCGCCTCATGATCGAATCTGTCATCAAATTATTAGGACATGTTGCAATTTAAAGCTTTATTTAAGATGTTTAAACCATATAGTATTGATATACCCAATGTTAATGTGTTATTATTATATAGGAATGTCATTTAACACAGTTCTGTCGATAAATTGATTTTTTATTCATTTTATTGATAATTCATCATATTGATATCAAATTGATTATTTACATACATGTATGTAACAAGAAAACTGGCTTCAAAACGGATGTGAAAAAAACGTATTCTAGTATGGTATAAAATAGTTATTATTTAGTTCGTATAAAAAATTATTGGTATGTTATAAGGATATAACACACCTTGGTTATAACAAACAATTTTCTATGGCCCAGCGAGTATGTTATATCTGAGTTTTACTGTACGTAAAAACTGTTTTATCCTTATCAGACATGTCTTTAATGATTACTATATTTATACATATTGTAAAGACCTTGACGAAACTAGGGTATTTTTATATCATCTACTTTGTCGGTGAAGGATAGTTACTTATACGCTATAATGAACGTATCACATGTTACTATTAAATATACAATAGAATGTGAAACTGAAACTTAAAACTGATTTGTCATACATGTACAAACATTTTCATCTTTATGTAACTTTAAGATATACGTACTGTAATTAAGAAGCCAGTGAAAGGAAGTGGTTTGATTGACTGCTTACAGCAGGTGACCGCTGAAACCAGGTTTTGATAAAAATGATATGAATAGTCCAATCTGGCATTACTGAATGATATATACAAGTTCATAGCTAAATTTAAAATTTAAACTGAAACCTTTTTATTGATTAAACGCCTGATTATATATATTTTATATTCAATTGAGTTGTACAAAATGATAACAATAATAGATAAGTAAAACCCCTCCACCATAAATATATACAATTTTACAAAACTTAAGAAAACTTATCACAGATGATGGTATATAGTGTGTTTTGTCTGTGTTTTGTATTATATTTGTTTTTTATTGAGTTATATATTTCATTTGTTCTTATTTATGTGATTATGAATTGATTACTGTTAGCTGAAATCGTTCTGAACAGTGTTACATAACGCCACTGTTAACCAGACATTTCCCTAAAGGTGTCGAAACATGACCTTAAAAAGGGTCTTTAATACATCCCCAAAGATGTCCAAACATCACCTTTAAAGGGACCCATCATTTTATGCAGAAATGCATCAATGTATGCAATGACAGAGAGCAAGACAATCCTCATTCTCACGTATAAAGAGTATGTAATATAGTTTGTATATAACATACTTAGTATTGTTATGAAGATATAACATGCCTCGGTTATAACATACCTTTTTTCAATGACCCAGCGAGTATGTTATATACGAGTTTGCACGTGAAAATGTTTTATTCTTACCAGACATGTTTTTAACATAAATTCCAAACGGGTCCTAAGTACTTTTTTACGTTTTGAAATAGTTGGCGTGCGTCTAACTTTGATGTTCATTGTCGATACCCAGTCACATGCACATACATTGCAATATGTGTTATTAATATGACCGATTTGACAGACTCAAGTTTATGCGACAAAATGGTTCAAAAGGTAATACCATACCCAAATGATAGGGCACAATACAATTATAATCGATAGTTTTCATTGTTTCTTGTATTCATTTTATGAAGCATTATAAATACAGTGTCATGAGTACAAATTTAACAAAAGTCAAATATGTCCTTTTTTCGTATATATTTCATTACTGTCACGCACATGGTCGGGAAACTTGCTTTTTTATCTGAGATTTGTCTTTACTTTGGTACTTTACGTAAATGAATAAACATGGGAGTATAGGTTGTTTAGAGAGTTTTGATAATTTATTAAGCAATACATGTACTAGTTTAATGATGGCCTCAGGTGGGAAATGTGTTCAGTCACAGCGTTGTTTTTTTATTATGCCAACGTTGGTGGGTCAGGACATGGCAGCGCCTTTTCTATGAAACATTACGTGTAATATTAATTACTACGAAAAGGATTCATCACAACACATCATAATGTTATAAAAACTTATCATTAATAAATTTTTAAGCAAGAACTACACGAGTGAGGACATGTCAATGATCTTTGAGAATGAAAACCATACATTTTGTCTCCTGATATCAGACAATATTTTCTTAGAATAATTGTTTTGTGTATATCTTTGTCTGAATCAGTCGTATATGTATGGAAAGTGTTTTGTTTCAATTTTCATCTGCGCATAATTGTCGATTTTTAATGTATTGTATCTCCTTCCTGTCTGGCGTTATATCCAGTACCCGTTTTATGTCCTGTAACCGTGTTATGTCCTGTAACCGTGTTATATCCAGTACCCGTGTTATGTCCTGTAACCGTGTTATGTCCTGTAACCGTGTTATGTCCTGTAACCGTGTTATATCCAGTACCCGTGTTATGTCCTGTAACCGTGTTATGTCCTGTAACAGTGTTATATCCAGTAACCGTGTTATGTCCTGTAACCGTGTTATGTCCTGTAACCGTGTTATGTTCTGTAACCGTGTTATGTCCTGTAACCGTGTTATGTCCTGTAACCGTGTTATGTCCTGTAACCGTGTTATATCCAGTACCCGTGTTATGTCCTGTAACCGTGTTATGTCCTGTAACCGTGTTATGTCCTGTAACCGTGTTATATCCAGTACCCGTGTTATGTCCTGTAACCGTGTTATGTCCTGTAACCGTGTTATGTCATGTAACCGTGTTATGTCCTGTAACCGTGTTATGTCCTGTAACCGTGTTATGTCCTGTAACCGTGTTATGTCCTGTTACCGTTTTATGTCCTGTAACCGTGTTATGTCCTGTAACCGTGTTATATCCAGTACCCGTGTTATGTCCTGTAACCGTGTTATGTCCTGTAACCGTGTTATGTCCTGTAACCGTGTTATATCCAGTACCCGTGTTATGTCCTGTAACCGTGTTATGTCCTGTAACCGTGTTATGTCCTGTAACCGCGTTTAGAGTCACTTTTTGTGTTCATAACTCTAGCACGGTTAAGTATAATGACTTAGATGCATTTGTTTCCATTAAATTATCTCAAAAATATTACTTAAACAATCAAAATTTCCAAACTGTACCAAGCTCTACTAGCCATTTTATCTGACTTGATAGCCTATACAGAATCCTGCCATTAAATTTTAATTATGTAGGGCAGTTGTCAACCACTGACGAAAGTATGTGCTTAGTAGTTGGTTAACAGCTAAATCCAGAGATTAAACCTTTCAAGGAGGAGTGAGTAGGTTGACTGTCCGCCGTCATATGGCCTATAATTGTGTTGCTACGGCGTTAAAACCAACAAGCAAATAATCAACAATAATGACTTTAAAACATTTCACCTAGTGAACAATGTAATGAAACAATACAATTCTTTATATTTTTCCAGAAAACCTTCATCATGTTTTGATGTCTATGTGCCAATCTCCTTTACAAGTTATGGAAAAATATATTAAATTTCCTGCAGCACAGGTGGAAATTGAAACTATTGCTGATGGATTCCATCGAAGGTGCCAGATGCCTAGGGTTGTGGAGCCGTGGACGGTACCCACATAACAATACCAGCACCTAAATCAATACACAGGTCCTCATATATAAACAGGAAAATAATTTCTAGTACTGTTCTACAAGTAGTGTGTGACAGCAATCTGAATTTAGTGGTTGTGTATGCTGGATGACCTAGGTCAGTACATGAAGTCAGAAAGTATAGACAGAGTCCATTGTCTAAGAAGGTGGAACAATTTCCAGATAAGTATCTCCCTTTAGAGGACTCTGCCTATCCACTGTCCAATACTTTATAAGTTCCTTTAAGAGATAATAGTCACCTGAGCCATATCCAAAATCATTTTATCCATTGTCATTCTTCAACAAGAACGGATGTAGAAAAAGCAATTGGACTGCTCGAATGCAAGTTTACAAGGTTTACAAGGTTGAAGTTTTTGGATATGACTTTGAAGTCTGAAATTCCAAATGAAACGGTAACAAGTTGTATACTTCATAATTTTATCCTAAAATTTAAAAAAAACTGATTTTCTTGAAGAGTTTCCACCATATACACATATTGAACAAAATTTACCAGTAGTAGTAGCCGGTAGAGAAAGAGAAGTTGGTGAGCAGAAAAGGAGATTGATAGCAGAATCATTAATCTGAAAGTTAATGTTTTGTACAATACAGTAATATTGACCCAAGCTTTAACTTATATTATAAGGAGTGTATACCTTAATCATAATGATAACCTGATTCATTATATAAATGCAATTTGATATTTTTAACTGTTTTCCACGTTGGCGAACTGTTCACCAATCAATAGCTTTTAACCAGGCTTAAAAAAGTCAACAACTAAAATTTATGTACTTTAATGATTATTAAATTCAGAAAGTTTAATTAATAATTCTTACTGCAGTAAGCATATTGGCAACATATTGCTCTATTTTCTTCTGCAAATACTTTTTTAAAAAGTAATTGATCATGTATGATATTAAAACAGTCAAACAGTGGTCCTTCAGTGTCTAGTATAGTATTTTGAACTGTTGGCTACGACCTTAGGAAACTGTTTAAAACACTATCATGTACACTTCGGGCCAACAGTTTGACTATTCCTACATCATGTATGGAATAACTGTATACTAATAGACATAAAATGTTGGTATATCATAGTTTATCTTAAATAATATAAGTTAAAGCTCAGATCAGTATTGGTGTACTGTTTAATTACCTACTCCAGATGACAGTTATTAACAAAGGGTTCATACAGATTTTGAACACCAGGTTTTCATGAATTTTCACGATTTCTGTCAGTTATCCATGATTCAACAGAAACACATACAGAATCCAAAACGAAAACAATCATATTTTTGATTACTCAGATTTCTTCATTATACTGCACCTGACGACGATAATTATTGTTTGTTAAAGAATCATTTACTTACCCAAGCACGATTTGGACCTAACATTAAAAGTTGCAATTTATGTTTGTATTTATGTTTTTTTTTTAAATTTTTTGTTGAAATCTAATAGGCATAGAATGTTGTTTTTTTTCCATGTACATAAAACTTTTTGCAAGGTGTTTTTGAATTTTCAATGACTTTTCAGTGATATTCACCCACCCAATAATGAAAATTCCATGAGTTTTGCAGAAAAATATTATTTTCCACGATTTGTCCAGTTCGTACGAACTCTGTATATAATAACATTGAGATTGCTATGCTATCTGATAAAAACGAGAGAGTAATTGTATACCAATAATATGCACATTAGAACAATTTCAAATGTATTCATAAAAGATCTAGGTTGACAAAGTAAAACAATATGATTATGTAAAACAATTAATTATGTAATGAACCATTATAATTATTTCCAGATTTTTTAGCAGTCATAATACATAGTTTTAAGTTAATGATTGTATATAGACAAAATAAGACAGTGAAAAAACATGAATACATAGAAGCTACCAACAGGTTAATATAATATCATTAGCTCACGAGTGAAATACACATTCTATATACAGAAGGTGAAGATATCACCTCTTTACTAAGACGCACAACGCGTCCCAGTATTCGGCGTTTGGTACGCAAAAGAATATATTGTGGCGCATGAAGACAAAATCGTTGGATTTGTTCGTTTATTGACAAATTTAGATTTAAACTGTGAAATAAATGATCATTTATAACTACAAGAATATAAATCCATAGATACTAAGTATTTAAAACCTCTAAAGGTACAGATGCATAGTTAAACCGTGTACTCGACTTTCGATTTCGAATGTCTGTGTAAAGAATGACAGATGTAAACACGTTATAATGGTGGTTTAACTACCGGTTAAAACGTTTAATAAAATGAGGATAGTTGGTTGGATTGTTAATTTTTATTGATTTGACACAAAATACAAACTCTATTTGTTCAGTATACTTGAAGGGGGAAATTATTATAATGTAAACATTGCCACCTTTCAGGTAAATAAACAGTTTTACCCATGATGCTCGGCGTCCCCGTACAGAGGTCAGTTAGACAGTTTGTGTACAAAACGGTGAAAAACATAGATCTTACACCGAAATAAACACATTTTCTGTTATTATATTCTTCAAACTAGCCACTGGAAAGCATATGATAAAACAGATAATGACTCGTGTTTACTTAATGACACAACAAGTTTTTCTGAAATACTATTTCTTTTTTTCTGCAGCCAAAGCTAACATGTTGGTAGCTTCTATGCGTTAGTACATTTTTTGGTGTTTTCTTTGGAGAACATTAATAACTTCATTTTCTTTCATGCTTTACGGTGAAACGTCACGTTATTCGATGAAAATAAACGATGAAAATATAATTTTTATATTTTCATCGCAGTGAAAATATAACCTTATATTTTCATCGTTCATGACGTCATATTAGATGATAAATGACGTCATCTTGGAATAGAAATGACGTCATGTTATAATTAGTGTAAAATACATCAAATAAAACGCAAAACTAAGCATGAAAGAAACAGAATATTCGTCAACTTTGGTGTAAGATGATTTTTATTTCAACTCATGAACTCAGAAAGTAACATTTTCACTCGTGGCTATGCCACTCGTGAAAATATGTTTTCTGAGCTCACTCGGTGAAATAAAAATCGATCTTACACCAAAGTTGACGAATATCCTCTATATATTTATTATTATTAAATATAATATCCTTTCTGGAGAAATCTAACTAATATTTTATGTTAAATAATGAAATACATAAATATAATGAATGCATGTATGATTAGTATTTTTTCCATTGATGATCAGGATTCACACTGCCAATGAGATGACAGCACTGCAATATTTAGAAATAAAACGAATTTGACAACAAAGACTTATTCTTTATAATAGTATGAGGTTGTTACATGTACCTATGTTGTTTATTTGCGCTTTAAAAGGATACCATATTGTTCACTAAAAGTGATAAAACGTTGTAAATTAAATGATATATAATTTCTCATACATAAATTCTAAAGATTGATTGGAATACTAAAGGACCAGTATAATTACTTGCAGCTTGACAATATGAAAATAAGAGTGAAAGTGTTGGTATAAATATACCCAATTATGTAAAATTATTTACTCAATGAACAACAGTAAAAAATACTGATTAAACAGATTAATACAGTTAACAGTTATTAGAAGCATTGTTCCAGTGGTAGGACACGCGCTTAGGGATCAAGAGGTCCTGGGTTCGATCCCCACTAAGGGTTCCTTGAGCAAACAAATTACCTACAATTGTTCAACTCCTCCCAGGTGTAAATGGGTACTGTGAGGGATCGACTGTCTGAGGGTGTATTCAATGATCAGTAGTTATTGTACAATATTGTAAAGTCGGCTGAACATGTATATGGAAGCAGACTTTTAATCAATTTTTAACTTTTAACTTTTAAGACATAGTGAATGATCTGTGATTCATAGAATCCTAACATTGCATCGTTTGATGTTTAATAACAGCCAGGAAAAAAAGTGAATGAATATCAATGATCAATTATTTCAACAAGACATACAACATGTACATTATTTAATGTCATGTATGGGGTATAGTGTTTGTCTTTATTCAATACTTGCATATAACTCCAGTTTACATTCATTTATACACTCAGATATTATTCCAACCTTTTGATGATGACAGTAATGCTGTAGGTTTGACGCATGGATCGCCAGCCATTATCTCCTTTATTATCTTAAAATATTCCCACTTCTTCCGACTTCTGCCACTTTTGGCATTAGAATCTTTATTAACCTTGTATCTAAATATCAATGAAAATGAGCAATACAAATTATTGACAATAAGAGTTATGCTATTTCCCATCTAAACTTCACTTTAGTAAAAATTATTGAATATTTCAGGTAGCCATTTCACAAAATATCTCATCTGCGATTAAAATATTGAATTTGTATAATTAGTTTCAGACAATATTTACATGGATGTGCAATAATTTTTGTCCTTCTCTTTGATATATTTTTATTCATTAATCTACATTAACAAATGTACCCTAAAGGTTCCCACAAAGATGAGAAATCAAAAATCACTTTTCCCTGACCAAAACCATTTTTCCCGGACCGGTAACATAGTGAAGTTTGCACAATATTTGAGCACTAAGGTACACGTTAGTTAATCATCAAGAGAATCTTTTCAGCTAAAACAACTAGCACTAGAACATCAATTAAAATTAGTTTTCATTTAAATGTGAATAATGAGTGCTTACGTAACATAACGGTATATAAAATGACAAGGGATGTCATGATAGAATATTTTGTATCCATATATCTAAAGGCATGTTTCGGTGATATATCGAGTCAGACGAGTATAATAGAAGCTGCTAGAACTCAAGTATTTATATATACACTATATAAGGCCCGCATTATGTTATGCATGATGATTAAAGGCGTGTCAGACATAAAACAAACTGTGTCTGTGACAGCCCGTTTCATCTATTCAGGTGAAAAAAGATAAATACAACACAATAATGTTAAATTAAATGCCGCCTTCATTTAGTTTACAGCTTTATGAAATGTTCGATAAAAGTAGATTGTATTTATATTACTAATTGCGAATCAATATCAGATCGCTTATCAAGAATCGGTGATATATCGATATCGCTATTCCCGACGACAGCCCTAAAAAGACACAGAAATATTAATGATAAATATGTAATTAAAAACATCATTTCCTGTACTTTAATGACCTGAATTATTTTGTCACATTGTATACCAGATACAGTGTGACCATTTCCCTTCAGCTGTTGACTGCCACACTTGGTAGCATTTGTACAAAGAATTACTTAATTTCTCTCTATGTTCCATATACAATGAAGTCAAGAATAAAACTTGTTCATGAATCCAAGATATATCTGAAATAAAATCATGTGAGAAACTGTACAGAAACTTTTTATTCGGTCATTTTTAGAAATTTGGATTAAAATTAGCAAGCAAGTCGGGTCAGAAAGTAATGAATTTTACTAGCCCAAAATATAAGCCCTCATCATACTGTAGTTTTGACTCCATGACTCTTTGTTTGGTTTCTGAAAAAAACAACAAATATGTCGGTAAGTGAAATACATAATGATACAGAAACCAAAGAACACTGCTATTTTCTATACATTAAGCATACTGGACAGTATGTTATTGCGCATTAATTATGCTTAAAAAAGGCAAATGACATAAGCAGCCTGTTCAATGCATAGAGATGCACATTGTCTTGTAAATACATGGAATAAATTTCTTTTTGAAAAATGAGGTGCACAAGCAATTTGGGCTGGGAAAATAGATTTTTACATGCCCATTGAAAAAATACTATTTTATTGCAGTCGGGTTAGTGCGAATTTTGATCACTGTTTTTTTAGGAATAGATTAGTACTAAAAAGAGAATTGTACTCGAAGGAAGCGCTGTGCTTTTAAAATCGGATGAGCAGTATATGTGTATGAAGTGCACATATTCTCTGAACAATTGTCTTCACTTTGAATTTCTTTATTAACATTACTGAATTGGTTTTCAGGTACTGAAATCATGTAATACATCGTAATTAAATCATTAACAAAGGGATTTCCAGTGTTTAAGAGAAATATTTTTTTGGAATTAGGTTGAAGTGGATTTTAAAAGAGCTGCCATGTACATGTTCAGATTTTTTTAGATAAACATTATAAATTTATTCTACATAGCAGCTAAAATGTATGGTGTCTATCTCATCACATATGAATTATAACTCATTAATAAGAAGGTAAGTTAGTAAGTGTTGAAAACTGATTTTCATTATTTCATGGTTTAATGTATATTACATAAATCGAGGACAACAAACTGTTGTAAATAAACAACCAAAAATTGAGTAAATGATTTTAGATAGTTCTCTTGGGCAGATTTTTCTGATGCTATATAACATCAGTTATTTTGCCATTTCAGTGTACTTTTCAGTGAAAATCGCATTATCGACCTTTTTCTTTTTTCATTCAATAAAATGAACCAATTAAGCATTAAGAAATTGTGGTACTTTACCAGCCACCTTCAAAATGGTCAAATCATACTAAAACTTACTATTATAACCAGAAGAAGAGTACATGGTCTGCACCATGTTGGCTGGCATTTCAACCGTGGTTTCTACACCATCAATGCTTAAATTCACAAAATACTTACCGAAATCAGAAGAGTTTAGTTATTGTTATATATACAAAGACAAGGTTATACTAAATAATCTATTACTTAGATGTATAAATTTATATCATAGTTATTTATCACAATTCACCTGGCTGGAGACCCAATGTAATACATGTATTGAAGTCTAGCATACACTCCTAAATGTAACGGCCTTTGTTTGTTTGTTTGTTCGGGTTTTACGGCGCACCGACACAGAAAGGTCATATCGCGTCGAATGTAACGGTCTACCAGGCAGGTAAAGACATACGTTCCGTCTGTGTAACATAATTACTTAAAAATCCTAATACAATTAACTAAGTTTATTAATTCAACATATGTTACAAGCACCCAACACCCAGCCAAGTAGCATTCTCATGCAATGTTATTCACTAATGTGAGTACATGTAAAACTGTCCTGTCTAACTGGTGAAACTAAACTCTTCAACTACCAAAATAGATAATTGTTACCATGTAATATTAACCTATCTCAGCTTGATCAACGATCCTATACTTGGCTTGACTATAGGTAAAGGAGTATTGTATATATCTAGTTCGTTAAATATAATGATATATCACAGTCTGCCTTATTCGACACGACGATGCATTTTCTTTATCATTTTGACATTTCTCATAATTTCTTATAACTTCGGTCCATCAAAAAAATCTCGAAGTTGGGTTCATGATTTGAACTAAGTCTGCCTGAATAAAATATTGCTGGTCTGAATGATGCCAATGAAATTACAAAGTTGTCTTTTTTGGTTCCATACAACAAATAAAGCTTCCTCATAGGAATCAATATCGGATAGGTGTGTGCTAAATTGGTTTGATTTCGATCGTAAAATAAGTAAATGCAAGAGTAACCAATGTTGTTTCTACTGCAAAATTAAGTTGCAGTGGTGGATTCCGGATTTTTTCTAGAGGGATCCGAACTTATTCTAGGGGGGTGGGGTTTAAATTTTCGAACAACAACCACATTATACACACTTTGCAGAATGAAGCAACATATTAATAATAAAAACTACATTACCATTAAATCTATGATAAAAATTGATTCATGCTAAGTCTACATAAAAATGACTTGAATTCAAGAAAAACACTAATGCCGGACAGGTACATTTTGTCAATTCTAGGATGGCATTTGTATTATTTATATCTATATTCTATTTACAAAAGATTTATGATAAAGCATCAATTTTCCTTAAATATATAAACATTACAGAACAAATAGTACGTTTTTTGCTATATAGTCTGCTAGCGAACGAAAATAATACTCAAAATGGGTCAAAACATATTACATTAACTTTTTCTATAGTTTCAAACCTTTATCAAAAACAATACCATATTATGCAATAATATTTCAATTATTGAGACAATTATAACGCTCGGTTCAATCACAATAATAATAATAATAAAACATTTATCTTGTAAAAAGATTACTTACTTGGACGCCATCTTGGTTTGCAAGACGAGTTACCTCACAGTTGCGTTCGCTGTTAATTGTAGCGCTCGCGGCGAACAAAGCGTTGTGTAACATTAACTCGCTAATAGCGAACATAAGAAAACGTTCTCGTTAAGGAACGCACGATGCAAATAGGAGTACTGGATTAAACAATAGTAACTAATTTATTTATTGTGAGTTGAAAACAAGACTGCTGAATATTGACCGATATAGTTAACTATGAGACTATTTCTTCACGCGTAGGTTTTAACCTAACTTTATATAGCTGCGCCAAATCTGATTGCACATGAGCGAATGTAATCGTCCGCGACATTTTAGTGATACGTTTTAAGGAGTTGTGGATATATATACCTGGGTTACACTCAATGCTGCTGAAATCTATTATTTGTTCAATAAATATTTAACATAAGTCAAGTTTATTAGGAAGTAGTGAGCACGCCACTTTATACCATAATAACGGCGAAATAGTAAAAACAATGGAAGAAAAGTCAATCTAAATTGTGTGACTTTTATGATATTTTTACTAATAATTATCACAAAATGTCACTTGGTGATGTCATAGTATTTTGTATAAGTATGAAAGACATGTGTTAATCAATAATATATCAATAGACCTGTCATATGAGGATTCATTATGATGTTTTATTTATTTAATAAAACAACAATAATGACAAATACATTACTCATATAGGTTTATGAACTCCAATGCTTTTGTGTTTATGAATAATCTTCAAAAGATATTCTCTAAAGAGAAAATAACAATAGAATTTGGAACTACGTGTATAAAAAATTTATTCTTATATTTTTCTAACAGAACCCACAAAAATGTAAACAATTGGCGTTTCTTGCTTTTTCCTCGGAAGTACATACCAATGATGCTGCAAGTTGGCACGTGGCTGCAGGTGTAATGTCTTGACAAGGAGCTGAATTACAAACAGGAAACAATATTTAAATTTTATTTCAATGGTATTTGTTCTTATATATAGGGAAAACTTAAATTGAAATTCACAATACATTCTTGTAGGCGTGGTCTCATAAGACGCATGTAGGCATGGTCTCTAAACGCCCGTGTAGGCGTGGAATTCACTGAATGCTTGTAAGAGTTGTTTTGTTACTTGCTTGTAGGCGTGGTCTCATAATATGCTTGTAGGCGTGGTCTTTTGGACCGCTTGCAGACTTGTTTTTTAACATGCTTGTAGGAATGATCTTATTATTATCACATTTTTGCGGGCATAGCGTCATACCATAAGCGTGTTCTCTCAACATGCATGTTGGTTTGGATTTTAACATGCTCGTAGGCGTGGTCTCAAGACTAGGGCTCTACACCGGTATACGATATATATCGAATACCGGTTTTGAAGGTTCGATAGATATATCGGATCGAACGTTTCCGTATCGAACAAAATATCGATCAATGACGGTCATATGAATAAAATCCATGGACTGCAAATCAGTTGATATTTTGTATCGCCAAATTAACATTCTACTCATAGACGTCATTGATTATACTGCTTCCGGTTCTGTATGGACGAACAATCTCATAATATGACATTCCTTTCCGCAAACGACTTACAACGGTTACGTCATGTTATGTGCTTTTCAATCAAAGGGAAGTAATTGTTGCTGTTAGAATGTCCTTTATATGTACTTTCGTTTTCAATTACTCTGTACAAATACAATCAGTATTTTTGTGATAGACTAAAGAAAATTTGGATTGGTGAACCATAACATAAGAGAGCCAAAACACGGATGGAGGCTTTTTTAAGAGAAGATGGTGACCATTCAGTTTATTTCGTCAAAAGCAGAAGCTTTCAATAAATGGCCAATAAAGAATTTAAAGTTTACAGAGACATGCCAAAACATCTTAATCATTTGTTTTTAAAAAGAACACTGACTTAGACTTCCACATGAGTGAACGTCATTTAGCTGCTTAAAATTGGTTGCTCATGTCACTTTTGTAGCGTCTGAACGGGTACTTTCAACCTCAGGAGACATCCTGTCTGCAGAAAGATCATGTTCAGACCCAGACTCACTTGGTGAAATGATATTTCTTAAAAACGAGCAAGCGTCTTATATTTTAACATTAAAGTATCAAGTGTTAATAAGACAGTGCATTCAATAGTATGGTGCTACTACAATTGAAATATATGAATAAAACACCACAGTTTTGTAGTTTTATAAAAAATTATATGTTATTAAAATATCATATGATATATCGAATATCGACCATTTTGTATCGATACGAATATCGTATCGATCATTCTGACAGATATAGAGCCCTACTCAAGACACGCTTGCAGGCTTGGTATCATAACATGTTTGCAGGCTTGGTATTATAACATGTTTGTAGGCGTGGTATTTTAACATGTTCGTATGATTCGTGTGTAAATCATCTTCATTCTTGAATGGAATTTGTAACGGCGTGGCACAAAGTTTATATTAAACTATACCTGGACTTCCGGTTGTGGCTGTAGTATTATGAGCGTCACAGTGAACGTTACAAAGATCGTCATGGCAACAGTTCCAACAAAATTCTGCACCAGTTAATTGACCAATTCTCTGACAAGACTGTGAAACAGATGAGATATTTTGTTTTTCATTGTTTTTGTGTCAAAGTAAACGCAGATAACATAATTTCATGAGTGATATAGCCCTGATAAAAATGTTATTTTCTGGGTACACGAATTGAAACAATTACGAACATATCTCAACGTTAATTTCTTTCTTGTAACCTTCCCGTTTATACGTACACGGATTCTGCTTTGTCACATTGTTGTCACAATTATATATTCACAATGATGACGTCACAGTTTTATATAAACAATGATGACGTCACAGTTAAATATTCATACTGATGACATCACTGTTATATATTCACAATGATGACGTCAAAGTTATAAATTCTTAATGATGACGTCATAGATATATATTTACAGTGATTACTTCATTTTTTATATTCACACTGGTGACGTCACATATAATTATGTATTTACAGTGATGACAATTATAACATTTAATATTTTACTATATTCTAAAAGATAGATTATTACGTAACTTTCAAGTCTATTCAACAAATATTTATTATACTAACCGATGATATCGATATTTGATAAACGTTGTAGCATTACGAAAAACAATGTTTGGAAGACATGAACCGGTAAAAATTTTCCCACAAAAAACCTACCTAGTTGTTTCCTTGACAATATATAGCATACTCTGTTCTATGGGATAAGAAATAGACTCGACAATGATTAGTTGAAGTTTTTAAAACTTGTTTTTATAATCAAGCCTAAATTGTTTATTCCAAAATTAACAAGACTTTTTTTAACTTTGCATTAAGCCATTACCTCCTAAACCTGGGTTTGCAACGAATTGATAGCGCCCCATAATGTCCCGGAGAGATAAGTGTTTAAATCCCGCCCGAATAGGCTATATACGTAAATTTGACCATCTTCGGCGATCTTCCCCCTACAACTAAATGGTACTTTACCAAGGCGGAGAAGCATCCAGCTTGACGTAGAAGATGCCCAGCAGGTGACCTCTTAACTCCTTCAAAACACACCTGTATAATAAAGACCAAATTAACCGTGTGTGGAAAATCAGCTAAAATGTTCTCATTTTATGTTCTAAATTATCTTGTTATTTCCAAAAATGAGAATAGGTCAATCGTTCCGTTTATAATTCAAAATGACTCTTGGTCATTCGGCCAGTTTATAAATCAAATTGAGTATTGGTCACTCGTTCATATTATTGTTAAAAATATGTATTGGTTACTCGTTAAGTTTATTGTTCAAACTGACTCTTGGTCATTCGTTAAATTTATTGGTCGAAATGACTATGTCAATTTCACATAAAATTATACTTGTATTTAATGTATGTTTGTAATCTTACATAGAGATATTCTTGTGTTCAATGAATGTTTGTAATCAGACATATATATATACTTGTGTTTTAAGGCAGACATAAATATATATATGTACTTGTGTTCAATTGAAGTTTATCATTTAAAATGGTACGATGAAAATCACTGTGAGACAGTTTGTATTACCCTAAAAATACTTATCTTGAATTTCAAACAAATTAAATGATATACAAAAATGTGTATTAAGATTAATTCTGGCAAATTGATATCGAAAAGAAACGATAAAATCCGATTAATCAAACAGATTTGACCTACATATTTGAAGAGTATACAAAGGGAAATATCTGACTAAAGTCACTTATTTTATATAAAACCCTTGGGATTGTAGAATGTTAGTTTATTACAATCTGAAGGCCAGTTAGTTAAAAAAAATCACTGAATAAATAACTGTCACTAACTGATAATTAAAATTTTAAACAGTTACCTCGTCTTTTCCACATTGTTGTATTTTTGTACAACTTTCACCCGGTGTCTGTTGGTCACATTTAAAACAAATTGGTCCTCGAACTTGTGCTAATCCTAAAATACCGAATTGAGCAAAAATCGTACAGAATAAAAAATACTGAATTTACATAAAAGAATCAAAATGTATTGTCAGGGAAAGGATCACTAGAATTTAGTGATAGAATCATGCATGAATGTTAAAAAAGTTTCCGGAGATTAAGTAACTAAAGTTTGTTTACAGTCCGTTTATCACGTGAGTAAAGTTTGTTTACATTTTGGAGATCACGTGACTAAGGTATGTTAACAATCTGGAGATCGTGTGACTCAAGTTTGTTTACATACAGTTTATCACGTGAATAAAATTTGTTTACATTCCGGAGATCACGTGACTAAAGTCTGTTTACATTCTTGAGATTACGTGACTAAAGTCAAACTCCCCGCAGTGGTTATCTCCCTTTATCAAATCAATAACCACTGCTACCACAAGTAAATTCGTCCCTCAGAGGGCCGAAAAACTTTTTTTATCTTTTCTTTTACATTTTAATATCTTTAATAAATATAGTCTTCTTTGAGTAAAATATGATGTTCAAAGTACATAAAGGGAAAAAATAAATAGTATGAATAAATAAGTTAAAAAACAAGATTACTTTTACCCTGACAACGGTTACCTAAAGTGCGTAAAATTGCATGAATAACAAAATGTTACGCAAAATAAATATTGAATGGATAACTGTACTTATTCTAGTCATTTAATATATAAATGTTATATTTTTCAGTATCATACACATATAATTTTATCCTACTTACTTAAGATTTCTAACCAAAAGCATCATATAAGTAGCGTGAGTTGGACCAAGGACCCTATTGGGTGGACAACGCAGCTCATTCCCGATCTTGCTCACTTTCAGGTGTAATTCATCCATGAATTCAACAATTTTGGTTCATAATGATATATTGATTGATATATTTCTATTTAACTTGTCTTATTTCTTTGGCAGAACGTGCAAATCAACCACATTTTTTATTATTCAATGTTATTTTTCGCTACATTACGCCTAACGCTTTTTAGGCTAACCGTTATTGCTCGTTTAAATTTAAACATTAGTCACATGGTACTACATGCGTCACGTGATTCATGTGAAGGCAGTGGTTAAAGTAGCATCGCGTGACGTAACCGCTGTGAGGAGTTTGGACTAAAGTCTGTTTACATTCTGGAGATAACGTGACTTGTTTTTTTAAAACTCTGGAGATCACGTGACTAAAGTTTGTTTATATTCCGGAGGTCACGTGACTGTATATAATGTCAAAGGAGAACTCATCACTAACCTTGGTCTTGACAAAGGTCACCCTGACACAATGTAGAGTTACAACAATCTTCACAGACGATGATATCTCTAGGGTCGTCAGTGGAAATACCACTTGTACATTGCTATAAAATTAGAATGTCTACAGTATATGACGTCATATCAACGCTAAAAAGAGCTATGTTTTAATTGTGACGTCAGTATATTACGTCATTTATATGATCTCAGCCTTTAAAGTTAAACAGTGAATCATTGTATCAGAGATATAAGATTCATCAAAATGCGTCCATAGGGCAATGTTATTTGGTGACCTTAAGTTATGAACTCTTGTTGAATCGCTTTAGGTCCAAGTCTTTTTGAAAATTTATGTGGAGTATTGGTCATAATTTCAGTATGATAGACCGTGTTTGTATCTCATAATGTCAGTAGTGACGTCATCATGTTCTCTCTTCAAAGAAAAGTAACAATTTGGTGGTAATATTCTGTGAAATATGTCCTTTTGTAACTTCTTATTTAAGGTGTACCTGAGTATTTCTGCAGCCCATATTTCTAAAAATATGACCATTTGCTGATACTATATGACTCGAGTAACAGACCTGTAAGAAATGCATTTAAACACTGTTTATTAGAAATTAAGCTTTACTTTTCATGTATGAATGATTTTTAATTCATTGTATGGGCTTAGGAAATATTTATTTTATTTAGATCAAGTGTAAAACCACGAGTGAACAATATAATTTTTGTGGCTAATGAGTTATATTTAAAGATCTTACTCCAAACTGGACGGAAATTCTGCTTCTTTTTATCATTTACTGAAATGTTTTCTTTTTTAATCAAATTAACTATGGATTTTTTAAAAATAATTTACCTTAATAGTGTAACTATATAGCATAATGGTGATTTTACTTTTTACCCGAATGAATGTTTAAAGATTCAAACCTCATGTTGTCCACATTCCTTGACCATGTTACAATCGGAAGCACTAGGAACATCAGAGCATTCCAAACAATATATTGAACTGGTTTCTACAATCATAAATAGAAGATTAGTGACGTTATAAAAGGTATGTGATGTTACATAAGGTCTGTGACAACATATAACGTATGTGACGTCATACAAGGACTGTTATGTCATATATAGTATGTGACGTTATGTAAGGCATGGTATCATACAAAGTATGACGTCAAATAAGCAATAGGGACTGCAGAACACTCCAAACAAAACATTGAACTGGTTTATACAATCATAAATCGTAGGTGACGTCTTATTATGTATGGGACGTCATATAAGGTATGTAACTTCATTTAAAATATGGTACCTTGATTATAAGTTATGACGTCATATAAGCACAAGGGACATAAGAACATTTCAAACAAGCCGCCTGGCTAGCTCAGTTGGTAACACGCAAGTCTACTGATCGAGGGGTTGTGGGTTCGATTCCTGGGCGTTGACTTTGGTCATGAAATTATTTCTACAGCCATTTTCCCTCCTACAAGTGAATTTAATTATGTAGGGCAGTTGTCAGTCACTGACGAAAGTATGTGCTTATAAGTCGTATAACAGCTAAGTCTAGAGATTAAGCCTTTCCGGGATGAGTGAGTAAGTTGTCTGACCGCCGTTATATGACCTTATAAGTATGTGTTGCTACGGCGTTAAACCCAACAAAAACAAACAAACATTCTAAACAATTTTTTGAACTGCTTTCTTCAAAAACAAACATAGACGGTTTGTGACGCCATATAAGGTATTTGACGTCGTATAAAGTATGTGACGTTTTATAAGGTATCTGACGCCAAACAAGATATGGTTTCATGCGTGACGTCGGCTGCGAAGACTAGGCCAATTGCGCAAATGACGTTACTTTAAAAATGATTTTGTTTTCAAAAACAACGTGAAATTTAGATTTCTATTACTAATCTCGAAAAATTGACCTATTTTCCTTATATGAATTGTGCATTCTTCTCACTGAGACTCGGCAAAAACTTCGAACATTCCCAAATGATGAAATGGAAAGGGGAATAACTGTCACGACAGTATTTATAATTCAGTGTCCTTTAACCACAAAGACGAAGTTGCGCAAAAATGGACGAAATCTTGATTCTTGCTAAGCAAGGTGAGTTGTATTTTCTGTACATTTGGCCCAATTATCCGACTTGTAGGCTATACGATTTTAATAATGCCTTTGTTTAAAAACGTTTTCACGTTTTGACGACGATTTAATTTTAGAAAACGGTACAAAAACGAAAACAAACAGCATTTGTTGAAAAGTTTTACATGGCGAAATCGAAAGTAACATTTTTCGTCTGCAATTTGTTTACCGTCAAAAACTATTTATCCGGAATGTATTAGCTCATCACTGACTTATTTTGTCAATAAGATTTATGAGAACAGAAATATCAACTTTGTTTGTAAAATTATGTCGTGAATAGAATAAAAATCGTGTTTTATTCATGGTTTCTATGCCGATGTAAAAAAGCCACTGGACATCACGTCTGTCAGTTTGGGATCAATCGTTTTAGGCTGATCAAGATGCAATCTTATTTCCATGAAAATCAAGATTATTACAGTGTTTAAGAGTCCAAATTTTCAAGATTTGATGAGTTTGTTATATGATATATCTTTAAAGTAAATGACGTCATCGTCTTTCGTTATTAAGCTCCGCCCAAATCGCTCCTCCCACAACACTCTCCTAACTTTTTTCCCTTGTGGATTATAAACTTAGATTTTCTGAATAGGTGGTATGTTTCCCTAAAGGCAATGTTAATGTATTTTGTTGTTTCTTTTTTCTTTTGCTCAGGAGAAGCACTGCAAATTGACACTTTATAAAGCCGTTACAGCTATTGGGACCCTATTTCAGCAGTGTTATGACCATAGGTCTACCAGTCATGATTCAGTAGTATTACGGTAGGAATAAATGTCATGTATATTTTCTGGCAAATGAGAAAAGGTCAATTATCAAATATAATTAACCAATTGTTTTACAAATGGTACCTTATTTTGATATGTGTAGTTTAAAAAGTCATGAGTGCTTAAATGTTTCCTCTTCACTGAGGAAAGTAAGAAGTAAGAAGACAATAAATATAGTGCAGTTATTATCAAAATTATAAGTTGATAGATGAAGGTACTCAGTATATGCAATGGCTTATACTTTTTGTATCTAATTAGTTCAGTTGCTATGCTCAATGTCTTTCAAAACTTCCTCTTAAAAATAGAATGATTAGTGTTGTTAGGAAATTCATATTTTACATAGGCCTATATATTTTGGTTCTTATCTTATCATTCATGTTTATAAAAATGTGTGAAATATTATTCACTGGTCATAAAAAATATTCGAACATTGCATATTTATATGACCACTATATTCAAAAGTTCTAAAATACATGAACAGAAGAGCCAATATACATGGATACATTTGTATTCCTTATGACTGATTAAGTCGATTGATGTGCTTTATCCTTTTTGAGTCAAACACTTTCAAGTATAATTTTATTTTTAATATATAGAGGTGATATACCCAGATGAGTACAGTCTTAAACCATGCTGCGATGTGATTACAAGCTCTGGAATAGCTAACTTCAGCAAGAAAACTTGTGTTAAATGTATGAAGAAATTTACTCAATTTCACATTCACCACTATGAGAGATGATACAAAAATCATTTACAAACCTGTATTGCAATGCATAATATTTGACCTTTATGAAAATGAGATAATGTTTATTGAATATTAATTAATATCTAAATGAATGAAATATGAAACATATTAAATTTTGAAAATATACATTTTGCTCTAGATATTTTAACGCGCAGGCAATGTGTAAAAACATAATTTCATGCTCGGTCAACAATCAAACTTGTAGACATAGGTAGTACATTGCTATTTGATATAGCATGTTCCTATCAATTAAAATTTTTAGGTATACACCTCTACGTGTTGTAGTGGAAAAACAACATTTCAAATTATCAAGTGAGTTATCCTTGTTGCAATGCTTTCTCAAGAAATGTACAGGTACTGCTACAGTTGCTCTTATTTAACTTCAAAAAATATCTACCATTGTGTTCATTTCAATCTCCTTAAGTTTGAAACTTAACCACTTATAGCATGTTAAAATGATAATGTCCATTCTAACTGCTTTTAAGTTGAAACATTTCAAATTTTAACTTGATTTAATGTAATTTGTTGTATTTTATTGTTCAAAATGTCACAAAAGTTCACATTTCTTGATGAAAAATAGTTTGGCCTAGCTTAATATGTCTGGTATGGTTGCTATGGTAACGTTTATGTTCTACAAAAAATTAATGAATGGATAGATATGGGAGCAAGTTTTAATTTGATAATTGAAAAAAAATTACATAGCAGTTATTTGACGTGAAATGAAGTGTTCTAAGATTTACTTAAACTATGAGCATGACAAAACAGCAACAACCTGTCCTCTCTGTTCTGACTTGTCTTCCATACATACATATAGTACAGCACCTGGGGTATACATTTTTGTCCAGAGATGTTCTGTGCATTTTTGTCCAGAACTGTTCTTTACCTTTAAAGACACATCAGTGGAAAGGTCCTTGTCTGTACATTAATAAGCAAGCGTTAATAAATTAACTACAGAAGAGAAATTTGAGTAATAATGGTGTGATAAATACAAGCCAAAGTGTATAAGATGGTATCTATCTTCGACGCCATCTTGGTTTCCATGGTAACAGCCATGATTTCAGATGTCCACCCTCGCTAACATTTAACGTTAGACATCATTCTATCCAAAAATGTAAAGAACGGCTCTGGACAAAAAATAAATAATAACCTCAGACACACGACTAATAGTGTTTTCTTTTGAACACTGACAATTTATGTCCTATCATTATCATTTTGATAGAATGATTGTGTGCAATACTTTCCAATACACTCTTCACTGTTTTTATCAGCAGTGACATTGAATTTCACAAAAAATAATTCAAATTTCTCATAAATAATGCCTATTGACCACTAGTAAATGGTTGCCATGGAAACATTGTGAACTTCTTGTACTTGAATTATATGCGTTTATTTGTCATTATGTCTTAAGATATTATGTAAATGTTAATTAAAAGTAAATTCATGTACTGTAAGCTTAATGTAGGAGTCTACTTTACTATGGTAATTTCTAACCCTCAGTAAATTGAGAATACCAACCGGAGCGATTATATTTTCCATGAAAATTAAAATAAAACAATTACATTTTTCCTCCATAAATAAGACATTTAGATAAATTGTCCGGTCTTGTGGAAGGATAGGTGAGTTCTTGTATATAGACAAGGGTCTTGGGAAGCTAGGCTTGATGCGTTGGATGATCTAAAACTGTGTTAACACGGAGTTAAACAAAGTATAGAAATACTAATAAGGGATATCTGTAATTAAAAACATAAATACTTACCTCTAACTAAACACACTGACAGAATAACCAAAGTTAATATTATTGTACCACTTCTCACTGTAAAAATAAAACATTCTATAATTTTGTAGAATACAGTTTATGCATTTGATAACCTATTAATACAATGTATAATCAATCTACAGGTATATGGCTGTTCTGAGTTCGGCACGCACCAATTAAAAATGTTCTTGCATTTTCATGAAAAGTAAGTAGACCTATGTAAAGGATGAATTTCTTTTTTGGAATTGATGAGAAAAATAATCGCATACAAAAGTTAAGTTATTTCCATCTGATAGTTAGTGAGATATATTTATTGAATCCGGTGTCTTGTCCCCACACTAACAAAGTCATTTGTATCACCTCGAACATTCTTTGAAATAACAGGCTTGGAAAGATGGATGGGGGGTCTACCAAAAATACTGGATTTCACTACATCAGGATGCGGAGAATTGGCAAAGCATGTTACTATTAGTTCAAATGATAATCAAGTGTCTTACGACATATTTTAGTCTCTTGTTAAAGCTCTTAATCCTACTGTATCGTAAAATAATCGTAAGTTATCTTGATCAAATGCCGCCAGCTGACCTGTCTTCTCAGACTACAAGCGACAAATTATCATTGATTTAATGGAAGTTGACACAAGGGGCGGATCCAGGAAAATTTTCCAGAGCAGGGAAGGGGTCCGAACTTTTTCAAGGGAGGGTTCCGCCCTTTCGAACTCCAAACACAATATACACTGTTGGCAGAATAAAGCATGACACTGGTAACAAAAACTGCATAACCGTGAAGCCATTTTAAGCATAACGGCGAACGACGCGATCCGGGAAAATTTGCTCTATACTTCTTAAAGATGCCTTACAGTAAATAAACACATAGAAACATTTTGGAAAATTCATGACACCCACCCGACTATGTATACGAAGGATAAGTTTGTAAAGTAAGTTTTAAAAAAACGCCTGAAGTTCGTCACGGCTGTTCTTGGAAGACAGAATATACATGTACTGATAACGTAATTTAAATAAGGTACAAACGCGTTTTTAAATATTTTTCTAACCAATCGATCAATTATAGATTTTAATCGATAATTGATATTTATGCAATATAAATGTGTCTATATATTAAATGAATAGTTTAGACTCTTACTTGTTAATGTAATATAGTCCCCAACTTAAAATCTAAAGTTTGTTAATCAAAGTTATAATTTTCTGTTACGAAATTCAACGGAGATAACATAACTAGATTCGGGATTTTCCGTAAGAGTATGTACATTTCCCATATCTTATAAATTTCATTATGACGGAAATACACGAAATTATACGGAAATGAACGAACAATCCTGGACATTCACGAACATATCCGAGGTTCAAAATTTTAGATAAATGCTTATCTTTCGTGTATAAAGTTGAAAAATCGTTAGATAATTGTTGATAAAGCCATTAAGAGTTATAAGTTTATAATGTCCTTTAAAAATCCTTGGACCAAATCATGAATTTAGAATGAATTGTTTACAGATTTGCCATTGAAAATAAAACAAAAAGTAATCTTAGTAATTCTAAGCTCAACAAATATATATTATTCAAACTGTGAAACACGAATAAATATTTGATTGAAGTAAAATTACTTGTTATATGCTGGGTCAGTTTTTCTAAAATGTAATTGGATCAAGAACTTTTGAAGGGAACTGTTTGTTGAGTTTAGGGGCCGGTGTACGGACTCGGTACGTATTTAAATAAGATCATTCGGTGCTCTGTATTATAACAAGATGACCTTACTTCCAAATATCTTTATATAACAGTCTACGTACGCTACCGCTATTTAATTTTACATACAATTTTGCTATAAACTTGTATAAACGCGGTTATGCGATCCCAGCTAGTCGATTAACAAACTCATGATTTCTCTCGATATGTAGTGTTAAATATATTTACATTATTTTCATATTATCTGTCACAACAGCATCTTATAAAGTGTTAAAATTATCAAGTGATAAATTTTTATTTTTACAACTATTATCCATTCTATTCAATGAAACCTAGCAAGCTTACTTAAATTTACCCTAAGGATGATAACTCCTGAAAGTACGGTTTACAATCAGATTATCTGCATTGTCGCCCCTGATTCACAGCATGGTCAGATAAGTTCCACAAACTTACTTTTCTAATGTAATTTACCGCGCTCAACATTTACGTTTCGACACTTGTTTTGTTTTTATTCCATGAAAGGAAAATTCACATTGTAACGTCGAATGAAATAAAAAACGACTTCAGAAATCACAATTACAAGATCTATTGTCATGTGATCTAAAACAACAACTTATACGCTACACAAAAATGTTTTTCACTGATTTTTCTTTCCGAACAAGTTATTAAATGTCTTGAAATATTAGTGTAACAATGGGGGGGGTAATTTTGTACATATCACACGTCTAAATCTTAAATAAATACAAGGGAGATAATTTCATAAATATTCAATTATAAGTTTTGTAATAGTTACTTCCCTTCATAAGTATGTCCTTTATGTTTTGAAAAAAAAGTTACTAGAATTTTATTATGTCGAGAAAATATAATGTGTTTTAGTGATTTTAAACATATTGTTGGACGAAGAAATGCACTTTTATGCATGATTTGAATCATTCATAGCTTTAGTCTGCTGCCAGAATTTGATGAAATTTAAGAGAATGTTTATATTCTACAGATCAGATATTTCAGATATTTAAATTATCACAGATGTTGTTTGTTTGATTATTGTCTAGCATGATACCAATGAAATATAAAGACAGTATGGCGGTTTCCGTATTACACCAGCGTTGCTTTTCTTAGACAAACTCGATTGAATTCAGATTGGTATAATTCTAAACTAAATGTGGCCTAGCATGGTACTCCCGGGCGGGTGGTATGCAAGACACTCAACCGCGTCGCTAAAAGGATCAAACCACCAGCAAGACTGTAGAAAGTGACTATATAGTCACCTACAATTACTCCACTTTTCTTTTTAGTTTTCCAGAGAGATGGTCAGGATCTCAGTAAATTAATTGTCCATGCGGAGACTTTTGCGTGAGTTCGTCAAACACCTCTTTTTGTAAATTGAAAGAATTAAAAAGATACACATTGACTTAGAAACAAACCTGTTTCTCTCGGATGGTTGGCGAGACACTCAACCGCATCACTCAAATGTTAACCCAACAGCAAGGCTGATGGAAGTGACAATGTAGTCATCTTTGTTTTTGTATTTTACATATAGTATCACCAGACAGTATCATAGCTGAGTTTTACTATGTATATCAGTAGTTTTTTCGTTCTTGTTTTCCACTAAACAATATTACGATAAAGATCATCGTAAGTCTATCCTGATCTAGCGTTAGGTTTTTTTTATAGTTATATAGACGTTGTCTGCTTTAGACTTACGTTGAATTTCATCCTAAAATTGATTTTTGAAATACTCAATGTTTGTATAACCTGTGCTAACGACCACCTGATCAGTGCACCCACCGGTCGACAACAACCACTGTAGATAAACAAAAACGTTTCTTGACTTAGGTCTCTGTCTGTTTCAACATTTTTGAGTAGTTAGATCTCTGACCTTACCCGGATCGAGAGCGCAGTTGTAGTCGGGATTTGAAATCTCGTGTCCCGAAGGGGGTATGAATTCAAATCTCACCCGGGGAGGTAATACCTTTCCATAATAAATTTGAAAATAATGTCGATTTTCCTCAACTGATTAGATTATATAGAGATGTTCCGGCCTTGCGGAAGGGTTGGCGAGTACTTGTTCTAGACAAGGGTCCAGAAAAGCTAAGTTAGATGTGCTGGACGCCGTAAAAGACCTTTATTGTGTTGATACGGCGTTTAACCCAGTTACAAAAACAAGAAGATTTCTGACCTAAAGTCAATGTCACCTCTTACGGATTGTGTGCGAGACAAGCAATGTTGACATTTTCTGTGTTGAAGAACCTAATACTGCAGCATGTTCAGTTACCTTGAACGTTCCAAAACGTTCCGTAACGGAAGTGTCGGAACAACTCAGCCCATAGACAACTAAACCCCAGACAACTCAATATCCTATTAACGGATTGAGTTATTCCAACTTTGAGTTGAATAATGCACGGGTTGAGTTGTCTTCGGGCTGACTTCTCCTGTACCCGTAACGTTAGCTAACAGTAGTTACTGAACACGGGGCTGATACATCTTTAATTTCGTTTGGAACGTGAAATGACCACCTCACATTTTCGGATAGTTGGTGAAGAGAGTAAATTCTAAAGTTCAAGTCAACACTTTACTAAGATTGATAGTTTAAAAACCAATACATTGTCTGTATTGTATGGTTGACCAGGAAGTGTCTTCATTGAGTTGATTAAATAAGTTATTTCAATAGTTTTGACGACCATTTATTATAAGTCTTGGGTATCTTTCACATAATTCTTACGATAAAAATCACCGTAAGTCAATATTTATAAATTATCTCAGAAAATCTAAGGATCAAAATAGTTAATAATATATTTAAAAGACACACCACTTATTTTGTGTAATATTCCAATAAGAAATTTGGCTAATAACTTACGCTGATTTTTGTGGTAAGAATTTTTGAGAAATGATTACTGCAGGTTATACAACATGTATCAGTCAAGTATAATATAAACACAAATAAACAAAACAGTTCAGAGTATTTAGCTTTAATATGTTATATATTAAATAAAACATACATGGATATAGTACAATCACTCATACAAAAAATACATTTTACTCACTCATTCTCTCCCTTTATATGCTGTATTTACAATTGGCTTTCAGAAATATTTACAATTTAAATTAACAAGTTCAACGTTCAAACTTAGGTAATAAAAATGATAAGTGAAAATGATTAAACTAATTAAACACGCAATTTCCATCATTTTCTACACATACATAGTGCAATCATATCAGAAAACGATGGCCACATCACGTGACCAAATGTAACAAATCTAAACTAACTACCTCAATTCATATCACGTTATGACAAAATATACATGACCTTATATCTATAGAATAAGAAAAAAATAGTTAATAAAATGTTGGCAAACTTATAAAAATAGATGATAAAAAGTGCATTATGTATTCCTGTGAACAAACCATCGATAGTATATTCAGTTTGGCGCATTTTATAACTAAGTAAAACTTGTGGGGAAACTCTGCAAGTATAAACCCTATATATGACTAAAAACTACAAGGTTACTTCGTACCTGAACTAAATACTGTGATCTTTTCACACTTCATCCTTAATTACTTAAACTCATTCATAAAATGTAACATACAACATGATAAAGTAGTATAATAATTTTTTCTTTAAATCTGTGGAAAAGATACATGTATTTACTGTTAGATCAGATAGTAAAATTTTGTGTACTTTTGCAACGAGAATTATAAAAAATAAAATAATTTAGAATTTCTTTCAACATCAATGAATATGTAATATAGAAAAAGGCGTTGAAATCAAACGAAGAAATCAAGGTAAGCCTATTAACTCAAAATCATGAAATTTTGTACAATGATAATTTTCTATCACCAATAGCAACATTAGATACAACAAGATATTTCCTGTCCTTAGATATTGCTATATAACGAGGAAACACCATATCTACTGGGTGTGATGCTAATACACGACCACATGGTGTAATCTCAACTATACATTTTGTACCTTTACTTTTGCTACCAACAAATATATGATCATACGGACCTACAGCTAAACCACATGGTGCCTGTATCAAATCATGTTTTATATCTACTCTCTTACCTGACCTGATATCATATATAAAAATAGAATTATCATCTCTATCACAATGTACAACTTTCTCTCTTCCACGTATATATGTACAATAGCTAGAGTCTAATGGATATTTCTTGTCTGGTAGATTAATACCAACATCACTCTCATCACCTGACATAGATACAATACGGAAAGGTTTAATGTGATCTATTGCACCAACAAGAAAATTCTCATCATTCATCATACTAATAGAATCATACTGAGAATTCATTTTACATGTTCTATTTAATGTTATATCATTTGTTTTACTTACATTCAGAAACTCTAATCTATAGTTACCACCAGATGTTACTGCCACAACATCATTTGATACAACAGTAACACATTGAGGATATTCATAAGGAAATTTATAAGAATTCTTCATATTCAGATTTACATCATAAATGAGACATTTATGATTCTGGTTATCAACAGTAACCACTCTACCATCTGGCATGAAAGCCACGCCAGAGTACCGTGGTTCTCCAACGTCGTCACCTGACTGTTGTAATTTAATTGAACTTACTAGTTTAAGTGTTGAACTGTGTGGTAGTTGATATGATATATCTAATGTATCCGATTCTTGAAATGATAACAATCTTGATTTGAGATCATGTAATTGTTTTTCAAACGAACAGTTAACTTTAATAAATGATATATCATTTCCTAAAACATTTGTATTGTTTACGGCCTGTTGTACTTCATGGACCATAGCACGTTCTGTAATGAATTTTTCTGCAGGAGTTCCTGTATTCATTATGGAATCAATGGTTCTAAGGTGTTTCTTCAATGACTTGGTCTGTTCTTCACATTTGGCTTTCTTCTTTGCTAAATCTTTCTTGGTAGTGTTGCTGTAGGCTGTGGCATGAGTAAGAACGGCTTTAGTGAAATCATCAAATATTTGTATCAATCGAGTCTTCATATCTTTCAACTTGTCAGATAGAGTTTGATTATCGTCTGATAAACGCGCGTCAGCTTCATCTAAAAGTTTTGTAACTTGGTTTGTTGTGTCTATGGCTGCAACTAATTCACTTTTCAATTTCTCACACCCGCCATGTCCATCAAGAGTTTCAATGTCAACTATACCTTCACATTTCTTATGACTTATAATGGCACACTTGCTGCATAAAAATGCATCATCATTTTGACAATAGTATTTAAGTTTTTTATTATGCGTTTTGCATATACATGTAAATCGTGTAATATCCTCGTCATCACCATCAACAGATGAAACATAATATTTTCCTTCGGAAACACTTACTTGTTTATGGTCGCGCATAAACGCGTAAGTCTCATGAATGGTAGAACACTGCTGACATTGATATTCATTACATGTGCTACAATAAATATCCGCTAAATTTTGAATATCCTTTCTTAAACATGGTTGACATTTTTGTTTGTCACTTAAACCACTGTCAACTTGTGCCTCAGCCATTTTAAAGAATATAGCCAAGTTATCCGAATGTTAATGTAACATCAATATATTTCACATAACATAAATATTTCAAAATATCCAAAGTTTTTCTTTAGTGAAATGCCATTTAACATTAAATCCAAACTTGTGTTTTAAGTAAGTTTAATACGTTTTATACAGATGGCGTACGTGTATAACCTTGTTGTTAATATATGATATCAAGTCACATGGTACATTATACGGGTTATCAATATGACCGATTTCATAGACTCAAGTATTTGTGATAAGAAAGTTCAAAATGTAAGATCATGTACAAGTGATAGGACACAAGACGATTATAATCGATAGTTTTCATTGATTATTGTATTCATTCCATAAAGCATTATAAATACAGAGTTTTTATTACAAATTCAACAATAGTTAAATGTGTCCTTTGTCCGTATTGGTTTTTTGACGGTCATACACTTGGAAAGTCTTGTTCTTAAACTAAGCTATTTCTTACCTTAAAAAATTAAAGCAAATGTATAGACATGAGAACATAGCTTGTTTAGTGTGATAAAGCTGGCGATACTGACCTCAGGTGAAAAAAAATTCAGTCGCAACGTCAAAAAGTGTGTTTATTAATAGTGAACGACTTTAGGGTCAGGCCAAGAGGAAAATCTTTTCTATAATAAAATTCTTATATATAAATTACTAGAAGGAGTAACACCACATAAACACGATATATCATCATTATGAAAATTGCTGGCACGAACTACATTAATAAGCAAATGTCAACTGTCTACGAAATAAGGATCTAAAAGTGGTTGCCCAAACAGGTCGATCTAGCAGCAAGCACTTTCTTCTGCTTTTAGAATTTAAGTTGCCCAAATAAATTTGTGGTTGCCCTAATAAAAAATTGGTTGTCCCGGGCAACAGTACACCCACTAATCGTAGACTGTGCCAATGATCTTTTGGGATGGAATCTATACTTTATGTCTCCTAATATAAAACAAATACAATAAATCTCACCAGTGAGGACATGACAATGATACGAGAGACCGGTTGGGCATTTTAACTTCATGAAATCACGATTTCAACTTCATGAATTCACGATTTCACGATGAAGTTGAAATCGTGAACTCATGAAGTTGAAATCGTAAATTTATGAAGCTGAAGTCGTTAATTCATGATACTGAAATCGTGAATTTGTAAAGTTGAAATCGTGAATTCACAAAATTGAATTTGTGAAGTTTATATCGTAATTAGAAAATTTTCATGATGCTGAAAACGTGAATTCGCGAAGTTAATATTGTGAATTCATGAAATTGAAATCGTAAATTCATGAAGCTGAAATCGTGAATTCGTGAATTCCGTATGTTGAAAACGTGAATTCACGAAGATGAAGTCGGAAAATCATGAAGTTGAAATGGCACTACCGGTCTTTGTGGATATAATCCATACTTTATGTCTCCTAATATCAAAAAATGCATTTCTAAAGTAGTGATACAAAAAAGTTTCTATGATTTTTTGTTTGCATATGTATGGTTATTGATTTGTTTCAATTTTCATCTGCGCATAATTTTCAATTTTGATAAACCCCGTCCAATCTCACGCTATGTCCAGTAACAGTGTTTTTGAATCAAAGTCTATATTCATTGTTGTAACACGGATAAATATAATGACTTAGATACATTTGTTTCTATTCAGTTATCTTTACAATATTACATAAACAATCATAAAATTATCAAACTGTACCAAGCTCTACCAGTCATTTTATCTAACTTAATTTGTTCAGATGATGATAACCTATACAGAATGTTATCATTATTATCTTATTTTGCGAAGTTCATTGAACATTAATATGTCCTATAATATATGATACCGATACTGTTTATTTCAGATTATTAGATGACATGGTAGGAATGTTGTGTTGTCATAGGAGGCTGGTTTTACGAGATGAAAGGTTCAAATCGAACCGAAGGCACCATTGATCTAACTAAAGGTTCAAATCAAACCGAAGGCACCATTAATCTAACTAAAGGTTCAAATCAACCAAAGGCACCATTAATCTAACTAAAGCTTCAAATCAACCAAAGGCACCATTAATCTAACTAAAGGTTCAAATCAACCAAAGGCACCATTAATCTAACTAAAGCTTCAAATCAACCAAAGGCACCATTAATCTAACTAAAGCTTCAAATCCAACCAAAGGCACCATTAATCTAACTAAAGGTTCAAATCAACCAAAGGCACCATTAATCTAACTAAAGGTTCAAATCAACCAAAGGCACCATTAATCTAACTAAAGCTTCAAATCCAACCAGAGGCACCATTAATCTAACTAAAGGTTCAAATCAACCAAAGGCACCATTAATCTAACTAAAGGTTCAAATCTAACCAAAGGCACCATTGATCTAACTAAAGGTTCAAATCCAACCAGAGGCACCATTGATCTAACTAAAGGTTCAAATCAACCAGAGGCACCATTGATCTAACTAAAGGTTCAAATCCAACCAAAGGCACCATTGATCTAACTAAAGGTTCAAATCAACCAGAGGCACCATTGATCTAACTAAAGGTTCAAATCCAACCAAAGGCACCATTGATCTAACTAAAGGTTCAAATCTAACCAAAGGCACCATTAATCTAACGAAAGATCAAATTTAACCAAAGGCACCATTGATTTAACTAAAGGATCAAATCCAACCAAAGGCACCATTGATCTAACGAAAGATCAAATTTAACCAAAGGCACCATTAATCTAACGAAAGATCAAATTTAACCAAAGGCACCATTGATCTAACTAAAGGTTCAAATCAACCAAAGGCACCATTAATTTAACTAAAGGTTCAATTCCAACCAGAGGTACCATTGATCTAACTAAAGATCCCAATCCAACGAAAGGCATCATTGATCTAACTGAACAAACATTAACCTGTTATATTAAACACCCAATTTCTCATAGAAGGGTTCACATGATACATTGTATGGTTGGAATCAAACTAGAGAAGCTTGCTGTCAACCGTCTGAGCTCTACAACTGCACAACAACCGTGTCACTAGTGTTTGCTTCAGTCCGCTCAGTGTGTCAGATGAAAGTGTTTCTGCGAAGATCGCTTGCTTTAATGTAATTTGAAGTTGTTATGGTACAATACAATTTGTATTAAACTATTTTAAAATTGTTTTTTACTTTTATAAAATAAACTTTTGGATATATCCGCACCTGACACAATGTCCAATAACCGTGATTTGAAGATAACAAAAATATGTGTTTACGATTGTAACATGACTTGTGGTCGTGGTTTTCCATTACATTATCAGTCAAAATTCAGTATAACAAACATCATATGATACAATAATCAAAATTATCTACCCAATATACACTGATGATCATCTTAGTCGGTGAAGGATATAAAACCATGTAACCTAATTAGAATTAAATGTTATGTACGCTATCACAATACGATCGGATGATCTTGAACTAAAAGTTAGTTATTTGATTTTTTGATACTTGGAGAATAATTTGGACATCCTACCCAACATGGGCTTCGGCGTTGATGTCGGTGTAACACTTTTTGGCTTCGTTAAGTTTTAAGTGCAACGTTTTTTCTCTTCCATATCTTTGAGACCACTGAAAGGATTCGCTTCACACTTTATACACGTCTACAGGGTTACCATTGAAGGTAAAATACCAAGTTACATAACTCTAGCATGAATAGCCACTAAGTTAGGACCCTTTGACACTAAGAAATTCTTAGTATGAAGTCTTAATTTTCAGGAATCCTGACGGAATCCCTAGCTGAGAATCACTGGGATACAGTTAGTGTGGAACACATTGCAAGAAGCCATCTTTTATTTCTATAAAATTATCATATATAAATATCAACAATAAAAGAAAAATGCATGTAATATTAAATCAATTATGTGAAAATAACAAAATAATAACCCGGGTCTGTAGTTATGTTGGTAGAGTGCCCGAATGTCGAATCTAGGTTACGGGTTGGGATCTCACCCGGGGCGGTTTATATACCCTTCCATAATTATTTGACGAATATGTTGATTTTCTTCCTTAAATATGGTATTTGAATAAGTTATCGGCCTTGTGGAATGATAAGTGAGTAGTGGTAATAGACAAGGGTCTAGGAAAACTAGGTTAGGTGCGCTGGTCTTTGTAAGATGACTTTAACACGTGTCGACACAAAATTAAAACCCAACACAATTTTGAAAAATGAAATAACGGAGAACAAAAATACTATAAAGTAATTAGTTTAAGTATAAAATGTAGTTTTAAGTTTTGATGAAAAATGCTAAAACTAAGTACATCAAGCATGGAAAAATAAATTTATGTGAAATCAAACAAATACATAAAAATTCGATCCAAAATGGCGTCTAAATATGTCCGAGGTTCATTCGGCGATCTTCTACGCAGATAAACATATCTATGTAGATGATCGCCGAGGTTGTTCCCAATGGTCCGATGTTTTTCGTAGTGAATTGTGAAAATCGTAGTGAAACCAAACAAATACATGAAAGGTCGTTCCAATATGACGTCTAAATAAGTCTGAGATTATTTCTAGTGAAATTCCGAAAAATTCCGAATGTGATAGGTAATATTATTATAATCAACATCCATGAATGAAAAGAGAACTAATTTTCTGTCACCAGCAAGATCACCGTGTGACGCCCATGTGAAACTGGTTCTCATAGACGATTGGGCTTCTGCGAACTTGAAGTCACGAAACATAATTGGTTGATCATATATAGTGATATCACATATTCAAAAATGACATTTAACTTAACGCATGCGCAGACGGGTCATGACGTCATACGTGACGTCACGGAGCTTGTAAAGTCAATTGATCATATTTTGCATTAAAAAGAATTTCTTCAATACAAGAACACGCGCATCTCTGATTGTCGCAATTATCTGCTCGGCAATTTAATAAACACCATCTACTGACCCCTGGGGTCCCATCCCAAGGGGGTTGAGGGTCACACCATAACTCTAAACTTAAAGTGAGACATTCTGCTTTAGTTGGAGGAAGAAATCGTGAAGGAATAGTTGGTTCCTGTATCAGATTATTTAAAGTAGCTCCCAAGCCAGAGGAAAGTCCTGAGTCACGTGATCCGAGCGTGCTGTTGATGACGTCATTTGTCTGTGCTGGTTGATCAGGTGTTGCTAGTTTGAGTCTTTCAGCAACTGTCCGTCTGTTGGCGCTTTGACCACTTCTGGATAAATTGACAAACAACACATCTGGAAGAAAGATGCATACAGTCAGAAACTAATGAGTTCGTTTTCGGGTCAGTGGAGCAGTAGATTAAACCTTTCTAGGAATGATGAGTAGGTTGACTGACCGCTGTGATATAGATCATACAATGTGTTGCTACAGCGTACACCCAACCCAACCACCTTGGTATTTTTGTGTTGGGTCCATTGAATATTAATAAAGATATATTACATATTTATCTGGATTTTGAATCTAATATCCCACACGTGGCAGATATATAGTTCTATTACATTATCCCGTCACAACTTGAATAATTGCACAGTCACTGAATGTGTTAGTATTTATCTTCTTTTAAACCATTGAGCCTCCCATCCATATTAATTTTTGATGATCTAACCATATATGTAGCTATTTTGAATATAGTTGCAAAAACAAGTTCAAAATAACTTAAAAATAAAAATTCGGTGACCGAGTAATTATTTCAGTTGTGACAGGTGAATGTAACAGAACTATACCCCTTAATGAAAATTTGATACTTATGTCCGTTTTCTCCCATGAATAAGGTAAATTGAGAAGTTGATGGTATAACAGAAGGGTATAGGTGAGTACTAGTTATAGGAAAGTGTCCAGGAAAGCTAAGTTAGATTAGTTGGCTGTCGTAAAATGACCATAATTTTATTGACATCAAGGCCCGGTTTCACGAACGCATTCCTATCTTAAAATTCTAGATTAACCTTCAATTTTCTATTTTTAGCATTTTTAAGTTTAAGTGCGTTTCACAAACATTTTACAACTTAATCCGTTCTTAAATAGTCTAAGTTATGAGTAAAATTTAATCGAGTGAACGGGTAGATTAAACCGTATGTAAACATTACTTAAATATAAACAAATGGTTAACGTTTTTCTAAATTTATATTTGACTGGCTATATAGTCCCTAGACGACGGGAATTCCGACGCAGGGACACTTAAAGTGGTTTAGGAAATATGTCGGAAGATAGAAGATAGAAGATTTACAGATTTTTACCTGCTACGATTCATTTCACCGTTGAACTTATTCGTCTCCTCAAGTTTAAGACGGAGTATGACAGTTTCTGCAATACTTCAAGACTAAGTGTTCACAGAGTTGAGTTTCTGAACTATTATATAAATAATCATAAAACTAGCAGATTAAAACGAAACAAAACAGTACTTTAATATCAAGATCGATCGTCATTATTTTCAGATTTAAGAGATGACAATCATTCCAACAGAAAATTGATTGATTAGTTTTATCAGTTCCATTAATTCTAATTTTAATACACATTCGTCACCCAATCACACCGTAATCCGAAGGTGTTTTATTATTATTATTATTATCGTATTGTAAAACATTGCAATCATACCTTTATTCAATTCCTTCATTATCCCCGAAATCTAAATACATGTAAACAACAATAAATTGGACTTCGTTGCCTTTTTCGTGTAAAGTTTTTCACCTATATTCAGCATTTTTGTTCACGAGGCATGACAAATTAAGTGTGCTAAATTCATTCATTATGCCTTTATTTAAGATTCATAGCTTGTAGATTTTAACAGAAATTTGTAATATAAACAGTTCAATATTTTCAGATGAACGTAATGAAAGTTGAACCATTTTAAACACAGATAATGTAAACGTTTCTGACCTCCATACTCTTGCACAATCATTGAATGTCAAACCTAAAGTAAGACAGTAAGAGAATGTCAAGCATATTGTAAGGCGGACATAATTCGCCAAAAGCCATTTTAAGCGATTTTCGAACTGTTTAATGTAGGAATTGTCGGCCAATGGCCAACGGACAATAACTGACTGAACCGTACACTACAATTAAAGTAATGACTTTGTGTAACTGTCTGGAACATTTACACACATTTAAAAAGTTGTAAACCAAATATTTATCAAAGGGTTCTTTTATCACATACAAGTAATATACTTGACATACCACCTTATTTCTAAGTTAGCCAAGAAGGGCATCATAGTTTGCAATGCAATTTTGCAGTTTTTGTTATTCAGATTAAATAACGCTCGTCTCTAAACTTTGATAATGGCCAAAAAGATATGAGATTTCGTATGAATCTTATAACTATACCCTGATATCCTCCACTAATTACATACTTATCACTTATTATTCAATCTTCGCCGATGCACAATATTGTAATTTCGAAAAGTACTAAACTCTACAAGTACTGCAATGAAGTGAAGGTAGGATAATTGTGCATAAAACACAAATGATTGACAAAAATAAAAAAGAATGGACCAAAAGTTAAAAAAATCAACATTCGGGGTTCGAACCTATGCCAGACAAAAACATGTTTTAAGCACAACAGTCCAACCGTTTACAGTCCATCAATAAAAAACGTTGGACATTTAGTACTCTAAGGTAATTTTGTTGGTTTAAGTTTGGGTCGCTTATATCAACTATAATTTTATACTTATGTAAGAAAGGCTTCGTGAAATCCACATAAAATATTTTATAAGATACTCATAGTTACGGCCAAAATATTTAAGACAATCTTAAATTTATTTAAGTTATGAGAGCGTTCGTGAAACCGGGCCCAAGTTTAAATCAATGATTAAATTGTTGAACAAACTACATGTATATATTTTTACCTCTTTTAAGATAACTTGAGATAAAACTGAACGATAGTTTATGTAAACAATATTTTATGATATTGATAAAACAATGTTCAAATTGTCCTCAATGTATATACGTTTACAATCGTATGTTTTAGCTCGGCAGACCATGGGTGCGTTCCACAAGGCGATCGCTAGCTAGCGCTTTTTTGAAAGCGATTTATTGTAGCATAAGAGGTCTACGGAACGGTTTACTTCAGACTAACAAATCCAAGATGGCGACTTTCTAAAACAAGAAGTTCAGAATTGCAACAAATGAAAAATATTCAAATCAATTATCACCATGATTATTCTATTCAACCGCTTTGACGAAATATATGCATTAAATGAAATATATATCAGTATTCTTGAAAAAGAAACACATTCCCACAGGGGGCGGCCATTTTGAAAAAAGTCAGAAACGTACCGAATGATAAGGCTAGCAAGAAAAAACTTGCTACGTTTCGCTAGCTAGCGATTCAATTTGCTCGATCGTAACAAACCGTTCCGTAGGAAATCGCTACAAAGCGCTAGCTAGCGATCGCCTTGCGGAACGTGCCCCATATCATCCTGAGCATTCCCTGTCATGGGTTAGTTCACTGTATTGTTTACATAAACAGTGCTTTGTTCTTTACCCTGTGTGAGCTACAGGTCGTCTACGTAAACATTGCGTATATAAACATAGAGGTCGTATTCTAGGTCATGCGTGTTTTTGTACTTTAAACAATGGATTTGCCCACTAAATAGGTATATAAGCTAATGCATTAACAGCATTTTACTAATTTTAACAGACCATTTTTATGTGTAACATTTATTTTTAATAGTGTACGCACATTGTAAATTTTATGTAATGATATGTTAATAGAATAAGTGTAAACTAATTAAACTATGAAATTATAAGAATAATTCACCCCTAAATATTGGTGTGTAATGAAACTGTCTATGTTTATATACGCAATGTTTACGTGGACGATCTGTAGGATGTTTCATTACACACTGATATTTAGGGGTGATTTGTTTTTACATGTTTTTAGTTTAATTAGTTTACACTTACTTTATAAACATACCATTGTATAAAACTTACAATGTGCATACACACTGTTTAAAATAAATGATACACATAAAAATGAACTGTTTAAATCAGTAAAATGTTGTTCATGCATTAGCTTATTCGCCTTTGTAGTGGGCAAGTCCATTAATAAAAGTACAAAAACACGCATGACCTTGAATACGACCTGTATAAAAGCTCGCATTTATCAAAATGAAGAGTTTCAAAAAGGAGGTAGAAGTACTCACTTGTTCCCGGAAGTTGTTGAACCGTAGCCTCGTTTACTGGTGCCGGTTGTAGCGACATTTCTGTCGGTGATGAAATTAAATCTAAAAAGAGAAAATTAAATTCACTGTAATCAAAATATGCAAGCCTTCATCAATGCATCTGATTGGGAACTCCAATTTATGACGTGTCACATTCGTGCACAGGCGATGCACACTAAGGTTTTACAAATTTATTGAAAAGCACGTAACACGGATTAATCTTACTTTTTTGTACGCAGATTTCAGTGTACCAAATAGAAAACTCAAACTGATTGAATTCCGGATAAAGTAAATTGACTTAACTTAATCATCAGAACTCGAGAGCAAGCCGCGGTTGTGATGCAAGGGTTGACTGAAATGATTTCTGGGGTCATTCTTCATCCTACCACTGATTACTAATCATGTAGGGCAGTTGTCAGTCACTGACGAAAGTATGTGCCTAATAACTGGTTAACAGCCAAATCTAAAGATTAAGCCTTTCCAGGACCGCCGTGATATGACCTATACAATGTCTTGTTACCTGTTTAACCAAACAAAAACGACACAATTGGACTAATTTATTATGACGAGTATTTTCGTAATTGAGAGTCACGATTTTTAGACAATTTATGATTCACACCCACGTGGGTCAATTTGGTTTTTATTATTATTCATTGATTTTACGATACATGTATAGACCAGAAATTATCTTAAACACAGCTACAATATTTCGTTCTGTTTTATTAATCTGTCACAACTTAAACACATTTACTGAATCTGCCTCTCTCAAACTCAATATATTTCTATCACAAATATTATTAAAGGCAGGTCTCCGCTTGACAAATAAGTATATCGTCATGTTTTAAGTGACACATTTACAGTAAGCATTGAATCTGCATTTAGTATAAATACATTGTAAGTATAACAATGTTATAATCAGAACGGCTTATTATCCCTCCTGTCAGATTTTTGTCATCAAAATATCTTTGCGTGAGCAATTAAATTGTATGTTCTGTTCTGTTTTCATTTAACCATATGGAAAAGATTTTTTATTTATATGTTAAGAATCATTAAAATCTTAACCCAAGAAGGAAAAGTTGGAAAAAAGATTGTGTACAAACAGAGATTTTATATAACATGTCACCCCTGGTGCAAACTGCTGTAGTAGTTTTATCGATATGGGGTCAGGCGTCTACGCAAATTGGCTAATAATTGTGTATCGAAATTGCAGAAGTAATTTCCCTATATTGAAAGACACAAAGTAGCAACCCGCCACGTAATCGTTGTGAATAGTTCAGTTAAAAAAAAAAAAAAAAAAAAAACTCAAGTACCTGAAGACCGACTCCCTAAATTAGGAAATAGATTTAACTGACTCAAAGGTACAGGTATGCCAGCATTCTCGTCAGTAAATCTTCTGGTCGATGTCGGTTGACGGTTTATCAGATTTTGTCTATTTCTTGTATTTCTACCTCGTCTTAAAGATTCTCTCGTCAATATTTGTGGTGGTTCTCCTGCTAGGATCTGGTTGATTCCCTGAGGTCCAACTATTTCATTCAACACAGGTTGAGCAATCAATGTCGCCAGTACGTCTTCACTTATACCAAAATTAATGGTAGGAAGAAGTGTTTGACTTCCATCAGTTTGACTTGTAATTGTTGGCTCAGTTGTGCCTCGTTGTGAACCTCCACCTAATCTACGTTGTAATGCTTGTCGTATTGCTAGTGGTGTGTTTGTGTTCAGGTCCGAACGCCGAGGTTCACGGAGACGATTGTCTAAAGGCCGTAATTCCGGTCCACGAATTCGGCCCATTTGTAAAAGAGGACGAATAAGTCTTGGGTGAACACAAGAACACTCACAAGGTAGAACACAACTTCTGCCTCGACAACGACCTTCACACCTGAAAGCACGTGACGTGTCCCGACCACGTGACCAAATAAAACAACGTATTGATCTTGGCGCTCTACAATCACTCGTTGTCACTGATGCAGACGATCCTGTGTTTCCTGTCACCGGAAGTGGTCTTGTCTGCTGCGGTCGTCTGCGCACGCGCAAAAATGCGACTCTTTGCTGATTTATAATCCGTGGGTCGATTTGAATAAAGTCACGTGATTCACTTCTCGCGGGAAAACTCCTAGCTCTACTTATTTGTCGACCTCTTTGGGTTGCCTGGTTACGATTCTGTAAATAGATCAAAACAAAAATGTAATTAAATTGTACTAGTTTTTGTGACCTTATTTAGGTTTCAACAAAAATACAAAAACTACCATTACAACGCCCGTGTTGAAATTGACACATGTAATTGACAAGTATTCCAATAAGTTACAGAGCATGGGACACCGGTGCTAAAATGTTCACAACAAGTGGTCTCCTTAATGTCAATCTGATTAAAACCTGATCTAAAATTTTCCGCTTGCATACTCGCTAATTGAGATCTGGCCTTTTTCAAACGAATGTCACGTCCAGGTGACCTTTTCTCATCATAATATTCATGACGAAATTGTTATGATACGTAACTTGTTTACATCGTCTACGTCACGCAATTTGAAATGAGCCGCCCAATCGCAGACTGTAAATATTACCGCTGTTAAATTAGCTAGCAAAACTTGGTTTAAAAATAAAAATTACGAAATCAAAATGTGATTAATAGTGTTTTCGTCTAGATGAAAGCTACGCATTGATTGGTCGAAACAAAGTTCATCTCGACGTGACCTTCCACGGAGACAGTAGAGATCCTGTGCGACAATGCTCTACAGGATATCTGTTTACGGAGATTGCCTTAATGTGAGCGTCAAATATATAGATAATATATCAGAAAACTTGATGAGTCAAAATGACGAACGCGTTAATTCTTGTACATTAATTTTGTTTTAAGACTTAAAGACGGGAATTCCGACGAATTCGAAGACTGCAAGCAAAAACATCATGAAAACAAATAGAAAATATTCATTGACTTATGGCTTTTTTATGTCAATTAAACTAAATTCGGAGGAAAAAATGACTTATCCTTGTCACAATTCAAAAACTCGCTTTAACCATGATGCATCAAACTTAGACATACGAATTAATTCATCTATGTAACAATAATTAATTACAATTATATCGATAGTTCAATTAAATATGGACTTAAATGAAATGCATTTTATACTATAAATTTTCAACAAAAATTAGGGAAAAAATGTACCGGAAGTGACATTCTTCCCCTGGTATCACGTGCCGTTGTTCGTTGTCTCATGGATGTTTGGTCACTTTGGCGAGATGGTAAAAAGTCATTTCCACGTCGTGTATTTAGATTTTGAGTGTAAACACACTGGATTAAAAACAATACACATAGAACCTGAATAAATACATCCGCCATTTTCGTGACAACAATTTTTGTTTTATGAATAAAAACTGTTTTGTATTCCGCTGAAATGTTTCCAAATTTTGATCTGAATTTTATCAATTCCTCTTCAGCTCTCTATAAATTAGCATAGCACTTTATATTAATTCATGTTAAACTCTAAAATTGCAATTGCTATAATTGTATAAGCCGTATGAACCGGTATAGATCACGTGATCACGTGAACAGTCGGTCGCACATATCACTTACATACGTTCCTTTAAAATAAACTTATTAAACAAGAGCATGTTAAATTCCATGGATAACAAAAAAAAAAAAAACAGTCACTTCAATGTTAAACAAATTTGTAGATTATTTAAGGATTAAAAGTCTGGAGTTTTTTTAAGTTATAAAATTGAAAATATTCCAAAAACATTCACAGTATAAAGATGTTATCCTCCCATAATATTTTTGACTGAAAAATAACAATCGTTGTCACGTGACTCTTATTACCATAGTGCTCAGTATTTTATGAGATAAGTTCATGTTTTCTACCATAAAATCTAAGCTCACGACACTAGCCTATAACAACTGATGTTTTTTACACACAAAAATGTCGTCGCATCGATCATAATGTTAATTAAATGCTAATTAACTGACCAATGTATTTATCGTTATATTTGTAACGGACGTTACTTAGACAATGTAATCTAAGTAAGATACGTTACTTTCTTATTGCTTTAGAGGTGAGGATTTTATCACCCTATATATGATTATGTACGTATATACTACATATATTCCATGGTTTTATGGCGTACAATGGTCCTAAATGGGAATTATAAACGATGTAAATATATAGTGTATAAATGTACAAATTGGTTACGTAAATTGCAAATAAAACCCTTAATTGATCGATAATCACTTGGGAATTGAGGATAAATAGGTTAACTGGACATAAACATGCAATAATATGTAATTATATGCTCTAATCGTGCGCTTTGTCACAAAATAATTCATGGACAAGTGTCTTTTTAACATAATAATAAGTTACCTGTACTTGTAATATAAACAAGAATTATCTAGGTTCACAGCAAAACGCTACACTGTGTAATCTCTGCACAGATTTATGTAGGACAATTGATTAAAAATGTGATCATAATTATACAATTAACAAATGATCTCCCAGATAACAATGATCAACAGTATTCATAATTTTTGACAAATTGAGTCATTTTCATCAAATTTTATTAACACCATTACCGAACATGACAATTAACTCTTTTGATTAAATGCATTATAAAACGTAATACAATGTATATCTTAAAAGGCTTCATTCGGAACTCCTCGGCCATTCGCTACGAATAATATTCATTCAATCAAAGGTCGAGGTGTTCCGAATAATAAGACTTAATATTTAAAGCGTCCACAAATTAGTTTGGAGACATTTTCATTCATATCGTAGGTCTACTCAAAGTTCTTCTTGAAAAGTAGATAAATCATTTATTTTAACATTCTTCGTATCTTTGCTTTTTTATTGTAGTACAATTTATTATTTTGATAACTTTAACGTCTTTAGCTTTGTAATATAATTACAAACGCCAAAACCTGTTTCTTCTATATCTATATTATTACGTTTGGCTAGGTTGTGCTGACATCGAGCAGCGACTAACCACTGAGGGTCACTAACAGTTGTGGACCACACAGTATGGGCTTCCACTAAGCCTAAAGACTGTAACAACTACCCCGCAATAATGCTGCGGCTCACTTATATAGTGCTTGTACCCACACCCCGCGAATCCAAGCATACATGTTTCAATCTATCTAAAATTGGAAATATCTAGAACATGATTGTGTCCGAACTGGTCAAGTGACCAATAATCTAAGTAAATATTTAATGTTTGTCAAAGATATATAAAATAATGAACCTTTTATATTACAAGCGTATCTGTGTTTATACAGAACCAAGGTCAATAGCGCAGTTTGTAGCGCGCCAAGATTTGGAATCTCGTGTCCCGAAAGGGGTACGTGTTCGAATCCACATCAGGGAGGTTTTACCCTTCCATGAAAATTTGACAATTATTCCAATTTTCCTCCATTAGTATGGTATATGGGTAGATGAGTACTGGTTATAGACAAAGGTCCAGGAAAGCTATGTTAGGTGCGCTGAACACTGTAAAAATTACCTAAAATGTGTTGATACGACGTTAACCCCAAATTAAAACAAATGAGTTTAAACTGATACAGAAGACAACTTTATGATAAAAGTTCACCAATAATCTTTCAAGAAATCTGCCACGCCCGCGTTCATCAATCGAGTTTGCCATAAAATAAAGAATTCCCTGGCAGAATAATGTATTGTCTTTTGATTTGTCAAATATCAACATTTGAAAAGCATATTCCGAACATTAAAAACCTAACAGTTTCCGATAAGTCTTATAATCAGCACTCAACCACATTTTTGACAATTTCTTGTGGAAATGTGCAATTTAAATGTTTGCTTAAATGTTGCAATTGTTATGATACAAAATCTCGACGCCTTTTACAGGTTATATCATGACCATAGGCGGATCCAGCGGGAGAGGGGTGGGGGGTCAGGACCCCTCCTAGAATTTGGAAAATGTACCTGTACTTGCCAGTAAGTCATTTTTAAGAAGTATGAAGTAATTTTTCTCGGTGCTTAACATAGATTTAATGGTTATGTAGCTTTTATTATCAATATGTTGTGCTTAACATAGATTTAATGGTTATGTAGCTTTTATTATCAATATGTTGCATTTTTCTCTGCAAAATGTGTATAATGTGGTTGTGGTTCGGACCCCCCCTCCCCCTAGAAAAGTTCGGACCCCCCCCCCTAGAAAAAATCCAAGATCCGCCCATGATGACAGTCAGTAAATCTACTTACATTTCTTGAACTGGCTTATCATTGAATTTAGCTGTTGGATAACAAGATACTTTCACGAGTGATTTGCAACTGTTCTACATGATTTAGAATCAGTGGTAGGAGGGAGTATGGCCGTAGTAAAGATTTCATGACCAAACTCCAACATTGTCTCTCCGGGAATTTGAACCCATGACCTTTCAATCAGTAGACTTGTGTTCTTGAAGATAACATCTGATGTGACATTACTAGTCTTTTATTGGATATATCTTGACTTGAGAATATAATGTAACCCAGTCCTTGGTATCTTATTCTACATTCGGAACATCCTCAGCCATTCGCTAAGAATAACCTCGGACATATTTAGGCGCCATTTTGAAACTTTGTGAACAAGTACACGATCGTTTAGCCGATGAATGAAGTGTCGTTTTTAGTCCATAAATTTGAAATTACTCATTTCATTGGTACCGATGAACAAAATTTGGTTCAATTTAAAACAAATAAATATGTTTAGACAAAGATCTGTGTGTATACTACAAGAACTATTTTGTGTAACCGTTACGTGCTTCGCCTCACGTAGGTAGTAAAATCACCAAAATTTGGTAAAACCCCCCCACGATTATTCATGAAAGGTCGAGGGTGTTCCGAATGACTTATTCTAGTGTTATATATATCTTACAGGCAATCTGCCTGACTCATCTCGGCAATTTACAAAATGCCTGAACTTACAGATTGCCTGTAACATATACATACAAGATCGGACCAACATGTGCAAGTGAACACAGTGATGGGAACTGTGTGATAAACTCCTCTGCACAGTGGGGACGTTTGTCTTATATAGTGTTCATGCAGCTACCAGGTCACATGATCATGTGTGATCAAATCCACAGGTCTAAATATGGCAATTTGGTGTACATAGAATATGCCTTACATTCTCAAGTGAGCAGTAACCATGCTTGCACCAGATGTCCAGTAATTATGTGATCACCTGACCAGATAAGTGAGCTACTCACTGGTAGTCTCAAATATTTAAAACTTGCTATTTAGTCCAAGATCATTTGTAAAATGTGTTCATCATCTCTCGAACCCATTGTATGGTGATTTACCATGAATGTATATTATATACTGAATATTTTAGACTAGATGATAATACTGAAATATTACTGTACATGAATTTAAGGGAATGTGAACTATAGTGGTATGATGTTGTTTGCATTTATTTATGTTTACATGTACCTGTAAATTGTCTATGTGCTATGTAACTTTGTGTTTACTATCTTTGTAGTTATATCTTGTAATGTTTCTTTGCTCTCCTATATTGTGGAGGAATAAAAGTATTATTATTATTATTATTATCAGAACAATATACGGATGATTATATTACAGAGAAAAGGTTAAAACTCTTGTATTTTGTGATTGTTTCCATGAACAACAAACTAAGTCTTGTTTGCATTGTTCTGGCTAGAGTTCCCATCATCCATCATTTGATTCTGATAGGCTACTTGAAAAATGAATTAGTTTCATAGCATGTAATCTACAGCGTTTTTCACACAAAAATCTTACACTTAAAATCATTGTAAGTCAAAAGCAGGAAGCATTCATAATTCAGTCATTTTAATATGATATCAATTCCAAATATTCTGGAATTATGTAGAATACTGTGCACCTGTATAGCATCATAGCATATTTTTATTTTTCCTTTCTTGAAAATGAACTAACATTGACTTACAATAAATTTTCACATGAGAGTTTTGTGAAAATGCCAACTGGGCAATAATATGCACCAAGGGAAAAAAAGAAAACAAAATTTTTTTTCATTTCAGTTTTAATCATGATTTTTTTTATAAAACAAAAAAGTAAACACAAGGCAGAAAGAGTTATGAACTATTCACCATTTAGAATAATACAGAAATAAACATTGTGACGTCACATAAAGCTAAACACTGTAAATTTGGGGTTCACATTTAATAAAACAAAACAAAACAATAAAAATTTGAAGACCAGTCTAAATAACTTGCAATCTGATTGGTTAATATAAATCACTCATTCAAATTTCACCAATGAAATTTGTTCATTTTAGACTGGTCTCTTAACTTACTATAAGATTGATAAATTATTTTTGTGTTAGTGTTTAAAGAAGCACATAGGTGTATTTTATGTAAGACAATGGTAAAATGTTACAAATAAGGAAGGTCATTCAATTCTACAAAAAGCTAAATATTTTACAACATGACAAATCTGATGAGCAAAATTTTTATGAATGACATGGAGAAGCCAAAAAAATGACAAAATGAAAGCACATGTTATTGCAATAAGAACTGTTTGGTATAAGAAGCACTTTTTTGAAATAAAAGTTGTGGAATTCATCTTTGAGCAATTGATAACACAAAGAATGAAAGTAGAAGCGTATGAAATTGGAATTTTTATTTCATTCAATTTAAACAGCCCAGCTCCTTTTCTATGACTTAAGCATTGTGAGTAATAACATAATATCGAGGGTTGACTGCAAGACTGTAGTAAGTGCATTGCATTATAGAGCAAGTTTCTAAAGTCTTGCAATCAACCCTCGATATATGTGTGAGCTGTAGTATATGACACTGACACCTGAGTGACCTTGACCTTGGAGCTACAGCCCTTGAGACAGTGAGTGACACATTGTCTTTATGTAGGGGATGATTTGTGGCAAGTGCATGTAAAACCCTTATTTTTTTCAATATTGGCATAGCCACGAGTGAAAATGTCTCTTTTCTGAGCTAATTAATTGAAAAAAAAAAAAAACATATTCCAAAATTGAAAAATATTCTGTCAATTTCATAGGCAGTCTAGCGAGGGTTCAAGGGGGTCCGGACCCCCTAGAATTTCCAAAATGTATCTGTCTATTAGTGTATTTCTTGACTCTAAGTCATTTTTAAGTAGCATGAAGAATTTTTAATTGATAAATGCATAAATTTAATGGTTATCTAGTTTTTATTATTAATATGCTGAATTGTTCCGCAAAATGTGTATAATGTGGTTCGAAAGTTTTGACCCCCCCCCCCCCCCTAGAAAAAGTTTGGACCCCCCCTAGAAAAAAATCCTGATCCGTCCCTGAATTTCATGCTTATTTCTGTATTTATTTGTGCATAAACATAAATGTATCAGTTAGATATACATGTGTCTATAAACATAAATAAAATCAGTTAGATATACATGTATCTATAAACATAAATGTATCAGTTAGATATACATGTGTCTATAAACATAAATGTATCAGTTAGATATACATGTGTCTATAAACATAAATGTATCAGTTAGATATACATGTATCTATAAACATAAATGTATCAGTTAGATATACATGTATCTATAAACATAAATGTATCAGTTAGATATACATGTGTCTATAAACATAAATGTATCAGTTAGATATACATGTGTCTATAAACATAAATGTATCAGTTAGATATACATGTATCTATAAACATAAATGTATCAGTTAGATATACATGTGTCTATAAACATAAATGTATCAGTTAGATATACATGTATCTATAAACATAAATGTATCAGTTAGATATACATGTGTCTATAAACATAAATGTATCAGTTAGATATACATGTATCTATAAACATAAATGTATCAGTTAGATATACATGTGTCTATAAACATAAATGTATCAGTTAGATATACATGTGTCTATAAACATAAATGTATCAGTTAGATATACATGTATCTATAAACATAAATGTATCAGTTAGATATACATGTATCTATAAACATAAATGTATCAGTTAGATATACATGTATCTATAAACATAAATGTATCAGTTAGATATACATGTGTCTATAAACATAAATGTATCAGTTAGATATACATGTGTCTATAAACATAAATGTATCAGTTAGATATACATGTGTCTATAAACATAAATGTATCAGTTAGATATACATGTGTCTATAAACATAAATGTATCAGTTAGATATACATGTATCTATAAACATAAATGTATCAGTTAGATATACATGTATCTATAAACATAAATGTATCAGTAATGTATACATTTATGAACCATACAATCCTGATTAAATTTCTATAATTTTTACTAATTTATAATACATTGTATTTAACTATTCGAGGGTTCTTACATGAAATAAGTTGATAGGTCATCACAAATCTAGTCTACTTGATTCTTAATGTGTTGTTAGAGCTCTTTCTATTAATAGCAGGTGATTATAGCACCTCTATACTAACAAGCATAACCATTCCCAGTATTCAGCTTGGCATACAACAGAATATAGCACCACGCATGAAGACAAAAATCGTTATATATATATATATATTTTGATACAATCATTAGTGTATTGTAAACTAAATGATTACTTATAACTACAGGATTATCAATCCATAGATAGTTGGTTGGATAGTTAAATTTTATTAGAGCAGACACACGAAAAACACACTCTTCTTGTTCAGTACAGTTGAACAGGGAAGTTATTAGAAGAAAACATTGCCACATGTTTTCAGGTAAATGAACAGTTTTACCCATGATTCTCAGCGTCTCCATACAAAGGTCAGTTAGACTGTTTGTGTACAGAATGGTTAGAACTAGTTTTATACTGACCAATAAAAGTATAAGACTCCTGACTACACTAAAATATATTAATACAATTTTCATACATATTGCAACAATATACAATATCTTAAGTAATACTAAAAACAACTTTTCTGATAAATTCATACATTCACAAACTAAACTAAAATAAACTACATTTCTTTCATGCTTTACGGTAAAACGTCGCGTTATTCGATAAAAATAAACGATGAAAATATAAATTTTATATTTTCATCGTAGTGAAAATATAACCTTATATTTTCATCGTTCATGACATCATATTAGAAGATAAATGACGTCATCTTGGAGTAGAAATGACGTCGTGTTATAATTTGTGTAAAATACATCAAATAAAAAACACAAAACTAAGTATGAAAGAAACAGAATATTGGTCAACTTTGGTGTAAGATCTTTTTTATTTCAACTCGTGAATTCAGAAAATGACATTTTCACTCGTGGCTATGCTACTCGTGAAAATATGTTTTCTGAGCTCACTCGGTGAAATAAAAATCGATCTTGCACCAAAGTTGACGAATATCCTCTATTTATAACATAAGTTGAAATTTTTGCAGGAAATTCACATCCACTATACATACAGTTGTGTATTTCAGATAAAATATTATAAATCTACTTGTGACTCATTATTCTATTTATATCAAGTGTCCCAAGTCTTCACTGGTTTAATCAAACCTAATCAAAACATAATTTATCATTTCATCTTGTATATTATGATTTTAATAATACAGTACCCACCAAAAGTTGGGAGACATTTACATTTTGTAGGCCTACTGTATAGCTTTTATCTAAAATTTGATAAATGCTTATTTTGAAATGCTTTTTAGTTTTGTTTTAGTTTTTATTTATCATTATGATTATAACTGAGACTACAAAAGATAGCATAAAACTATGTTGTGGAAATAATTACATTAAAAATAGTTTTGGAGGCTTTATATGTCAGATGATGAATATTATAAATAAGCTGCATTTTTGAAATTTGTTTTCATTTTTTTTAAACCAAACTTGAAATAAATATGGTAAAAATAATGATTCTACAAAAATAATCATCAAAATTTAAGAATTAATGTAATTTTCTTTTGTGTTCTAACTTTTGGTGGGTACTGTATATAGAAATATTGGCTTGGCTACAGACATATAAATGAACAAGTCAGACAAGACGGCCCTAGGGATTCTCCACTCATGATTGTTAAGAGTTTATGATAACTTTGTAGCAACATTAATTAAGACATTTTTTAACAGTTTTTAAGGCTTTTCTTCATATATAAGTGCTAGTAGATTTATCTGTTTATTTAATAATTATCTCATGTACATGTACTAAATATTTAGGTGCATTATTCGTTGACTGTTTTATGCCCATACACTTTGTTAAAGTCATTTTATAATGTTGTTTTTTTTAATTTCATTTTATTAATTATATTATATCTGTAAAGCACTTTTGAACATGCCTATACATGAGTAAAACTGCTATATAAATTTGGAATAATAATAATAATAATTAAATTAAAACCTTCCCGTTTTTTCCTTAAGCAAGAAACTTTATCTTAAAAGCTCAGTACTGGAACTCAGGACCAGGAAGCGAAGTAAAAAATGAATAATTTAAGCTCTTGTTTCACAATCAAGCTAAAAAAAAAATCAAATTTACAAATGAAAGGTCTTGAATATACATTGTATATACATACGATATATATTGATATATGATCTCAACCCGTACACAGTAAAGAAAAGGTGGGTATATTTTATATAATAACAATTTAGAAATATTTCTTGATTAAGTTTAACAATTGAGACAGTATCAGTAATGAGATCATAAAAAGTCAGAAATAGTTTTAAATGTCATAGATATGTCTTATATATTGATAGACTCAGGGGGGGGTAGAGAGAATCCTAATACCCAAGTCCCATAAAACCATGAGCTTGTTGCGGACTCGTACGTGCAGACAGTCGTAGGCCGTGAGAAGCCTTGGGTATTAAGATGACGGTACGCACATGGCACTTATCAACACACCCACACGCTACCATAGCTGGAAAATCTACAAGTTTAATCCATACTCGGCCACGTTTTGCTCACGATTTGACTTTGAATCAGATAAGTGTATCTTGGTTCATCTTACAGACCCTGGTAAAAATGTAACAGTCCGTATAGGTACGCAAGAGTTCATACAGGTCCTTGCAAAGCTTGATCACATGTAGCCTGTATGGTGCTCTCACACCTATTTTTATGTTAATGGGACTGTTGCTTTAATAATCCTATGGACAGAGTTACTTTTGACAATAGGACATTAAAGTATAAGATTGAAAATGACGTATTTTGGTGAAAACATCCTAACTTCTCTAACGCTTCAGTGGGAAAAATGGTTCCATACTTAGAGTGAAAATTTCAAATAAAGTTGTCAATAATACATAGCAGGGTCATAAAATAATCAACATTGCAAATATCTTATATAATTTGAACACTATAATATTATGTAACATAATAAAAATTAACATCAATACATTTAATATAAGCAACACAAAACACAAAACTGAAAGCCACAGATTGGAATCAAACTCTAGACCTTTATATATAAAGAACCATCCAAAAATACCTTTACACTTTGGTAAAATTGTAATTTGTTCTTAAATTTGTATCAATAATTGAGAAATTAAAATCACATTTTTAGAGGTAGATGTATACCAATAACAATTGTATAAAGTAACATTAATCCCTCTTCAAATATTACAATGTTTTAAAACTATCATTTTGTGTAAATACATCTAAAGTAAATTTAATTGTAAACATGAAAACCTTATTTTATTACAAGTGTTAAGGTAGTTTTGGATGTTATTGTATAAGCCCCTAGCAGAAATATGACACAAACCACACTCTAACATGGTCATACATATAACAGTTATATACCATAACTATAACTTTACAGTACAAAAATTAGTTGAAGTGTTACTAGGACCAACAAAATAGTTTGGTTTCTCGTTTCCTGACTGAAGCTAGTTTTATACGGGCTGTGATTTTTCTAAATATCAAAATAAGACTTTTGTTTAACATTAGAAATCGATAAAAATAGGGTTTTGACTGATGGAAAGCAAATTAAAAGATTTGCCTACCTTTCGACTCTACATTTTTAGGAGAAAATACAGTAAGGCCATGCCAAATTGGAATTCTGTTAAGCGTCAACTCAAATTTGACAAACCTAGGTACCTATTCACAAAAAACACACAAACCGAAAACACAAATATTTTTACTGCAAACAACAATGCATTATATATATTTTTTTCAATGAAATAACATCCTCATAATATGAAACAATGGTCTGAATATAATATAAAATGAGTAGTGTTTTTACATGTAAAATTGTATATTGTATTAAGGACGCTGTTATACAAAATTGGACTCAATTTTCCCTGAATCAAATCCGGCAACATTGAAATTATTTAAGAAAACTTTACCTACAATTCTGTTTTTTTAGTTTGATTGAGCACTCTAAAACCTACACGCACACTTAACAACATTCCGATATGGCCTGGCCTAACACAACTCAGTTATATGATGCCTAAGTTGACATGTCAAAGGTATTGAGTTTGTAACCTTCCAACCAGGGTTTCAGTATGAGAAAAAAACCCATAAAATTAACAATACAGACAAATGATATACATCGTATATTGATGATGAGAAGAAAAATTGAGAGACAGAGTTAAAATGGACTATAATAACATTCATATTGCATAAAAGTTGTAAAATAATAAAGCACAAAGAATATAGATAACAGATTATAAAACAAGGCATATAAACATTGTCTTAACAAGGTTCTAACAAACCCATGACCTATAAAACTCAAAGTAAACCAGGGCTGGACATTTAAAGTAGTCCTGTAGCCCAAATCATTTCTTTTTCAGGATGGATGTAATGTAATCCCTTGTGAATGTCTCCAGTATCTTCACACAAGTTTTGACAAGAATGTCTCCTCAAAGTGACTATGTAGAAGTGTGAAATACAGGGACCTAGACAAAATCTTAAGATAAATCCCAATTAAATTTCATCATCAAAATAATTTTTGGGACCAGAAAATCAGGAAATTGATGCAGATCTATTTAAAATAAAACCCTATAAAAATCAATACAAATGAACTGGAAATAAAATGTTACAATTAAAATAAAAAATAAAACTTGCAACATAAGATCAGATCATGTAAATAAAATATGTCATTTTTTATATAAAAACATTGAAATAGTCAGAACAACAAAATATAGACTCACAAAATTTCAATCTGATTGAATTCCGCTCATAGTGAAATTTATGTTAGTTTGTTTGTTTGTTTTGTTGGGTTTAACGCTGTAGCAACACATTGTATAAGTCATATAACGGCGGTCAGTCAACCTACTTACTCCTCCTGGAAAGGCTTAATCTCTGGATTTAACTGTTAACCAACTACTAAGTGCATAATTTTGTCAGTGACTGACAACTGCCCTACTTAATTAAAAATCATTAGTAGGAAGGAGAATGGCGGTAGTAATAATTTCATGACCAAGGTCCATGAGCGTAAGCTCCGCCGGAAATTGAACCCACGACTCCTTGATCAGTAGTCTTGCATGCTACCAACTGAGCTAGCTGGGCAGCTACGATATTTATGAGGGAGCAAGGCCGATTAGTAGCCATAATAGACATATTAAACTAGAGTGTGACCTAGGTGTTAAGATTTTAGACATATAAAACTAGACAAGCTATCATACTGATTTATAAATTAGCCTACATCATACTATAGATGGCCATTTTGAAGTGTTCATTATTAAGCTCATGAAGACGCAATCAATAAGGAACAGAAACTTAATAAAAACATTTTTCAGAAAAACCCAAATCTAAAAATAGACTTTATAAAAGTCAGTTTTAAATCAGACCATTACCAATGAGTAGATTTCAATCAAATTGCACAAAGTTGTGATACATTGCAATTTAAGGCCTATGGCCTACTTTTAAAATAATACAAGGCCCAAGGCCTGAGACATTACATAAAATAGAAAATCTTGAAGACTTAGATAGCACAACACAACTTACTACAACATGGAATCAATTAATGTACAGTTAATAAGACATGGCAAGCTTCAACAATGAACAATTTTTTGAGACAATGAAATTGTGACTTTGAATAAACAAATATATGTACTGGTTTAAAAATCTATTTTAAAAGATAAAAGCAGTACACAAACAGCGCCATTGACTATTCGGGTATTCTTGAAAACAACAGTAAAATTGGTTCGCAAACCTGTTGAGATGAGTGAGATTTCAAGTGTATGCCATAATTCAGTCCAAATTCATCCAAGAGATATGTAACCTAATATTTGACCTCCAATGGTAACCCCGTAAATACAAATAAAGTTTTAAGTAAATCTCTCCAGTACTTGCAAAGATATAAAAGATACAAAAATGTTGCGCCTAAAAACTTAACCAAGAAGTGTTACGCTGATGTCAACGCCAAAGCTGACACACAGCTGAGTAGGATAGCCCCACTATTCTCCGAATAGTCGAGCTAAAGACAAAGTACTTCTGGATCAGTTGTGGTTAGTTGTGCTAACCAGGAGAGTAAAAAATGTCAAATCAACCAAACAAAATACTAAATATGTAGATGGGAGAAACAAAGACTTCAATAAAAGGCAGGGAAACTATGAAAGGCACTGAGGACTAACAGTAAGCCAGTGTTAAGTTAAAAGTTCTATTTTTATTGGGTTTAACGCTCTGTGTCGACACAATTATGATCACTTTACACAGACCAGTGCACTTAACCTAACTTTTATGAACCCATGACCTGTTGATCAGTAGACTCGCATGCTACCAACTGAGCTATCCATGCTGCTACGATATTTATGTAGGAGCGAGGCCAATTAGTAACGATAATAGACATATTAAACTAGAGTGTGACCTAGGTGTTAAGATTTTAGACATATAAAACTAGACCGGCTATCATATTGATTTATAAATTAGCCTACATTGTACTATAGATGGCCATTTTAAAGTGTTCATTTATAGGAAGCAGAAATTTTCTTGTCAAAAACCATAAGGCAGACACTTTTTAAATTTGGTATGTGATATCAATTGAATGGACCCCTTGTCTATAACCAATGTTCACCTACCCTTCCACTAGGTGAATATTGGTTATAGACATGGGTCCAGAACATTCAGTGCACTGGCCGCTGTAATTGGTACAATAGAATTAAAACACTTTCACTGGTACCAATTTATACCTTGGTGGAGTGACGCAATTGCAGGTAAATTTAAAAAAAAAACTTAAGTTAAGAAAATTAGCAGTGCCTCTGATGGGATTTGAACCAGGGACATCTTAGACCCTAAACAAGCAATCTACCACTTGACTACTGCTCTTAGGAGGAACATAAAAGTCAAAACTTAAAAAACATAGAATCACAGATCTAAGAAAATAGCATGAGGAAGGCATGAATGTAAAAAAACAAGCAAAGCAACAACAACAAAAAACAACAACATAAAATATTAATTTTATAGAATATAAAAAATACAACATAAACTTTGAACAACTTTTTGAACAGCTAATAAAACATTCTACACTTAATTAATATCAGTTTACAAGTAGAGACATAGTATCTATAAATATATACATGTAAGTATATCATAATTGTTACCTTTATATACACTGCCGGATAGAATCTAGTTTTTCGGACCCCGCTATTGCTCATGCTCGGACGTTGCATTGTTTACAGATTTTGGATGCCATTTTGTTTTTACCGATGCAGTTTCTTATTAATTTCTTAAATGAATGTTTTTCAAAAACTATTTTAAAATGCTTTTTATTACCCATTTTGATATCAGCGAGGGTGTGGGGGCAGCAGCCCCCATAATAACAGAAAAAAAGCGGCATTTACCTTTGCGCGTTTGCTCATTTGAAACAGCACGCTGCGCACGCATATTTATATTTACTTCCAGGGTACGTTAAACTAGATGTGTTCCTACACTGCCCTTCAAAAGTTTCTTCACCGTACAATTAATCAAATTGCTACAATTCTATGTTCAAGTTCCAAGAATTATTATAGTATTATTTACTTACATGTACTTCATTATCCATGCAATGAAAATGGATTTTGCGTAAGTACAATTTATTTTTTGAGATGCAGCAAATGTTATCTATCAGCCTCCAATACATGATCAATGTACATGTATCTCAATGAGCCAATATAAAGTTTGAGATATTTTTGTAATTTCATATTCATAGGGAACTATGTACTGATTTCAAAAAAGCAAAATTTAAAGTCATTAAACAATAAATTGCAACATTTTGAAATTCTATTTAGCACAATTCAAATTATAAATGTGTGAAGAAAATTTTAAAGGACAATGTATAGATTGTGCCTCCATATCTCCTTGGACAAAATCCTGTTTTAGGATTAGTTAACATCTATTCATAAAAAGGAACCAACACTCAACTGAGAAGATTATTAAATCAGCATTATTTAATTTTTATTTATTGGAGTTAACGCTGTGTCAACACAATTAAGGTCATTTTACGGCGTCCAGCGCACCTAACCTAGCTTTCCTGGACCATTGTCTATAACCAGTACTCACCGACCCTTCCACAAGGCCGGAAACTTCTCAATATTATCTAATCAATGGAGGAAAATTGACATTATTGTCAAATTTTCATGGAATGATATAACCTCCCCAGGTGGGATTCAAACCCGCACCCCCTCGGGCACAAGATTCCAAATCCCGGTGCTCTACCAACTGCGCTATGAACCCTGGTTAAAATCAACATTAATTAGTTCATCAACATATGATTCAATCCATGTTACATAAAGAAGATTTAATGATAGTAAAATTACTTGCTGTAAACATGAACAGTTATTGCCTCAAACATTCATTTTGTCAAAGAACATTTGGAGGCCACTCTAGAAATCATTAAACACATGTCATAAATATATAAATGTATTGTTCGTTTTTTCTCAACTGTCAAAACATGAATAATTTCACGGTGACTTCGTGCTCTTTGTCTAACAATCGAGATATTGAGATAGTGTGTAATCATTCACCGTGAAATTATTCAAACTTTGACAGTTTAGAAAAAACGAACAATATAAACAAATTATCATTATAAACAAAACTTCAAAAATAACTAATGAAAAACAGTTATTAAACAGGCACATATAGAAATGGTTTAAAACCATGGAAGGCAGAAGGTACCATCTACATGTATTTGAAAATATTTGTCTAGGAATGTTTTACAACTTTTTATGGAATGTAAAATAAATACCAGAAGTAAAATTGAATAAAACCAATTTTTTGTTGTTGTATAAACGACTTAACAATCCTAATAATGATATAATATGATAGAAAACAAAAATCAGGAATGTCATAAAAAATAAAAGTTACATTTTAAACAAACATTGCAACCTCTTAAAAATAACTGTGGGCCTTTATTCCACAAAAAATATTACAACATAAGTTATGCTTATCATGGTTTTAATAAATTTTATCAGACAAGATTTAACAAGCAAGTAATGATAAAATGCTCAGAATGATTACAAAAATATGTACAGGCCTATCCGTATAAAATTATTTTTAAAAAAAATGGTTTCATTTAAAAAAAACACTGGTTTTGTTCTTTAATTTCTATGGTTTTGTAAGGAGGCTTATGAGTACCACATCATTAACCTTAACATTTTAAATATGGTTTTTTTTGACAATAAAATAAAACAAAAACTTATCAGTTGTAAGATTTTTAGTGTAAAAAAGTCCCCATGGAATGGATTTCAAGTAAAACATAAAAATATATACATACAATTAAACAATCACTAACTTTGTTCACCTTTTATAAAGGTTTATTTACAACTAGGGCTGTCACGATATACCGGTATATTGCAATACCCAGCTACAGCAATAGGTACTGTGGTACGATTTCAATGTACCGGTATTTGGCGATATTTTGTATTTCATTTGATAAATTCTTCCGTTTGCAAAATAAAAGTAGCCAAACGTCAGTTTTTCATAATTCATTCCATCTAACCTGAAGTTGCAAGCATTTAACCAATTTGGTCGCGTCTTAGTCCTAAATGACCATAAATAGTTAAAGAGGCTAGATTCTATCAGTAGCTGCATATAAGATTTGCAATTTTTCTGTTAAATACAGCGGAGGAACAACGAATCTAAAAGCCTGCAATATATAGTGGTACGTATCACGATACGATGACAGCGTATTGCAATATATTGCGGTACCCTTCTGGCGTATCGTGACAGCCCTTTTTACAACACAACATATGACTAAAACAACAATAACATATATATAGCAACAATGGTCCCATAACATAAAGCAATGAAGCATGTCCCAGGCTGTCAATATTACAATACAATACAAGAAATGTTATGTGGAAACTACATTAAAGCCAGATTAAAAAACTTTAATGCAAAAATTACAATCCATAATAAAGCCAGATAGAGTTGTGGTTACTTTCTAATTCTGTTCATCACATGGTATGTTATCATTGCATGAAGTTTCATAAAGATCTGACAATAAATGGCAGAGATATATGCTAAATTGAAAACTTTAACGCAATTGTTAACTACACCAGACGCCCAACTGCCCATCCGCCCGCCTGTGTTAAAAAATCCGGCCAAAAATAGGTGTCCTTTAACTATGATTTCAATTAGTTAATTGTACATTATTTTAGTCAATAACTTATAATGTTTTCAAGCACTAGCTGATTATTATCTTATAGTAAAGACAAAATGATCAAATATCTTGACTACATGTATATAAAATAACTATTTTTCACTTGTCTGAATTAATTTTAATTCAGGGGTAGGAGGCTTTGGGAGATGACTATTTTATCATGATTTTAATTGGTTACTTGTCAATCATTTTGATGCATATTTATAACCATTTATCAGAGCAGACAACTGACTCTTAGTTAAGCAATAGTCATGTTATAATATAAGCTTCATTTCATCATTTCCTTAGTTATATAGCAGGGGTCAGTCATTACCCTACTTATTGTTCCTGAACAGACTCTGGTCACTGAGCCAAGGGTTTTAACCCAGTACTAGGAACATATCTATCTCAGTGACTGATAACTGTTCTACTGAATACAGAGGTAGGCAGGCAAGGTAAAATGATTGTAGAAAATATTACATAACAAGACTCTACTAAGGTAATTATGTCTCATCAGGAAATCCAACACTTACTGACAGAATTAGAACTCTGGTCTGTCACTGACTGAGCCTTCTAGGAACATATTAGTTCAAAGTTCAATCAAAACATCACAAAAATGAGGTAATCAAGACATTGAGAGTAAGTAGAACAAATCTGCAATAATATCAACTTAAACATTTTTTAACATTGTACTAGAATTTTCAGGTTCATAAAAGACATTAGAATCTTTAAGCATATTTTACAAATTTCTATCATGAACAAAAAAGTTTTACCAAATTTAAAATCTATCCCATTTTTGTATGAAAACTATAAAGTAGATGCTATTTATAGACAAAAAACTATAACAAGTGCTAAAATCTATTTTTAGAAACAATAGCTATTTTTAGCTCAAATTATAATTTCTTATACCACAGCTTTTTTTAGAAATAGAAATCCTAAGTAATGATATGCTATTTTTAGATCTGATATCTATTTTTAGAATACAGTGGTTATTCATAGCTCATATTTCTTTCTACAAACATAAATCTATATATAGATGAATAAGCTATATTTAGCAATCACTTTCACCCTGGGTGGGTTTTCTCAAAATGTTGACCTCATCTTCAAGTTGTCGGATTCTTTTATCTTTTAAAGATAGTTGTTCTTTCAAAGCATTGATTTCTTTTACTTGTTGGAAATATGCTTTACGAAGCTGGAAGAAAAAACACATGAGTATTATTTTTTTTAAATTTTGTAAACAAAAAAATATTGACATATCACCTTTCGAACAAAGAAAAATCATTGCAATATATTTTCTGTAACTTTTCAAATTAGAGACTTTATTAATTGAGGGAAATTCATTTTTCAATGATTGTATTTTTGGTGACCATTTGAAACGTCACTTTCATACATTTTGTTAACAAATTATGACTCAATAATTTCAATTCAATCTAACTTTAGTTTACACAGACAAAAATCTTGAACCAACAAAGCAAGGTTACTTATAAATCACACTTATACAAACATTTTTTTGTGAAATACAATAAGATATTATTTCATAAATTTAAACAAAAAATGTTGGACAATTTGCTTCTACTGTCATAATCTAAATTCAAATCAGGGTCCAACATGATACCTTTGTGTGACCCCTTTTTATCAGGGTCCAACACAATACCTTTGTGTGACCCCTTCTTATCAGGGTCCAACACAATACCTTTGTGTGTCCCCTTCTTATCAGGGTCCAACACGATACCTTTGTGTGACCCCTTTTTATCAGGGTCCAACATGATACCTTTGTGTGACCCCTTTTTATCAGGGTCCAACATGATACTTTTGTGTGACCCCTTTTTATCAGGGTCCAACACAATACCTTTGTGTGACCCCTTCTTATCAGGGTCCAACACAATACCTTTGTGTGTCCCCTTCTTATCAGGGTCCAACACGATACCTTTGTGTGACCCCTTTTTATCAGGGTCCAACATGATACCTTTGTGTGACCCCTTTTTATCAGGGTCCAACATGATACTTTTGTGTGACCCCTTTTTATCATCCAAAAGTTCTTGGACAAATATAATGTTGAGAAAGACCAAAACAATTTCTGTGTTTTGGGCAATGTTCTATAAAGGGCAATTCATGAGTAAGCTCCAATCTTAAAAAAAATCTTAAAGAATCTAATTGTGACTTTCACAAAGTTTTGAAAAAAAACACTGGATTGTTGGTACATGCAAAAAAATTATTATTTTTAAAAAAATCTAGGATTATGGAGTTTGCTAGGCAGGATTGGTTTGACCAAAACACAGTATTTTTCAGGTCAAACTGTGAATTAATTTTAATTAAGATTTCCTCTCCAAAGACTTTTGGACGACGTACAAACAAATACAAACTAACCTCAGGATCGGTAGTTGGTACATTACTAATATCTTCCCAGTTATGATTGGCTGAAGGATTGATAGGTGACCATGTTTTCTTTACATGTAGCTTCTACAAGTTGTCACATCAAGAGAGAAAAATATATAATATAGTATATACATGGTATACAAGGCATATAGTCATGTGATCCACAGAATGTGAAACAAACTCTTGTTTATTTTGTCAAATTCTTCTAGCCGCTGATTGTTTTGTATTTTTGTTTGGGTTTAACAGCAAATAAACACAAAAATGTTATAGCCCGCCAAAAGCAATTGATGATAACGGTTGCAGCAGCCGAGCAATAAAAATAAAATAAATAGTGCATAAAATAATCATAGCATTTCTTTGTCCAAAAATGTCCACACAAGTTAAAATGAATAACTTTGAGTCCTCTGCACAATTTTGTTTGCACATGTTTAAGTTTATCGATCCATTCATTTCTTTGTGCAAAAGGATATAAAGTTTAGTTAACCCTCAAAATAAACCTAGTTTATCCATCCATTCATTCTTTTGAGCTAAAGGATTTAGTTTTAACCATCAATACTCACAGAGTCAATTTGAATTTGTTGTAAAAAGAAAAGAAGTGGAATTTTTATTCACTATTGGAAATCATTTCATTATTTGTCCATAAACAGAAAATCGATGGAAAAACAAAAATTTTGTTCACATCATTGGTTGTAATTAAAGATCACATGACTAAAGAGCCTGGCATAGATTAGAATATATATAGATATAAATATATCAAGAGGTCAGTGTAAAACTAGATCTAACATTTCATCTTGGACAATGTACTATACAGGCCCTTGTTTAGTTACTACTGTTAGCTAACTTAACAGGTACGGGAGAACTCAACCCAAAGACAACTCAACCCTTGCAATACTCAACTCAAAGTTGAGACAACTCAATCTGTTAGTAAGAGATTGAGTTGTCTCGGGTTGAGTTGTCTTTGGGTTGAGTTGTTTGGGCACTTCTGTTACGGAACGTTTTGGAACGTTCCAGGTAACTGAACACGCAGCAGGCTACTGTACACAGTTAACAAATTAGTAATTTCAGCAATGTGCAAACTAGTTAAACACTGAGCCAATGATGTATATTATACTAAAATAAAACAAGCATTAACAACTATCTCACATCAATAGGTCAATATAAAACTAATCAACATCAATCTTTATTTTATGTAGTTATACTAGTTTTACATTGACACATTAATATACAATACAAGATGATCCAAATATACATTGGGGTCCAAAAGTTTCTTTACAAGTTGTTAATTTTTTAGGTTTTGGAATATACTTAAACAAACTTTACTTGTCCCTATTAGTTGTACAACTTATATACAGTTTATCACTAACTGTCAACTATGTTCTATCATATATATTTTTATTATAAATATACAATAAAATGTTGAACCAAATATGTCGGCATTAATATTTGATATAAAAATATGAAAGAAAAATATGAAACAAAATACAAGTGTAAAGAAACTTTGGACCCTAGTGTAGTCTGACAGAATTAACCTGAGCTTGACCTTTATGCAAGAATATATTATCTATTTAAGTCTTCGTATGTAACTCCCACTTTATCGGAAACTTTCAGGCATAATAAACATATCTAAACAACTAATCACGTTTTCATATGAATATTTATTTATTTTATTTATTGGAGTTAACGCCATGTCAACACAATTAAGGTCATTTTACGGCGTCCAGCGCACCTAACCTAGCTTCCTGGACCATTGTCTATAACTAGTACTCACCTACCCTTCCACAAGGCCGGAAACTTCTCCATATTATTGCTACAGACCCCTGATAGGGAACTGGGCTGATCCAGCAATGATTGGCCCCTAACCCCCTGCTGCTACTAGCTTTAGCTAGCAAGAAGAAAAAGCTTGAGCCATTTTGGGCTAATTTTGGGCTTATACTTTTATTTTTTTTTGCATCAACTATGCACTACATTGGTTTCCAAGGTCAATCTTTCCAAATTTTTGGGATCAACTAAATCCCAGGAAACTGTTAGTGATTAGCCCTTTATATGTATGTAACAGCATTATTCTAAAATCAATTGCAAAATAACATAAGTTGCAGAAAAAAAATTACCGACTAACAACTGGATGGTTAAAATTAGGCCCAGTAATATTTATCTATAAAATAATTCTAAAATTATATTTTCTCAGTGCCCTGTTACCGTGACAACAAAGGAAGAAGAAAATATCAACTCACATGACTATTTGGACCGGACTTTTCTTCATTTAATTCTCCCAGAATTAATCTACCCCCAGTAGATGTTTCTACAGACAATTTCTTATCCTTTTTGCTACTTTCTGATACTTTGGTTTTCTCTGATCTACTAATGTCGATTATTTCTATTTCTTTGTGTTCAAAAAATTGTGCAGCATTATGAACAGAGACTGGTTCTCTATTTGTTCGACTGGAATTCTAAATAAATACGAGAAAAAAGGAAAGCAGTCTATCAGAGCATTAAAGCAAGCAAGCAAGCAGACAGGTTTTATTTTTACTTTACAGGGCATGACAAGAAATATAAAATGAAAGCAGCCCAGTTGGACAACCAGCTATTCATGTAACTTACAAGCCTGAATTAAATATTTAACAGTGGTGACAAGTTACCTGAACCCAAATTAAGGTTGTCAAGGGCAACTGGACAATCTTTAATGTTGAGTCCTGTATTTTTCAACAGTCATACTCACTTTGTATGTTTGTTTATTGCACTACGTCAACTTTCAGGTTTATAAGGAATAATGAGTTTTTTCCCAGAATTCATCAGTCTCTGCTAACTTATTCTTTATAAGAGTCAAGAAAGGTAACTGGGTTCAAACTTATCACTGTCTTATAAACACATTTGTAAATACAGCAAAAGAGAATGACTAGCACTAAAGTCTGATCTTTTTTCTTGATTATAAATGACAGAGATACATGTTACTATAAATAGATGTTACTATAAATAGATGTAACTATAAATAGATGTTACTTTAAATACCTCAGAATTCACTTTGATACCATTAGCTATAACATCTGGAGGGTTTTCAGGGTTGGTTGACCAAGATCTACGTTCTAAACGTTTCCTTGGTGATGTCACTGTATCCATAGAATTATTGTTTGTTCCTGGAATTATATACAAGGTTATATAGTCATGTCATCTACAACAACAACTAATCAGGTAAACAAACATATATTTTTCCGTAATTTGTCAACACATTTTTTTCTGCATTTTACATGTCGATGGTTGCCCTCAAGACTGTAGTAAGTGCATTGTGTTAAAAAGCGAGTTACAACACTCTTGTGGTCAGCCATCTCTGTGTTTAAATACTTTAGCATATTTTTCCCTGAATTTTTAAGTGAAATAATACCTTTAAGTGCATTTTCTAGAAAAGTGCACCAAATAATGCACTGAAAATGCTGGGAAAAACCAAATAAAAACTTGCAGATTAAAATTCTGACTATAGACTAGTATATGAGTTATTACTGACAGCTTATGTCCCATAAAGTTAACAAAACAAAAAAAATCTTTACTGGGTTTACTTTCTACAGAATTCTTACAGAAATTTTGAGAGAGGTTATCTCTATGTTATTTAATAGAAAAACTTGATCATGGTATAATATTGAAGAATTGGACGACAATAATTTAACTATAGACAGAATGTCAAGTTGTCATTAGCTTATATCTGATTATATAATTAAATATATACTTGTATAGTGCGTACAAAAAAACAAAACAATGTTTATAATAACAATAGAATAAACTAATCCACTACGAGGGACGCTCAGGATGACAATAACATAAACATGTGCTATGTTTTACGATTGTCTTAGTTGTTAGTGTAATGGAAAATAATTTTTACCAACACAAGCACGATTTACCAACAAATTGTGGTATCCATCATGCTTATTTTGTTACAATGAATTACACACATTTTATTTTTATTACTGCCTACCCCAGAAATGGATTGTCTCATTTCTAATGTTTACCAAAACACGTTTTGTTTTTTTGTACGCACTATAAGTCAACAGTTTTATAAGGAAATGTTATTGTCCAATATGTCATGTAAATATTTAGGTAAAATATATAAAACTGATCCAGAAAAAACTGGTTTACACTGCTCACATAATTATAGTAAATTATTCATAACTTGATAGTTCAGAGCATAACTAAAGTATAATTGTATTTATTCTAGACTACATACAACAGTTTGACATTTATACTAGCTTTATTATTGCACTTAGCATACATATACTGCTCGACAATAGTCCTTTAACAAAATATGTAGTTTAATATGTCTGAACCCCCCCCCCTTTACAATGGTTTTTATACTGTAATGAAATGTGTGCCTGGGAGAAAAGTATAATTCTGTTTCACTAATTTGTCAGCAGTAAATAAGAGGAGTAAAAGACTACCCACAGGAAGATTGATAGATAGATACCAATTGTCTAATGACCAGGGAAACTAACTGTAAAGTCAGTGAACATGCAACAGTATGAAACTTAGACAGTTATTTTTGTTTATATTTTTTTTAAACATCCTATTCAACACATATTAAGATCACATAATACGATGGTCAGCCCTTCCTACTATAGGTTTCATGAACACTTTTCTATCACCAGTACTAACTTATCCTACCACAAGGCCGACAACTCATGTATAGGGTATGACCTTCCACGACCGGGCTCGAACCAGCAATCTCCGGATTAGAAGTCAGACATGCTAACTACTAAGCCACGGCCGCGGCAGGGTTATTTTTCATACTTTACACAACAAGGAACAAGATATACACATATTTGATCATAAGTAAGTCATCAACAATGATTCAAGTCATTATTATTTTTATAACACACAAACATTTTTACATGTGGCCTCACTCAATACTGTATAAAAAATGACACAAAACTATGTTTTTTATATCTCTTAATAGTCATAATAACAGTTTGACGACTCATCATAAAACTAGTTTACATCATTCTTTATTTACATGAAGTTAGACTGGTTTTGCTTCGACCAATCAGCTTACTTTAAATAACAATCAAGGAAATGAAATGAATATAACCTTGTGTCAATTACATGTTGAACTTACTGACATCTGTCAATCAAGTCGGAGATAACGTTAATTACAATGATCATTTAATGATAAAATTAACAATAACTATATAAATGCACTTAATGAAAACATTTAAACTTCACTATTCACGAAAAAATGTTTATTTATACATAATAAGATGAAAAAATGCAGCAATTTTAGCCTGTAAAAAATTGTGTTGTTCTCAAGTAGATTCAATTCTAGGGACATAAGTCTGTTGGCCCATGGTAGTTTCAATTCAATTTTGGACTGTAAAAAAATCAAGGGACATAACTGTGTTGTTCTCAAGTAGATTTAATGAAAGGGACATTTCCATGCTGTTCTTGGATAGTTTCAATTAAAGGGACATTACTCTAAGTCTTTTGGTAGTTTTGATTCAAGGGACATTTCTCTGTTGTTTAAAGTAGTTTCAATTAAAGGGACATTATGGAACACATCTAGTTTAAATGACCCCGGAAGTAAATATCAATATGCGTGCGCAGCGTGCTGTTTCTATGAGCTGGTAAATGCCGCTAATTTTCTGTTATTATGGGGGCTGCTGCCCCCACACGCCTGCTGATATTAAAAATGGATAACAAAAAACATTTTTAAATAGTTATTTAAAATAATTCATTTAAGAAATGAATAAAAACTGCATCTGTAAAAACAAAATGGCGTCCAAAATTTGTAGACATCGCAACGTCCAAGCATGCGCAACAGCCGGGTCCACTAAACTAGATTCTATCCCACATTACTCTGGGCATATTTTGGAAGTTTCAATCAAAGGGATGTTACACTGAGCATTGATAATTTTGATTCAAGGGAAATTACTCTATTGTCAGTGCTTATAAATTTTGACAACCACAGAGAAATAGAGAAAATAATAATTCCTAATAATGACAAACCTTTATTTTCGAATGCAGCAATTTTACTGTTAACAAACGCCTTGTCTGTCTCGTTGTTCAAGTCTTTATTTTCTTCAACATTGTTCACTTTTTCATTTGCTTCCAAGTTCTTTTGACTAATAAAATATAAAAAAGTAAGCTAGTCTTCATCTAAATTCAGCAACCCCCAAGTCCAGTGTAAGTATACATTGATTCAGGCAAGTAATAATTATTCCAGTCTTTAACTTAACCCACTAGCCCTCAAGTTTCAGGCTAGAGGAATTATTCCAGTCTTTAACTTAACCCACTAGCCCTCAAGTCTTAGGCTAGTGGAATTATTTCAGTCTTTAACTTAACCCACTAGCCCTCAAGTCTTAGGCTAGTAATAATTATTCCAGTCTTTAACTTAACCCACAAGCCCTCAAGTCTTAGGCTAGTAATAATTATTCCAGTCTTTAACTTAACCCACTAGCCCTCAAGTCTTAGGCTAGTAATAATTATTCCAGTCTTTAACTTAACCCACAAGCCCTCAAGTCTTAGGCTAGTAATAATTATTCCAGTCTTTAACTTAACCCACTAGCCCTCAAGTCTTAGGCTAGTAATAATTATTCCAGTCTTTAACTTAACCCACAAGCCCTCAAGTCTTAGGCTAGTAATAATTATTCCAGTCTTTAACTTAACCCACTAGCCCTCAAGTCTTAGGCTAGTAATAATTATTCCAGTCTTTAACTTAACCCACAAGCCCTCAAGTCTTAGGCTAGTAATAATTATTCCAGTCTTTAACTTAACCCACTAGCCCTCAAGTCTTAGGCTAGAGGAATAAATTCAGTCTTTAACTTAACCCACTAGCCCTCAATTCTCAGAGGCCAGTGGAATTATTAATCATGCCAGTAGATAATCTGGCAAATAACAAAATGAATGTAACAAACAAAATTTAGGACATAGACTGCTTTTGGCATTAACTCAATTAATATTTCTGATAGGCATGCCCAGAGTGTTTTATGACAAGAAACTTCAGAATCAGCCATCAGCCATGATATCTTTATCCATAATTTATAACAACTCTTTCCTTACCAAGTTGGTTTCAATACGATAGAATCTTTACTCAAGTGTTTTATTTAAAGTAACTTCTGTATCAGCCCCCATCCCATAACTTTATTCATATTTTTGTAATGACCCTCCTCTTACCTAGTTGGTACAATACACAGAAACTTCAGAATCGGCCCCCATCCTGTAACTTTATCCATTTTTTTGTAACAACCCACAGAAACTTACAGACTGGCCCCCATCCTGTAACTTTATCCATATTTTTGTAACAACCCACAGAAACTTCTGGATCAGCCCCCATCCTGTAACTTTATCCATATTTTTGTAACAACCCAAGAAACTTCTGGATCAGCCCCCATCCTGTAACTTTATCCATATTTTTAAACAACCCAAGAAACTTCTGGATCAGCCCCCATCCTGTAACTTTATCCATATTTTTGTAACAACCCACAGAAACTTCTGTATCAGCCCCCATCCCATAACTTTATTCATATTTTTGTAATGACCCTCCTCTTACCTAGTTGGTACAATACACAGAAACTTCAGAATCGGCCCCCATCCTGTAACTTTATCCATTTTTTTGTAACAACCCACAGAAACTTACAGACTGGCCCCCATCCTGTAACTTTATCCATATTTTTGTAACAACCCACAGAAACTTCTGGATCAGCCCCCATCCTGTAACTTTATCCATATTTTTGTAACAACCCAAGAAACTTCTGGATCAGCCCCCATCCTGTAACTTTATCCATATTTTTGTAACAACCCAAGAAACTTCTGGATCAGCCCCCATCCTGTAACTTTATCCATATTTTTGTAACAACCCACAGAAACTTCTGGATCAGCCCCCATCCTATAAATATATCCATATTTTTGTAACAACCCACAGAAACTTCTGGATCAGCCCCCATCCTATAAATATATCCATATTTTTGTAACAACCCTTGTCTTACCTAGTTGGTTTCAGAACAACAACATCTTCACTCGTACTAAGTTGTTTTATATTTTTTATTGAAGCAGGGATCTTCTTGGGGTCAGAGTTCTGTGAGGAGACAGCACGATATGTTGTAATAACAGGGGCCTGGTTTAATGCTCCGTCCTGGAATATAATCAATATAAAATAAGGGTTTCTTCCTTGCAAAAAAACCTTTAATGGCTCTCTAATAACCAAGGCCCTGAGATTTTCTTATCTTGCTAATGAAAAATTGTTTATGTTGAAATAATTGATAGTCTTATTAAACACTGAATACAATTATTCTAGAATAAGGTTTTTCATACAAGAAGGGACTCGGGACCCTAGAATATAAAACAGAAATCTGAAAAAGGGTCAAAGTTTGCTAGAATTTAAGACTGTTGATCTAGTGATACAAAACAGACGTATGTAAATTCATTTCATTTCCAATCAAAAATTATGTCATTACTAAGCTCCACTAAAGTAAAACCCGTCCAGGAATCAATCCACAACCCATTAATCAGTAGACTTGTAAGCTACTGGCTCAGTTAGTAAATTTTTTTTTTACTGGGTTTAATGCCGTGTCAACACAATCTAGGTCATTTTACAGCGTCAGCACACCTAATCAAGCTTTCCTGGACCCTTGTCTATAACCAGTACTCAACTACCCTTCCACAAGGCCGGAAACTTCTCCATATTATCTAATCAATGGAGGAAAAATGACATTACTGACAAATTTTCATGGAAGGGTATAACCTCCCCTGGTGGGATTTGAACCCATATCCCCTTCGGGACACTAGATTCCAAATCCAAGCCTGCTACCAACTGCGCTTTTGACTCAGAGTATATTTAGTAAATAAGCTATCTAGAAAAGCTTTATTTGAACAATAATTTTGATATCTAAAACAACACTGAGTAGTCTCCCTTTCTCCTAAAATGTAAATATCTTAAAGAAAATCTAGCCTGAGATTCTACAGAAAATGTTACTAAACTTCTAGGGTTAGTTTTAATTAAATCATGCATAAATCATGCATAAAGCAAGCAACATCAAAAACAGCAAATATCACAACCCAAATTCTTGACTATGGAACAGTCATTACCTCAAACTTTCTACAGAACTAGCCTGATTTATTATATATCGAGTAAGACAAACTTTTTTTTGTAACGTCGCATTCAAACATTTTATAGGTCATATATACATGATGGCCAGCTCTTCCTACTATAGGTTTCCTGGACACTTTTTCTATCACCAGTACTACCTTAAACCCTAACACGAGGCCGACAACTCATGTATAGGGTATGACCTGCCGCGACTGGGTTTCGAACCCACGATCTCCAGATTTGAAGTCAGACATGCTAACCACTACTCCACAGCCGTGGCTACACAAACTTATCAACTAGCCAGACTATAAGGTAAATAATTCTCTCCAGCCCAAAATCAATTTTTAAGAGACCGTGTTTTCAGACTGGTGTGTTACAATATAAGATGATGACTGTTATAATCATAGGCAGCAAGCATGGTTCTGAGTAAAAAACACACTATATATACAAATTAGGTATAGTATTAAAAATGATTTTTTACCCAAGTTCAATTTGGGTAAGTTGCTTTAATATATCTACAGTGAAAAATACCCCCCCCCCCCTGAAAATGACCCGCTACACATTATACAAAACATTAACCTTAAAAAGTGCAATGTTAGATAACTTTAAAATAAAATTAACCTGTGACCTTCAGCATTAAAACTTGCCCTTTAACCTTTTAACTAACAAATTAGAGGCAGACAAATCTTAGCTAAACAAAGTGCAAGCCAACAAGTATAATTTACGTGATAAAAATCTGTAACCACCATTTGTTCATAGGATGACACCAGTTGCCTGAGAGAGGTAATTTATATAACATAATAATATAGGGTCAACAAATATTATACAGTGATTTTATCAATGCAGAATTTCTGACCTTCCTGTCCCGTTTCCCACTTGGTGCAGTACAATGGACATAATACAAAACTCAAATTTATGGGGTTTCCTGTTCCTAAACAAGCGGTACAAACAAAGTTTGTTACACATTATCGCTGAAAAGCCAAAATATGGATTAAAATTCTATTGTTTTTTGTACATACATTTTTGTATGTTTTTATTTATTGAGGCTGTGAAAGTTTGTGTGTACTACAAAAGAAAACCCATACATTTGAATTCTACATCTATCGTTTACTTAATGGGTTTTTTCTTCAAACATTGCAGCTTTAATTGCTGTCTGCCAGGTACACATGACATAATTTATAATTAACATTAATGAATATTCAGGTGAGTACATTATACATGTACATGTAAGTAGTGCTGCAACGATTCACAGGAAAGTGAAACTTTTTCTTTCGATTCGATTTTTTTCGATTCGATTCATTTATTAATATGATTTACTTCAAATACGCATTTATACATTAATTTGAGCTTAAAACTAAATAATATGGACTAACTTAAAGTGTTACTGAAATCTGATAACACGAAACTCGAAAATCTGCTAAATTAATTTTTCAAGTACAAAATGGTTTGGGTATGAATGTAAAGTTCACAAAAATGTATTATAATTGTTATTTCGACTAAAAAGTATAAACAGCATGGAGCATAAATTGTAGAAAGATGCAGTTCTTGAAATACTAATGTACATTTAACTTAAACCTATGATTTGTAGGCAAATAATTGAAATTTGAATTAACTAACATAAAAACTTGACAGGTAAAATTCAATCACACTGACCCAATTTGCGTAGCTTTCGGGCATATACTGTAAATAGATATTTGGAACAGAGTTTCCATGCTACTGAAATCGTAATGGAAACTTTAGAGAAATGTAACAAAGTTAACCCCAGTTTCACTGTCAACGTACTTTGTCTTTTAGGTGAGCCTTTGCTTTTATCGTTATAACTTATGTAAACATGTTTAAAAGTCAGTATCGAATCGAAACTCGCTGGTCCCAAATCGAAATCGAATCGGCGCCCTTGCAATCGAGTTTCGATGTATCGAATCGAATCGTTGCAGCCCTACATGTAAGCATACAAAGCATATAATATTGATATTTATAAGCAGCCTGATTATGCAAATTTATGTAAATATACAAGTTATATATAATTATATATAATTAGCATCTCATTACTATGCATGAGGATGGATACATAATTATAAATATATAATGTAATACAATATAACATAACATAATTAAAACTAACAAGGAATGACATAATTATTCATAAATTCATTGAAAAAAAATTTGAATATTAATGGCTTGAAATTATTTTATCATAAATCGGACTTAATTAAAAAACAATTACCATATTGTGTGTAAACTATTCAACAATTTGAGATATGCACTGTTTTTTACTCTAACAGCCAGAGTAATTTAAGACTGATGGAGTAATTTAAGACTGATGGAGTAATTTAAGACTGATGGAGTTATTTAAGACTGATGGAGTTATTTAAGACTGATGTTATAATTCTAAAAACAATATGAATACAGTGCCATCCAAAATACTAGTGGTGGGACATCGGCTGAAAATCGTAATCAATTATCAGTTAGAATTGGATTCTGTTGTCGATGCGATTCTTCCGATTAAAATCGGTTCCTGATAAGTTTGCTTATGCATGCATGTTTCACTGTGAATCCTTATAAAATTCATACTAAGGACTAGGAAATAATTTTTCTTTCAGTCAAATGTGTCAAAACAAAAAATCAAATATACCTCCAAAAATAAATGATCAATTGACTAGTTCACTTGACTAATGTAGTAGCTGTACCTTTGACACTTAAACAAAATTTATCAGTGTCCAATACAAGTGCCGATGTTCGACTCTCATAAAGTTTTATTGATTATCAGAATCGAAAGCTTCCAACAAGTGATTAATCAATTATTCCCGATCATCGGTACAACACTACAAAATACCTTTACACTTGTAAATATACTGGATTTTTATTGATACTGTTAGACTTTATATCAGAATTTTCACACAGTAAGGTGTTTAAAATAGATTGTAACATTTAAAAGAGGAGTATTGATACTTAATAAAATTGAAAATGTTATTTAAGTTATTGTATCTAAATTTACAGAATTATTTCCCAAGTATTGGTAAAAATTAGAAAAACAAAATCAAACATTCTTGAAAGTGTAAAAGGAATTATGGATGACACTGTAGACAGATTTATACATAAATGGTTAGTAAATGAGACTTAAATGCAGAAGTACATTATGTATATTTGAATAATTATGTGAATATGAATATAGCCCAATTATGGGAACAATTGAAGGTGTTCCCCATTATTATCTTTTTTATCAACTTAGAGATTTTAGTCAGTTATCTTTCCCTGATAAAATCTGAAGCAATCCAATTGGTAAGTAGGTCCTTACAGTTGGAATCCTCAGATTTTATCATACAGTCCCATGTAAGGACAACAAAATATTTCATCTGATATCTTTCTTGTTAATGAAGATATTATCAGAGTTGATGAAATTTAGATAGTTCTTTACCCTAAAAATACTTGGCTTGAATTTCAAACAAATTAAATGATTTACAAAAAAGTTATTTAAGATTAATTTTGGCAAATTGACATTGAAAAGTAAGCGTAATATCCGAATAATCCAACTATTGGGACCTACCTATCTGAAGAGTATACAAAGGGAAATAACTGAATAAAGTCCCTTATTGCAGTACAAGTATTAGTGTAACATGGATATTCAAATATATTAAAGATTAAGCCATGAATATTCAGCTTCTTCTTATAAAAACAACACAGTATGAATACTTAACATTTAACAAATGCATGATTAATATCCATAAGTTATGAATATTAATGAGTTATGAATATTAATGAGTTAAGACAACATTAAAGAATACAAGGTATTACCTGGGGAAGACTGGACTTGTGGGAAATGTATGGGGGATCATTCACAACCTGTTTATCCTAGGTAACAAACAAAACAAGCCACAACACTCAATAAGAAGTAAATAAAATATAACATGCAAATCACATGCAAATTATATGCAAATTATATAATAAATATGCAAACTTTATGCAAATTATTTAATTAATATGCTAACCATTCAATTATTATGCAATTTATCGGAAACCAAAACAAAAGTATGCTAATTACATGCAAATCATTTGATGAATATGCAAATGATATTAATAAGTATGTTTAAAGCTAAATAAAGAATAAATGGGCATATTCAGCATTTATTTAATAATTTATAAATTGACTAATGAATACAAATTAAAATCTGAAAGCAGCAGCATTCTGGCGCATGCATCTATCTACATGAGCTGCATACATAATTTACAATACAACATATTTCATCTATTATGAAATACACAACCTCTGATTATAGTGAACTATTTAAAAATCTATAGACTTTGGAGCAAGGTAACAAACTCCTAGATGTCATTCTGTATAAAAGGCTCAATTTTTCAGCAAACTAGCTACACCTGCATGACTTCAATCAATACTGGTTTGTTTTGTTTTTGTTGGGTTTAACACCGTAGCAACACATTGTATTGGTCATATAACCGCGGTCAGTCAACCTACTTACTTCTCCTGGAAAGGCTAAATCTCTGAATTTAACTTCTAACCAACTATTAAGGGCATAATCTTGTCAGTGACTGATAACTGCCCTACATAATTAAAAATCATTGGTAGGAGGGAGAATGGCCGTAGAAATAATTTTATGACCAAGCTCCACAAAAGTATGCCCCCCCAGGAATCGAACCCACGACCCCTCGATCAGTAGACTTGCGTGCTACCAACTGAGCTAGCCGGCCGGACTTTAATCAATACTGGTACATAAAATACAAATAGACAGTAAGCAGTTTTTACTAAAACATATCACAGCAAAAATGGACAACTAACTCCTAATAAGACTTAAAACTTTGTAGAAAATTAAAAACAACATTTATTTACAAAATCACTAACAGTTGTACTAAATGCTTTGACAATACATTTTGACGTTGACCACATAAGGGGAAAAGAATTTGTTTGCCTACCATTAAAGCCTGCATTATGAGGTGAATAAAATAATAAAATAACATTCATGAAGTTATCTAATCTATAGAAACAAACACAAGTATAAAAAGAAAGAATTTTAGTGATTCACAACACAAATAAATGAATGAAAGTTAATTCAGAAACCTGTCAGGATGTTCTTTAATGTGATAGGTTAATTTGAATTGAAAAACTTAAAAACCAACCAGTCAAAAGTTTGCTTTTTAGACTAGTTTCAAGAAATTGAAAATCATTGGTTCATTTGAATTTAAAAACAACCTATCAAAAACTAGTATTTTTAAAATTGATTAACAGAAGATTAGAAATATGAGTAATTATAAATTGGATGTAAACTTCATTTAAGATTAAATACAACTTTCAAACAAAAAAATCTTAGAATGGACAATATATGGGGCATGGGCATAATGAACAAGTTTTCCAAGAGATTTTTCTCTTGCTGAAATTAGTGAATGCAAGACAACATTAAAATAAAGTTGAAAATATTGGGGTTCTAGACATATGACCATGGTTTTTTTATGATTTTTTTTCTAGCTGGACAACTATTAAATGCAGGATATCATTAAAATAAAAGTCAAAATCTAGCAATAAAACAAACATCTACTACTAGTATCCCTAAAACCTAAAAACCTACACACACCAAAAACAATTACATTTTACCTTTCCAAAAATCAGTGTTGGTTCACGACTAGCAGGTATCAAGAACTTCAAAACTAAAAACTTAAATTTGGTACCCGACACTAAGATTCCATGATCCATAGAAACCTAAATATGGTACTCGGCACTTAGACACTTCATAAAAAACCTTATTGGTACCCAGTACTCATTCTTACCTTCATAGAAATTAAGATTGGATCCCGGTTTTGTCCACTGATCCATTCATCAGACGACAATGATGGTATTGCACTAGCAGTTGGTGGAAAAATATCTTCATGAAAAATGTTTGCCTAGAAAAAAATACAAAATATCTTCATGAAAAATGTTTGCCTAGAAAAAAATACAAAATATCTTCATGAAAAATGTTTGCCTAGAAAAAAATACAAAATATCTTCATGAAATGTTTGCCTAGAAAAAAATACAAAATATCTTCATGAAAAATGTTTGCCTAGAAAAATACAAAAATGAACTATAAGTTAGAGCATTATATCCCCAAGCTTAAGTAAATGACCTTGGATCCCCTAATGACCCTGACCTTGAGCTAAATACCTAGAAACAGTGCGACCCCTTAATTCAGGGGTTGATTTGTGACATGTAATAAGAAAAAAAATGTATCATGATACATTCATTTAGATGTATAATTAGAAAATAAACAAACTTTGGTAAATTCATTAATTATTGTGGCATTATACATATTTTTCTATAGTTTCTAATGGATTTTTGAGCATTTTATCAACACAGTTTTCATTATGTGTACAATATACTAAACCAACATTTTTTCTTTAAGTTTGGTTATTTTTGCTATTTATCATAATTCAGATTCACTATAAGGGGAAATTTACCGTTATCAGATACTCACCTTTCTTGGTACAATCATAGAAATTGGTTCAACATAATTTTTAGCTGCATGTAATTTATAAAATCTGGTAATCTCACATTTACTGGCGTCACACCCTCGTTTAGGCATCATACCTATAAAAGTGAATACAAATATACAGTGTCTACTAAAAATAACCTTTACACTGGGTTTTTCCTAAATACAATTAAATTGTACTTGTAGGGTAAGATATATTTACACATTAGGATAGTTAAAATAGGCTGTAATATTTAAAAGAGGAAACAGGCTCGGCTAGCTCAGTCAGTAGCGCACAAGTCTACTGTAAATAGGGACATAGGTTCAATTCCCTGGCTGGGCATTCTTTCATGGAGCTTGTTAATAAAACAATTTCTATGGTCATTCTCTCTCCTACTACTGATTTTAAATCATATAGGGCAGTAGTCTGTCATTGACTTAAGTATGGGCCTAGAAGTTGGTTAAAAGCTAAAGGGGGGGTTATGATACTTTATACAATTGTAATTGTTAAACACATAAATGTATCTGAAGATGTGTTTATTAATTTTTCAAGTATTGGTCGCTTAACTCAAGTGTATTGTTAAAAATTTAAGAACATATCACACATTAATAAAATGTAAAGGTAATTATGGATGGCACTGAACAGTATGGCCTCAAGTCTTTGTACAAAATCCTGTTTTAATGGATTCAAATTAAACCCAATGAAAATAGGAAGTCAAAAGTCATCTGAGAAAATTCTGAAATCAGCATTGTAAGTTAATAATAAATCAACAAATAATTTAGATATATATGAATATATGTATTAATTATAGTAAATTACAATTCTAAATTAATTAGTTTATCAACATTACATACAAATCAAACCATCTTACATGAATTCTAAGTTTTAATTATAGTAAAATTACAAATTCTGTAATTAAATAGCTGTTATAATCCACCCTGATGTTTATAAAAGTTATCAGTCAACTTTATTTTCTATGTTTAAAACATTCATTATATATACACACCTCCACTATGAATACACCCCCTAATTATGTTTATTTAATTATGTAGGGCAGTTGTCAGTGACATACGAAAGTATGTGCTTAGTAGTTGGTTAACAGTTAAATCTAGCCTTACCAGGTGGTGTAAGTAGGTTGACTGACTGCCGTTATTATGACCAATGTGTTGCTACGGCCTTAAACCCAGCAAACAAATCAATAAAAAAAAAATCTACATGAAAATAAGACTACAGTAAGCTATTTCTAGTTAATCTTATATATGGACGGACGGACAAGGGTAAAACAGTATACCCCCCTCTTCTTCGAAGCGGGGGTATAATAAATGAAATCTAAAGGTCTTACCAAGTCCTCTCTGGGGTGAATGGGAACCATAGTTATTTAAATAATGAATATATTGTGAGTCATCAACAATTTCATAATATCTAATATTGCCATCACCCTGTAAATACATAATATACAAAATTCACAAATATACTACACTCCAAAAGTTCCTTTACACATTCACAATTAATGTTGGAACTAAGTAGTATTTCAAGCAAATTATTGTTAACCCTTTACTGGTTGCGACATGTGTGAAAAGTAGCCATTTTTTCACCATTACGCGCTAGGGCTATTTCAAGATGCTCTAATTTCATTACTAATTATCATACAGTTATGCAACTTGGCCAAGTTATTCCCTGGGTAAATGTCTTTCAGAAAAACCAAGTTGAGCCCCGATCCCCGTTACCATGGCAATGCTGGGGCGGAGCAAAAACGGCAAAAAATGCAACTTTCGCTCTTTTTCCGCCCCACGTTTGCACTTCGAACAGTAATATTTTCCGAAATCGAGGTCTAAAGTGCCAGGTCTTTTCAGATACTGAAAACATGTTTCCTTATCAGCATTTGGCGCCATTTCTCTGCACTCAATGACCCCGATTTTTTTTCTGGCCATGAGGGGCGCTGCGCCCCCTTCAAACCCCAGCAACAAAGGGGGCACATCCCCCCTTCGGAACCCCCCTGAGACATCAATTGATGGGGGCGGCGCGCGAAAACGAGCTCATTTTTTTGGGACAACTATCCTTCAGTGAAATTCGCTTAATCCAGTTAAAAAACACCATTTTCAAGGCTGTGGCGGCCATTTTGAGGGGGGGGGGTCTAGACACGTAAAAATGCGGGATTGAGCGGTTAAGGGTTAACTAACTTTTAATTTTCCTTTTTGAAATCATTACATTTTATTTACTGGATATGAAATCATCAAAAACATCTCAAACTTGATATTGGTACATTGACTGAGATACATTGAGCATAGTTTCGGAGCCTGTTGATAAATGTTGCTGGATATTGTTGCGATCTAATTAACTATACTGTGAAAGAACTATTCTGCATTCTCTCCCAGTTTACCTGTTAAGTGGACTAATTTAATTACAACAGTAATTATCCATTTAAATGTGCATGCGGGGCTTATGTAACCATCCGCATCAGATTGAAATAGGGATTTGCTACAGTCCACAACTAAAAGGGGGGTACCCCAAGTAAAAATTGGGAAAACCCACTTAAAAATGGGAAAACCCCAGGTAAAAAATTGGTAAACTCCACATAAAAATGGGGAATCTCTATGTAGAAATGGGGAAAGATACCCCAAAAACAAGAGTTGTCAGTAGATACAGCATGCTTGACTAAGTTAGTATTTGTCACATGAGATGTGGTTGATGATAAGGAACATACAAGTTTTAAAATATAACCTTAACAAATTTAAACTAAAAAAATATTAAAAATATTTTAAGTTAATGGGAGACAATTTAAAAAATGTATTTGAAGTTATGAATCTTGTCACATGAGATGTGGTTGACAATAAGGAACATATATTTAAAGTTTGAAGTCAATACCTAAAGAAATAAAACAGTTGCAGTAAAAACAAACACTTTTTAAAGAAAACTCTAAGTTCAAGGGGAGATAATTCTGAAGTTGATGCCTTAAGAAATGAAAAAGTTATAGTAAAAAATATTTTACTGCACAAAACCTTTAATCAGAAATATGGACGCGGACACTGACACTAGGGTAAGTAGGAGAGCTCTCCATTTACTTCGTAATGTCGAGCTAAAAATGGGGAAACCCCACGTAAATATGAGGAAACTCCACATAAAAATGGGGAACGCAATGTAAAAATGGGGAAACCCCATGTAAATATGAGGAAACCCCATGTAAATATGAGGAAACACCATGTAAATATGAGGAAACCCCATGTAAATATGAGGAAACCCATGTAAATATGAGGAAACCCCATGTAAATATGAGAAAACCCCATGTAAATATTAGGAAACCCCATGTAAATATTAGGAAACCCCATGTAAATATTAGGAAACCCCATGTAAATATTAGGAAACCCCATGTAAATATGAGAAAACCCCATGTAAATATTAGGAAACCCCATGTAAATATGAGGAAACCTCATGTAAATATGAGGAAACCCCATGTAAATATTAGGAAACCCCATGTAAATATGAGGAAACCCCATGTAAATATGGGGAAACCCCATGTAAATATTAGGAAACCCCATGTAAATATGAGGAAACCCCATGTAAATATGAGGAAACCCCATGTAAATATGGGGAAACCCCATGTAAATATAAGGAAACCCCATGTAAATATGAGGAAACACCATGTAAATATGAGGAAACCCCATGTAAATATGAGGAAACCCCATGTAAATATGAGGAAACCCCATGTAAAATGTCTTACCTTTCCAGCTATATAGATAACTTTAGAATCATTATCAAAATAAGGAAGTAATATACCATTAGAACTATCAACATCTATTCTTGTTAAACATGACTTCATATTTTTCTGAAATAATTAAAGTTTGCAAAACTTCAGCAGTCCAAGAATTTGCGGCGGGTTTGGTCAGTGCATAATCAGGACAGCACTTCCACGGGTTTGGTCAGTGCATAATCAGGACAGCACTTCCACGGGTTTGGTCAGTGCATAATCAGGACAGCACTTCCACGGGTTTGGTCAGTGCATAATCAGGACAGCACTTCCACGGGTTTGGTCAGTGCATAATCAGGACAGCACTTCCACGGGTTTGGTCAGTGCATAATCAGGACAGCACTTCCACGGGTTTGGTCAGTGCATAATCAGGACAGCACTTCCACGGGCTTGGTCAGTGTATAATAAGGACAGCACTTCCACGGGTTTGGTCAGTGCATAATAAGGACAGCACTTCCACGGGTTTGGTCAGTGCATAATCAGGACAGCACTTCCACCAAGTGTTCAACCCAGTGCATGGTAAGAGTTTACTTACACAGAGATATGAAGTTATTTGACATTGCTGCTCAGGGGTTAAAACCTGTCCAACATAAGCATTGTCTCAGTAAAATTAAACAAACAATCGTAGGTGGTTAAGTAGCTTGTTCAAATTGACCCGACACAAGATAGAATCAGAAATACATAACATCCAGGAGTAACTCCACTACAACATACTATGTAAATGTATGAAAATAATATTGGCTTTTGTCTAGAGTCAAATTTCTTGGGTTTAAATAATAATATGATAATTGTCAACTAACTTCAGAGGATAAAATAGTTTGTATAAGTTCATGTAATAGGGTGAAGAATCACATAAAACTTTATATGTTAGTTCCACATTACAATCAAATATACATGAAAAAAAGAAACAAAGAGTCATCAGAGCAAACTCCATAGGTGCCACGGCCGTGGCATAGTGGTTAGCATGTCTGACTTTGAGTCCGGAGATCGCGGGTTGGAAACCCGGTCGCGGCAGGTCATACCCTATACATGAGTTGTCAGTCTCGTGGTAGGGTAAGTTAGTATTGGTTATAGAAAAGTGTCCAGGAAACCTGTAGTAGGAAGAGCTGGTCGTCATATATATAACCATACGACGTAAAAAAACAAAAACAAACAAACAAAAATTCCATAAGTGGTAGAATTCCATTAGTAGAATGACCATAAACATATTTCCATGACCTAAGTCCTCTTCATAGATATGTAGGTCCTGCCAAGGAATAGAACCAACAACCTATAGATTCATAGTCAAGTAGACAACTAGCTGAGCAAACCATACATGTTTATCATTGTCAATTATCCCACGATACATTACTCTGCTTGCTACGTTATGAACCGTGGGCCATTTGGTTAGCAAAATCTTGTATTCATGAATAATTAATGAGGCAGTTTCATTGGTTCCGCAAGGAAACCACTGTGGAAAACTACCCAATGAAATTACGCAACCATTTTTTGAAAATAAACATGTGCGTTGGTTTCTATTCAAAGTAGGAAAAACCCAGTATGATGTCATTGTTATTGAAGAGTATTTAATTGTAACATGCAATTTAATTTGAAGAAGATTGGTTCTCCTGCTTCATGCATATTCATGAAAACGAGATTTTGCCAGTCAAATTGCCCACAGTACATATATGGAGTGTAACAGAAGAAAGCACTGTGTTGCCGACGATGACAGATTTATATGTGACTGACTAAGCTATCTCACATGTATTTTATTATCTTAGCAAACCATACAGGTTTATATGCTACAGGTATATAACTAAATATACTAACCATGTCCCACATAGCTAGTTCTCTTGTACCAGTAGATGAAAATCCTGTAGTTAATATCTTGTTCATATCACCTAACATCTGAGCTTTGATTGGACGAGGAGTTCCATATGTATTCTTGGTTTCCTGAAACAAGAGTTTTAGTACAGCACATTTTTTCTTAGATGTTTTCTCTATATCACATAGATTTTATCATGATCATTTTCTATAGTTGCCTAAGCAAAATTAGTAAGACAATATGTGAAAATTTAATGACTTTCATCCATGAACTTAACTATCAAGCTCTTGTACAGTGACCATACAATCTGACTAGTTTTCAATTTAAAAAACAAATTGACACATCAATTTTAAAAAAGGACTGGAAAAAAAGAGTGACCTTCAAATTGGACTGGTTATCAAATATTAAAATTGGACTGGTTATCAAATTTGAAAACTGGACTGGTTATCAATTTTTAAAATTGGTTATCAAATTTAAAAATTAGACTGGTAATCAAATTTGAAAATTGGACTGGTAATCAAATTTGAAAATAGGACTGGTTATTAAATAAGAATAAATATACCAACCATAACACAGTCTCCAAGTCTAGGATCTATAATTCTTAATGATTTATCTTTACTGGAAGTACAAAATAAACTACCATCTCTGTTCCATGATATAGACTGTATCACATCATTATGACAACTAACTATGTTGACTGGTTCAGCTTGCTCAACATTCCATATTATACACTGAAACAAAAAAACATAAAATGTTGAATAACAGGGTTTCACTCTTAACTGTTTTACCAAGGATCCAAATGAATCCCTAGTCAGTAGTTCAGAGATTCCACCTGAGCATTAAAGATTTCTCAAAAAATGAAAATAATGAATACAGATTAGCAGTTGCAAATTGTGAATCAACATTCTATATGAAAACCACTGAAAAAACCTGTAAACTGCTGAGTACAACACATGCTCCTAGAATTATCACACTCATAAATATTGAGTAAACTGAATTATGTTTCATTTTGTATTATATTACTTAAGTTTATACTAAATTATGAAAAAGTATCATGTATCCGAAGACATGCTTCTAATTTCTCAAGTACATGTATTGGGGAAAAAATAAAAAAAATCACACATTTATAAAAGTGTGAATGCAATTATGGATGGCACTGCATAACACACACTTGTATACAATATCTGTTAAATGAATAAATTGTGTTGCATGGTGCCCGTCAATACACCCAATCTCTCTCAACTGACTCAATATTTACCTTATAATCCAGGCCAGCACTAAGTATGATATTTTCAGCTGTTGGGTGCCAGTCAATGTATCCCACTCGTCTACCGTGTCCATGTAAATCAACCTGCCAGTCAGTAAGATTAGATACCAGTCCATTGTTTGGAATACTCCATATTTTTACCTGTAATAAAGGTAAAAGTTAAAGTCTACAGTCTGCTTCCATATAATATATATATGTTCAGATGAATTAACTTTTTTAATGATAACCCTGGGCTCAAATTTAAGCTCGCATACTCGTAAAATGCGAGTGGATTTTAAAAATTGCTGGTAACTTTTAAGCGAGTTTAAATCTTCACAAACATATTTCTATCCAAACAAATGAGGATCAAATCAGCATTGTTGGACGGTATCTATTAATTAAGGATTCACAGTAAAACATGTTCGATATTCATAGTCTACGGAACACAAAAACACGCTTGTTCTATTAATAGTTTAGTATAGTACTATGTTGTTTTTATATTGCATAATTATGAATAGCTACTACACTGGCCCCGTTACAAACGATTAAATTTTGAAAAGTGATCGGTTAGAACTTATGTTAACGAATGTAAGTATGTTATTAAAATTTGGAAACGAAATTCAAGTGATTGTTTTCATTTTGCGAGTTGAAATCAAATTAACTCGCAAAAATTTGCATGTCCAATTTTTTCTAAATAGGAGCCCTGGATAACCACTATTTATTGAAATCATCTTCAGACAGGTGATCTCTCACAGTACCCATTTACACCTGGTGGAGTGGAACAACAGTGGCAAAACTTCAGAAAAAGAGGGAGATAAAATTTGCAGGACACTTATATCACAAATTCTTGACATTGTTTTTGGGGGGTGAAGAGACATTGAACATTAACACAACAAAAGAAGGGAGACAACTCTTATACATACCGTACAATCATCCGAGCCTGAGGCAATAATCTCATCATGAAATGGATTCCATTTTATATCTAGTACTCCACCAGCATGGCCACATACTTTAGGTGCATTTATATCTACTCTACCAGTCTGAAATATATATATATATATATACAACTTACTTATGTCTACTCTACCAGTCTGAAATATATATATATACAACTTATATCTACTCTACCAGTCTGAAATATATATATATACAACTTATATCTACTCTACCAGTCTGAAATATATATATATATACAACTTACATATATCTACTCTACCAGTCTGTAATATATATATATATATATACAACTTACTTATATCTACTCTACCAGTCTGAAATATATATATATACAACTTACTTATATCAACTCTACCAGTCTGAAATATATATATATACCACTTACTTATATCTACTCTACCAGTCTGAAATATATATATATACAACTTACTTATATCTACTCTACCAGTCTGAAATATATATATATATACCACTTACTTATATCTACTCTACCAGTCTGAAATATATATATATACAACTTACTTATATCTACTCTACCAGTCTGAAATATATATATATATACCACTTACTTATATCTACTCTACCAGTCTGAAATATACATATATATACCACTTACATATATCTACTCTACCAGTCTGAAATATATATATATATACAACTTACATATATCTACTCTACCAGTCTGAAATATATATATATATACAACTTACATATATCTACTCTACCAGTCTGAAATATATATATATATACAACTTACATATATCTACTCTACCAGTCTGTAATATACATGTATATATATACAACTTACTTATGTCTACTCTACCAGTCTGTAATATATATGTTTACAACTTTACAACTTCAAGTATGATCAGGGATTTTCTCCTTAAATTGGGGCTGCAATTAGATCTTTTCCCAAATGAGAAAATTGACAAAATTCACAAAAATATATGTAGCAGAGGTATAATACAGCACTTGTACTTCCTTGCCTTTAAGCTAGCTTTTAAGGCGGCATGGTAGTGTCCGCTTACGATTCCATGGGTTGTGTGTTCAAATCTTAGTTCGGACCCTGGATATGGATTTTTATCGGATTACAAATAAAGACATTTTTAACACAGTATCTTTATTTTTACAGTCTTTGTCAAAAAGTCAAAAAGAATAAGAATTACTGTACTTCTTTTTAAAACTGGTCTTATAATTGTTGGCTTTTTCTTCAACTTGTTCAAAAATTATATTCTAGTCTAGGAGGTTATACCCTTCCATGAAAATTTGACAATAATGTTGGTTTTCCACCATTGATTAGATAATATGGAGAAGTTTCCAGCCTTGTGGAAGGGTAGGGGAGTACTGGTTATAGACAATTGTCCAGGAAAGCAATGTTAGGAGCGCTGGACTCGTAAAAATGAACTAAATTGAGTTGACATGGCATTAACTCCTATAAATAAATAAATAAACATAAATATTATCAATATTCATCTTGTATATATTCTTCCATATAAAATATTATATATCACATGTATATTCAATACATTCATCTATTCATACTGGGTCTTAAAGTCGTGTCAACACATCTTAGTCATTTTACGGCGTCCAGCGCACCTAACCTAGCTTTCCTAGACCCTTGTCTATAACCAGTACTCACCTACCCTTTCACAAGGATGGAAACTTCTCCATATACTTTATTAATGGAGGAAAATTTGCATAATTGTCAAATTTTCATAGAAGGGTATATAAACCCCCCAGATGAGATCAGAACTCGTCTCCCTGCCCCCCCCCCCCTTTGAGACTCTAGATTGGAAATCCTGGTGTGCTACCAACAGTGCTACCAATCCTGGTTTATTATATTGAACAATAGTTGATATTTTGTATTCTCACAATAAGAGTTAAATATTAAGTTACATGTATTTGTTATAGAGTATTAAATCTTACCTTTGACAATGGAAGAACAAGAAAGGCTCCGCCCCCAGCAGATTCTGTCACCACAGCAACTTGTTTAGGATTAACGGCACAGAAGTTACTGTCATGTGCGTTACGTGTAATTCGTACATTCTCGTAACATTTGTCCTTCCGATGTGCTTCACCATAGATGTGACGAAACTTGGAAGATCTCATACGAAAAGCCATCTGAAAATTGGTTGAAAAAAATTTATAAAAGGAATTTAAAAAGAGAGCAGTAGTCAAGAGGTAGGATACTTCTTGGGGGTCGAGAAGTCCCAAGTTCAAACCCCACTAGGGGCACTGCTAATTTTCTTGGGCAATAAATTTACCTACAATTGCTTCACCCCACCCAAATGTAATGGGTGCCTGTGACAGTCGTATATTTCAGTCATATCAATAAGTAGACCGCACTAAGTGGAGTTAAAGACTTCCCAGGGAGTTTGATAAATAAACAAATACCAGTACACGTAGTAAAAATATAGTCTTATACTTTCATTGTCAAAATGACATCATTTTAGAATGTAAATGATGTCACATTATAAATTGTGTAAAATGCCTATATTAAAACAAAACACAGAACTCAGCATGAAAGAAACAGAATATTCGTCAATATTGAAATAAGATTTTTTTATTTTAACTTGTAAGCACAGAAAGCAACAGCATTTGTAAAAATGTATTTTCTGAGTGAAATAAACATCAATCTACACCAAAGTTAACAAATATCCTCTATATATTTGCCAGACTTTACATACAGCAAATGATGCACAAACAAGCTTTTAAATAACCAACGAGGCAAATAATCATACATCATTACATGCTACAGTAAAGATAAATTTAAGATACATTATAAATCAAAGTACTGATAGTACTGATTGAACCACACTATTGAAATCGTAAAATATTCCAAGATGCTACGCTACATGTATTGTATTGTTCTGTTTATTAACCTGTCACAACCTTTATGGACCATTCCAAGTGCAACCTTTTTATTTGAATAACAATACATTTACCCACAAATATAACCATGTGCTCTTTTTGTCTGGGGGACAAAAAGTAATTGTAAACCTTTGTTAAATATGCTAATAAGTAGGGTCATGGAAAGGTCCATTGACACTCGGTCACTAAATCTTTTATATTTAACTTTAGGATTTTCCCTAATATTGAAAATCTCTGCATATATAGTTAGTCCATCAATAATCAATATAGGTAGGTGGCTAAATGGTTAGAAACCAGTTGAAACATTCAGTGACCATATAATTAATTAATTTTAGACAGGTTAATCAAACAAGACAATAGGCCTATTTGACTGGGTTTTTTTGTAAAGTAATCTTTGACTCCACCCACATGAAAAATTAAGTAGCATCTCAACTCAGCTATTTTTTGCATTAAGAAATTAAGTAATGTAGTCCTCTCACACTATGAGTCAAATGCAAAATCATTTCAGAGCACCTTCCACAAGGGTATCGCTAGCTAGCGATACGAAGTGATTTCCTACGAAACGGTTTGCTACAGTCGAGCAAATTAAATCGCTAGCTAGCGATACGTAGGCTAGCAACTTTTTTTCTTGCTAGCCGTATCATTCGGAACATTTCTACCTTTTTCAAAATGGCTGTCCCCTGTGGGAACGTGTTTCTTTTTCACCAATGCTGACATATATATTTCATTTAATGCATATATTTTGTCAAAGCGGTTAAATAGAAAAATCATGGTGATAATTGATTTGTATATTATTTATTTCTTACAATTCTGAACTTTTTGTTTGAGAAAGTCGCCATCTTGGATTCGCTAGTTTGAAGCAAACCGTTCTGTAGACCTCTTATGCTACAAAAAATTGCTTTCAAAAAGCGTTAGCTAGCATTCGCCAAGCGGAAGGTGCCCTTAGATAATGTATATAGTCTACTAAAGTGTATTTTTTGAAATATGATAATTAACTTCCTATAGATAATTGGACAACATTAGACTTGTAATCATTGGATAACCAACTCCACAATAGTTCAAAACTGATCCAAAAACCTATCCCGTTGCTTCCCTGAGCAAGAAACTATATCCTACTAGCTCAGTACTGGGGGACCAGGAAGGAAACTAGAAAGTGATTCATCTAAGTTGTAAGAACATGTTGTTTCACAATTGAGCTAAAACAAGAAAATCTGTGAGCTAATGCTCACTAGTGATAACCCCGAAAAATCTAAAAATATGCGCCAAACAGGAAGTAGATGCGCAAGGAGCATGAAATCGCTTTACACCACATGGGACTATGGGATGAAGCAATATGCAAAGTATTAGGCTGCTACATGTTATAGTTGCTGAGAAAACTGCTACAGAAATTTTGTAACGGACGGACGGACAGACGGACACACGCACGCACGCACGGACAAGGGTAAAACAGTATACCCCCCTCTTCTTCGAAGCGGGGGTATAATAAATTAGTATAAACTAAACTATAATTTAGTTCCTTAATTTAACAAAACAACATACATTGGCATTTTACCTTCTATATAAACTTCAATTTTGTATGGAGTTAATTTTCTTCAAGAAACCTCTTTGGACGTATCATTTTATATAAGTTCATGCACAGTTTAAATGGCATTCAGTATTTTAGAAATATGTTTTACCTTAAGAGATAGTTGATGAAAATCAAGGGTCGATACAAAACTAGTTTATATCTTTCTTTTACTTACATGTAGATAGACTAGTTCACCGCTGACACAATCAAAGTATGTATAGAATGAGTACTTGTATTATATATAGTAGATAAAATATTTTATATTTTGACATGATACAATACTTGAAAACTTTAAAAGTTATAAATGTTCAATACTTAGTGAATATAAGAAGTGAAGTTTTTTAAAATGCTGCAAGACTTAAAGGTACCAGTTCACAGAAGTTCGGTTTATTTTTTCTATAAACTCAAAATACCATTCAGTGTCTGTAATTGTGTCAAAAAATTAATTCTTATTATTTTAAGACAAACTGACCTATATGTTGCAAGAAATAAACAATGAAAGTCACAAAAAATGCACTAAAAGTGTCTATATCGTGATATACAGGGTAGATATTTACTACATGAAACACTATCATTTGTAGTTGTATGTCAATTTGCACTAAAATTGTCTTATCAGAACACAATTTCCTACTTCCAAAAATGTTTCCATACAATTTGGATAGTTTTAAAAAATATGATATCTAAATTGAAATCAGTGAGCGAGTACCTTTAAACTTACTTCAGATGTAAATTTATATAGACTTAACTTAGAGATGTCATAGTTTCTATGTACAATACATCAATGAATGAGCTTTTACATGTAGGAAGTTAATTTTAAGTGCGTAGCCATGGTGACTTATTGTCAAAACCATGTTACTCATTCATGAAACAAAATTATGTCAATTAACTAATAACTGTTGATTTTAGAATTTGCTGAGATGACTCTTTTAGTTATTTTTCATTGGTAAATGTGAGCCAGTTTTCAGAAGCATGCGTCTACATTGCAGAGTAACTGATCAACAGGTCATTCTATAGATTTAGCCTTTCCAGGAACGGTGAGTTGGTTGACTGACCCCGATGATATAAACTATCCAATGCAAATTTACAACATTAACCCCCCCCCTTCTGCCAGTATGAATCAATTAGTTCTAAAATCCACGATTTTGTTCAAGGGCCTTCAGAAGGTCACTACTATATTTTAATACTAAACAAATAGTTTTCATCAATTTTGTACATAGTTTATCAGAATTAATGACAAATACTTATCAATATATGACAGCTTGATGGGTAGATCTGACCTACATAGTACTGTGGTAACTGCTGTGAAAACAGTTTGACTTTATTTACAGAAATAACATAATAGTGAGGAATATTTGTCAGTTATCTTTCCATGATAAAGTTTGAGGTGATCCAATTGGTAAATAGGTCCTATCAGTTGGAATCCTCTGACTTTATCATTGAAGTCCTAAGTAAGAATAAGAAAGTATTTCGTCAAATGTCTTTTTTGTTGATAAAGCTATAAACATGTTTAATGTGATTTTACTTAACATCATGCCCCCTAAATCAGTGTTACAGAACATATTTACTCACAGGGTTGTTTTCCCTTATATAACAGGGGCCGTTGACAGGAGCCTTCCCCTTTTGAATTTTCTTTGAAATCATGCAGTTTTCCCCAAATTTGGAAGTTATCTTTGATTTTTCATTCCCCAATCAATAAAATTGTGATAAAATTTCCCCAATTGTTCTACACAAAGTAAGGCTCCAGGCCCTTTCCCCACATACTCATAAAAGCCCTGACAAAATGTAAACACACTATTTAATAAAATCAACTGTAGTGACGTGACTTAAAGTTAAAGCTTCAATGTTGACATATTTCACACTAAAATTGACAAATATCTGATAAATATATCATCCAGTATAATAAACTATAAACCATCTAGAGATTAAATCAAATCTGTTGTTTAATAACCTGACTAACTACAAAAATCTAATAATTTGTAAAATTTTACGTATGACCTTTTCACCTAGGTATAAAGTTCAATTAGGCGACAGCAAATTAAATCAAAGATTCCTATCCCCGTCCCCTGGCAAAAATCTCCCAAAGAAGTTTTTAATTTAAAAAAGAAACTATTAAAAATCATCTTATGTTAAAAATCAATGTATTATGTACAAATTTCCAATTCCCAGACAGACAGGCATACTTTCATGGAATATGGTCATGAAATGGTTTCTGCCGCGATTCTCCCTCTTACCACTGATTCTTAATCATGTAGGGCAGATGTATGTTTGCCTTCTCCAGATTGAGCAAGTAAAATTCAAAATACAACTCAGTTTTCCCCAAAATTTAAACTAAAAATGTATAATACAAAGTTATAATAATTTTTTTATGTTGAAAATTTGATGTGACAAGCTGCAGGGTAATTGAGTAATTAACATATAAACTCTGGTATAGACCATATCAATAGTGAAATTTCACATAAAATGCTAGTTAAAAAAGTTAAACTTGAAAATATAAGTCTTCACACCAAATTTTCATTAACTAAAAGGATTAAAACACTAAAATGATTTGAATACCATTTTAATGTAAATATATAGCATCAGCAAGCCATACAAAACCATGTATAATAAGCAACAAAGAAAATTTACCACTTTAAGCAAAACATTAAAAAACACTGCTAAATAGAACAACTAAATCAAGTTGAAGATTTTTAAGGGTTATTTATTACACTTTCACGATCCATCTCTATGACTTTTGTAAAAATATTTTGTCAAGGTGGAATTCCAAAGACTTTCAGCACAACCCTCATCTGATATCCCTTTTACACTCAAGGATTGGTGGCCTTACAGCAATAAGGTTTGAGGGTTGTTTTTTATTTGTTGAATTGAAGATAAGAAACATTGACTTACAGAACTGTAGCAATTATTTCAATATAACAGAACAGAACACTATACAATATACAATCGCAGACAGCTACAGACGTTGTATGATTCATAAAAGCCAACATGCATATACAATCTGAATAAAATATGATCAAAAATTCTCAGCTGTTACACTTGCTAATTTTTGTCTGGCAATTTCACAATACCGGTCACATTCAGTTGACCTTTCCTTTTATAATATTAATGACGCCATCATTGTGCTAAATTGTTCACATTGTCTATGTGACGCAATTTGCAAAGAACCGTCAAATCACAGCCTGTGAATAACATACACTGTCAAATTAGCTAGCAAAATTCTGTCTAAAAATAGAAATTATGATTCTATTAATAGTGTTCCCTCTAGATGAAAGCAAAGCATTGATTGGTTGACACAAAGATCATCTGAACATGACCCCCTGTGTAATGTCAGTAGATTCTATGACAGCAGTCTATACTAGTATAGGTCATCTGTTTACAGAGATTGACATGCATAGATCTTAAAGTTACATAAACATTCAATACAAAGAATGAACAAACTTTAAAACAATAAACAAAACATTAAAATATAACTTGTAACCATTCCTCATTTGTAGATCTGAATATCTTACTTTATTTTTGATAGGGTTTGTAGGACTTTCTTTTAGATCATGTATGGTAACTACCTCCCCTAACCAGCTTTCCTTTTATTTTCTATATCAGGAATGGTTTATTGCTTCACCCTTAACCAACAACTTTTACAGAGAAAAATCAATATTTAATATCAAATTTTCATGGCAGGATAATGCTCTGCCACAGCAGTGAATCAAACTTGTAATTTCCTGTTTAGAGATCCCATTTTCTACCAGTAGACCATGACTTCAGCACTGTTGTAATTTTGTACTGCCGACCAGAAACCTGGCTTTCTCAATGACTTTTAATGATCATTATTTTTCCAACCTATAGGGGAGGGGGTCCACCCACACAACTTAAGTCCAGGTAAGACACTCCAACAAAATACATATTTGAATACTGCCTTTAAAACATGACTTATGGTATAATGGAAATTCAAGGAGGCACAAATCCTAATGACTCCCATTGAAGGATTTGCCAGTAATATCACAAAGGTCAGTCCTTTTACAAAATGGCTATCATAAAATGGGGACATAATTAAAACTAGATTCCATTCATTAAATGAATTTTCAGATCTACAAAAAAATTGTAAATAACTGAGTAACCATGCAAACGAACACATGATTCACAAATATACCTCTCTATCTGAGGACAGATCCATAGTTAAAAGTCAAAATAAAAAGTGAGTAGTTTCAGACACCAAGATTTTCTTGCGTAAATAAATAGATTTCCACACAAACACTGGAAAAAGACAGAATCTTTGGTCATTGATAAAATGAGAAAAACCTAGATAAAAAGGAAAGTAATTAAACAAAATAGGTCAGGAAAATAACCAAAAAAATACATTAATACTAGGAAACTTGGGCAAAAGTTAAATATGTTCAAAATATTGTATTGTCAACAGCTTTAACTTTAGAAAAAATAAAACCAGCTAAAATGCTGATAATCAGGTCCAGTCTTAGAACTTTCATACATAAATATACCAGTGAGTAAAGAATAAACATTGCTTTTTATGTATCAGAGGTTTAATACAACACTTGTAGTCCCTTGCCTTATGGCAACATGGTATATTGTCCGCTTACAATGCAAGATGTTGTTGGTTCAAATCCCAGTTCGGACCATGAATCTTTACGACCACGGGTTACATTTGGCACTTAACATAAATAGCCCATTAAGAATTATATGTTTCATTTCTTAGACTTAGATTTTCCAACAGACATTCAAGCTCCAAGAATTTGAGGGCAATTTCTGTTAAGAAGAGAGGCCGAAGCACAGCTATAATAAGGCGCTTTTACTCGCTTGCCTTCAAGCTAACTTTTATGGCAACCTTGTATAGTGTCCACTTACAACTCAAAAGGTCGTGGGTTCAAATCTCACTTTGGAACCTGGATCTTTACTGAGTTACATTTATGTAGTCACTTATGATCACCAAAGTTTCAGACACCAAGTATCAGCATTCATGATGCTTCACACTTAAAATAGTACAAACTCTCTTTTATCAGGACTTTTTAAACAATTACTAACCTCTCTTCTGCACATAGGGTATTTGTACTTTATTGTAGGCCTTAGGACATTTTAAGATCCTGTCCTTTTTTCATAAGAGAATAGGTTTTGCACTTTTTTTATCACACTATCAGTACCCCCCTTGGTGGATTGAGTAGCTGAGGGGCCTTGTAGCTTACTTTTTACTAACACCCCACGCATGGCCATAATAGTCAATAATGACTGATAGCCATTAATGATATCCTTACGGCATCTATTTTCGACGAGGATCTGATTTCGCCGAACTATGAATTTCCGGTTTATTTACGTAATTTGCACATGCGTGGACCCGGTCCCGTGTTATTTCGACACCTAAGGAGAATAATTGTCGAAATGCATAAAAATATTTCAAATAATCGTGGGAAAATAATTTATTCACGAATTAAATTTCAATACATTGATTTTTGCGTATTTTTCACTATTTCCAAAAATGAAACTTCTTTACTTTCATTCTCCTTGCTAAGTCATACGTCTGATAAATTTTGACAGTTGTCCTTGGACGTACTCAGCGATTATTCGTACCAATAATTATGTCAAACAAAGGACTCTAACTGATTGTAGTATCGAAATAAAAAAGCGTTAATTTAAACTTTAATGATACGATCAGATTTGCATATGAACGATGAAGAAACACTTGAATTTAGTGATTTGTTGTCGACTACTACTTGCACACAACTCACGAGCGCGATCGAGCACCAGATTCACTTTAAAAAAAATAATATTAATAAAGGCGGCTAGATTATACGATTTTCACTGGTCATTTGATGAAACTGTGTTTATCTGGACTGTTTATCATAAACTAATGTGGGTAAAATTAAAGGTCACTTGGATTTGACAGAACTATGTTTGTTTATTAGGAAGAATCGTCTTGGGAATAATGTGACTGGGGACAGATCGAGATCGTTTCATCGGAGAATGGGGTAGAAATCGTCTAGAACTAATGTCAAAATAAACTATTTGAACGGGTGTACCCACTTTTATTTCCTCATACCCACATTTTTCAACATTTGTGGGTACAATACCCACTCTAAAAAAAGTCACTGAACATGCTGGACGTACCCTTCTGTTTACTACACAGATCACGTGATAAATAAAACATGTGGTATACTGCACGACTCTTTAAACGTGACTAAGTTACATCAGTTCCTTATGCTCAATGGGTCAGATGCCCTAGACAATAAGTGTATTGATTGCATTAATTTCACCTCAACAAACCTTCACTTGAAACCATATTTGTACATGTTTGATTGAGGCAAATGTGACAGGTATATAAGGTGGGTCAATTTATAATTTTTATCAAGAATGAAAGTGTTACGAAGGGGTTATAACTTTTTGTGCCCTGAGTGCAATAAGATTTAGTCCCCTACTCTTCAAATAAAATAACAGTGAAATTTTACGAGATTTACAGTTGTTCATATGATATGATTTAAATTTGTTAAAACTGTTTAAACTATCAAATAAATGTTAAATTAAACATTTGGTGCACTGATAATTGTTTGTCGCGTTTTTAAATTTGTGCATTGTGATTTTTTAGACAAAGGACTACAGTTCGGCGAAATCAGATGACGCAATGCCGAACTCACGATTTTCAAGGGAAGTTACTCTAAATTCTAATGTAAAAAATGACGCCATAAAAGGAGGGAATTAATGTTTATGTTGTGTGTTGAACTAATTATTACCTGATCAATGAATTAACATGTAAACCAATTTGATATTTTGTTTTGTTTATTCATATCGGCCGTTACATCGTCGAAAACCGATGCCACGGGATATCATTATGATTATGCCTCTTTCTCATTACTTCGTGCCTTCTCATTCTATTCGTGCCTTAATAAAAACGGTATATCAACATGCGCGTACATCGTGCGTGTCCGAATTCTATGCAAGTTTGTAGCGTTCGACCTGCTCAATCAGTTTACAGAAAAATATTCAGAACTAACATGTATTATTGCTTGAAGAACAAAAATCAATATGTTCTCATCACGATTTTGCCCAAAATTGATAAAAAATAACCATATTTTGCTAATTTGATGCAAAATCTAGCCTGACCTACTTGTATTAAATTTTCTTTACACATGGCGGCCATTGTTTTTGTGTGTGCAGGTACGAGGCCTTTCATTGGTTGACCTATTTTGCCTAGCTAAGGGGTTCAGTGCGGGGTATTGATTTGCACTTACTTAAGTTGGTGTTAATTAGGTCTAATTTAACTAAATAAAATCGGTTGCAACGGATAATCCAAACATTTTTTGTGGTTTTATAAAAAGTCCATTAAATTCCTTTTTTATTGTTGACTCTTTTTGGACCTCTCAATATATTTCAGTTCTAGAATTTACGTTATAAAAATAGTTATACATAGTTAAAAATATACCTGTGATTGTCTACATTCTAATTAAAGTGAAAAAAACAATATTATGTTTTTCTCTAGTTATTAGTTTTAAACATTAAAATCTGCTCTAAGCACCGTTTAAACGAAGTTATTTCTAGATAGACAATAGCTTCAACACTAAATAATACATCCCCCTGTGGAGCCCCAATATGTATAGACCAAAGTCAAGGACACGAATCCATTGAGAAACAAACAGCTGATTGACATGGACTATATGCAGCATTGAAAAAAGGTGCAAAAGTAAGTTTAAGGCCACAACAAATTGATCATATGTTCTATGGATTCGCTCGCACCTTAATTTTGACGGTTTTTACATAAAAAATATTTTTATTTCCTCGCTCGCTCATAAAAATTTGGTCAAACTGCTTTTTAAAGCGACTGAATTAAGATTTTTTTCATTTTTTTTCTTCGCTCACTCGCCCCATTTTTTTCTAGAAAAATCCATAGAACACATCATCAACTTGTTGTGGCCTAAGTGATAGTTATTCAAGTTTTTTTGCTCAAATTGTTGATTAAGATGTTGGTACACAATATATTTATAGCGAGCTCGAAGAGCGGGCCCAAAGGGCCCGCTCGAAAAGCGAGCTTTACGGTAACGCGAATATGTTTATGATATGATACAGTATGGTATTTTGACAATGTACCGGAAGTTGATTTTTGAAACCGCCCTGCGCATCCGGAAATTATAACGTTGAAGAATGAAGATCGCCGAGGTTGCTCCGAATGACATTTACTGCCGATAAATAATCTCGATGCAAAGCGAATTTAACCTAATTTAACAAAAGCAATCATCACTCTCGCAGGTAATGATAAATTTGTGTGCAATATTCATTTATCATTATTTCGGAACACTGTTTACCGTATTCAATATATTGTACTTTAATTTACAAAAACATAAAGAGTATGTCATATGACGTCACTGATCGACTGATTAATGACTTTTTACATCGAATATACTTACCAATGCACTGTTTATGACATCGCTAAGAGACGTTTATGATAAAACCAGCACGTTTCCGTAACTTAACGATACCGGGCATTGTTTAAGGAGGAAAATATATCTATCTTAAAAAATAAATGTTTTATTACGTTTTTTTCATCTATTCAAAAGATAAATAATAATGTACACTACATTTCTTTCAGAATTGAAATATGATTCTGACATAAAAGAATGAGATGTTGTCAGATTTTTCTGAATACAATAAATTACGCAGTTATCTCCCCTAGCTTGTTTGATTAATAGGCCCTCGAATAAATATATCACTGAAGCAACTACAATAAGGCCATGTTTACAAGCGTGGATCTGCAAGTTCATAAAAGTGACATTTTTAAAAGTAAAAAAAAATACAATAGAAACAGGGGATATGTTTTGTGGGTTGAAGCCCTATATATAGTCTAATCAAATGTTTTATTTGCATCTTGGAGAACATGATATTTTTGTGAGGATGCAGGTGTAGTCCTACCTTCATTTTCTCTGTGATGTGACGCTTTTTAGTACAGCAAAACACATAGAGTGATCATTGTGTATAATTAGTGTTTCGATGATTGGTCTTGAAAATTGATTTCCTTTAGAAGGTTCTTTTCTCTCTTTTTAATCTCCATTAGCTTTCATCTAGACGAAACACTATCAATAGCATTTTGATTTCGTAATTTCTATTTTTTAGACCAAGGTTGGCCAGCTACAATGTAATTAAACAGTGGTATTATTCACAGTGTGCGATTGGACGGCTCATTTCAAATTGCGCGACGATGTAAACGAGTTACAATGTACGTGTCATAAAAAATCTCGTCATGAAAAAAAATGATGAGAAAAGTTTACCTGAACGTGACCTTCGTTTGAAAAAGGCTAGATCTAAATTAGCGAGTAGGCAAGCGGAAAATTTTAGATCGGGGTTTAATCAGATTGATCAACGAACAACATGGGTTTTAAAAAAGGGCACTCATGCGATTCCCAACTGCTGGAAATCGTAGAAGATAGGTCAGATGTTATATATAATGGGAACGACATAGATGTTATCTACCTAGACTTCAAGGCTGCATACTTGACAAAGTGCCACACAAAAGATTATTCACAAAACTATGGGACTATGGAATACAAGGCAATATTTATCAATGGATAAAAAAACTTCCTCGACATTAGATTTTAAAGGGTGATGATGAATGGGAATGAATCATCTTGGACCCACGTAAAGAGTGGTGTGTCACAAGGGAGTGTATTAGGTCCAGTACTTATCACTCTTTACATCAATGATCTTCCAAACTCACTGACTTGTTCTTCAAGATTATTTGCAGACGACACTAAGCTGTTTAATTGCATAAAAAATGAAGGGGACTCACTGATACTACAAGACAACATTTTCGAGGCATCTACATGAGCGCAATTTAAATGGCAAATGATCTGCAGCGTAAAAAATGTAAGTCAATGCATATTGGAAAAGGAGAAAATATTTACTACATGAAAAACCAAAACGACACAATTGAAGAAATGAAGATCTCGGTGTTACCTTTGATAAAAATCTTACTTTTAGAAAACCATATAAACAACAAAGTTAAGCAAGACAACAGAAACCTAGGACTGATAACCACAAGCCTTACATATCTATACAGGGAAATGTTTCTCTATAAAACATTAAATAATACGCCCTCATCCAATCTGATTAAAACCCGATCTAAAAGTTTACACTCGCATACTCGCTAATTTAGAGCTGACCTTTTCCAAACGAAGGTCACGTTCAGGTGACCTGTCCTCATCATAATCTTCATGACGAAATTGTTATGATACGTAACTTGTTTACATCGTCTATGTCACGCAATTTGAAATGAGCTGCTCAATCGCAGACTATGATTAATACCGCTGTTTAATAAGCTAGCAAACCTTGGTCTAAAATCGAAATTACGAAATCAAAATGTGTTTAATAGTGTTTTCGTCTAGATGAAAGCTACGCATTGATTGGTTGACAAAAAGCTCATGTCGACGTGACCTTCAACGGAGAAAGTAGAGATCCTGTACGACAACCCTCTACAGGATATCTGTTTACGGAGATTGGCTCTCATCTTGAGTATGCCGTTACAGTATGGTCGCCAAGATTGAAAAAAAATCAGAGAGAAATAGAACAAGTACATGGAAGAGCCACAAGACTAATGAAGGGATTAGAGGGTCTAAGCTACATTAGGCTACCCGGTTTAGAATACAGCCATACTAGAGCAGTCTACCTACAAGTTTTCTGCATTAAAATCAGCTTGATAAATTAGATAATGATGTCTTTTTCCCAGCCCCAATAACCTTGACCCAACAAAATGTAAGAGGAAACTCTCAAAAAATGTACAAAAAGAAATCAAGAACTGAATTTAGGTCCAATATCTTCAGCCAGAGTGTTGTAAACAATTGGAATTGACTCCCTAATGAGATCATTCAAGCTCCATCATTAAACTCCTTTAAAAATAGACTCAACAATTATTGGCGGGGTCCAAATAAATTCAACCCAAGTTGTCTCAATATGGACGGTTAGATAAATTAACTGTCCAAAAACTAACATAACATTTAAGTGAATAATTTACATTTCAACATTTTTGGAGGGCACGTAGAAATGACTAAAAAGTGATTTTCTCTTTACTATGTTTTTGAGGGTTAGTTCACTTTCACATATCGCCATCCAAATTTAGATTTGAGTTTTGTTATTCTGTCTAGAAGCATCAAATCCATGAGATATCTTAAAAACAAAAAATAATAATCACATTAAGTATATAACCTAATTATACTATTACTGCAACGACAATATAACTAGTTTCTATTTGGTGGGAGACCTTAAAAATATATTAAGATTATTGAGATGAGTTAACCCCAACGTAAATTAAATTGAATTACTTGCTTAAAATGACTGTGAAGTTCAAAGTGAACTGTATATAAAGTGTGTAAATAGTTTTAATATTTAAGACAGTATCAATGTTTGACATTGTAATAGTGTACTATGAATTCAATATTCAGTTGAGGAGTTCTATTCCTATACGGACAATATGATGTAAAATATCAAGATTTAAATTGGATGTTAACAAATCATCTCATCATAGTGATATGTAAATGAGTTCATTATACATTGAAATAACTATCAAGAGCCCAACAAACCAAGTGTTTATGTATTTAACACATCCGGCTCAACAAAGTTCTATGTGAACTATGTGATCTTAGGGCGGTACTATCACGTCTACAAATAGTTGTATTAAATATCAAAGCACCGTCAGTGCTTTATGATAATATTTTTGTTATTTCATTTTCCAGTATGGTTTGAGTAAAAAATATCAGAGTGTTATAATATTATAAAAATTTTACAAGACGAGTTAGTAGATTGATAAAGGGTCAAACTTTAAAAATAACATGATAACCATTGTAAGAATATACTCAGCATTAATCCCCTAAAACAAGGAAAGTGCTGACTATGTCAATATAAGGTCATGATTTAACAAAACTTAAGGTAGACATCCTTAACAAGATTATGCAGTGTGCTTATACTGTTATATATAAGGTTATAACTTAGCAACGCTTGAAGGAGATATCATTCCGAATTTTGGGCCTCGTACCTGCCGGCTGGCCGCCGGCGTGTCATGTGTAGGATCTCAAAGCCTCTGGTCTGATGCACGGCCGTGCACAGCTATGCACTATGTACGACTATATAACACTTTATACCACTATATAAGACAATATGTACACGTTTCTATTGTAAACAAAGCTGGCCTTCTTCCAGTTTTGGGGTCTCGTACCTGCCGGCTGGCCGCCAAATTTTACTTGCAATATATACTGGCTACGTATATTCAAGGACCCTATATATAAAGTCCTTAGTATATTGTCATAAATACAACATACATTTATAAGTGGAATTCATCCTTGTTAACGTTTCCTGTACGAAGTTTACATACTCTAAAGTACATGTATCTAGAAATGATATTGTACCTTCTTGCTTCAAATTCAGTCATGTGCTCTAATTTTCTTACCTTGAGGTTATCAAGATTCTCAATACTAACTTGAGAATCTTGAAAACCTCGGGGTACGAGGATGGGATGTTTAAAACCTCGAGATATTTTTCATTCATAAAGTTTGTCTATCATGTATTATACTATGTCTGTACAGCTAGGCTCACAACATATACTTGTGGAAGGGTAGGTGAATACTGGTTATAGACAGGGCCCAAAAAGCCTGGTTAGGTGTGCTGGCAGGGCTAGAATTTAACCAAACAAATGGACTTGCAAATTTCTGCGACTTGATTTTATTTCAAATCCCAAATTAAAAAGGTGACTTGCATTTTTCCCCTCAAAATCGGAACAGAATACATTGTTACATATATGCAATATAAAAATAACATAGCGCTATATTTAACTATGCATGGAACAGGGGCGTTCTTGTGGGATAGACAAAGCGTTTCAAACATGTCTTTCAGGTGAATCTTTAGCTGGTTAGTTATTGATCTATCAGGTCGTTTCTAAGCTGATTTGAGCGTCACTAGTTCTCGTTATTGAAGCGACGTTCGAGCCATTTCTTAATTTTTCGTTGTGCATATCAACACACTAATGATTTTCACTAAAACTGACCACGTGAAATTTTTACACGATAAGCACGTGCGCATTTCCGCTTTTCTGCACATGTACGACAAAACCAATTTTGCATCAATTTAGAAGCATGGAAACCATGCAGGCAGACGACAGTATAGTCCTGTATACATTTCCTTTAACGATCAGACATAAATGTTGAAAAATGAAAATTTCTGACCACATTGAAATCGGAGTACTTGGAAGTTTCGTTAAGTATATTTTAAATAACTGTATTGATGTTAATTATATCAATATTATAAGGGAGTTAAATCATAACTATTCTGCATTTCAGTTTAGTTATTTGTTGCAGTTATTTCCCTTTATTTAGAAATGTACAATGTTTGTGTCACGTGATGAGTACGTCACCAGAATGGAATGTAAACATACTGGATATCATTTACTGTAAAGTTGCTTAAATTTGTGAGGATTAAATTTTGAGTGAGAACATTGTCAATCCATGTGTGAAATGTCTAATTTATGTTAAAACTTTAAAATATCATCGACATGCAGTAACCATAAATGTGTGAATGTAAACAATACATTTAGTGTTGAAAATTTGCTTTAAGACTAACCCCTCGTTTTCTGAATGCATCAATAAGACAAAGTCTATTGTCATAGAAGTTTTTGTTTTCCTCGATTCCTGAAAATCATATTCTATTAACCCAAGAACGATTCAATGATCTACAGTTGAGTTCATACTAAAGTTTACACCCTAACTTGTACTTGAAGTGCACTTCATCCACACTTGAAGTGCACTAGTCTTGAAAACCAGTCAGTGAGACAAGATACATGTACATTGGCTTATCAAGGTTTACAATCAGATCAGTGTTGATTCAATGATTGATAAATTCAATCTCCGTAAACAGATATCCTGTAGAGCATTGTCGTACAGGATCTCTACTCTCTCCGTGGAAGGTCACGTCGAGATGAACTTTGTGTCGACCAATCAATGCGTTGCTTTCATTTAGACAAAAACACTGTTCATCATATTTTGATTTCGTAATTTCTATTTTTAGACCAAGGTTTGCATGCTAATTTAACAGCGGTATTATTCACAGTCTGCGATTGGGTGGCTCATTCCAAATTGCGTGACGTAGACGATGTAAACAAATTACGTATCAAAACAATTCGTCATGAATATAATGATGAGAAAAGGTCGCCGAACGTGACCTTCGTTTGAAAAAGGCCAGATCTAAATTAGCGAGTATGCGAGCGGAAAATTTAGATCGGGTTTTAATCAGATTGCGATAAATTATGCTACAAATATGTACATAATTATGTAACACAGAAAGTGAACGAGTGGACCTTTCGAAACGATACATTGGAGAGTAAAGTTCATTATGAAGGCCTGCCCAGATCTATTACTTTAAAACATTGAGGGACAAAATTAATATTTCTTTAGAGAGTAGATTTATGCAATATTCACTATGTAAGCATGTAGTCTTTTTATGTGTACCGTATATATATATATATATATATATATATATATTCCCTATTAAAGGCCGCCAGGGCGCCATAAAGTGTATAAACAGCTAAACTTGGGCGTTTAAAAGAGTAAATACAAAAACGTAAAGTATTAGATTAAATACGGTACTTTAAATGTACTCGGTTACCGACTACACTCTTGTCAAAAATCAATATCATTCGGAAAACCGCTCGGGTGATTCCGTAAACTGACGATCAGTATGTTACGCGGTAATATCCGAGGTAGTTCCGAATGAAGTCAATATGAGACGCGGTCTACCTCTATAGTAGTACAGGAATGCCGGTGTCGTCTTTGAACACGTTGCTTAAAGAGTATGCAAACGTCATCAAAGACTTTACCGACATTGCAGTTCTTAAGTGTCACAAAGATCAATGAGAACTGACAAACGTTGGAGCAAACTCATTAAAGCTATTTAGGGCAATGCATTTTGCAGAAATGGAGAAAGGGTGGACTCAAAAATAAAATTATCCGATGGAATGCCGCATCTGACGAAAATCAAAATGTTAAAAAAGCGGCTTATTAAGTTTTGGAAGCCAGAACTACGTAAGCATGTATTCTTTTTAAGTGTACCGTATAATTCTGTTTTGTGATCTTACTTCTAATTTGAATATATACTGGAAATACTAATTATAAATTGTGTTCTATTCATTCTCTAATCATTTGGAGTATGAATATAGTGAAAAAACAGTAGTGTTGTTCATTTTCTATTTTTCATTATGAAAATTAAATCGTTTAGGTGAGTATCTTTTCTTTTGGAAATGGAGGGACGTTGAATAGAGACTTCAAACATATGGTATATTATAAATGAATAACTATATGCGTATCCCTTAATAGGCTAAGTACTGCCACAAGGGTGATACTTGTAGCCGCCTTCTTATATTTTATCAATTTTTAACCACAAATGGGGCGTGTTCAGTTACCGCAAACGTTACAGAACGTTACATAACGATACATTCGGAACTCCTCGGCCATAAATCTGTTTACTTCAACACCGGTAGTTTAAAAATACTTTCTAGATATGTCCGAGATAATTCGCAGCAAATGGCCGAGGAGTTCCAAATATATCGTTATGTGACGTTCTGTAACGTTCGCGGTAACTGAACACGCTACTGGTCTAAAACCTTGATTTCGGCGAAACACGCATTCTCTATCGCTGTTAAACAAGTGACTGCCCACTGACTGGTGCACAAGTGATATCTTTATAGATTGTATGATGGTCTCCTTTGCATTCCACGAACATATTGATCACGCATTCACTTTTTATGGTATATTCACTGATCTGCGACAGTGCGAGGGTAGCGTTATTGTATGATTGGTTCATTTTCGAGCATTTGGTTATCAGCGGACTCGCATGCATACAGTTAATGGACAGTAGACTTTAGCGGTTATTTCAAAGTGAATATGATAACTAGAATCTTAGGCGGATCCAAGGGGCGGACCCGGCGTATGTCCTTCCTAAAATTGCTTAAGCAAGGTATATTTTCTATCATGAAATATGATAGTTACAAAATGTATAAGAAATGTGTATATACATGTCAATAATATTCGCACGCTACGCGTGCAACACAGCGTACATTTTTAAACAATTCCTAGATTTTACTATAATTCAGCGGCTGTTAGAAAATTATATGATATATCTAGATGCTTTATATTGTATAATTTGGAAAAGGATAGTAGAGGCTCTGAAAATGTGCCTGAATCCCTAAGAATTAACCGAAACTAATGAATTTCCGTGGCCGCCGGTAAACTGGTCCCCTGGTCAGGGTTTAGCCTTAGCCATTCGGGGACATTACGCCCTCTTTGAACCCCATTCTGCTTGTTCATTTAACGCTCCCTAACTTAACTTTTACGCCCCATCTAACCCGTAGCGTGTTCAGTTACCGCGAACGTTACAGAACGTTACATAACGATACATTCGGAACTCCTCGGCCATTCGCTGCAAATAATCTAATCTAATACACAAATAAGCGATCGTTAAGGCAATGAGTGATGTTTCAAAATTTACGGACTTAAAACGGAACATCACTCAATGCTTACACGATCATATACATTTGTATTTGTTTACTTCAACACCGGTAGTTTCAAATTAGCGTCTAAATATGTCCGAGATTATTCGCAGCAAATGGCCGAGTAGTTCCGAATGTATCGTTATGTAAGGTTCTGTAACGTTCGCGGTAACTGAACACGCTACAGAAATCCTGGGGCGTGTTCAGTTACCGCGAACGTTACAGAACGTTACATAACAATACATTCGGAACTCCTCGGACATGTATTTGTTTACTTCAACACCGGTAGTTTCAAAATAGCGTCTAAATATGTCCGAGATTAATCGCAACAAATGGCCGTGGAGTTCCGAATGTCTCGTTACGGAACGTTCTGTACGTTCGCGGTAACTGAACTCACAGCTGGGCCCGGTTTCACGAAAGCTCTCATAACTTAAATAAATTTAAGATTGTCTTAAATATTTTGGCCTTAACTATGAGTATCTTATAAAATATTTTAAGCGGATTTCACGAAGCCTTTCTTACATAAGTATAAATTTAGGGTTGATATAAGCGACCCAAACTTAAACCAACAAAATTACCTTAGAGTACTAAATGTCCAACGTGTTTTATTGATCGACTCTATAGCTTAACGGTTAGACTATTGACCTAGAAACATTGTTTTTGTCTAGCATAGGTTCGAACCCTGAATGTTGACTTTTTTCAATTTTGTTCCTTTCTTTTTATTTTTGTCACTCATTTGTGTTTTCCTATTATACACAATTATGTTACCTTCACTTCATTGCTGTACACGAGAGTATAGTATTTTTCGAATTACAATATTGTGCATCAGTGAAGATTGAATAATAAGTGATAAGTAGGTAATTAGTGGAGGATATCAGGGTATAGTTATAAGATTCATACGAAATCTCATATCTTTTGGGCCATTATCTAAGTTTAGAGACGATCTAATTTGGATAACAAAAACTGCAAAATGCATCGCATACTATGATGCCCGTCTTGGCTAACTAAAAATAAGGTGGTATGTCAAGTTTATTACTAGTGGGTGATAAAAGAACACTTTGTTAAATATTTGGTTTAAACTTTTTGAATGTGTGTAAATGTTCCAGACAGTTACAAAAAACAGTACTTGAATTGTAGGGCACGGATCAGTCAGTTATTGTCTGTTTGGTCGAGTGACAACGATTACTACATTAAACAGATCAAAAATTGCTTACAATGGCTTTTGATGATTGATGTCCGCCTTACAATATGCTTGACATGTTATTACTGTCTTACAATAGGTTTTGTATTCAATGCTTGCCCTGACAGTGTGTTTAAAATGTAATGCATGTCTTGCACGAATATGGTGGTTAGAAACGTTTGCATTATATATATGTTTAAAATGGTTCGACTTTCATTACTTGCATTTGAAAATATTGAACTGTTTATAATACGATTTTTGTTAAGATCTACAAGCTATGATTCTTAAATAAAGACTCAACGAATGAATTTAGCATACTAAATAAGTCATGCCTCGTAAACAAAAACATACGATGCGATTTGGTGACGAATGTGTATTAAAATTAGAATTAATGAAATAATTAATCAGTTTTCTGTTGAAATGATTGTCATCTCTAAAATCTTAGCAGAGAGACGATCGATCTAGATATTAAAGAATTTATTCGTTTTAATCTGCTAGTAATACTACAGAAACTCAACTCCGCCAACACTTGAGTCTTGAAGTAGGTAGTCCAGAAACTGTCATACTCCGTCTTATACGTGAGAAGACGAATAAGTTCAATGATGGAATAAATTGTTACAGGTGAAAATCTGTAACTCTGATATATTCTATCTACCGACACATTTCCTAAATCACACTAAGTGTCCCTTCGTCGGAATTCATGTCGTTTAAGGATTCTATAGCCAGTCAAACATACATCTAAACGCACGTTAACCATTTGTTTATATTTAAGTAATGTTTACATTCGGTTTAATCTACCCGTTCACTCGATTAGATTTTCACTCATAACTTAGAATATTTAAGAACGGATTAAATTGTAAAATGTTTGTGAAACGCACTTAAACTTAAAAATGCTAAAAATAGAAAATTTAAGGTTAATCTAGAAATTTAAGATAGGAATGCGTTCGTGAAACCGGGCCCTGGATGAGAATTGATCGTTCGCTCGGCTCCTAGCTTAAGGTCTTCAGCGAACCCGTGTTTATACTGTCAATTCTGACGAAAATCGGCTTATAAAGTTTTGGAAGCCAGAACTACCTGGCTCCTAGCTAATGAATATCTAAAGTGTATACGGTATGTGACTTTTTTCATTTCAAAATATTTGGCTTAAATTTAAGTAGAAACCTCTATCAACACAATAATGTACGAACAAAGACGGCTGTAACATTTATGATAGCCTATACGATTCTAACATACAATTGTACGAGAACATTCCTGGTTGATCAAGAGTCATTTTGGGACAGATCTGACAGAGGTCTATTAAGAACTTAATAATTTATAGAATACAACCACTGGCACTGGAGTCCTCACATTCTTTAAAATGCACGCACATATAATATTTTGTGAACAAACACAATTAAAAATCGCTCCTGTATTCATAACCGTGTACGAGTTATGACTATTATTATAATATTCACATGGTATTGAACCATTTTGACAGTAGGTACGGTCTGACAGATTTATTTTACCTTTACCAATATATTTGGAAGCAAATATCGGTCTCGTTTTGTAGATTAAACATTTCCTTACAAAACTGACTATTCAAAAACTTTGTATCATAAACGGTAATTATGAAATTAATCGTAATTTCAATACGATCATTTTGCAGCGATTGAGAGTCACTGTTCACTTCCGGTTTAATCATGACGCTTTTACCGGCGTAAACTGATTGGTTGATAAACTCCTCGATAATTTTCCCGTACCTTGTCAATGAAGCGCGCCAAATTTAAACCCAATCGGAGCGCACTGCCTAGGTAAACATTTACGTGTCCCAAGTTCTATAAATAGAATATACACGTAATCAATTATATATGCTGCGTCTGTGTACGTAATCATTAATATCCAGGGAACCAGGTTAAGTTAAACCGGAAGTCAGTAGTGACGTTGAATCGCTGCAAACTAGTGATTCTGAAATTTATATAAATTTCATGAAAACGGTATCAGATACAAACTTGTAACTTTGCATGATGTTAGAGTAATGTTTAGTCTTTAAATTGAGACCGACATTTTCTTTCAGATACAAGTCGAATTGAAGAAAAACGGTTTGGGCCATATGCACTGTAGAAAACGTTCAATACCATGTTTATTATATGTATGTACAGAGAACTATATATAGTGACGTACGCATTATTATCATAAGATATAGACTCTGGTGCCAGTGAATACAACGCAGCAATACCGCTAAATAAGGTCCTATAATACTTTTCACTTGACACGTGTCATTTGAAATTAACAAGGTCTTCTCTAAATTTTGATTGGCCCAAGAACAACTGTAGAGCGTGATTTTCGATTTTTGCGGAAATGGGCGGTGCTTATTGTGTAGTTGACGTCTTGCATGATGTCAATGTGTGAGTATGATGTGAAATAGACTTGCTGGAATTACATATTAAATCGCAGTTAGTGTTCAGCTTTATTCGGAGAAGGATTACAATAACGTTCGGATATGCGTAATATTATATTTAATAGTTATAAATTTAAAAGTTAAATTTAGTGAGTGATTTAGAATGACTTACGTGTTTTTGTTTGCAATAGCTCAAGTGAATTTTTTTTCGAATTTTATATTGATAAAAAAAATCGGCTGCAGTGGGGTTCGAACTAACGTGGTACACTCCTGAAAAAAAAACGAGTTATTAGACCACTGCGCCACAGAGGAATTTATCAATTAGAGGTAATTTTTAACATAATTAAAGTTAAAACGTCTCCTTACGGTAGAACTTTATTAAAATTTTTATTTCAACTTAGTCGTTTAACTTGTTTTCTACTCAGGCTTGTTTTCTATTCAGACATTAATACGCTTGTGTACTTGAATGTAATTTTTAATGGAAATGCACAAAAATAATTTTGAGCGGCAACGATTCTTGGTTTTGGTTGGCCGACGGAAACTAACGAGTGACGTCATATTCAAATGGGGTATATAAGGAATTGTGCGCGAAAATGTCTTCAGAATTAATCTCTTTTGCTTTATCTGATTCCAGATTACTTGAAAGACTTGATTCTTCTGATCTGCTGACGAGAGACTACCTAGCGTTACGTAGATTACTGGTATGGCTGCTTTGGTGTTGTGTTGTGCGAGTGGTGTGAGGGAGATGATCTCGTGGGGCTGGGGGAACTTCTGTAAGTATTTTTCATTTTCTTGTGCTATGTTGAATTTCAATGGCGGCCATTAAAAAATGGCGGTCTTTTTTGTTGACATGATTTTTGGATTACTTCTTGGTCAAATGTTACTATAATAAGTATTTACTATTTATTTTGATAAAGAACAAGTACATATCTACAATCCGGAAACTAGCCAGGAGGAAAATGGATTTAATTGCACCAACGTTTGGCAAGCATATACAATGTACTCATTTGTTACACCAATACCTTGGCCATGTATGCCAGGCATAAAGTGAACCTGTTGTATGTCTAAAACATGTTCGATGCTAGATTATGAATATATCTCAGATTAAAAATGGTTGCCAATTTAGGATAGTCTTTCAAAATATTTATTTGCTGCTGTGCTGACAGTGCTGTTCTTGTATGTTCATGAAATCATTATGGTACAGATACTCACTAACTTAGGCTGTTGATATTTTAAATGAATAATTGTGAGAAACTGTCAAATCTTAATCTGAGAGACATTGATCTGACTGAGACTTCTGAATTAGCTACATCATGCCATCTATTGTTTCTCTTGGAAATGATAAATTTGATCAGTAATTAGCTACTTCCTGAAAACTGTTTATTATATATTATAATTGTACCTTATTGTATACTATTGTATACTATGTTATGTTTATATTTATATTGGAAAGTTTACAGCAATGTTTACGAGTACAGCTATATGAATGCGGACAGGATTTTGTTGGAACAAGGGGATTTTTTTCTATTTCTTCCATATAATTATATTGGCTTAAATTGATGTTATGATAATTTTATTTTCAATAATTATTTCTTCATTAACTTTAATTAACTGCAAGATTTTGATTCAACACCATGAGAAGCCAGCTGATATGTCATGGAATTGTTTGTATAAAAAGATTGCTACCTTACATCACATTTTCTACATAATTGGTGCTTCAGCTGACTTGAATCAAGTTTCTGGAACATAGAAACCTTGAAGTTGGGATTTGAACCATCATCCAACTTGATGATTTATTAATAACAGTTTTCCAGTTATGGACTTAATTTGATTTAAGAATTAAGAACTTTAAACATTTAAACTGTAATCATTTGAAATGTTTTGTGAAAATGTTTCAACAGATTTTGTTTACCAAAAGTTTATAATTGTTTTTTGTTCTTAATTCCAGGCATGTCTTCGGATGTGAAGGAGTCCTCCACAGCCTCTGAGATCATCGAGGGTGAGTTATCCTTTTTTATAATCTTTTTATTTTTGAAATGAAAATTTGAGGTCCAGATTCCAGAAAATATAGTTGAAACAATATTAATCACTCGAGTCCAGAGAATCCACAGCTTCAACAAATGCCATTATGAGTGAACAAGTATATGGAGAATATCATACAACTTGATACTTTGCAAATTTCAAATCAAATAATCTTCTGTCCGATTCATACTTCTGGAATTAAACTTGTCGTTATTAAGTACAGTCTAACATATATCATACTTTTCATCATGTAGTTTTAACATGTATATTATATCACAGGACAGGCGTTTTTATTTTGTGTGTTAGGCTCCAACAAATTGATGATGTGTTCTACATATTTTTCTGGAAAGTAATGGAGCAAAGAAAAAATTTAAAATGCTTTACATAGCGGTTTACAAATTTTTATGAGTGAGCAAGGAAATAAAAATATTTTCATTTTCAAAAACTTCAAAATAAGGATGCGGATGAATCCATAAAACACATGAACAATTTGTTGTAGCCTAAAATAAAATATCTGATACAGTTATGATATGGGGTTCCTGGGTAGTAAATGGGCCTTAGGGTGGGACTCAAATTTAATGCCAGGACTGCTATTTCTACTCCTTCAAGCATAATATATTTTCCATTCTTTTTGGGCAATGTGTGTGTCGTCTTAGTATGACCTTGATATTAGTGTCATAATTTTGTTCGCATATCTTTTTGGTGTTTCTATATTGAAGGACATGAATTTTCTAACAAATGAATATTTGTTAACTGGTCATAAATGATGATGAAATTAGTATTAGTTAGGGGTGTAACGGTTAACCGATAATTACCAGTTAATATTGCAATACAACGGTTTTTAACTGGTTTGTTTTTCTCTGAACCAGTTTTCTAGTTATGTTCCATACTGATGTTTTTATCAGAGTCTGAAATTTTAATGTTTGAATTTGAATTAATGTTAAAACGTGTTCAGAAACTTGAAATATTTTTCACAAAGTTAGAGAATAATTATCTTTGAAAGTCCATTCAAAACCTTTTTTCTAACTTATTCAAACATTTGCATAATATGTATAGATCATTTAAAAGTACAAATATTTTTGTAAAATGTTGATCAAATTACGACGATGCACCTGCATTAATTCATGCTATGCTTGCATGCGCAAAAGAAATATATGTATTGCAAATATATTGCAATACAGGTTTTACTGTATTGTTACACCCTCTAGTATAAGTAATGAATTAATTAGGAATTGTTGTGAAAATGGATAATTATGACGCAAAACATGGATATATACATTAAGTGATGGTGCAAAAGACTTGGGCCGTGCCAAATTGGAATTTTGTTAAGTGTCAACTCACAAATATTTACGACTTAGACAATACATTATATATATATTTGTATAAATAGAAAACATCATCATAGTATGAAACAATAGTCTGAATTAATTATGAAATGGCTAGTTTATTAGCACAGACTTTAAACATATGGTTTATAATAAAATGACTAGTGTTTTAATGAAATTGTCGTTATTGGATCCTGGAAAATCAGAATTATTTTAGAAAAAATAACCAACTACTTTTTTTTTTGATTGAAGACTCTAAAACCTACGCGTACGCCGATGCTTAACAAAATTCCAAAATGGCATGGCCTTAGTTATCATAATTTTTTATGCAAGAATATAAATCTAGAGTTTGTAAATTTATCATGGCTAAGACTGATACATGATAAGAGTATGCCTTGTTGGACAGGTACTTCAGCCAAGCACTACACAACTTTAAATTTTGAAAAAATGATTTTGAAAACTCATTGCATTTTATAAAGAGCAAATAAAGTGCTTGAACATCAATAGTGTTTTATAGAATTGCCAGTAATTTCTTATTAAAAGCTTAAACTTAAGTTTAAGAGCATGATGAATAGATGAATTCACACTAAAATTGTGTAAACTAAGATATTTGCATGGATTTATTAAATCTTGTGACAGAAGAATTCATAGATCTTGTTCGTGTATAAATTGAGTTAGGAAAGTTTTCATTAATTCTTGTTTAAATATTACATAGTGTAATCGATTTTTGTTGAAACCAAATTCACATGCATGAACTTATAAAGAGCCGAAAAATGAAGATGTCAAATTATTACGACATTACTTGATCTCTATACTTAAATATCAAGATGCCTTTGCTTGGTTTTGTGATTAAAATCTCTGATGTAACTAAAGGAATTGTCAATTTTACAGTTTAAAGTCTTCAACTTATGGAATAATATAATTTTTGGCTTACCAATAGAGATTGTGTCAGTTAAATCATATTTCAAGCAAACATTGACCAGGACAATTAGTTGCAACTATGAGAAAATATCATAACATATCACTAACAAATTATGACTTGATTCCTTGATAATGTTGCCTTCCAAAAATGTTTTAAATAGACTATATCTGGAATTAGTCCAGTCAATACAGTTTTGACCTAGACAAAATTGCAACAGAATATATAATTATACTATGCGAAAGACCATCAATGAAATAACACACACAAAAAAGTTGCTCTCCGAATAAAGAGGGGAAAGTGATGAAAAATGAATTTTAAATAATGCATTTTCTACTTATATTACAAGGCGCTGCAACGCTTCCGTACTTCTGTCCCGCAGTGAATATAGCTTTTGGGTCACAAAAAGTAATGGATGCCATAGTATTTTGCTTCTGAGTTGACTTTCCGATGTGAACATATACACCTATATTTAATATATTTCACATATGACAGTAAATTAATTAAAAATACCGTTTTTGGTGACGTATTTGACAAATAGAAATATTTTACTACGGTAGCGCGTTAGGACCAAAATTGATCATGTTTAGTGTTAAATTTGTGTCACGATATTTTTGTTGTCTGAGTGCTGAGAACGAAACTTTAAACTCCCCAAATTAATGTTATCGCATAAAATTGTTTAAAAAAAACGAGTTAAGCAAGTTAAGCTTAATTCACTTGATATATTATTTGTTTCATTTACTCATGAAAATAGCACCACACTATATATTTTAGCTTAAATGATTTTACTTTCATGTGTATGAGTTACGTATAGCTTTTCCTACGTCATTATTTAAAATTATAAACTGTTATTGGGTTTGTTGTGCCACCCTACTAATCTGTTTGACGAAAACATTGTCTTCAAGTCTGACAAAGTAAGGAAAGTCGAGAACGGGACTTGGCTAAATTTAAAAAGTCCCATGATGTGTTTACTTCTCTATCTTTCATGCATACCTTAATTGGATGCCTGACAGCTTTAACATCATTTACATTGTATAATCAGTAATTTTAAAACTTCCTAGAACTTACACAGAGTTCAAAGAAGCCGTTCAAATATATATAAACATCACAAAGGAAGTAGACATCAAAACTGGCGAGAGATCGTAATGCTCTATTGTTCATCATGAATTGGCCACACGAACCTCCCTTTGCAATAGTTTGCTACTAAAGTAGTCAATGCAACATCGTGCGTGCAAAATTAAAAGCTTGTTTTAAACATTTGACGCAATATGAAAAGAGTATTAAATCCATGTGAGTAGGGATGTGAGTCTGTTAATGGAAATGTTCAGCCTGTAAAGACTAAGTTATAGTCTGTCCCTGAAGATATCTTAAAGTGATTCGATGACGGACTTGTGTGTTCAATCATTTGCACAGTGTTAAGATCTAGTTAAGCCTCTGATAGCGAAAATACCGACAGTGACAATGATCAAAAGCTAAACCTCAGGTTATAAAAAACAGAACGTAACTAAATCCATTCCGTAACAAATGTATACTGTTACAACATTTCATGTGTAAAAACAGTAACAAAAGTAACAAGTGATATTTTAGATATTTATTTATGTAATACCTATTATTCATCTGTATTACATACGTGTAGTAGCATGAACGACAACACTTGTTTGGAAGCATATGTTGACTATTAAATCTGCTTTTGTAATCGATACACAAGAAGCTGATTCCAAAAATTCATAGTTTCAGGTATTGTGTTGGTACTTAAATCACATTAGTTCATTAAATGATAATTACATTCATTAAATGATAATTACATTCATATCAATGACATTTAAACACGTTTTAGACACATTTGCAGTAAACTAAAAGTTGTAATCAATTATGATTTTTGAAAATTGTCTACGATCTGATTCCAAAAATTCGCACTTTTAGATATTATTTTAGTACTTTTATCCCAAAACTGAACAATTATGTCTCTTATTTATTATTGTTATACTAATTATAGTACAAGCACTAGTTATAGTACAAAAGCATGAAAGAAAAAAAAAACTAAAATGACCTTTTTGAATTTTGTATTTAAAAAGAATTTGAATAATAAGTTTTTTTTTACGATTGTTTTCATTCGTAAATGATAATAGATAGTTATAAAGGGAGCTAATCCAAAATGTTGTTTCATTTGTATATGATAATAGATAGTTGTAAAGGGAGCTAATCCACATTTTTGTTCATGTTCAACGTTTTTGTCCAAAAAAGGACTTTCCCGTCCAATTTTTGAGTGCAACTTTTTTTGGATACAACTATGAATACGAACTTTCACATGGTACAAAAATAAATTCTGTTGCAATTTTGTCTAGGTTAGCTTATTTTTTTAGCTGTATTGACTGGACTAAATTCAAACATTCAGGTTTCCTCTCCCGTACAGACTAACTTTAACCGTTACAATGAAAACATGTGTAAAAATAATGATAGGATTTAATCCATAGTTAGTGCTATTTAGCAATAATGTGTAGAAAACTTTGTTTGTACCCCCTGTGCACGGATGGAAAAACCCATAAATTTGAATTCCCCATAATGTCTAATGGCTTCCATTGGTCTATCGAACATAATGTTTTGCCATACCATACCAAAATTTTGTTAAACGTCCGCATACGGGTAGGTTTTAGAGTCCTAAATCCAAAAAAGAAAAAATGATGAAATTGTCTTAAATACTGATGTTCCAGGATACGATAAGGAAATTTCTTTGGGGGAAATGTGTTCGGCAACAAACATGATATTAAAACAATATATATTTTACGTAAAAAAAACTCTAGTCATTTTATATAAAACCTTATGTTTTAAGTCTGTGCTTAACGATGTTTTATCAGATGATTAAAACTAAATATAATGCATCGTTTTTTCATCGTAAAATATTTGTGTTTTCATTTTTGGTTTGTGTTTTTTGTGAATAGGTACCTAGGTTAGTCAAACTTTAGTTGATGCTTAACAAAATTTTGATTAGGTATAGCCTTAACAAGCTCTGTATGCAGTGTAGGATATTAGGATATGAGAATGGTTGCGGAACAGGTCCATTTTAATTTAGCAGCAAGTACTATCTCTTGTTTGTAGAATTTTGGTTAAAAATTGGTTGTCCCGGGCAACAGGACACCCACTAATTTGCTAGACTGTTTATATTCTTGTGTAATGTCTGAAACTAGACGTTGTAATCATATTTTAACTTGGATTTATCATTTTTGACATCATGGAAATGTATTTCTTAAAACCTTGGTGCAACACAAAGCCAAATGTATATGAAAATAGAATGTGCACATCAACCTGACTTTGTGCTTAGTTTTTGCTGTCATACACTGGAATGATTCTTCAGTAATTGTATAAATTTACATATGCAATTTATATATGAGATAGCAGCCAATTATAGTGATTAAATGTCAATCTAAATACTTAATGGTTTAGATTTTTTTTTTGACAATGACAAATATTTTTTTGTTTAAAGGCTTTTGACCCATACAAAATAAGATTTCTGAATATATTTAACTTGAATGTTATCATAATTTTTTCCAGTATAGTTGTTTTTTTCTCATCTGTCAAAGTTTGAATGAGTTCACGGTGACTGATTGTATTGTTTTTGAACGGTCTAATTGTTATTGAATATATCTTGACTGAAACATCATTACAGCATAAAGCATCTTGAATCGACCAAATACACATTTTTGGTTGGAGTGTTTTAATTTATTTATTACGTACACACTGTGTACTTATCTAGGATATTTCATGTATTTAGACATTTAAAAATGTATGTACTTTGTTAACAAGATTTTTCTGAAAATATGATAACCTGTAGCCAAAACATTATGTAACGATATATTCTGAACTCCTCGGCCATTCGCTGAGAATAATTTAATCTAATAAACAAATATACGATCATTAAGGCTATGAGTGAGGTTTCAAAATTTACAGACTAAAAGGAAACATCACTCATTGCCTAAACGATGGTATATTGGTTTACTTCTACACTGGTAGTTTCAAAATAGCGTCTAAATATGTCCGAGATTATTTACAGCAAATAGCCGAGGAGTTCTGAATGTATCGTAACGGAACGTTCTGGAACGTTCAGGGTAATTGAACAGGCTACTGGGATAGGTTGTTGATAAACATTTTCATGTACTGTGTTTTCATAGTTGGTTCTTCTGTGTAGTAAAAGTAACATTGACCAATTTTAGTGGGGTTTTGACATTGGTGGTTCTTAGTTGTACTTGGTTTTAATTTTTGTTTCTGACCTCTTTGTAACATTTGGTAAGCCTCATGCATGTGTAGACAATCACTGTATCTGTAAGTCATTCATCTGTGTAGTATATTGGCTGAGAGTTTATGAAATTAAGTTTTTATTTTGGTCAATTTAGTTATGCACAGGCTGTGTATAGTGCGTACAAAAAAACAAAACACTGTTTATAATAACAATACAGTGAACTAACCCTTGACGAGGGATGCCCAGGATGACTTAAAAATAAACAACTGTGATATGTTTTACTTGTGTCTTAGTTGTTGGTGTAATGGAAAGCGTTCTACCATAACAAGCATGATTTACAATGGTGGTGGTTGATCAACCATACTAATTTTGTTAAAATGAATTACACAAATTTTATTTTCAATACTGCCTACCCCTGAAATGAATTGTCTCATTTTTAGTGTTTACCAAAACACGTTTTGTTTTTTTGTACGCACTATATTTTAATTTTGAGTTTGGATTTACAATTCAAGTTCTTGTTGGCATTGAATGTAAACTCGATCAGTCAAGGTCATAAGTATTTGTCATGTGTGATTCTGGACTTGGGATTGTTTATGAATTGTCTCAAAGGATCATGTATTGTAATGAAGTAAGCAATATGAGTATATAATAGTATTAATAGGGTTGCATATAGGGGTTATGGATTATGAATGTTATATTTACGTGTTGTAATATAAATAATAAGATTAAATGTGTTGTTAAAGTTTACAATTCTTTTTGTGCACATTTAGTTGGGTAGCCTTTTGTGATTTTGGAAAGTGATTAATATTTTTTGTTTATTTTTAAAATTTTATTGCATACAGAATACATGTGTTTCGTTGTGATATATACTTCTCACTTTCTTAATTGAATTATAATTGACACCAAGAAGTTCATGGTACTTGATAGTTCAATAGAATAATTTTAGCATCTTAATAGTTTAGCCTAGTGTGGTTATGGATAGTGGTTGTTGTATAAACTGTGAAAATTATCTTTAAACTTTAAAAACTGCTGACACTCAAATAGACTCACACCAGAATTGAAATTAAACGAGTTTTATTAGCTGGACAAATGGACATGTGTACTACATTGTATTAAAATACAAATAATGTGTTAAAAAAACAATAAGATTTCTAGGAGTATTGTGTTGAAAAAGTTGTCTTACTGAATCAATGACTATAACTATTTTGATCTCTTGATGTTAAAAAACAAGGTTAAACTTGCACTTGATACATACCGTATGTATTTATAATTGAATGCAATCTGCATCTTACTTTGTTATGTATAACCGGCCCCCGTGAAATTTTAGGTTATGTATTCAATGGAGCGCAGCCTTCGTGTTAATTTAGAATTTAAAATAAGCACAAAATGTTTGATTTTGAAATATTGTCTTAACTTGAAACATATTGTATTTTCATGAAATATTCATTACAAAACAAAATCACTTTCGAAATATGTATAGAACTTAATTTACCAAAAATGAGAAGATGGCATTGAATACATCAGCTTGAAGAAAAATATTTGCAATGAATCAAGAAATTTGTTTATGCATTTATTGTTGATTAACAATTATTATTTGCTGTTGAGGATTCAAAAATATGTAATTAAATCACGCTAATTTTCTGTTAATTAACAGTTTCAAACCCTCTAAACACCCGTATAAGAAAATTAGATGCACTCGAAACAAATTTGTTAGTAAAAATGTAGTCCATGCCCAAGAAGTCTGTGGCCAGGTTGTTCTAACTCAGAAAACCCTTACGCTCAGTTAATATCCTTAACGTTTATGATTTGTTTACATAATTTGAACCAATAAATGAATTCAGTAGACTATTTTTACATCCTTATATGCTTAGAGTGTTCAAATTTATGGATAATAACTGTCGATGTTCTTGTCAGAAATGTTTCATGTATTTGTACCATATTGTCTGTTTTTTCTTCACTGTCAAAGGTTGAATAATTTCACGGTGACTGAATGCATTGTTTTTGTACTGGTGACCTAATTGTTTTTAAAAGTATCTTGACCAAAACTTATCATAAAAAATAAGAAGCTTAACTCAATCATAATTAATACATACTTTCAGAAACTCATGGGTGTATTACGACAATAATTTTAACAAATGCATTTACAGTAAAATTGTTCATGTTTTGACAGTTCAGAAAAAATGAACAGTATTAAATTTGTACTAGTGGTGGGACATTGGTTGTAAATCATAATTGATCATCAGTTGGAATCGGTTTCTGTTGTCGATGCGATTCTTCCAACTAAAATCGGTTCCTGATAAGTTTGTTATTTCATGAAGGTTTTACTGTGCATCCTTATAAAATATATGTACTATATATGGACTTGGAAATAATTTTTCTTTTAGTCAAATGTGTCAAAACAAACAAATCAAAGATACCTCCAAAATAAATGATCAATTGACTAGTTCACTTGACTAGTGTAAAAGCTGTACCTTTGACACTTAAACAAAATTTATCAGTGTCCAATACAAGTGCCGATGAACGATTCTGATAAAGTTTAATCGATTATTAGAATCGGAAGCTTCCAAAAAGTGATTAATCGATTATTCCCAATCATTTGTTTACCACAAATTTGTACCATACTAAGTTAAGTCAAGATTGGTATGAAAATATAAAGGCCTTGTAAAAACATAGTCATGTTTTGTGTATTCACAGATGCCTCTTCTGTGTAGTTTACGTAACATTGACCAAATATGGTGAAGTTTTGACATTAGTGGTTCTTGGTTATTCTTGGCTTTAATTTTTGGTTCAGTGCACTAAGAAATGGTAAAACTCATGCTTGTGTAAACAATAATCCTCATCTCTTTTAGTCATTTAGATCTACTTGAACGGTGTACTGTATGGTTAAAAAGTTTAAACAATAAAGTTTAAGCAGTTTTATATAATTTTGGACAGTGATTATCATTTATATAGTCATACACAGGCTGTGTATTTTAATCTTCGAGTTTGGATTTATAATGAAAAGTCATGGTTGATTGTAAGCTAGATCAGTTAAAGTTATTATATGATTTTCTTATGTGATTATGGATTGTGATTGTTAATTATTTTTATTCGTTCTTCTTATCATGAGTTGGAATTTTTAAAATTGTGTATTTATTTGAATGAAAGGAAACAATATATGAGAATGTAAAGGTTTTATTAGGGTTGCATGTTGTGGTTATGGACTTGCAGTGAGTATGATATATTAATTTGTTGCGTACATTTTGATATTAATATTGTCACATGTTTTGATTGTGGACAGTGATTGTTATTTGTTGTACACATCTTGTGTAGTTTAGGTCTGGAATTCTAATAGTGGACATCTGAACTGGTTAGCCTTTTGATGACTTAACATAATGCATATATATGATAGCCTTTTGTGCTTATGGACAATGATTATTACATTAATTGATCACACTTGCTCAGTGTAATTATATTGTATTTGATTTAAAATTGATTTAAGTTATGTAATTATGGATAGTGTGATATTGATTTTTTTTTGAGAAGTTACATTGAATGTTATCTAATTATTTTCTTTGAGTTAAACTACAACATACTACGAACGAACTTGAATGGAATATATGCATGTATTAATAGGTTAGTCTTCAGTGTTTATGGACAATGATTATACTAGTTGTATGTTGAACTCACACATAGTAGTTTAATGCAGTTGTATCTGATTCGTGTTTTATTTTTAATTAATTGTTATAATTGTAATAATTTATGCAGATGTAAATTGAGTAGCGGTACTAGCCATCACTTTGTATTGACCATGAGTATTAGTTGGATTATAAATTTAAAGTGTTGTTTTAAGTTGGAATTTTTAACTTTAATAGTTTTTTCTTAACTTAACTTGCAATACAAATTCAAACATGCAAACATTGAAACACTAAGAGAATAAAAAGAAATTGTAATGCAGGAATCTGAATCAGTTGATACTTTATCATTCCAAGATTCACCCCCCCCCCTGATAGTATTGTTTTTTTTGTTAGATACTGCAAAATGTATTAAAAAGGACTTGCAAATTTATTATGTTTTGATTACATGTATGAGGTATAATTGGTGTGACTGTTTACTTATTTTGTATAACATGATTGTTAAGTATTTATTTATTTTTCTATTACAGACGAGTTGGTGTGTATGGTTGATGATGGTACGTGTGTCGATGATGGTATGTGTGTTGATGATGGTACAAGTGTTGATGTTGATGTCACTGGTTGTGACGTTTCTATTGATATGACTGCTTGTGATATTGATGTTACTGGTTGTAATGTTGATGTTACTGGTTGTGATGTCGGTATTGACGTTGCTGCTTGTGATGTTGATGTCAATGCTTGTGATGTTGATGTCATGGTTGGAGATACAGTGGTTGATGGAGACGATGATGTTGAGGATTTTCGACATGCTGATGATGGTGATAGTTTTTCATTACTTGTGGAGACTTCTTTCGATTTGGTCGATGACCCCTCTGACGAATCGACTTTACCTTTGACCCAGGACTTGGACTTGGACTTGTCTGTGACTGCTCCCGAGTTTGACGTTGTTGACGTGACTATCGACCAGGTTGAGGAAGTCTCTCCCCCTGTTATTCCTCCTCGTGTATTGTTTCCTGCCTCGTCTGATCCTGAGGTGCGCATTTCCCGTGTGTCTGGGCGTAGGATCCGGAAGCCACTTAGATACAGAGATTGAGCAGAAACTTTGTAATCATTTGTAATCATTTCAAATCCAGTGAGAAATGATATTCATTCCACTTATGATTTGATGTGCAAAATGATTAGTGTCCATTTGCCAGATGTTACAGTTCAAATCCTGTGAGAAATTGCTTTTCCACTGATTTGATGGCTTTTTGTGATCCTAATGTGTAACATAGATAGTTGCCACCAGATTACCCCTCCCTCCTAGGTTATTGTTGTTGATACCTTTGTACATGTGATAACTAACTGGTATTATTTACAGACATCAGCAGTCTTCATAGATAGTGGCACATTCAAAGTGGTTGTAACTCTTCCATTGTTGATTGTGTAAGTGGCTGTGATAACCCTTCCCTCTTAGGTTATTGTTGTTGATACCTATATACATGTGATAGTTGACAGGTATTATCTGCAGACATCAACAGTCATCATAGATTCATTGCCATCATTGTGTATGATGTTAAGTAGTAGTTACTGTATAGTAGGATATCTTAGATAGATAGATTGTTAGTAGTTACTGTATTGTAGGAGATCTTAGATTGATAGATTGTGGGTGGTTACTGTATAGTAGGAGATCTTAGATTGATAGATTGTGGGTAGTTACTGTATAGTAGGAGATCTTAGATTGATAGATTGTTAGTAGTTACTGTATTGTAGGAGATCTTAGATTGACAGATTGTGGGTAGTTACTGTATAGTAGGAGATCTTAGATTGATAGATTGTTAGTAGTTACTGTATAGTGAGGGATCTTAGATTGATAGATTGTGGGTGGTTACTGTATAGTAGGAGATCTTAGATTGTTAGATTGTGGTTGTTACTGTATAGAAGGGATCTTAGATTGATACATTGTTAGTAGTTACTGTATAGTAGGAGATCTTAGATTGATAGATTGTGGGTAGTTACTGTATAGTAGGATATCTTAGATTGATAGATTGTGGGAGGTTACTGTATAGTAGGAGATCTTAGATTGATAGATTGTTAGTAGTTACTGTATTGTAGGAGATCTTAGATTGATAGATTGTGGGTGGTTACTGTATAGTAGGAGATCTTAGATAGATAGATTGTTAGTAGTTACTGTATTGTAGGAGATCTTAGATTGATAGATTGTTAGTAGTTACTGTATAGTAGGAGATCTTAGATTGATAGATTGTGGGTAGTTACTGTATAGTAGGAGATCTTAGATAGATAGATTGTTAGTAGTTACTGTATTGTAGGAGATCTTAGATTGATAGATTGTGGGTAGTTACTGTATAGTAGGATATCTTAGATTGATAGATTGTGGGTAGTTACTGTATAGTAGGATATCTTAGATTGATAGATTGTGGGAGGTTACTGTATAGTAGGAGATCTTAGATAGATAGATTGTTAGTAGTTACTGTATTGTAGGAGATCTTAGATTGATAGATTATGGGTGGTTACTGTATAGTAGGAGATCTTAGATTGATAGATTGTGGGAGGTTACTGTATAGTAGGGGATCTTAGATTGATAGATTGTTGGTAGTTACTGTATTGTAGGAGATCTTAGATTGATAGATTGTGGGTGGTTACTGTATAGTAGGATATCTTATATTGATAGATTGTGGGTAGTTACTGTATAGTAGGAGATCTTAGATAGATAGATTGTAAGTAGTTACTGTAATGTAGGAGATCTTAGATTGATAGATTGTGGGTAGTTACTGTATATAGGGGGATCTTAGATTGATAGATTGTAAATAGTTACTGTATAGTAGGATATCTTAGATTGATATATTGTTAGTAGTTACTGTATAGTTGGAGATCTTAGATTGATAGATTGTTAGTAGTTACTGTATTGTAGGAGATCTTAGATTGATACATTGTGGGTAGTTACTGTATAGTGGGGGATCTTAGATTGATAGATTGTGGGTAGTTACTGTATAGTGGGGGGATCTTAGATTGATAGATTGTGGGTGGTTACTGTATAGTAGGAGATCTTAGATTGATAGATTGTGGGTAGTTACTGTATAGTAGGAGATCTTAGATTGATACATTGTTAGTAGTTACTGTATAGTAGGATATCTTAGATTGATACATTGTGGGTGGTTACTGTATAGTAGGAGATCTTAGATTGATAGATTGTGGGTAGTTACTGTATAGTAGGAGATCTTGGATTGATACATTGTTAGTAGTTACTGTATAGTAGGGGATCTTAGATTGATAGATTGTGGGTAGTTACTGTATAGTAGGGGATCTTAGATTGATAGATTGTGTGTAGTTACTGTATAGTAGGGGATCTTAGATTGATAGATTGTGTGTAGTTACTGTATAGTAGGGGATCTTAGATTGATAGATTGTGGGTAGTTACTGTATCGTAGGATATCTTAGATTGATAGATTGTTAGTAGTTACTGTATAGTAGGGGATCTTAGATTAATAGATTGTTAGTAGTTACTGTATAGTAGGGGATCTTAGATTAATAGATTGTTAGTAGTTACTGTATAGTAGGGGATCTTAGATTAATAGATTGTTAGTAGTTACTGTATAGTAGGATATCTTAGATTGATAGATTGTGGGTAGTTACTGTATAGAAGGGATCTTAGATTGATACATTTTGGGTGGTTACTGTATAGTGGGAGATCTTAGATTGATAGATTGTTAGTAGTTACTGTATAGTAGGGGATCTTAGAATAGATTGATAGATTGTTATTTGTTACTGTATAGTGGGATATCTTAAATTGATAGATTGTTAGTAGTTACTGTATAGTAGGAGATCTTAGATTGATAGATTGTGGGTAGTCACTGTATAGTAGGAGATCTTAGATTGATAGATTGTGGGTAGTTACTGTATAGTTGGATATCTTAGATTGATAGATTGTTAGTAGTTACTGTATAGTGGAAGATCTTAGATTGATAGATTGTAGGTAGTTACTGTATAGTGGGAGATCTTAGATTGATAGATTGTTAGTAGTTACCGTATAGTGGAAGATCTTAGATGGATAGATTGTTAGTAGTTACTGTATAGTAGGATATCTTAGATTGATACATTGTGGGTAGTTACTGTAAAGTAGGAGATCTTTGATTGATAGATTGTTAGTAGTTACTGTATAGTGGAAGATCTTAGATGGATAGATTGTTAGTAGTTACTGTATAGTGGGAGATCTTAGATTGATAGATTGTTAGTAGTTACTGTATAGTTGGATATCTTAGATTGATAGATTGTTAGTAGTTACTGTATAGTGGAAGATCTTAGATTGATAGATTGTAGGTAGTTTCTGTATAGTGGGAGATCTTAGATTGATACATTGTGGGTAGTTACTGTATAGTAGGATATATTAGATTGATAGATTGTGGGTAGTTACTGTATAGTAGGATATCTTAGATTGATAGATTGTGGGTAGTTACTGTATAGTGGGGGATCTTAGATTAATAGATTGTGGGTGGTTACTGTATAGTTGGGGGATTTTAGATTGATAGATTGTGGATGGTTACTGTATAGTGGGGAATCTTAGATTGATACATTGTGGGTGGTTACTGTATAGTGGGGGGGTCTTAGATTGATAGATTGTGGGTGGTTACTGTATAGTGGGGAATCTTAGATTAATAGATTGTGGGTGGTTACTGTAATATGGGGGATCTTTGATAGATGGATAGTGGGTGGTTACTGCATAGAGACATACTTATGGTTAGGGTTAGTTGACAGGTATTATCTGCATATGTGATGTTATGGTAGTATATACTTGCTGAGGTATTCATGCTGGGTAGGGCATGAATTGTTTTGTATTTTTAGTTTAAATATGTATTTAGTAAATTGATTGTTTGTGCTTGTATTGGTCTAGTTAGGTGATATTTGGCTTATATTAATAACTGACCGTGTTGGTCAAATTGTCCTTGTTGGGATATCTGCTTATGGATAAGGGTCCTATTCATATTCAGATGTTTTAACCCGAGATGATTTTGTAAAATTTGTAGCACTTCCTTTACAATTAGTTTGCATATATTTCAGTCCATTGTTAGGTTTGCCGAGCTAGGTTAATGTGAGCACAAATGATAAATTAACTATTTGTATGTTTGAGCCTAAGTGCATGCAATTCTAGTCTTGCCTGGTATTTAAGTTCAGAAAGTGTATCTACCTTAATATTTCTTGCGTATAGTGGGGAATCTTAGATTGATAGATTGTGGGTGGTTACTGTTTAGTGGGAGATCTTAGATTGATAGATTGTGGGTGGTTACAGTATAGTGGGGGATATTTGATTGATAGATTGTGGGTAGTTACTGTATAGTGGGGGGGGTCTTAGATTGATAGATTGTAGGTAGTTACTGTATAGAAGGATATCTTAGATTGATAGATTGTGGGTAGTTACTGTATAGTTGGGGATCTTAGATTGATAGATTGTGGGTAGTAACTGTATAGTAGGAGATCTTAGATTGATAGATTGTGGTTGTTACTGTATAGAAGGGATCTTAGATTGATACATTGTTAGTAGTTACTGTATATTAGGAGATCTTAAATTGATACATTGTGGGTAGTTACTGTATAGTAGGGGATCTTAGATTGATACATTGTGGGTAGTTACTGTATAGTGGGAGATCTTAGATTGATAGATTGTGGGTGGTTACAGTATAGTGGGGGATATTTGATTGATAGATTGTTAGTAGTAACTGTATAGTGGGGGATCTTAGATTGATAGATTGTGGGTGGTTACTGATTAGTGGGAGATCTTAGATTGATAGATTGTGGGTGGTTAAGGTATAGTGGGGGATATTAGATTGATACATTGTTAGTAGTTACTGTATAGTGGCGGATCTTAGATTGATAGATTGTTGGTAGTTACTGTATAGTAGGAGATCTTGGATTGATACATTGTTAGTAGTTAGTGTATAGTGGGGGATCTTAGATTAAGAGATTGTTAGTAGTTACTGTATAGTAGGATATCTTATATTGATACATTGTGGGTGGTTACTGTAGAGTAGGAGATCTTAGATCGATAGATTGTTAGTAGTTACTGTATAGTGGGGGGTCTTAGATTGATAGATTGTTAGTAGTTACTGTATAGTAGGATATCTTAGATTGATGCATTGTTAGTAGTTACTGTATAGTAGGATATCTTAGATTGATACATTGTTAGTAGTTACTGTATAGTAGGATATCTTAGATTGATATATTGTGGGTGGTTACTGTATAGTAGGAGATGTTAGATTGATAGATTGTGGGTAGTTACTGTATAGTAGGAGATCTTAGATTGATACATTGTGGGAGGTTACTGTATAGTAGGAGATCTTAGATTGATACATTGTGGGTAGTTACTTTATAGTAGGATATCTTAGATTGATACATTGTGGGTAGTTACTGTATAGTAGGAGATCTTAGATTGATAGATTGTTAGTAGTTACTGTATTGTAGGAGATCTTAGATTGATACATTGTGGGTAGTTACTGTATAGTGGGGGATCTTAGATTGATAGATAGTTAGTAGTTACTATATAGTAGGAGATCTTAGATTGATAGATTGTGGGTAGTTACTGTATAGTGGGGGGATCTTAGATTGATAGATTGTGGGTGGTTACTGTATAGTAGGAGATCTTAGATTGATAGATTGTTAGTAGTTACTGTATAGTGGGGGATATTTGATTGATAGATTGTTAGTAGTTACTGTATAGTAGGAGATCTTAGATTGATACATTGTTAGTAGATACTGTATAGTAGGGGATCTTAGATTGATAGATTGTGGGTAGTTACTGTATAGTAGGAGATCTTAGATTGATAGATTGTGGGTAGTTACTGTATAGTAGGGGATCTTAGATTGATAGATTGTTAGTAGTTACTGTATAGTGGAAGATCTTAGATTGATAGATTGTAGGTAGTTACTGTATAGAAGGGATCTTAGATTGATACATTGTTAGTAGTTACTGTATAGTAGGAGATCTTAGATTGATACATTGTGGGTAGTTACTGTATAGTAGGGGATCTTAGATTGATAGATTGTTAGTAGTTACTGTATAGTGGAAGATCTTAGATTGATAGATTGTAGGTAGTTACTGTATAGTGGGAGATCTTAGATTGATACATTGTGGGTAGTTACTGTATAGTAGGATATCTTAGATTGATAGATTGTGGGTAGTTACTGTATAGTAGGAGATCTTAGATTGATAGATTGTGGGTAGTTACTGTATAGTAGGATATCTTAGATTGATACATTGTGGGTAGTTACTGTATAGTAGGATATCTTAGATTGATACATTGTGGGTAGTTACTATATAGTAGGGGATCTTAGATTGATACATTGTGGGTAGTTACTGTATAGTAGGGGATCTTAGATTGATAGATTGTGGGTAGTTACTGTATAGTAGGATATCTTAGATTGATAGATTGTGGTTAGTTACTGTATAGTAGGATATCTTAGATTGATAGATTGTGGGTAGTTACTGTTTAGTAGGATATCTTAGATTGATACATTGTGGGTAGTTACTGTATAGTAGGATATCTTAGATTGATAGATTGTGGGTAGTTACTGTATAGTTGGGGATCTTAGATTGATAGATTGTAGGTAGTTACTGTATAGAAGGATATCTTAGATTGATAGATTGTGGGTAGTTACTGTATAGTTGGGGATCTTAGATTGATAGATTGTGGGTAGTAACTGTATAGTAGGAGATCTTAGATTGATAGATTGTGGTTGTTACTGTATAGAAGGGATCTTAGATTGATACATTGTTAGTAGTTACTGTATAGTAGGAGATCTTAGATTGATACATTGTGGGTAGTTACTGTATAGTAGGGGATCTTAGATTGATAGATTGTGGGTAGTTACTGTATAGTGGGGGATCTTAGATTGATAGATTGTGGGTAGTTACTGTATAGTAGGAGATCTTAGATTGATAGACTGTTAGTAGTTACTGTATAGTTGGAGATCTTAGATTGATAGATCGTTAGTAGTTACTGTATAGTGGAAGATCTTAGATGGATAGATTGTTAGTAGTTACTGTATAGTAGGAGATCTAAGATTGATACATTGTTAGTTGTATGTATAGTACGGGATCTTAGATTGATAGATTGTGGGTGGTTACTGTATAGTGGGGGATCTTAGATTGATACATTGTTAGTAGTTACTGTATAGTGGAGGATCTTAGATTGATAGATTTTGGGTAGTTACTGTATAGTAGGATATCTTAGATTGATAGATTGTTAGTAGTTACTGTATAGTAGGAGATCTTAGATTGATAGATTGTTAGTAGTTACTGTATAGTGGGAGATATTAGATTGATAGCTTGTGGGTAGTTACTGTATAGTAGGATATCTTATATTGATACATTGTGGGTAGTTACTGTAAAGTAGGAGATCTTAGATTGATAGATTGTTAGTAGTTACTGTATAGTGGGGGATCTTAGATTGATAGATTGTGGATGGTTACTGTATAGTGGTGGATCTTAGATTAATAGATTGTGGGTGGTTACTGTATAGTTGGGGGATTTTAGATTGATAGATTGTGGATGGTTACTGTATAGTGGGGAATCTTAGATTAATAGATTGTGGGTGGTTACTGTAATATGGGGGATCTTTGATAGATGGATAGTGGGTGGTTACTGCATAGAGACATAATTATGGTTAGGGTTAGTTGACAGGTATTATCTGCATATGTGATGTTATGGTAGTATATACTTGCTGAGTTATTCATGCTGGGTAGGGCATGAATTGTTTTGTATTTTTTGTTTAAATATGTATTTAGTAAATTGATTGTTTGTGCTTGTATTGGTCTAGTTAGGTGATATTTGGCTTATATTAATAACTGACCGTGTTGGTCAAATTGTCCTTGTTGGGATATCTGCTTATGGATAAGGGTCCTATTCATATTCAGATGTTTTAACCCGAGATGATTTTGTAAAATTTGTAGCACTTCCTTTACAATTAGTTTGCATATATTTCAGTCCATTGTTAGGTTTGCCGAGCTAGGTTAATGTGAGCACAAATGATAAATTAACTATTTGTATGTTTGAGCCTAAGTGCATGCAATTCTAGTCTTGCCTGGTATTTAAGTTCAGAAAGTGTATCTACCTTAATATTTCTTGCGTATAGTGGGGAATCTTAGATTGATAGATTGTGGGTGGTTACGGTATAGTGGGGGATATTAGATTGATACATTGTTAGTAGTTACTGTATAGTGGCGGATCTTAGATTGATAGATTGTTGGTAGTTACTGTATAGTAGGAGATCTTGGATTGATACATTGTTAGTAGTTACTGTATAGTGGGGGATCGTAGATTAATAGATTGTTAGTAGTTACTGTATAGTAGGATATCTTATATTGATACATTGTGGGTAGTTACTGTATAGTAGGAGATCTTGGATTGATAGATTGTTAGTAGTTACTGTATAGTGGGGGGTCTTAGATTGATAGATTGTTAGTAGTTACTGTATAGTAGGATATCTTAGATTGATACATTGTGGGTAGTTACTGTATTGTAGGAGATCTTAGATTGATAGATAGTGGGTAGTTACTGTATAGTAGGGGATCTTAGATTGATAGATTGTGGGTAGTTACTGTATAGTAGGAGATCTTAGATTGATAGATTGTGGGAGGTTACTGTATAGTGGGGGGTCTTAGATTAATAGATTGTTAGTAGTTACTGTATAGTAGGAAATCTTAGATTGATACATTGTGGGAGGTTACTGTATAGTAGGAGATCTTAGATTGATACATTGTGGGTAGTTACTTTATAGTAGGATATCTTAGATTGATACATTGTGGGTAGTTACTGTATAGTAGGAGATCTTAGATTGATAGATTGTTTGTAGTTACTGTATAGTAGGATATCTTAGATTGATGGATTGTGGGTAGTTACTGTATAGTAGGAGATCTTAGATTGATAGATTGTGGGTAGTTACTGTATAGTGGGGGATCTTAGATTGATACATTGTGGGTAGTTACTGTATAGTAGGATATCTTAGACTGATCGATTGTTAGTAGTTACTGTATAGTAGGAGATCTTAGATTGATATATTGTTAGTAGTTACTTTATAGTAGGATATCTTAGATTGATAGATTGTGGGAGGTTACTGTATAGTAGGGTATCTTAGATTGATAGATTGTGGGAAGTTACTGTATAGTGGGGATCTTAGATTGATAGATTGTGGGTGGTTACTGTATAGTAGGATATCTTAGATTGATAGATTGTTAGTAGTTACTGTATAGTAGGATATCTTAGATTGATAGATTGTTGGTTGTTACTGTATAGTAGGAGATCTTAGATTGATACATTGTAGGTAGTTACTGTATAGTGGGGGATCTTACATTGATACATTGTAGGTAGTTACTGTATAGTAGGATATCTTAGATTGATAGATTGTGGGTAGTTACTGTATAGTAGGAGATCTTAGATTGATACATTGTAGGTAGTTACTGTATAGTGGGGGATCTTAGATTGATAGATTTTGGGTAGTTACTGTATAGTAGGATATCTTAGATTGATAGATTGTGGGTAGTTTCTGTAAAGTATGATATCTTAGATTGATACATTGTGGGTAGTTACTGTATAGTAGGGGATCTTAGATTGATAGATAGTGGGTGGTTACTGTATAGTGGGGGATCTTAGATGGTTGGATTGTGGTAGGTTACTGTATAGGGGGAGATCTTAGATTGTTAGATTGTGGGTAGTTACTGTATATTGGGGGATCTTAGATAGATAGATTGTGGTTAGTTACTGTATAGTAGGATATCTTAGATTGATAGATTGTTAGTAGTTACAGTATAGTAGGAGATCTTAGATTGATAGATTGTGGGTAGTTACTGTATAGTGGGGGATCTTAGATTGATAGATTGCAGGTGCTTACTGTATAGTGGGGGATCTTAGATTTATAGATTGTGGGTGCTTACTGTCTAGTGGGGGATCTTAGATTGATAGATTATGGGTGGGTACTTTATGGTGGGAGATTGATAGATTGTGGGTGGGTACTTTATGGTGGGAGATCTTAGATTGATAGATTGTGGGTGGGTACTTTATGGTGGGAGATCTTAGATTGATAGATTGTTGGTAGTTACTGTATAGTAGGAGATCTTGGATTGATACATTGTTAGTAGTTACTTTATTGTGGGGGATCTTAGATTAATAGATTGTTAGTAGTTACTGTATAGTAGGATATCTTATATTGATAGATTGTGGGTAGTTACTGTATAGTAGGAGATCTTAGATTGATAGATTGTTTGTAGTTACTGTATAGTGGGGGGTCTTAGATTGATAGATTGTTTGTAGTTACTGTATAGTGGGGCATCTTAGATTAATAGATTGTTAGTAGTTACTGTATAGTAGGAGATCTTAGATTGATACTTTGTTAGTAGTTACTGTATAGTAGGATATCTTAGATTGATACATTGTGGATAGTTACTGTATAGTGGGGGATCTTAGATGGTTGGATTGTGGGTGGTTACTGTATAGTGGGAGATCTTAGATTGTTAGATTGTGGGTAGTTACTGTATAGTGGGGGATCTTAGATAGATAGATTGTGGTTAGTTACTGTATAGTAGGATATCTTAGATTGATAGATTGTTAGTAGTTACAGTATAGTAGGAGATCTTAGATTGATAGATTGTGGGTAGTTACTGTATAGTGGGGGATCTTAGATTGATAGATTGCAGGTGCTTACTGTATAGTGGGGGATCTTAGATTGATAGATTGTGGGTGCTTACTGTCTAGTGGGGGATCTTAGATTGATAGATTATGGTTGGGTACTTTATGGTGGGAGATCTTAGATTGATAGATTGTGGGTGGGTACTTTATGGTGGGAGATCTCAGATTGATAGATTGTGGGTAGTTACTGTAAAGTAGGAGATCTTAGATTGATAGATTGTGGGTAGTTACTGTATAGTAGGGGATCTTAGATTGATAGATTGTTAGTAGTTACTGTTTAGTGGGAGATCTTAGATTGATAGATTGTGGGTAGTAACTGTATAGTGGGGGATCTTAGATTGATAGATTGTGGGTAGTTACTGTATAGTGGGGATCTTAGATTGATAGATTGCGGGTGCTTACTGTATAGTGGGGGATCTTAGATTGATAGATTGCGGGTGCTTACTGTATAGTTGGGGATCTTAGATTGATAGATTGTTGGTGCTTACTGTCTAGTGGGGTATCTTAGATTGATAGATTTTGGGAAGTTACTGTATAGTGGGGATCTTAGATTGATAGATTGTGGGTAGTTACTGTATAGTGGGGATCTTAGATTGATAGATTGCGGGTGCTTACTGTATAGTGGGGGATCTTAGATTGATAGATTGTGGGTGGGTACTTTATGGTGGGAGATCTTAGATTGATAGATTGTGGGTGGGTATTTTATGGTGGGAGATCTTAGATTGATAGATTGTTGGTAGTTACTGTATAGTAGGAGATCTTGGATTGATACATTGTTAGTAGTTACTGTATAGTGGGGGATCTTAGATTAATAGATTGTTAGTAGTTACTGTATAGTAGGATATCTTATATTGATACATTATGTGTAGTTACTGTAGAGTAGGAGATCTTAGATTGATAGATTGTTAGTAGTTACTGTATAGTGGGGGGTCTTAGATTGATAGATTGTTTGTAGTTACTGTATAGTGGGTGATCTTAGATTAATAGATTGTTAGTAGTTACTGTATAGTAGGATATCTTAGATTGATACATTGCGGATAGTTACTGTATAGTGGGGGATCTTAGATGGTTGGATTGTGGGTGGTTACTGTATAGTGGGAGATCTTAGATTGTTAGATTGTGGGTAGTTACTGTATAGTGGGGGATCTTAGATAGATAGATTGTGGTTAGTTACTGTATAGTAGGATATCTTAGATTGATAGATTGTTAGTAGTTACAGTATAGTAGGAGATCTTAGATTGATAGATTGTGGGTAGTTACAGTATAGTGGGGGATCTTAGATTGATAGATTGCAGGTGCTTACTGTATAGTTGGGGATCTTAGATTGATAGATTGTGGGTGCTTACTGTCTAGTGGGGGATCTTAGATTGATAGATTATGGGTGGATACTTTATGGTGGGAGATCTTAGATTGATAGATTGTGGGTGGGTACTTTATGGTGGGAGATCTTAGATTGATAGATTGTGGGTAGTTACTGTATAGTAGGGGATCTTAGATTGATAGATTGTTAGTAGTTACTGTTTAGTGGGAGATCTTAGATTGATAGATTGTGGGTAGTAACTGTATAGTGGGGGATCTTAGATTGATAGATTGTGGGTAGTTACTGTATAGTGGGGATCTTAGATTGATAGATTGCGGGTGCTTACTGTATAGTGGGGGATCTTAGATTGATAGATTGTTGGTGCTTACTGTCCAGTGGGGGATCTTAGATTGATAGATTGTGGGAAGTTACTGTATAGTGGGGATCTTAGATTGATAGATTGTTGGTGCTTACTGTCCAGTGGGGGATTTTAGATTGATAGATTGTGGATGGTTACTGTATAGTGGGGATCTTAGATTGATAGATTGCGGGTGCTTACTGTATAGTGGGGGATCTTAGATTGATAGATTGTTGGTGCTTACTGTCTAGTGGGGGATCTTAGATTGATAGATTGTGGGTGGGTACTTTATGGTGGGAGATCTTAGATTGATAGATTGTGGGTGGTTACTGTAATGTTAGGAATCTTTGATTGATGGATTATGGGTGGTTACTGCATAGTGGGAGATCTTAGATGGATGTATTGTGGGGTTACTGTATAGCTGGGGATCTTTGCTTGTAGCTGTCATTGCATCCTTCTACAGACAGCAATTTTTGTTGTTTGTATCCCGTTGCACATGTGTTTTTTTGCACGGATATACAGACAGTATAGTTAGGTTACTACAAACATCTAGATTGAGTCAACTTCATGCCAGGAAACTGATACATATTCATGGTGTGATGTTATTGAGATGGTGGTGTGTTTCCATATCTCTGCAGCTGTTAGGCTTGTCGTTAGCTTGTAGCTGTCATTGCACCCTTCTACAGACAGCAATTTTCTTCATGAACAGTTGCAAATATGATATTTTGCTCTGTTTCACTGACTATGTTGGTCACCATTATACTTGTCATAATCACAAGTTTGGACAGTCTGTCAACTTGTAATTTAATGTCATACTGTATGCATTGTTTCTATGTAGTATTATTAGGTCTTTAGGATAAAGAAAATATGGAAATGATGATGAATAGAAATGGTTTTGTTTACATTGGTATGTTTATTGGACTGATAAGATGTGGTAGAATTAACATGGTTGGTCAAAAAATAATATAGAAATAATGATGAATAGAACTGGTTATTGCAACATTGGTATGTTTATTGGAATGTTGAGCTACAATAGAATAAACATGGTTGGTCAAATAGGTAATATGTTAAATTATTATGAATAGAAATAATCATTTTCACAACGTTTGTACTACATTTACAACAATCTTTATGCCTAGGAACTTATTCGAGTGTGAAGGTATAGAGATGATGGTGTGTTTCCATATCTCTGCAGCTGTTAGGCTTGACCTTGGCTTGTAGCTGTCAATGCATCTGTCTATGGACAGCAATTTTCTTAGTTAGTATCCAGTCGCAAATGTGTCATTTGCATGGATTTACAGACAAAATGGTCAGGTTTCTACAAACATCTAGATCGAGTCATCTTCATGCCAGGAAACTGATACATATTCTTTGTGTGAAGTTATTGAGATGGTGGTGTGTTTCCATATCTCTGCAGCCGTTAGGCTTGTCGTTAGCTTGAAGATGTCTTTGCATTCCTCCCTCTATAGACTGCAATTTTCGTTGTTTGTATCCACTTGCACATGTATTATTTGCACAGATTTACAGACAGTATGGTCAGGTTACTACAAACATCTAGATTGAGTCATCTTCATGCCAGGAAACTGATACATATTCTTGGTGTGAAGTTATTGAGATGGTGGTGTGTTTCCATATCTCTGCAGCTGTTAGGCTTGTCGTTAGCTTGAAGCTTTCATTGCATTCCTCCCTCTATAGACAACTATTTTTGTTGTTTGTATCCAGTTGAACATGTGTTATTTTGCACGGATTTACAGACAGTATGGTCAGGTTACTACAACAACTAGATCGATCACTTCAAGCCGGAAAATTGATACATATTTTCTTGCTGTGAAGTAATTGAGATAGTGGTGTGTTTCCATATCTCTGCAGCTGTTAGGCATGTCGTTAGCTTGAAGCTGTCATTGCATTCCTCCCTCTATAGACAGCAATTTTCTTTGTTTGTATCCAGTTGCACATGTGTTATTTTGCACAGATTTACAGACAATATTGTCAGGTTACTGCAAACATCGAGAACCAGCTGCATGCCAGGAGACTTTCATATCCTTGGTGTGAAGTTATAGAGATGATGGTTCTTCCATATCTCTGCAGCTGTTAGGCTTGTCGTTAGCTTGTAGCTGTCATTGCACCCCTTTCTGGACAGCAAATTTCACTATGAGTGAACAGTTGCAAGTATTAGATTTTGCTCTGTCTCACTAACTATTTTGGTCACCATTATACTGGTCACAATTTCAAGTTTGGACAGTCTGTCAACTTGTATTGAATTTCAGCCTTACACTGTATTCATGGTTTCAATATAGTGTATGAGGTGGTAGAAGAACATAATATGGAAATGATGCCAAATAGAAATGGTTTTTTTCATACTGGTATGTTCTGTGGAGTGTTGAGATATGGTAGATAATGGTTATTGACTTCACTATTGAGCTTATACTGAGCTACAATGAGCCAAGGAGAGTATTGTTATTTCAATTAGATCATTCTATTTTCACCTAGAAAACACATTAATTGATTATCTGTTAACTAAAATGAGTGTTTGGAACCACTTTTGCCTATCTTCATCAATTGTTTAGAACTCGAACAAATCTATGCTTGGTGGGGAATGTCACAATAACCAAGATCTCGACCAGTTAGCCTTTTTTCATACGCCATGATATTTGGATCCGAGAGCAAAAGGCGCCTTTGTTCAAATATCCAAGTGAATTGGCAAGTGATTAATGTGAAACTGTAAATCCACTTCTGTAGAATTGTGATGTTGGGACTTGTGTTTGTGATCTGACCCTGCTTTGTTGGATTGTTGATTTGCTTACGTCTGGCTTTAGTTCTGAGGTACCATATCAGTTTTGTATAATAAGAAATTTCATTATTAGATTTTCTACTGTAATCCTATGGTCTAGCTTGTTTACAGTCATAACTTAAGTTTTTGTATTGTTAACTTTCATTGTAAGATTTCATTTTGAACATTAAGTACTTTATCTTGACAAGCTAGATATTCATATCTCATTTTGTTTTCCAACTTTTGGAACAGAGCTTAGGTTTGAAACTTTCTTTTCAGACTCCAGTTACAAGCCTCAACAATAACTGTAGATAGATGAAAATGGAATGGTTAAATTGAGAGACTTGCTGGTATTTTCCACTTTGCAACATGTACATACCTGGAACTGTATTCATTCTCAGAATAGTGACAGTTGTGTGGAGCTGACATTGATTGTGTGTTATGTGTTGAATTCATTGTCCTTAAGTTATGTGTTAAGATTACACCTGTTCACATGTTTGAAATGGAAATGAAGTACTCAAGCTCTGTTTAAACAGTTTAGAATTACATGGCTGACTTTCACTATATATATATATTTTGTTAAGCATTTTTGTCTGGCATTGAGAGTTATAGTTTAAAATTGAATTTGGGTTGTATAAATTTGTATTGTGAGTTAGGCTTTTAGAGGTAGAGTTTAAATTGAATTTGGGTTTGGGTGGTATAATTTTTTCTTGTGAGTTAGGCTTATAGAGGTAGAGTTTAAAATTGAATTTGGGTTTGGGTGGTATAAATTTGTCATGTGAGTTAGGCTTTTAGAGGTAGAGTTTAAAATTGAATTTGGGTTTGGGTGGTATAAATTTGTCATGTGAGGTTATGCTTGGTCTGACTAATTTACTATCAGTTTTTCATTTTATGACCATTTTCTGTTCTGTGGTTTGACTTTCTTGATTTTCGTGGTAATACTTTGGGTTTGGTAGGGGGACTGTACTAGCTAGTTTTTTTAATCCGAGAACAATTCACTTTTGATACATTTTTAATTTTATTAATTCTTACTAGTTAGATTTTCATTGTTCTATGTTTTTTGTATGTTTAACTTGGGCTGAAACACTTATTTCCCTTTCATGCATGTCAACTGGTGTGTCAATCATTAAGACTGTCGGACATTAGTGTCAAATGTGTTCATCTTTAAGACTATCAGACATTATTGACAAGTTTGTTTATCATTGAAAGTGTCAGGCTCAAAGTTATGATAAGATCTGCTTTTATGTATTTCACCTAGTGAGCTTGGAGTTTATTTCCCTCTGTTTTCTTTATTTTTGTCTCTGGCATTGTATAACACATTACTCAGTAGTAAATATGTTAAAATATAGTAAACATCTTTCTTCTTTGTTGTATTAAATGCATGAATTTATTTCCATAAGAAACATTTTCTTTTTGATGTTGTAGGATGCTCTTGAATATATATTTAACTGGTTAATGTTAGATCATAGTAAACACACCTAATTATTTAAAGATAACTAGTTTAAATCATTTTTTGAATTCATTTTTAAGGTTTTGTAAGTGAACGACATTGCTCAGACTTGTTGACTCAGTCCCGTGGAAACACCTAGCATTGTTCTGGCCACTGCTTTTTGAGGCTTAAAGAGGTAATTTAAATTGAATTTGAGTTTGGGTGGTATAAATTTGTCTTGTGAGTTAGACTTCTATAGGTAGACTTTCTGAATGTTTGCAGTAATACTTTGGATTTGATAGGGGAACTGTTCTAGCTGGTATTTTTAATCAAGTTTTTGAATCAAATAAACAATAATTTCAACACTTTCAATAGGATTAAGTTTTTTACTCCCAAGAATTATTTCGTTTACATAGTTGAAATTTCTTCATTCATTTGTACATTCATTTAAAATTTCGAACCTTTATTATAATTCATGATAGGGTTAGGTTCTGGTGTGCATATTTTTTTGTTCATAAAATTAGGTTGGTTTCTCTCCTTTTCATTCTTGTTCTCAGAGTTTAGTAGGATTCTCAATACCAGCCAGTATTGAGAATCCTACTTGACTCTTGGAATGAGAATGCTCTTTTTTGCTTAGCAATGAAAATGTTAAAATATAAAGAAACATTGTTAAATGCAAAGAAAAATGTTCAATATTGTAAATTAAAGCAGAAGGTGGTGATTGGTATGGCTATCAGCACATTCAGAACACCTCGACCATTCATTGAATGAATAATAATTATTCATAGTGAAAGGCCGAGGGGTTCCGAATGGCTAACAGGGGCGGTTGGAGGCCATATGTAAGTGTCATCCAAAATAATCTTAAAACTAAAATAGCTGGGAATTTTCACTAATAAAATTGAATTCTATTTCAAATGTATTTACTGGAAGAATTATGATAGTTATTATTTATTGTAACAGTTGAAAGGGAATGCATTTATGTCTTATGCGATCTTTTTTAATCTCTTTATGTAATAGTAAATAATAAAAACAATTACTGAAATGTTATGGTTATAGTGGATGACACTAAACTGCTGTGATATATTTAATGTTTATATTGCTTTATTTTGTTTGTTATCTAAAAATTATATGTTTATTTTTTAGTAGGACTGAGTAGCTGAAATTTCTTCATTCATTTGTATCGTATCTTGTTAACTTATATGAAAAGGAAATGTAGTACTTAAGCTCTGTTTTAACAAAGTTGATGTACACAGCTGTTTTTCAAAACTTTTACTTGTTAAGCATTTTGGACTGATTGAGATTAAAATTGTATTTTTATTGAATCGGGGTTTTGGGGTTACATCTTTTTGTCTTGTGAGGTTATGCTTGGTCTGAATAGAGGAATCTCAAAGTTTGTCTTGACCTCCTAGTAGGGAAATCTTAGTATAAGCAAGGACCCTGTTTATATCAAGACATCCTAACTTGTGATGACTGATTTCTCAGTCAAAACTTTTCTTGTAGAAAAGGTTTGGATCGGGACTTTATCATGAGGGACTTCTTTCTAGGTCAAGTTTTTCCAAGCAAGTTTCTTTTCAACATGTATGGGTAATTTACTATCTGCTTGTTTTGACTTAGAATGCTTAAATTCATTTCATGTCCATTTGTCTGTGTTCTATTGGTATGAGTTTTTTTTAAAGTTAGCTGTTAGTATTTAGGCTGGAAGGGGGACTGGTCCAGATGAAGTTTTTATCAGATAACACTTTTATTTTGATATATGTTTAATTTGCTTTATATTAACTAGCTAGGTTTTCATTATTTTAAGCATCATCTATGTTTTACCAGAGCTGAAACATAGCATTTCCTTTACATACTTGTCAATTGGTGTCCATTTTAAGACTATCAGACATTAGTGACAATTGTTATTACCTTTAAGACTTTCAGACATTAGTGCCAAGTGTGTTCAGACATCAGTGCCAAGTGTTTTTATCTTTAAGACTATCAGACATTAGTGCCAAGTGTGTTTATCTTTAAGACTATCAGACATTAGTGCCAAGTGTATTCATCTTTAAGACTATCAGACATTAGTGCCGTTTGTGTTTATCTTTAGGACTATTAGACATTAGTGCCATGTGTGTTTATATTTGAGAATATCAATTTTAGTATAAGATCAACTTTTATAAAAAAAGATCTTGTTTCAAACTTTACAAATAATTTGATTCTTTTATGCATTGTTCTGTGTTTTTTGTAAGTCTTTCGTTTACTACCATAAGAGTACATTGTATTTTCAATAATGTAATTATAAAGTATAGGACAGTTTCATTTAATTTTCTGATTAAAGTTTTCTTAAGTTCATTTGCTCTGAATATATTTCATTTAAGTTTTTTTTTACCAAATAGGCATCTTTTAGTAAATATTTGCACCTTTATTTTTTATGTTTTTATAAATCATGTGGCAAAACATTCCTACAATGCCGTTCACGTTAAATCATTTTGACTGAGCTCTTTTTAATACATTTAGATTATTACGGTTAGGTTTTGAGTACTTATTTCCTGATTAATGAAATTCTTATTTCCACTCTTATTTACTTATCTTACAATACAAATGGTAGCTCTATATAAAAAGAACATGTTCAATATGTTGTATATTAAAGTAGAAAGGTGTGATGGTATGGCTATTAGTCATTTGGAACACTTCAACCACTCATTAAATAAATACTTGTTCATTTATTGTGAGTGGCTGAGGAGTTCCAAATGGCTAAAAGGTGAGAAGGGAGGCCATAAATACAGTGCCATTCAAAATATTTACACTAAAATAGCTGGTTACCATTTATTCAATTAATTAATATTTCAATTTTGTTTTTGAAATCATTATAATTTTATTGTAACTCTCGAAAGGGAATATATATTTTTACTGGTGTAAAGATTATGATTGGTGGCACTGTACTTCATTGTTTATGTTCTGATGTATTATATGATTTTGCTTTTTTTTTGTTTAAAACGTTTTTGCTGTTGTAATTATTAAATAAATAAATAATAAATTTAATTCATTTAATATTTTATGGCTAGTTTTAGTAGTAATTTATTTCAAGTTAAATTTTTGTAACTGTATTCCACAAACTAAAAGATATTTCTTGCTTGTATTTTTCATATTAATATTTTAAATTTTGAACTACAATTATTTGTAAGTTTAGTTTGAGTTCATTAATTTCATTTTCCATTTTAATTGTAAGATAAATTCATGTTACATTTTATGGTTAGGTTTGATTTAATACATTTAAATTTTAACAGTTAAGTTTAAGTTTAAATAATTTTAAGATTTAAATTTTTGTAATTTGACCGAACTGCATCCCCCAAACTATATAACGCCTCTTAGTTTTAGTTTGACATGTGTAAAATGCTTACCACTCTGTATTGAGATCAGACCACGGGTTCCGGAAATGGTCGCAGCGCTCTCTATGGAGGTCTGTGAATTTGTTGCCCGCAAACCACAGACAGGTATTGCATATCAGGTGCATTATTCATAGTGTTATCGGCATTATGAGTAGTGTATCTGTGCATGTGCCAAACCGATGCAGCTCAAGAGAACGAGCCGTGATCTCACGGTTCGACTCGCCCACCCCAGGTTGCATCGACTACTGCTTAACGTGGGTAACTTGACCTTACATGATGTACTAGCATCATGTAAGCCAGTCACAAGTCTGGATAAACAAGGAGTGAACCACAATGTCTATTTTTATAATTATGAATAGATAATTATAAATAGATATAATTATTGTATGTACCCTATCAAAATTGTATTGAATTCTTTGATTTTCCAATTAAAGTTTCATTGAATACTTTGTTTTCCTTAAACATCAAAGACTAGCAATATGACACTCTTTTAGTTTAATGTAAAACACCTCATACTTGAGATTTATCTTTAGTAATGAGGAGTTCCGAGTTCAAGTCTCGGTGAGAGTATATATTTGCTAAGTCAAAGATGGTACAGAGGATGTGTTAGACATTTATTTGTCTTCAATTTCTATCATCATTTCTTTCATAGAAGATTTACGAACAAGTGTTTACCAATGCAGATTAAGGATACGGGCTTTCCTTTTTGAATGCTATTATCCTGACAACTTGTATCATTTTGCAGTTCTCTTCTTGTGTAAAATTTGTTTATTTATTTATTATTTATTTATTTATTGGAGTTAACACCTTGTCAACACAAATTATGGTCATTTTACGGCGTCCAGCTCACCTAACCTAGCTTTCCAGGACCATTGCCTATAACCAGTACTCGCCTACCCTCCCACAAGGCCAGAAACTTCAGATTATTATCTAATCAATGGAGGATAATTTACATTATTGTCAAATTTAATGGAAGGGTATAACCTTCCGGGCTGGATTTGAACCCACACTCCTTCAAGCACGAGTATCCAAATCCTGGCGCTATCAACTGCGTTAAAGACGCGGGTTTTGATATTAAGTGAATACTCAAAATTGAAATAGTTCACTTCCTGGAATACACTGCCCTCTAAAAGTTTCTGCACAGTACAATTGATTAAATTGGTACAACTTACATGTTTAATTTAAAGATTAATTAGAGTATAGTTCATTTCATTCATTATTTATGCGATGGAAAAGGAATTTCTATTGGTACATTTTATTTTTTGAGTTGCAGCTTAAGTTATTTATCAGACTCCCAAACTATGGTCAATGTATCCGAATGAAATAAGACAAATGTACTAATTAGAAAAAGTGAAATTTAAAATCATTTAACAATAGATTGCTAATACAATTTTTTGAAATTCTATTTAGTACATTATCAATTGTGAATGAGTGAAGGAACTTTGGAGGGCAGTGTATCATATTGTGGGTTTTTGGTTCATGCAAAGGAAGTTTGTTACTCATTTTTTTCTGAAAAGCTCAAAATAAGGATGTAATAATGTTGTTCTTTGTACTCTTATTTCCATAGTGATAGTGAAAGTATTGTCTGTACTACAAGATAAAACCCAAGTTCTTGAATTACGGATTTTAGCTGGTCAAAATTGTATTGTATATCTATATGCATGGGTGAAAGTTTTCAGGACTGATCCTGAAGTTCAGGATTTTTGGAACAGAGAAAGGGTTCCTTCCATATGGTAATGTGGCCTTTAAACATGAAATTTGGAAATTTCAGGAATTTGACAATGTTAAATTTTCACCCATGTATATGTCTATCAATACTAGATACAGATAAAAAATGCAACATATTGATTATAAAAACTTCATAACCATTACATCTATGTCAAGCACCCTGAAAAATGCTTCATACTACTTAAAAATGACTTACAAGCAAGAAATACACTAATGGACATGTACATTTTCCAAATTCTAGGGGGATCCGGACTCCCTTGAACCCCCCCCCCGGTTGGATCTGCCGATGATATTAGATACAGGTAATTAGTATTTAAGTGGCTTGGAATAAGTTAAAGGATAACACATTCAGTGACCTCATAATTATTCAAGACCATTCAACTGTTTGTTAATTAGTATAAATAAAATGATATTTCTATTATCAGTTGAATTATACTGATATATAGTTCTATTTTATTAACTTGTTACAACTTGAATAATTACACAGTCGATCACTGAATTTGTTATTATTTAACTTCTTTTTAACCATTGTCCCACTGATCCATATCAAATATTGATGATCTAACTAAGTATATATGCAGCGATTTTGAATATCGGGGAAACAACAAGGTCCAAAGAAATTAAAAATAACACATTCAGTGACCATGTAATTAATTAAGTTGTGACAGGTTGACATTTAATAGCTTTACACTTGTACATTAATTCATTTGTTAAAAGATAACCTAGCTCTCATCAACTATGACATGTTATCAAATAAAAGTTATTTACCATCACCAATGAAAGACATATTTGAATAACTACTGATCATTTATTTTCAATGGATAAGTTTCACTTTCTAATAATACTGACCACCCTACCACAGTTGAAGAGATAACAAAATAACTTGATTGGTTCAAACTTATCTATGATCTGTATAGCCACAGTTGGAATGAATAGATTGAATCAGCTGATAAACCTGCACTATGTTAAAAATGATGTTATCAGTCATAGAAATTCTGTTTTATATTGATAATTCATTATGATCATTTATATTGTACTGACATGTCAATGTACTTGTATTTGCCGCTTGGGTCTTCCGGTGTTTATATGAATAAACTTGTAAACTATATTAGCCAGCAATGATTTTTACTAGCTCAATATATTTTTACAAGACTTTTAAGATATTTTAGTTTTTACTCCATGACTCGTTGTTCGGTTATGTTTGTAAGGGTAAAAGACGAAGAAACCAGAGGACACCAATATTTTTCTATACATTTTACATACTGTGCAGTAGACTTCATGCTCATTAAACATGCCCAATTAAGACCCAATACAAAAGCAGCCTGCTCAATGCAGAGATGTACATTGTTTTGTTAAACACAGTCAAGTATTTTTTTCAGCAATTTTGATGTGCACAAGCAAATTGGGCTAGTAAAAATAGATTTTTACAAGCCCCTATGAAAAATTACTATCTTTACTGTCGTGCTAGTGGGACTTTGTGAAACGAACCGGCATTGTCGTTTTGTTCAGCGACTTTGTTGAGAGCATTTTCTCTTTGTATGCAAGATCGCCTTTGAACAATTACTTTGTTGAATAGTTTTGACAAATTATCTCCCTTTATTAAAATTGAATGTTTTTGTGAATTTTCTTCTTTCTCTGTCATGTTTAGAATTGTGATACGTTCTGATAATCTAAAACTGTATAGTATTAAACCTTTTTAACTATTTATTTGGAACTTTAAGGGAAATCCATACCTTTATTTTATCATTTTAAAACTAGGTATAGCATTGAGTTAGGTCAGCTGGGGAAAATATATAAATTACCTCCCTTTTTTAAAATTAACTTGTTTTACCTTCTGGATTGGAAATGGACTGTTCTGTAAAATTGACTCGTCCAATAGTATATAAATGCGTGTTGACTTCATTTGGTAGCAGAAAGTTGGTGACTGCTCATGGTGATGGTTGGAGTGGAAGATAGTCGTGGGTCTACTGTTTAATTGTAAACGCCCGGAGCAAGATGTGTGCTTCCACTGTTCATACAACAGAACATCATTGCGATTTGTATGTTGTTTGATGTGGAAGCACCTTCTTGCTCGTGTCGTTGATGGCAGAACCTGCGGGGTAAATCGTGGTTCCTGGGTATTCCCTCGTTAACGTGCCCGAGGTATAGTCGCCGATGCTTGGTAAGCTGGGCATGAGTTTCTGCTGTACTGACAACTGAACATCATTGCGATTTGTAGGTTGTCTCTAAGGTAGAGACACGTCTTTGCACGCCGACTTTGGTGGCAGAACCTGCGGGGTAAATCGTGCTAGATCTTGGGGTATCTCTTGTTATCGTTCCCGAGGTTGTCTTAGAAGATAGACTGTTGAAGCTCCAATGATCGAGGTATTGTTTCTGCTCCGGGTCGTCCTTGTGGTAAAGGAGTGTTTGGACTATTGGCCTTTTGGTTCCAAGCAATGGTCTATGACCCGAGATAGTGTATCGGGATTGGTTTCTGCTTTGCTTTAGTTCCGAGGTGTTCCTGAGACATTAGCTTGTCCGGACTCGGGGTCTGTTGGTTTCAACATACGTTTTATAACCCGAGGTTGTGTTCGGAGTTTTAGTTTTTAGTTTTGGTTTTGCTTCAGTTCCGAGTTGCGTCTGGAACATTGCTTGTCCGGACTCGGAATCTGTTGGTTTCAACATACGTTTTATAACCCGAGGTTTTGTTCGGGGTTTTAGTTTTAGTTTTGCTTTTGTTTTAGTTCCGAGTAGTTCCTGAGACATTGGCTTGTCCGGACTCGGGATCTGTTGGTTTCAACATACGTTTTAGAACCCGAGGTTTTGTTCGGAGTTTTAGTTTTAGTTTTGGTTTTGGTTTAGTTCCGAGGTGTTCCTGAGACATTGGCTTGTCCGGACTCGGGGTCTGTTGGTTTCAACATACGTTTTATAACCCGAGGTTGTGTTCGGAGTTATAGTTTTTGTTAACGCTTTTGTCTCTGCTCCAGACTGTGTCTGGAACATTAAGGTTGTACATTGCTTTATACTGTAGTTTTATTCTATTGTGTCTATAACTTTTGTTGTTTCTATTGGTTTTCATTCTGAGGTATTGTCTCAGGAGTGTGTTTTTGTTTTATGCTTTGTGCCTGTACATATTACTATATACGTTTTAATTTAGTTTTTAATCATATAAGCAAATAGCTTGAGAAAAATCTAACTATATATATACTTAACATTGTTGTTAACCCCGGGACACGAGTCAGTGTCCTGGAATTGTCTCGTCTCCGTCCCTACAGCAAGCTCGGACGCCTAGTCAGTCGGTGTTAAGACGAGCACCGACTTAAAACACGTACGCGAGCGCCGGCTTGACGGCCGCGCGCCCAGCGGACACGTTACAAAAATTGGTGGCAGCGGTGGGATGATAGAATAACGTCCCTAGGTGCCTGAGTTTGTATGTAGGATGGAGACTTTAGTATGATAGGCGTTTTATTGTGAGATGTGACTGGGGATGATTTTTTAACTAGCACTTCTGATCCAAAGGTTTCATGATTGAGAGCGTTTTTGTTTCATCTAAGTTTTGTTTTGCTCCATTGCGTTTCATACTTTCATGCTATATTGATGTCTGTTTGTATGCGTTGTTCAAGTAGTCATGTACATTGCTTATGATAGAAACCTTTCGTTTATTGAGTGATTTTTTGGTGTGTTTCTGAATTGTTTTTGAATTATTTTTTTTTTGTTTGTTGATAAATGGTAGTAAGGTTTGATATGCTTCATCTTGTGATATATTGATGTAAAATTTAAAATTTGTTTGCTGTTCTGAGCATAGTCATGCGAGGTCGCATGAAGTCGGAGGCGTGGGTAATGAAACGAACCGGCATTGTCGTTTTGTTCAGCGACTTTGTTGAGAGCATTTTCTCTTTGTATGCAAGATCGCCTTTGAACAATTACTTTGTTGAATAGTTTTGACAAATTATCTCCCTTTATTAAAATTGAATGTTTTTGTGAATTTTCTTCTTTCTCTGTCATGTTTAGAATTGTGATACGTTCTGATAATCTAAAACTGTATAGTATTAAACCTTTTTAACTATTTATTTGGAACTTTAAGGGAAATCCATACCTTTATTTTATCATTTTAAAACTAGGTATAGCATTGAGTTAGGTCAGCTGGGGAAAATATATAAATTACCTCCCTTCTTTAAAATTAACTTGTTTTACCTTCTGGATTGGAAATGGACTGTTCTGTAAAATTGACTCGTCCAATAGTATATAAATGCGTGTTGACTTCATTTGGTAGCAGAAAGTTGGTGACTGCTCATGGTGATGGTTGGAGTGGAAGATAGTCGTGGGTCTACTGTTTAATTGTAAACGCCCGGAGCAAGATGTGTGCTTCCACTGTTCATACAACAGAACATCATTGCGATTTGTATGTTGTTTGATGTGGAAGCACCTTCTTGCTCGTGTCGTTGATGGCAGAACCTGCGGGGTAAATCGTGGTTCCTGGGTATTCCCTCGTTAACGTGCCCGAGGTATAGTCGCCGATGCTTGGTAAGCTGGGCATGAGTTTTCTGCTGTACTGACAACTGAACATCATTGCGATTTGTAGGTTGTCTCTAAGGTAGAGACACGTCTTTGCACGCCGACTTTGGTGGCAGAACCTGCGGGGTAAATCGTGCTAGATCTTGGGGTATCTCTTGTTATCGTTCCCGAGGTTGTCTTAGAAGATAGACTGTTGAAGCTCCAATGATCGAGGTATTGTTTCTGCTCCGGGTCGTCCTTGTGGTAAAGGAGTGTTTGGACTATTGGCCTTTTGGTTCCAAGCAATGGTCTATGACCCGAGATAGTGTATCGGGATTGGTTTCTGCTTTGCTTTTGCTCCGAGTTGTGCCCGGAACATTGGCTTGTCCGGACTCGGGGTCTGCTGGTTTCAACATACGTTTTAGAACCCGAGGTTTTGTTCGGGGTTTTAGTTTTAGTTTTGGTTTTGCTTCAGTTCCGAGTTGCGTCTGGAACATTGCTTGTCCGGACTCGGGATCTGTTGGTTTCAACATACGTTTTAGAACCCGAGGTTTTGTTCGGGGTTTTAGTTTTTAGTTTTGGTTTTGCTTCAGTTCCGAGTTGCGTCTGGAACATTGCTTGTCCGGACTCGGGATCTGTTGGTTTCAACATACGTTTTAGAACCCGAGGTTTTGTTCGAGGTTTTAGTTTTAGTTTTGGTTTTGCTTTAGTTCCGAGTTGTTCCTGAGACATTGGCTTGTCCGGACTCGGGGTCTGCTGGTTTCAACATACGTTTTAGAACCCGAGGTTTTGTTCGGAGTTTTAGTTTTAGTTTTGGTTTTGCTTTAGTTCCGAGGTGTTCCTGAGACATTAGCTTGTCCGGACTCGGGGTCTGTTGGTTTCAACATACGTTTTATAACCCGAGGTTGTGTTCGGAGTTATAGTTTTTGTTAACGCTTTTGTCTCTGCTCCAGACTGTGTCTGGAACATTAAGGTTGTACATTGCTTTATACTGTAGTTTTATTCTATCGTGTCTATAACTTTTGTTGTTTCTATTGATTTTCATTCTGAGGTTTTGTCTCAGGAGTGTGTTTTTGTTTTATGCTTTGTTCTTGTACATATTACTATATACGTTTTAATTTAGTTTCTAATCATATAAGCAAATAGCTTGAGAAAAATCTTACTATATATATAGACATAGTATCGTTGTTACGCCCAGAACACGAGTCGGTGTCCTGGGATTGTCTCGTCTCCGTCTCTGCAGCTAGCTCGGACGCCTAGTCAGTCGGTGCTAAGACGAGCACCGACTTAAAACACGTACGCGAGCGCAGGCTTGACGGCCGCGCGCCCAGCGGACACGTTACATTTGGACCAAAGTGATATTAAGTGACCACAGGACCTTGACAGTTTATATCATAATACGAAAAATCCACGCTTACATATAATAAAAACGTGGTTTTATTAATATATGTAAGAGGCGATTTTTTTATTATGATATAAAATGTCAAGGTCCTGTGCTCCAAATAATGAAGATATCATAATAAAGTAGATCAGTAGAACTACTTGCATATACAAATACAACAATAAATAAATACTTACAGATCATGGGTAAAAATTTAAAAAGATGAAAGCATTTACAAAGAAAGAAAACAAGTAATATATACATACACAATAGCATATATCTTACATGTCAGGCGCGTAGGAGCAGGGGCCACAGGGACCGCGGCCCCCAATATTCTGGCAAGCAGCGGCAATGGTGCTCTGAGTAAATTATTCATGACACATATTGAACATCTTAAGGACTTGTTATAATACAAAGATCTGTTCTCAAAAAGGTGGTACTGAAAGTGCAGGAAATCGAGTATCAGAGGCTTACCTACAGAGAAAAATTCGACCGGCAGGAGGGGACCCCCCTCCTGTACCTACCACATCTGCGGCCCAAATATTCAGATACTTCCTACACGCCTAAATGTATACCATTATAAGTATACTTATAACGATTTGTCAATCATTAAATATTACAGTATTCTATAATATTTATATGTTGTTGTTGCTGTTGCTGTTGCCCTTGTCGAACAGTGTGTAAGCAAATGTTATTAGACAAGGATAAACAGAAAAAATAATGACAATATCACATGTGCTTTTAGATCATGATTATATGTAATATCGTTGGTATGAAACATTGATACCAATACTTGTAACTTTGTGTTCATCTATTACAATATATGTGAACAAATTAAAAAAAAAAAGATTTTAAAACATGTTTCTCTTTGGTAGCTAGTTATAGATTGAGTAGTAAAACCTTATTTACAAGGGATTTACAACTGAAATCTACGAAAAGATCATGACCTAGCACATCTAATAATTCACTTCAAAGAATGTTTCTATGGACGTCATTTTCTAAACAAAACATATCCAGATTGCTGAGTTATCTACAGAGTTTTTACATTCAACTTAAAAGTTTTGTGAAAAATATTTACAAAGCAATATCATCGCCGTGGATACATTCAGGTTGAAAGTTTTTATATACTTGACAGAATTTCCAGATTTGGTTTGGAAGATATTCACTTTAAACAGATAGAAAACAATTAGTCTTTGGTTCATTATGAATATGCGCTTTCCATTCAAACTCGTCCTGGTTACGTATATGTAAATTTACTTTACGTTTCCAAACACTATAGACCTACATTCTGTGAAAACACCATTTTGTAAGTAAGTTGCTAAACTGTATAATAACTTGTATTTACATAGTAATTTGTATCTATCCGGCAAGTAACCTTTACTTTTTCTAGGATTATTCATGTAGAAAGTTAGTCTATTACAAAACACTTGTTTTACTCTATACTTTGAGTCTAAGTTACACAACTGGCCAAAATATAGTATTTTTTTCTGGATCAATTGTTTGCAATTGGCATTATTGCTAAACAACTTTTCAGTTCTTGTGTACGTAGGCATGCATTGCATATATTTAATACGCTGACGGTGAGCTCTTTCTAATACTATGGAATGTGTGTCGTTCATATCGCACCACAACTCACTGCCGTATAAAGACCTTGATAAGACGATGGGAGCACTGGCACCAGAGTCCATGATCATACTATAATGCGTACGTCCCTATATATCGTTTCCTGTGCATACATACATACATGTACACTAACTTAATAAAATATATATAATATAATGAAAGCATAGATATAATCGTACGCGGCAATGTATACGAGAACGATTTTTATTTATGTTTGTTGACAAAATATTATATTTGTGCGTATTTAAAGAATGTGAGGATCCTAGTGCCAGGGGATGGAAGCACAAATCTTTTTCGCGGTTAATGGGTGAAGACCGTTCTTATACATACCTCAGTCTGACTGAGAGTAGAATGTTTTCCTTAGTTTGTTGTAACTGTCTTGTATATTAGTATCTGAACTCATGTCATTTGAACGGTTTATTCAAAGGTAAGTGTAGGAGTTTGACTCTATGATTATATTTTCACCAATTTCCGAGACATTTCTCGACAGACTATTTGTGTTTATTTGTTCATTAAAAACCAAGACCTTACGCTGTCGCTGCATAGCATGTACCAATACTGTCGTAAATGGAACCTAACAGTTAATGCTTTAAAAACAAAAAATGTGTTTTTCGAAAATGCGGAAGGGTAAATAATATTTGGCGATGGACGTATAATTATACCGAAATAGAGATAGTAAAAAAAAATTTTAGGATTGGTTTTATATAGGGGCAACATATGCATCGAATAAAGTAAACATTATGTCCACTGGAACATCCAATGATTTCGTAATATTGAATAAGCAATTCATAGACCGTAGCGCTTTAAAGAATATTGTTTGAGTAGCATGTATGAAAGAGTCCCCACTCGATAAAACCAATCCTAAATAACTGATTTTTGTCTCAAGAAGATACTTCTGGGACCTTTACAAATGTTTGCATTGATGTGTGTCTAGCTTGAAACTATCACTTAAGTCCTTTAACATATATTGGGGAGAACTAGGAAAACGATGCTATAGACCATATATTTTGGCGAAGCAAAATCCATGAAAGGTGTTCCACCCAAGAAGAGTCCTGTATCACAACTGCAAAAGAAAAGCGTGCAGCTCGGAAAGCTAGAAATAAAAGTACTTCATCATTCTCAACTGACTACTAATGTCCAACTTGCGGAGGATATTTACGTGTCGGGATTGCCCGGATCAGTCATATCCAGATCAATTAAATAAATTGAAATCATGACCATTGTCGATGACGAACACCATTGTATCTTTCAGTATAATCTGTTTCTACAAAACAAGATGTTCAAAACCTTGTGATGTACACTACATCTCCTACATAGTTAACCAGAAATATATTTAGAAATGATTATATAAATGTATGTTACTATGCTGCTGTTGTGCTGTGCTAATGTTGTTTACGTTTCATATTGAGATGGAACATTTACGTTTGTAAGTTTTTTGCATGCAGGATATATGCAATATATGCATGGATGGAATCACTTTCCCTCTCTGAGTGTTTTCTTCAACAAACTTGGTTTAAAATTTTGAGGCCATGAGTTTCGTGGAGACAGTAAATTAGGCAGCTTGCCCCAAATTTTTTTTTACATTTTGTCCTTCACATATGACACTTTGTAATGATATTTCTTCAATACAAAAGATCTTACTTGCAACAGATTTCACATACATGAAAACACACATTCCTATTTCGCATGAGCCTTGTTTTTCTAGCGTCTCGTCCTATAGATGATGACTCAATAATCCCAATTAGGTGGACATTTGGGCATATTTTTTTTTCATTTTTTCCATGTCATCAAATATGAGTTTTAAATCAATTATAGGCATTGTAGACATGTTCTGTACGCAGAATAATTTTTTTCAGCTGGGCTAGTATACTTTTTTATATATAGGCTGGTGAAAGGTCACACCTAGCATTATTAAATGTACCTTTGAAAATCGAACCTGTGCTGTATAAGTTTCACATGTTGAAAGTAGTAATGGTCAAACTGATAAGAAATTCAATACGGTTTTATTCTATTAGGTATTATGCTTCGAAATAAATGATAAAGACGGAAGAGTAAGCCAGATACTTTCTGAAAAAACATAAATATTAAATACGTTATTTTCATTAGTTATCTTTGTTTTAAAAATATCATTCATATTAACTGTTACAGAATGATACAAATAAGTTAAATATAGAATGAAACTGTTTAAAATAGTTAGACACCATTGTATTATTATAACAAAACTTTGTTTGAATGTGAACCACCACAAAGCAACCAATAAAAAATATAATTGTTGTCCCGTACGTTAGCAAAATTATCTCGTACGTTAAATACTTAAGTTTGGTCATCTAAACTATTGATAACTAAGTTAAACTGCAATAATACAACTTACATTGTTGTGTAATTTGTTTTACAATTCAATGTACTTGTGTTTTACATATAAAACTACAATAATATCTCTCAATTACAATGATTACGCGAACCATTTTCATTTTTCCAAGAGAACAACATTCAATAATATTGTGACAAGTTTAACAAAGAAACATAGCAAACTAACGCATAAACTAACATAAGTTACTTAGTTGTGAGGTAACATGTGATTTACAACCATTAGATTATCTTGGCAAATGCATGTTTAGACAATTCTACATTGTCCCGTACGTTACTGAATAAGTAAAATAATGTATGAAACTGATCAAATTAATGCAGTGTGTACTAAAATGATTCTAAAGTTATAATTTGATCAAACGATGCATTGTTTTAATTATTTTTTTTAAAACTAGATGGAATTTAATTAAGAACAATGCAAAGTCTTCATTCTTTATTGCAAATTATAAGTATTATGACTTACATTTTTCCGTCACTCCTGTTAGTTACTTTTGAACATCATCATTTTCAATATAATTGCCGTTCTCATAATATTTACGTCTGTAAAGATTAAATGCATGTCAAGGAACTTTACAAAAGCAATTTACCATAAATATTCAGACGATTATTAACCATTGTGTCACATTTTGTATTCTGTAATTTAAATTCCTGCAAACATAATAAACGTTGGAGACATCAAATGTGCACTTTAAGTGGGAATGAATTTAATATGATCCATTTCCATTCCCAAGATTATAAAATGGCAAGTAATTACATCTTAGTTTTCTGATGATATTTCTCTTATTAAACTGTATGGTGTTGTGTTTTGAGTACAGCCTTGCGGCCATATGCTGCTGCAGAAAATTTTGGATCTTGTCCCAGCAAACACGTTACGTCTATACAACGTCAAAATAACGTTGAATTTTAGTCGCGACGTCGCCGACCACGACATTCGGAACTACCTCGGCGATTTTCCACGCAAATACACCTCGGATATCACGAGGAGCGAAAGTAGTTCCATCATAGAATCTAACCTCGTTCCCGACGTTTGGAACGCTAGCACACACCAAAAATGACGGACGATTATGGGCAGTTAAAGCTCTTCAATGTATGTAGCTGATATTCACTCAAATCAAAGTTGATCCTCAAACATATTTGTGTACTCGATACTTTCTGCAAAATGATCTGCCATGTTGATTGTTTACATCGGCACTACTTAACCTATGAGGTTAATCGCCTGACCTCATAACTTTGTTGTATTTCTACTACGATTGATATCCGAGGTGTATCTTCGTAGATGATCGCCGAGGTCGTTCCGAATGCGACCACGAATCAACGTTAACCCAACGTCTAGACCCATTCGGAACAACTTCGGCGATCATCTACGACGATCTATACCTCGGAAATCAGACGTAGTAGGAATACAACCAGGTTAGGTCCGGCGAATGTTATTTTCATTTCAACATTCAATAATAATAACGTTTCACGCTTATCACATCATTTCATCACTACAATGACTGACAATGTCACACACGTCGTATTTCTGTGTAGTTCAGACTATCTTACCACAGAAACCAAATTCCTAGATCTACTTTTTCACCAAATGATATCCAAGGTTTATCTGCGTAGAAGATCGCCGGGGTAGTTCCAAATGCGTCTATACCATGACGTCGATCCAATGTCGGAAAGCGACATTGTGTCGATGTTTGAATTGAGTTGGAAAATTTAAAAAAAAAATTATATAAGTAATAATACAAGTACTTAATTGGTGCTGTCCGAAACATAAACAACTATTTTAAGTATTTTATGAAGAAAAGTGAATAAATGAGAAAAAATCTTAACCATAGACTTGTTTACTATGTACACTTGTATAATATTTTGTTCAATGTTATTCCAAAGGAAATATAGAAGTATTTTTATAAAAGATAGCAAACTCTGTTTTCAATATTTCATATTGTTTGTTTGATTGTCAAACAAACAATATGGCGTCTATATTTAAAATGTAATGTGATTCATGAAATAATTTCTTGATAAAGGCCTTCGGCCGAAAAATTGAAAACAGAGTTTGCTATCTTTTATAAAAAAATACATTTGTATATCTTGCTCTTTCTTTTTCACTTGCTTTCAGGTATCTAGCTTATACTTTCCTGTAACGATGTGTGTCATATCTGGTTTTTGTTTCATCATCTAGTTGATTTTTTATCTTCATAAGAATTACAGACTTCACATTAATCTTTCTTTGGGTGAAAAAATGGAAAAGTTGTACGCTTTACATCAAAATTTACCCTTATAGCATTATACAAAAGTACTATATTGCATATGAATATTTAAGTGAACATTGTTCTTGAATGTTCTCCCTTTTTCGACTGTGTTATTGATTAGGGCCTATGTATAATGTCATTGTCACGTCAGAATGTATATTTTATGTAATACATTGTATGTTCACACGAGTATATTGACCAGTTGATTTATAAATAAAATCTTCTTCTTCGTAACTATTTCTCTAACACAGTTTCTGAAACATAGCTTCTTTTGTGTTTATTGCATTTTTTACATAAAGTTAGTACATCAGTCTTTTACTTGCGCTCCCCTTGAAGCTCAGTGAATAGCGTACATTCACAGAGAACGGTAGTGAAAAAAAACAGCCGATGTGTAGGAGAGTATCTTTTAATTAAATTTTCAGTTAAATACTTTCTGTTTGAGTATTTTCCTGTGTATCATGAATCAACAGTTAGAAAGCTTTCATTATGTTGTCTTGAAATATGTCTTCATAGTCGGACCCCCCCCCCCTCAAAAATTGCTCAAGCAAATTTATATCATCATCATATACATTCGTCAAATAACACAAGGTATTTAACCGTTTAGCATAAAAGAGTAATTATATAGTTAGTTATTCGTGCATTGTGCAATAGTTGATGATTTTGTTGACTTTTGATAGGTTCCTGAACATTCCATTATATTCCATAAATTAATACTTTTGTCAGTGACTGACAACTGTCCTACATAACTAAGAATAAGTGGTAGGCATGAGAATAGCTATAGAAATAATTTCATGACCAAGCTCCACGAAAGTATGCCCCACTCGGCAATCGAACCCCACAGCCCCTTTATCAGTAGACTTGCGCTCTACCAAATGAGCTAACCAGGCAATTAATACTCGTATATGTACATTTCATTTTATTCATAACGTTATCATTGTTAGTATATAATCTATAGATGTTTGGGTTTTTTTTAGAAAAATAAATGTAGAAAATTAATAAAATAAACATAAATAGTTACTGATTTGTTTTTGTATTTCAAACTTTTCAGCTATCACGACAAGAATTAAAAGACTTAGGCCTACTGCTCTTTAAAATTTTGTGTCGATGCTGTTTTTCAATGTATTTTTTCTTGAAATCGTAGCATTTGTGATGTCATAGTCACGTGGTATTGTCATCGTTAGCTACGGAACATCAGGAAAACTTTAACTGGTTGATGACAAGTAAGAAAAATAAAATAAATATATAATTCCCATTGCTTGTATCACAACCTGTATGTATTATATATATATAACATTATTTCCTCCAGATTTGAAGATACAAACATTATATAATTATGGAAATAAACAAAAATAATAGAGATGAAAAGATGAACATATTTACATACATGTAAATAACAAGAATAATTGCATCAAGAATGATTCTTAGCTCAGTTTGTGTAATGTCTTTAAACATTCTTGTATGTTATCGTATATTATGTAGATTAGATAATTAACAGGTTATCCGTTTTTATAGCTTGCTATTCAGACACATAAAGTTTGTATTATAATTTTGTATACAAACATTCAGTGAGCTGTCAGTATATCCAAGTAAGTAAGTCAGAACAGTAATGATAGAACATTCATAGGCGGATCCAGGCGGGGGCGGACCCGGCGTACGCCCCCCCTAAAATAACCCAAGAAAGTTTTTTTCTATCATGAAATATGATATTCATATGAAATATATATTATGTACATGTCAAAAAAATTTCGTGCTATTCGTGCAACATAGCATACATTAAATAACAATTCCTTTCATTATTGTAAAGTTTTTAGAGCTAACATGATTCTGCGGAAATTTAGAAATAAAAATATCATGAGATAATTATCTAGATGCTTTATATTTTATACTCTGGAAAAGTACAGTTGAGGCTCTGAAAATGTGCCTGAATCCCTTAGAAATAACCAAAACTAAGGAATTTCCGGAGCCGCCGGTCACCTGGTCCTTTGGTCAGGGTTTTGCCTGGACCATTCGAGATCCCTTGGAACCCCATTCTGCTTATTCATCTTACGCCCCCTCTAACTAGAATTTTCCGCCCCCCTCAAACCAGAAATCCTGGATCCGCCTATGACATTGTTGAAGGAAACAACATATGTTGTCATTAAAAAATGTTTGTAAACATTTTTAGAAATTATCAAATGAATTTGAGACAGTCAAACGATTTTGTAACAATTAAACAATTTGTGATAAATCATAATGTCTACTACAAGAGAGCAAAGATCACAAGTGACTTTTACGGGATATCTTGTTTTACACAATTGTTTGGAGATGAAAGATATCAGTCGCCGGCCTAACTATAAGGTTGTCTAAGGCAACTCTTCATACGTAAGAAAATGAAAGTTTGTACGTTAGCCAATTACAGAATTGCAGAATCGTATTTGCCAATACCAGAACCAGTTCTAGCAATATTCGGTGAGTCGGAACGAAAGAGGCTTTTTCGATAAAATGAAAATTAAATTCTTGTACAAGAAGCTACTTATCATTTTGTCTTCTATCCATCTCGTATTCATGTTAATACACAAGAAATACACTAAACATGGCGATAGTGTCCCTTGAAGAACGCGCTATTACAGTTGGAATGATCGAAGTTGGTACCTCAGTAAGGCAGGTATGTCAACTATCAATCGTTAGATGGCAATGTTATGATAAAAACCTATGAAATTAGAATATGAAATTCGTTGTCAGAGCAGTAATTTTCAGCAGCAAGCGCTATGTCTCGAGAAATTTGACTTGTTTACCCAGAGTACAGTCTGCATTAGTGCCGACCAACCAGAGCCTTTGTTTAGGGATGGATACCGTCAGGGACGAAACGATACCGGTACCAATGAAACGATACGGTATTTTTAATGATACCGATACCGATACCAATATGCAGCCGTGGTACAAATTACAATGTTTAAATACAAATAACAAAAAATACATGTATATCGATATAAGATTATGAGCATATCAGCTTTCGGCGGATCGATGGGATACTCTTTCCTGTTTTATTGTGTCACAAGCCAGTGAAAACACACGATCACCGGGTACACATGTATTTAAGACAGAGGAATAGTTTAATGCAAGCTCTGCAATGTTTACTGTTATCGTGCTATTCTGTTAGCTAAATGTTTAGTAAAACAAATAAATATATAACCAAGAGTTAGAACAAAAAATCGCTCCACGTGTGACATTCGTACTGAATATTTTCATACCAAAACAATGTCAATGAAATATTGTGTCTCAATGAAATAAGTATTTTAGTAGTCCAGTAGACAATATTGAGACAATATTACAGAACAACAAACATTATTGTGCATGTTAATGTAAGCATGCGTGTGACGCATGTGTAACAATTTTGAGAGACCTTTCAGACATTGGCATCGTCGACAACTGGGGCACTTTCCGCAGGGCGAGCGCTTTGTGTCGCTACCTAGCTATTTCCTATGGAACGGTCTGCTACGATCGGGCGAATTGAATCGCTAGCTAGCGATACGTAGCAAGTTTTTTTATTGCTAGTCGTATGATTCTGAAAACTTCTGAATTTTTTAAAATGGCTGCCCCTGTGGAAACGTGCTCCTTTTTTAAGAATACTGAAATAGGCTTTATTCTATTCATATATTTCGTCAAAGCGAATTATCAAGGTGATAACTGATTTGAATATTTTTCATTTGTAACAATTCTGAACATTTTGTTTGAAAAAACTGCCATCTTGGATTTGATTTCTTGAAGCATACCGTTCCGTAGACCTCTTACGCTACAAAAAATCGCTTTTAAAAAGCGCTAGCTAGCGATCGATTTGCGGAACGTACCCGTAGGCTTTAAAACATCAACGTATAAGTAGCTAATTTTCCGCAACATTGTGTCATTACTTATATTTCAATTTGTATCAATTATCAATATAGATCTACACGGGGCATACTGGACGGAAATAAATGGTATGATATACTTAACCGAAAATTTCGTATTTGGTTATTTTAAATCTGCTCTTTTTTTTCAAAATACCGATTTGAGTACCGGTACCAAAACGAAACGGTATTTACCGGAAATTTTCGAAACGATACCGATACTGGTACCGGTACTTGGTACCGGTATACATCCCTACCTTTGTTACATTAAACCTTATTTCCCATCATGCTAATCATACCACATATATGCATGTTTACTTTTTTATCAAAAATATATTTGTTATACAAAATAAATATTTTTTACAACACATAAATATTTTTATCCAACATATATATTTTTAAACGAAACGAATATGTTTTGTAACACATATTTTTCCGTTTAGAATATTGCAACGTTTGTCATGTCATGGATTGCTTCAAAGCCGTAATAATCTAGGCATTAATCTGAAGTAAAAAGTATATATATGTACTTGTTATTTACATGTTAAAAATGAAATATTAGGCGCGTTAAGAATCTCATATTTTAGCAGAAAATCCTTTTTAAATGACGTCGATAATTATCACTTACTGACGGTGATTATAATAGTGTTAGATATATGACAATATAATCACTGCTCATTTGGTGATACAAAATATTGTATATGCTTCAAATAAGTGGGGACATTTGTCAGTTATCTTTCTCTGATAAAATCTGAAGCAATTCTATTGGTTAGTAAGTCCTTACAGTTGGAATCCTCAGATTTTATCATTGAAGTCCTATGTAAGGATTACAAAATATTTCATCTAATATCTTTCTTGTTTATGAAGATAATAACAGAAGTGGTGAAAATTAGATAGTTCTTTACTCAAATTGCCATTAAAAAGTAAGGGTTAAATCCGAGTAATCAAACTAATTAGACATACCTATTTGAAGAGTATAACTGACTTAAATCCCTAATTAGTCTGAGCGAGAGGTCACTGTAATAACTGGCTATCTGGCACAAGTTAATAACGTGCCAATGATAACTGGTTAATGAGTATGAAAGCATACGCTATTTACGCCTTATTGCCATATTTAGACAAATGGGTATGAGCACATGATCCTTGGCCCTGGTAGCTGCATGAACACTATATGACAAACTTCTATATTTTCTGTGCTGGGGAGTTCTTGCTCAGTGCCAAACACTGTGTTAACTCACACAAGTTTACAAGATATTGTTTTTACAATAAATGTTATGCTAAAAATGATTTAGATATTTTAGCGACAATGTTAACAAAGCATGAATATAGTGTGATGTGATATAGGAACACTTATTTCTGTCCGTCGTGCTAAGTACGTCAACGATTTCTTACAATGTTTATTGTCAACAACCATAGAACATACTGTACCAAATTTGGCATAAAGTATCAACAGTATTAACGAAATTTCTAAAAATCTTCTCAAAAACTATAAGGCCTAAAGCTCTCATAATTGACATATGTCATCATCCGACGATCCTCAACAAAGATTGTTCAAATCAGTCCCCTCGGCCGAAATAGGCCCTGTCCCGGGGGTCACGAGTTTTAAATATAGTCAAAGCAGGAATAATTTTTAGAAAATATAATTCTCAAAAATTAAAAGGCCTAGAACATACATTGTTATATGGTTAAAGGGAAACAACTCCTACATCATTATTAACTAACCGTTCACATATACATGTACAACTCACTATAATCCTCATCAGTGCTATGTTATTAAGGCTTCCAACAGTAAACATCTAAGTTCTATATACTAGTTGTTATCTATTATACATTTACCTATACCATAAAAACATAGCATGCCCTGCGTTCAGTTACCGCGAACGCTACAAAACGTTCCGTAACGATACATTCGGAACTCCTCGGCCATTCGTTGCGATCAATCTCGGACATATTTAGACGCTATTTTGAAACTACCGGTGTTGATTAAAAAAAAATATATGATCGTTTAGGCATTGAGTGATGTTTCGTTTATAGTCCGTAAATTTTGAAATATCACTCATCGCCTTAACGATCGCATATTTGTGTATTAGATTAGATTATTCGCAGCGAATGGCCGAGGAGTTCCGAATGTATAGTTATGTAACGTTCTGTAACTTTTAGTGTAATTGAACACGCTAATGGTGTCAGATCATTTGGAACATCTCGACCTTTCATGAATAGCCGACGAGTTCCGAATGGGTGTCAGAAGTATTATTTTATCTATGTACAGCATCACTTTAAGGTCTACTGAAAAGATTTTTAAACTAATGTGCATGGGGTCAAAATCGACCCCGGTTCAAATGTCAAACGATTGACATAGACGTATATAAAGAAAAGTAAAAATGTTTTTCTAAAAATACCGAGTTCGAAAGGCAAGAAAGCGCTCAATTTTAGATTGTGACCTCATGGTAACATTTTTCATACAACTAAATAATTTACGAAATTTTGAAATATTTGTGTCATTTTGTCCATAAAATCTAGTTCACGGGTAAGCGTTCCAAAGACAGGACGTCTCGTCCCTACAACCGATTTTTTGTCAATTTACTTGACATTAAAGTACTCAGCAACGATTTTGCAGTGATGATGAAAACATACTTTTTAGTTACCATAGCAACAAAAAATAAATACCTTAAAATCCCGGGTGTAACATTTTTTTAAAAAGTAGCGTTTAAAAGAAAAAATAATCCAAACAGGGCGTTTAAAATAGTAAATGTAAATAAGGGAATTATACGATTAAATACGGTACGGCTATTGTACTCAGAATTCGACTACACTCGAGTCACAAAATCGAAATGAGACAGAGAGGGAATTTAACAGATCTAATACTTGACTTGTCTCGAGGGCAGAAACATAAACAGCCACCAAAAACTCCAGATAGCTTTTATGCAAGAAGCCTACTTTAAGTTCTTGTTTTCCAAATTTTCTATAATCTTGACTTATGGACAAAATTCCAATTCTACAAAACAAGATTGTTTCCTCTTCAGACAAGTTAAAAAGTTCAGAAGCTAATTTCTCTCTGGTGAAAACAACACTTGTTATGTTGATGTCATGCTCGAAAAATAAACGATAAGCATAATTTTCCGACTAATGAAAAGTTTTTTTTCCAGATAATTTAGATCAGACAAAGCGTCTGGAAGACGTGAATAATAGCTTGTTTGGACCGGGATATCTAGCTTTCTTTCATAAGCTATCTTGAAAAGCAAGTCCATGATGTTTCCATAAATCATAGACCTAGACATTGAGGTTAATGGACGATCAAACCATAACATAACCAATTGAGACGTTATCATAGGAATGTGTAGCAGAAAGGAAAGTCCTACACGTCGAACTTCACCTTAGAATTTTTTAGGGTCTTTGTTTTCACCATTAATAGTATTTATATTATGGACTAATGCAGGAACATACGTCTTTATTGCTTTTTCATTAAAACCAACCACATTTATCTGATGGTCAATGTCTAACCGTGAAAGTCTCATACATGTATTTTCGATTTTATAAGACCTGTAAAGTGTTAAATACACACATTTAGACGATTTTGGCCTTATTGGTAATACATATAATATTTGTTTATCGGGAAGTTCAGGGGCCCATTCATCAAGACCATCCAAGATTACAAGAGATTCATAGTTATTTAGAATTTGCTCAACGATCTCATGTAAATCAACATATGTGTCACCTCTAAGATACGGTTTCAGTTGGTTTTCTATCATAAAAAACAAACAAATTTACTTCTCGAGTATCTCGTAAATCCATATGAAATACAAATTCTTATAAGAAAAAAGAGAGAAGTGATATAGAAAAAAAAACTTATTGAAGAAATTGAATTGTTAGAAACAAATCCAAACCATGAATTAATAACTGAAAAAAAATGAGTAGATAGAAATTAGGAAAAAATATTTAGAAGGAAAATTTATTCGTTCCCGAGCCAAATGGGTCTCAGATGGAGAAAATCTACCAATTATTTTTGCAATTTAGAAAATAGGAATTATGTTTCAAAATCAATGTCCAAGTTATATTCAAAATCTGGTACTCTGTTAACTGGCCAAACAGATATATTAAAAGAAGCTGAAGAACATTATAAGTCACTTTACTCTGAAAGAAATACGGAAAATATAAATTTAAATGATATAATTGATAAACAAAACCTAGGATTTCTTACAGATCAGTGTGGCGGACCCGACCCCGCTCTCCCTCTCTCTCGGATCTGGATCCTTGTTTGTTCGATATGTCGGTTAATTCTAAGTTCAACTAGGTGCTAGTTTCTTTTGAACTAGCGGTTCGTCAGGATGACACCAGTGACTAACTTGTACGGGATAGTCACAGCCCGCTGAGTATTGAGACAAATACTCAGATAAAATGTGAATTTGAATTGCCTTCTTCAAATGCCTAACTTCAGCAACGTTCGATGCGTACGCGCTCCTTAAGGAACGTGCTCACCGCAAGCGTTCAGAAATTCAGGGATTTAAGGCAAGTTCAGGAACTCTGAGTTAAGATCTAAGTAATGAAAACAACTGGTTTGCTACTAAATTTATTTTTGAATAATGAAACCAAAAGTGAAAACTAAGATAATACAAGTAAGATCATGAGACGAAAACAAACTTGTAGGCGAAAACTTTAAAAACCACGTAAGAAAAATATAAGTAAGATAGAAAAGGCAAAAATGACTATAAGCGAAAACGTTAAAAACAAGTAGCATAAAAGTAAGGCAAAAATGAACTTAACATAACATAAAGTAAGTAAGATAGAAAAGACAAAAATAAGACAAAAAATAAGTGAGATAAGAAAACAAATGAGATAGGAAAGGCAAAAATATATACAAGTATTTACATTTATACCCAAATTATGTCAAAGTCTTAACTAAAGTAAACAATTTCAAAAATACCTTATATTAAAACTAAGTCATAATCTGCATATGACTCTGCAGTAGTAAAAACAACTATTTCTGAGTAATAATCAACATTTCAATCAAACTAAGTTATAAGTAAATGGATTTTATGCCCACATAAAATTTTTTATGTAAAGTACATCTTTACCCGACAGCTTTGTCGGCTTTAGGTATCAGGTTACTTTTAGACCTGACCCTTAACTAGGTTTTTATTAGCCAATCGGATCAAGTAAAATGTATCACTATCTATCTGGCCGTGGGTTTCACCTTTTGGCGGTCTTGCCGTCCAGATATGCCTTTTCGGCTTGTATATATTGTGTATATGTTATGTTTTTATGGCATTTAAAATAAAATGCCCTTTTTCAATCAACCTGATTTCTGTTATTTTTTGCCTCATGCCCTACTAGTAGACACTTGTGATGGACAGCACATAAATGGATTTTATGCCCACATAAAATTTTTTATGTAAAGTACATCTTTACCCGACAGCTTTGTCGGCTTTAGGTATCAGGTTACTTTTAGACCTGACCCTTAACTAGGTTTTTATTAGCCAATCGGATCAAGTAAAATGTATCACGTGTTTATTTTGACCAATAGCTGATCCTTTGTTTCAGTTCCTTTGTTTAACTTGATGAGATAACATCAATTTATTTTGCTCTCGTTAATTTATACCACCTCCTCCAGCTCCTCCTCCTCTTATTTTTGTAAATGTTAGATATTTTGTTAATGTTAGGTTTGTGATTATATATTATTTAATTTTTATTATATTTTTTTTCCCCCTTTTTCTGACATGACTATTGTATTATGTTTTGTTTTAGGGCGGTCTTGCCGTCCAGATATGCCATTTCGGCTTGTATATATTGTGTATATGTTATGTTTTTATGGCATTTAAAATAAAATGCCCTTTTTCAATCAACCTGATTTCTGTTATTTTTTGCCTCATGCCCTACTAGTAGACACTTGTGATGGACAGCACATAAATACATATTTACCGGTTGTCTGTTCCAATATAGAATTTAGAATCTAGTCACAAATTAGAACTTAACTAAAATGAAATATCAATAACTAACCCATAATTAATTAATTAGTTATTGCTTTTGCAATAACGTAGAAGAATACTTTTCAAAACTTAGAGAAGGCAGCAGAGTGCCAAAATCAGGCTGTGCACCAGTTTATAAGACAAAGACAGGTGTCACCTGATTGGTCAGTTCCAATTCTAATTACATTTTAATTGGCTGTCATCAATTAAGAAAAGTTGATTGGCAAAAGTAAGATGCTGATAAGCCCCGCCTACTGACTGGACATATGAGTCATTCAAGCTTCAAAGGTTTTGTATTATGTAACCTCTAAATTCCTTATGTAAAAAGTACAAAATCATTTTTGATTAATAATTCAAAAACTATAAATGATATCTAAAATTCAAGATTATCAGTGAAATCAGCATATCATAATCTACAAAAAGAGACCAAACTTGACAATATTACTCTAAAGATAAAGAAAATGATATTTTCTTATCTTAGTTAATCTAATATTGATAATCTATAAGCCATTGAAAATTGTTAATTTTTCATAAATATAACAATATCAAAATATAATTTACATTTTCATCATCTGTGCATCATTCTGATTAAAATGAACCTATGGATGAATATTTTATCTTAAGAAATAATGAAATGATGACTTTGATGAATATTTGTTATAAAATCTTAAAAATCAACATTCAAGCAAAACAAGCTACATATCATTGATCTGTACACTTTTCTAAATAAAATTAACCTATTGATGGCTATTCTACCGTAAGAAATAGTAAAAAGGTGATTTTGATGAAGAAAAGCATTAAATTGCTTATAAACTCTTAATAAACAATATTATTACAAAAATAAGCACATATTATTCATCCATAGATCATACCGATCAAAATAAACATATTGATAGATAACTTATCTTGAGAAACAGCGAAAATGTGATTTTGATGAGTTAAACCCATTTTAAAAGTTAAAATGCTAATAGCCAGTAAATAGACAAAATCAAGCAAAATAACAATATACATAAGCTTATTCAAATATAGTATTCTGGTTACTAAGGAAATAGCACCCTTAAAATTGCCTATAACTATGTCAATAATCATTTAAAAGAATTTTAAAACATTCAAATATTTTAAACCTAATAAAATTAGTCTACAAAGTCACCATTTTCTATATAATTTGTCCTGTCAGTACCATAAATCTACAATATATTTACTCCTCTAGGTGCCTATTGGTATTACATAACCTTTGGGTGGAACAAAGATACCCCGGTGAGCTCCAATTGACTTGGACATTGGTTGAAATAACTTTTAGTGTATTCATTATGTAATACTTAGCTGGTCAAAGCAAAAATCCAGACAATATTAAGTAATATATACCGAAAAATATGTGTATCAAAGAGCCAAAAAGACACCATGCTGAGTGCTAGAACTTTGAGATCCTGACATCAGATAAGATCTATATAAAAATGTTGCATAATACCTTACTGACAGTTACAATGAATGCTGGGTAAAATTTGTTAGATATCTATTCCTAGTCTAAGTTGAAATATGTTAGAGCAAATTACAAAAAGAGTCAACTGGCAAAATACAGGTCCTTCACATCAGGAAAAAAATAATTTAGAAAAGGAATTAACTTGTTTAGAAATGCTTAATAGTCTTAAAAAATGAAAAATAATACATCTCCTGGTAGCAATGGTTTTACAACGTCATTCTTTAAATTTTTCTGGACTGATATTGGTCATTTTTAACAAGATCCATAAACGAAGCTTTCAAATATGGTGAATTGTCAGTGACATTAAAACAAGGTATTATCACTAGCATTCCAAAAGACAATAAATACATGTTATATTTTTCCAATTGGCGACCAATTTCATTGTTAAATTTTGACTATAAAATTACTTCAGCAGCAATAGCCAATCGACTTAAAACTGTCCAAAAATTATAAACGAAGATCAAAGTGGTTTTTTACCAGGTCGATACATAGGCGATAATGTACGTGTTATTTATGATATTATGCTATACTCAGAAGTAAATAAAATACATGGAATGCTTCTTCTTCTAGATTTTGCAACAGTTTTTGACTCTCTTGGAAATTCATGTATAAATCATTATCTTTTTTTTAACTTTGGCCCAAATTTGATAAGATGGATTAAGTTATTTTATACTAATATATGTTCTTCAGTTATAATAAATGGTCACCTCTCTGACAATCTGATTAAAACCCGATCTAAAATTTTACCGCTCGCACACTTGCTAATTTAGATCTGGCCTTTTCCAATCGAAGGTCACGTTCAAGTGACCTTTTCTCATCATAATATTCATGACGAAATTGTTATGATACGTAACTTGTTTACATCGTCTACGTCACGAAATTTGAAATGAGCCGCCTAATAGCAGACTGTGAATTATACTGCTATTAAATTAGCATGCAAACATAGGTCTAAAAATAGAAATTACGAAAATCAAAATGTGATTAATAGTGTTTTCGTCTAGATGAAAGCTACGCATTTCGACGTGACCTTGCACTGACTACGCGAGTAGAACAGGATCTCTGTTTACGGAGATTGCCTCTCTGACTGGTTCTTATTACATAGAGGATGCCGCCAAGGGGACCCTCTATCCCCATATTTATTTATTTTATGTGCAGAGATCCTATCAATATTAATCAGACAAAATAGACTCATAAAAGGTTTAAATATAAATGGTTCAGAATTCTTAATATCTCAGTATGCAGACGACACTACCCTTATTCTTGATGGTAGCGAAAATTCTCTTAGAGAAACAATGTCTTTATTAAAATTTTATGCAAAACTATCAGGCTTACAAATAAATGTAAATAAAACTAAAGCCCTCTGGATAGGCTCTTATAAACATAGGAATACATTCATTTGTCCAGAATTAGGTATAAGCTGGGAAAATAATAATTTAGCATTACTTGGAATTACTTTTACAAAAGATTTACATGATATGGTAAATATCAATTATCAAAAAAGATAGAAGAAGTAAGAATGCTTTTTGATGTATGGTCTAAAAGAAACCTAACACCTATAGGTAGAAATATAGTAATTAAGACAATGGCCTTGTCAAAATTAAATTACTTGATCTCTTGTTTATCAAATCCTAGCATGGAAATGATAAAACATATTCAAAATCTCATCTTTGCTTTTTTATGGAACAAAAAACCTGACAAAGTAAAAAGAAAACTTGTGGTACAAAATTATAATAATGGTGGTTTGAGGGTTATAGACCTTGAAAAATTTATGATAGCTTTCAAAATCACATGGCTTAGAAGATATTTTATTTCATAATGTTGATGACATAACAATGCCATGAAAAGTTTGTCCTAATTATTAAATAACTGACCAATCTATTTTCTTCATGATGGTATTGATCATCTTTGTTACAATTCATTCAGCACTGTCCAAGCAGTGCTTTGAACTTTGGTATAACTGATTACATGTATATGAAATCTTACCAAGTTCATTCATTACTGCAATGAAACATCCTTTCATGTGTAAATACTTTGTACTCTTCATAGGCGGATCCAGGTGGGGGCGGATGATCTAGATGCTTTATATTTTATACTCTGGAAAAGGATAGTTGAGGCTCTGAAGATATAACCAAAAGTAAGGAATTTCCGGGGCCGCCGGTCATTCTCTGGTCAGGGTTTTGCCTTAGACCATTTGAGGCCCTTACGGCCCCTTAGAAGCCCATTCTGCTTATTCATTTTACGCCCTCTCTAACTAGAATTTTCTGCCCCCTCTAACCAAAAATCCTGGATCCGCCTATGTGTGTGGCAGTACTATGAGATAGATAGATTGTTATTGGTGGAGGAAACGTTGAGAGTATTTATCTGTATATTTTCTTCTTTTAACTAACACTATCAGCTTTTATTGCAATTCTCACAAATACTTGTATAGTATTACTTTTAATCTCCTGTACATTTCTTCTTTTATTTTTCTCACACAGACACGCACCTCCACATAATGCTCATAAAGTGTGATGCAGTATGAATAGATAGCAGGGCTTGGACATCTACTGTTCACCAGTTATTAGAGCTGCATACTTTTGTCAGTGACTGACAACTGCCATACATTGATTTACGTGTATTCAGGCATTGAAGAATTGTCATATATATTATTTCATGCCCAAGTTTCATGAAATTATGCCCAGTCTGGGTATCAAACACATGACCCCTTCATCAGTTGACTTGCATGTTACCAAGTTAGCCAGGCGGCTCTCTCTTCCATGAGACAAGTTCAAGTTTAGCTTTTTTTCCTCAGCCAGCATCTGAGGCTCCTATTATAACACAATGTAAGAAACTAGTCTCAATAAAACTCTTGAGTTTTTTTCTCCATTTATATTCCATCAATGTCACTAGAGTTACACTGACCTGTCATCGTTAGCATCTCTGACTAAACATAAAACAATCAAGTAGTTTAGAAATAAAATCCAAGGGGAGTGCTGGTACAAATTCTATCTGGGTTTTATACTCGTCCATGAAATTTGACAATTAGGGACTTTAATCAGTTATCTTTCCCTGATAAGATCTGAAGCAATCCAATTGGTAAGTAGGTCCTTACAGTTGGAATCCTCGGTTTTTATCATTGAATTTCTATTAAGGATAACAAAATATTTCATCTGATATCTTTCTTGTTAATTAAGATATTAACAGAAGTGATGAAATTTAGATCGTTCTTTACCCTGAAAATACTTAGCTTGAATTTCAAACACATTAAATGATTAACAAAAAAGTTATTAAAGATCAATTTTGGCAAATTGACATTAAAAAGTAAGGGTAAAATCCGAGTAATCCAACTAGTAAGACCTACCTGTTTGAAGAGTATACAAGGGGAAATAACTGACTAAAGTCCCTTATTATTACACAATTTTCCTCCATTAATGGAAGATATGGAGAAGTTTACTGCAGCATGTTTAATTACTAGGGGTGTAACAATACCGTAAAAACCATACTGCAATATATTGCAATATGCGAAACCCGTATTGCAAAACGTACCGGTTTTTTGCTTACGCATGCAAAGCATTAAAAAAATGCATGTACCTCGTTCTAATTGGATCAGCATAACACGAATATGGGTACTTCAAATGCTCTCTTATTCAAATGTTTGAATTACTAGAGTAAAATGACCTATACGTTAGAAAAAATGCTTGTTTTTTTAAACGAATTTCGAAAACATTTTTTCTCTCATTTGACTTAATGTTTAACCTTTTAAAGCACAGTAAAATAATTTCAAGTATTCAACACATTTTAACATTTTTTTAACGTTTAACTCTCATATTATGATAAAAACAAACAGTACGGCACATAACTCCGAAAACCGGTTCAAGGAAAATTGAACCGGTTAAAAACCGCGAGAATTCGTATTGCAATATTAACCGGTATATCGGTTAACCGTTACACCCCTATTAATTACCCAAAAGGTTACACAAATGTTACATAACCTTAGGTTCGGGACGACTCAACCCAAAAAAAGTCAATACCTCACTTATGGTTTGAGTTGTTCCAGCTTTAGTTAAACACTGGTTAAGTTGTGTATGGGATGAGTTGGCCCGGACTCGTAATTTTTTCTAACAGTTATCACTGAAGAAGCAACTGTGTAGGAAAGCTTAGACATCTGAATTGTTTTGACACAGTGTTAAACCCAGTATTAGACAGAGAGTGTCCAAAAAATATCCACAGTAGTGAGTTATATGTTACCATTTAAGGGAGCCTGGCTAGCTCAGTTGGTAGCAAGCAGTCTACTGATTGAGTGGTCGTGGGTTCAATTCCCAGGAGGGGCATACCTTTGTGGAGCTTGGTTATGAAATTATTTGTACAACCATTCTCTCTCCTATCAATGATTTTTAATTATGTAGGGCAGTTGTCAGTAACTGACCAAAGTATGTGCTTAGTAGTTGGTTAAAAGCTCAATCCAGAGATTTAGCCTTTCCAGGAGTGAGTAGGTTTACTGACTGCCATTATATGACCTATAAAATGTGTTGCTACAAAACAAACAAATGTAAGAGAAAAAATAACAACAAAATAACTGATTATATAATATCTTTATTTAGTCTTAAAGGGTAGAATTAACAAAATAATTAAATAAGAAATATAATAATAAAAAATAAAATCTAAATAAATACTTCATAGATTAATATCATACTTATAAACAATGCCATTCAAAGGTTCTTGGACAAATGAAATTTTGAGATAAAAACTACTCATACAAACTGCAAGTAATTATACTAATAAATAAGGCCATGCCATGCCATGACGGAATTTGTTAAAGTATCCGCGTGCAGGTAGGTTTTTGAGTTTTCAATCCAAAAACAAAACAAAATTTTTGTCAAAATGTTCTGAAATAATTGAGATGTTCTAGGATTTGATAACGACATTTTTGTTGGTGGAAATGTGTTCGGCAACGACATTATTCATCATAAGCAATTTATCATAACTGTGCCATTAATAAAATATATATTTTACGTGAAAAAAAACTAGTCATTTTACATTAACTCAGACCATTATTTCATATCATGGTTATTTTTTTCATTGAAAAATATACATTGTATAATGAACTGTTTTTATCGCAAAATAGTTGTGTTTTCGGTATGTGTGTTTTTTGAATAGGTACCTAGGTTTGTCAAACTTGAGTTGACACTTAACAGAATTCTAATTTGGCATGGCCTAATTACAGCTTATCAATATAACATAATTTGAATCATATGTTGATAAGCTAATTAATACTGACATTTAAATTTGCTAAAAGACTTTCTTATTCTAATAGGTAAAACTGAATCAATTTTTTTTCTAAAATCGGGATTCCGTCCCAGGACTTCAGGCATGCACTGTATATACAAATCAATTAGGGACTTTAGTCAGTTATCTTTCCCTGATAGAGTCTGAAGCAATCCAATTGATAAGTAGGTCCTTACAGTTGGAATCCTCAGATTTTATCATTGAATTCCTATGTAAGGATAACAAAATATTTCATCCAATAATGTTCTTGTTAATGAAGATATCAACAGGAATGATAAAACTTAGATAGTTCTTTATCCTAAAAATACTTTGCTTGAATTTCAAACAAATGAAATGATTTACAAAAAAGTTATTTAAGATTAATTTTGGCAAATTGACATTGGAAAGTAAGGGTAATATCCGAGTAATCCAACTAATTGGACCAACCTATTTGAAGAGTATGCAAGGGGAAATAACTGACTAAGGTCCCTTATTAAATACAACTACACTAAGTTAAGAACACAGTGTGACAACATTTATTAGTCATATGTGGGCGTTTGTAGGCGGGGCTATAATCATAAAATTACCATAAATAAAGAACATTCAGAAAATAAGGAATGTAGATAGACAACCTTGACATAATTTCCCTGAAATAAATACAAGATGAGTAAAACTAGACCTATCTCTGAATGTGATGATATACCTCCAACATGTCTTTGTCTACAAGTTAGAGAATCAATTCTGTACAATAGGTGAATAGAAAATGAGTGGACAAGATTTTTTATCAAATGACGATAACTCTGCCAAAATTCAATGGACCTTAACAAAAATAGGATATGCACATGCCTGCTTGTTACCGAGTACATGTGAAAAGTTTGAATCATATGATCATATCAGTCAGATAGGTCCTGAAAAATTGAGCAGACAGGTAAAAGCTACAGACCGACCAACCAACCAACAGACAAGCCGACTTCTATCTACCACCCAAATATAGTTTAGGGGGGGGGGGTATAATGATTATTGAGAGATAATTTTAAAAGATAAAAAACACACAACCACACATCAGTGAGTATAGGTCATATTTTAGGTCATGCCTGTTATTGTACTTTAAACAATGGACTTGTCCACTAAATAGGTGAATAAGCTTATGCAAGAACAGCATTTTACTGGCTTTAACAGACCATTTCTATATGTAACATTTATTTCAAATAGTGTGTATGCACATTGTAAGTTTTACAAAATGGTATGTAAATAAAAAAAGTGTAAACTAATTAAACTATGAAATTGAAAAAAATAATACGCCCCTAAATATTGGTGTGTAATGAAACTGTCTATGTTTATATACGCAATGTTTACGTGGACGACCTGTATGTAGATACATTGATAGCAAAAAATCACTTAAATATTCAGGAAAATTTGGAGCCAGAAAGAATACACGTAAAAATGTTGACTTAAAAAAGATTTTAAATTCTAATCTATACATTGACTTAGGTGTAAGATTTAATATCTTTATTTCACAGAGCCATACTTTAAACATCAGATTACCTTCATGTAAAAATATAATTTTCCAAGCTTACAATTATTGTTACTGTTCAGGGTTGATTCCTAACACAATATACTTAAAAATACAATACACTGTAGTAAATAGGGCTGTCACAATACACCAAAAGCGTATCGCGGTATATTGCGATGCACTAGAACTGTATCGGGATACATACCACCATATATTGGATTGCAAACAAAAGACAGGTTGCATAATACTTTTGTATTAAATAACTTATTCAACTGTTCAGATATAGGATTTTGTAGGGAAAGTGCCTGGACAAAAACTGGGCATTTTTAGAGTTATGGGAACATTCCAAACACGCCCAGATTGATTAAATTCTTTGAACTTAAGTTTTTAATCGAATGAACAATGGAAAATTGGCTACTTTCATTTGGCAAAGGAAAGAATTTTTCAATGAAAATAAAAAATACCTCTAAATACCGGTATGTTAAATTAGTACCACGATACGTATTGCCGCAGCTGCATATTGCAATATACCGGTATACTGTGACAGCCTTAGAAGTAAATATGTCACTTGAAAAATAAAATGATAAAAACCTACAGTATTGCCTTTAACAAATGACTAATGTTTAAATAAAAATAACAAAAGACAACAGATCTGTATAAAACATTCAACAAAAACAAGATACAGCTTATGTACAACCAGGAAAATAAAGAAAATACAAAAAAAGATGTAGACTAGCTTTGTACAGTTACATCCATAGGTCAGCGGTCCGTCGAAACACCCTAAAGAACCACAAAACACCCTAAAGAACTAAAAACACCCTAAAGAACTTAAAACACCCCAAAGAACTTAAAACACCCTAAAGAACTTAAAACACCCCAAAGAACTTAAAACACCCTAAAGAACTTAAAACACCCTAAAGAACTTAAAACACCCCAAAGAACTTAAAACACCCTAAAGAACTTAAAACACCCCAAAGAACTTAAAACACCCTAAAGAACTTAAAACACCCTAAAGAACTTAAAACACCCCAAAGAACTTAAAACACCCTAAAGAACTTAAAACACCCCAAAGAACTTAAAACACCCCAAAGAACCACAAAGAACTTTGAAAACACCAATGAAACCCCAGAGAATATAGAAAACCCCACTATATGTGTATGGTATTGTAATTTAAAACGATTTAATTGATTATGATATCATATTTTATTGTCTAATTTTACTTTAAACAAGTAATATAGCTGTAAATTATAATGTTTGACCGATTATAGTCTAATTTATATATAACACGATTATTACACATTTCGTATTGTTTAACTTAATAAAATGCACATTTAAACAACAAATTTACACTTACTTTAGACCAGGATGAATTAACCCAGCCACATAATTATAATAACATCGATTTGCAAAAAACCTAAGTCTGTGATACTTGATAGACGACAATGATATTTGCTTTATACATCTGGTTAGTTTATTATATATTAATTAAAATAAAACAAAAATCTATTGTCTGTTTTGGGTTTCTTTGGGATTTTTTCTAAGTTCTTCGGGGGTTCTTTGGGGCGTTTTAAGTTCTTTGGGGTTACAGCTTTATAACTTGTTTCAAGTAAATTAGACAATAAAATATGATATCATAATCAATTTTATCATTTTATATTACAATACTTTACACATATAGTGGGGTTTTCTATATTTTTGGGGGTTTCTTTGGGGTTTTCAAAGTTCTTTGGGGTTCTTTGGGGTGTTTTAAGTTCTTTGGGGTGTTATAAGTTCTTTGGGGTGTTATAAGTTCTTTGGGGTGTTATAAGTTCTTTGGGGTGTTATAAGTTCTTTGGGGTGTTATAAGTTCTTTGGGGTGTTATAAGTTCTTTGGGGTGTTATAAGTTCTTTGGGGTGTTTCGATGGACCCATAGGTCAGCACTAAACTAATCTATGTACATGATAAATAAAGAAAGATGTAAACTAGTTTTCTACCGACCTAACACAATACATACATATAACATAGGTAAATATCTGAAAATTTTAATTAAACTGGCCAGGAGATTTTCAAGCATACTTTTGGAGTTTGGTCCAACCTCTGTAAACAGATATCCTGTAGAGCATTGTCATACAGGATCTCTACTGTCTCTGTGGAAGGTCATGCTGAGATGACCTTTGTGTCGACCAATCAATGCTTTGCTTTCATCTAGTGGGAACACTATAAATAGAATCATCATTTCTATTTTTAGACCAAATTTTGCTAGCTAATGTGACAGTGTATGTTATTCACAGGCTGTGATTTGACGGTTCTTTGCAAATTGTATCACATAGACAAAGTTAACAAATCATTTAGCTCAATGATGCCGTTGTTAATATACCATTAAAAGTTTGTTCACATTGGCAAAAGCCAGGATAAATAAAAACAAATCTAAAATAATTCACACCATGAATCTGAAAGAACCAAAATATGTATAAACTTTTATCATTTTGAGTTTTAAAATTTGGAGCTTATTTTCAAGATTCGATTTTCTTTTGGAATTAAGGATGTGCCACAACATGGCAATAAAAATACATAAACAAATATGAAAACAGAATACATATAAAGTCTAATTATGTTCTGATCTATAAAAGTTAACATTTACCCCTTACATGATTACATGTATACATAAATTAAAATAAGTATTTAAAAACTAGAAAAATGAAATACTAAGTTAATACCAGGTTAAATAATACATAATAATCAATAAATTGAGCTAGTTGTAAGCCAAATACAAGTCTATAAATTCATTAACATAAATTTAAGATGTAATTAAAATATGAATTACCAAAGAAAAAAAATAACATAAAATAATACTTTATAAAACTACCAGTATAATTATTGCAGTATGACTTTTAATTAATTAAAATAATTTTATCAATTACAACCTGATTTAGTTCTAATAAAAAATCAATAACTTAGTTCAATATAATAGTTGGTCAGTTGATTGTCGGACCATTTGACTGTTTATTCAATGATATATCAAATAAGAAATATTCAACCAGCCAACCAGCTAGCCAGCCAATCAATCAGCTAGCCAATCAATCAATAAGCCAGCAGCCAAATCACCAGCTATCAACCTACAAGCCAGCCATTCAACCACCCAGCCAATCATTGAGTCAGCCAATCAACCAACCAGCCAATCAACCAGGCAGCCAATCATTGAGTCAGCCAGACAACCAACTAGCCAATCAACCAACCAGCCAATCAACCAGGCAGCCAATCATTGAGTCAGCCAGACAACCAACTAGCCAATCAACCAACCAGCCAATCATCCAGCCAGCCAATCAATCAACTAGCCATTCGGAACTACCTCGGCGATTTTCCACGCAAATACACCTCCGATATCACGAGGAGCGAAAGTAGTTCCAACATAGAATATAGCCTCGTTCCCGACGTTTACTCAATAGAACGCTGTCACACACCAAAATGACGGAAGATGATGGGCAGATAAAGCCTTACAGAGAGGTAATGTCATTTATACCCTAAGTTGATCCTTAAACATTTTTTGCGTACTCAATACTTTCTGCAAAATGATCCGGTATGTTGGTTGTTTACATGGGCTCTTCTTAACCTATGAGGTTAATCGCCTGACCTCATAACTTTGTTGTATTCCTACTACGTCTGATATCCGAGGTATTTCTTCGTAGATGATCGCCGAGGTAGTTCCGAATGTCAACTAGCCAGCCAGCCATTCAACCAATCATCCAGCCAATCAATCTACTAACCAGCCAATCAACCAATCAGCCAGCCAATCAACATGCTTGCCAATCAACCAATTAGCCGGTCAGCTAATCAATTAGCCAGCTATTCACTCCGCAGTTTATTCATCAAGCCACTCAGCCAGTCAATAGACCAGGTTCACTATTATCAACAATCACAATATCTTCTATGACATCATCTTTATATTTTCTGTTAACTAATAAAAATATCCTGAAATAAATAAATGATAGGTTTTATATCTAATAAATCTAACAAATCGACAATCTGCATTTGGACCACATTACCGTCCAATATATTCCCGTATTGGATCCAAAAATATATATATTATTTTCATATTGGACCATTGGGTACATGGGCACTAAACGATGTGATAAGAGTGGTGCTTGCTTTGTTGGGGATGATTGTGATGGTGATTATTTCAAAGTAAACGAAAGATATATAATAAAAAGGTTATAAATAAATAAAACTTGTCAGAAGTATTCATTACACTGACATATTCGTTAAAACGGCACTTTCCCTGGAAACGAACAATTTTGTTGTATCCAGATCTGACTGTAATACATAATTATACTGTTATAAAACAATCCTCTGGCCGTTGTTCACAGATCTTAACTGGCCGCGGGGATGGTTTTTGATAGGCTGCAGTTGACAGGTGGCCATTATTTCCGGCGTTTTTAAGAGTGTTTTGGGTTGTGGGGAATGGCTGCTGTTGGCAGGTGCTGGCTATTCAGAGGTGGCCATTAGCACAAGTTGGACTGTAAATCTAACCAGATAAAGAACATGTATATGTTTAGAATTTTTTCTCGAGTGATTTCCGTTTTAAACTTCCATGTTAATACACTCCATCAAAATCCCATGTCTGACAGTGCTTTTAGTGCTTTGATTTTCAAATAAGTACTTACAGCATAAAGATTGCTCCTATAAAAGTAAGTAAAGCAAGTAACATAAAAACAAATCCATTCATCACAGATAATGTAGCAGTGTACACAGCTGTACTACTGACTGAACCAATTAATGAACATAATCCTTCCACAAAACCAATACTAGCAAACATTGCACCTGAAATATACAATATGTACCTGTTAGAAGAGTTAAAAGTTTAAAAAGTTAAAGTGCAGTTTAAAGTCTGCTTCTATATACATGTTCAGCCAACTTTACTATCTTGTACAATAACTCCTGATCATTGAAATCACCCTCAGGCAGGCGATCCCTTACAGTACCCATTTACACTTGGGTGGAATGGAACAATTGTAGGTAAATTTCTTGTTTCAGGAGATTAGCAGTGCCCTTAGTGGGGATCTAACTCGGGACCTCTCTATCCCTAAGCGCGAGTCCTACCACTGGACCACTGCTCCCAGAAGAATATCACATCTATAATCAGTCTTCATGACAAACTTTCTCCAGCACTTGAAATTCGGTCCAGCAAAATGGTGTATTTTGACCGGACTAAAAATAGTTCACTAAACCGAAAAAATCTTACTCTCATTAAAATTTCAAAATCATGAAGTGTTAAATAGGAATGACCCGAGTGTGCATTTTTTTCGGGAGTGTGGCAAACAAAATACATGTATATAACAAAAGTGATTTCAGAATAACAAGAAAAACTGCATTTCATGGCCAACAAATACTTATTCATTGGGATTAACAGCATTGCTATAGTAATATCCAGCTGCCAGCCCACCTAACCTAGCTTTCCCGGACTTATATATGGGGGGAGGGGTTAACTGCTATATCAACATTGTTGTAGTTTTCCACAGCTGTCAGCACACCTAACCTAGCTTTTCTGGACTTATATATGGGGGGAGGGGTTAACTGCTATGTCAACATTGTTGTAGTTTTCCACAGCTGCCAGCGCACCTAACCTATCTTTCCTGGACCATTATCTATAACCAGTACTAACCTACCCTTCCACAATGTCGAAAACTTCTCCATATACCTGGTACCTAATTAATGGAGAAAATTTACACTTTTATGGAAGGACAAAACCACTCAGGGTGGGATTTGAACCTGAACCCATTTGTAGAAGCAAGATTTGAGACCCTGGCCCACTACAATACTAACTGCACAACAGATCCTGGTTAAAACCCTTCAAAAACATGTTTGTAAGTGTCTTGGTAAGGGTTTGAACTTGTATCCCTTCTTGATTTAAAATCACACTACAAACTGCACTATGAACCAAGATTTTGCAACTCAAAAATTTATAGATTATATGTTTGGTTTGGTTGTTTGGTTTTACACCGTAGCAACACATTGTATAGGTCATATACAATCATTGGTAGGAGGGAGAATTTCCGTAGAAATAATTTAATGATTATATGTAGAATACTGTATTTTACCTTGTTTATTGGGAGGTGTAAGACTTGACATTAAACTTCGTATCATCGGTATAGGTAGAGCAGATAACATGGCAAGTCCTGGAACTAGATATAATATTGTTTGTTAAAAATAACACGAGACATTGTTAACATAGAATATTGTTTAGATTTGTTTCATAAACATAGACAGTTTCATTACACACCAATATTTAGGGGTGAACTATTTTTTACAATTTCATAGTTTAATTAGTTTACACCTTTTTTATAAACATATCATTATATAAAATGTATAATGTACACACTATTTAAAATAAATGTTCACACAAAATGGCCTGTTTAAATCAGTAAAATGCTGATCATGCATTAGCACATTCACCTTTTTAGTGGGCAATTCCATTGTTTAAAGTACAAAAACATGCATGACCTAGAAAACGACCTATATCCTTAACATGCTACTAAAGAAATATATTTATATACATGTATAATACTATAGGGAGCAGGTGTGGCAGAGTGGTTAGGACACATTGTACAGGTGTTATAAGGAGCAGGTGTGGCAGAGTGGTTATGACATTGTACATATGTTATAGGGAGCAGTTGTGGCAGAGTGGTTATGACATTGTACAGGTGTTATAGGGAGCAGGTGTGGCAGAGTGGTTATGACACATTGTACAGGTGTTATAGGGAGCAGGTGTGGCAGAGTGGTTATGACATTGTACAGGTGTTATAGGGAGCAGTTGTGGCAGAGTGGTTACGACATTGTACAGGTGTTATAGGGAGCAGTTGTGGCAGAGTGGTTATGACATATTGTACAGGTGTTATAGGGAGCAGGTGTGGCAGAGTGGTTATGACACATTGTACAGGTGTTATAGGGGGCAGGTGTGGCAGAGTGGTTATGACATATTGTACAGGTGTTATAGGGAGCAAGTGTGGCAGAGTGGTTATGCCATTGTACAGGTGTTATAGGATGCAGGTGTGGCAGAGTGGTTATGACATATTGTACAGGTGTTATAAGGAGCAGGTGTGGCAGAGTGGTTATGACATTGTACAGGTGTTATAGGGAGCAGGTGTGGCAGAGTGGTTATGACACTTTGTACAGGCGTTATAGGGAGCAGGTGTGGCAGAGTGGTTAAGACATTGTACAGGTGTTATAGGGAGCAGTTGTGGCAGAGTGGTTATGACATATTGTACAGGTGTTATAGGGAGCAGTTGTGGCAGAGTGGTTACGACACATTGTACAGGTGTTATAGGGAGCAGTTGTGGCAGAGTGGTTATGACATTGTACAGGTGTTATAGGGAGCAGTTGTGGCAGAGTGGTTATGACATTGTACAGGTGTTATAGGGAGCAGGTGTGGCAGAGTGGTTATGACATATTGTACAGGTGTTATAGGGAGCAGGTGTGGCAGAGTGGTTATGACATTGTACAGGTGTTATAGGGAGCAGGTGTGGCAGAGTGGTTATGACATTGTACAGGTGTAATAGGGAGCAGTTGTGGCAGAGTGGTTATGACATTGTACATGTGTTATAGGGAGCAGGTGTGGCAGAGTGGTTATGACATTGTACAGGTGTTATAGGGAGCAGGTGTGGCAGAGTGGCTATGACATATTGTACAGGTGTTATAGGGAGCAGGTGTGGCAGAGTGGTTATGACATATTGTACAGGTGTTATAGGGAGCAGGTGTGGCAGAGTGGTTATGACATTGTACAGGTGTTATAGGGAGCAGGTGTGGCAGAGTGGTTATGACACATTGTACAGGTGTTATAGGGAGCAGGTGTGGCAGAGTGGTTATGACATATTGTACAGGTGTTATAGGGGGCAGGTGTGGCAGAGTGGTTATGACATATTGTACAGGTGTTATAGGGAGCAGGTGTGGCAGAGTGGTTATGACATTGTACAGGTGTTATAGGGAGCAGTTGTGGCAGAGTGGTTATGACACATTGTACAGGTGTTATAGGGAGCAGTTGTGGCAGAGTGGTTATGACATATTGTACATGTGTTATAGGAAGCAGGTGTGGCAGAGTGGTTATGACATATTGTACATGTGTTATAGGGAGCAGGTGTGGCAGAGTGGTTATGACATTGTACAGGTGTTATAGGGAGCAGGTGTGGCAGAGTGGTTATGATATTGTACAGGTGTTATAGGGAGCAGGTGTGGCAGAGTGGTTATGACATATTGTACATGTGTTATAGGAAGCAGGTGTGGCAGAGTGGTTATGACATATTGTACAGGTGTTATAGGGAGCAGGTGTGGCAGAGTGGTTATGACATATTGTACATGTGTTATAGGGAGCAGGTGTGGCAGAGTGGTTATGACATTGTACAGGTGTTATAGGGAGCAGGTGTGGCAGAGTGGTTATGACATTGTACAGGTGTTAATTTTTATTACAAAGGGTTTAAGGATGAAAGAGCGATAAAAATTAAATCAAGGAAAATAACTTTTTTATTTTCCCATACCGGTAATTTTAGAATTCAGCCATCCTTTTACCAAGGTTATTTTTCAATAGGAAAATATATACATGTACTTTTATGGGTAGGAAATGGGGCTGAATGTAACTTACCCCAAAAATTGAAACAAAGCCAACTCTACAATGATTAATCTAAGTTGTAAAAACTTGTAATCAAGTAAAAATGATAAAGTATTTATAAACTTACTTATGTAAAGTACGACATCAGTGGTAGCTAAACCTTCTACGATGTAAGATCCCCCAGTTATAAGTATACTTATAAAAGCTATAGTGCCGTCTGTCATGCATCTTCGGAATAAATAAGCTCCTCCCATCCCAGATATTGCAGCTATCACAGTTTTTATGGCGCCAAAAAATCCTATTTTTTTAGCGTCCCAACAAAATGGTCTCCCCAGTTGAAATAACATTTCCATGGTGCCACGATTCAATGCAGGCATTCCCATGAATAAAAATGTCAACATAAGTAGAATGTATTTGAGTCGTTTGATTTTAGTTCCTCCTGAACAGTAGAACTTTAATGACTCCGATAAAACTTTGAATACATTTACAGAATGACCTTGACCGTTATTCATCTGTCTGGTTTCCGGCACCAAGAATATCAAGATAAAAAATCCCAGAACATCTACACAGAAACAAACAAAAGCCGGGTAAAAGAATCCAATATCAGATATAATGAATCCAGACACAAAAGAAGCAACTGACAATGCCACTCCTAGTAGAAGCTCTACACCGACGATGGCGATAGTTCGATGTCTACCAGGGTAGGTGATATCAGACATGTAGGAGAACGTAGCCGCAAACAATAACATGTAGGCCCCACAGAAACCTTCAATGGCTGCCCCCATTACCAGATAGAGAAGACTCAGTTCAAAGTAAATGACGGCAGCAAATATTCCTAATCTTATAATTGTCCCTATAAAGTTGATTATCAGAGAGAACCGTCTGCCGAGGATGTCAGAATAGGACGACCACAATAGGTTAGCAAACAGTGCCGGAATTAATTGTGCTAGAGTAAAGTACATTGTCCACATAGCTGTATCTTTCTGAACTTGATCAAAATTTGTATACGAAGGGTCCGATTTATTAACACTGCAATGATTTGTGGGTAGCACTTTATCGTGTAAACTTTTAAACAAATCCGAGAGATTTTGCCTGTTTATCTCATTTGCATATTTTTGTAACATCCTTTGTTGGGTATATTGAGGCGAGGCATACATAAATACCCCACCCGCTAACAAATAACACGCTAAAAGAGGAAATATCATGCATCTCCTAAATGTAAACCCTTTATATGGGTCCAACGTCTGGTTTCTGCAAGGTTCTTCAGATGGCTCTAATGATATTAACGGCTCGTCATCTTCAAAATGTTCATGTATATCCATCTTGTTTCTTTCGTAATTAATTTTCAATTAGACTCTAAACAAGAAATTTCATGTAGATAACTTAAGTTTAAACATTTTAAGCTTTTTGTCTTAAAATAGAAAGTCACTAACACAGCAAAAGTCTCCTTTTAAGCCCACATAGATTTCTTCAATGAGTTTAAGATTTAAATTAATTCTACATTTGTTTGTCTTCACTTCTGTGCCTCACAAACATTAAATCATGCATTCAGTGCTTTCAGTACTTTGATTTTAAATGTATACATAGCCTCTCATTGAATACATTTGTCATCATTAACATTCAACCCACTTAGTTCATACTAATGTGAAATAACCAAAATGCATAGTCTCTCATTGAATGACGATGTCATCATAAACATGATTAATGTTCAAAACACTTAGTTTGGTAACAAAAATTTTATAAGGTTATTAATATAAGAAATCAGTTCACACAAAATGAAAGGTCGTCTGGTTATGACCTTTCCATGAAAAATTATGAAATTCACTAAGGTTGAAATGTAGTGGAGGGTTTATTTTGTCTATGATAGTAATGTTGATATAAAAGTCAGAGATTGACTTCATTCAGATCAAACATTTGCTTCAGTTGTAAAACAATTAAAACATTTCAGATCTTTCCTTCCTGAGAAGTTTTCAACGTAAGATGTTCCATGTGTGCCACCAAAATAACCCCGGCCATTTTAATTAAACATCATTTTATCCATACAGTAATACTTAATGTATTTTTTGTTTTAAATTGTTCTCAAGCACTAACCAGAATTGCTATTTTATATAGAAATTGGCTAAATTATCAAATAGCCTGACTAAATTGTACATGCTATCAGAATTTTTTTATTTTGACTAGCTCAAATTAATTTTCACAAGTCCTGGGCTAAGTGATCGTCTAGCCTGACTACATGCAATCATTAATTATTATTTCACTAGCTCACAACTCCAAGTCTTCACGCCAGTTACATATTGTGATGATTTCTCACCAGACCTTTCTCCACAGGTAGTAGATTTATGTCGTGTTAACTTTTCTTCAATCCACTGCATTTTCCAGTAAATCTACTGTTTCTAGATGCTTGCACTTGAACAGACACACCTGAAGAAAAACAAAAACTATTATGAATATTTAAGGTACTCATTCATAGATTTCAACTTTAAATACCGTACACCGTTTCTGAACATTTTTGAAGCAGGAAATTAGTGATTTGTACGGAAGCATGGAGGTGACATGGTCGATATTTTTTCTAACTTGTTCCCACAACTTACGAGAGGTGATAAATTTTTTCTAACTTGTTCCCACAAAAAAATTTACCTACTCTCCTAAGTTGTGGGAACAATTTAGAAAAAAAATTATCACCTCTCGTAAGTTGTGGGAACAAGTTAGAAAAAAAATATATCTACTCTTTTAAGTTGTGGGAAGAAGTTAGAAAAAGATATACCTACTCTTCTAAGTTGTGGGAACGAGTTAGAAAAACATTTACCTACTCTTCTAAGTTGTGGGAAGAAGTTAGAAAAAAATTTACCCACTTTCCTAAGTTGTGGGAACGAGTTAGAAAAAAATATACCTACTCTTCTAAGTTGTGGGAACGAGTTAGAAAAAATATACCTACTTTTCTAAGTTGTGGGAACGAGTTAAAAAAATTTACCAAATCTCCTAAGTTGAGGGAACAAGTTAGAAAAATATTTACCTACTCTCCTAAGTTGTGGGAACAAGTTAGAAAAAATATTGACCATGTCACCTCCTTCCGTAGATTTGAATTTTTTGATAATGAAAATTTTAGTGCAAATGGACATACAACTGCAAATGATGGTGTTTCAAGTTGTTAAAATCTACCCTGTATGTCACGGTATATATAATTTTAGTGCATTTTTGTGACTTTTATTGTATACTTTACAGGAAATGTGAGTAACCAGGGATTCAGGTAATCCCTAACCAAGTCAGGGAATTCATGTTATCCCTGGTGATTTCAGGGAATACATGAAATCCCTGATTTCACTAGGGATTACATGAAATCCCTAAAATATTATTTTATTTTTACACAAATTCCCTGACTCGATTGCTGATACTCTAATAAGTTAAACCTTACAGCACAATGAATCATATTTTTCATTTAAAACATGATAATGATAATTTTGTGATCAGGGAATATGTGTAAAAATTAAAAAAAAAAATCAGGGAATACGTGAAATCCTACCCTAGAAAATTTCAGGGTTTACATGTATTCCCTGACAAATTTTATGTAGCTGGAGATTACATGAAATCCCAGGTTACACACATTCCCTGTAACATATATTTAATGCAATCTATAGGTCAGTTTGTCTTAAGAATTATTTTTGTGACACAAATACAGACACTGAATGGTATTTTGAAGATATAGAAAATTTTAACCAAATCTGTGAACTAGTATGTTTAATACAATTTAGTACTATAACTAACTATAGACATAGCAAGGACATTATAGTTGGAAAGACAAAGAATATAGACCATGTTTTTATTGTGAATTATGAATTAATACTACCAATCATTCAATGCTGATTTGAGTCTAATTAGTTTAGACAGAAACATTTTTGTAATGATTTCAACTTGACAAAATTTGCAAGTTAAAATAAATGTTCAATATCCACTCGTATTGTGGAAGTAGACATGCTTAAATTCAAGCCCTAACAAAACTAAAAATACATATTTACAAAATAGATGTCACGGAACTAACCTGTTCACATTATGGAAAGGATATGTAAGCGGCTGGATAGCTCAGTTGGGAGAGCACTTGCCCTGTAAGCGAGAGGTCCTTGGTTCGAGTCCCGGTCAGGCTGCATATTTTTCTTACCCTGTGACATAGATTTATAACTTAACAATATGTGACAGGTCAGTGCATGTTATACAAGATTGTAGACTTGTTTTGTACTGACCATTCAATATACAGTGTAACATTGTACATAGTTACTTACATATTCAGACAGATTCACAAATGTTTGTTCACTTCAGTAAAAAGTCATGTAACTAACTAGCTTACCAGAAACTTTAGTCCAAGACTTATGATTAAACAATTAAATCCATGAGAACAACGTAGAAATTAAATTTCCTTAGATATCTTTTTATTGTCAGACCAAACAAATGTTCTCCGACTTAACACAGAATGTACAGTTCATAAAACAGGTCATAGATATCTATGTAATTTAAATTATGGACTTGTCCACTAAATAGGTGAAAAAGATTATGCTCCTTATTTTTCTGATTGAACACATCACTTTGATATTGAACATTTATTACGATTAATTCATATGCACACTGTAAATTATATATGTTCCTAAAATATGCTAAAATTACCAAAATATTAAAAGCGTTACAATTTTCTGTCTTCAGTTATTGTTCTAAATAGACCTGGCCATGTTTGTAAACATATGGTTCATATAAATGATCTGATGTAGTATTTCAAAGATCTAAATTTTATGCAAATGAGAAAGAAGTTCAAAAAGTAGGACATTGCCTAGGTAAAATCTGGGACGTTTATTTTGTGTTGTAGGTTTTAAATATCAATTGAAGATTGTTTGCCATACTATGCTTTACAAGGCACTTGTTAGCCCTTGCCTTCAATTAAGCTAGCTTTTATAGTTTTATAACAGACTATTAGTTTAACATTGGACAGTGTTGGGTTAGAGTCCAGGGTTGCCTAGAATGTATATACATCTACATTGTTACATTGAGCTGTTACACACTGACAATTCTTCAATGGTGCGCAAGAGGAAAGTTGGAAAGGATAAAGTTCAATCGACCTACTAAGTACATAATGAAAGGAAATATAGAAAATTAAAGCGAATTAAAACAAACAAACATCATTTAAATAAACAGATCAGAAATTAAAGTATGACATCTTACCAGTGTGCTCTAAACACTTTGTTTATAAATGAACCCCGAAACTTGAGTTCATTTGTTATGCGTATTTACATTTTACCTAAATGACCGAAGTATTCCGTGTGTCACTTCCGGTTTTGGAAGTATGGTCCGGTTAAAATACTGACGAATAAAAATACGCAGCAATGCTATCCAAACTCCCCACAGTGGTTATCTCCCTTTATCAAATCAATAAAAGTAGCAACGCGTGACGTAACCGCTCTGAGGAGTTTGAATGCTATCGAGCACGCATAGTTTGGTATTTCAATGATGGGCCCCAGTAACATTTTAAAGATCATTTTTTTTAATTAAAATAGTTTCAAGTACAAGTTTAAAGTATTCTAGGTTTTTATACATTTGACTTTGCGTCACCTTTTTAATGCATAACGCTTGAACCCAACTTCGATATTTTGTCAGGATATTGAATAAATGGTCGGGTACCAGATGGTATCATCAGAAAACATAACGGTTTTCTATTGAACTGGGTCAAGTTGATCGTATAAACCGACTAGTAAGAGCTAGGTATGTTTTAGGATAGAAACTTCATAAAAGTCCAGAGAGAACTGGTTTTCACAGTTTAAAATGTCCTTATATAAAACCAAATTCACGTCTTGAGAGCAAGTCACCATATTCGGTTCCAACAGCACCAGGCCGCTACAATCATCTACAAGTAGTTTTTTTTTCTCAGGACACTACAAATATGGAACCATACAACTACTAGCATCGTCAGCTGAGGATATATCTTGACATTCTTCGTGAAGGAGCTCTCCAGTTTGGATGACAGTTGTGATACATTTACTAAATCCATAGGCGGATCCAGCGGGGGTCAGGGGGTCCGGACCCCCCTTGAATTTGGAAAATGTACCTGTCTATTAGTGTATTAGTGTATTTCTTGCCTGTAAGTCATTTTAAAGCAATTTTTCTCGATGCTTAACATAGATTTGATGGTTACGTAGCTTTAATTATCAAAATGTTGCATTTTTCTGCAATATGTGTATAATGTGATTTTGGTTCGAGGTTCGCCCCCCCCCGAAAAGTTCGGACCCCCCCCCTAGAAAAGTTCAGACCCCCCTCCTAGAAAAAATCCTGGATCCGCCCCTATGATTCAGTGTTTTGATAAAATTATTGATTTGTTATCCTTGATTTGCATCGGTGAATTGCTCCAATTAATTGTGTTATATAATATATAATATGTACTAGAGTGCTATTGGAACATTGGAACTGACTCTGTACCTGTTGATGCTAATCACCCAAGTATTAAAAGTATTGTTCAAAACAAGTCTTCTGATTTTAACTTTGATTTTAAACCTGTTTCAGAGAATTTTATTTCAAAACAAATAGATAAACTTAATGTTAGAAAGGCAACGGGTATAGACAGTATTCCAGCTAAGATTCTCAAACTTGCCAAGCCGGCCATTGTGAAACCCTTAACTGAACTTGTAAACAACTCCCTTACTACTTCAACTTTGCCAAGTGAACTGAAAACTGCCCAGGTAACTCCACTACACAAAAAGAATAGCACATTGGTCAAAGGCAACTACAGGCCAGTCAGTATTTTACCAGTTTTATCTAAGATTTTCGAAAGATCTATTAACGTTCAACTCTGTGATTTTTTTAATAACCATTTTAATATATTCCTATCTGCTTTTAGACCAGGATACGGATGCCAAACAACTTTGTTAAAAATTATTGAGGACTGGAAAAAGGCCTTGGATGATAACAAGTACATTGCTGCAATTCTAATGGATCTTATTAAAGCGTTCGACTGTTTACCGCATGATCTTTTACTTTTGAAATTAAAATATTATGGCTTGTCAGAAAATGCTCTACAACTTATTAAAAGTTACCTTACTGAACGTCAACAATGTGTTAAGATAGGCCAAATTAGGTCAATTTTTTTAACATTGTATAAGGGTGTTCCCCAAGGATCTATTTTAGGACCTGTGATGTTTAACATTTTTATCAATGACATTTTTAATTTTGTTCACCATTCAAATTTATATAACTATGCGGATGACAATACGCTTTCTTCCTGTCACAAAAATTTAGATGTTGTCAAACAAAACTTGGAAGCAGATAATACTTCTCTTATTCAGTGGTTTGAGCATAATAAAATGCAGGCAAACCCTGAGAAATTTCAAGCAATTTCTGTGGGCAGGAAAACTAAAGACAGTAATATTGATTTTAATGTTGATAATTTTACTATTCATTGTGATGAAGAAGTAAAACTTTTAGGAGTTACTATTGATTTTAAGTTAAATTTTGACAAACATGTATCAAACATCTGTAAAAAGCTTCAAGGCAACTAAATGTACTAAAAAGAATCGGAAAATACTTATGTAAACTTGGCAAACTGAACATCTATTATTCTTTTATCTTATCAAACTTCAACTATTGTCCACTTACTTGGCATTTTTGCAGTGAATCAAACACCAAAAAAGTTGAAAATATTCAAAAGAGGGCTTTACGCTTTATATATAATGACTATTCATCAAGCTACGAAGCCTTGTTGCAGAAGTCTGCCTTGCCAACTTTGAGAATTAGGCGTCTGCGCTCTATTGCTTTGGAAAGTTTTAAAATCATACATAAACAGTCACCAGTGTATTTACATGATCTTTTAACTGTAAAACAAAATTCTTATTCTTTTAGGTATACAAATACGGTAGAAATACCTCGGGTAAGAACCAGTAAGTATGGTTTGGGCTCCTTCTGTTTCGGTGCAGCCAGACTCTGGAACAAACTCCCTCAACATTTTCGGGAAGAGACAAACTATAACCAGTTCCAGAGTCTGATTGTAGGTTGGAATGGAGAGAGTTGCCACTGTTCTGCTTGTGCTTCATGCTAGTTGGTTCAAGCTTATGTTTAAATGTACTGTTTTTATATGAAGCTTGCTTGCTCTTATATTTTGTATCTGTCTTTGTTGAGTTTACAGCTCGCTTCATATGTTTAACTTGTTCACTTCTTTACTTTATTGTTTGCAAGCTCTGTTTTATGTTATTCTATATGTATATCTCCTATATTTTAAATGAAGTATTTAACTCAGCAATTATGCTTCTACCACACATCAAATCGTCACATGTAGAATCCATTAGCTGTTGTTTGCAACTTTTTTTAGAACTTTTATTCTCTAATTATCTGTGATAATCCATGAGATTTTAAGTAAAATCTTTAATAGTAAGTTATCCTAAAATATGCTTGTAGTTAGCTTGTAATTTTATGCATGTGTGCTTTTGTGCTTTATATATGTATGCTTTGTGCCTACATGCTTTTCTATGTTCATTATGTGTATTTTATATCTTGTATTGTTTGCTAAACTTTGTTACATGTTTCTGTCGGTAAATAGCTATACATAGCTAATGTTACATTGTTATAATATGCACCGACTTGAAATAAATATTTGTATCTTGTATCTTAATTGTATCTATTTTGAATATTCACGTACGGTCGTCTCTGTCTATAAATGACTGAAGCAGGCTGTACAAAATGGTATAGAGTTTAAAAACTTGATTTATGTTTATGCACATGTCTTCCATGCAACTTGTGAATGTTTCTGGGGTTTTTGACAAAATATTTTGCAATTAAGACCGAAAATATTACTAAAGGTGATGTAAAATATGACTGAAAATGGCCGATCGGCGGGAAAAATGCATAATTTTGTGAAACAGTCTGTGAGTGTAATTTACCTCAAAATCATCTAGAAACACATTTTTCCTAACCTTTTATATGCTAATTTGAATGGTACTGGTACAAAATTTCATGATGTGAATACCTTAATTTAAACTTGTAATACTTGTTATCCGTATGAGCCTAATTATAGCCACGATCTATGTGGTTACAATACAAATCCCTGTTATATAAAATCCCTGATCTATGTAAGAAAGAAATCTTAACAATGTTTCAACACTAAATTTTCTAATCGAATTTCTTCATTTGAACAAGGACCCTATAAATGATTTGTTCTAAAATGAATAACTTTTTGTTATCTATCTAACGCAAGGTTACGTTACATGATAGATAAATAAAAAAAGGAAAACTTACAAAATAATACAATTTATCCCCCATCATGTAGTAACCCTGTCTGATCTTGACCAATTCAAGCAGGCAGTGGCCAAACTCTAATACTAGGCAAAGGAATTGTTTAAATTATCTTTATAGTTGTTTCCTTTATTTATCTTTTAATTTTTAACATTTAACTGTTTCATTCTACAACTTGTAGAGTCAATTATGTTTTTTTTGTCTGTGGGAGAACTTTCTTCCAGTTTTATTTTATTTTTATCTTTTATTTTTATCTTTGCTAATCACCAGCGTGACCTGCCCATAATACTTGTGAGAGGTGTGTGGCAGTACTATGAGATAGATAGATAGATCTCAAGATTTTATGCAAATAAATTATTATATTATAATTTATTATATGTAATTTTATACATAAGATAGACTACTATCCCCACCCCTCCTATATTATACAGTTTGACGAGTTGGTCTAATGCATAGACACATGTCTATGGTCTACACCGTATCATATCTATCTGGATGTTCGATTAAGTTTTTTTAATCACAAAGAATCAAGTTGTCTGCAGGTGCTCGTCGAAAATTGTAAGTGAAATTAAAATTAGTTATTTAACAATGTTTTGAATGATTACAAATAATGCAATATTATTTTCTTATTTGTTATTACATTTTCTGATACTTAAATTCAACCATTCTGTCTGATGCGGCTGGATTCGCGAGATATTTTGCAAAATGCTAAGTGTGTACTATTTCGGATAAAACAAATTTCGGATAACGATGATAATTTATTCAATCCTCCGCAAACGTAGCGCGTGTATTTACGCCTTCTTCTAATACAATCTGGCCTCAAATTTTATCTAAAACATGAAATTCAGCGGGAGTTTTTTTTTAAATAACATTGATTTAATGGGATATTCATGTCATTTTAATTTTTGGCAGTTACAGTTACTCTAGTCAAGCCACTACCTTATGTTTTCCTTCTTCTTCCATAATGGCTATCAGTCATTATTGACTAAAAGTAAAAAGTAAGCTATCTTACGTTTTCCACAGGAGCAACCAAATTCTAAATGTCATTTTGTATCTGACCCTTTCAGTATCATCATCATCAGCTAGGGAGCTGCTAGTCCTAAATATAAGACCCTACGTATGTTTTTTATCATTTGGACATTTCTCAGTTACGTAGGGTCTTAACGGATTGCTTCAAAAACGCATAGCAAAAATTTTAGTGTACAGACATCGATTCAGGTCTGAACGTTCTACTCGTTTTAATTCAATAAATTTGCAATAAAACGACACACCAATAGAAAGATAAACGAAAAATACACATGATAAAAGTGAAATTATTTCAAATTCTAACCTTAGACAGTCAAATAATCCATTTAAAGTCCTTAATTGACGATTACTTTCAGTTTGTCACAATAACCAAGCAATAATAGCCAAAGCAATCCAAATTCAAATTGGGTCACGCGATTTGTAAGAATTGATTTTGAACGAATTTATAAGGTATGCTATTAAAGGCAAGAACGACAACTCTGGAAAAAAATTCGTTTAACCGAAGCGACACTTTATTTACAGTCAAGAATTCAGTTCAAAATGGCGGCGAACGGCGACAACCCTGGATAGCAGTAAAAGTAATTAGTGTTTCTGTAGGAGAAAAACCTGATTATTATCTTTTGATTTATGGAAAGAATAAAAGTAAACTTTTATCTATCGTTTGGTGCTAATTTGACCCACATTCATTTACTTTTTGAAAAAAATATTTTGCTATGCGTTTTTGAAGCAATCCGTTAAGACCCTACATAACAGAAAAATGTCCGTATGATAAAATAGTTATGTAGGGTCTTATATTTAGGACTAGGGAGCTGCTGGTACCTTTTTTATCTTAGGTATGGAATCAAATGCATGACTTCCCACACCTGAATTGGATGATTTTCACTCCGCTTGAAGGACTTTTGTTTATGTAGTCATGTTCACTAATATCGCGGGTTCGGTCAGGGATTCCACTGCAATTCGCCAATTCTGCAAATGGTGAAAAAAATATTGAAAGTGGCTTGAAGGGCTGTTTATAATAAAATTTGATATATATTTCAGGGGAAGCTACAAGTAAGTGGTGTGAGATCAGCCATGCTGTGAGAAATTATTGTATAATGGTTTCTGAGAGGATTGTGATAATGGTACAGCCAACACATGACTACCAATCTATGAATTAATCGTGACGGTAGCATACACATCTTGGACTAACACAATACTTATTGGATTAACACAAAAAAAAACATCTTAAAATTTCAACATCTTCTGAATCTTGAACAACGAGTCTTTTTCAAATGAGGACAGGTATGTCGTCACAACACGCTCACTCAGTGGTCCGACACTGCGATCATACTCAGGTCAAAATTCATACAATAGCTGAGTTGTTGTTGTTATCAGGCCAATTTCGTCCAATCCGAACTGAGAACACAAACGGTGTAGAAATCTCGGTGGCATCAGCAAAGGAACAAATTAATTCATCACTTAGTATTGTCATGGAGATTGTTACAGACATAGCAAAAATCATGACGGATTTGAAATCGCGCTGGAAGGTTTTATGTGATATGTTATACCGACTTTCCGATGCTGTGACTGTGCTAATTGAACTGTGTTACTTTGTTACATTTGAATATCTAGCTGCAAACAAGACTGACGCTCAATCCAGTGAAGCTGTGCTCGTTGACAAGTATGCTGCGTCGTATGCTGGATTAGAGATTAAATTGAGCTGCGTTCAACTAAAAAGAGCTCGGCTAGACGAGTTAAACGCGACCTTCATCATGGATATATGTTCAAATATATCCAAGTACATATCAGTATTGACAGAGAACTGTCGTGGGGCCAGCGAGAGAGCGTCGGATACTGCTACTAGGGATCAGTTTAAACTAGGTATTAAGAGTGTCACATGTGCTGCTGGAAGTCTGATCGCTAGCATTAAATCCTACAAGAGTGATCGAACTCCACAACATCATACCCGAGTGGTGACATTTTGTGAGCCAGTACTTGCAGGTATGTAACATTTATGTTTGTGAAGTTTTGAGAGCCGGTACTTGCAGGTATGTAACATTTATGTTGGTGAAGTTTTGAGAGCCGGTACTTTCAGGTATGTAACATTTATGTTGGTGAAGTTTTGAGAGCCGGTACTTGCAGGTATGTAACATTTATGTTGGTGAAGTTTTGAGAGCCGGTACTTGCAGGTATGTAACATTTATGTTGGTGAAGTTTTGAGAGCCGGTACTTGCAGGTATGTAACATTTATGTTGGTGAAGTTTTGAGAGCCGGTACTTGCAGGTATGTAACATTTATGTTGGTGAAGTTTTGAGAGCCGGTACTTGCAGGTATGTAACATTTATGTTGGTGAAGTTTTGAGAGCTGGTACTTGCAGTGAAGTTTTGATAGCCAGTACTTGCAGGTATGTAACATTTATGTTGGTGAAGTTTTGAGAGCCTGGTACTTGCAGGTATGTAACATTTATGTTGGTGAAGTTTTGAGAGCCGGTACTTGCAGGTATGTAACATTTATGTTGGTGAAGTTTTGAGAGCCGGTACTTACAGGTATGTAACATTTATGTTGGTGAAGTTTTGAGAGCCGGTACTTGCAGGTATGTAACATTTATGTTGGTGAAGTTTTGAGAGCCAGTACTTGCAGGTATGTAACATTTATGATTGTGAAGTTTTGAGAGCTGGTACTTGCAGGTATGTAACATTTATGTTGGTGAAGTTTAGTGCAGGGAGATTTAACAAAAAATTTTCCTTCATCAATTAGTTTTATGGAGAAGTATTGAAACAAAATCCAGCGAGTTTATTTAATCTATATTTTGGCTTTTGTATGCATCTGCTGTTAATATTGTGTGAGGTGAAGTGTCCACAAAAGTGCTTTAAAATTTGCATTACAAGTCTATGGAAAGTATGTTCTATGGTAGTAAAATGTGATGTTTTGGATTTGAGAAGGAAAACACTAGTTATGATCACATACAAATTTTTAGATAAATTAATCTAAAAGTCAGGTGAGAATTATTTTATTTGTCAATACTCGAAGCCTCCTGTACATTTTTTCCCAAAATAAAAAAGGAAATTCTCCAAAATTGGGTTTAAATTGCACATAACACAGATTGTATTATCAGTCCTTTATGGACAGTTTTTTGATATTTATAAATAATAGTTATCTTCTGAGTTTTTTTTTCTGATTAAGTGTTATTAAAAACGAAATGAAAGTAGACTGCTCCCACAATGTAGTTTTCCAGATGGTAATCCACAAAGAGGCTATAGAATCTGGACTCCGGACTTAATAGACCAACCCGGGTCGATAGCGCAGTTGGTAGCGCGCCGGGATTTGGATACTCGTGCCCGAGGGGGTGCGGGTTTGAATCCCACCCAGGAGGTTATACCCTTCCATGAAAATTTGACAAAAATGTCGATTTTCCTCCATTTATTAGATAATATGGAGAAGTTTCCGGCCTTGTGGAAGGGCAGGTGAGTACTGGTTATAGACAATGGTCCAGGAAAGCTAAGTTAGGTGCGCTGGACGCCGTAAAATGACCTAAAATTGTGTTGACACGGCGTTAACTCCAATAAATAAATACTTAATAGACCAAATATTGATAATATTGAAGTAAGTACTATTGTTAATGTAAGTTACTTTTAAATTCAATTTCAATCTAATAAAGCATTTTAAATGGCATGATTACTTATTAACAGGTTTATTGTATCTATTGTATAAAATAAATGTTATGTGAAATGGTAAAAGTGCCAATGTTTAAGTGTAATATTAATAGAACTAATATGGGACATTTTCAAGCCTTTTTATACCTCCTCCTGTCAACATTTTTGTCCCAAGACTTCGAGTATCGACAAATAAAAAACTCTTGCCTTATTAAGATATTTCATATTTTTAGGTGTCAAGGATTTAAATTAGATTTATAATATATATATCTGTTTACAGCAAGTCATGCTCTGGTATGTTTGGCTACAGAGGAAGAATTTGTTGATAAAGGATGTGATCTCACTGAAGAGGAACAAGATATACAGAAATCCATATTTGGTAATATAAGTAATTTATATCTCTATGTCCCACCATTCCTGTCTTTGGTCATCCCTTCAAATTTTTGTCCCATCCTTTCAATTTTGTGCCACCCCTTTCTATTTTTGTGTCACCCCTTTCTATTTTTGTGCCACCCCTTTCAACTTTTGTGCCACCCCTTTCTATTTTCGTGTCACCCCTTTCTATTTTTGTGCCACCCCTTTCTATTTTTGTGCCTCCCCTTTCTATTTTTGTGCAACCCCTTTCTATTTTTGTGCCTGCCCTTTCTATTTTTGTGTCAAACCTTCTATTTTTGTGTCACCCCTTCTTTTTTTGTCCCACCCTTCCAATTTTGTGTCACCCCTTTTCTATTTTTTCTATCTTTGTCCCCATCTTGGCTTTGTGCCATCCCCTTTCTGTCTTTGTCCCATCTTGACTTTGTGCCATCCCCTTTCTGTCTTTGTCCCATCTTGACTTTGTGCCATCCCCTTTCTGTCTTTGCCCCCCTCCATTCTTTGTTCTCACTTCTTCAACCATTGATTCATTTGGACTTTAACAGTTTATGTTTCTGGTTTCTTGAACAACCTTTTTTTAGTTGCAACTATAATATTTTTTTTACGCCAAAATCAAATCTTTGTCTAACATGAAAAAGGTACAGAAACTTTGAGCTTTGACTAATAATAATCATTAAATTTGACCTTCAAAATTTTGTGTACCTAAGTACATATATTTATGAGAAATTGAAACTAGCATCAGAGCTCCTTATTTTGGTGTAATGCAGGGCTAAAATCAAACAAAATCTTAAAACAAGGTTGTTATTGTGGAAAAGAGGTACAACATTTCTTAAATTTTCGTGAAGTTGCTGACGTTATTGATTGAACTTTTTTACATTTCTTGGGCTACAGGGTTTGGTATTTGGACTTTTCACCCTTTCCTGACCTTCCCACCACTCAGGCACTGCCGGTTAGGGGGTCACACTGTTTGACAGCACATGTCTACCTAAAATCAATTTCAAAAATTTTCGAGTTGAATTAAAATTACTCTCTATGTTCAAAATGCACTTGCATTTTGCGAGTATGCGAGCTTAAATTTGAACTCAGGTGTAATGATAATTCAATATATTTACAGTTGAGCTCTGGTGTAATGATAATTCTATGTATTTACAGTTAAGCTCTGATGCAATGATAATTCTATTAGAGGTGAAACGATTCAAAAATTTTCGATTCGATTCGATTTTGATTTTTCATCAAACGATTCAATTTTTCGATTCAATTCGATTTTCTACTGGAATTATATAGGACATAACAAAAAATAAATTATAAAAAGAATTAAGAAAGAGATACAACCCAAAGACAATAGAACATATATATATATATTTAAGAACACTGCATTTTTATCTGAGGGACCTCCCTCCCGGAAGACGAAAAATTCTAATTCTAATTCTTTAATAATACCCATTTTACAGGTATTAGTGCTTGAATAGTTAAAAATATTTTACTGCATTTTAGCATATCTCCGTACCTACATGTACGTACAAACAGTATATGACTCACGTCATTATCAAAGTAAAATTATTCATCAGTGCATCAATGACATAATTGATGACTAGTTAAGGTTACGCTTAGACAATAAAAGATTGCAAGCATTCAGCAAATGTACATCACTATGACCAGCTTAATTTAGTTTTTTTCAAAATATTTTCTTTTTGCTCTGGCATGATTTAAAATAATTTTCATCACATTATATACGTTAAATTAATTTTTATCAACTCTAGGTCTATATGTATAACTTTCTTACACTAATGTTTATTTCAAAATAAAATTATTTTTGGGCTTAAATGAACGTATTAGTGAAAATATACAATTATCTTCGGACATTTCATAGAATTCGTTTCCAATTTATAGTAAATAAAATCTAACCAACCACGTTTTGTCCGATTTTAACAGTTAAGAAAAACAAATTACTAAATTACTTTATCATGCTTGATTTAATTTTGTATCATAGGGAACGAAATCGCTTCAACCATTTAGGCGTTATATCATTCATTTTCGCGACCCACGCTAGATAGCAATTTCATATGAATCATCTTTTGTGATTAAAAAACTTATTGTTTTCAATGTTTTCATCTTGATTTAACAAATGATGCTTCAGGAAACGACGATGTGAAAAGTTTAATTTGTTTTTCTTACGAAAAATCCCCCAATATTGCCGATCGTGTAAAACTAAATCGACTGGTTATATCTTGATGGCCCCTTTATCACTATATTCTATCTAAGTACCAGTCTTAGGTATATATGAATGATATCAAGCTTGTTAACTAACTCAACAACTCCATTGTCGATTTTCTGTCAGCGAGTTAATCTCCCAGCGTGTGACCGACAATGAGGTTTAATTGACATGTAGGCGTAATTTACTTGTATAATTGCAGCAGGCAGTCTCACTTTTTACAACTCTTATCTGAATTAACAATCGTCGGTCTATAAGGGAACACTATTTTAGTTTACTATAAAAATGCTTATTTTAACCTAAAAGGGGCGTTTCATTCAACTCACAAAACTACTGAAAAAGACAGTATTTAAAAAAAGAATCGAATCGAAACTGCCTCTTCCGAATCGAATCGAACCGAACCGAACCGAATCGAGCGTTAAAAATCGCGATTCTTTGTGAAATGCGATTAATCGTTTCACCTCTAAATTCTATATATTTACAGGTCCATGTATGAACATAGTCTCTGGATGTGTACAGATTATTCTATATATTTACAGGTCCATGTATGAACATAGTCTCTGGATGTGTACAGATTATTCTATATATATTTACAGGTCCATGTATGAACATAGTCTCTGAATGTGTACAGATTATACTATATATTTACAGGTCCATGTATGAACATAGTCTCGGGATGTGTACAGATTTGTAAAACATTACGTGACTTCACTCATGATTGTAACAACAACTATTATCTGCATAAAGCTAAGTCATGTCAAACGTCTGTCGTACGATCGACCAGTCAACTGAAACACGCTCTTCAAAAATATCTACGTCTTGAATTTCATTCTCATAGTTCAAGTTCACTAAAGGGAGACAATCTGTATACAAGTATCTCCAATAGTGAAGAAACTGATTCACCGGATAGCCAGAGAGAGTTGTCTCCCTTTGATAGAAAATCTCCACAGTCTTCCGAAGGACAACAACGAGAATTATCTCCCTTTAATAGAAACTCTCCACTTGAAATGCCTCGAGATATTTCACCGTTTAGAAGTTCCCCACAACCAGAGAGCTTTGAAAATAGTCCAGTTCAACAAGGTCGCAATGATCTTTCTCCAAGATCAACGATGGCATCGTCTGATTTATCGTTCGCAAATACGTCAATCTCACGTTAAAACAATTATTACTTAGTTAAATAACAACAGATATTTGTCAGTTATCTTTTCTTAATAAAGTCAGAAGCAATCCAATTGGCAAGTAGTACCTATCTGTTGGAATCCTTGGATGTTATCTTGAAAGTCATATATGTAAGGATTGTAAAATATTTCATAAAATAACATTCATGTTTATAGAGATATTGACTGAAGTGATTAAATTTTGAAAGTTCATTACCCAAACTTCACTAAAGGTTACTTCGTTTTCAATCAAATTAAAGGATTTACATAAAAAAGTATTCACGATTGAGTTTGGCAGAGTTGTGTTGAAAAGTAAGGGTAAAATCCAAGTATTCCAACTGACTGGACCTGGCATACAGTTCTGAAGAGTATCAAAGGGGAGATATCTGACTAAAGTTTCTTATTTCTGATGTATAATACTCATTATATGTATGTTTATCTAGTCAATTATTTTAGTCATAATAAGTAAGTGTTGGTATGGTAACAAACTTTATACTATATTATACCAGACTTAATAAAAACTGTCTGGCATACAGTACTCACCAAAAGTTTGGAGACATTTTAACTTTGTAAGACTACTGGTAGTTTAACTGTTTATTTTGAAATGCTTTTTTGGTATTGCTGTATTTTTAGCTGGATTTTGTAACAAAAAAATTTGGGTTATAGTTTGGCAAAACACAGGCGGGCAGATGTCGGATGTCGTTAACAATTGCGTTAAAGTTTGCAATATAGCATATATCTCTGCCATTTATTGTCAGATCTTTATGAAACTTCATACAATGATAACATACCATGTGGTGAACAGAATAAGACAGTAACCACAACTCTACCTGGCTTTATTATGGATTACTTCCCTTTGTAATTTTTGCGTTGAAGATTTTAAATCCGGTTTTAATGTGGTTTCTACATGACATTTCTTGTTGGTTTTTTTATTGTTATAATTATAACTGAGACTGCAAAAAAGCACAAAATCTTTGTCAAGGAAAATGATTACAATAAACATAGTTTTGGATGTCAGATGTTGAATCATATAAGTGTGTTGCATCCATGATATTTGTTTTCATTTTATCAAAAACCATACTTAAATAAATTAGAAATTAATGCTTCAACTAAGGTTATTTTTAAAATTCAAGAATTGTAGTAAATATATTTTGTCTCCAAATTTTTGGTGGGTTCTTAATTGTATGTCATTTAATATAGTTTAGTCTATGTGAAAGCTATGCATTGTTTAGTGGACACAAAGGTCACCAGAGCATGACCCTCTTAGCAATGTATGGATATTATATGACAGCGGTCTATAGGTTCTCTGTGTACTGAGATTGAACCAACGATGGACTGGGTATTTGATGGGTTCTCAACGATGGACTGGGTATTTGATGGGTTCTCAATGATGGACTGGGTATTTGATGGGTTCTCAGGCCTTTTGTTTATTCTAGTTATGATAGATATAAAATTTTAATATAATTTCTTCATCCTCACCCAATCTCTACTAGGGCCAGTTAAAGATCATGTATGTATACACCCAATCTCTACTAGGGCCAGTTAAAGATCATGTATGTATACAGTCAATGTCAAAGATTGATTTCTCAAAAAAACAATTTTCCTTGAACCAGGGCTTCTTGCTACAGGAAAAATACCTTTTTTCATATGATTGAGCTAGTTAAAAATTGTGCCATATAATAAATAACAAAATATCAAATGCTCCTCCTCTCATTAATGTCCCATTCTGTAATGTTTTTAAAAACAATGAACAAATTACAACTTATATACTGGGTATTTCATTTTTAGCCGCAATTTTCAATGAAAAAATTCAGCAAATAGATTGGCAAAACACAGGTGGGTGTTGTCTTAAACAATTGTGTTAAAGTTTTCAATTTAGCCTATATCTCTGCCATTTATAGTCAGATCTTTATGAAACTTCATACAATAATAACATACCATGTGGTGAACAGAATAAGACAGTAACCACAACTCTACCTGGCTTTATAATGGATTATTTCCCTTTGTAATTTTGGGGTGAAAGTTTTTAAAATCCTGCTTTATTAATGTGGTTTCCACATAACATTTCTTGTCTAATGCTATTAATAGCGACCCCCTTTTGGTAAGTATAATTGGTAAGGATTATATTTTATTTAATTGGGCAATGGCTGTAGAAAAAAATTATTAATTGGTCTTATATTTAGGAAATTCAAGGCTTAGACTATGTTCATATACATGTATGAATTGTATTAGAACAATCTCTTTTGTTATTGTATTTATTTAATGACACAAAGTTACTAGTTTGTCCACGTAAACATCCCATATATAAACACAGCCAATTTTATTACACAATAGTAATTAGGGGTGAATTATTTATACTATTTTATTGTTTAGTTATGTTAAACTTATTTTATAAACATAACATTACATAAATTCTATAATGTGCATGTACACTTACAAATAAATGTAAACTATTAAAGGAGTAAGATTAAATCAGTAATATCAGTTCATATTACACCTTGTTGATTGTTCGCCTATTCAATGGGCAAATCCATTGTTTGAAGTACAAAAAGAATTGTAATATGATCTGTAAATACCACTGTTACATTATAGACTATGTTTAAGACATAGGTGCAAGTTGTCAGTATTAATACTGACATCTGTGTTTTTAGTATTTTTACTCTATGTAATTTATATGAAATCGGCGTATTTCAGTATTTTGAATGTAGGTTTTCAGTATTTTCACAACTTTCAACTTTCGCCTATATAGATCAACACACTAGCCCGAGGGGGGTGCAGGTTCGAATCCCACCCGGGGAGGTTATACCCTTCCATGAAATTTGACAATGATGTCGATTTTCCTCCATTGATTAAATAATATGGAGAAGTTTCCGGCTTTGCAGGAAAGCTAGGTTAGGTGCGCTGGACGCCGTAAAATGACCTGAATTGAGTTGACATGGCGTTAGATCCAATAGATAAATAAATCAACACACTTTATTTACTGCTCGTTTTTTAGTTCGACTTCAAAGAAATGTAGATCTCTTCTACTTGCAGGTCTGCGTCCATGTTTCTGATTAAAGTTTTTGCGCAGTAAAATATATTTTACTATAACTTTTTTTTCTTAAGGTATCAACTTCAAACTTTAAATATATGTTCCTATTTATCAACCACATCTTATGTGACAAATACTTAGACTAATAGTTGAGCATGCTGTCTCTACTGACAGTTCTTGTTTACCTTGACATTAGCCACACCTTCTAGGACCTGTATGATACTAGTGATCACTGTTAATTAAGGTTGTTTTTTATAAACAATGTTGAAATTACCCTCATGTATTTTCCTTTATAATTGTAGTCTAAACTAGGCGACCTTAGTAAACCAGGACTGTACTCAGTTTATTATTGAACTAAATTAAGATATACTAACAGTCTTTGGTTTGGCAAGTTTATACGTTAACTGATATGAAAGTTTCATCGAGGGCTAGTTCAATATTGAATACTAGTATAGTGCCTAAAGTTTGACCCCGACCTGAACTTTATGCAAGAAAATTCATTACATTGGATACAAATGTAGTATTAATGTAAGATTACACTTTGGCCGAAGCGATTATGTGTTGAAATCTATACATAAACATACTTATATTTACAATCGCTGTAAATCGATTGTTTATTTAGAATACGTTAATTGTCGAAGTGTAAAATAGGCGTGGTACTGATTTTCATCGGAATATAATTTTTTATGTAAATAATTATCAGATGCAAATGTGAAAGGTCAGAACGGGGTCAAACTTTACACACTATGATATACAGGTATTTCACAATGTTTGTGTTCACATCTTTGTTTTATTTTGATTTTATCTTATATATTTTATATCTTTATTTTTGTTAAGAATTTTCCTATTTTTTTTACTTTCCCGCCTTTTTAGTCGCTTTTCTTTGTTTATTTTAAAGGTGTTTTGATTTTTTCTTATATTTGATTAAACAAATATTTTTTTTAATTCATTTCTATATTATGTTTTCTTATTATATATTAACTCATACAATTTAATAAAACAATTAAAATTAATTATATCACTTGTATCACAAACGACAGATCTGTTAAAGCTTCAAATTTTATCATTTTCATTAATATTGCTGAATTCTTATGGTTAAGTTACCCTGCAGTATTTACAACATTTGGAATCTGTTTCTAACCCTTATTTGGGTGTTGAATTCATCATTTATTCATTTAGGCCTAAAATAGTTGTGTTTCTGTTTTCCCGACCCATCCAACATTTTCACTGGCATTATAATTGTTTTTTTTCAAGGTCAAAATCAATATTTATCATACATTCGGCAAAAAAAACAACGTTTTATTGAAATCAGAAATAGAAGTAAAACATAAAACACTAGATTTAGTTTTGACTCTTAAAAATTATAAAATTTGATCAAAAATTTGCCAACCTAATTACTAGTGAAACCAGAAATATTACTTTGTATAGGCCTTGAGGTATTTAGCATAATATAAGTCTACTTTTGTTAACAGTATTAAACTTTTTGTGCAGGTAAATTTACTCAAAATCCTCATTTTTATTGAATTGAACATTTAGTAGTAACTCTTGCCAGATTTGCACTTTAACTCGACACTTTGATGATTAGTTACCCTAGCACTTTAGTGTTGGATTAAACATATACTTTGTATTTAGTTAAAAGTTTTTAAAATAGTTTTTTATCTTCAACACTATCTAAGATATTTAATTTAAAGTTGGTTTACTCATTCAATGGGATTGTATCAACCAAACTGTGAGGGGACATAACTATTAGTTATTTTTGGAGTTATGTTCCTTTTATACTTAAAATTGCAAAACATAAGGTAGAAGTTTTTCCAAAATATTATATCTTCAATACACATCAAAGTTTTTGAATTTTTTAACTGATATTAGAGGGAATTAACTCTGGATGTTTTTTTGAGTTATGCCCAGGGTTTAAATACAGACTGGCAAAAAAATTCTTGAAAAAGCATGGAAAATGAGATTGTTCTGGAAAAGTCATGGAATTTTGATTTTAGGAAAGATATCATGGAAAAATAGACAATTTCATGTGAAAAGTTTAATGTGTCATTAAATAAAGATTATTTTATGTTTTGATTTTCAAAAAAAAAAATAAAAAAAAATTCATAAACTTTATACATAAATTGCAACTTATGTGTTGGGTTCAAATCATGCTTGGGTAGGAAAATTACAATTTTACCCACAATAATCATCAGCTGCAGTATGAAGAAGACATCTGAGTAATCTAAATATGATAGTACTTGTTCTGGGTACTAGATGTGTTTCTGTTGTATCATGGAAAACTGAGAGGAAAGATGGAAAATTCATGGAATTCAGGTTTTCAAAATCTGTATGAAACGTGTATGCTCCTTTATGATTAAACTTTTAAGTTTAAAGAAGGACGTGTACTAATTATACCCCCGCTTCGAAGAAGAGGGGGGTATACTGTTTTACCCTTGTCCGTGCGTGCGTGTGTGCGTGCGTCTGTACGTTACAAAATTTCCGTCGCAGTTTTCTCAGCAACTATAACATGCAGCAGCCTAATACTTTGCATATTGCTTCATCCCATAGTCCCATGTGGTGTAAAGCCATTTCATGCTCCTTGCTCATCTACTTCCTGTTTGTCGCATATTTTTAGATTTTTGCGGGGGTGTCACTAGTGAGCATTAGCTCACAGATTTACTTGTTTTGTACTGACCTATGAATATCTACCTTAGGAAATTTAGGAGTTATTGCACTTTGAAATACATGGAAGGCATATATTGTAACATAGTGACATTTTGTCTTTTATGAAAACATTGTTTGTTTCAGTGTAACATCTAGTCATAGCTGTCTTGCCATTATTACAATTCATTTTGTTGTTTTGTCTCCTTTTTTGGGAGAAATTTGTAATTTACTGTTTTTTGCAATAATTCGTAAAATATGTAGTCAAATCATGTAACAATTCTGTTCATAATAAAAAGGAATATCTGAAAAAGATATTTAGCACAATGCTGTGTTCATTTTGTTTAAAGTAAAAATCGAGGATTACCTACAATACTGTAGTAACTTGCTCTTAAATGCAATGCACTTACAACAGTCTTGCGGGCAATCCTCGAAATAGTCATACCTCCAGGAGCGTACCATGATGAATGTATCATCAATTAGCCTCGAGAGTTGTCCATAAAAGCCTGCACTGAGTAGATACTTTCACAAAACATAACCTTTCCTGATAGTTTTGTTTTTAGATTTTATGCTGAAGCAACTCTTTGTATAGGTCATATCAGGACGACAATTTACTCACGGTTTCTGAAAATGCTAAATCTCTGGATTGAGCTTAAACCATTTACTAGGCTCATACTTCTGTCAGTGACTGACAACATGTTTTAAAATCAGTGATAGGAGAAAAAATGTATGGAGAAATTAACTAAAGACCAAGCTCCACAAAAGTATACCCCAACTGGGATTCGAACATAACCTATGACTATTTAAATAACACAGCCATTTTGTATGTAGAAATAATCCCGTTGAGGGGCCCCCAGCTTGTATGTAGAAATAATCCCGTTGAGGGGCCCCCATTTTGTATGTAGCAAATATCCCGTTGAGGGGCCCCCATTTTGTATGTAGAAAATATCCCGTTGAGGGGCCCCATTTTGTATGTAGAAAATATCCCGTTGAGGGGCCCCCAGCTTGTATGTAGAAATAATCCCGTTGAGGGGCACCCATTTTGTATGTAGAAAATATCCCGTTGAGGGGCCCCCATTTTGTATGTAGAAAATATCCCGTTGAGGGATCCCATTTCGTATGTAGAAAATATCCCGTTGAGGGGCCCCCATTTTGTATGTAGAAAATATCCCGTTGAGGGGCCCCCATTTTGTATGAAGAAAATATCCCGTTGAGGGGCCCCCATTTTGTATGTAGAAAATATCCCGCTGAGGGGCCCTCATTAAGTTAAAGTAAAGTGGAGTATATAACATGAAGTTAATGCCATGAAATTATGACAACATAAGTTGTAACGGCAAACGTAGGCTGAGGTTAAATTGGCCATTAGTGTAAGGTGTTTCTCTAATCAGTTCTAGTTAAACACAAGTTGTCTAACTTCTAGGGGTGTAACAATACGGTAAAAACCGTATTGCAATATATTGCAATACACGAAACCCGTATTGCAATATATTGCAATACATATTGTTCTTTGCTCATACATGCATAGCATGAATTAATGCATGTGTATCGTCTTAATTTGATCAACATTGTACAGATATTTGTATTTTCAAATGATCAACAAGTAATATGCAAATGTTTGGATACGTTAGACAAAAGGTTTTGAATGGACTTTCAAAGATAACTATATTCTCACTTAACGAAAAATATTTCAAGTTTCCGATCACATTTTAACATTAATTCAAACATTTAAATTTCAGACTCTGATAAAAACAATCAGGATGGAACATAACTAGAAAACCGGTTTAGAGAAAAACAAACCGATTAAAAACCGTCAGAAGTCGTATTGCAATATTAACCGGTATATCGGTTAACCATTACACCCCTACTAACTTCCATATCTCTCAAGTAGTATTGTTATAAAATATCAAACTGGACGAAGAAGAAAACTTTCTGTGATTGGGATTGAACACTTGAACCTCCAGATTTAAAATCGTGAAGTTTACCACAGTGCCAATGTTGCTGCAGTGTGATACACATTTTTCTCTCGTTGTCTATAACATATTACTGTATTTCATAAAGTGTATTATGTAAGCCATCTAGGTTAATAAAGGATTATTTAAAGTGTATAAAGCCATATCTGAAAGTGCATCATTTTTTAGGAGCAGTAGTCCAGTGGTAGGACGCGCGTTTAGGGATCGAGAGGTCCTGGGTTCGAATCCCACTAGGGGCACTGCTAATTCCCTTGAGCAAGAAATTTACCTGCGATTGCTTCACTCCACCCAGGTGTAAATGGGTACTTGCGAGGGTGGTATAATTCCGTTGCGCCAATTTGTCGGCTGCACTAATAAGCGGAGTAGAAGACTCCCCAGGGAGATTGATAGATAGATACCAGTAGCCCAATGACCAGGGGTAATTGTTGTAAAGTCGGTGAACGTGCGTAAGCATGAAACTTAGACTATAAAATGACATTACTTTACTTTAACTTTATCATTTTTTATATCACTACAAAATAAGAGCATACCATGTACTCCAACTTGAAATAAAATCGTACCATGGTATATCGTGGGCTCCATCTTGATAATAAAAACATACCATGGTATATCATGTACTCCATCTTGATAATAAAACATACCATGGTATATTGTGTACTCCAACTTGAAAATAAAAACATACCATGGTATATCATGTGCTCCATCTTGAAAATAAAAACATACCATGGTATATCATGTACTCCATCTTGATAATAAAACATACCATGGTATATTGTGTACTCCAATTTGAAAATAAAAACATACCATGGTATATCATGTGCTCCATCTTGAAAATAAAAACATACCATGGTATATCATGTACTCCATCTTGATAATAAAACATACCATGGTATATTGTGTACTCCAACTTGAAATAAAATCGTACCATGGTATATCTTGCGCTCCATCTTGAAAATAAAAACATACCATGGTATATTGTGTACTCCATCTTGACTTTACAAAAACACACAGGAAATCAACTTGACAATTCCCTGTGCAAAAACACATTCAAGTCAGTTATTGCTTTATACACTTTACCATAATAAACTACAGGCTAGTTCTATCTGTAGTCGAATATAATGTTAATATTTTTAACACATATGTGTTCTTACATAACAAAATCTACATCAAAGTTTAATGTATTTATTTCTGATTAATATAGAGATAAAATAAAACAAATTTTATATCAATTTTCATACATTTCAATATTCATATTTAGGTATACAAATAGATAATAGCCTCGGCCGTGACATAGTGGTTAGCATATCTGATTTCGAATCCGGAAATTGCGGGTTCGAGCCCGGTCGCGGTAGGTCATACCCAATACATGAGTTGTCTGCCTCGTGGTAGAGTAAGTTAGTACTGGTGATAGAAAAAGTGTCCAGGAAACCTATAGTAGGAAGAGCTGGCCGTCGTATATATAACCTAGATATGTGTTGAAAACGACGTTAAAATCAATTTAAAAAAAAAACAAAACAAAAAAAAACAAATCTATAATACAACATAATTATGAAACTAACATTCTAAGATACTTAACCAGTCAACACAATTTACTAAAGAAAAAGTCTATTCTATTGCTGAGTACAAAATAGTTGGTGATTATCTTTCCCTACACTGACACATCAGAGTTAACAAATAAAGTGTTATATAGTTAGGCGAGATTATTTTTTATTTGTTGATACTCGAAGTCTGGTGACAAAAATGTTGACAGGAGGAGTTAAAAACTTGAATATTATCGATGTCAGGTTAATTACAGTTAAAAACTGAGATTTATTATGAATGCGATATAGCTTCATATTTGTAATCAATTTCTGAGTTATTTACAAAAATAACCAAAAAATGATATAAGAACATCTTGAAGTGTATAAATCTATATCTGTTTAAAACCCGGGTTTTTTAATTTTGAAACAGTTTTTTTTGTAAAATAAATCCCCAATCCTCAAAATGACTTTTTTGTTAATTAGAGAATTTCCTAATATTTTTTTTGAAATCGGCAAAAATCCCACTCTAGGGTTCGATTATCGACAAATAAAATATTACTCACCTAATTGATATAAATATTGTGTATTAGGTAATACATATATACATAGGAGCATATAATCAAAAGATAGGGCTAACTTAATATTATGATTCAAATCATAAGCACATTATGACCTCTCGTTGTCTATAACATATTACTGTAGTTCATAAAGTGTATTATGTAAGCCAACTAGGTTAATATTGGATTGTTATAAGTGTATAAAGCCATATATGAAAGTGCATCATTTATTTCTATATCACTACAAAAAAAGAGCATAACATGTACTCCATCTTGATAATAAAAACATACCATGGTATATCGTGTACTCCATCTTGATAATAAAAACATACCATGGTATATCGTTTACTCCATCTTGAAAATAAAACATACCATGGTATAGCGTGTGCTACATCTTGATAATAAAAACATACCATGGTATACCATGTACTCCATCTTGATAATAAAACATACCATGGTATATCATGTACTCCATCTTGATAATAAAACATACCATGGTATATCATGTACTCCATCTTGATAATAAAACACACCATGGTATATCATGTACTCCATCTTGATAATAAAACATACCATGGTATATCGTGTACTCCATCTTGATAATAAAACATACCATGGTATACCGTGTACTCCATCTTGATAATAAAACATACCATGGTATATCATGTACTCCATCTTAAAAAAAACATACCATGGTATATCATGTACTCCATCTTGAAAAAAAAAAAAAACCATGGTATATCATGTACTCCATCTTGAAAAAAAAACATACCAAGGTATATCATGTACTCCATCTTAAAAAAACATACCATGGTATATTATGTATTCCATCTTGAAAATAAAAACATACCATGGTATATCATGTTCTCCATCTTGATTATAAAACATACCATGATATATCGTGTACTCCATCTTGATAATAAAACATACCATGGTATATCGTGTACATCATCTTGATAATAAAAATATACCATGGTATATCGTGTACTCCATCTTGATAATAAAACATACCATGGTATATCATGTACACCATCTTGATAATAAAACATACCATGGTATATCGTGTACTCCATCTTGATAATAAAACATACCATGGTATATCGTGTACTCCATCTTGATAATAAAACATACCATGGTATATCATGTACTCCATCTTAAAAAAAACATACCATGGTATATCATGTACTCCCATCTTAAAAAAAAACATACCGTGGTATATCATGTACTCCATCTTGAAAAAAAACATACCATGGTATATCATGTACTCCATCTTGAAAAAAAAACATACCATCTTGATTTAAAAAAAAACTTTTTCAAGTCAGTTTTTGCTTTATACACTTTACCATTATTAACTACAGGCTAGTTCTATCTGTAGTCGAATATAATGTTAATATTTTTTACACATATGTGTTCTTACATAACAAAATCTACATCAAAGTTTAATGTATTTATTTCTGATTAATAAAGAGATAAAAAAAAACAAATTTTACATCAATTTTCATACATTTCAATATTCATACATAGGTATAAAAATAAATAATAGCCTCGGCCGTGGCATAGTGGTTAGCATATCTGATTTCGAATCCGGAGATTGCGGGTTCGAGCCCGGTCGCGGTAGGTCATACCCAATACATGAGTTGTCTACCTCGTGTTAGGGTAAGTTAGTACTGGTGATGGAAAAAGTGTCCAGGAATATATAGGAATCTATAGTAGGAAGAGCTGGCCGTCGTATATATAACCTAGATATGTGTTGAAAACGACGTTAAAATCAATTTAATAAAAAACAACAAAAAAAACCAAATCTATAATACAGCATAATTATGAAACTAACATTCTAAGATACTCAACCAGTCAACACAATTTACTAAAGAAAAAGTCTATTCTAATGCTGAGTACAAAATAGTTGGTGATTATCTTTCCTTACACATTGTCACATCAAAGTTAACAAATAAAATATTATGTAGTAAGGCGAGAGTTTTATTTATTTGTTGATACTCGAAGACTGGTGACAAATAGGTGACAGGAGGAGTTTTAAAAAACTTGAATAATATCGATGTCAATCGTGTTAATTACAGTTAAAATCTGAGATTTATTATAAATGTGATATAGCGTCATATTTGTAAACAATTTGTGAGTTATGTACAAAGATAACATAATAATTGAACTTCATATAAGAACATCTTGAAGTGTATAAAACTATATCTTGTGATCCATTGTAGATTGCAACTACATACAAAACATTTTAATTCTATATGGTTGTTTTTAATTAGATGAATTTATGTTTACTTCTTGATTTAGCAAACAATAGTTACGGAAATGACACATTATAATTTTGAAACAGTTTTTTTGTGTGAAATAAATCCCCAATCCTCAAAATGACATTTTTGTTAATTAGAGAATTTCCTAATTTATTTTTTTTGAAATTGGCAAAAATCCCACAGTATGGTACGAATATCGACAAATAAAATAGTACTCACCTAATTGATATAAATATTGTGTATTAGGTAATACATGTACATTGTATATTCACAAGAGCATATAATAAAAAGATACGGCTAACTTAATATTATGATTCAAATTATATGCGCAATATGACCTTTTGTGTTGGTGCACCAAAAAACCTTAACAAACAAATTATTATTAATATTCAAAATGAAATATATTATATTTTTACAAAATTTCAGACCATTGATGGATGTGACCAGTATTATGTACATCGCATATACATATATATAATAAGGGGCCTTAGTCAGTTATTTCCTTTGTATACTCTTCAAATTGGTATAGGTCCTATAAGTTGGATTACTCATATTTTACCCTTACTTTTCAATGCCAAAATTTATCTTCAATAATTATTTTGTATATCATTTAATTTGTTTGAAATCCAAGTTAAGTATTTTTAGGGTAAAAAACCACTTCTTCTTATTATCTTTATTAACAAGAAATATATAAGTTAAAATATTAGATAAAATTTTATAATCCTTACATAGGACTTCAATTATAAAATCCGAGTATTCCAACTGTAAGGACCTACTAACCATTTGGATTGCTTCAGATTTTATCGGAAAAGATAACTGACTAAAGTCTCATCTACTTACAAAAAAACAACGTTCAAATGTACACTGCTGTTCTGTCACAAATGTTATCATACAATGTGTACATGTGTTAAGTATAACTACTCTAACTCATACATTTTTACACCTTCACTGTCCTGCATGGTAACAAACAATCTATTCAGTTTCTGATCAAAACATACTGCTCGTGGTTTGTTTAATCCATCTTGTTGTTTGATAATAACACCCATCTTCTTTCCATCCTCATTATATTGTATCACATTGTGGGAATGATTCCCAGTAACAAATACACAATCATTACCATCAACACATACACCAATTGCCCACTTCAAGTCAATGTCACTGACAGTTTTTAGATAGTTACCATGTTTATCTAAACAGATAATTCCATTTTCTGCATCAGCAACAAGCATTTTGTTTCTGTTCTCATTAAAAGTAACATGTTTAATTTGAGAAAATAGTTTTCTTTCAGTGCTGTCACAAGTAATAGTTTTGATCAAAGTACCATCCATCTTGCGTACATACAGTGAATGATATTTATCTGTCACATAGAGCTTGTTATCATTGAAAGCAATACCATTACAATCATGTGATAATTTAATCAGCTCTGTAGGAGACATTTCCTGATCAATAGATACAAGTTGTATGCTACCAGGTTTCCAACATGCCACAGCAACTTGTTTATCACTGATACAACAAACACCACAAGGTTTACCATCTAACTTACATGAATCTTCTACAATCATTGTATCTAAATTTATACGTTTTAGTTTTTTGTTATTGTAATCAGAAACAAGAAGCTTGTTATCTTGGGTAAGACAACATCCACTAGAACTACATTTCTCAGAGTCACCAGAGAGTTTTATATCAATATTTCTCTGTCTTTTGATTCTGTACAAATGTAACTTCTTCCTTCTATCACATACCTGACCAATACCATGTAAACCTTGTACATAATTCTTCATAGACTGGTTAGGAGAGAATGACAATAACAAATGAATTCTACTACTATTATTCGGATTGCTCATTAATCTATCTGCTTTTTTCAGCTGTTTCTCTGCTTGTTTGGAGCACACAAATGTTTGTGCATTGTTGCCATCTGATTCCTTTAATTTTCCTTTTGACTGTTCTAATTCTTTATTAACAGCAACAATATTGCATTTGTCTTGTTCAATTTCTTTTTCTAATTCTTGGAACTTTTTATCAATCTCTGATTTGGACTCTGTGGCAGATTCTTTTATAATAGATATCAATTCTTTCTCAAGTTTATTAACTTGCTCTTTAGCTTCACATTTTGCCTCTTCCAATTTATTCAAATTTTCATTGCAAGATTTTTTTAAAGACTTAATGGAATTCATTATACGATTCAATTTTTTTTTTAAACCTTCGACATCAACCAACTTAATTAATGAGTCAATCCTATCAGGAATACTGCTACTTTGACATGACCTACAAAATAAAAAGTTTACACTTTGATAATCCCTGTTATAAAACTATAATAATAGTACACCATAATAGACTATCTGTAAGAAAGGAAGAAAACACACAAGTATTTCCTTCCTTGTCCAAACAAATGGCTGCTTGGAGGACAATATACATTCAATGATGATGTTACAATATTTTTTTAACGTCATATTGAACACATATTTAGCTATTCCTACTAAATGTTTCCTGGACACTTTCTATCACCAGTACTAATTTACCCTACCACAAGGCTGACAACTCATGTATAGGGTATGACCTACCGCAACCGGGCTCGAACCCGCGATCTCCAGATTCAAAGTCAGACATGCTAACCAGTACGCCACGGCCACATAATATAATGTATATATTATCAGTATTAAAGGAGGAATTGATTGTTCTCTTTGGTAAACACAACTTGTTCTTGTACAGAAATTAATTAGAGAAAACTGGCAAGAATATTTATCATAAATCATAATTCTTGAAACAAAGTAAAAAAACGTCATCTTGTTATAAATCAACTTGGCTATAACACATGGATTCTTTGTTTAAACGTCCCGTCAAACTTGTAAGAACTACATATCAATCAAGGAGAACCGAATGAGTCGAGAACAAATTAGAGCCATATTTCTATATAGTAATTATCAATTATTTTCTATGTATTAAGCAAATGTGCCATGCTGAACTATTTTTACTCCACAAATATTCATATATGCTCTTGTAGGTATCAAGCTTTTATGATGATAATTAGTTTTTATTTATTGGGTTTGAAGTATCAAAGGCCCTCAAGGTAAGCACTGTAATGTAGCGTTCAAGTCTACTGATAAAGAGGTTGTGGGTTCGAATTCCAATTTCCATGCTAGACTGTTCAGTGAAGTTTGCTTATAAAATATTAGTCCTAAATATAAGACCCTTCATAACTATTCGATGTCTGTACACTAAAATTTTTGCTATGCGTTTTTGAAGCTATCCGTTAAGACCCTACGTAACAGAGAAATGTCAAAATGATAAAAAAGTTACGTAGGGTCTTATATTTAGGACTAATAAAATATTTGCTAAGGTCATTCTACCACTACCACTGATTCTAAATCATGTAGGACAGTTGTCAGTCACTGATGGAAGTATGTGTCAAGTAACAGGTAAACAGCTAAATCTAGAGACTTAATTAGCATTACCAGATGAATAAGTTTCCTAACTGCTGTATATGACCTATCATGCCTATAGACAATGTGTTGCTATGAGTATGACGTTAAACCCAACCAAAACAAAACAAACTTACTTGTGATTTGTTTCAATACAATCAGAACAACCAACATCGTCGTGTTTTTTACAGTAAAACTCTAAAACTTTTTCTTCATGTAAGCTACAACGCTCAGATATTTGCTCCGGATAACTTTGACTGCAAGCCATTTTGATTCCTGTCTGACCTTGGTTGTATTTTTCGAAGCACAAACTAGCGACCAATAAGATAGACCAATAATTTTCATCGACCGATAAGAGGGAGTTACCTCGCCTGATGACCGGTGACTGTGTACACTTGTTCCATATCCGGTATACTGCCAAGGTTAAACACTACTAAAATAAGTACGGCTTTACAAGGTTTAAATTTAGATAAAATAAGCGACAAGACAATATTACAAAACATATGCTTCTAAGCGACAAGACAATATTACAAAACTTATGATTCTGTAGGCTTTTCCAACTGACTATAAAATATACTGATTAAACTCTGACTTAGGTTTATCCTAAGTAATATACCAAATATACATCAGGTATTATCGGGGTTCATCTTAAAACGTGAAAGTTACAATACAAGTACCATGTAATACATCTGCTAAAATAATGAAGTTGAAAATACTTGATTCTAATGTGACCCCTATTAAACTTTATGCAGACAATAATTGCACAGTAATAGCAGTATAAGTAATAGCAGTTAATTGACACCATAATGAAGGTTGTACCTTGGGGGTAAACGCACCTACTCCTTTATGCATATTTAAAATGACGATACGGATTGAAAAATAAAGAGAACTAAACCAAATGATAATGAATTTAAAAACACTTGATGAAGGAGCTAATGTGACCCTTTAAGGCTATATATAGGTAATTATTACAATGGAATAGCAGTAAAATGCCACCTTACTGAAGGTAGTACCTTGACCTTGACAAAAGTTATATGAATTTTAAATAATGATACGCATTGAAAATTGCCCAGAAATGACCCCTATGGTAAAAAATTAAAATAACTGGACGAGAGAGCTAATGTGACCCTTTAAAACTATATATAGGGAAGAAGTACAATAGAATATCATTATAATGCCACCTCAATGAAGGTTGCACCTTGACCGTGACAAAAGTTATATGTATTCAAAATAATGATACACATTGAATAATGTCAAGAAATGACCCGCTATAATACCCCTTTAAACTATATGTAGGTAAGTAGTACAATGGAATAGCAGTAAAATGACATCTCAGTGAAGGTTGTACATTGGCCATGACAAAAGGTGAATGTATTCAAAATGGTTATATTTATTGAATTTATGTCCAGAAATGAACCCCTTCGATAATAAAGTTGATAATACTCAGGAGGAGCTAATGTAACCCTTTTAACAATCCATGGTCCGAACTGAGATTTGAACCAACATTAGTTGACACTCCTACAGGTCGCCATAAAAGCTAGCTTGAAAGCAAGGGAGTACAAATGATGTATTATAACTCTGCTACATACAACCCCTTCTTAACAGAATTCCTTCCTAATTTTGGGAGCTTGATTGACTGTGGGAGTCTCTAAGGGCCAATCACTCAATGGCTAGTGGGTTTTTATGTTTGGTGCCAAATGTTACCCTATATAAGTCCATGGTCCCATGACCTCTCGAGTCATCAGCAGACACTCTATCACACCATTATAAAAGCTAGCTCGAAGGCAAGGAAGTACAAGTGTCGTACAGTAGAGTAAGGTCCGATAATAAGACTGTCTCGCCATTATGTAATACGACCGCTTTTTCAGACCCTACCAGTCTAATTGCACTAATTTGGGTTTTCACCTTGTATACATAGAATTGGGTCCTAGGTGTTAATATCCCTTCGGTTAACTAAATAATATCTATTTTTATAAAATCGTTAATGCAATGTTAAAAGTGTATTATATAAAAGCCGATGATTTAGTGGTCTGAAACCTTTGTTATTCTCACGCATAGTAACATTTTCAAGGAAAGATAACTGGCGAAGTTATTGGTCGATGCTATCGGTCGTTACACTATTGGTCGCCAGTTTGTGCTTATTATGAACTTGATCGCATTTTTCGAAAATGTAGTTTCGATTTCAACAAAAATCGCGGGACTTCCCCCACCCAAAAATATGGAAATTCCCTAATGCACTAAAACACAGACGAATACATAATATGTCGATATAGGAGTGAGGGTAAATCCCGTTATCCCGTGGATCGCATTAAATAAATAGGAAAACTATATTTGTGATGATTATAATTCTGATTATGTGCCTTTTAAAGTCTATTAAACGTTACACTTTTTTATATGTTTTGACGATTTGTTGATTTTAAATTCAGATTTAAATATTTTGAAAATTTTTATTAACAAACTTGAAATGTAAAAAAATAAAAAATAATTTATTTAAAACATATATATATTTGATATTTTTTATCCTTTTTCATTACTACAAATTAACCTTATTGAAAAGACATCTATACTAGATGCTACAAATTGTGCAAAAATAAAAGTTTAACTATGTATTTATAATTTAAATGTTTTGTGTATGATAGGGAAACCTGGGCCACAACAGATGCTGATCTACAAAGACTATGAAGAAGCGACATGGCGATGAGACCAAGCCCTATGATGAGACTCCCACAGAAGCCCTCTGCACCAAATAAGGCTTAATTGATGTGACTGATGCCCTCCGTACAAGAATACTAAGCCATGTGATGCGTTTTACTGAATGCATCAACTCCATTGCAAATTTGAGAATCCCATCCACAGGCAAACGTGGGTGACCAAGAAAGTCCTGGTCGGAGTGCGTAAAAGCAGATATGAAGACATACAAGATGTACAACAGCGATCCTCTAGACAGGGTTACATTGAGGACAGACGTTAGAAGGTCCAGCTGGCTGCTGTCTACCCCAGTCTCTGGGACACTGGCAGCAGATGACAAATAAATTATTGGATTTGATTGAATGAGGTGGAACTTCTTGAAAAGGAAAACTACCTTTTAATGTATTATTTTCACATTTCAAGATGGTAAATACATAGCTATAAATATATTTAAGGTGGTATGATACATCTGACTTTTTTTAGATTTGCGTATAATGTTTGGTACCATTGTAAACTGGACGATATTTCCAATTCAGATCTACGCTTTATTTGGCGTAATTATTGCAAATGACGTTACCATGACGTCGTGAACATGACGACCTCGCGCACTTTTTACGTCAGTCGACAATGGTATGAAAACGTCTAAAGTATGTTGCTATTTCTTTATTTTCTGTGTCACAACAACAAATTATACGTCATTCTAAAGCTGGTGTCATGTTCTACGCTCTACACTAGCTAAAATTCATTTTTTTCTCAAAATGATTAAAAGGGACCTGAAAAATCGAATTTGCTGAATCTAACATAATTAAAAATAATGACATCGTAAAAATATTAAAATACAATGTTCAATAAGAGACACATTTTCTGAAAAATAATCTGTGGTCGAAAATACTATTGTCTATAAGTGAATTATACCTAATCTAAGTGTGTACTATACATTACCTGTGTCCATTACTGGACACCATGTTTATTGTTTGTACTACTTGTTTTGTGTAAAGTTGTACTTTGGACATGTTGGAAATTATGAATTTTAGTGAACAGGGATATTTTATTATATTGATTTCAGACAATGTATAAATTAATTTTTATCTTTAACTCTTAGTGCATCTAAACGGGGGTGTACACAATCTGATTGGAAGATTTTGTTTTAACTGCTTTCACTGTACTTCATGTAAACTTGCACAAAAGTTCACATTTTTTAACTGACTTTTTCTTAAAAACTAAATATTACTAAACCACTTTTTTATATTTTTCTATTAAACTTACTTATCAATTTCATCAGGATTAAAATGAAAACTGAAATTTATGAATTTTTTTTGTAAGTTTCAATTATTGCAACCACACCTATTTTAAAGCCTTGAATGATATTCGTGAATAACATAGTCCTTAAAAGTTGAAACATACGCATGTTATTTGACTTCCGTAACTCTAGCCAACCCTTGCAAGGTTGTCTACAGTTACGGAACTTCCGCATGTAGTCCTTGGTTTTAATGTCGTTAAAGTCCTAGTTTGACTTTAACATACATCATGAAAGACATTTTATTGATTTTTAAATAATCTTATGTTATAAAGTTATTTTTGAAAGTTGTTTGACAGGTAAAATATAGTCTTTAGCTTAAAGCATTTATTGTACGGTTAAGGGGAGGTAATACAGATATATGCCTTGTTCGTTTTATATGAGTTACCTTTTCTTTTATTACAACATCTTACTATACATGTTCTGATAAGTCTACCGTTGAAAATATACCGACTCTCAGGAACGACACTTAGCTTAGCAGGAACAGCGTTTGATTACTAATCAAAATATCATGGATTTGATTTTTAGATGGTACATATATACTTTAATTGATTTTTTTTTCATTGTCCGACCTTTGTATGTAGTAGGACATTGTTATCTCCGTAAACAGATATTCTTTAGAACGTCGTACAGGATCTCTAAGATTCGCAAGGAGAATCACGTCGAGATGACCGTTGAGTCCACCAATCAATGCGTGGTTTTCATCTAGACGAAACCCATTTAATATCATTTGATTCAGTAATTTTTATTTATAGACCAAGGTTTGCGAGCTTATTTGACAGCGGTATTATACACAGTCTGCTATTGGACGGCTCATTTCAAATTGCGTGACGTAGACGATGTAAACAAGTAGCTAAACATAACGATTTTTTATGAATATCATAACGAGAAAAGGTCACCTGAACGTGACCCTCGTAAGAAAAGGGACAGATCTATACAAGCGAGTAGGCGAGCGGAATATTCTAGATCGGGTTTTAATCAGATTGAGACTCAAGCCTACTACCTTTTTTTAAAATCAGTCGAATGGTAGCAGTGATCAGTAATCAGTGATTTTTAACTGAAAAATTGTCGTAATAAATGAGGAAACTACGAAGCACTATACATCACAAAATACATAATATATTTCATGTATACTGCACAAAGTTAACGTATCCTTCCTATAACTACATTTAGTAGTTGTAATTGAAATGTATTATTCAATATGCCCAATTTAAAAGGGAGTTTATGCCATCTTCCTACTTTTGCACCGTTCTTAGTTGTAATAAAAATGTATCATTCAATGTAACTCAATAAAAAGGGGGACCATCCAGGAATATTCACGATATAAAACTATACACTTAACAACTTTTCGAAGTATATGCATTTCCCCTGGAGATAATTTCAACAGTTGTGAAAATATTTAAATGAAATTTTGTGTTTCAATTATGGGATACTACTGAGTATATCTTTCATATGACACTAAATAACTTAATATCCGCTGTGTGGTTACTGACTTTCATGATGCACGTGCATTTCACGCTTTTAACTTATATCAGCTAAACAGTTTACATATACATTTTTATTTTGTATATGCCGATGTCTGTAACGATTTACATTTCGAAAGAACATTTTAAACTTCAAAATATGGAACGAATGAGCTTGGAAGAAAAAGGCCCGGCTATCGAAATGATACATGCTGGCTCATCTGAACCAGAGGAAATTTAATGGAATTGCTATCTTATGTCTTGCTTGCATCATATTTATCGCTGAGACATTCTAAGCGTAGCTGCAATGCAGAAACCTCCAAAAATCGTAACCAAGTGAAACCATTCTTCAAGTTGCCCTTACTTTCAAGCATACCCCATTGGCTGTGATGAAGAATTAAAGTGTTTGAGCAAACCGGAAGTGTTTAAGACCTGCCCAGACTGAGTAGATGTCAAGACGGCGAAAATGGGCTTTGCTACCCATGGAATATCATTCAGAACTTCATAATCTCAATGCGAGCAATGTGTCTGATACTGATAAAATTTATACTGATAAAACACAAAATTTAAAATCTCCCAGTTTTCAACTTAAAATGAGATACTTATGCATAATATTTGTGTACAAAAGTTAGAATGTATTTCTGTAATAAATTAAATATGTCTCGGTTGAGGAGAATATTCAAATTCAGGTCTTATAACAAGATGTAGAAAGACAGGGCTATACATATTTTTCCATAAAATTATACTCGTCTGAGATGAGAAATTTTAAACGATTTTTTCAGTATACAAATAAAATGTACTGTAATTTGAAGAGAATGAGATGAGGATTGTCTCGCTGTCTGTCATTGCATACCTTGATTGCATTACTGCTTAAAATATGGGGTCCCTTTAAGGTAATGTTTCGACACCTTTGTGAATGTATTCAGAGCCCTTTAAAGGTGATGTTTTGACAACTTTAGGGAAATGTCTGGTTAACAGTGGCGATATGTTACACTGTTCAGGACAAGTCCGAATAACAATAGCATCATGTTTTACTGTTCAGGACACTAACTTTCATAATCGCATAAATAAAGCCAAATGAAATACAAAAACTCAATAAACAGATCTAAAACTACAACACACACAAAACACACTATATAACATCGTCTATGATAAATTGTACTATGTTTTATGCAATTGTATATATTTATGGTGGAGGGGTTTTACTTATTTATTATTGTTATTATTAATCATTTTGTACAACGCAATTAGGGAATTTAGTCTGTTATCTTTCCCTGATAAAATCTGAAGCAATCCAATTGGTAAGTAGGTCCTTAAAGTTGGAATCCTAGGATTTTATCATTAAATTCCTATGTAAGGATAACAAATCATTTCATCTAAAATCTTGTTTGTTAATTACGATACTAACAGAATTAATGAAATTTAGATAGTTCTTTACCCTAAAACTACTTAGCATGAATTTAAAGCAAATTAAATGATTTACAAAAAAGTTATTAAAGATTAATGTTGGCAAATTTACATTGAAAAGTAAGGGTAAAATCCGAGTAATCCAACTAATTGGACCTGCCTATTTGAAAAGTATACAAAGGGGAAATAACTGACTAAGGTCCCTTATTGAAAATGAAATGTGGAAAAAGGCGTTCAATCAAATGAAAAAGTTTAAGTTTAATTCAAACTATGAACTTGTATATATGATTTAGGAATGTCAGTATTGACTAATCAAATCATTTTTATCAAAACCTGATTTAAGCGGTCACTTGCTGTAAGCAGTCAATCCGGTCACTTTCCTTCACTGGCTACTTAATTACATTGTGTATATCTTAAAGTTACATAAGCATACAAAACTAAGTGTATGTTCATTTAAAACAAAAACAGTTTTTAGTTTCAGTTTCACATCCTGTTGTCTATTCAATGGTATCATTTGATACGTTTATGATAGCGTACAAATAAATACCTTTCACTTTATTTATTTATTTTTTGGAGTTTACGCCGTGTCAACACATTTTTTAGGTCATTTTACGACGTCCAGCGCACCTAACCTCGCTTTCCTGGACCATTGTCTAGAACCAGTACTTACCTACCCTTCCACAAGGCCGGAAACTTCTCCATATTATCTAATCAATGGAGGAAAATCGACATTTTTGTCAAATTTTCATGGAAGGGTATAACCTGCCCGGGTGGGATTCGAACCCGCACCCCCCTCGGGCACGAGTATCCAAAGCCCGGCGCGCTACCAACTGCGCTATCGACCCGGGTTACTCTTCCCTGAATTAGTAGATGATATAAAATTACCCTAGTTTCCTCAAGGTCTTTACAATGTATATAGTAATACCTGCCTGAAGAAATGTTTTATAAGGTACTTTAAAAGCATATATGCTAAGGATAAACCATTATGAAATTTACTGATTGTTGTGATATTTTATTAAAGAATAATTGAAGATAGAAATTTTAAATGCATTTCAGTTTACCTAATCATGTAAACAATTATGATAACAATTTTAAACCAAAACTCTAAAGCGTTTGTGAAACAATAACCTGAACTTATTTATCATTTGTTTAATACGAGACATCACTTTCCAAATCAAAGTTATGTTAAATGATAATAATATTGGATCATTTCTTTTTCATATTGTGTTCAATTTCGTGCTTTAGTCATACAAATTGATCTTTGTAAAAATGAGTCAACAATTCGTTCATCCGAATTATAGTATGACATAAATGGTTGATCTGTATTGTAAATATGTTATTTTATTGATATCTAAACAATTCTTCACTCTATCTAACACTTTCCTTAAATCTTCGAATTGACAATCTCTGTCTGAAACATTGGACCGACTTGATTTGCCCGGGCGGCTTACGAACCGGCGTAAGCCGATCGGCTCGCCCCGGTGTGACATATGAATCAAGCGATCCGGCTAACTAATTACTGTTGCTGACGGTCGCATTTCAAGCAGTGTGGTAAATAAATACATATCAGTAGTTAAATTCGTGTCTGGCGAGTAAAATGTGTACTTGTAATATAACTCTTACACAAATGACGCTTAAAAAAGTTTAATTGAACACATCAATTAGTATTTTGTCCATAATCGTAGTAAATTTTTGTAATAATGGTTTCACCTGTATCTATTTTTAGCCATATTTGCCACACGCTCGCCGCTAGCCGCTGTAACGAAACCGGCGCATTCGGCGTGCGCCGGTTGTTGACCCGGCTCAATCTCGGAGCAATAAAGCGAATCGCCGGTACCCGTTTCCGAATCGGCGTACGCCGGTTTAAGCCGCCCCGGCAATTCAAGTCGGCCTACTAGTACAGAAGTTGGAGTCAATAGGTGGATAAAAGACGGGCTGGTAGACATCATTTAGTGAGTGGGGCATTGATAGACAATATACATCTGTCCATGAATCAAAGGGCAATAACATATGTCGACATATAGTAAAATTAGACGCTATTCAAGAACTATGACTCTTTATATTGGTTTTAGAGTGTTGAAAGAATGAATTTAATCTCTATTTTTACACTGGAACGATGGTAAATTCATCGTTTTTAAAACAGTCAGAATAACAAGACATTAGGTCCGATGCAGTCAATACTGTAAATTATAGTATATATAGCACTCGCATAAATCACATAGTGATATGAATTAAATTACTTGATTTGTGTCTAAACATTAATCATGTGAGCCAGTAGTTGATGCAAAACATCGGAAACGGCTTACACTTATCACCAGGTTATATATTTGAATATAAATGACATTCGAGACTTATTCAGTCGTTGTAGTCTAATTTTTATAATACCTTATATTATGAAATTCAGTGAAAAACATATTTTTACTGTAAACCAATTGTATACATGTAATTATTTACCAAAATAAATAAAACGGCTGCACGTAGGCAGGTAGGTGGTGTTATATCAAAACCTGTTTTAAATTGTCACCTGGTGTATTTTTAACGACGTCGACGAAAACACCTCACGTAATTTGCCGACATGACCCGATATCACCCGAAGTTTGAAAGCAGCTATTATGGAAAGTCTACATTAAGGGTCACCTGGTGTAAGCAGCCAATCAAGCCACTTCCCTTCACTGGCTGCTTAATACAGGATACACTGTATAGTTAAAGTTAAAGTTATATTAGGAACAAAAAATAATGTTTGTTTGATATGCAGTTTTAAGTTTCAGTTTCGCATCCTGCTGTTCATTCAATGGTATCATGTTATACGTTCATGATAGTGTATGTATAAATAAATACCCTTCACTGAATAAGTAGATGATATTAGATTACCCTAGTTTCGTCAAGATATTTACGATATTTATAGTAATATCTGCAAGAAGAAATTGGTTTGTTTTGTATTTCAGTTAACGTCTTATATTTGAGCAAATCAATAAAATCAAGTACGTATTTGCTCATAATACATTATGCAGGACAATAATAAAACAAATTAATTTCAAAAACCAGATTATTTACATATTCAACAGCTGTTATTTATGCTTTCTTAGAAAGAAATGTTCACACGATATCCTGAAATATCTTCTAATGCCTCAGTCCCATAAAATCGTGGCTTGTTACGGGCCCGTACGTGCAGACAGTCGTAGGCCATTGGAAGCCTTGCGTATCAAGGTGACTGTACGCACATGGCACAAAACAACACACCCGCACGGAGCCGTAGCTGGAAGATATGCAAGTTTAATCCATACTCTGCTTCAATTTCGTTCACGATTTGACTTTGAAACTGATACGTGCATCCTGGCCTCATCTCACGGACCCTATTCAAAACGTAATGTGTTCAGTCCGTACGGGCACGCAAGAGTTCGTATGGATCCTTGCGGAGCTTGATCGCACGGCGCCCGTACGGTGCTCTCACGGCTATTTTCATGTTTATAGGACTGTAGCTTTACTATGCAAATACTGTTTAAAACTCAGCCCCCCTTTAATGTTTGCTTAAAATAAGATATAGTTAGTAAATTTAACACCTTTCACATCTACAAACTAGGTTTTAAGTGTGAACGAATTCTGTACCTTTTAAGTCTGCTAAGCATTTTAACAGTATTAACAATCTAAATCACCTTCATGACTGCCTTGTATAAGCCAATTGTTTATAAATTCAACATCCATGTAAATGGGTTTACAAATTCAACGCTCTTTATGTCTTCCCTTTAGGTTTTCAGTATTAAAAAATTCAACACACTCCATATCAGCCTTTTATACAAACAGTCTTGATAGATAATATTACTTAATAATTTCTGCCAGAAGTAAATGGTCTACTGTAATTCAATCTACGATTTATCTTTTGAGCAACTTGAACGAAATAAAAATTGCTCGTATTTCATCGTACAGTAGTTGTAATCTATTTGTTAAAACTTCTTATATTATGAAATGAGTGGAAAAACATATTTTACGGTAAACCACCAGTGTACATGTAGTTATTTACCATAATATAAAACGACGGCACGTAGGCAAGTTATGTTTAGCATAAAAGCGGTAAAGTTTGAATACAGTGTATTATGTAAGTTTGAAAAGCTTTTGTAATTTGAGAAATTGAAATATTTCATATTTACATTTAAATAGCTGTACAAAGGTTCTATTAAAGAAAATTAATGAATATTAAAAAAAACCATAACATACATGTATAATTGTTTTAAACATTTTATTCATTATCTATAAAAAATACACAAAAATATAATTTATCTTAACATTTTATTCAAAACAATTAACAAATGATATACTTTACTCATAAATAGACAACTATCCCCTCATCCCTCTTATATATTTTCCACTCTTTATTATCAGTTTAACGAGTTGGTCTAATGGTTGTGCGTTAAATTAAGTTCGAAGATTCGTACGTTTGACGAGTTGACACGCATCCATATCAAAGGTCCTCCTGGCTAGCACTGTATATAGCATTCAAGTCTACTGATAAAGAGGTTGTGGTTCGAATTCCAATTTCCATGCTGGACACTTTAGTGAAGTTTGCTCATAAAATAATTTTTACGGTCATTCTAGCACTACCACTGATTCTAAATCATGTAGGACAGTTAATCATTGATGGAAGTATGTGTCAAGTAACTGGTTGACAGCTTAATCCAGAGACATAATTAGCCTCACCAGATACGATGAATAAGTTGACCAACTGCTGTGATATGATCTATAGACAATGTGTTGCTATGTCGTTAAACTCCCTGATGCACTAAAACACAGACAAATATCTAATCCGTCGATATAGGGTGAATAATAAAAGGATATGTTTATTCTCATACTTACCATGAACATTTGAAAATCCCATCCTCTGGCGAACGTGGGCGACCAAAAAAGTCCTGGTCGGAGTGCGTAAAAGCAGACATGAAGACATACAAGATGCACAACAGTGATCCCCTAGACAGGATTACATGGAGGACAGACGTTAGAAGATCTAGCCGGCTGCTGTCTACCCCAGTCGCTGGGACACTGGCAGCAGATGACAAATAAATTATTCGATTTGATTGAAAGTTTGTGGAACTTTTTGAAAGGTGAAAATATCTTTTAATGTATTATTTTCACATTTCAATCTGTTAATACATAGCTATAAATATACTTAAATCTGAATTTAAATTAACAAATCGGTCATATACATTGTAATACGATAAAAAATGAAGTGTTAACGTTAAATTGCCCTTAATGACAATAAACAGCACAAAAATAGTTTTGTTTCCGTATGCGTATACACAGTTATACACTGTTATTGGGACGACTTGATTTGTCAGAGCGGCTTATAAACCGGCGTCAACCGATCACCGATGTGAAATATAAATCAAGCATTCCGGCTAATTAAAATGATGTCAATTGTGGAGTTAAACACAATATCAGTTATTGTTTAGCCCTTACTACTTAGTTAATTTAGTAAAATTAGTAAATTATTATTATAATGATTCACTTAGTAGTCATTTATCGCTATAATTGTCACTCTATCGGCGCTCGCTGCTTAAATGTAACCGACTATTCGGCTAACGATTTCGCCTTAATCTCGGAACAATAAAGTGATTTATAGTCACATAGGTCGAACATGTAGAGCCGACTTGATTTACCAGAGCCGATCCATTCGGCGTACGCCCATTCCAAAACGGGTATCTGATAATCATAGCTGGTAAAATTTTAATTTTCCCACCCAAGCGTGTCTATTTTGATTTCAACCAAAACATGATAATGAAATACATAAACTTATATACATAAATTAAAAGTTGTGGGCTGGGTTCAACTCAGGCTTAGGTAGGAAAATTTCAATTTTACCAGCAATGATTATCAGATGCCCGTTAAGGAATCGGCGTACATTTTTACTTGACTTTATAAGGAATTCACTCTGGATGACTTTTTGAGTTATGCCCAGGGTTTATACAGACTGGAAAAATAAAGAAAATGATATTTTCTCGAAAACAATCAAGAAAAATGAGGGTTTTTTTCTTCAAATAGTATGAAAAATGAGATTTTTCTGAAAAAAATATTTTTGTTTCAGTGTAACATCTAGGCATAACTGTCTGGCCATTATTACAAATTATTTTGTCGTTTGTCACTTTTTTAGGTAGAAATTTGTAATTTACTGTTTTTTTGCAATAATACGTAAATTATGTAGTCAAATAATGTAACAATTATGTTGACAATTACCTACAACAATGTTTAAACTTGTTTTTTATTGGATTTAATGCAGTGTCAACACAATTTTACGGCGTCCAGCGCGCCTAACCTAGCTTTCCTGGACCATTGTCTATTGCCAGTACTTACCTACCCTTTCATAAGGCTGGAAACCTCTCCATATTATCTAATCAATGGAGAAAATCGACATTATTGTCAAATTTTCATGGAATTGTATAACTGTAGTTACTTGCTCTTAAATGCAATGCACTTACAACAGTCTTGCGGGCAATCCTCGAAATAGTCAGACCACCAGGAGCTTACATTGATGGATGTATTGTCAATTAGCCTCGTGAGTTGTCCATAAAAGCCTGCACTGAGTAGATACTTTCACAAAAGATAACCTTTCCTGATATTTTTGTTTAGATTTTATGCCAAAGCAACACTTTGTATAGGTCATATCAGGACGACAAGTCAATTTACTCATGGTTTCTGAAAATGCTAAATTTATGGATTTAGTTAAACCATTTACTAGGCTCATACTTCTGTCAGTGACTGACAACATGTTTTAGAATCAGTGATAGGAGAAAAAATGGATGGAGAAATTAATTAAAGACCAAGCTCCACAAAAGTATACCCCAACTGGGATTCGAACATAACCTATGACTATTTAAATAGCACAGCCATTTTGTATGTAGAAAATATCCCATTGAGGGGCCCCATTTTGTATGTAGAAAATAGTCCATTGAGGGGCCCCCATTTTGTTTGTAGAAAATATCCCGTTGAGGGGACCCCATTTTGTATGTAGAAAATATCCCGCTGAGGGGCCCCCATTTTGTATGTAGAAAATATCCCGTTGAGGGGCACCCATTTTGTATGTAGAAAATATCCCGTTGAGGGTCCCCCATTTTGTATGTAGAAAATATCCCGTTGAGCCCCCCCCCATTTTGTATGTAGAAAATATCCCGTTGAGGCGCCCCGATTTTGTATGTAGAAAATATCCCGCTGAGGGGCCCCATTAAGATAAAGTAAAGTGGAGTATATAACATGGACTTAATGTCATGAAATTATGACAACATAAGTTCAAATGTCAAACGTAGGCTGAGGTTAAATTAGCCATTAGTGTAAGGTGTTTCTCTGATCAGTTCTAGTTAAACACATGTTGTCTAACTTCCATATCTCTCAAGTAGTATTGATATTAAATATCAAACTAGACGAAGAAGAAAACTTTCTGTGATTGGGATTCAAAACTTGAACCTCCAGATTTAAAATCGTGAAGTTTACCTCTGTGTCAATGTTGCTGCAGTTTGATACACATTTTTCTCTCGCTGTCTATAACATATTACTGTAGTTCATATAGTGTATCATGTAAGCCATCTAGGTTAATAATGGATTGTTTAAAGTTTATAAAGCCATATATGTAAGTGCATCATTTATGTTTATATCACTACAAAATAAGAGCATACCATGTACACCATTTTGAATATAAAATCATACCATGGTATATCGTGGGCTCAATCTTGAAAATAAAAGCATACCATGGTATATCGTGTGCTCCATCTTGAAAAAAACATACCATGGTATATTGTGTGCTCCATCTTGAAAAAAACATACCATGGTATATCGTGTGCTCCATCTTGAAAAAAAAACATACCATGGTATATCATGTACTCCATCTTGAAAAAAAACATACCATGGTAAATCATGTACTCCATCTTGAAAAAAAAACATACCATGGTATATCATGTACTCCATCTTGAAAATAAAAACATACCATGGTATATCATGTACTCCATCTTGAAAATAAAAACATACCATGGTATATCATGTACTCCATCTTGAAAATAAAAACATACCATGGTATATCATGTACTCCATCTTGATTATAAAACATACCATGGTATATCGTGTACTCCATCTTGACTTTACAAAAACACACAGGGAATTGTCAAGTTACCTCCCTTTGATTTTTCAAACATACCTTTTATATACATATATACAAGGGGTACAACTGCCTTTACTTATCCATTTCGTCTAGATTTATTATTTAGTGACTCACAAAAAATACTGATACCCTGGTAGCACTTTAACCGCACGATTAAACATAACTCTTCGAGCTATGAATGTTTAATGTTTCAAAGCGCAGACCTTTAATACGATTAAATTATCAAAAACAAAAAACAGCACAAAAATCTCAACTCGGACAAGTTTGTGCACAGTTTAACAGAATGAAAATTGACAAAATTTCAATGTTACGTCGATTTCAGCATGATTTACTCCGTGTTAGATTGTGTTTCTCGCTTCACTAGTTATAAAACTACAAAACACCGTGCCAATTATCACCTGTCATAAAACAAAACGAATATATGTATGTACACTTTTCATGTGATTTAACCTCAAAAAATTATTCTCACAACCATTTTCACTAATACGTCACAAACATAGTAATCTAATTAGTTAAACAATTTCTGATTCGACGAACCGTACGGGGTTTTTCCTACTTTCAAACGAGACAACCAAAATACTGCGAAAAAGTCGAAATCTTCCAAATTTGATACAGTGAATTAGTCGGAAGTCTTGGCGATTTTCGTTTGCAAAATTAACCAATCAAAAAGTTTCTTACAAGTTTCTTGAATAAATTAAGGATACCGGCTACAACATTGATTATCGAATAGTTTGTTAACTTCGCTTTTTATGGCTCGCAAGTGTTTCTGTTAAGGTGGAGAGTTATATTTATTACATTTTATTCAATAATATTGTTTTTCTGAAATATTTTCTTTGATTGGGGTAAATATGTTATTTTGAAATATGAAAATGAAACGATTTCGATTTCATCTGTGCACAAACTTGTCCGAGTTGAGATTTTTGTGCTGTTTTTTATGTTTTTGATAATTTAATCGTATAAATGGTCTGCGCTATGAAACATCTAATATTCATAGCTCGAAGAGTTATGTTTAATACCGCCATGGTATCTGTATTTTATGTGAGTCACAAAATAATAAATCTAGATGAAGTGGTCAAGTAAATGCAGTTGTACCCCTTGTATTTAAGTACAGTATAACCTGCATTAAGCAGCCAGCGAAGGGAAGTGACAATATTGGCTGCTTACAGCAGGTGACCACTTAATCCAGGTTAAGATAAAAATGCTTTGATTAGTCCAGCAGCAGTGAGTGATTATTTTACTGGCTTTAGCCATAAAATTTATGTAAATACTAATTTAAAATAATCTTAATTAAGAAAACAACAATTTAATTAAATCAAAATTTGTTAAAACATTTAAACAAATATTTAGATATAAGCTATATATTACATATTTGATTTGTCCAATCTTATTTAAGATAATTAATTATGCAGTTTCTTATTAAATGATCTTCAAAAAGGACACAAGTGGCAATGTCAGTTGTATATTGGAAGTCTTTATTTATGTGATGACACTTTGTTGATAAATTTTGACTGTTTAAAGACTTAACTAGGTGGGGTTTCACACATCTGAACCATTATACAATGATGGTGACACTTTGTTAATTCTAAAATTTAATTGACCGTGACCACTTAATGCAGGTAAATTGATCAATTTTTAAGGAAATGGGTGACCACTGGCCACAGACAGCAGGTGGCTGCTTATAACAGGTGCAAAATAGAGTGATTTTCATTGGGAGGAAGCCAGATTGGCTGCTTACAGCAGGTGACCGCTTTTACAGGTGGCTGTTAATGCAGGTTATACTGTATATTTAAGGTATGTTTGAAAAATCAAAGGGAGGTAACTTGACAATTCCCTGTGCAAAAACACATTCAAGTCAGTTGTTGCTTTATACACTTTACCATAATTAACTACAGGCTAGTAGTCGTCTGTAGTCGAATATAATGTTAATATTTTTTACACATATGTGTTCTTACATAACAAAATCTACATCAGAGTTTAATGTATTTATTTCTGATTAATATAGAGATAAAAATAAAACAAATTTTACATCAATTTTCATACATTACAATATTCATATATAGGTATACAAATTTTATATCAATTTTCATACATTTCAATATTCATATTTAGGTATACAAATTTTATATCAATTTTCATACATTACAATATTCATATATAGGTATACAAATTTTATATCAATTTTTATACATTTCAATATTCATATTTAGGTATACAAATTTTATATCAATTTTCATACATTACAATATTCATACTTAGGTATACAAATTTTATATCAATTTTCATACATTACAATATTCATACTTAGGTATACAAATTTTATATCAATTTTCATACATTTCAATATTCATATTTAGGTATACAAATTTTATATCAATTTTCACACATTTCAATATTCATATTTAGGTATACAAATAAATAATAGCCTCGGCCGTGGCATAGTGGTTAGCATGTCTGACTTCGAATCCGGAGATTGCGGGTTCGAGTCCGGTCGCGGTAGGTCATACCCTATACATGAGTTGTCTGCCTCATGGTAGGGTAAGTTACTACGAGCGATATGTTGTATTTATAACCTACATATGTGTTGAATACGACGTTAAAATCAATTTAAAAAAAAACAAAAACAATACAAATGTATAATACAACATAGTTATGAAACTAACATTCTAAAATGCTCAACCAGTCAACACAATTTACTAAAGAAAAAGTCTATTCTAATGCTGAGTACAAAATAGTTGGTGATTATCTTTCCTTACACACTGTCTCATCAAAGTTAACAAATAAAATATATAGTAAGGCGAGAGTTTTTTTATTTGTCGATACTCGAAGTCTGGTGACAAAAATGTTGACAGGAGGAGTTAAAAACTTGAATATTATCGATGTCAGCTTAATTACAGTTAAAAACTGAGATTTATGAATGTGATATAGCTTCATATGTGTAATCAATTTCTGAGTTATTTACAAAAATAACCAAATTATAATATAACAACATCTTGAAGTGTATAAATCTATATCTGTTTAAAACCCGGGTTTTTTAATTTTGAAACATTTTTTTTTTGTAAAATAAATCCCCAATCCTCAAAATGACTTTTGTTAATTAGAGAATTTCCTAATATTTTTTTTGAAATTGGCAAAAATCCCACAGTATGGTTCAAGTATCGACAAATAAAATATTACTCACCTAACTGATATAAATATTATGTATTAGGTAATACATGTACATTGTATATACATAAGAGCATATAATAAAAAGATACGGCTAACTTAATATTATGATTCAAATTATAAGCGCAATATGACCTTTTTGTGTTGGTGCGCCAAAAAATAAAACAAGCCAATTATTATTAATATACAAAATGAAATATATTATGTTTTTACAGAATTTCAGACCATTGATGGATGTGACCAGTATTATGTACATTTTATATATATAATAAGGGGCCTTAGTCAGTTATTTCCTTTGTATACTCTTCAAATTGGTATAGGTCCTTTTAGTTGGATTACTCATATTTTACCCTTACTTTTCAAAGTCAATTTGCCAAAATTAATCTTAAATAAGTTTTTTTGTAAATCACTTACTTTGTTTGAAATCCAAGCTAAGTTTTTTTAGGGTAAAAAACTATATTAATTTCATCACTTCTTGTTATTATCTTTATTAACAAGAAAGATATTAGTTAAAATATTAGATAAAATTTTATAATCCTTACATAGGACTTCAATTATAAAATCCGAGTATTCCAACTGTAAGGACCTACTTACCATTAGTATTGCTTCAGATTTTATCGGAAAAGATAACTGACTACAGTCACTAATGGATCAGAAACTTCTTCATTTTAAGTCAATATTAATTTGTTGCATTTTGAATAAACGACTTAATCATTTTTGTCTATAACTTGAATAAAGAGAGGATATTTGTCAACTTTTGTGTAAGATCGATTTATATTTGACCGAGTGAGTTCAGAAAACATATTTTCACAAGTGGCATAGCCACGAGTGAAAATGTCACTTTCTGAGTTCCCAAGTTGAAATAAAATCATCTTACATCAAAGTTGATGAATATTCTGTTTCTTTCATGCTTAGTTTTGTGTTTTATTTGATGTATTTTAAAAAAATTACAATGTGACGTCATTTATACCCCATGATGACGTCATTTATCTTCTAATATGACGTCATGAACGATGAAAATATAAAGTTATATTTTCACTACGATGAAAATATAAAAATTATACTTTCATCGTTTATTTTCATTAACTAACGCGACGTTTCACCGTAAAGCATGAAAGAAACCTGTTTAAACATTTCTAAGTTCCTGGTATTCATGTATCTGATCAGTTTAACAATACATCACCATTCTTACTGATATGTGTGTGTAATTATAGATGAGAAGTTTTAGTAACATAAGTAAACTTTAAACATTGTCCTATACAAACATCTCATCTACTCACCAAAACATAACTTCAAAATGAAATGTACACTAATGTTCTGTCAAAAATGTTATCATACATCAAGAGCTCCGCTAGGCGGGACATTATACACCCGTGTACAGTCTATGCTGTGTTCTATCTCACATGAAGTCCCTGTGAACTTGTCCAATGACCCCAGGACCTCAGAATGGGTCACATCCCTAACTGGAGAGATATCCAAAGAAAAAAATTTGAGAACCTAGATACAGCCGTGGCTGAGTTATCACCGGCACAAAGTTTTCCCATATGAACTTCCAGTGACTTTGACCCTGGGGTCTCAGAACCTAAAGTTCACACCCTTGACCCAAACAGTATCGATACATAAAATTTGGTGAACCCAGACAAAGTTGTTGTTGAGTTATTCTCTGGAAAAAGTTTTTCCTTTTGATGTCCTTGCGACCTTGACCTTTATTCTACAAAACCAAAGGGGCATATGCTAGACATTTAGGCTACCTTACATAAAATTAGGTGAACCTAGGTATAGTCATTATTGAGTTATTGTCCCGACAATGTTTCAATATAAATTTAGTCCCAGTGACTTTGACCTTTGACACTAGGGTCTAAAAATCAAAAGGGAACATCCTCTTCCAAAGGGCTATCACCACATAAAATTTGGTGAACCTAGGAAAAGTGGTTGCTGAGTTATTGTCCGGACAAGGTTTTTCTATATGATGTCCATGTGACATTGACCTTTAAATCTGGGGCCTCAAAACCGAACAGGCACATCCTTGACACTGTCACATATACTATTATCACTTAAAATTTGGTGAATAAAGGTAAGTGCTTATTCAGTTATTGTACGCCCAAAGTTTTCATATAAATTACTACCAGTGACCTTGACTATTGACCCTTGGGTCTCACAATCAATATGGTACATCTTCTACTCAAGGAGTATCCATACACAAAATTTAGTGAACATAGGTATAGTGGTTGTTCAGTTATTGTCCGGACATGATTTTTCCATATGACAGGCTGTCAACCAGATCATCTCCAAAATATAGGAGGAATATAGGAACATTTTTGCAAGAAATATAGGAGGTTTTGGACATTTTTTGAGGCAAAATATAGGAGTTTCCAACTTAAATAGTATCATTTTCGGCTACTATATATACATATAATTAATATTACAATAACTACCTTTCACTTACTGTATTTTACAATAGTCATTGATTAAACACTAAATGTCAGCTAAGTGGGCATTTACAAATTTTCACTGTCCTTTGGCCCACATTTTTGGAAGGAATTTTTTTCAAAAAATTCCTTTCTATGTCAGCGCTCTCCGGAATTTGAAAAAGAACGAACAACACCTAACAATGAGTAAATACGCCCAAGAAACTAGTGCAGAAGATAAATATGAATACTATCAAATGTAGATGAATTGGAAAAAAAATAATTCAAAGAAATACTTGAAATTATGATATTTAATGTTTCTTTACATTAATCAAGCATTATTCATACTGTGTTAGGAGAATAGTTATTTTGTATTATTGCGCAATATTATCTACCACTCACTTGTACAATGTATATGATATATACTACTTAGCAGACGATACTCACAGCTGGAGTTTACTGTGAGAACGTAGTATAGAGCGATGGCCAGGTGTTAATCAATGACTGAATGAATGACCGTTGTAGATTTTCCTTCATGATGTAAGCAGATCTGATTTATACAGAAATATATGAAGTATTTAATTGTAGGTTAATATTGAATGAATTCACTAAATGTACTAGCTATGCAGCATAATGAAATTGGACAGTAAATGCTATTGGGACAAAATACAGTCATTTATGATGAATGTACCATATTAAAAGCATTTATGCATGCTAACAAGAAGTAATCTTTTTAACAACAACTTGCAAGTCCACATACTGTTTCTGAAAAGGCTAAATCTCTGGATTTAGCTGTTAGTGACTGACTACGGCCCTGCATGATTTAGAATTAGAGGTAGGAAGGGAGAATGACCGTAGAAATTATTTCATATCTAAGCTCCACGAAAATATGACCTTTCAGGGAATCGAACCTACAACCCCTCGATCAGTAGAATAATGTGCATGTGAAATGAAATATGAAACATAGTTGACAATGAAAGATAAAGAAATAATGATGGATATCGAAATAGTAACTTTGAACTCTTAAATCTTTCAAAAATTCCTTCCAACAGTACTTTCAGTACTTTGATTTAAAAACAGAAGGTAGCTGAGATTTTGATGATGTATCCAATTTATATGTACCTCAAACGATGATGTATCCAATTTATATGTACCTCAAACAAAACTTTTGTCCCTCATTGAACATACTTTTTGATGAAAACTTTAATCCTAAGGGACAAAAACAGATGATTTTGCGTTGTCCCTGCATATGGTATTTGTTTTAACTACAATATAGTTTTGAGATAGTACACTTTTTTGCTGCAAATGTCACCAGCAAGTATACGAGAAATAAAAAATGACAAATGATCAAACATTCCTCCTGAATATGGAGCACATGCTAAATCAACCAAAGTAACAATAAAATGTCTGAGTAGTTCAACAAAAGAAAATTATTCTGCAAATATTCCAAATGATTTAGAAAAAAACAACAACAGAAGAATGCATTATAAATGAGGCTTTTACACACCCAGTACTATCTACATGTTTACATGAGAAAAAAGATAAGGTATCAGGTAAATTTAATATTGAAAAAGTACTGAATGGAGTTTGAGCAAGCTCATCAAACCAATGCACACGACAAATAGACAAAACAAGATTGGTTTTTTTTAAATGCCTATTTGTGACCTAGGAAAACAAAGGGCCACCTTGTAGATTTAAGACCAAGGTCAGCGGCATACAAAAGTTGGTCTTGAAATGATCAGGTGAAAGCACTAAATCAAAATTATAAACCTTTTTACAAAAAGAACAAGAGCTCCGCTGGGCGGGGCATTATACGCCCGTGTGCAGTCCATGCTGTGTTCTATCTCATATAAAGTCCCTGTGACCTTGACCAATGACCCCGGGATCTCAGAATAGGTCCCATTCTTAACAGGAGAGCTATCCAAAGCAAAGATTTTGAGAACCTAGGTACAGCCATGGTTGATTTATCACCGACACAAAGTTTTCCCATACAAACTTTCAGTGACCTTGACCCTGGGGCCTCAGAACCAAAAGTTCTCGCCCTTGACCCAAAGAGTATTTATACATAAAATTTGGTGATATTAGGTAAAGTTGGTTGTTGGACAAGGTTTTTCTTCATGATTTTTCTTTTGTCTTTAACCTTTAACACAGGGACCTAAAACCAAAGGGGCATATGCTAGACATTAAGGCTACCCTTAAATAAGATTTGGAAAACCTACAATGTAGGTACAATTATTATTGAGTTACTGTCCGGAAAATGTTTCAATATGAATTAAGTCCCTGTGACCTTGACTTTTGTCCCTGGGGTTTCCAAATCAAAAGAGAACATCAAATACCAAAGAGCTATCAACACATTACATCTTGACAAATGGGCTGATCCACATAAAATTTGGTTAACCTAGGTACAATCATTGTTTAGTTATTGTCCGGACAAGGATTGTCCATATGATGCCCCTGTGACCTAGATCTTTGACCCAGTTTTGACCCAAAACCAATTGGGAACATCCTTAACACATGGGCTACCCTCACATAAAATTTGGTGAACTAAATTCATTTTACTTATTAAATATAGCATTATTTCCATGGTTTGCCATTTTGACTTTATTAACATATTGATTGAACATTTTGAAGTCTCTGCTTGGTAATTTGATATCTTCTGGATGATGGTTTAAACTTGACCCAGGGGCCCCAAAATCAATAGGGAACATCCTTGACACATGGGCTACTCTCACATGAAATTTGGTGAACTTAAGTGCAGTCATAGTTGATTTACTACACGGACAATGTTTTTCAATATGATGCCCCTGTGACCTTGACCTTTGACCAAGGCGCCCCAAAACCAATAGGACATAACCTTTACCCAAGGGCTACCCTCACATAAAATTTGGAGAACCTAGGTACATTGGTGGTTCAGTTATTGTCTGGACAAGTGTTTCATTGTTTGCCGTTTTGACTTTACAAACATATTGATAGAACATTTGAAGTCACAGCTTGGTAATTTGATATCTTCTGGTTTAAGATTTAAACTTAACCCTGTTTTCCCAAAACTGATAAGGTACATCCTTGACACATGGGCTACTCTCACATGAAATTTGGTGAACTTTGGTACAATCATTGTTGAGTAATTATCCGGACAATGTTTTTTATATGATGCCCCTGTGACCTTGACCTTTGACCAAGGCGCCCCAAAACCAATAGGGCATAACCTTGACACATGGGCTACTTTCACATAAAATTTAGTGAACCTAGGTACATTGGTTGTTCAGTTATTGTCTGGACAAGGTTTTTCCATATGATGCCTCTGTGACCTTGACCTTTGGGTCAGGGGCCCAAAAACCTATTGGGAACATGCTTGACAAAAGGGCTACATTCACATAAAATTTTGTGAACCTAGGTACAGTAGTTGATGAGTTATTGTCCAAACAAGGATTTTCAATATGATGCCCCTGTGACCTTGACCTTTGAACCAGGAGCCCCAAAACCGATAGGGCATAACCTTTACCCAAGGGCTACCCTCACATAAAATTTGGAGAACCTAGGTACATTGGTGGTTCAGTTATTGTCTGGACAAGTGTTTCATTGTTTGCCGTTTTGACTTTATAAACATATTGATAGTACATTTGAAGTCACAGCTTGGTTATTTGATATCTTCTGGTTTAAGATTTAAACTTAACCCTGTTTTCCCAAAACTGATAAGGTACATCCTTGACACATGGGCTACTCTCACATGAAATTTGGTGAACTTTGGTACAATCATTGTTGAGTAATTATCCGGACAATGTTTTTCAATATGATGCCCCTGTGACCTTGACCTTTGACCAAGGTGCCCCAAAACCAATAGGGCATAACCTTGTCACATGGGCTACTTTCACATAAAATTTAGTGAACCTAGGTACATTGGTTGTTCAGTTATTGTCTGGACAAGGTTTTTCCATATGATGCCTCTGTGACCTTGACCTTTGGGTCTGGGGCCCAAAAACCTAATGGGAACATCCTTGACACAAGGGCTACCTTCACAATAAATTTTGTGAACCTAGGTACAGTAGTTGATGAGTTATTGTCCAAACAAGGATTTTCAATATGATTCCCCTGTGACCTTGACCTGTGACCCAGGAGCCCCAAAACCAATAGGGCATAACCTTTACCCAAGGGCTACCCTCACATAAAATTTGGAGAACCTAGGTACATTGGTGGTTCAGTTATTGTATGGACAAGTGTTTCATTGTTCGCCGTTTTGACTTTATAAACATATTGATAGAACATTTGAAGTCACAGCTTGGTAATTTGATATCTTCTGGTTTAAGATTTAAACTTAACCCTGCTTTCCCAAAACTGATAAGGTACATCCTTGACACATGGGCTACTCTCACATGAAATTTGGTTAACCTAGGTACAGTCATTGTTGAGATATTACCCGGACAATGTTTTTCAATATCATGCCACTGTGACCTTGAACTTTGACCCAGGGGCCCCAAAATCAATAGGGCATATTCTTGACACATGGGGTACTCTTACATAAAATTTGGTGAACCTAGGTACATTGGTCTATCACTTATTGTCTGGACAAAGTTTTTCCATATAATGCCCCTGTGACCTTGACCTTTGAACCTAGGGCCCCATAAACCTATAGGGCACATCTTTGACACATGGGCTACTCTTACATAAAATTTGGTGAACCTAGGTACAGGCGTTGTTGAGTTATGGTCCAGACAAGGTTTTTCAATTTGTTTTCCCAGTGACCTTGACCTTTGACCCAGGGGCCCCAAAACCCATTGGGAACATCCTTGACACATGGGCTTCTCTCACATAAAATTTGGTGAACCTAGGTAGATTGGTTGTTAAGTTATTGTCAGGACAAGTTTTTTCCCCATATGATGCCACTGTGACCTTGACCTTTCATGCAGGGGCCCAAAAACCAATAGGGAACATCTTTGACACATGGGCTACTCTTACATTAAATTTGGTGAACTTAGGTACATTGGTGGTTCAGTTATTGTCCGGACAAGTTTTACCTATTTTAAGTCCCAGTGACCTTGACCTTTAACCCTGGGGTCTCAAAATCAATAGGGAACCTCCTTTACCCAAGGGCTATCCACACATAAAATTTTAGGAGCCTAGGTATATCCTTTCTTGAGTTATCATCCGGACAAGCAATTGTCCACGGACGGACAGACGGACAGACGGCCAGACGGACAGACGGACAGACGGACAACATCATAACATAATACGACCGTTTTTTCAAAACGGGCGTATAAAAATAAACAAAAGTCTTAACAAGAATTCAGATTGTAAGGAATTACCATACGACTAAAACTAATGATAACAAAACATCGTCCAGCACACCAGGACTCTAAAACCAAATTAAAACTTAATGATGCAGGTATAGACATATTACCAGAGAAACTCAAGAAACACTTGTTTATGCAAATAATGTAATCGAAAAAGTTTAATTACAAACAACAACGCCACAGTCCAAAACAGTACACCAGCCGAAAGAAGGACAAGCTGAAAAAATATTTAGATGGTGAGACTTTTAAAACAAATAGTAGAGCCTCTACCTCGTTGCAAAACAAATCAACTATTTTGTTGCAATAAAACTGACAGCAGATTTCTACAGAACTAGATAATATGTAAAGTTATATGAAAATGGACTAGATATTTTGAACTCATAAGTCATGAACTGCTTTTGATAAATGAGTAAGATACGTTAACAAATACAAAATAAATGTTTACAGAAAAATCAAATAAATATGTCTTTTTCTGATAAATAAACATATTTGAAGCAAAAGAGCAAGCATTGTTATGCTTTAAAACATAAATTGTGCCTTAACGAGAATGCCTTTTAAAATAAAAGGCAGTGGAACTTATGTGAATTGAAAAAGTAAGATACATTACCATTTTAGGTTTAAGTATGTGAACGTTTGATTGTTGTCTAAACAAACTAAGTTTAATTTTGAATTATCCTTTGAAATGTTTGTAAGCGAATGATTGCATATATTTTGCTTTTTGATTACATTTACCCTTAATATATGTCAATACTTTTTTAGTAAGATACGTTATAATTTACCTTGTACAAATTAAGTGATTAAACCTTACACTAGAAACATATTGGCGGCATCTGAACTGGGTTTTTAGTGTGTTCTTACATTGACTTTTGTGCTCTGGTTGTATTGTTTTATTAACATGAGTATTACCTGAATAAAACGAATTGATTTAGAAACACATTCAAATAAAAAAATTTTTTATTGTGTTTATTGTTAAATCAAGGACAAATAGAACTTCATTCCGTAAGAAGTAAATTAATAGTTGTCATGTAGTTTACCGTCATGCTATGAAATACCTTTTAATAATTATTGATAAGATTTGCTATTGTCCATCTGTTCTAGAAATTTTATTTTAAAAAGTTTAACGTATCTTACTTAACATTTTTACTACCTTTCGTTAAGCAATGACAACTTTCAGCACAGTCCTTAATTAATCTCCGATGCGTATTTTCTACTCCAAATAGGTTAATGTTAAAGATTATAATGATAAAAGATGTTAAACTGTTACTTCATTTTTGATCAATTGTCAAATCCTAAATGCCCATTTCATTGACATCGAGCGTAAAGTGTCTACCCTACAGATGAACGAAACCATTAACTTTGAACAACTATCAAAGTATCAAAGCAATATTAACTCTTTTCATTTTTGGCGACAATTTTTTTTAAAAATAATATAGGAATATTTTTTAAAATATAGGAGAATATAGGAAAAATAGGAGGTTTTTCAAAATATAGGATTCTGACCCAAAATATAGGAGTTATATAGGAATATAGGAATCGGTTGACAGCCTGAAATTCGTGACACATAAGCTATTCTCACATTAAATTTGGTGAACCTAGGTACAGTGGTTGTTGAGTTATTGTCCGGACAAGGTTTTTCCATATGATGCCCATGTGACCTTGACCTTTGACCCTGGGACCTAAAAAATACAGTGCACATACTTGGGCTACTCTCACTTAAAATTTGGTGAACCTAGGTACTGTGGTTCTTAAGTTATTGTCCGGACAAGGTTTTTCCATATGATGCTCATTTGACCTTGACCTTTGACACTGGGGCCTAAAAACCAATAGGGCACATCCTTTACACAAGTGCTATTCACACACAAAGTTTGGTGAACCTAGATACAGTGGTTGTTTAGTTATCATCCGGAAAAGGTTTTTTCCATATGATGCCCCTAAGACCTTGACCTTTGTCCCTGAGGCCCTAAACCAATAGGATACATCCTTGACACATCGGCTACACTCAATAAAATTTGGTGAACCTAGGTACAGAGGTAGTTCATTTATTGTTCGGACAAGGTTTTTCCATATGAAGCCCCTGTGACCTTGACCTTTGACCCTGGGTCCCCGATACCAATAGGGCACAGTATTTACACATGGGCATAAAATTTGGTGAACCTAAGTTAGATCTCCTTGAGTTATCGTCCGGACAAGGTTTTCATATGTTAAGTCCCAGTGACCTTGACCTTTGACCCCGGGGTCTCAAAATCAATAGGGCACCTCCTCTACCCAAGGGCTATCCACAGGTAAATTTTGAGGAATCTAGGTACATCCTTTCTTGAGTTATCATCCGGACAAGCAATTTTCCACGGACGGACAGACGAACAACATCATAACATAATATGACAGTTTTTTCAAAATGGGCGTATAAAAAGCAACAATGTATACAAGTGTTAAGTATAACTACTCTAACTCATACATTTTTACATCACTGTCAAGCATGGTAACAAACAATCTATTCAGTTTCTGATGAAAACATACTGCTGCTGGCTTGTATAATCCATCTTGTTGTTTGATAATAACACCCATCTTCTTTCCATCTTCATTATATTGTATCACATTGTGAGAACTATTCCCAGTAACAAATACACAACCATTACCATCAACACATACACCAACTGCAAACTCCAAGTCACTGTCACTGACAGTTGATAGATAATTACCATTTCTATCTAAACAGATAAGTCCTTTTACTGCATCAGCAACAAACATTTTGTCTCCATTCTCATTAAAAGTAACATGTCTAATTTCAGCAAATAGTTTTATTCCAGTGTTGTCACAAGTAATAGTATTCATCAAAGTACCATCCATCTTGTATACAAACAGTGAAGAGTAAAAGTTTGTCACATAGAGCTTGTTATCATTGAAAGCAATACCATAACAACCGTGTGGTAATTTAATCAGCTTTGTAGGAGACATTTTCTGATCAATAGATACAAATTGTATACTGTCAGGATCCCAACATGTCACAGCAACTTGTTTATCACTGATACAACAAACACCACAAGGATTACCATCTAACTTACATGAATCTTCTACTAGCATTGTATCTAAATTTATACGTTTTAGTTTTTTGTTATTGAAATCAGTAACAAGAAGTTTGTTATCTTGGGTAAGACAACATCCACTAGAATGACATTTCTTAGAGTCACAAGAGATTTTTATATTAATATCTCTCTGTCCTTTGATTCTGTACATATTCTTCCTTCTAACACATACTTGACCAATACCATGTAAACCTTTAACATAATTCATCACAGACTGGTTAGGAGAGAATGACAATGGTGCATCTTGCTGACTTCTCTTATCCTGATTGATCATTAAACTATCTGCTTCTTTAAGCTGTTTCTCTGCTTGTTTGCCACAAACAAATCTTTGTGCTCTGTTGCCATCAGATTTCTTCAATTTAACTTCTGACTGTTGTAATTCATCATTAACAGCATCAATGTTGTGTTTGTCTTGTAGAATATCATTTTCTAATTCTTGGAACTTGGCATCAATCTCTGATTTGGAATCATTGGCAGATTTTCTTATAATAGATATCAATGCTTTCTCAAATATTTCAACTTGCTTTTCAGCTTCACATTTTGCCTTTTTCAATGCATCCAATTTTGTGTCATTAGAATTTCTCAAAGACGTCATGGAAACCATCTTATCTTTCAAATGTTTGCATATACGTTTGACATCAACCAACTTAAATAATGAGTCAATCGTCTCAGGAACATAATGAATACTGCTTCCTGGACATGACCTACAAATAGATAAAAGTAAAAATAAAAAGTTTACATTTTGATAATCCCTGTTTTAAAACTATAATAATAGAGCACCATAATAGACTATCTGTAAGAAAGGAAGAAAACACACAAGTATTTCCTTCCTTGTACAAACAAATGGCTGCTTGGAGGACAATATACATTCAATGATAATGTTACAATAATTTTTTAACGTCATATTGAACACATATTTAGCTATTCATACTGTAGGTTTCCTGGACACTTTTCTATCACCAGTACTAACTTACCCTACCACGAGGCCGACAACTCATGTATAGGGTATGACCTACCGCGACCGGGCTCGAACCCGCAATCTCCGGATTCAAAGTCAGACATGCTAGCCAGTACACCATGGCCGCATAATACAATGTATATATTATCAGTATTAGAGGTAAACATAACTTGTTCTTGTACAGAAAAAATGGAGAAAACTGGCAAGTATATTTATCATAAATCATAATTCTTGAAACAAAGAAAAAAACGTCATCTTGTTATGAATCAATTTGGCTGTAACACATGGATTCTTTGTTTAAACGTCCCGTCAAACTTGTAAGACCTACATACCAATCAAGGAGAACCGAATGAGTCGAGAACAAATTAGTGCCTTATTTCTATATAGTAATTATCAATTATTTTCTGTGTATTAAGCAAATGTGCCATTCTGAACTTTTCTTTTACTCCACAAATATTCATATATGCTCTTGTAGGTATCAAGCTTTTATGATGAAAATTAGTTTTTATTTATTGGTTTTGAAATATCAAAGGCCCTCAAGGTTAGCACTGTAATGTAGCGTTCAAGTCTACTGATAAAGAGGTTGTGGGTTCGAATTCCAATTTCTATGTTGGACTCTTAAGTGAAGTTTGCTCATAAAATATTTTCTAAGGTCATTCTGCCACTACCAATGATTCTAAATCATGTAGGACAGTTGTCAGTCACTGATGGAAGTATGCGTCAAGTAACTGGTTAACAGCTAAATCCAGAGACTTAATTAGCATTGCCAGATACAATGAATAAGTTGCCTAACTGCTGTAAATGACCTTTAGACAATGTGTTGCTATGACGTTAAAACCAACATAAACAAAACAAAGAAAACTTACTTGTGATTTGTTGCAATGCAAACTGAACATCCGACATCATCGTGATCTTCACAATATAACTTTAAAACTTCTCCTTTATGTAAGCTACAACGCTCCGTCGGAAATTCTGGGAGTCCTGGTTTTTTACTTCCTCCCTGGCTGACATCTAGAAGATTGTGGTTCCTCAAAGTAGGAAACAACTTATGTGAGTCAGTGCATGTCTGGCAGCAGTAGCCGCCACATTCCACGCAGTAGCGAACTGCTTCAACCGTTTTGTTATGATTTTCATCACACGTAGTACATATGAAATCATAACTTTCCTCGGACATTTTCTCCAGAAAACTTTGACTGTAAGCCATTTTGATTCCTGTCTGACATTGATCGTATTTTTCGAAAATGTAGTTTTGTTTTCAACAAAAATCCCGGGACTTCCCCTCCCAAAAATCTGCGGGGAATCCCCTTGTGTACTTAAATACAGACGAATACATAATCTGTCGATATAGGGGTGGGGGGATACCGTTTTCTAGGACGCAGTATCCGGGATCCTGGATCGCATTAGATATATTGGAAAACTACATTTGTGTTGATTATAATTTTGATTATGTGTCTTTTAAAGTCTATTAAACGTTACACTTTTTTATAATATGTTTTGACCGATTTGTTGATTTAAAATTCTGATTTAAATATTTTGAAATTTTCATTAACAAACTTGAAATGTGAAAAAATCAAGAATTTTTTTAATTTAAAATATATACGAGGGTTGATAAAAATAAACCGGATTGTTTGAATTTTAAGCTGTATTGTGAGATAAGATAAAAAATGTATGTAAAAGTTTGGGGAGTTCATCTGCAACAGAATACTGAAAACGGTACTGAAAAATATTAACAAAAAATGAAGATATAGTAATTTAAGTGAGTATATGTCAAAAATCACGGAGCACGGTAAATCGACACTGATAACGTCATTGACGTTGCGCTTTATCACATCATCTCATTCGCTTCATTACTGCCGATTGTGACTTTGTTTTGGGGACGAAGCATTATGACCAGGTTTCATCTGTTGTTCTGATACGTCTAAGTAACTAATAAATCCCCTTTCTTGATTCACTCTAGAAGGCAGACTCGTGATTCATGCACATGGCGGACCAACTCAGTGTCTTTTAAGAGGTGTGGGAACAAGTGCACGTGCACCTATTGTCAATAAACAAGTTTGATTAAAGTAAATATGACTAAATGAGCCAGAAACATTGAAATTAATAGCATATAAGATACTCATATAAGATAAATATCATTTATTGATAATATTTAATTGAATAATTAGAATTTAACATGAACTGAAATTGCCTCACTATAAAAAAGAAAATGATATATTTTTCATGGTCATTATCATTATTAAATATACACTGAACAAAAGTTCTAACCGATCACTGTTCAAATTTTGATTATTTCATAACCGACCAATGGATCCTTATTAAATTTTGCAGAGGTGATTTTTGTGTAATATGCTACCGATTTGTGGGAAAAAATAATTTGATACGGTCCGATGCACTCAATCGGCACACAGGGTGTGGTTTACACATTTTGACACGAAATGTTCGTTAGAGAGTGGTGAGTATTAAATTTCACTTTGCATGAATCCTTGTTAACTTTATATAACCGTATCAAATTTTTTTTCCACAAATCGAAAATGACACAAAAATCAACTCTGCAAAATTTAAAAAGGACCCATTGGCCCGTTATAAAATAATCTAAATTTGAAAAGTGATCGGTTAGAACTTTTGTTCAGTGTATCGCATAGTAAAAGAAAATTAATGTGTGCAAATTATTTTTCATTTTGAATCCCTTGCAAGAAAAGTCTGTATGATACCGTAGCTCAAATCAATTTTGCCATTAACTCCTGAATGGACAACTGTCTGTCATTTGCCAGTGTGTGTGGCCACTAACGTTATGAACGTCTTTGTGTTTTATATTCTTTCTCCCTCTTTCTTCTTTGATGATGGCGTCAATATTTACTTCTCCAAATCGCCTGCGGCAATTGTAGACGACTTTTCTGCTATCTGCATGCTTCTCGAGTCTAGCTCCATTTTTTACAAGGTTCTCGAGAGAGTTTTGCCTTAATGGTGTAAAAACTTAATTATTGTCCTTATTTCAAGCTCTTTCGTGAACGCCATTTTTACGTTAGGTTATATTGTGCCAACATTATTCAAACTGAAGTTGTTATTATGTGCTCTGATAAAAAAACGTCAAGTTTTGCATAAACGTCAATATATGAAGAGGCGACGTTTTTCCCAGATTTTTATGTACGCTGCATTTTTGTAAACAACACAAAGCATCTTTTGACAATTAATAAAACATTAAAAAATTTGCTGCGCCATGGCAACGTTACCATGGTTTTTGGAAACGTAATTTTGAAGAAAAATGTAAGCCTTATTATAGAAATTTTAAATCAACATTTTGTATATACACTAGTCAAATGTTCTAAGTATACACCTTATAAATCACATTTTATTGTGGTAACCACATGATGAATTTTCATACCAAGTTCACTAATGTAAACTGTAACTACTATCTAATAATGTTGAACAAGGTCTGGTCTGAAAATCAACAAAAACTTTTCGTTTAACGACATTTTATTTTATTGGTATCGAATGCAAAAGTCACACATTTCAACCAGTAACAATAAGTTGAATAGCTTAAAAGGTAACAATGTAAATAAATTGTAACAAGGAAATAACAAATCAGAAAGAAAGTTTAAAACACGTTATACCGTTCACCGTAACGATTTTAATTTTAACATATTAGGATATTATTATACAAAATATGTTACATATGCTACAAATCTGCGCACCAAAAACCATGCGCTTAGTCTACTGATTAAAAGTTGTACAAAGGCAGCTAGAACTTGATTATAACAAACGTCGGTATGCTCAAAGAAAATGCGACAGTTTATATAATTTCATCGTTTGCATGTTAAACTGTAATAATAATTCGGACAAACAACCAAGTTTAGGGCAGTTTTAACGATAAAGTTTAGCTTCTTCTAAAATTCCTAAAAATATAATTTTTATCCAAATAAGAAATGTTTATAATGAACTGATGTGGAATGAACAAAATCATGCAATCGTTTTCTCCAGCTCGATCGTAAACGTCAGTGACGTCGAAAAGAACGTAACGCTATGTGACGTAACGCATTAGCAGCGTAACAATGGAAAATACTTTTTTCTTCTCAAAGTCGTTGAAGACAACCTTTTCAAATATTTTAAGATACATTTTGTCAAAATTTGCCTAAACAAAGTCAATAAAAACGTGTCTCTCATACTGGCATGCCAGGTTCAAGCATTCCGGTTTCGTATGCGCTCTCTGAAAGCGACATTCGAGTTAAAAATTTCCTTTTTTCACCCGGCCTTTTACTTTCGACAAACGCCTGGATCTTATGAGTAAGTCTTAGGTGATTTTCACCGACCAGATTTTCCTTGCTCGAGAAAACCATGAAAAACACATTTTCTCGTTCCGGATCGATGATTTTGACATTGAACCGGTTTTCTTTATCAAAAGTTAAGGTTAACGTTAGGATGATATGTAGTTAAAATACAATTAAGATTTGAATATTTTTACTATGCTTTTCTTATTATCAAAAAGTGTATACTTAGAACTTTTGACGAGTGTACATTGAATTTTTTATTGATGTATAGAAATGTTCATTTGAAGTAATACTTATAATATGAGAGTAAAAATCCGGGATATTTTTTATCAACCCTCGTATATATTTGATATTTTTTCTCCTTTTTTCATAACTACAAATTTAACTTCTTAAAAAGAATCCGTACTAGATGCTACAAATTGTGCAAAATAAAAGTAACAAATTTGAGAATCCCATCCTCTGGCAAACGTGGGCGACCCTGAAAGTCCTGGTCGGAGTGCGTAAAAGCAGACATGAAGACATACAAGATGCACAACAGCGATCCTCTAGACAGGGTTACTTAGAGGACAGACATTAGAAGATCTAGCCAGCTGCTGTCTACCCCAGTCTCTGGGACACTGGCAGCAGATGACAGATAAATTATTGGATTTGATTGCACGAGGTGGAACCTCTTGAAAGGTGAAACTATCTTTTAATGTATTATTTTCACATTTCAAGATGGTTAAAACCCGGGTCGATAGCGCAGTTGGTAGCGCGCCGGGATTTGGATACTCGTGCCCGAGGGGGTGCGGGTTCGAATCCCACCTGGGGAGGTTATACCCTTCCATGAAAATTTGACAAAAATGTCAATTTTCCTCCATTGATTAGATAATATGGAGAAGTTTCCGGCCTTGTGGAAGGGTAGGTGAGTACTGGTTATAGACAATGATCCAGGAAAGGTAGGTTAGGTGGGCTGGACGCCGTAAAATGACCTAAATTGTGTTAACACGGCGTTAAATCCAATAAATAAATAAACAAGATGGTTAATACATAGCTATAAATATATTTAAATCTGAATTTTAAATTAACAAATCGGTCATATAATACAATATAAAATAAAGTGTTAACGTTAAATTGCCTTTAATGACAATAATCAACACAAATATAGTTTTCCCTATATATTTTATACGATCCCGGGTACCGGGTCTCGAATCCCGGGAATTCCCCCCACCCAATATAGGACGAATCCTAAAAGAATATGTTTATTCTCATACATACAATTAACACATTTTGCGGCGCTCATATAGAATTAGAGTAAATTAAATATAACTTGAAAAAAATGCTTAAATCAAATAACTTAATATTGTATTATATGTAATTTTTACGTTAATCAATTAATAAAATCTGACTTCAGATGTTTTATTTATGATTCAATTGTGGCAGGAATGCCTTTAATACATTCATTTGATTACACGTGTAAAATTACTCAACATAATGATGTAGTTATGTGATACTAATTCAAGCATTAATTTGATGGTTCATAATATTTTTTCTTTATATCTGGGGGTTTTATAGTGCATAAATATTGACCCCGATCTGACCTGTCACATTTGCATCTAATAATTATCAACTCATATCCCAACGAATGTCAGTACCACGCCTATTCTACACTTCGGCAGCGATCGTTAAATTATGGAAGTATGTTTGTGTGTTAAGTCATAATCCTCACGGTCACTGTGTAATCGAGCATTAATACTACATTCAAATTCAATGCAATGAATATTCTTGCATAAAGGTCAGGTCGGGGTCAATATTTACGCACAATACAAATGTTTAAAAGCATGCAAGTTTAATGTATTATGTATATAGTACGACAATATTAACCTGAGCTTGAAGTACCTAATTATAATATTGCACCCTTCACTTACATTGAATCGCGAGTTTCCGTATGCGTGTATACGGTTATACAAGTGTTATTGGGCCGACTTGATTTGTCAGGGCGGCTTATGAACCGGCGTTAACCGATCGCCGATCGGTTTTGTCTTGTTCCCAGTCGTACTTTGACAGGTAAAAGTACGTCAGGCAAACTATAATCATGGCCGCGCCTGATGTAATGAATTAGGTATTAAATACTAACCACTCTGAGACTTTATTGACTAGCCCTTGTGTAGCCAAATTATTGGTGGTACATAATTTTTGATAACATTTGAACTTCATGTACCATGTGAACTTCATAAGATAATTCTTTATTTTAGTCGGCAAGTATACCTTAAACAATAAACATAAACCCTTGCTGGACTTTTGAACCGACTATATATATAAACATACATTAAAACAACATAAAAATAATACATTTATAAAAACATTTTACAAGGAAAGACATTATGCACACGTAATAAAAGCATTTTAGAATTAGGCATACATACATATAAGCACAAAAACAAAAATTAAAGTAGCAATGGGTAAGACTGATAGATTATATAAAATATAACAACTAAACATATAGGGAGCACAGAGAATAAAAATGCAGTTTAAAGAAAAACATAGATAAGATTTTAAAAGCAACTGCTAACCATAAACATTAATCATAACTTTGACTTATACATGTATCAATTAAAAACTAAGAGTATAAAAACTACAACTTGAACCATGTACCACGTGGATTCCATGCAGCATGGGAATTTCATGCGAAAGTTTGACTGAAGAGTATATAAGCTAGTGGTGAGTTGGTGACAATTGGGGACATTAGTCAGTTATGTTTCCTTGGTAAAAACTGAAGCTATCCAATTGGTAAGTAGGTCCTTTCAGTTGGAATCCTGAGATTTTATCATTGTTCTCCTATGTAAGGATAGCACACTATTTCATCGAATATTTTTCTTGTTAATTAAGATATTTACAGAAGTAATGAAATATAGATAGTTTTTTACCCTAAAAATACTTAGCTTGAATTTCAAACAAATTAAATGATTTACAAAAAAAGTTATATGAGATTTATTTAGGCAAATTGACATTGAAAGGTAAGGTTAAATCCAAGTAACCCAACTAATAGGACATACTCGTAACGTTAGCTAATAGTAGTTACTGAACACGGGGTTGAAATATTATTTTGTTTAGGCCTTGAGGTATTTAGCATAATATGAGTATACTTTTGTTAACTGTATTAAACTTTTTGTGCAGGTAAATTTACTTAGAATTCTCATTTTTTATTGAATAGAACATTCAATCATAACACTCTTGCCAATTTTACATTTTTAACTCGACATTTTGATGAAAGATTTAGCTTACACCAGCACTTTTGTGTTGGCGTTGACATTTGCTTTGTTTTTGAGTTAAAACAGTTTTATGTCTTCAACACTATCTAAGATGTTTAATTTAAAGTTGGTTTACTTATTCAATGGGATTGTATAAACCAAACTGTAAGGGGATATAACTATGAATTATTTTTGGAGTTATGTCCCGTTTATACTTAAAAATTGCAAAGCGTAAGGTAGAAGTGTTTCCATAATATCTTCCAGGCGCGTAGCTACCAGTACGCAGAGTACGCAGCTGCGTACACATTGGTCCAGAAAATCGCAAAAACAGGAACGTCAAAAAAGCAATAAAAACTTTGGTCGGGGCGGGAGTAGGGGTGTATAGAACAAAAATGAATTATTTTTCGCAAAAAATCTATGTGAAAATAACTCTACACAAATTAGTTGAATAATAGACTTAATTCGGAACTCAAATTTGAGTTTTTTCCGTCCATGTGATGTAGATACAAACAAAATTTGTTACACATTATTGACGAAAATCACGAAATATGGATTAAATCCTATTGTTCTTTGTACACGTGTTTTCATTGTATTGTTTGTGAATATTAACCCCGAACTGATGAATACATTACACGGTAGTTGCACACGCTTTGTTTATTTAAGAATGGACCGTGAAAGATATTTATCAGTTCGGGGTTAAATAAATCGCATAATAACAGTGAAAGTTTGTTTGTACCTACATGGAAAACCCCAAATATTTGAATTCCGGATATATTCTATTAAAATAACAGCCAGTATGACGCTTTTTGTCAATTTTAATACATAAAACTATAAAGCAGCGTTATTCTTGAAACAGATTGGTAAAACAAAATATACCATAAATACATTCAACCAATGCGAGCGCTCAAAACGCAATGATATTTATTCGCCGCTACATTCATGAATTAATAATACATTTTCTTCTAAAAATGACCGAGCTTTTATAGAAAATGGTGGTTGTGATAGTGTTTTTGGTGGTTATGTTGATGGTGGTGGTGATAAGAATGGATGTGATACAATATTATACAGACTCGTACACAGCTTGAAAAGTCATATTGGACTCACCTATCGGCTCGATTAATATGGCTTTTCCTGTGTACTCGTCCAAATATATTTCCATGTTGTACAGTAAACTGTATAATAACCTATAATTCTACTTCTTCATTAAACTCAACTTGATACAAAGATAATGGCTTATAATAACGTCTTTTATTATCATTAAGTTTTAAGGTTACGCTACAATGATCCGTATTATGAAGCATTCAATAAAGATTTTGTCCTTAATTATTCTCTATTGTTTTGTTAAATTATAAAACCAATTTTTATGATATGCTGCCCAGATGAGGATTGAGTATACATGATAAATTATGGTATTTCACGACCCTTCCCTATTGAATTCTAAAAAACAAACAAATAGGGATTGGCAGCTTTGTAGATTTTCATATTTGAATTATACTATTGATCAATTGATTGATTTATTAATCATCAATCAAATCCTTAATAGGGGATCTTCTAACTATTCTGAAATTAAGATTTGAATTCAATAATTTATATTGGGGTTGTACACCAATCATCCCTGACAGATACGATGTATGGATTAAATAACTTTAATATATTTTAAATGTAATACAGTAGATCTCAGATAAGCTTATTTTGTGGACCGTTAAACTCTATTCTTCTACGTTATCATATTTCATTTTTTTCTAAATAAATATTCAACCCCATTTATGTTAATAATCCTAAAACAATACTTTATATATTACAAATTTACCAAACTTGATACAAAGATAACGACGGTCAATTGTTTTTAACGGAATTAAGTTTTGAAGTTACAGTACAGGGGTCCATATTATAATACGTTTTACTAAAGATTTTATTCCTTAATCATTCTATACTGTTCTGATGTATTATGAAAATAATTTTGATTTTATGTAGCCCAGATGCCATAGGCGGAAGGGGGGGGGTGGACCCGGCGTACGCTCCCCTAAAATTGCCCAAGCTAAGGTTGTTTTTTTCATCATGAATATGATAATTATAGGAAAATATATATATTTGCCAAATAATTTCACTCGTTATGCGTTATAGACTGGGAGTACAGAAATACTATGACCTAGCATGCAATTTAAAACAATTCCTTCTCATTATTGTATGAATTTATTATGATATTATATTTACCCTGGGAAAGGATATTTGAGGCTCTCGAAATTTGCCTGAATCCCTTAGAATAACAAAAACTCAGGAATTTCGGGTGCCGCCGGTCACCAAGACCTCTAATCAGGGCTTTGCATTGGACCATTCGGGATCCTTACGGTCCCTTGAAACTCTATTCTGCTTGTTAATTTTACGCCCCTCTAACTAGAATTTTCCGCCCCCTCTAACTTAAAATTCTGGATCCGCCTATGGATGCAGATCGAGTCTATATAAACGTGTTTTTGTTATCATTTATATAGAAATTACTAAAATAATGCTTCTTTAAGGCAGTGGCTCTACATCCATGTGTACCGCCCGGCTAGCTCAGTTGGTAGCACGCAAGTCTACTGATCGAGGGGTCGTAGGTTCGATTCCCGTGTGGGGCATACTTTCGTGGAGCTTGGTCATGTAATTATTTTTACGGCCATTCTTCCTCCTACCGATGATTTTTAATTATGTTGGGCAGTTGTCAGTCACTGACGAAAGTATGTGCTAAGTAGTTGGTTAACAGCTAAATCCAGAGATTTAGCCATTCTAGGAGAATTGAGTAGATTGACTGACCGCCGTTATATGACATATACAATAAGTTGCTACGGCGTTAAACCAAACAAACAATGCATCCATATAAATCCTGTAACTTTAACCTCAACACACATTGTTGTTTACAAACTCCTCATAGCGGTTACGTCACGCAATGCTTCCGCTGTGGGGAGTTTGGGTTGTTTAGAGTCACGGCACTCATCTTACTCCAGGCTCCAGTTACGGTACAGTATTTTTTGTCATTGCCTATTTGTACATTCGGAACTCCTCGGCCATTCACTATGAATAACCTCGGACATATTCAGGCGCCATTTTAGAACTTCCTTTGCAACATATGTCTTGAAAACTTCCTTTGATGTTCAAGCATAGATGTACCGTATATGTACATATATACAACGGTTACAACCGCGTTTGATAAACCACTTCAAGTACATTATGTGACACACATTACTGATACTCTGATGGCACTATAACCCATGTAACCTCACAAGATATTAATTATACCTCTTAAATCTACGATGGTTCATAGATGCAAAGCGCAGACCATAAATGACAATGACAATGATTTTATTTGTAATAGAAGGCCTCCAGCCCATAATACACACATATAATGTTTTACATAATATAGTGACATAATAATTACAACATGAAAATATAATACAAAAAAAAAGAAAAGAAGATACAGTAGTATCACAAGTATACAAGTTCAATAGTTATGTATAATTGACATAATAATACACTAAATTAATCTTAGTCATAGAGTTTCTAGAGTCCTTTCTCGTAATTTGAATGCCTCAAATATATATTTTGAGATAAAAATATGATATCACTGTTTTGATTGGTCATTATAGAAATGAATAATTGATCTCTGTAACGGTACTGTTTAACCAGTTATCTTTGAAATAGCGCTGTCTTAGTTCATTGTACAAGGGGCAAACAATCAAGAAATGTATTTCATTTTCAATAGTATTTAAGTTTTGTTTTAAACATATTTGACAGGATCTTAAGTTTAGTAAATATGGCTTATTAATTAAAAGTATGCATGATTTGTTAACCTCCTTATCATCGAGAAACGCATGAAAAAATGTTGCTAAAAATAACTAAATTCCGATTATATTTTACGAAGAATAAAATTCCGTTTCAATGGGACTTACCTTTTGCGAATCTAGTTTAAGGTTTAAATTTCTAGGTAAAAACAAATTCAGGGGAAGGAATGCCCTTGACCCCCTAGAATACTGCGTACACATTAAAAAACCCTTGCTACGCCCCTGTCTTCAATACAAATCAAAGATGTTAATGAATGTTGGTATGCTTTTTTGTTGGTACTTTTTCACAGATATTAAAGGGAATTAACTCTGGATGACTTTTTCGAGTTATGCCCAGAGGTGTGTTCAACAATGCGAGCGCTCGAGCGAGCGCCCGCCTCGCGAATTGTTAGGTTATTGAACGACTGCGAGCGCTCATTCTATAAATAGAAGGTGAAGATATCGGTCAGACAGACCGTTTGTGTACAGAGTGGCGAGCGCTCGCTATAAAATCCAAGACGATGTCAAACAGCACATTATTGAAAAGGCGGGTGGGGGAATCAAAATTATTTCTGCTGATACACGAGATCTTTCATATTTTTTACCATACATAAATCATAGTGAATCAATTTACTGTACCAAATAAGGGGTACATTTAGTGTATAACATGCATTGCGTGGATATTTTATGTGGAACAAGTAACACGCAAGTTTGCGTCCCGCTTTTCAGAAAAATTCTTTGATATAAAAAAAAATAATTTTTTCAGCCACCATCTTTGGTACCTGTTATAATATATATTTCCGATGATATATTAATACGGAACCCACCAAAAGATTAAAGACAAAAATAAATAACTACAACTCATGAATTTTGCTGATTTTTTTGTAGAATTATTAGTTTTTTGTATTTAAATATGGTTGTGATAAAATGAATACAAATTTAATATAATAAATTAACTAATAAGTTATCACCAATAAACCGTATGGCTAAATATGTTTGAATTAGTACAGAAAATAAAAGTAATTGGCACGTGAAGTCACATTTGCTTAATTTTTGTTATATATAATACGTATATAAACTTTATTCTTAACGACAAATTCATTATAAAATAGTATTTTAGAACAAGGGAGGAAACTCATATAAACTGAAATCTATTTATATAACAATTTTTAAGCGAAACACCTCTCAGAACGCGGGCGCTCGATGTCGCCCCGAGCGCTCGCATTGTTGAACGCACCTCAAGGTTTATACAGACTGGAAAAATAATTCTTGAAAAAGCATGGAAAATGAAATTTTTCTGGAAAAGTCATGGAATTTTGATTTTAGGAAAGATATCATGGAAAAATAGAAAATTTCATTTGAAAAGTTTAATGTGTCATTAAATAAAGATTATTTTATGTGTTGATTTTCAAAAAAATAATAATAATGAAATATATAAACTTATATATATAAATTGCAACTTATGTGTTGGTGTTCAAATCATGCTTGGGTAGAATAATTATTTTTTTACCAACAATTATCATCAGATGCAGTATAAAGAAGACATCTGAGTAATCTAAATATGATAGTACTTGTTCTGGGTACTGTATGTGCTTCTGTTGTATCATGGAAAACTGAGAGGAAAGATGGAAAATTCATGGAATTCAGGTTTTCAAAATCTGTATGAAACATGTATGCTCCTTTATGATTAAACTTTTAAGTTTAAAGAAGGACGTGTACTAATTATACCCCCGCTTCGAAGAAGAGGGCGGTATACTGTTTTACCCTTGTTCGTTCGTGCGTCCGTTAAAATATTTCTGTCGCAGTTTTCTCAGCAACTATAACATGCAGCAGCCTAATACTTTGCATATTGCTTCATCCCATAGTCCCATATGGTGTAAAGTGATTTCATGCTCCTTGCTCATCTACTTCCTGTTTGTCGCATATTTTTAGATTTTTGCGGGGGTGTCACTAGTGAGCATTAGCTCACAGATTTACTTGTTTTGTTCTGACCTATGGATATCTACCTTAGGTAATTTAGAAGTTATTGCACTTTGAAGTACATGGAAGGCATATATTGTTACATAGTGACATTTTGTCTTTTATGAAAACATTGTTTGTTACAGTGTAACATCTAGTCATAGCTGTCTTGCCATTATTACAATTTCATTTTGTTTTGTCTCCTTTTTTGGGAGAAATTTGTAATTTACTGTTTTTTTGCAATAATTCGTAAAATATGTAGTCAAATCATGTAACTATTCTGTTCATAATAAAAAGGAATATCTTAAAAAGATATTTAGCACAATGCTGTGTTCATTTTGTTTAAAGTATCAATTGAGGGTTACCTATAATACTGTAGTAACTTGCTCTTAAATGCAATGCACTTACAACAGTCTTGCCGGCAATCCTCCAAATAGTCATACCTCCAGGAGCGTACCATGATGAATGTATCTTCAATTAGCCTCGTGAGTTGTCCATAAAAGCCTGCACTGAGTAGATACTTTCACAAAACATAACCTTTCCTGATATTTTTGTTTGATTTTTATGCCAAAGCAACACTTTGTATAGGTCATATCAGGACGACAAGTCAATTTACTCAACGTTTCTGAAAATGCTAAATTTCTGGATTGAGCTTAAACCATTTACTAGGCTCATACTTCTGTCAGTGACTGACAACATGTTTTTGAATCAGTGATAGGAGGAAAATGGATGGAGAAATTAACTAAAGACCAAGCTCCACAAAAGTATACCCCATCTAGGATTCAAACTCAACCTTTGGCATTTTTGATAACTCGGCCATGTTGTATGTAGAAAATATCCCGTTGAGGGGCCCCCATTAAGATATTTTAAATGTAGAAAACATCCCGTTGAGGGCCCCCATTAAGTTAAAGTAAAGTATATAAACATGAACCTAATGTAAGAAATTACGACAACATAAGTTCAAATGGCAAACGTAGGCGGAGATTAAATTGGCAATTAGTGTAAGGTGTTTCTCTAATCAGTTCTAGTTAAACACAAGTTGTCTAACTTCCATATCTATCAAGTAGTATTGATATAAAATATCAAACTAGACGAAGAAGAAAACTTTCTGTGATCGGGATTCAAAACTTGAACCTCCAGATATAAAATCGTGAAGTTTACCTCTGTGTCAATGTTGCTGCAGTTTGATACACATTTTTCTCTCGCTGTCTATAACATATTACTGTAGTTCATATAGTGTATCATGTAAGCCATCTAGATTAATAATGGATTGTTTAAAGTTTATAAAGCCATATATGTAAGTGCATCATTTATTTTTATATCACTACAAAATAAGAGCATACCATGTACACCATTTTGAATATAAAATCATACCATGGTATATCGTGGGCTCAATCTTGAAAATAAAAGCATACCATGGTATATCGTGTGCTCCATCTTGAAAAAAACATACCATGGTATATTGTGTGCTCCATCTTGAAAAAAACATACCATGGTATATCGTGTGCTCCATCTTGATAATAAAACATACCATGGTATATCGTGTACTCCATCTTGATAATAAAACATACCATGGTATATTGTGTACTCCATCTTGATAATAAAACATACCATGGTATATCGTGTACTCCATCTTGATAATAAAACATACCATGGTATATCGTGTGCTCCATCTTGAAAATAAAAACATACCATGGTATATCGTGTGCTCCATCTTGATAATAAAATATACCATGGTATATCGTGTACATCATCTTGAAAATAAAAACATACCATGGTATATCGTGTACATCATCTTGAAAATAAAAACATACCATGGTATATCGTGTACATCATCTTGAAAATAAAAACATACCATGGTATATCGTGTACATCATCTTGAAAATAAAAACATACCATGGTATATCGTGTGCTCCATCTTGATAATAAAATATACCATGGTATATCGTGTACATCATCTTGAAAATAAAAATATACCATGGTATATCGTGTGCTCCATCTTGAAAATAAAAACATACCATGGTATATCGTGTACATCATCTTGAAAATAAAAACATACCATGGTATATCGTGTGCTCCATCTTGAAAATAAAAACATACCATGGTATATCGTGTACATCATCTTGAAAATAAAAACATACCATGGTATATCGTGTACATCATCTTGAAAATAAAAATATACCATGGTATACTGTGTACTCCATTTTTAAAAAATAAAAACATACCATGGTATATCATGTTTTACATCTTTAAAATAAAAACATACCATGGTACATCGTGTACTCCATCTTGACTTTACAAAAACAAATTTATGTCAGTTGTTGCTTTATACACTTTACCACAATAAACTACAGGCTAGTTCCATCTGTAGTCGAATATAATGTTAATATTTTTACACAAATTTATTCTTACATAACAAATTCTACATCAAAGTTTAATGTATTTATTTCTGATTAATAAAGAGATAAAAAAAACAAATTTTATATCAATTTTCATACATTTCAATATTCATATTTAGGTATACAAATAGATAATAGCATCAGCCGTGGCGTAGTGGTTAGCATGTCTGACTTCGAATCCAGAGATCGCGGGTTCGAGTCAGGTCGCGGTGGGTCATACCCTATACACGAGTTGTCTGCCTCATGGTAGGGTAAGTTAGTACTGGTGATAGAAAGTGTCCAGGTAATCTACAGTAGGAAGAGCTGTTCGTCATATATATAACCTAGATATAACGACGTAAAAATCAATTTAAAAAAAATAACAAAAACAAACAAATGTATAATACAACAGAATTATGAAACTAACATTCTAAAATACTCAACCAATCAACACAATTTACTAAAGAAAAAGTCTATTCTATTGCTGAGTACAAAATAGTTGGTGATTATCTTTCCTTACACACTGACACATCAAAGTTAACAAATGAAGTGTTATATAGTAAGGCATTAGTGTTTTTAGTTGTTGATACTCGAAGTCTGGTGACAAATAGGTGACAGGAGGAGTTTTAAAAAAACTTGAATATTATCGATGTCAGCTTAATTACAGTTAAAATCTGAGATTTATTATGAATGTGATATAGTTTCATATTTGTAATCAATTTCTGAGTTATTTACAAAAATAACCAAATAATTGAACTTCATGTAAGAACATCTTGAAGTGTATAAAACTATATCTGTTGATCCATTATAAAACCCGCTTTTTTAATTTTGAAACAGTTTTTTTGTAAAATAAATCCCCAATCCTCAAAATGACTTTTTTGTTAATTAGAGAATTTCCAAATATTTTTTTTTGAAATTGGCAAAAATCCAACAGTAGGATTCGAGTATCGACAAATAAAATATTACTCACCTAATTGATATAAATATTATGTACATGTATTAGGTAATACATGTACATTGTATATACACAAGAGCTTATAATAAAAAATACGGTTAAATTAATATTATGATTAAAATTATAAGCGCAATATGACCTTTTTGTGTTGGTGCGCCAAAAAACCTAAACAAACAAATTATTATTAATATACAAAATGAAATATATTATGTTTTTACATAATTTCAGACCATTGATGGATGTGACCAGTATTATGTACATTTTATATATATAATAAGGGGCCTTAGTCACTTATATCCCCTGTATACTCTTCAAATTGATATAGGTCCTTTTAGTTGGATTACTCATATTTTACCCTTACTTTTCAATGCCAAAATTAATCTTAAATAAGTTTTTTTGTAAATCACTTAATTTGTTTGAAATCCAAGCTAAGTTTTTTTAGGGTAAAAAACTATATTTATTTCATCACTTCCTGTTATTATCTTTATTAACAAGAAAGATATTAGTTAAAATATTAGATACAATTTTATAATCCTTACATAGGACTTCAATTATAAAATCCAAGTATTCCAACTGTAAGGACCCTCAAAATGAAATGTACACTAATGTTCTGTCACAAATGTTATCATACAAATAGAGTTCCGCTTGGCGGGACATAATACACCCGTGTACAGTCTATGCTGTGTTCTATCTCACATGAAGTCCCTGTGAACTTGACCAATGACCCCAGGACCTCAGAATGGGTCACATCCTTAACTGGAGAGATATCCAAAGAAAAAAAATTGAGAACCTAGATACAGCCGTGGCTGAGTTATCACCGGCATAAAGGCACAAAGTTTTCCCATATGAACTTCCAGTGACTTTGACCCTGGGGTCTCAGAACCTAAAGTTCACACCCTTGACCCAAACAGTATTGACACATAAAATTTGGTGAACCCAGACAAAGTGGTTGTTGAGTTATTCTCTGGAAAGTTTTTCCTTATGATGTCCTTGCGACCTTGACCTTAATTCTAGAGGCCACAAAACCAAAGAGGCATATGCTAGACATTTAGGCTACCTTTACATAAAATTAGGTGAACCTAGGTATAGTCATTATTGAGTTATTGTCCCGACAATGTTTCAATATAAATTTAGTCCCAGTGACTCTGACCTTTGACCTTTGGCTATCACCACATAAAATTTGGTGAACCTAGGAAAAGTGGTTGTTGAGTTATTGTCCGGACAAGGTTTTTCCATATGATGTTCATGTGACATTGACCTTTGAATCTTGGGCCTCAAAACTGAACAGGCACATCCTTGACACTGTCACATGGACTATTATCACTTAAAATTTGGTGAATAAAGGTAAGTGGTTATTCAGTTATTGTGCACCCAAAGTTTTCATATAAATTACTACCAGTGACCTTGACTATCGAATCTTGGGTCTCACAATCAATATGGTATATCTTCTACTCAAGGAGTATCCATACACAAAATTTAGTGAACATAAGTATAGTGGTTGTTCAGTTATTGTCCTGACATGATTTTCCCATATGATGTCCCTTTGACCTTCGACCCTAGGGCCCCAAATCTAATAGGGCACATCCTTGACACATGGGCTCATCTCACATTAAATTTGGTGAACCTAGGTACAGTGGTTGTTTAGTTATTGTCCGGACAAGGTTTTTCCATATGATGCCCCTGTGACCTTGACCTTTGACCCTGGGGCCCCAAATCTATTAGGGCACATCTTTGACACATGGGCTATTCTCACATTAAATTTGGTGAATCTAGGTACAGTGGTTGTTTAGTTATGGTCCGGAAAAGGTTTTTCCATATGATGCCCCTATGACCATGACCTTTGACCCTTGCGACCCAAAAACCAACAGGGCACATCCTGGACACATGGGCTACTATCGCATAAAATTTAGTGAACCTAGGTATCGTGGTTTTTGAGTTATTGTCCGGACAAGGTTTTTCCTTATGATGCCCCTGTGACCTTGAACTTTGACCCTGGGGCCTAAAAACCATCAGTGCACATACTTTACACAAGTGCTATTCACACATAAATTTTGGTGAACCTAGATACAGTGGCTGCTCTGTTATCATCCAGAAAAGTTTTTTTTCCATATGATGCCCCTAAGACCTTGACCTTTGTCCCTGGGGCCCCAATACCGATAGGACACATCCTTGACACATCATCTACACTCACATAAAATTTGGTGAACCTAGGTACAGAGATAGTTCATTTATTGTTCGGACAAGGTTTTTCCATATGATGCCCCTGTGACCTTGACCTTTGACCCTGGGTCCCCGAAACCAATAGGGCACATATTTGACACATGGGCTATTCACACATAAAATTTGGTAAACCTAGGTACAGATCTCCTTGAATTATCGTCCGGACAAGGTTTTCATATGTTAAGTCCAAGTGACCTTGACCTTTGACCCTGGGGTCTCAAAATCAATATGGCACCCCCTCTACCCAAGGGCTATCCACACATACATTTTGAGGAACCTAGGTACATCCTTTCTTGAGTTATCATCCGGACAAGCAATGTTCCACGGACGGACAGACTAACAACATCATAAGATAATACGACCATTTTTTTCAAAATTGGCGTATAAAAAGTAACAATGTATACAAGTGTTAAGTATAACTACTCTAACTCATACATTTTTAAAACATCACTTTCAAACATAGTAACAAACAATCTATTCAGTTTCTGATCAAAACATACTGCTCTTGGTTTGTATAATCCATCTTGTTGTTTGATAATAACACCCATCTTCTTTCCATACTCATTATATTGTATCACAATGTGAGAATCACACCCAGTAACAAATATACAACCATTACCATCAACACATACACCAGCTGCAAACTTCAAGTCACTGCCACTGACAGTTGATAGATGGTTACCATCTTTATCTAAACAGATAAGTCCTTTTCCTGCATCAGCAACAAACATTTTGTCTCCATTCTCATTAAAAGTAACATGTCTAATGCCAGCAAATAGTTTTGTTCCAGTGTTGTCACAAGTAATAGTATTCATCAAAGTACCATCCATCTTGTATACATACAGTGAAGAAGAAAAATCTGTCATATAGAGCTTGTTATCATTGAAAGCAATACCATAACACCTACGGGGTAGTTTAATCAGCCTTGTAGGAGACATTTTCTGATCAATAGATACAAATTGTATTCTGTGAGGAAGTTCACATGCCACAGCAACTTGTTTATCACTGATACAACAAACACCATAAGGATAACCATCTAACTTACATGAATCTTCTACATTCATTGTATCTAAATTTATACGTTTTAGTTTTTTGTTCTGGAAGTCAGTAACAAGAAGCTTGTTATCTTTGGTTAGACAACATCCACTAGAATGACATTTCTCAGAGTCACCAGAGACTTTTATATTAATATCTCTCTGTCCTCTGATTCTGTACATATCTAACTTCTTCCTTCTAACATATACTTGACCAATACCTTGTAAACGTTTAACATAATTCATCACAGACTGGTTAGGAGAGAATGACAATGATGTATCTTGCTGACTTCTTTTATCTTGTTTGATCATTAAACTATCTGCTTTTTTCAGCTGTTTCTCTGCTTGTTTTCCACAAACAAATCTTTGTGCTCTGTTGCCATCTGATTTCTTCAATTTAACTTCTGACTGTTGTAATTCATCATTAACAGCATCAATGCTGTCTTGATGAATAATTTTTTCTAATTCTTGGAACTTTGCATCAATCTCTGATTTGGAATCCTTGGCAGATTTTCTAATAATTGATATCAATGCTTCCTCAAATACTTCAACTTGCTTTTCAGCTTCCAGTTTTGCCTTTTTCAATGCATCCAATTTTGTGTCGTTAGAATTTCTCAAAGACGTCATAGAAACCATCTTATCTTTCAAATGTTTGTTGATACGTTTGACATCAATCAACTTAAATAATGAGTCAATCGTATCAGGAACATAATGAATACTGCTTCCTGGACATAACCTACAATAGATAAAAGTAAAAATAAAAAGTTTACATTTTGATAATCCCTGTTTTAAAGTTATAATAATAGTACACCAAACAAGAATATCTGTAAGAAAGGAAGAAAACAAGTGGCTGCTTGGAGGAAAATATACATTCAATGATAATGTTACAATATTTTTTTAACGTCATATTGAACACATAGCTATTCCTGCTATAAGTTTCCTGGACGATTTCTATCAACAGTACTAACTTACCCTACCACGAGGCCGACAACTCATGTATAGGGTATGACCTACCGCGACCGGGCTCGAACCTGCGATCTCCGGATTCAAAGTCAGACATGCTAGCCACTACACCACGGCCGCATAATACAATGTATATATTATCAGTATTAGAGGTAAACATAACTTGTTCTTGTACAGAAAAAATGGAGAAAACTGGCAAGAATATCTATCATTATAAATCCTAATTCTTGAAACAAAGAAAAAAACGTCATCTTGTTATAAATCAATTTGGCTGTAACACATGGATTCTTTGTTAAAAGTCCCGTCAAACTTGTAAGACCTACATACCAATCAAGGAGAACCGAATGAGAACAAATTAGTTTTATATTTTATAAGAGTTAGGCCATTTTAGCAATTATCATTTATTGTCTATGTATTAAGCAAATGTGCCATGCTGAAATATTTTACACCACAAATATTTATATATGCTCTTGTAGGTATCAAGCTTTTATGATGAAAATTTTTTTATTTATTGGTTTTGAAATATCAAAGACCCTTAAGGTTAGCACTGTAATGTAGCGTTCAGGTCTACTGATAAAGAGGTTGTGGGTTCGAATTCCAATTTCCCTGCTGGACTGTTCAACTTCAGTGAAGTTTGCTCAAAAAAACTTTTTCTAAGGTCATTCTACCACTACCACTGATTCTAAATCATGTAGGACAGTTGTCAGTCACTGATGGAAGTATGTGTCAAGTAGCTGGTTAACAGCTTAATCCAGAGACTTAATTAGCATTGCCAGATACAATGAATAAGTTGCCTAACTGCTGTAAATGACCTTTAGACAATGTGTTGCTATGGCGTTAAGCCAACAAAACAAAAACAAAGAAAACTTACTTGTGATTTGTTGCCATGCAAACAGAACATCCGACATCATCGTGATCTTCACAATATAACTTTAAAACTTCTCCTTTATGTAAGCTACAACGCTCCGTCGGAAATTCTGGGAGTCCAGGTTTTTTACTTCCTCCCTGGCTGACATCAAGAAGATTGTGGTTCCTCAAAGTAGGAAACAACTTATGTGAGTCAGTGCATGTCTGGCAGCAGTAGCCGCCACATTCCACGCAGTAGCGAACTGCTTCAACCGTTTTGTTATGATTTTCATCACACGTAGTACATATAAAATCAAAACTTTCCTCGGACATTTTCTCCAGAAAACTTTGACTGTAAGCCATTTTGATTCCTGTCTGATTTTTCGAAAATGTAGTTTCGTTTTCAACAAAAATCCTGGGACTTCCCCCAACAAAAAAAAATCAGGGGGAATTCCCTAGTGCACTAAAACACAGACGAATACATAATCTGTCGATATAGGGGTGGGGGAAATCACGTTTTCTGGGACCCGGTATCCGGGATCCTGGATCGTATTAAATAAATAGGGAAACTATATTTGTGTGAATTATAATTCTGATTATGTGCCTTTTAAAGTCTATTAAACGTTACACTTTTTTATAATATGTTTTGACGATTTGTTGATTTAAAATTTAGATTTAAATATTTTGAAATTTTCATTAATAAACTTGAAATGTAAAAAAATAAAAAATAATTTATTTAAAATATATATATTTGATATTTTTTTCTCCTTTTTCATTACTACAAATTAAACTTATTGAAAAGACATCTATACTAGATGCTACAAATTGTGCAAAAATAAAAGTTAAACTATTTATAATTTAAATGTTTTGTGTATGGTAGGGAAACCTGGGCCACAACAGATTCTGATCTACAAAGACTATGAAGAAGCGACATGGCGATGATACTTTGAATATGCGAGACCAAGCCCTATGATGAGACTCCCACAGAAGCCCTCTGCACTAAATAAGGCTTAATTGATGTGACTGATGCCCTCCGTACAAGAATACTAAGCCATGTGATGCGTTTTACTGAATGCATTAACTCCATTGCAAATTTGAGAATCCCATCCACATGCAAACGTGGGTGACCAAGAAAGTCCTGGTCGGAGTGCGTAAAAGCAGATATGAAGACATACAAGATGTACAACAGCGATCCTCTAGACAGGGTTACATTGAGGACAGACGTTAGAAGGTCCAGCTGGCTGCTGTCTACCCCAGTCTCTGGGACACTGGCAGCAGATGACAAATAAATTATTGGATTTGATTGCATGAGGTGGAACCTCTTGAAAAGGGAAACTATCTTTTAATGTATTATTTTCACATTTCAAGATGGTTAAAACCCGGGTCGATAGCGCAGTTGGTAGCGCGCCGGGATTTGGATACTCGTGCCCGAGGGGGTGCGGGTTCGAATCCCACCTGGGGAGGTTATACCCTTCCATGAAAATTTGATAAAAATGTCAATTTTCCTCCATTGATTAGATAATATGGAGAAGTTTCCGGCCTTGTGGAAGGGTAGGTGAGTACTGGTTATAGACAATGGTCCAGAAAAGGTAGGTTAGGTGCGCTGGACGCCGTAAAATGACCTAAATTGTGTTGACACGGCGTTAAATCCAATAAATAAATAAACAAGATGGTTAATACATAGCTATAAATATATTTAAATCTGAATTTTAAATTAACAAATCGGTCATATAATACAATATAAAATAAAGTGTTAACGTTAAATTGCCTTTAATGACAATAATCAACACAAATATAGTTTTCCCTATATATATTTTATAAGATCCCGGGTACCGGGTCTCGAATCCCGGGAATTCCCCCCACCCAATATAGGACGAATCCTAAAAAAATATGTTTATTCTCATACATACAATGAACACATTTTGCGGCGCTCATATAGAATTAGAGTAAATTAAATATAACTTGAAAAAAATGCTTAAATCAAATAACTTAATATTGTATTATATGTAATTTTTACGTTAATCAATTAATAAAATCTGAATTCAGATGTTTTATTTATGATTCAATTGTGGCAGGAATGCCTTTAATACATTCATTTTATTACGCGTGTAAAATTACTCAACATTATGATGTAGTTATGTGATACTCATTCAAGCATTAATTTGATGGTTCACAATATTCTTTTCTTTATATCTGGGGGTTTTATAGTGCATAAATATTGACCCCGATCTGACCTTTCACATTTGCATCTAAAAATTATCAACTCATATCCCAACGAATGTCAGTACCACGCCTATTCTACACTTCGGCAGCGATCGTAAAATTATAGAAGTATGTTTGTGTGTTAAGTCCTCACGGTCACTGTGTAATCGAGCATTAATACTACATTCAAATTCAATGCAATGAATATTCTTGCATAAAGGTCAGGTCGGGGTCAATATTTACGCACAATACAAATGTTTAAAAGCATGCAAGTTTTATGTATTATGTATATAGTACGACAATATTAACCTGAGCTTGAACTACCTAATTATAATATTGCACCATTCACTTACATTGAATCGCGAGTTTCCGTATGCGTGTATACGGTTATACACGTGTTATTGGGCCGACTTGATTTGTCAGGGCGGCTTATGAACCGGCGTTAACCGATCGCCGATCGGTTTTGTCTGGTTCCCAGTCGTACTTTGACAGGTAAAAGTACGTCAGGCAAACTATAATCATGGCCGCGCCTGATGTAATGAATTAGGTATTAAATACTAACCACTCTGAGACTTTATTGACTAGCCCTTGTGTAGCCAAATTATTGGTGGTACATAATTTTTGATAACATGTGAACTTCATAAGATAAGATAAGATAATTCTTTATTTTAGTCGGCAAGTATACCTTAAACAATAAACATAAGCCCTTGCTGGGCTTTTGAACCGACTATATATATAAACATACATTAAAACAACATAAAAATAATACATTTATAAAAACATTTTACAAGGAAAGACATTATGCACACATAATAAAAGCATTTTAGAATTAGGCATACATACATATAAGCACAAAAACAAAAATTAAAGTAGCAATGGGTAAGACTGATAGATTATATAAAATATAACAACTAAACATATAGGGAGCACAGAGAATAAAAATGCAGTTTAAAGAAAAACATAGATAAGATTTTAAAAGCAACTGCTTACCATAAACATTAATCATAACTTTGACTTATACATGTATCAATTAAAAACTAAGAGTATGAAAACTACAACTTGAACCATGTACCACGTGGATTCCATGCAGCATGGGAATTTCATGCGAAAGTTTGACTGAAGAGTATATAAGCTAGTGGTGACCAGGGATGGGGTCAATTACTTTCAAAGTAATTAATCATAATTACCATTATTCTCAACCTCAGTAATTATAATTAATTGTTAATTACCCTGAGTAAAGACAATGATTAATTACAACTACCATTATTTACATAAACAATTAATTATTAATTAATCATTTCAATGACGTATTTGAGCAAAAAATGAAATTCCAGTTACTGACATGTATTGATTATTGTCCTTACCTTTAAAACACTAAATAGAAGATAAGATAACTCATATTGCAGTATACATGTACTTGATACAGTTAGTAATATTTTAGTAATTCAGTAGTACTTGATTAGTGAATTATCTTATAACCTTAGTCATAAGGTGATAATGACTCAGTGTATTCAAGATGATCATCTCAATGCTCAACTGTCACTGACCAGTCAGACAATTTAATCTTTTACTATAACACTATGCAGGGTTATCAATCAATTAGCTATAGATATCATGTAACAAACACTATTGTTATGACAGTAAAAACCCATTCATCAGGTGTGAAATGTGTGAAAAACAGAAAAGAGGGAGCCAGTTTGGAAACTAAGTCGCATTTCATGAAACATACGCAAATGTATCATGAAGTAATTGAAAAATAATTGAAATCAATTAATTATTGCCTAAATTTCCTAAGAAATTAATTATAATTACCATTGTTTTCTCTTTTTTTTTTATAAAATAATTAATTACAACTACCATTGTTTTCACACTGTAATTAATTGACAATTAATTGTTCAGAGCAATTAATTGGCCCCATTCCTGGTGGTGACAATTGGGGACATTAGTCAGTTATGTTTCCTTGGTAAAAACTGAAGCTATCCAATTGGTAAGTAGGTCCTTTCAGTTGGAATCCTGAGATTTTATCATTGTTCTCCTATGTAAGGATAGCACAATATTTCATCGAATATTTTTCTTGTTAATTAAGATATTTACAGAAGTAATGAAATATAGATAGTTTTTTACCCTAAAAATACTTAGCTTGAATTTCAAACAAATTAAATGATTTACAAAAAAAGTTATTTGAGATTTATTTAGGCAAATTGACATTGAAAGGTTAAATCTAAGTAACCCAACTAATAGGACATACCCGTAACGTTAGCTAATAGTAGTTACTGAACACGGGGTTGAAATATTATTTTGTTTAGGCCTTGAGGTATTTAGCATAATATGAGTATACTTTTGTTAACATTATTAAACTTTTTGTGCAGGTAAATTTACTTAGAATTCTCATTTTTTATTGAATAGAACATTCAATCATAACACTCTTGCCAATTTTACATTTTTAACTCGACATTTTGATGAAAAGTTAAGCTTACACCAGCACTTTTGTGTTGGCGTTGACATTTGCTTTGTTTTTGAGTTAAAATAGTTTTATGTCTTCAACACTATCTATGATGTTTAATTTAAAGTTGGTTTACTTATTCAATGGGATTGTATAAACCAAACTGTAAGGGGATATAACTATGAATTATTTTTGGAGTTATGTCCCTTTTATACTTAAAAATTGCAAAGCGTAAGGTAGAAGTGTTTCCATAATATCTTCAATACAAATCAAAGATTTTTAATGAATGTTGGTATGCTTTTTTGTTGGTACTTTTTCGCAGATATTATAGGGAATTAACTCTGGATGACTTTTTCGAGTTATGCCCGGAGGTGTGTTCAACAATGCGAGCGCTCGAGCGAGCGCCCGCCGCGAACTGTTAGGTTATTGAACGACTGCGAGCGCTCATTCTATAAATAGAAGGTGAAGATATCGGTCAGTTAGACCGTTTGTGTACAGAGTGGCGAGCGCTCGCTATAAAATCCGAGACGATGTCAAACAGCACATTATTGAAAAGGCGGGTGGGGGAATCAAAATTATTTCTGCTGATACACGAGATCTTTCATATTTTTTACCATACATAAATCATAGTGAATCAATTTACTGTACCAAATAAAGGGTACATTTAGTGTATTGCATGCATTGCGTGGATATTTTATGTGGAACAAGTAACACACAAGTTTGCGTCCCGCTTTTCAGAAAAATTCTTTGATATAAAAAAAATATTTTTTTCTGCCACCATCTTTGGTACCTATTATAATATGTATTTCCAATGATATTTTAATACAGAACCCACTTAAAGCTAGATTGGAGACAAAAATAAATAACTACAACTCATGAATTTGGCTGATTTTTTGTAGAATTATTAGTTTTTTGTATTTAAATATGGTTGTGATAAAATGAAAACAAATTTCATTTATGCGGCACATGTATAATATTCAGCATCTGACACCCTAGCTTAAGCCTGCTTATTGTAATCATTTTTTATAATGTATTTTGTTTCGTATTTTTGTAGACTCAGTTATAAGTAAAGTGATAAACAAAAATAAAACTTAAGAGCTTTTTAAAGTAGTCAGTTTTCAAATTTTAGACAAAAGCTATTGAGTAGGCCTGAAAAGGGAAAATATCTCCGCACTTTTGGTGGGTTTTGTATATAAAATCTAAAACAACATTATCTAAATAGACATATCAACAATAATGAATTAACTAATAAGTTATCACCAATAAACCGTATGGCTAAATATGTTTCAATTAGTAAAGAAAATAAAAGTTATTGGCACGTGAAGTCACATTTGCTTAATTTTTGTTATATATAATACATATATAAACTTTATTCTTAAAGCCCCTTTACTAAATAGAACACTGATAATTGTCAAGTATCATGCTTTTGCTTAAAACTCATGCAAACATTCAATGAATATATAAAACGCATCTAAGATACAAAAAACACAAGTATTTGCTCCAGAATTTATACTAATATTATTTTGAAATTAGCGATAAAACCCAACGTAATGACTGTACGGAAAATCACGGAACTCAACGAGCTAGATCGGAACATCCCGTCGTGGCTAAAAATAACCACAACTTTAAATCTTAAGTCAACAATTTTCTGCTTTGATAAATACACGTTTTGTATAGTGAATTTCGTGCGAAAGCCAATTAAAACTCACGAAATCATGTAAATAGTTTCATACATGAACATATATTGACGGGAAAAAGGAACGAACCCATTAAGTCTTACGTTATACAAAAACGTTTGCTGATAGGCCAAGTTCAGGTAGAATGAGTGTAATGTCGGTAAGCCAAGACAACTAGATAATTTATATTTACGCCAACGACAGATTTTCATGGCAGTATCTACGTCATGTGTGGTGAAAGATAACCGTGTATGTCAAAAAAGTCGGCAAACAACGCAAATCTTCTTGTTTGGCGTAAAGAGTTCTTAAGATATGCCACCGTCAACGTTTATCTCTCTGCTCGTATCATCGCGGCCGTGGTGTTGAAATAATGAAGAGCTCAGTAAGGATTCGCGTCTTGGCTTATGTAACGCCCTCAGATTTATCAATGTTTCAAAACGAGTTTAGGCCACAACTTGTTGTTGGCTAAGGTAATCTCGAGGACACATCACATATACTAGCTTTTATGCTCTGTGAGTGTCTCTATATTCTGGCAACGTTATGACTGTGTCTATCAGCATAGTAACGAAATAACTCACGTTGCGCAAGTCACCAAGGACTTCTTACTGGGTGACAACATTAATGATTCCTTATATTATTCTTAATCACGAAAATTATGTACCTAGTTGAAATGATGCGTTTCTTTTTAGCATCAGTTTAGATGTTTGCGTACTCAAAATTTGCACGCACTGATTTCTCGAGTAAATCACTGGAAAAACGATATAACATATCCAACACTTTACAATTTTGTGTAAGTTTAATCAAACGCCTTTTAAGCAACTTGATTGGCTGAGAGAATATCTCCGTTATCTCATTTGCATGTTATAAAAGTACCCTACTTTAATAAGAAATTGATATTTTGAATAACTTGACCCCTTCAAGGGAACCCGCTAGAGAGAATTATTATAATTCAAAGGCAGTTATATTCTATTGTCTTTTTGATGGTTTTACTTGTTTTTAAATAGATGATAAAGATTTTGTCTTCGTTTAGTGGCTTTAACGATAAATTCATTATAAAATAGTATTTTAGAACAAGGGAGGAAACTCATATAAACTGAAATCTATTTATATAACAATTTTTAAGCGAAACACCTCTCAGAACGCGGGCGCTCGATGTCGCCCCGAGCGCTCGCATTGTTGAACGCACCTCTGGGTTTATACAGACTGGAAAAAAATCTTTGAAAAAAGCATGGAAAACGAAATATTTCTGGAAAAGTCATGGAATTTTGATTTTAGGAAAGATATCATGGAAAAATAGAAAATTTCATATGAAAGTTTAATGTGTCATTAAATAAAGATTATTTTATGTGTTGATTTTCAAAAAAAAAAAATAATGAAATATATTAACTTATATAAATTGCAACTTATGTGTTGGTGTTCAAATTATGCTTGGGTAGGAAAATTATTTTTTTTACCAACAATTATCATCAGATGCAGTATAAAGAAGACATCTGAGTAATCTAAATATGATAGTGCTTGTTCTGGGTACTCTATGTGCTTCTGTTGTATCATTGAAAACTGCGAGGAAAGATGGAAAATTCATGGAATTCAGGTTTTCAAAATTTGTATGAAACGTGTATGCTCCTTTATGATTAAACTTTTAAGTTTAAAGAAGGACGTGTACTAGTTTTGTTCTGACCTATGGATATCTACCTTAGGAAATTTAGGAGTTATTGCACTTTGAAATACATGGAAGGCATATTTTGTTACATAGTGACATTTTGTCTTTTATGAAAACATTGTTTGTTTCAGTGTAACGTCTAGTCATAGCTGTCTTGCCATTATTACAATTCCATTTTGTTGTTTTGTCTCCTTTTTTGGGAGAAATTTGTAATTTACTGTTTTTTGCAATAATTCGTACAATATGTAGTCAAATCATGTAACAATTCTGTTCATAATAAAAAGGAATATCTTATAAAGATATTTAGCACAATGCTGTGTTCATTTTGTTTAAAGTATAAATTGATGGTTACCTATAAACCTGTAGTAACTTGTCTTTTATATTGGATTTAACGCCGTGTCAACACAATTTTAGGTCATTTTACGGCGTCCAGCGCACCTAACCTAGCTTTCTTGGACCCGTACTCACCTACCCTTCAACAAGGCCAGAAACTTCTCCATATTATCTAATCTATGGAGGAAAATTGACATTATTGTCAAATTTTCATGGAAAGGTATAACTGTTGTAACTTGCTCTTAAATACAATGCACTTACAACAGTCTTGTCGGCAACCCTCGAAATAGTCATACCACCAGGAGGGTACATTGATGAATGTATTGTCAATTAGCCTAGTGAGTTGTCCATAAAAGCCTGCACTGAGTAGATACTTTCACAAAACATAACCTTTCCTGATATTTTTGTTTGATTTTTATGCCGAAGCAACTCTTTGTATAAGTCATATCACAGCGGCAAGTCAATTTACTCAACGTTTCTGAAAATGCTAAATTTCTGGATTGAGCTTAAACCATTTACTAGGCTCATACTTCTGTCAGTGACTGACAACATGTTTAAGAATCAGTGATAGGAGGAAAATGGATGGAAAAATTAACTAAAGACCAAGCTCCACAAAAGTATACCCCAACTGGGATTCAAACTCAACCTTTGGCATTTTTGATAACTCAGCCATGTTGTATGTAGAAAATATCCCGTTGAGGGGCCCCCATTTTGTATGTAGAAAATATCCCGTTGAGGGGCCCCATTAAGATATTTTAAATGTAGAAAACATCCCGTTGAGGGGTCCCATTAAGATAAAGTAAAGTATATAAACATGAACCTAATGTCATGAAATTACGACAACATAAGTTCTAATGGCAAACGTAGGCCGAAGTTAAATTAGCCATTAGTGTAAGGTGTTTCTCTAATCAGTTCTAGTTAAACACAAGTTGTCTAACTTCCATATCTATCAAGTAATATTGATATCAAATATCAAACTAGATGAAGAACAAAACTTTTTGTGATTGGGATTCAAAACTTGAACCTCCAGATTTAAAATCGTGAAGTTTACCTCTGTGTCAATGTTGCTGCAGTTTGATACACATTTTTCTCTCGCTGTCAATAACATATTACTGTAGTTCATATAGTGTATTATGTAAGCCATCTAGATTAATAATGGATTGTTTAAAGTTTATAATGCCATATATGTAAGTGCATCATTTATTTTTATATCACTACAAAATAAGAGCATACCATGTGCACCATTTTGAATATAAAATCATACCATGGTATATCGTGGGCTCAATCTTGAAAATAAAAGCATACCATGGTATATCGTGTGCTCCATCTTGAAAAAAACATACCATGGTATATTGTGTGCTCCATCTTGAAAAAAACAAACCATGGTATATCGTGTACTCCATCTTGAAAAAAAACATACCATGGTATATCGTGTGCTCCATCTTGAAAAATACATACCATGGTAAATTGTGTGCTCCATCTTGAAAAAAACAAACCATGGTATATCGTGTGCTCCATCTTGAAAAAAACATACCATGGTATATCGTGTGCTCCATCTTGAAAAAAAAATACCATGGTATATCGTGTGCTCCATCTTGAAAAAAACATACCATGGTATATGGTGTGCTCCATCTTGAAAAAAACATACCATGGTATATGGTGTGCTTCATCTTGAAGAAAAACATACCATGGTATATCGTGTACTCCATCTTGAAAAAAAACGTTCCATGGTATATCGTGTGCTCCATCTTGAAAAAAACATACCATGGTATATCGTGTGCTCCATCTTGAAAAAAAAAATACCATGGTATATCGTGTACTCCATCTTGATTATAAAAACATACCATGGTATACCTTGTACATCATCTTGATAATAAAACATACCATGGTATATCGTGTACTCCATTTTTATAATAAAACATACCATGGTATATCGTGTGCTCCATCTTGAAAAAAAAGCTTACCATGGTATATCGTGTGCTCCATCTTGAAAAAAAGCTTACCATGGTATATCGTGTGCTCCATCTTGAAAAAAAAACATACCATGGTATACCTTGTACATTATCTTGATAATAAAACATACCATGGTATATCGTGTACTCCATCGTGATAATAAAAACATACCATGGTATATCATGTACTCCATCGTGATAATAAAAACATACCATGATATATCGTGTACTCCATCGTGATAATAAAAACATACCATGGTATATCATGTACTCCATCGTGATAATAAAACATACCATGATATATCGTGTACTCCATCGTGATAATAAAAACATACCATGGTATATCATGTACTCCATCGTGATAATAAAAACATACCATGATATATGGTGTACTCCATCGTGATAATAAAAACATACCATGGTATATCATGTACTCCATCGTGATAATAAAACATACCATGATATATCGTGTACTCCATCGTGATAATAAAAACATACCATGGTATATCATGTACTCCATCGTGATAATAAAACATACCATGGTATATCATGTACTCCATCTTGATAATAAAACATACCATGGTATATCATGTACTCCATCGTGATAATAAAAACATACCATGATATATCGTGTACTCCATCGTGATAATAAAAACATACCATGGTATACCATGTACTCCATCTTGATTATAAAACATACCATGGTATATCATGTACTCCATCTTGATAATAAAACATACCATGGTATATCATGTACTCCATCGTGATAATAAAAACATACCATGGTATATCGTGTACTCCATCTTGATTTTAAAAAAACACTTTCAAGTCAGTTGTTGCTTTATACACTTTACCATAATTAACTACAGGCTAGTAGTCGTCTGTAGTCGAATATAATGTTAATATTTTTTACACATATGTGTTCTTACATAACAAAATCTACATCAAAGTTTAATGTATTTATTTCTGATTAATATAGAGATAAAATAAAACAAATTTTATATCAATTTTCATACATTTCAATATTCATATTTAGGTATACAAATTTTATATCAATTTTCATACATTTCAATATTCATATTTAGGTATACAAATTTTATATCAATTTTCATACATTTCAATATTCATACTTAGGTATACAAATTTTATATCAATTTTCATACATTTCAATATTCATATTTAGGTATACAAATTTTATATCAATTTTCATACATTTCAATATTCATATTTAGGTATACAAATTTTATATCAATTTTCATACATTACATTATTCATACTTAGGTATACAAATTTTATATCAATTTTCTTACATTACAATATTCATATATAGGTATACAAATTTTATATCAATTTTCATACATTACATTATTCATATATAGGTATACAAATTTTATATCAATTTTCATACATTACATTATTCATACTTAGGTATACAAATTTTATATCAATTTTCATACATTTCAATATTCATACTTAGGTATACAAATTTTATATCAATTTTCTTACATTTCAATATTCATATTTAGGTATACAAATAAATAATAGCCTCGGCCGTGGCATAGTGGTTAGCATATCTGACTTAGAATCCGGAGATCACGGGTTCGAGCCCGGTCACAGTAGGTCATACCCTTTACATGAGTTGTCAACCTCGTGGTAGGGTAAGTTAGAAGTTAGTACTGGTGATGGAAAAGTGTCCAGGAAATCTATAGTAGGAAGAGCTGGCCGTCGTGTATATGACCTAAATATGTGTTGAATGCGACGTTAAAATCAAATTTAAAAAAAAACAAAAACAATACAAATGTATAATACAACATAATTATGAAACTAACATTCTAAAATACTCAACCAGTCAACACAATTTACTAAAGAAAAAGTCTATTCTAATGCTGAGTACAAAATAATTGGTGATTATCTTTCTTTACACACTGTCACATCAAAGTTAACAAATAAAAAGTTATATAGTAAGGCGAGAGTTTTTTTATTTGTTGATACTCGAAGTCTGGTGACAAAAATGTTGACAGGAGTTAAAAACTTGAATATTATCGATGTCAGCTTAATTACAGTTAAAAACTGAGATTTATTATGAATGTGATATAGCTTCATAGTTGTAATCAATTTCTGAGTTATTTACAAAAATAACCAAATTATAATAGAAGAACATCTTGAAGTGTATAAATCTATATCTGTTTAAAACCCGGGTTTTTTTAATTTTGAAACAGTTTTTTTTTTGTAAAATAAATCCCCAATCCTCAAAATGACTTTTGTTAATTAGAGAATTTCCAAATATTTTTTTTTGAAATTGGCAAAAATCCAAAAGTATGGTTCGAGTATCAACAAATACTCACCTAATAGATATAAATATTGTGTATTAGGTTATACATGTACATTGTATATACATAAGAGCTTATAATAAAAAGATACGGTTAAATCAATATTAGAATTCAAATTATAAGCGCAATATGACCTTTTTGTGTTGGTGCGCCAAAAAACCTAAACAAATTATTATTAATATACAAAATGAAATATATTATGTTTTTACAGAATTTCAGACCATTGATGGATGTGACCAGTATTATGTACATTTTATATATATAATAAGGGGCCTTAGTCAGTTATTTCCTTTGTATACTCTTCAAATTGATATAGGTCCTTTTAGTTGGATTACTCATATTTTACCCCGACGTTTCAATGCCAAAATTAATCTCAAATAAGTTTTTTTGTAAATCACTTATTTTGTTTGAAATCCAAGCTAAGTATTTTTAGGGTAAAAAACTATCTTAATTTCATCACTTCTTGTTATTATCTTTATTAACAAGAAAGATATTAGTTAAAATATTAGATAAAATTTTATAATACTTACATAGGACTTCAATTATAAAATTCGAGTATTCCAACTGTAAGGACCTACTTACCATTTGTATTACTAAAAATACTTAAGAATTTATCGGAAAAGACTACAGACACTAATTGATCAGAAACTTCTTCATTTTAAGTCAATATTAATTTGTTGCATTTTGAATAAACGACTTAATCATTTTTGTCTATAACTTGAATAAAGAGAGGATATTCGTCAACTTTTGTGTAAGATCGATTTATATTTCACTGAGTGAGCTCAGAAAACATATTTTCACAAGTGGCATAGCCACGAGTGAAAATGTCACTTTCTGAGTTCACAAGTTGAAATAAAATCATCTTACATCAAAGTTGGTGAATATTCTGTTTCTTTCATGCTTAGTTTTGTGTTTTATTTGATGTATTTTAAAAAAATTACAATGTGACGTCATTTCTACTACATAATGACGTCATTTATCTTCTAATATGACGTCATGAACGATGAATATGAAGTTATATTTCACTACGATGAAATATAAAAATTATACTTTCATCGTTTATTTTCATTAACTAACGCGACGTTTCACCGTAAAGCATGAAAGAAACCTGTTTAAACATTTCTAAGTTCCTGGTATTCATGTATCTGATCAGTTTAACAATACATCACCATTCTTATTGATATATATGTGTGTAATTATAGATGAGAAGTTTTAGTAAAATAAGTAAACTTTCAACATTGTCCTATACAAACATCTCATCTACTCACCAAAACATAATTTCAAAATGAAATGTACACTAATGTTCTGTTACAAATGTTATCATACAACGAGTTCCGCTGGGCGGGACATTATACACCCGTGTACAGTCTATGCTGTGTTCTATCTCACATGAAGTCCCTGTGAACTTGACCAATGACCCCCAGGACCTCAGAATGGGTCACATCCTTAACTGGAGGGCTATTCAAAGCAAAGATTTTGAGAACCTAGATACAGCCGTGGCTGAGTTATCACCGGCACAAAGTTTTCCCATATAAACTTCTAGTGACTTTGACCCTGGGGTCTCAGAACCTAAAGTTCACACCCTTGACCCAAACAGTATCGATACATAAAATTTGGTGAACCCAGACAAAGTGGTTGTTGAGTTATTCTCTGGAAAAGATTTTCCTTATGATGTCCTTGCGACCCTGACCTTTATTCCAGGGGCCACAAAACCAAAAGGGCATATGCTAGACATTAAGGCTACCCTTACATAAAATTAGGTGAACCTAGGTAAAGTCATTATTGAGTTATTGTTCTGACATTGTTTCAATAAAAATTTAGTCCCAGTGACTTTGACCTTTGACCCTAGGGTCTAAAAATCAAAAGGGAATATCCTCTACCAAAGGGCTATCTAGACATAAAATTTGGTGAACCTAGGAAAAGTGGTCTAGTTATTGTCCGGACAAGGTTTTTCCATATGATGTCCCCGTGACCTTGATCTTAGACCCTGGGGCCTCAAAACCAAACAGGCACATCCTTGACACATGGACTATTATCACAAACAATTAGGTGAATAAAGGTAAGTGGCTATTCAGTATTTGTATGGACAAAGTTTTCATATACATTAGTCCCAGTGACCTTGACCGTTGACCTTTGGGTCTCACAATCAATATGATACATCTTCTACTCAAGGAGTATCCATACACAAAAGTTGGTGAACATAGGTATAGTGGTTGTTCAGTTATTGTCCGGACAGGTTTTTCCATATGATGCCCCTATGACCATGACCTTTGCGACCAAAACCAATAGGGCACATCCTGGACACATGGGCTACTATCGCATAAAATATAGTGAACCTAGGTATAGTGGTTTTTGAGTTATTGTCCGGACAAGGTTTTTCCATATGATGCCCCTGTGACCTTGAACTTTGACCCTGGGGCCCAAAAACCAACAGTGCACATAATTGACACATGGGCTACTTTCATATTATATTTGGTGAACCCAGGTACTGTGGTTCTTAAGTTATTGTCCAGACAAGGTTTTTACATATTATGCCCATGTGACCTTGACCTTTGACCCTGGGGCCTAAAAACCAAAAGGGCTCATCCTTGACACAAGTGCTATTCACACATAAATTTTGGTGAACCTAGATACAGTGGTTGTTCAGTTATCATCCGCAAAAGGTTTTTTTCCATATGAAGCCCCTAAGACCTTGACCTTTGTCCCTGGGGCCCCAAAACCCATAGGACACATCCTTGACACATTGGCTACACTCAAATAAGATTTGGTGAACCTATGTACAGAGGTTGTTCATTTATTGTTCGGACAAGGTTTTTCCATATGATGCCCCTGTGACCTTGACCTTTGGCCTGGGTTCCCAAAACAAATAGGGCACATCATTGACACATGGCCTATCCACACATAAAATTTGGTGAATCTAGGTACAGACCTCCTTGAGTTATTGTCCGGACAAGGTTTTTATATGTAAAGTCCCAGTGACCTTGACCTTTGACCCTGGGGTCTCAAAATCAATAGTGCACCCCCTCTACCCAAGGGCTATACACACATAAATTTTGAGGAACCCAGGTACATCCTTTCTTGAGTTATCATCCGGACAAGCAATTTTCCATTGACAGACAGACGAACGACATCATAACATAATACGGCTGTTTTTTCAAAATGGGCGTATAAAAAGTAACAATGTATACAAGTGTTAGGTATAACTACTCTAACTCATACATTTTTACAACATCACTTTCACCCATGGTAACAAACAATCTATTCAGTTTCTGATGAAAACATACTGCTAGTGGTTTGTTCAATCCATCTTGTTGTTTGATAATAACACCTATCTTCTTTCCATCCTCATTATATTGTATCACATTGTAGGATTCACACCCAGTAACAAATATACAACCATTACTATCAACACATACACCAACTGCATACTTCAAGTCATTGTCACTGACAGTTGATAGATGTTTACCATTTCTATCTAAACAGATAAGTCCTTTTTTTGCATCAGCAACAAACATTTTGTCTCCATTCTCATTAAAAGTAACATGTTTAATTCTAGCAAATAGTTTTGTTCCAGTGTTGTCACAAGTAATAGTATTCATCAAAGTACCATCCATGTTGTATACATACAGTGAAGAATCTAAATCTGTCACATAGAGCTTGTTATCATTGAAAGCAATACCATAACAACCATGTGGTAATTTAATCAGTCTTGTAGGAGACATTTTCTTATCAATAGATACAAATTGTATACTGCCAGGCTCACAACATGCCACAGCAACTTGTTTATCACTGATACAACAAACACCATAAGGATAACCATCTAACTTACATGGATCTTCTACAATCATTGTATCTAAATTTATACGTTTTAGTTTTTTATTCATATAGTCAGTAACAAGAAGCTTGTTATCTTGGGTAAGACAACATCCACTAGAACTACATTTCTTAGAGTCACCAGAGAGTTTTATATTAATATCTCTCTGTCCTTTGATTCTGTACATATTCTTCCTTCTAACATATACTTGACCAATACCTTGTAAACCTTTAACATAATTCATCACAGACTGGTTAGGTGAGAATGACAATTTTGCATCTTGCTGATTTCTCTTATCCTGTTTAATCATTAAACTATCTGCTCCTTTCAGCTGTTTCTCGGCTTGTTTGCCACAAACAAATCTTTGTGATCTGTTGCCATCTGATTTCTTCAATTTAACTTCTGACTGTTGTAATTCATCATTTACAGCATCAATGTTGTGTTTGTCTTGTAGAATATCATTTTCTAATTCTTGGAACTTGGCATCAATCTCTAATTTGGAATCCTTGGCAGATTTTCTTATAATAGATATCAATGCTTTCTCAAATATTTCAACTTGCTTTTCAGCTTCCAGTTTTGCCTTTTTCAATGCATCCAATTTTGTGTCGTTAGAATTTCTCAAAGACGTCATGGAAACCATCTTATCTTTCAAATGTTTGTTTATACGTTTGACATCAACCAACTTAAATAATGAGTCAATCGTCTCAGGAACATAATGAATACTGCTACCTGGACATGACCTACAATAGATAAAAGTAAAAATAAAAAGTTTGCATTTCGATAATCCCAATTTTAAAGTTAAAATGATAGTACGCTATACTAGACTATCTGTTTGAAAGGAAGAAAACAAACAAGTATTTCCTTCCTTGTACAAACAAATGGCTGCTTGGAGGAAAATATACATTCAATGATAATGTAACAATATTTTTTAACGTCATATTGAACAAATATTTAGCTATTCATACTATAGGTTTCCTGGACACTTTCTATCACCAGTACCAACTTACCCTACCACGAGGCCGACAACTCATGTATAGGGTATGACCTACCGCGACCGGGCTCGAACCCGCGATCTCAGGATTCAAAGTCAGACATGCTAGCCACTACACCACAACCGCATAATACAATGTATATATTATCAGTATTAGAGGTAAACACAACTTGTTCTTGTACAGAAAAAATGGAGAAAACTGGCAAGAATATCTATCATAAATCATAAATCTTGAAACAAAAACGTCATCTTGTTATAAATCAATTTGGCTGTAACACATGGATTCTTTGTTCAACGTCCCGTCAAACTTGTAAGACCTACATACCAATCAAGGAGAACCGAATGAGTCGAGAACAAATTAGTTTTATATTTTATAAGAGTTAGGCCATTTTAGCAATTATCATTTATTTTCTATGTATTATTTTCTGTGTATTAAGCAAATGTGCCATGCTGAACTATTTTTACTCCACAAATATTCATATATGCTCTTGTAGGTATCAAGCTTTTATGATGATAATTAGTTTTTATTTATTGGGTTTGAAGTATCAAAGGCCCTCAAGGTAAGCACTGTAATGTAGCGTTCAAGTCTACTGATAAAGAGGTTGTAGGTTCGAATTCCAATTTCCTGGACTCTTAAGTGAAGTTTGCTCATAAAATATTTTCTAAGGTCATTCTACCACTACCACTGATTCCAAATTATGTAGGACAGTTGTCAGTCACTGATGGAAGTATGTGTCAAGTAACTGGTTAACAGCTAAATCCAGAGACTTAAGTAGCATTACCAGATACAATGAATAAGTTGCCTAACTGCTGTAAATGACCTTTAGTTTAGACAATGTGTTGCTATGACGTCAAGCCAACTAAACAAAACAAACTTACTTGTGATTTGTTGCCACGCAAACAGAACATCCGACATCATCGTGATCTTCACAATATAACTTTAAAATTTCTCCTTTATGTAAGCCACAACGCTCCGTCGGAAATTCTGGGAGTCCTGGTTTTTTCTTTCCTCCCTGGCTGACATCTAGAAGATTGTGGTTCCTCAAAGTAGGAAACAACTTATGTGAGTCAGTGCATGTCTGGCAGCAGTAGCCGCCACATTCCACGCAGTAGCGAACTGCTTCAACCGTTTTGTTATGATTTTCATCACACGTAGTACATATGAAATCATAACTTTCCTTGGACATTTTCTCCAGAAAACTTTGACTGTAAGCCATTTTGATTCCTGTCTGACATTGATCGTATTTTTCGAAAATGTAGTTTCGTTTTCAACAAAAAATCCCGGGACTTCCCCCAACAAAAAATCTGGGGGAATTCCCTAGTGCACTAAACGCAGACGAATACATAATCTGTCGATATAGGGGTGGGGGAAATCCCGTTTCTGGGATGCGGTATCCGGCATCCCGAGGTGTGTTCAACAATGCGGGCGCTCGCTCGAGCGCCCGCCTCGCGAATTGTTTTGTTATTGAACGACTGCGAGCGCTCATTCTATAAATAGAAGAAGGTGAAGATATCGGTCAGTCAGACCGTTTGTGTACAGAAAAGGTATTAAATGGTATGATATACTAAACCGAAGTTAAGATCGATGTAAATCCCTTTGAAATACGGTAAATATACCCAGAAGGCTTGAGATTAAAGCATTGGATATTTCGTATTTGGTTATTTTAAATCTGCTATATTTTTTTCAATGGACCGATTTGAGTACCGGTACCAAAACGAAACGGTATTTACCGGAATTTATATAACAATTTATAAGCGAAACACCTCTCGAGCTGTATCGCGAGCGCACGCGCGAGCGCCCGCGTTCAGAACGCGGGCGCACGATGTCGCCCCGAGCGCTCGCATTGTTGAACGCACCTCTGGATCGTATTAAATGGTACCGGGACAAAACGGACCATGAGACGAAACGGATCATGCCAAAACGGACCAAAGTAGGGACGAAACGGACCATATTTGTGGGACAAAACGGACCATAGTCGGGACAAAACGGACCATTGTCGGGACAAAACGGACCATAAGAAGAAACGTAATCATTATTATTATAAATTATTAAATGTGTGATTAATAACATTATACATATCTTTTAAGTCTTAGTATAATTAAATTGTGTGTAAATAGTAATTAAAATAGCCTCAATAGTGATTAACAGTTTCGTGTTGTTTGTGCGTTGTTTTTAAGCTATACTGTGTCCTCCTCGGGACAAAACGGACCATTGTCGGGACAAAACGGACCATAAGAAAAAATATAACCATTATTATTATAAATTATTATATGTGTGATTAATAACATCATATATATAGTTTATGTCTTAGTGTAATTTAATTGTGTGTAAATAGTAATTAAAATAGCCTCAATTGTGATTAACAGTTTGCGTGTTGTTTGTGCGTTGTTTTTAATCTATTCTTAAGCTATTTTAAGCCGTTTCCTTGAGCTAATTAGCTAATACATCAGAGTGATTTAATTTGAAGTTGCTTTTATATTGTCCAGCACAGTTTTTTTCCTATGTACTGCACGCCACTTAAAACTCTGGGAAATGATTATATGATGACAAATTTGTTCCAGATATATTATAATTACTTATACGCACAGTTACACAGATCATTCTCGTACCTAGAGGTTGCCATGATTATAGATAGTTTTTAAAATTCTTATAGCTGCTAGGAACGATAATGACTCGTGATAAGAATAAAAAAACACAAAGGAGAAAAACTGTTATAATTATATACTTTATTATAAATTCATCATCAATAATATAACAAAACATACTTATACTTATAATAATATCATTAATTATCAAATGTAAGGATATCACTTTGAAGTCAATAATTGTTATAAGTTTGATGTTATTGGAAAAAAAACAATGAAATAAACTAACAAAACATATTTTTCAATTAATATTAGATCTAGTCAATAATTGTCATCAGTTTGGTGTTATTTAAGATGAGAAGTTTTCCATGAAAAAAAAATATGAAAAAAAACCCACAATTACTCAATAGCTTTTATTGTAATTGTTTGCAAGGGTGAAATAAAGATATGTTGCGTTTTGTTATGAAAAAATATCAATATTTTTACTCTTTACTACTTCAACTTTTATTTCATTAAATCAATATATTTATTGTCTAGTAATATAATCTATTTTTCTTATGGTCCGTTTTGTCCCGACAATGGTCCGTTTTGTCCCGGCTATGGTCCGTTTTGTCCCACAAATATGGTCCGTTTCGTCCCTACTTTGGTCCGCTTTGGCATGGTCCGTTTCGTCTCATGGTCCGTTTTGTCCCTAATTCGTATTAAATATCTATGGGTGCGTTGATTAAGCATTTCGCTAGGTATCGCTTCGTAGCGAAATCCTAGGAAACGACTTGCTACAAGATATCGCTACATTTCGCTACGTAGCGAAAGCTAGCGAAAAAATTCTTCGCTACCCTAGAGCGCTTTCACAAATCAAAATGGCTGCCTCCGCCGGAATGTAACTTCCTGTTTGCCGACAATTTATGTTTTTTTGTTTGACTGACTAATCATGAATTGAAATCAATAAATATTTGTAATTGTTCATTTAAACATGTTTTTGCAGTGATTTTGTACTTGTTAAAGCCTTATTTAGTTTGAAATCGCCCCGAAAACATGCGATTGCAATGAGCGCAAAAGTTTTACTCGGCAAAGGCCGCCATCTTGGTTTGTGACGTAAATAGCCATTCGGCGATGATCGCCGAGTTGTTCCGAATGGTAAATAGCAAGCCGTTTCCTAAGACGAATCGCTACAAGAAAGCGCTTTTTCATAGCGAAACGTAGCGATTTTCGTTAGGCAACGCGCTTTGTAGCGATTTCCTACAGAACGGTTTGCTACGATCGAGCAAATTGAATCGCTAGCTAGCGAAACGTAGCAAGTTTTTTTTTCTTGCTAGCCGTATCATTCGGAACACTTCTGCTTATTTCAAAATGGCTGCCCCCCTGTGGGAACGTGTTTCTTTTTCAAGAATACTGATATATATTTCATTTAATGCATATATTTCGTCAAAGTGGTTAAAAAGAATATTCATAGGGATAAATGATTTAAATATTTTTCATTTGTTACAATTTTGATATATTTGTTTGAGGAAGTCGCCATTTTGTTTTTGCTAGCTTGAAGCAAACCGTTCCGTAGACCTCTTAGTTATGCTACAAAAAATCGCTTTCAAAAAGCGACAGCTATCGATCGCCTTGCGGAACGTGCCCTTTAATTCTGATTATGTGCCTATTAAAGTCTATTAAACGTTTACACTTTTTATAATATGTTATGGCCGATTTGTTGATTTAAATTTCAGATCAAAATCCCTTTATTATCTAACTGGATTATGGAGACTTCGGTAAATGACTATATCGGTAAATTGATTTTATATAGGAAATCGTTTGGAGAGATCGGTAAATTGATATTGTATAGTGTAATTATTCTGAATGTGTGATAATCAATGTTCATTATGATTTGTTTGTATATCATTGTTTGAAATTGTTTGTTAAATGTTGTTATATTTCAATAAAATCATAATTTCTCATTATTGAATAATCTTTTTTTCTTGATAAATACAAGTGATTTATATACGTCATGGAGTTCAGATCAAATTGCATATTTTAAAAAGATATAAGAATAATAAATAACAAACATAAATTCATCTTTTTTATTGTTTTATTCAAATATATCATGTACTAATATGTCATACTTTATTCAAATATATCAAGAACTAATATGTCATATTTACAAAAAAAAAAAACAGTTGATAGTACATCGTGAAACAATTAATTATTATAAAAAGATTACATTATATAAATAAATAATTAATTCCTATATTTTCGACGGGAATCTTACCAGACCTGAAATAAACAAAACAACATTAGATCAAAGTATAAAATAATACATATGATATAAATTAACTAATGTCATTATAAAAAGAACATTGTATGTATCAATTAATAAATCGTTGTAATATATCGACGGGAATCAAACATGCCTGAAAAATCGATAAAAAGGTAAATAAAATCATATTTTTCTATAAAATATTAATGTATTCAAAAGATATTTGAAAGAATTTATTAATTAATCCACGGGAATCGAGCCTTAAAACTACATAAAAAGTATAATATATTACAGCTTTTTTAGAAATATATTTATCAATCCATGTGATAATAAAAACTGCATCGTATGTATTTGTTATAAAATGCAATATATCTTCGAAATTGAGTCTGAAACATAAAACAGTAAAAAAAACTGGAGTCGAAAATGTCCACTCAGAAGATAAATTGCCATTGATGACTGCCAATTAGCTAATAAAATACCGGTGCGTTTTAAACAATCATGATTATTCATATTCGTTCATATTAAAGTTTGAATTCAATGGCTTAATTGTCATCATTTGGCCAATTAAAGTTTGGTCACAAACCAACCAGGTGTGCGCATAATTAGCACAATATTTGATATACCTCTTTTATTTCATATCAGTCATTAAGTTGATAAAAAGTCAACAATAAAATTGATTTATAAATTTTATTTACTATTTCATCTAAGTAAATACACATTCTTAATGATACAATTTCTTTACTTTATAAAACGTGAAATTATTTTAATACAATGAATAATAAATACATAGAAAAGAGAATATAAGATCAGACAAAACACAATTCTGTAACATTTTCATCCAATCTTTAACTTCATTTATGTACATCTTCAAAAGCGAACTAACAACGATAAATAAATGATATTATTATACTTTATTCCTGTTGCTGCCAATGTATCTTCATTGTCTTCTGTAATAGTAAATGAAAAACAACAACAGCGTGTAATTGTTATTTTTACAATAGTAAATCGTAAATAAAATCTCTTAATTTCAGAATAAAAACTGTCAAATAGGACAACTTAAATAATAAATATTTTTTAAGGTAAGTACATTTGTATATTAATTCATTTTTATTTAATCATTAGCCACTAGCTCTTATACTGTTATGCACACCTACTTAATTTACACTATACAATATCAATTTACCGATCTCTCCAAACGATTTACTATATAAAATCAATTTACCGATATAGTCATTTACCGAAGTCTCCAGATACCATCTAACTTGCCAGTTCAGCGGTCAGTGTTTTAGACAACCCCGGAAGTGAATATTTTTGCTTGACAGCAATATAAACAAGAATAATTCCTGTGTCGATATTTTTGTAAGTTTACCTCCAAAATAAGTTTGTTTTGGAATTCCTTTTTATTTTTTTCTAATTTTAATAAACTTTAAATTGAAAGTTGATTGCATTGCGCTCAAAGTTTACTGAATTACTAAAACATGGCGCAGTTTTCATGTTATGTCTTGAATTTTTGTTCAACAGCTGACCGACATAGGTTCAGGTGTGACAGGGGTCTACTGTAGGCATGTGGCTTTTAACTGATATTATGGTTAAAGCATCCAAATATTACATCGTTGCATGAACCACATAGAAACTAGGCCACTGTTTGTCATAGTTATTCATGAATGTATATTTTTGTTTTTAAAAATCAGAAACAGAACACAGGCTGACTGTCACAGGATCATTTTGGTTGCTTCTTACCTTAGCTTTGACAAGATGCTTCCCATTTATAATGATAGTTGACAATGGTGAAACCCATCCACACACAAACTGATTGTATGCATCAAGTCCTTTGTAGCATTTAAGATCATCCATTGTGTAAGGACTCGGCGAAAAGACCAGATAGTTAACTATGTCAGGATACGTGACCGTTGGTAATAATTTCACATCGTTGGACAGCTTTTTCAGACTATACGGATCTTCTCCACCTAATAATTTCAATTTTTCCTCATACCTTGCTCGTACATTAGGTAACAGAGTCTCTATGTAAGATAATTTTTGAGTTTCCGACGTTATTTTTAGTTTATTTGCCATAACGAGGCAAAATGAATGAGTCACTGACTATTTTTATCGTATTTCGAATGCCTCCAAAATGGCGGACGGACCGGTGTCGTAGTAAAAATCACCCTTCCATGCAAAGGGTCTATTGACAAGGTCTTTCAAATTCTATTTGAAAGACCCTGATGTTGATTTGTTTACTTGTTTTGTCTTTCAGGCCCTTTTATGTCCTTTTTGAGGGCAGATATTGGGCCCTATTTTCCTAGTAAAATACTACTCTCTCACTGTTATTGAGTTATTTTGTTCACAAAAATATCGGCAGTGAACGAGTGGTACCGTTAGGCCTAAATTAAAAATAAGTTTGTTTGTACTGCTCGACCGACCCGTCAAAAAGGCCCTGACTCAAAAAAATTTTCGAGTCATTGAGCAGACAATTTTTTTTATCTTTTTTTACGACCGTTCTGTAGAAATTGTACTTTCCACTGTCTATTTCTTTTCGTTTTTTAAGCCTTCCGCATTACTCGGTCTGTCACAATTATCATCGTTAATAATCAGGGTTTCCGCGGCAATTTCATATAAGCATATTTTTTTCATATGAGACTAAAATATAGTACCCTTATTGACCCATGATTGTTAATCCAGATAAGAGTTGTGAAAAGTGAGACTATTCGCGGCAATTATACATGTCAATTACGCGTGTACACATGTCAATTAGACCTTATTGTCGGTCACACGCTGGGAAATTAACTCGCCTACAAAAGGTGTCAGAAAATCTAAAAGGGAGTCGTCGATTTACTTAACACGCTCGATAACATTCATATATACCATACCTAAGACTGGTTACTATAGAGACTATATTGATATAGGGGCCATCAAGAAATAACCAGTCAAGCTATTTTCATACGATCATCAATATCGGGGGATTCTAAATTTTAAACACCGCATGCGCGAAAAACAAATTAAACTTTTCACATAGTCGTTTCCTTAGGCATCGTTTGTTAAATCAAGATGAAAACATTGAAAACAATAAGCTTTTAACTACAAAAGACGTTTCGTATGAAATTGCGATCTAGCATGGGTCGCGAAAATGGTTCAATGCCAGAAAGTTTTTGGGGGTCAACTTTAAATGGCTGTAACTTTTTAAAAAGTTCGGTGACCTGTCTTTTTTGTTCGATAAATTTACTTCAAATGTGCAAATAAACAAATTAATGGAAGTTTTAAAAAAATTCCATTAGAAACCTCTTTCCTGACGAACTCCCTTAAATTGAACCAAATATTGTTCATCGGTATCATTGAATTGTGTAATTTTAAATTTACGGATTAAAAATGGAACTTAAGTCGTCCCCTAAACGATCGTGTATTTGTTAACATAGTTTCAAAATGGTGCCTAAATATGTCCGAGGTTATTCGTAGTGAATGGCCGAGGATGTTCCAAATGTTATGTGTGTTTACTTGTCATCCAATTATCACCTCTAAAAAGTCATGCATACACGTGTCAATCACGTGTGTGGGCCCCGATGGATTATTAAGCTAATCATGATTAATTAATAAGGGACTTTAGTCAGTTATTTCCCCTTGCAGGGCTCAACATTAACTTTTTTTTTAACTTGTCCTGTCGGACAAGTACTTTTAAAAAACGCTTGTCCTGACCAAAATCCAACTTGTCCTGACCTTCAGTCATACTGGATATGTATGTTTTATTTAAAATAACGAAACATTTACTCAGAACAGAACTATTTATTTAACTGAGAATAAACAACTAACAATTAACATATACATTGTTTTGACGGTGTTAAGTCATAACTTTTGGTTCATTTAATCGTTTATGGAAAAGAGATACTTTACAAAAGTTAACATTTTTGGAAAGAAAATTAAATTATGCATCCAAAGATATTACTTTTATTTTTAGCTCGACTTTACGAAGTAATGTAGAGCTCTCCTACTCGCCCCGGCGTCCGCGTCCGCGTCCACATTTCTGATTAAAGTTTTTGTGCAGTAAAATACTTTCTTCTATATCTTTGTTATTTCTTAAGATATTAACTTCAAACTTTAAATATATGTTCCTTACTATCAACCACATCTCATGTGACAAGGTCCATAACTCCAAACACATTTTTTTAAGAATTATCTCCCCTTGAACTGATTGATGTTTTTGTGCACAGATTAAAGTTTTTGTGCAGTAAAATACTTTCTTCTGTATCTTTGTTATTTCTTAAGATATTAACTTCAAACTTTAAATATATGTTCCTTTCTATCAACCACATCTCATGTGACATGGTCCATAACTCCGAATGCATTTTTTTCAGAATTATCTCCCCTTGAACTTAGAGTTTTCTTTAAAAAATGTTTGTTTTTACTGCAACTGTTTTATTTCTTTAGGTATTGACTTCAAACTTTAGATATATGTTCTTTATTATCAACCACATCTCATGTGACAAGATTCATAACTCCTTATACATTTTTTCAAAGTTATCCCCCTTGAACTTATAGTTTTCTATTTTTTTCTTTTTGTTTCTTTGAATTTGTTACGGTTATTTTCAAATTTTAAAATATGTATGTTCCTTATCATCAACCACATCTCCTGTGACAAACACTTACTAAGTCGAGCATGCTGTCTCCTCTGACAGCTCTTGTTGTATCTTCCATTACAATAGAATAGCTAACAAGGTCATTGCAAATTAGAAATTAAATTATTAAAAAAAAAGAATCCGACTTTTTTTGGCGATTTTTTTTCTGAAAAAAATCAACGACACCACCAAAATCGGAAACGGACATAATGCGCTTGCAATAGTTGATTTTCTTATGTTGAAAACGGAATTAAAATATTCGCATCAGAAAAAAAGTTACTTGTGTATTTGTAATGCGAAGTAAAAAATCCTATTTTACCTAATGCTGTTTAAGTTTATCCACACTTTTAACACGGACATCATTTCCCATGACAAACTTAACTAATTTTAATTAAATTTCAACTAATGCTTCCTAACATGATAATAATTACACCCCTCTCCAATTGATTTTCTGTCTAACTACACATATTAACAAAGATAAGCGGCGAAGATTTTCTTTTGATCAGAAAAGCACCGCTCCATATGGCGTATTTGCCACGTGCTATATTGAATACTTCAAAAACGCACCGCAATACAAGATAAACTTTGGGACCACAAGTATGATAGAACATTTATTCGTCGACGCAATTAATTTAAAGAAGGGTACGTATCAACAACTTTCCGTGTAGACATGTCCCATTAATCTCTCCTTGCATTGATATTATAACAGCATACATAAATAAATAAATATACAATAAATAATCTTCGGACATAAAGTTTATCGTACCGTAATTTTTCTTTATCAAAAGTTTCATTAGAACATGTTTGTGCCTATTATTAATTAGTCATTTTTTAAATAAAATTTAACGGTGTTTTTTTCAAGTCGCGATTTATATGCATTCTTCACTTGTAATTGTCGCATCAATGACTTATCATAATAAACTATTGTTTGTAACAGTTTATTTAAAAGTGTTGTGAAGTTTAACCAGATTTATAAACTTGGCAGCACTAAGTTGTTTTCACGAAAAGGTCGTTTTGTAACAGATAAAAGATGTTACAAATATTAATAATACAAATAATAATGACAACAATTATCAACGAAACATTCAGTAAAAGAAATGCTACAAATTGTCATTTTTGATTTACTAACAATTGCACTTAAATGGAAAAGTGTTACAAATTAAAATGAAAATAAAAACTTTGAAATTAAAATAATATTCGGCAGAATAAAATTAACTTTTAAAATAGCGTGAAATTAATTTCCAGGCAGTGACCTTGATTTAATAACTTGCTCAATCTAACACCAAGTGATCTTAACCCGCTGTGCTTATCGTTACGCTTATCGATGTAAAAATCGTTTGCATACACATGACGGATATACGCGTCACGCGGCGATCAGAGGTTTAATACAAGTCTGTCGGCGTATCGATTGAAGTTTAGGGGACGCATATTAGCGGCACTCGTAATAGAGAGCAGCAAAATAGTTAAACTTATATAAGACATTCGTACAGAATGGGTTAAGACATGCTTTTCAATATCCCAAACTACTTGTCCCGTCGGACAACCGGCTTTATAAAGTACTTGTCCAGACCTTGGTTTCACTTGTCCGGACAGTCGGACAATGGTTAATGTCGAGCCCTGTTTCATAGCATTAAATAAAACTTAACAAACGTATAAAATGAACTTATTGTTTAATGTTATTATAAAATAATATTATATATAAACTGGGGTCGAAATGTTTAAACTATGGGGTCGAAATGTCTCCATAAAATGCTTGGGGTCGAAATGTCTTAGGGTCGAAATGTCTTGCTTCCCCGTAACTCTAGCCTCAAAGTCTAGGTATAGGTTGGGCTGCATTGAATTTGATACATCAAAAATCGATCGCTAGGGCGCCAATTTGATTTAGATTTGGTAAATGCAGTTTTAAAGTGTAATTTTTCTTGAAGTCAAATGTGTCAAAAACTGGAGAAATAATCAAAGATACCTCTAAAAATAAATGATTTAATGACTACATGTAGTTCTTTTGACTAGTATAGTAGCTGTATGTTTGGCACTTATACAAAACATATCAGTGTCCTGTACAAATCAGACACAAATGACACTTTTCAGACACCTAAAAACATGGTATTGTCCTAGAATAGCTTATCTTGCATTTCATGCCGATGGTCAATTATGATTAAGTTTAATCGATTCTTAGAATTGGAAGCTTCCAACTAGTGATTAATCGATTATTCTCGATCATCGGTACAACACTAATGTATATGTTTCAACTGTTAAACATAAAAAACATAATAGTATTTGTTAAATATTATTCAAAAGAAAGATATATTTACGACCCTGACTTAACAAACTGTCATTTACCAACTTGTGCCATTTTGGATATGGATAAAAAACTAACCAAATATTTGATTTTTTTTGGGGGGGGGGTAACACCGTAGCAACACATTGTATAGGTCATATCACAGAGGTCAGTCAACTTTCTCACTGTTCCTGGAAAGGCTAAATCTCTGGATGTAGCTGTTAACAAAAACTACAAGACACATACTTTAGTGACTGACTACTGCCCTACATGATTTAGAATCAGTGGTACAAGGGAGAATGCCGTAGAAATTATTTCATGACCAAGTTCTACGAATATATGCCCCTCATGGGAATCAAACCTAAGACCCCTCCCCTTGAACAGTAGACTTGTACGCTATCACTTGAGCCAGCCGGGCAGGCCGAATGTTTGATATACAGTGATATATAACATTGTTGTCTCCAAAGTGTAACTAAAGTTTACTTGAGCCTTCATATATATCAATATTTGTGACTGCCAATCTGTATCTAATTTTTTGTCTACTGTTGCAGAAATCCTTAATGATAAGAAGGAATCTTTGAATAACGTTACCAAGGATTCCGTCCAGATCCCTGGTATCCCTTTTTTGCTACGGCTTAAAACCCTAAAAAATAAAACAACAACAAATATCATATTTTGCCACAGACTTTCATGATCAAGTATGCCATTTTTCAGTTAAGTTATAATTTTATGTTGTAGAATGATGTCTGACTACTCTGACGAAGAGTTTGAGGAAGAAACCGCACGTGACCTTGAACCTATGGTTGTAGAGGTCAGAGGTCATGGTACAAGGGGAAGTCCAGTCACAGCTAGAAGAAGTTCAAGTAGGAGGTCACATAGACATGAATCACAGTATGTACTGTAAATCACCTATAATTTATGCAAATTTATGCAAAATAGCTCATTGATATTAATATTTATCATATTTTATGCAATTTTATGCAAAGTAGTTCATTAATATTAAAATTCATTATAATCTATGCAAAATTATGCAAAGTAGTTAATGAATATCAAAAATCATTATAATCTATGCAAATTTATGCAAAGTAGCTCATTAATACTAATAATCATTTAATTGGAAATATTCTCCTGAAATTTCATACATCATAATACAGCAATTACAGCAAAGTTGCATTATCTGGACCATCACAATTGTTGGTTTTAATAAACAAACTTTTTCATGACTAAATTCTAATTACTTTGTAAAATGTAAAAATTCATTCTGAAGTTGAAACGAGTTGTGATGGCGTTGTAGTGGAATTTCAATATTTAATATTAATACTTTAGAGAGGATGACGTTTTCTGCTCCATATGGAAGGATAGTCAAGTACTTTGATAGAAAAATAACTCAATTGTTTGGAAAAATGGGAGTAAATACCCAATGCATTGTGGGACGGTATGGCTGTATGACTAAAACACGCAATGAAGCGAAATGGAAACTTTATCTGTTCCTCTGTAAGATAATGATTTTTTTTTTCAGTGATGATGATGATGATTTTATCTATGATGATGACGATGATGAGGATTCTGTCGTGAATATTCCAACATCTCGAAGTAGTGCGAGGACACGACGTACCGCTAGAAATGTGAAATCATCCAATGGTAAACGAGCTGTGAACATGACACCTCCAGATAAGCTGTATGAGAAGGCTAACAGAATGGCGAGAAAATTTTCAGCTTCCAGAAAGGTAACTACACTAGCTGGTTTTACTAGGGATTTCAACGGAAGCCTTCGTCAGTTACTAGGGATTCCTCCAATAAGAGACAAAAATTTTGCATAAAGATTTGCAGTCCCTAATTGTAATATACAATTCATGGCAATTTTTAGGGATCCTGACAGAATCCCTCACTGAGAATTGCTGGGATTGCTTCCAAGTTTTGGGATCCTCGAAATCCCCAGACCATGTTAGTGTAGTACTAGGGGTGTAACAATACGGTAAAAACTGTATTGCAATATATTGCAATACATATTGTCCTTTGCACATACATGCATAGCATGAATTAATGCATGTGCATCCTCATCGTACATAGATATTTGCATTTTCAAATGATTTTCAAATGATCTACGCATATTATGCAAATGCTTGAATAAGTTAGAAAAAAAGGTTTTGAATGAACTTTAAAGATAATTATTCTCTCACTTTACGAAAAAAAATTCAAGTTTCCGAACACATTTTACAATCTTTTCAAACATTTAAATTTCAGACTCAGATAAGAACAATCAGTAAGAAACATAACTAGAAAAACTGGTTCAGTGAAAAATGAACCATTTAAAAACCGTCAGAAGTCGTATAGCAATATTAACGGGTATATTGGTTAACCGTTACACCCTTATGTAGTTCCATACAAAAGTTCTAGTTTAAAATAAAATTATGAGTTAAACTTATCATGTATTTTGCAAGTAAGCCTACATAATTAAAGTTTTATTACTTAATTGTGCATCCATTATCAGTTTGATTTCACAGTAATACAACAAGCCTGAGGTTAAGATGTTATCGAATATTCACAATATTGAATACTGCTCTTTAATCAATCTTTGTACAGTACCCACCAAAAGTTTGGAGACATTTTTACTTTTTAGGCCTAATGAAGAGCTTTCATTAAAAATTATCAAATTGCGTAACATCGATGATGTTAACAAGTTACTAAACATAACAATTGTGCCATGAATTTTATAATGAGAATAGATTCAAAGTTACTGTATGTTTCAAACACTAAAATGAGAATAGGTCATCTGAAGGTGACCCTCATAACAAAATAGCCAGATCTTTAATTAGAGAGTATGTGAGCAGAGAATTTTAGATCATGTTTTAATCAGATTGCTCTTTTACTGAATTTAAGGATGACAGGGCAATCCAAGAGAGAGTTAAAGCTCTTGCACTAGCCAGGATTGTTTATGGTAGCTCTCATTGGAGACTGGCTGAAGCTCATGTAAACTTAGCTGAAGATTACCTCGAGTTGAAAGGTATAGTGTTTGTTTGTTTGTTTTTGGGTTTAATGCCGTAGCAACACATTGGTTAGGTCATATAACAGTGGTCAGTCAACCTACTCACTCCTCCTTGAAAGGCTAAATCTCTGGATTCAGCTGTTTACCAACTACTAAGTGCATACTTTCGTCAGTGACTGACAACTACTCTACATAATTAAAAATCATTGGTAGGAGGGAAAATGGCCGTAGAAATAATTTCAATACCAAGCTCCATGAAAGTAATCCCTGCCTGGGAATTGAACCCGCAATCAGTAGACTTACTTGCTACTAACTGAGCTAGCTAGGCGGTTAAAAATGTATGATGTAAAATCAAAGTACTGAAAGTATGATGTAAAATCAAAGTACTGAAAGTATGATGTAAAATCAAAGTACTGAAAGTATAGTGTAAAGTCAAATGTTTTCCCTTTTATATTAAAGTCTTTAATATGTTGGATATCTCTGTCATTTATGGTCAGATCTGATGAAAATCCCGCTTTAATGTGGTTTCCACATAACATTTCTTGTTAAAGGATATTTTTCAATGAACATAATGGGGACCTGTCGAGCCATTTGGTTCTGGAGGATTCCAATTTTCTGAGCTTTTACTGTACTTACCTGAAATAATATTAAAGAAACTGTTCAGTTCTATTCCATTCTGCCATATTATACATTCTCAATGTAAGAAATAAGCACTTGCCCAATTGCCTGCAAAGTTGAAAATTGATCAGGCAAGTTGGTTACAACAGTAGCTTATTTGCCGGGCAAGTCAGCCTTTTGGGACTTATAACCTAATTTTGCATAAAAATTCATTTAAGGTTATACTGCCCAGACAGAATACCACACAGAGAATGCTATGACAATAATGTTAAATTCTGTTACCACGACATCCAGTGAACAGGAGAAAGCAGACGTATTTGGAATATTGTACAGAATAAATTACATACAAGGAAAAGCTCAGATTGCCATGAAAAAATACAAAGAGGCAGAAGCAGCTTTGGCCAAGGTCAGTGGTGCTTTTCACAAAAAATCCTACGATAAAAATCATCATAAGTTAAAAGCAACAAACATTAGTAATACAGGAATTTTTTGGCCATCCAATTCCAAATATTATTGAATTACATAGAATATTGTATACCTTTTGAATATCATATCATAGTTATGTTTATTATCCTTCTGACTTTGAATTGCAAAATTATGAATTTGACTTAAGTCAACTTTTTTCGTTAGAATTTTTGTAAAAAGGTGAACAGTTTATTGAAATCTAATTAAAGAATTCTCTACCCTAGTCTGGTGCCAGCCTGTTAAGGTTCAAAATGTTTTTATAATTTTGTTTTCATTTATTATATATATTTATATTATATTACATATATTATATCAGTAAAACTATATATACATGTACATGCTTCAATTATTTTAACACGGTATTTTCATAACTTCATTAGCCCCTGAAGAAGACACATCGTTGTCGAAGGGGCTCGGGCAAATTTATTATATTTTTCTAACACTGTTTGAACTTTTCTTTCTCAAATCTATTTATATTATATTATATTTATTATTATATATGTTATAGGCTGACAGAGCATACCAAGCTTGTTCTAAACTTTCCTGTATAACTGATGACCAGTGTGATGATATGGAGATTAAAATAACTGAATTAAGGGCCAGGTAAGATTGAATTTAGGGCCAGGTTTTGTTGAATTAAGGGCCAAGTTAGGTTGAATTAAAGCATTGTAAGGGTTGAATTAAGGGCCTGGTAAGCTTTAATTTGATTAAATTAAGGGCCAGGTAAGGTTGAATTAAGGGTCAGGTAAGGTTGAATTAAGGGCCAGGTAAGGTTGAAAGACCTAGTTTTGATGTAACTGTTGTTACCACTAAGTTATGAACCTAATAGGGAAATCAAATTTGTGGGTTTTTCCACCTCTATGCAAGAGGTGAAAACATATTGAGTTACATTTTATTGCTGAAAAGCATGAAATATGGAGTAAATCCTATTATTATTTGTACACTTGTTTTTATTGTGGAGGTGAAAGTTTCTTTGTATCACAGATGAAAACCCAAATATTTGAATTCCAGATAAAGTAACTTTTATGGTTTACAAGAAAATGTTAGCCGCGGCCGTGGCATAGTGGTTAGCATGTCTGACTTCGAATCCTGAGATTGCGGGTTCGAAACCCAGTCCCGGCAGGTCGTACCCTATACACGAGTTGTCAGCCTCGTGGTAGGGTAAGTTAGTACTGGTGATAGAAGTGTTCAGGAAATCTATAGTAGGAAGAGCTGGTCGTCGTGCTTATGACCTATATATGTGTTGAATGCGACGTTAAAAAAACAAAAAAACAAACAAACAAGTAAATGTTGTTTGTGGGTTTCTCATTTTAAACTGGTATTTAAATGTCTTCATATACAGTATCCACCAAAAGTTAGGAGACAAAAGAAATTAACTACAATTGTTGAATTTCACTGATTATTTTTGTAAAATCATTATTTTTAAACCATTTAAGTATGGTTTGTCATAAATTGAAAAACAAATTTCATGAATGCAATTACAATATAATTGTAATTCAATATAATTAATGTAATTATTTTCCATAACATTGCTTTTATGCTAATTTTGTAGTCTCAGTTATAATTATAATGACACCCCCCCCCCCTCCAAAAATGCAAAGCTATGAAGCATTTTAAAGTAAACAGTTAACAAATTTTAGACAAATGCTATTCAGTCGGCCTACAATCTGAATATGTCACCAAACTTTTGGTGGGTACTGTAGTGCATAAAATAACATTTACCCCTTTTTTTCCCTAGGAAACTTCCAGTTGATACTGTTAATAGTGATCTTTAGCTAAAAATCCTTTGCACAATAAACCGTGTTTATCTGTCGGTCTTCAATGTTTGGTGGCGACTGATTAGATTTAATCAGTTTATGATAAATGTTTCAGATTGTCGTACAAACAAAATATAAACTCCTCCCACAAATGATGTTGACTCCTCCCACAAAATATAAACTCCCACAAATGATGTTGACTCCTCCCACAAGGCATAAACTCCACCCACCAATTATATTGGCCCCTCCCACCATTTTAATCAGTTAATGATAAATGTTTCAGATTGTCGTACAAACAAAAGAAATACGCAGTAGCTGGATCTCTGTATGACAAAGTTATAGATTTAACAAAAAGAAGATTCGGTGATGATGCTGTGGAGCTGATACAATTATACCAGGATGCTGGAAGTGTATCCTTTACTTTACATGGCCCTTATATATCAGGGGTCATGTACAGACCCCTTCTAAAATTGTTTAAAAGTCATGCAGTTTCCCCCCCCCCCCCCCAAAAAAAAGAAGAAATTGTAATTTACTTTGGATTTTTGACTATAAATGAAATTGGGAGAAAATTTGCACACATGTTATATTTAGTACGACCCCTAACCCTTTCCCCATATACCGGTAATGAAAAGCCCTGCTTTAAGAACAAAATTTCCTTTCAGAATTTATCAATAATTTTATTCTTATTAATAGATTTCATGTTTTCTTGTATATTAATCCCCGCTTTTTTTTTTAATTGGTCACCTAAAGACTTAAATGACTTACTAAAAACTGGATTTTTCATTAGTTTGTGTTCCCTCCTCTTCACAGGATATCTCAAAGGGGTAAAGCCCTATGGGTGAAAATTTTCAAAAAGTTATATTTTCCAATAAATGAGGTCTAAAGTGTTTTTACTTTTCAAAGACTGAATATCCATTTTACCCCAATTTATTTTTGCATTTTATGACTCGATTTTTCTAACACACCTGTATGACCCCCAAGAAACATCTTTTGATGGGGAAGGGGCTCTAAAATTTGTAATTATTTGGTAGCAACTTTCCTTAAGCGATATTTACCAAACCCATTTTAAACCCATTTTTTCAAGTCCATCCTTTGTAGGGGGTTTACATACCCAAAAATGCAGTATTGACCAGTAAAAGGTTTAAGCAATATATAATTTATCTTTAACTTACTGTCCAGCTGGAACAATCAAAAGGAAGAATGGCTAACCATGATAAAGCAATAGACATGTTTTTACAGGCTCATTCCATCGCCGCGGCAAAGTAAGTATACATCGTATAATAAAATTATATATTTATAAGGAGCAAGAATGAATATATAACTATCATGTTCAAACATTCACTGTTAATATACTTAACAGAATTTTTAAGTACCCCAATTTATTGTGGTAGGTTTTTTTCTACATTTATGTCCAACCGATGATGGAAATATGTATAGGACCTTTGCTTGCATGGTTTTCATTTTACATCGATACAAAACCAGTTTGGTCGTGCATACATTGTTATGGGAAGATTACTAATTGCTTTGATTTGATAGAAGATTAGCTATTAGAAATCTTATCCTGCAGGTGTCACTCCACATTGCAAAAGTACTATGACAGTTTCTCTTTCTTGAAGCAACATTCAAGCCATTTCTTGACTTTATGTTGTGCATATTAACATACTAATGATTTTCTCCAAAGCTGACCATGTGGGATTTTTGCACTAGAAGCACATGCCCATTTCCGCTTTTGAACACATGTGCAACGAATGGAATTTGCATCAGTTAAGAAGCATGAAAACCATGCAAGCACTCAATGGTATAGTCCTAAAAATTGAAAAATAAGAATTTCCTTCAACATTAAAATCGGGGTACTAAGAAATATATATAGTTGAATAATTGTTTTTTATAAAATTAGAAATTGTTCCCATATTCTTCCATGCCTCATATTTCAATTTTCTGCTTAAAAAGCTAATTTTGAATTTCAATGAATAGTTTGGTTTATCAACAGAATTAAAAAAAATGTTTTTAAGGTTCAACCCTAATTTTGCAAAATTTGAGCTTGGAACTTTTATTAAAGAGAAAACTTGCTGACTGAAAGAATATTGTTTATTATTGGATATTTGTAAAGAGGTTGAAAAAATAATTAGTTTTTTTACTACTTTATTTTTGCTTGATCGCAAAACAAGTTCTTACAACATAAAAATTATCCCTTTCAAGTCGGCTTCCTGGTCCCCCAGTTCTAAGCTAGTATTGTCCATTTTTTCTCAACTGTCAAAGCTTGAATAATTTCACGGTGACTGAATGCATTGTTTTTGTACTGGCGGCCTAATTTTTACTAAAAATATCTTGACCAAAACTTATCATACGGCATAAGAAGCTTTACTCAATCATAATACACACTTTCAGAAACTCATGGGTGTATTATGACTATAATTTTAACAAACGCATTCGCCGTAAAATTATTCATGTTTTGACAGTTGAGAAAAAACAAACAGTAGAAGGATAAAGTTTCTTGTTCAATGAAACAACAAAGTAGGTTAAGGATGTGATTGGAACCAATGCTGATGGTAACCAGTCCAACGTCGTGATATCTCGGCCACACCCACTCCATATATAATATAAATAAGTCGTTACCAGTCCAACGTCATGATATCTCGGCCACACCCTCTCCATATATAATATAAATAAGTCGTTACCAGTCCAACGTTGTGATATCTCGGCCACACCCACTCCATATAATATAAATAAGTCGTTACCAGTCCAACGTTGTGATATCTTGGCCACACCCACTCCATATATTATAATATAAATAAGTCGTTACCAGTCTAACGTTGTGATATCTTGGCCACACCCACTCCATATATTATAATATAAATAAGTCATTACCAGTCCAACGTTGTGATATCTTGGCCACACCCACTCCATATATTATAATATAAATAAGTCATTACCAGTCCAACATCGTGATATCTCGGCCACACCCACTCCATATATTATAATGTAAATAAGTTGTTACCAGTCCAACGTTGTGATATCTCGGCCACACCCACTCCATATATAATATAAATAAGTCATTACCAGTCCAATGTTGTGATATCTCGGCCACACCCACTCCATATATGATATAAATAAGTCGTTACCAGTCCAACGTCATGATATCTCGGCCACACCCACTCCATATATAATATAAATAAGTCATTACCAGTCCAACGTTGTGATATCTTGGCCACACCCACTCCATATATGATATAAATAAGTCGTTACCAGTCCAACGTTGTGATATCTTGGCCACACCCACTCCATATATTATAATATAAATAAGTCATTACCAGTCCAACGTTGTGATATCTTGGCCACACCCACTCCATATATTATAATATAAATAAGTCGTTACCAGTCCAAGTCGTGATATCTCGGCCACACCCACTCCATATATAATATAAATAAGTCGTTACCAGTCCAACGTTGTGATATCTTGGCCACACCCACTCCATATATGATATAAATAAGTCGTTACCAGTCCAAGTCGTGATATCTCGGCCACACCCACTCCATATATAATATAAATAAGTCGTTACCAGTCCAACGTTGTGATATCTTGGCCACACCCACTCCATATATGATATAAATAAGTCGTTACCAGTCCAAGTCGTGATATCTCGGCCACACCCACTCCATATATAATATAAATAAGTCGTTACCAGTCCAACGTCGTGATATCTAGGCCACACCCACTCCATATTATATAAAAAAGTCGTTACCAGTCTAACGTCATGATATCTCGGCCACACCCACTCCATATATTAAAATATAAATAAGTCGTTACCAGTCCAACATCGTGATATCTAGGCCACACCCACTCCATATATTATAATATAAATAAGTCGTTACCAGTCCAACATCGTGATATCTAGGCCACACCCACTCCATATATTATAATATAAATAAGTCGTTACCAGTCCAACATCGTGATATCTCGGCCACACCCACTCCATATATTATAATATAAATAAGTCGTTACCAGTCCAACATCGTGATATCTTGGCCACACCCACTCCATATATAATATAAATAACTCGTTACCAGTCTAACGTCGTGATATCTAGGCCACACCCACTCCATATTATATAAAAAAGTCGTACCAGTCTAACGTCATGATATCTCGGCCACACCCACTCCATATATTAAAATATAAGTAAGTCGTTATAAGTCTAACATCAGGATATCTCGGCCACGCCCACTCCTTATATTATAATATAAATAAGTCGTTACCAGTCCAACCTCGTGATATCTCGGCCCCACCCACTGCATATATTATAATATAAATAAGTTGTTACCAGTCCAACGTCATGATATCTCGGCCACACCCACTCCATATATTATAATATAAATAAGTCGTTACCAGTCTAACGTTGTGATATCTCGGCCACACCCTTTCCATATATTATATAAATAAGTCGTTACCAGTCCAATGTTGTGATATCTAGGCCACCCCCACTCCATATATTATAATATAAATAAGTCGTTACCAGTCCAACATCGTGATATCTAGGCCACACCCACTCCATATATTATAATATAAATAAGTCGTTACCAGTCCAATGTCGTGATATCTTGGCCACACCCACTCCATATATAATATAAAAAAGTCGTTACCAGTCTAACGTCGTGATATCTAGGCCACACCCACTCCATATTATATAAAAAAGTCGTTACCAGTCTAACGTCATGATATCTCGGCCACACCCACTCCATATATTAAAATATAAGTAAGTCGTTACAAGTCTAACATCAGGATATCTCGGCCACACCCACTCCTTATATTATAATATAAATAAGTCGTTACCAGTCCAACCTCGTGATATCTCGGCCCCACCCACTGCATATATTATAATATAAATAAGTTGTTACCAGTCCAACGTCATGATATCTCGGCCACACCCACTCCATATATTATAATATAAATAAGTCATTACCAGTCCAATGTCGTGATATCTCGGCCACACCCACTCCATATATTATAATATAAATAAGTCGTTACCAGTCTAACGTTGTGATATCTCGGCCACACCCTTTCCATATATTATATAAATAAGTCGTTACCAGTCCAATGTTGTGATATCTCGGCCACCCCCGCTCCATATATTATAATATAAATAAGTCGCTACCAGTCCAACGTTGTGATATCTCGGCCACACCCACTCCATTTATTATAATAGAAATAAGTCGTTACCAGTCCAACATCGTGATATCTCGGCCACACCCACTCCATATATAATATAAATAAGTCGTTACCAGTCTAACATTGTGATATCTTGGCCACACCCACTCCATATATTATAATAGAAATAAGTAGTTACCAGTCCAATGTTGTGATATCTCGGCCACACCCACTCCATATATAGTATAAATAAGTCGTTACCAGTCCAAGTCGTGATATCTCGGCCACACCTACTCCATATATTATAATGTAAATAAGTAGTTACCAGTCCAATGTTGTGATATCTCGGCCACACCCACTCCATATATAATATAAATAAGTCGTTACCAGTCTAACTTTGTGATTTCTAGGCCACACCCACTCCATATATTATAATATAAATAAGTCGTTACCAGTCCAACGTTGTGATATCTTGGCCACACCCACTCCATATATAATATAAATAAGTCGTTACCAGTCTAACGTTGTGATATCTTGGCCACACCCACTCCATATATAATATAAATAAGTCGTTACCAGTCTAACGTTGTGATATCTTGGCCACACCCTCTCCATATATTATAATATAAATAAGTCAGTACCAGTCTAACGTTGTGATATCTCGGCCACACCCTCTCCATATATTATAATATAAATAAGTCGTTACCAGTCCAAGTCGTGATATCTCGGCCACACCCACTCCATATATAGTATAAATAAGTCGTTACCAGTCCAAGTCGTGATATCTCGGCCACACCTACTCCATATATTATAATGTAAATAAGTAGTTACCAGTCTAACTTTGTGATTTCTAGGCCACACCCACTCCATATATTATAATATAAATAAGTCGTTACCAGTCCAACGTCGTGATATCTCGGCCACACCCACTCCATATATAATATAAATAAGTCGTTACCAGTCCAACGTCTTGATATCTAGGCCACACCCACTCCATATACATTTGTATAATATGAATAAGTCGTTACCAGTCTAACGTTGTGATATCTCGGCCACACCCACTCCATATATCATAATGTAAATAAGTCGTTACCAGTCCAACGTCGTGATATCTTGGCCACACCCACTCCATATAATATAATATAAATAAGTCGTTACCAGTCCAACGTCGTGATATCTTGGCCACACCCACTCCATATAATATAATATAAATAAGTCGTTACCAGTCCAACGTTGTGATATCTTGGCCACACCCACTCCATATATTATAATATAAATAAGTCGTTACCAGCCTAACGTTGTGATATCTCGGCCACACCCACTCCATATATCATAATGTAAATAAGTCGTTACCAGTCCAACGTCGTGATATCTTGGCCACACCCACTCCATATAATATAATATAAATAAGTCGTTACCAGTCCAACGTCGTGATATCTTGGCCACACCCACTCCATATATTATAATATAAATAAGTCGTTACCAGTCCAATGTTGTGATATCTCGGCCACACCCACTCCATATATTATATAAATAAGTTACAAGACCGTTGTAACAATCTCCGTAAACAGATATCCTGTAGTGCGTTGTCGTACAAGATCTCTACTTTCTCCGTGGAAGGTCACGTCGAGATGAACTTTGTGTCCACTAATCAATGCGTAGCTTTCATCTAGACAAAAACACTATTAAACACATTTTGATTTCGTAATTTCTATTTTTAGACCAAGGTTTGCATGCTTATTTAACAGCAGTATTATTCACAGTTTGCGATTGGGCGGCTCATTTCAAATTGTGTGATGTAGACGATGTAAACAAGTTACGATTCATAACAATTTCGTCATGAATATTATGATGAGAAAAGGTCACCTGAACGTGACCTAGGTTTAGAAAAGGCCAGATCTAAATTAGCCAGTATGCGAGTGTAAAATTTAAGATCAGGTTTTAATCAGATTGACATTGTAATTGCCTAAAAAATATTCATTTTGTTGTTTGTTTTTCTCACACAGTTACAAAGATGCCAGCGAGGAATTAGTTGATACGGCGTTGGCTTTGGCTCAAGCGTACGCTACAACGGGCAGAGAGGAAGCTGAAAGTAGGTCAAATTTTATTATGTTATAGAGTTGACCCAATTCTGAACTCTGATTTGTAGGTTTTTTCCATCCTTGGCACAGTCGAAATAAACAAAGTTTTATAAATATTATTGATGATAAGCACAAAACTCTGAATTGATCCTGATGTGCTTTGTACACATGCTGGGACAACCCCAAATAATTGTTCATCTTTGTACTCATGCAGAGACAACCCAGAATAATTGTTCATCTTTGTACACATGCGGGGACAACCCCAAACAATTGATCATCCTTGTACACATGCAGGGACAACTCAAAATAATTGATCATCTTTGTACACATGCAGGGACAACCCCAAACAATTGATCATCTTTGTACACATGCAGGGACAACCCAGAATAATTGATCATATTTGTACACATGCAGAGACAACCCAGAATAATTGATCATCTTTGTACACATGCAGAGACAACCCCAAATAATTGATCATATTTGTACACATGCAGAGACAACCCAGAATAATTGATCATATTTGTACACATGCAGAGACAACCCAGAATAATTGATCATCTTTGTACACATGCAGAGACAACCCCAAATAATTGATCATATTTGTACACATGCAGAGACAACCCCAAATAATTGATCATATTTGTACACATGCAGAGACAACCCAGAATAATTGATCATATTTGTACACATGCAGAGACAACCCCAAATAATTGATCATCTTTTTACTAATTATTAATTTAATGTTAAGGCGGTCTCACACAGAACACAATTGGGGACACTGTTCCTATATAGTGTACTAGATTATACACAGATTGGCTTGTACGAGTTAGACTCATGAGTGTGTACGGATAAAGCATTGATTTACCTAATCAAGTAAGGTTTGTCACGATATGAACACGATTTGCAAAAGATTTTTATATGATTGATTAATGGTTTCAAGTAAGGTCTGGGGTACGGTCTTTAACGATCAAACATGACATTTACTCGATTTACTCGGCATTCACAGGGTTAACATACAATCTCGCCGACTTTTGTTCCATACAATTTTTATATGATATTGACATGGTTGAGCTCCTTCGTGTAGTAAACTTCATGTTTGTATATACTGTCTCATACGGTCTCTCACAGTCTTGTACAATCCCTTGTACGATCATACATAGACATGACATGACAGTTTTTTAAAAGTTTTTAAAGATCATACATGGCTTTCAGGGATACACTTGAATTGATACATTTGATGTCCCAAATGTAACTTGGATCAGAACACGGTTTGGTTTTATGTATTGTTTACACAGGTGACCTACCGTATAACATGTGTGTTCTGTGTGAGACAGGCTTTCACATATCTTCATACGAAAGGGAGATAATTTCATGTTAACATAGGGCACGTTCCGTAAGGCGATCCCTAGCTAGTGCTTTGTAGCGATTTCCTGCGGAACATTTTGCTACGATCGAGCAAATATAATCGCTAGCTAGCGATACCTAGCAAGTTTTTTTTCTTGCTAGCCATACCATTCGGAATGTTTCTGCCTTTTTCAAAATGGCTGCCCCCCCCCCCAGTGGGAATATGTTTCTTTTTTCAAGAATACTGATATTTATTTCATTTAATGCATATATTTCGTCGAAACGGCTACATAGAATAATCATGGTGATAATTGATTTGAATAGTTTTCATTTGTTGCAATTTTGAACTTTTTGTTTTAGAGAGTCGCCATTTTGGATTTGCTAGTTTGAAGCAAAACCGTTCCGTAGACCTCTTATGCTACCATAAATTGCTTTCAAAAAGCGCGAGCTAGCGATCTTCTTGTGGAACGTGCCCATATTTTCATATTAGAGGGAGAAAATTTCATGTTAACAATTTTCACATCAAAGGAAGATAATTTCATGATTATTTTTAAATAAAGGGGAGATAATTTCATGTTTATATATAAGGGAGATAATTCTTATTTCTAGGTTCAGCAGAGAGTTATTTAAATGAATGTTTGACATCATGTACCACAGTGTATGGACCTGACCATAAGAAGACATTAGAAGTTCAGGACGAGTTGATACGATTGATGATACGAACTGAGAGAGAGACTGTAAGTATGACCTACTTTGTTTTGTTGTGTTTCTTTGTTGGATTTACCGCCATAGCAACATGTTGTATAGGTTATATAATGGCAGTCAGTCCTCCTACTCACTGTTCCAGGATAGGCTTAATGTCTGGATTTAGCTGTTACAAACTACAAGGCACATACTTCTTTCAGTAACTGACTACTTCCTACATTATTTAGAATCAGTAGGAGGAAGAATGGCCGTAGAAATTTCATGACCAAGCTCCATAAAAGTATGCCCAACCTGGGAATTGAACCTACAACCCCTTGATCAGTAGACTTCTGCGCTACTTACTGAGATAGCCAGACTGGCTCTTACTCAATCATAATAGGTTTTGTCAATCACTGCTAACCATTGCTATGTATCAAGTAGGATAATTGTCAGTCACTGATTGTAAAAGCTCTGTATCAGTATGATAGTTGTCAGTCACTGATTGTCATTGCTATGTATCAGTAGGATAGTTGTCAGTCACTGATTGTCATTGCTATGAATCATGTAGGATATTTGTCAGTCACTGACAAGTGTATAACTAATATGCTTTGGGTTACAAGATCTAAGCACCAAAGGGAAAAACTGACTGACTGCTGCAATCAATCTGGTTAAAACCCAAACATGTAATTATCTGCTGCCATCCTTACTTTTTTTGGATCCAGCTACTTCACAACTAGGGTCACATTTAGTTGACCTTTGCTTTTATATTTATGACACAATAATTGTATTCAGTGACTTGTTTACATCGTCTATGTAACATAATTTGCAGAAATCCGTCAATCACAGCCTGAGAATAGCATTACTGTCATATCAGCTTGCAAAACTTGTTCTAAAAATAGAAATTACAAATACATGATGCTACCTTTTGATTGGTTGACCTAAAGGTCATCTTAACATGACCCCCCTGAGCAAAATTGCATCGTTACTAAAATAAATAAAAACCTTCTTAACCTGTACCAACCTCGTTGTTTATCCTACTAGTTCAGTATTAGGGGACCAGGAAGCACACTCAAATGTGTAAAATCTAAGTTGTAAGAACTTTTTTCACAATCGATTTAAAATAAATATATACATTGTATTATAATGTTAAATATTAACTTTCACGGTGTTCTATTCTATCCCAGGATGCCTTAGAGATGTTACGATCATCGTTACCATTAAAGACTGAAGTGTACGGAGATTATTCCGAGGTGGTAGGAGATACGCACAAACTGATGGCATCAGTTCATCTAGCACAAGGAAATATAGAAAAGTCTTTACGATGTTATAAAAAGGTATAGTCATAGATTTACATAGGAGTAATGTTCTAGTGGTAGGACCCACGCTTAAGGATTTAAAGGTCCCTGGGTTTGAACTTTAATAGGGTCACTGAGCAAGTATTCCAGTGGTAGGACCCACGCTTAGGGTTTTAGAGGTCCCTGGGTTTGAACTTTATTAGGGTCACTGTTAATTTCTTGAAGCAAGTATTCCAGTGGTAGGACCCACGCTTAGGGATTTAGAGGTCCCTGGGTTTGAACTTTATTAGGGTCACTGTTAATTTCTTGAAGCAAGTATTCTAGTGGTAGGACCCACGCTTAGGGATTTAGAGGTCCCTGGGTTTGAACTTTATTAGGGTCACTGAGAATTTCTTTGAGCAAGTATTCCAGTGGTAGGACCCACGCTTAGGGATTTAGAGGTCCCTGGGTTTGAACTTTATTAGGGTCACTGTTAATTTCTTGAAACAAGTGTTCTAGTGGTAGGACCCACGCTTAGGGATTTAGAGGTCCCTGGGTTTGAACTTTATTAGGGTCACTGTTAATTTCTTGAAACAAGTGTTCTAGTGGTAGGATACATGCTTAGGGTTTTAGAGGTCCCTGGATTTGAACTTCAATAGGGTCACTGAGAAATTCTTTGAGCAAGAATTTTACCTACAGTTGTTCCACTTCACTCAGGTGTAAATGGGTACTGTGAGGGATCATGTGCCTGAAGTTGATTTAAGGTGATCAGAGATTATTGTACAAAATTGCGCACAAGTCTACTGTACAAGGGGTACAGCATGTAAGTCTATTGATCAAGGGGTTAGGGGTTTGATTTTAGAGTAGGGCAAACTTTCATCGAGTTTGACATGAAATAATTTTTCCTCACAGCTATTCACCTTTCTTGAAGTTCACATCGTCATGCCGGTGCACAAGTACCATGTTGGTGACTACATGAACCAAATAAGGACATCACGCCCTCCAAAGTCGTAAGCAGAGCCAGGATTTCTGGTTAGAGGGGGTGGAAAATTCTTGTCAGAGGGGGCGTAAAATGAATAAGCAGAATGGGGTTTCAATGGGCCGTAAGGGACTCGAATGGTCCAGGGCAAAACTCTGACCAGTAGACGAGGTGACCGGCGGCTGTGGAATTTCCTTAGTTTTGATTATTTCTAAGGGATTCAAGCACATTTTCAGAGCCTCAACTAGCCTTTTCCAGAGTATAAAATATAAAGCATCTAGATAATTATCTCATATAAAAGCCGCTGAATCATGTTAAAATCTTACTATAATGAGAAGAAATTGTTTCATATTGTATGCTATGTTGCACGTGTAGCGTGTGAAATTTTTTTAGACATGTATATAATTATATATTTCTTATAAATATCATATTTCATGATAGAAAGAAAACTTTGCTTGGGCTATTTTAGGAGGGGGATGAACGCCAGGTCCGCCCCCCCCCCCTCCCTGGAGCCACCTATGATAGTCATGTATGATCTTTTACTTTTCTGTTTTTTTAGTGTCTCAACATAGAAACTTTAGTGTTAGGTAAAAATCATAAGAAAACAAAAGATACTGAGCGGACTATTGACATTTTAATGGCGTAAGTATTATACATGTACTTCATATTATTGTGATTGTAAAGATATTGTTGAATCAAAGTACTGAAAGAACTGATGGATTGCATTTGGAACACCTCAGTCATTCACTTGGAAAAACCTCAAATATTTTTTAAAAACTAATTTTAGAACTACCATTGTGTCACATGGACAAATGAAATACCTGAACTGGTATTCAAGTATACAAATTTAGGCTCTCAAACACAATGATTAATGTCTCCTTTTTAGGTAATACATTTCAAATACACGATTCAATGCTATCCCGAAAGAAACTGTATTCACATATCTAACATACAAAACTTGTTTTGAGAGTATGTAATCCGGCTTTGTAGTACAGTCGATAGCTCGCTGATTTTGAATCTAGTGTCACAAAGTCTGCAGTATAGAAAAACGTCCAGGCTAGTTAGGTTTGGTGAGCTGATTCTGTGTTGACCCAGGGTTAAAAACTAGTACATGTATATGAAATAATAAAAACTTTATGAGTATGTGAGCTTTAATGTAAGTCCTAGTTTTATAGAAATGATTAAGTTGAGAGAAGTGTTCACAAAATTTTAATTAATATTTCTATTTTACTCTACTGGTAAATCCATGTAAAGATGGTTTATTGGTTAACTGTGGTGCTTCAACAAAAAAATCTTACGATAAAAATTATCGCAAGTCCAAAGTAAGAAACATTAATTAATAATGCCGTCGCTTTTAGTCAATCTATTCCAAATACAGTTAAACTCGGATATAACATACTCGGTTATAACATACACTCGGTTAAAACATACCATTTTTTCTGGCCCGTTTTTCATCCTGATATATAACATACTTAGTATGCTATATGGATATAACATACCTCGGTTATAACATACATTTTTTCTATGGCCCAGCGAGTATGTTATATCCGAGTTTCACTGTACTATGTTATGTAGAGTATTGTATACCTTTCAATTATCATATCGTTTTGTGAAAAATGCATTGTTCACTTTGTATGATTTGACTTATGCTCAAACTGTTTCTATCTTTCTTGTTTCAGGAGCCCAGGTTTATCTAAGAAATTCGTTTTAAATAAAGAAGATGAATTAAAGAAACGACCTAGATTTAATGCTGTATCCAAGACTGTAAAATAATACATGTACAGTGAAAGTTCCATGGCTCAAACATGGCTAGTTTTTACATGTGTCCAACATGTTGGCCAGCAACAAGATATTTCTATTATATATCTACGTAAGGCCCCTTAGAAATATATGTGTAGTAAAGAAAACCAAAGTGTAGCAATTTTGTCAATGATTTCAAATGGACTCAACACTCTGTTCGCTTGAACTTATGTCAGAAACATTAGATTTCAACCTTTCTGTTGTAATTCCGAGGCCTGTGGTGCTTTTCACTAAAATTCTTACGAAAAAAAACTTCGTAAGTCAAAAGCAAAAAACATTAATGATTTGCTCAATTTTTGGCTCATCAATTCTTAATATTATACAAATTGTGTAGAATTGAGTTTACTTTTTGAATATCATATCATAGTTATGCTTATTATCTGCCTGACTTTGAAGTGCTTATTATATGAAACTGACTTACAAAGATTTTTTTCGTAAGAATTTTTGTGAAAAGCACCACTGTTCCCTAAGCATATCGCTACGTATCACTTCTCTTCCTGGTACCCCTTGATTTCATGTCTAATATAATTTATTCCTTATGGTGTAAGAAGGATACCATGTCACAAAGCTTAGCAATATTCTTAGGCAACAGGGTAGTGTATGATTTTTTAGCAATACAATATAGAAGGATTTACACCCAAAATTAGTTGTAAGATGTAAGATAATGCGGAGCCCAGGTTCCTGTTTACATTGACTTATTCCTGTGATTGTTTAAAAGTGTATTATTTCACGGCATGGAAAGAGTTAAACCCTGATCAAGAAATATTTAAAGATTTCTTACATGGACATGGGTTAGTTTATTAGACAATATTACATTAGAGTAGATTTTTAGCTGGATTTTTCAACTAAAGAATTTGGCTTATAGTTTGGCGAAACACGGGCGGGCAGGCGTCTGGTGTCGTCAACAATTGGGTTTAAGTTTTTCTTTAGCATATATTTCTGCCGTTTATTGTCAGATCTTTATGAAACTTAATACAATGATAACATACCATGTGATGAACAGAATTAGAAAGTAACCACAACTCTCCCTGGCTTTATTTGGGAATATTTCCCTTGGTAATTTTTGCTTTGAAGTTTTTATATCAGGCTTTAATGTGGTTTCCACATTATAATTCTTGTTCTTTCTTACCTTTTTTTCTGTAGACTTTGTTGTAAGATTTATCAATAAATATACATACTTATACCATTAGATTATTAATATATAATTTGTTTGTGTTATGTTTTTATACCCCCTAAAACTGTGTTTGAGAGCTACATGTGTATTGTAGGAGTTAGCTTGCTGATTGGTTGGTCAGTGTAGCTTTTTCTTGACTTCCAATTTCTCAGCACCTATTGTACAGATTTGATTCAAACTATACTCATACACTAGGGTATCAAGTAGACATATGCATATCACATATTTTGGTTACAGTCCATTGATTTTTCCAGGGTTATGGCACTTTTACTTTTATCTACCCCTTTATTCTGTAACCAATTATGGTTATTGACAAAGACTTATGGGGGTATTCATCACATTCAGTGATAGGTCTAGTTTTGAATCCCTTATTGATTAGAAAGGACCAATCTCTTAGTTTTCATGACTGGCCAAAAAAGAAGATTTGAATAAAGGCTTCTTGATTTTATGGTTGAAAAAGACCCCAACAACAAAGAAAAAGGAACTGATTTGCCCTCTTGGCTAGCTCAGTAGGTAGGACCCAAGTTTACTTATCAAGGGGTCCTAGGTTTGATGTCCAGGGGTGGCATACTTTGATGGTGTTTGGTCATGAAATAATTTCTACATCTATTCTCCCTCCTACCACTGATTCTTAATCATTAAGAGCTGTCATCAGTCACTTACGGAAGTATGTGCTTAGTAACTGGTTATCAGCTTAATTCAGAGACTTGGCTTTTCCAGGAACAGTGAGTTAGTTGACTGACCTCAGTGATATTACCTTTATACAATGTGTTTCCTAATTCTAGCCACTGTCATAAAGTTATGAGAACATAATTAATGTCTACTTTAATATAATAAATATATACATAATATACAAATAACATACGTATAAAGGTGAATACAGACAAGAACCCTATAGTATATATTATATAGGTTCCTTGATAAAGATTAGTTCTCCATGAAGTAGATCCATGCACTATTTTCATCTGCCATCTTGAAAACAAATGATTTTCAAACCAGAGACATAGAAACCATCTGGTTCAAATCTAAGTATAATTTATCAAGATTCTGAGTTTTTTTATCTGTCTAGTAAGAAAACCAAAGTTGAGATGTTAAGTACACTCACACTCACATCTGTCATCGTCACAGTAACTTGTGTACATGTAAACAACACAATTTTTCTCACACCACGATGCCATGCCAACCACGTGCTCCCATCCATGACGGGCACCACAGACTACCTTTGCTGGTGCCCGGCATGAACCATACGGACCAGGACCGAATGGTTCAACTGTTAGCATCAACGATAATGGCCGCGCTAATGGTTGATGTATTTTTCTCCCTCCATCGCCGTCTGAAGAGCTCACCAAAATTTCAACTTGTTGACTTCCGCCGGAAATGTCATCTTTTGAGTCACCGGAAGTTGTTGAATCGAACCCAACGGATGACAAAGTACCAGAATGTTGGTCATTTAAAGATAAAATACTGGGTATGGACCTTTCTACGTCTATATGAGTATGAATATTTGCATCGATATCAAAAGATCGTGAAAAGTCTGAGTTGTCCACTAAAGATGAATCAGTTAACCCAAGACGGCCATCTAAAACTGGTGAAACACTTGTTACGACACCGCCTTGCCTCAAACCTGAATCAAAGGTTTGCAATCCGTCTGAATCTATTGCTAAAACATTACCCCCGCCAAAGTTATGTACAATCGTCGCATCTCCTGGTAAATTACCTATTAAGCCTCCGAAACCTTGCATATTATCCATCAAAATGGCGTCTGCTCCAAGACTTCCAATTCCCGCCGAATTTCCTAACAAATCACCCGCTCCAATTAAATCTCCGATCAAACTTCCCACTCTTTGTAAAGGATTATCCATCGCAGCACCACCGGGAACCATTCCCAAAGAATTTCCTCCAAACCTAATGTCTCCCAAACCGTTGCTGTTTCCCTGTAAATTCGCGCTAGATATGTCACTTCCGGGTAAATTTCCAAGATCAACAGTGACGTCATTTGAAAGTAATTGTATTTTGTTCAATTGAATTGGAACTGAGTTGACATTATCTACGACACTTCCACCTGGGGTAATGACGTCATTAACACCACCAGTAGGTGTATTTCCGGTTGTATCTTTTGAAATTATGACGCCAGAATTGATTGTTTCCGGTTTAGGATAAAGATCAAGTCCGACACCTTCCGCATTTTCGATTCCTATTCTCGGTTGTAAAGTCACCACGTTTATTTCTGGCGGTTTCTGGACTTTAGCGTCATCTTTTGGTAGTTCAACAACGGTGTCGACCGGGACTTTCTGATCGGATGGTTTATCCTTTTTCACTTTTATGTCCTTAGAATATTCGGCGGGAGGTGGGTTCGGAAAATCAAGCCAGAGATATTTTGGATTTCGTTTAGGAAAAAAGTAAGTTTTCTGATATGATTTCTGTGACATATAGCTGGGGCCTTGAAATGATACATATCCTGCATACGGTTTACTAGACGGCAACGATGTAAATGGTATTGGTTTGAAATTATACGGTGCCTTTTGGTTATAATTGTTATATTTTGGGTACCAGCCCGAGTGTGGCTCCCATGGAATCGGAGTTTGCATCTGAAACAGAAAATAATTAAAGTGTAATAAAACACGTGTCACAATTATTCTCGTGTTTTGTGGTGATTTAGATATTTCCGTGCAACAAAATAAATCATCTAAACATTTAGTTACGGTAGAGTAAGGGAAAGTTAGAAAAAACGCTACAATTTATGCAACGTTAAACCCAATCGAAGAAAAAAAGAAAAAAACTAAAATGTTACAATGGAAATATCCAAGTAATCTGAATGTAACGTTCCATTATCTTTTCTCGGACCGCGATTATTTCGAAATTTTTGGAGTAATTTTAATAAACCCATAGACGGATCTAGCGGAGGGTCAGGAGGGTCTGGACCCCCTAGAATTTCCTAAATGTACATGTTCATTAGTAGGGCTGTAACGATTCACCGATGCATCGCGAGATCGTATTCGCGACTGTCCGATACGGGTGTATCGAATCGCGTCCTAAAAAATCGCGATTCAGAGGGCCTTTTAGTTTACAAGAAATCAGTTAAAACGAAATATACTATATACATTTGTATCTATAGCATCTATAACGTGCCATTGCAATCTTTACTCAGTGTTCAATCTAGAGCGCGCCATTGGCCCCTTATGAAAGCAAATGGCGCAATATCAATCATCTATTGGGCCCGTCGGGCGCACTCGCCGAAAATATGGCTTTATCGCGAATATGACAACTTTTCGTATATTCTATGTCATTTGGTTTCGTTACATCTATTTTGCTTAATTAAACGGGTACCTCAGTCTTCGAATCTAGCTACCGGGCCGAAGACCGAGTCCGTTCTAAACGCCGACGGTTCGTTAAAAAGATATGGATCGCAAGACCGAATGTCTGGTAGCAATTTCAATAGCAATATTACTAAAAATGGATAATTGAACATAAAAATTGCAGTTACAAGCAATTTATTATTTGGACGCTAAAAATCCAGCCGAGTGTTCGCATTAAATTTTTATCAACGCTTGTAACAATCATAGACAATATGACTTATGTGTAAGGCGTCCTCTAAAAAATCAATAGTGCTACATATATGACAGTTCGATAAAATTGATTACGTAATCAAACGGTTGCAATTGACAAACACGTGACAAACTTTGGTGAACATTGATGCGGAAGATAACACTTTCTTTTATTTTTGCCGATAAGCTGATAATTGATATTAATTATTAGCGTGTTGTGTGGAAGTTTAAATAGACATAATTTGTAGATTTTTTAATGAACTAATTCGTTAAATTCCACTAGAAACAAACAACTTTGTCATTATTTTACAACAAATAAAGTTATTTGTATTTTATTATTCATAATGTGGTATTCCATTTCGTAAAAACAAAATTCCTTCAATCATTATTTCGCGACCCTAGCTATCGTTTTTTTTTAAATTTATGATTGTTTGATAATAATATCATAATTTGTCTACGCATTCATACCAAATTTACAATTTACATCGTATCGCGATTAATATCGTAATCGCGAGGCATATATCGCGATGCGTATCGTATCGCGACCTTGGCCACGATACGCAGCCCTATTCATTAGTGTATTTCTTTACTGTAAGTCATTTTTAAGTAGCATGAAGCAATTTTCTCCCTGCTTAGCAATGATTTAATGGTTATGTAGATTTTGTATAATTGATATGTTGCAATAAGTATGCAAATGGAATAATATGGTTGTGGTTTGAAAGTTCGGACCCCTCCCCCCCTAGAAAAAGCTCAGACCCCTTAGAAAAAAATCCTGAAACCGCCCCTGAAACCATATCAAAAAGGAAAGAAGAACAAACGCATTACACTTACTTTCGTATTTTTGTATTTCCCCCAATGCTGGGCTTTCATTGGTTTATAAGACTTGTAACCATAGTAACCAGTACTGTTTACAATCTGTTGACTAAGTGACGTCATCATTACAAGAATAAACAATCCAAACTTTGGTGTCGCCATTGTTTCAGTGAATCAATATCTGTCGTAAGCTGAAAAAATAACAGAAAAAAATATAAAAAATTCTCTTCACATGCTGAACGAAAGAAATAATATCCCGATGCTCATTTCAGCAAAAATTCTACGAAAAAAATAATCGTAAGTCAATTTCAAAAAAATAAAAGTTCAAAGTTTAAAAGATACGATATCATATAATGATACGAATTTCAGAAAGTATTCATTATTCTTCATAATTAAAGAATATTATGCCTATACATTGATTTGACACAGAATGAAGGTGTTATGAATGTTTCCTGCTTTTCACTTACGATTATTTTTATCGTAAGATTTTCGTGTGAAAATGACCACTTTTCGGAACTCCAATAAATTGGTTTTCTATCCGTACAAAGGCGGAACAAACAAAGTTTGTTACACATTATTGCTGAAAAGCACGAAACAGGGATAAAATCCTATCCTTGAATTGAAAAAAAATAATATGGAAAAAAGGGGAAATGATTCATTGAATATTTCGCATTTGGAATAAGTGTGATTATACCAAGTCTGGAATGGGGTTTCCCCTGCGGTACGAACAAACTTTTCACTGTAAACATGAAAATATGTGTACAAAGAACAAAAGAATTCCAAATCATAAGCAATAATGTGTAACAAACTTTGTACCTCCTGCCCTGTGAAAACGGACGGAAAAATCCACACATTTTTGTGCCGAATTAGGTCTATGGAAACAAAAAGCAACGAACAATACATCATTGTTTAAATATTCACGTGTGGTCATAAATCATAAAATATTTATTGGTTTTAATACATGTATATCGATTATTTATTAATATAATAAATTAATGATAGATGATATTTTTGGTGGTGAAAGGGTAAAAACCTTTCAGGCCATTGACTCGAAATTGAGTAAAAAATAAACAATGAATGTCTTTGAAAATGACAAAACGCCGTAGTATATGAAGACATCACGTGACTCTAAACTCCGAGATCGGTTACAATGGAGATATATTGTATTTTACGAAGCATTCGGATCTACTCGACAAGTTTCCACGAAAATTTACGTAACAAATAACCGTGGCGTTCCGAATGTTTACGAAGAACCCGGAACTAGTCAAAAGATTGAAGTGTGTACCTCTTGATCGTTATATTGAACGTATAAAAACGATGATTTATTATTTTTTATACACTGCCCTCCAAAAGTTTCTTCACGGTAAAATTAATTAAATTGCTCCAATTTCTATGTTCAAATTAGAACAATTATTATAGCATCGTTTATTGTATTCATTATTGATGCAACGGAAATGGAATTTCTGTTGGTATATCTTATTTTTTGAGTTGCAGCAACAATTATCTATCAGCCTCCGAAACTATGGTCGGTGTATCTCAATGAACCAATATCATGTTTGAGATATTTAAAATATTTCATATCCATTAGACAAATGTACTGATTTGAAAAAGCAAAATTGATATCATGTAACAATAAACTGTTTTTCCAAACCTTTGAAAATTTATTTAGTACAATATAAACTGTGAATGTGTGAAGGAAATTTTGGAAGGCAGTGTAAAACTCAATCCTACACGATCAACCATGTCCAAGTTTTCTCATATTTTATGTCGGTCAGTACATTAAAAATAGTTCACATTCTGTTGAGGGTATACTTTCGAGAAGTTTGGTCTTGAAATGATTTTCTACGCCCATTCTCCCTCCTACCACTGATTTGTAATTATGTAGGGCAGTTGTGAGTGTGACTAACGGAAGTATGTGCCTAGTAACTGGCAGAAAGATGAATCCAGAAATCAGTTAAGCCTTTCCAGAAACGGTAAGTAATCTGACTGACCCCTTTACAAAAATGGTGGCTTTGATAGGGGTCACATGACTCAAACCCTTCTAAAATTATCATAAACCCCTTTAAAATCTAAAAATGTGATAAATCTATATGTTTTTGTTTTTGCATTGCAGACGTCATTTTTCTGAAAACTTTGATTGACCTTTCAATTTAACACTTTCTAGAAAAGCAAAAAATGCTGAAAATTTATTGGATATTCCGACTATCGTTTTTGAGTTAAGTCCGTATAAAAAAACAAGCAAGCTTCGAAAGCGTCGTAAAAAAACAATTATAGAAGTCAAAATCAAGAAAAATCCGGAATAATGCGGATATACAGCTTTTAGCATATTCTACGGTATGTTTAAAAGCCAACCCAGGCGTCAAGATGGTATAAAAACTGTCCAGTACGACCATTTTCCCCTCCAAATGGAGAGTTTGACCTGATTTATGGTTATTGTAAACAAATGTGACATATTTACTGTCACTTCCGTATATATCAATGATATCTAATTGTATTCACATAAAAAACAGGAGCTTGTAAAATATGAAGCACGATATGACAGGAGACAATATATGGTGACACATTTCTGACTTTAGGTAACTACATTATTAACTAGTTAATTAAATGGTTAACTAGTTACGTAACCAGATAATCACTTACCAATGTCCATTTTAGATAATCGATTAGAATAAACAAGATATATTGCTAATTAACGTGTTAATTAAAGCCATTTACAGAAGACGTGCAAAATGTCTCAAAAACAGACAAGTTATTGAAATGTACCTTGCATTAGAGACATAAAACATTTCAAATAATTTTGGTTTCTAAGTTTAAGTTTGACAAAAGTTCGAAATCACTTAAAAAGGAGGGGGTCCCTGTATGAGGGCACACGATATTCAAACTGATCGTTTTAAATGTTCTATATACCTTATTGATAAAAAGAAAGTTAGGACTGTTCTGTCATTTTTTCATAGAAAGGTTAAATCAGTTCAGGAACTCAATTTGTAATCCTGCTGCGCCACAGTGAGTATACTGGTAATATACAAGGGTCCAGAAAAGCTATGTTGTTCTGGTCGGCGCAAAATGACCATAATTGTGTTGACTTGGCATTTAACTCAATAAGTAGATATATAAACACATGTATTGTTTAAATAAAGATGTTAGCTCGATGGTTTTGTCCAAATATCTACGCCGAGCCACACATCTTATAGTTCACCACATCTGAAGGCGGCTAGTGCTGTTCCAAGACACATATACATACGTGTTCTCAGTGTTTTAACTTGGAACCGCATGCCGACTGGCCGTGTGTTCGTCAATTTCCAAAAATATTTCACCACTGAGTGAAAGCATTTAGCATGTGCCCTTCGTTAGTCGGAAATGTAATTACCGGAAACCTAAAATTATTGAACGCCGTCGACTTTGCAGAACGTACATCAATTTTCCGGAAATAGATATTTGTATTAGTAAAAAGTTTATGAGCATGCGCGTAGAAACTAAAGTGACATTATAATTTTACGTACCTTACTTATTTGTAAAAAATCCACAAAAACTCATACCAAGCGTCGAGTAAAATACTCTTTCTTCTTTCTTAAACACGCTCACTCGTCGGCAAAACTATCTTTAAGCAAGTTAGGCGCATTTTTGCGAAATGAGTGAAAAAAACGATAAAAGTTGGTCATAAAAAAGTCCGCTAAATTGGCAAGTTCGTAAAACTGTCCAATCCATCATTATACCTACCTACACTGAATGTTTGGTCTTCATAATAAAATAATTATTAACGTCAACAAAGAACGGGGATACGAACCAGGTGTCCTCACGTGACTATAATATAATATTGGGTCCAACTAATTGGTTGTAATTAACAAATATTTATCCGGGTCACTAATTAGTGATTATTGAATGCATTACGAGGGAGGTGACAGTTTTGTATTTACGTCGTTAGGAGGAAAACACTTGACTTATTAGCGAGCTATCATTCGGAAAGCTGCTCGACTGTTTCCGTAAATAAGTGGATCAGTTATCCCCGAGGTTTTCCGAATGTCAAATTACTGTACGAAGAAGCGATGTGTTTCAGAGTGTGTTTCCGTTAATTGGTGGATCGGGTATCGCCGAGTTGTTCCGAAAGAGTTGTCTAATTATATGGTACGAAGAAGCGATTTATTCTCTTACTTTATAGAGTATGTGTTACGAGAATGACGTTAACCGCTCGTGTGTTTCCGTAATTGGACGATCAGCAGTGTGTTCAGTAACAACTGATAGCGAACGTTACGGATACAGGACACCTCAACCCGAAGACAACTCAACCCGTGGATAACTCAACTCAAAGTTGGGACAACTCAACCCGTTAGTAGGGGATTGAGTTGTCTCGGGTTGTCTTTGGGTTGAGTTGTTCCAACCCTAACATTACGGAACGTTTTGGAACGTTTGGGGTAATTTAACAGGCTACTGCCGAGGTTTACACGTCAAAACAAGCCGTTCTTTACTAAACAGAACGTACTCTAAAGTTAAAAAGTCGAAGTGCAATTAAAGGTATGTTTCCCGATCAGCCGGAAAGTCTAATATAAGGTATCCACTGTAGTTCTTGTGCTAAGATCATTTGATTTAAGCATTTATAGTGAGAAATTTTCATTTGAAATCATGATTATCCAAAAGCTTGTACAATATATTGGGCGCAGCCATTTTTATCCTTTGCCAGACATAATTTAACCCGTCAAAGTACGACTGGGAACCAGACATTACCCCCCTCCTAAACGTTACTTTGACTTTACCATTTACGGACAATGGCGGAAATTGGCGATTAGTCCCGAATCCTCCCGAATGTACTTCGTAAACTAGTTACATAATAAAATGGGATTAGTCAGCTGAGTTCGTTACGTGCAGTTCTTATCTATTATTGTCATTCATAAAACGTACAAGAGTTGGTTAAAGTTGCTGGCTTACAGATTTCATCTAAAATATCAAAGTTTTAAAACACTCTTCATTGTGTAGAAATATTTTGGAAGCAATGAAGAAATGTTCTGATAATGAACATTTAAGTGTAATAAGGATGCAACATATTACTGTAAACATACTTAAAAGTTAAAGCTAAAAGTTAAAAGTTAAAGCAAGGGTTTTTTGAAGTCTACAATTAGTATCACTATTCAGTCGACTCTTGACAGTAACTTCCCTGATCATTGAGTCACACACCAACTGTTTTACATACGGCGCAGATTGCAACCACAGCATACAGTGCATGACCCTTACAGGTACCCATTTACACTTGGGTGAAGTGAAGCAATCACAGGTAAATTTTTTGCTCAAGGAAATTAGCAGTGCCCCTAGTGGGATTCGAACCCAGGACCTCTCGATCCCTAAGCGTGCGTCCCACCACTGGACTACTGCTCCATACTTGCGATTTTATGTATGTAAGCTTCCCGTCCTAACGGTATACATGATTTTAGAGATTTTTTCGAGACTTCATTTTATATTTTATCACAATGTATCGATCAATCTGCCTTTAACTATTATTGAGAATTAATTTTTTCTGAACAAAAAATATCTTTAAAAGATATTCGACCCTATGCAGGGTTCATTCTGTTTGAAGTATAAATAATAATATTTGCTGTTCAGTCATACCACATGGAGCGTACCACGATGAATGTATAATCAATTAGCTAAGTGACTCACCCATAATACACACAGTAAATAGTCAGCAACTACTGTCCGTGCTACGCACCTGTTTTTCACAAATAACCAATGGTACCATATGTTTCTTCATTTCTCTCTACCAGCAGAAAATTTCATCGGATAAACAGGAATGGTAGAGCAAATTGTATTGGTTAAAATATAGGTCAAACGTTAATTTAGACAACTGCGTCGAAAAACAAAACAACAACATCTGTGAGCCTGATGCTTTAAGTAGTTCACAATATTAGTTGTAAAATAATTTTACGTACATACTCCTGATAAGATTGGACATCTAAACTTGTATAGTTTTCGGATAGTCAAAATATTTAGATAATTGAGTCTTAAAGGCAAATTAACCCGTAGTTAAATAAATTGTAAATGAGAAAAACTTACTTTTGTATCCAAAATAATATATTCAATAATAGTGATCATGATTTGTAAGCTAATGATGTAATTAAAAAGGTTTTAGCATACCGAATTTTGTTGAACGTAAAACTGGCGCGTGCAATCGTTCGCCATATAAATCAAAACTTTTGCAAACGTCTACATACACGTAAAAGATTGTTACTCCAAAAAATGTCGTGGACATTGAAGAATATCATCGTTTTAATTGTATTTGAAGGTGAGTAAATTTTGAATATTTTGTCACGCTTTCAATTTTACTTAGAAAGAAAATAGCATAAATTTTTGTTTTTAAAAATTCTGATGAGTACGAGTTTATTTCAATATTGCTATGCTAAAAGAATCGGTTTGCGCAAGACTTAGTGGGAATCAATAAGTGCAAGAACTTTCTTTCTCAGGCAATTTTAACAGGTTTTTAAAAAATAAATTTACGAAAATAAAGTTAAACATTCGCTTTATACAGCCTTCAGTCGTATTTACAACTTTGTATGAGAGTTCCTGATCTTTGAAACCATTTTCAAGCAGGTTTCACTGTTCAATTCATACATTGGTGGGGTGAAAAAACCACCGGATGACGACTGAACTCTCGAACACCTCAATACCTCAGCGCGCCCGACCTACACAACGGATATAGCCCATTCTGTACACAAACGGTCTGACTGACCTTTGTACACAGACGCCGAGCATCATGGGTAAAACTGTTTATTTACATGAAAACATGTGGCAATGTTTACGAATAACCTCGGACATATTTAGGCGCCATTTTGAAACTATGTAAACAAATACACGATCGTTTAGGCGATGACTGAAGTTTCATTTTTAGTCCGTAAATTTGAAATTACACATTTCAATGATACCGATAAACAATATTTGGATCAATTTAAAACAAATAAATATGCTTAGACAAAGATCTGTGTGTATACTACAAGAACTATTTTGTGTAACTGTTACGTGCTTCGCCTCGCATAGGTAGTAAAATCACAAAAATCCAGTGAAGACCCCCCCCCCCACGAATCCTTCCGAGATTATTCATTCATGAAAAGTCGAGGTGCTCCGAATGCTGGTAGAGATATTTTACACAAATTAAGCACGACGTAATTTTCCTATCAGATAAAGTCATTTATCTAATAATATGACCATAGGCGGTTTCAGGATTTCTGGTTAGAGGGGGCGGACAATTCTAGTTAGAGGGGGCGTAAAATGAATAAGCAGAATGGGGTTCCAAGGGGCCATAAGGGCCTAGAATGGTCCAGGGCAAAACACTGACCTGAAGACCAGGTGACCGGAGGCCCCGGAAATTCCTTAGTTTTGGTTATTTCTAAGGGATTCAGGCACATTTTCAGAGCCTCAACTATCCTTTTCCAGAGTATAAAATATAAAGCATCTAGATAGTTATTTCATGTAATTTTCTAAAAGCCGCTGAATCATGTTAGCTGTAAAAACTTTACAATAATGAAAGGAATTGTTTATGATGTATGCTATGTTGCACGCGTAGCGTGCGAAATTTTTTTGACATGTATATATACGTGTATATATTTCTTATAAATATCATATTTCATGATAGAAAACAAACTTTGCTTGAGCAATTTTAGGGGGGGGGGCGTACGCCGGGTCCGCCCCCGCCTGGATCCGCCTATGATGACGTCATTATGACATTATATATTCACTACATTAAAATTATAAGATTTTTTATTTTCTTCGTACATTTTCATTGAATAACAATCACATTTCACCGAAAAACATAAAACAAAGAACTACCATTTTCCATGTTCTTTTTCAGTGATTTTCGTAGTTAAGGGAACTAAGTTTGACTACATGGCCCCAGAAAACCCCTGTCGTCTGGAAGACAGATTTTGTTCAGTAAAATGTTCAGTGTTACAACTAAGGGGAGATGTACAATGTCAGTTCTGTGTTTGTGAAGACAGTCAACATTATGGTACAATTATTTTATTGTTTATACATTGGGGTTAATGGTACTCATTCACAGATTTCAACTTAAATAACAGCTTTTCTAAAACTATCAAAATTGTATGGAAATATTTTTGGAAGCAGAAAAGAAGTGTTCTGATATTGACAAGTTTAGTGCAAATTGACACACAACTACAAATGATGGTGTTTCATGTAGTAAATATCTACCCCGTATGTCACGGTATAGAAAATTTAGTGCATTTTTGTGACTTTTTTGTATATTTTTGCAAAAGATAGGTCAGTTTGTCTTAAAATAATAAAAATTATTGTTTGACTCAATTACAGACAGTGAATGGTATTTTGAAATTATAGAGACAATAAATGAAATCTGTAAACTAGTACCTTTAACACCATGTCAACAAAATGTAGGTTATTTTACATATTACGGGACCAGCGAACCTTATCTAGCTTTCCTGTACCCTTGTCTATAACCAGTATTCACCTATCTTGTCACAAGTCTGTCAACTTCTCCATTTACCTAATAAATGGAGGTAAAACTGGCATTATTTTCAAATTTCCATGAAAGGGTAAAATCTCACCAGGTAAGATTCGAAGCCTTACCCTCTTCAAGACACGAGATTCGGAATCTCGGCCCGCTACTAAATGTTTCACAGACCTAGGTTGGTGTTTGGCCAATGTTTGCATGGAAAGTGTCAGTCACTGACGGAAGTACGTATGTATGCGCTTAGCAAAGTAGATTTAACCTTTCAATGAACGGTGACTGACCACTGTAATATCACCTATACCATGTGTTGATACGGCGTTAAACACAGCTAAGACAATTATGATGGTACATTACTCCTTTTTAAGTTATCAATTTCCCCTAATCATTATTAAGCACCCCTAGTTTAAGTTAGATAGAAAACCATAGTACAACCCTCTATTTTAGTCCACAATTTCACTTTCCAACTAATTATTGAACGCCCCCTTTTATTAAACACTTGTCACAAATTCTATCTCTATGTAATTTTTGACCATCACTCTTTTTACAGTAAAATGGGACACAACCCCGGACCCTAGACAACCTATTGTATATACGACCCTCCCACCAGACACAATACATGTTAACAATATATGGTATCACAAAGTTAGTGATCCCTGTGATATGGTCAGTGACAGAGTCTGTCCTATGAAATGTACAGAACGACCCTCAGTGAAACCAGACGGCACTAAATGTACTGTATGTGATTGCAAAGGTAAGTCTTCTCTGGAATTTAAGTTAAAGGTATGCATTTGTTAGAACTGGACGGCAGACTAGGGCTCTACCTCGGTATACGATATATATCGAATACCGGTATTGTAGGTTTGATAGATATATCGGATCGAACGTTCCGTATCGAACAAAATATGACGGTCATCCAAATATCCAAGGCTTGCAAATCAGTTGAAAGTTTGTTTTGCCAAATCAACATTCTACTGCTTCCAGTTCGATAATGACTAATCTGTGAACGAACAATCTCATAATATGACATTCCTTCACGCAAACGTCTCACACGGTCACGTCATGTTTTGTTCTTTTCAATCAAAGGGAAGTAACTGTAGCAGTTAGAATGTCAATATGTACTCGCAATGTGAAGAGAACTTGATTGTACATAGGCGATATATGTCATATAAACAGCTGAAGTTCTGAAAGAATATGTTTTCCCTTTGCCGAATCTAGACCAGACTCATTGGATGCAATGATATTTAAAAAAGCAAAAGTCAAAGACTTTAACATTTAAGATATCAATAATACAATGTATTTAATAATATGGTTCCACTACAATTAAAACAAATGGATAAACAACACTGTTTTGCTGTTTTATATATAAAAATGATTTTTATTAATAAATATCATATGATATATCGAATATCGATCATTTCGTATCGATACGAATATCGTATCGATCATTCTGACCGATATAGAGCCCTACAGCAGACAAACCTGTGGTTAAGACTTTTACAAATCAAGGGAGTTAATAGCGTGTGAGTTTAAACAGAATGTAAAATAAGAGTTATCGTTTATGTATCGCTTAATTCGATATTGTCTTAAGGTAATTTAATAGGCTGTCATAGTAGTTTTTTGTTCTTCTTCTATTTCAGGTGCTGCGGTTTTGATTGGTTAATGCGAGAGTGACGTATACAAATGATGTCATCCAAAATGGCGGCATTTTTATCATTTAAATTCCATGTTGTATATGTACTTGTACAAAACATAATACACGTATAATACTGTTGAATTTTAGGATCACTTTTTCCAACATTTTAACGACAAAATTCATTATCAGTAAAAGGCCGAAGACAAAACTTGGGAAACACCATGGGTCCGGGCTGCGTTTCATTAACGATCCTAGGACGAAATAATAATAATAATTGCATTGCAGTATGGGATAAAAAATGCGGTAGACTCAACAACGGCCGCTTTTGATCTCGATGTAATTCACTTTTAATCAAATAATGGGTCTGATTTGTTGGGGCCCTAATAAATCAGAATAATTACGTATAATAAAAGCTCCTAGGATATTTTTCGTCCTAGGACTTTTTGTAGAAATGCACCTAAGTCAAATCCTAGAATGTTCTAGGACCGACCTTAGGAGCATGTCCCAGGATTTTTTAATGGAACGCAGCCATGTCGCCTAAGCCTATCGCTACGTATCGCTTTGCCTCCTGGTACCCTCGATTTGATATTACATACTTATTCCTTTTGGTTTAAGAAGGGTACCAGGACGAAAAGCGCTACCTGGCGATAGGTTTAGTTTTAGGCCCCTATATTACGAAATTAAATAAAGAATGTATTATCTAACTTGGAATTCACATTACTTATTTGAACATAAAAAATCTAATCTCGACAACTGAATTCCATGTTAAATTATAAATTATAAATTCTGTATTTTGAAAAACATGGTGCTTATAGTGCGTACAAAAAAACAAAACGTGTTTTGGTAAACATTAAAATTGAGACAATTCATTTCAGGGGTAGGCAGTATTGAAAATAAAATACGTGTAATTCATTTTAACAAAATTAGCATGGTTGATAAACCACCACCACTGTAAATCATGCTTGTTATGGTAGAACGCTTTCCATTACACCAACAACTATTGTTCGTTTTTTCTAAACTGTCAAAGTTTGAATAATTTCACGGTGAATGATTACACACTATCTCAATATCTCGAGTGTAAGACAAAGAGCACGAAGTCACCGTGAAATTATTCATGTTTTGACAGTTGAGAAAAAAACGAACAATAAGACACTTGTAATACATATCACAATTGTTTATCTTAAAGTCATCCTGGGCATCCCTTGTCGTGGGTTAGTTCACTGTATTGTTATTATAAACAGTGTTTTGTTTTTTTGTACGCACTATAGTATAAGAAACAAACTCATTTCTTGGCTGTCGGCTAAAAACAACAACAAAATTATGAACAAACGATTTTAATAGATAAAATATTTTATTAGTTTAAAAAAGTAGATTATTAGATACTTTCATAAAACGATCATTTAAATGAAACACAACACTTCACACACATTTCCCTAGCGTTTCAATTCACAAGCAAGACTTCAAAGTTTTGTTGTTTTAGTATTTACGTGCTCCGACTCAAAAAGCACGAGCAGTTATTTAAAATTCACATGGCTGAGTATTCAAAGTAAAGTACACTTGCTACATTGCAAAACTCACGTTTAATTCACGTGCTCCGGCTCAAAATGCACGAGGTTAAATTTAAAATTCACGCGCTCGGGTGAATAAAGTAAAGAACACGCGCTATTTCGCAAAACTCACGTGGAAATATTACCATGTTCAATGTTTACGTGCTGGGTAAAGCCAATCTCAGTCGTTCAAGGCTGTCTTGCCATCTTTGGGGGAGCTCTTCCTGAGCGTCATTTAAAAATGACGGGTTTTCATGCGCATGCTCCTCGTGAACCGGATATGGTGGAACTCGCGCATGCGTAATGACAGAAACTGGATTTCGACAGCTTTGACATCGATCAAGGGTTTGTGAAGTTGAAAATCTGTCGGTCAAGTGGTTTCTATTGTGCTCCGTTCGTTGAACGTAATATCTGGGAAGTGTGAAGACGCCATCTTGGTTTGTGATATTATAGGATAAAACCACGGCATTCCGGTCTAGTGATCCGGTTTGATAAACCGGTGCATCAGTAGAAAAGTGACCTTCATGTTCCTGGTAATTTGGAGGTGTCATTGTGTGGCTGGTAAAAGAAGTGTTTGGCCGGGGAGGTAAATAGAAATTATTCTTGTCGTCTGTAAACTGCATCGATGAAGAAGGATTGCTCTCTGAACTTCTGTCCAATCTCTCAGTATACCTGTGGATAAAAAATTAATATTTTTGTTGGGTTTATTGTCATAGCAACACATTGTATCACGACGGTCAGTCAACCTACTCATAGTTCCTGGAAGGCTTAGTCTCTGATATTAGCTGTTAACCAGTTACTAGGCACAAATTTCCGGCAGTAAAGTATCATGCAAATCATTAAATTACAAAGTATAAGGATATATTCGATTCTTTATGATGTCTGCACGGAATATAACGAATGTGCACGGAAAGTTCCGATGATTGTTTCTATCTAACTTTACTGCACACGCTCATATCTGAGCATTATGGCAGGATGTAGAGGGTGGCACTTAACTTGATCAAGTGCTTATAAAAAAAATAAAAACATTTTGTACAAATAAGTTTTAAATAAATATACGAATAATCAAGTTGCAGAGCCACGCTGGTTAAAACTATTTACAAAGTTGTAAGTCTGTACAAAGTACAGGGTGATGGTCTAATTTGACAAGCGGATTTAAAGGTATCAACTTTGTCAAGAGATACCACCTCCATAGGAAGAGAGTTCCATATTGGTATAATCCGAGGGAAAAAATAGTTTTTAAGAGCATCTGAGTAGGATAGGATTCTTTGGTATTGGTAAGGATGGTTAGTTGTCGATCTAAGGGAATGAGTACTATTATTTTAAGGATTTGTATATTTGTATTTCTAAGTTTACAGATATATCATATAATATCCGATAATTATCGAATGTTTCACGGAATTTTACGATTGTTTACGGAAATATTCGAAGTTTAACGATTGAAATAGAAAAATGCTTACATTGACGGAGTTTTTCCCCTTTGTTTGTAACACAGTAGATGAGTCAGCACAATCGTCAATCCCATAATTACTAGCGCGCCACACACCGCTAAAACAGTGATCAGAATTATATCTGACTGAGAGATACCAAAATGTGTAGAAGCTGAAAAGAAAAAAGATAAAGTAGAGAGATAAATACATAGGCAAGACGTAAAACTTAGTTTTTTACGTAAAGCTTAAGAGTACATGACGTAGAAAGTTTTGTGTATGACGTAGAACGTAGATGAGATTGTGTGTGTGTATGACGTAAAGCTTGTGTATGTATGACGTAAAGCTTGTGTGTGTATGACGTAAAGCTTATGTGTGTATGACGTAAAGCTTATGTGTGTGTGACGTAAAGCTTATGTGTGTATGACGTAAAGCTTATGTGTGTATGACGTAGAGTTAATGTATGTATGACGTTAAGCTTGTGTGTATGACGTAAAGCTTATGTGTGTATGACGTAAAGCTTATGTGTGTATGACGTAGAGTTAATGTATGTATGACGTAAAGCTTGTGTGTGTATGACGTAGAGTTAATGTATGTATGACGTTAAGCTTGTGTGTATGACGTAAAGCTTATGTGTGTATGACGTAAAGCTTATGTGTTTTTGACGTAAAGCTTATGTGTGTATGACGTATAGCTTATGTGTGTATGACGTAGAACTGAGGCGTGTATGGGGAAGATCTTAGATGTACATGCTTTATTAAGTGATGAAACATATTTAAGAAACAAAAAAACTGTAAAAATACTTACTGGAACAATACGGCTCAGTGACGTCATCCCAGACTCCGCCTTGCAAGCACGTGATCATCTTCGGACCAATCACGTGCGATCCTTCTGGGCAGATGACATGGATGTATGGTCCAGTGTCACTGTGACTAAGTAAGACGCCACCATTGGTTGTGTTAGAACTTTGAAGTTGATCAACGTCCTTCTTCCAAAGACTTCCAATGTCTGGACACGCTGAAAAAAAATATAATATTTGTATTATATTGTGTTGTGTTGTGTTGCGTTGCGTTGCGTTACGTTGTGTTGTGTTGTGTTGTTTGTGCTGTGCTGTGCTGTGCTTTGTTGTGTTGTTTTGTGTTGTGTTACGTTGTGTTGTGTTGAGTTGTGTTGTGTTGCGTTGTGTTGTGTTACGTTGTGTTGTGTTGTGTTGTGTTACGTTGTGTTGTGTTGAGTTGTGTTGTGTTGCGTTGTGGTGTGTTGCGTTGTGTTGTGTTACGTTGTGTTGTGTTGTGTTGTTGTGTTGTGTTGTGTTGTGTTGTGTTACGTTGTGTTGTGTTGAGTTGTGTTGTGTTGCGTTGTGGTGTGTTGCGTTGTGTTGTGTTGAGTTGTGTTGTGTTGCGTTGTGGTGTGTTGCGTTGTGTTGTGTTGTGTTACGTTGTGTTGTGTTGAGTTGTGTTGTGTTGCGTTGTGGTGTGTTACGTTGTGTTGTGTTGTGTTGTGTTGTGTTGTGTTGCGTTGTGGTGTGTTACGTTGTGGTGTGTTGTGTTGAGTTGTGTTGTGTTGCGTTGTGGTGTGTTACGTTGTGTTGTGTTGTGTTGTGTTGCGTTGCGTTGCGTTGCGTTGCGTTGCGTTGCGTTGCGTTGTGTTGTGTTGTGCTGAGCTGTGCTGTGCTGTGCTGTGCTGCGCTGCGTTGCGCTGCGTTGCGTTGCATTTCATTGTATTGTATATGACAAACTCACGGTTAATGCATCTTTAAGCCACCCCGCTAGCTCTTTTTGAAGCACACAAGTTTACTGATCGAGGGGTCGTAGGCTTGATTCCCAGGGCGAGGCATACTTTCTTGGGGTTTGGTCATGAAATAATATCTACTGCCAGTCTACCTCCTACCACTCATTCTAAACCATGTTGGACAGTTGTCAGTCACTGACAGAAGTATGCACCTTTAAATAGTTTACTGTATAATGTAGCGTGTATATGACTCTAGGTCAATAAAACTTATAGTAACGAACTAAACTATTAAATTGTAATGTAGTCTACGCCAAAATATTTGGTTTAGAATGAAACTGTCTAATGTTTATATACGCAGTGTTGACATGAACGACTTGTAGCCAATCTGATGCTTCTTTGCATGCTCCCCGTTGTCGTATGAAACATACAACAGCAATAAAACCGACAACAACAAAAACAACAACAAAAAACAACAAACATAACGTACAAACATGCAAACTTATTAGACAAAAACAAATATAGGTTAATTTGCCTACATTAAATGATATTTTATCGATCATTGCTTTGATTGGCTCTAGCGAATCTAGCGAGTGAATTGTATTTTTTGTTTTGATTTAACGCCGAAGCAACACATTGTATAGGTCATATGACGACGGTCAGTCAACCTACGCACTGTTCATGGAAAGGCTAAATCTCTGTATTTAGCTGTTAACCAGTTACTGGGAAAATACTTCCGTCAGTGACTGACAACTGTTCTACATTATCAGGAATCATTGATATTGAGGGAGATTGGCTGTATGAATAATTTCACAGACAATCAACATGAATTTGAGGATGTCAGGCCCGCCCAGAAATCAAACCAATGATCGTCACTGTATTTGTAGTGAGACAAGTTATCAAATGTTCATGAACGTAGATTGAAATAAAAAAACAATTACCTGTGATATTGGCTGCTAGTTGCCTCATTTTCTATTTTGACTTGTCTTCCAAAAATTTGATAAAACTGTATGTAGTCCAGTACAGTAAGCACTAGTTTCCACGACACTCGTTTCACTGTTTTTATCTTTGGTTAAAACTACTTCCCTCAAATATATAAAGTCCTATGTCATCTGAACAAATCACCAGAGGTTTAAAATTACATTCTTATTCCTTAATTTATTAGCAAGCAATAATCCTTCCAGTAGAAACACACTTGAAGATATTCTCTGACCCTGAAAGTCAGTTTGAAACAAAACTAGCAAATCGAAAAATTGAAATAAAAAAATAAACGAAAACTTTCAAATTAGAACGCCGACATGTTTGAGTTTTTTTCAGTATTTTCAATCAGTTTTAGTATATCCGAAAAATATTTCCACAAAAGGCACGCGCCGTATATCCGTATATGTAAAGTTGATTCTAATGTTTTTTTCCCAGTAAAAACAAAATTAGCGATGATTTTTTTTCTTACAGCGTCTGTTCACCAAACTCCCCCCTGGGGTGAATAAACATAAATGAATAAATATCAATTATGAATCTTGACGTCCTGTCAGGTTTTTAGTGCAGACGGCTTTCATATACTTGTATTGTGTCTGAGCGGCTAGTTGTCAACCCCTGAGGGTTTGCTTCGTGGGCGGAGTTAGAACGTAGAGTTTGCGTGAGTATATGAGGTGCGCTAGTACCTGTTTGCTTCGAAAGACATTTTAAAGCTTAGCGAGTCCTTTTAACACCATAATTGTACAAAATTGTTAATACATTCCATATTCAAATAATATGGTTCTTAAAGAATGGGAATATCTAGTGCACAATAAATGCCACAGAATAACAAAGTTAACTAACAGTGTTTATGTTTGCGCGGATACTAAAAAAAAAATTGACAACCCACCCCTTGGTATAATTTGTAGCCGCCCCTGTGCTAACCCAAATTTTGATCTATTTGTTCGTAACACTATTATGCAATTCTGTCTCATTTGACAAGAATAAACACAATTATTTAGAATACGTTCTATTTTAATAATAATTTGCTGCGCATCGCAAATCGCAAATCGCACACAGATTCTCAGGTTTCAGAATCCTGCTCTCTATCTCTGCATCACGGCAGTGCGAAATGAATACAACAATTCATTCGGAACAACCTCGGTGATCATCTACGAAGATATACCTCGGAAATCAGACGTAGTAGGAATACAACCAGGTTATAAGGTCCGGCGACTGTCATTTTCGTGTCAGCAATTTATAATGACAAATCATTTCATTGGTACAATGTCTCACACGTCGTATTTCTGTGTAGTTCAGACTATATTATCACAGAAACCAAATTCCTAGATCTACTTTTTTACATTATGATACCCTAGGTTTATCTGCGTAGAAGATCGCCGAGGTAGTTCCGAATGATAACACTTGCGACGTTTGCTCACTATACGGACCTAAATGTTTGTTCATTAATGTTCAACATAATAGCGCATGGACATTTCAATACTTACTTTTATTAGATTTTAAATTCAACATTCATTTAATTTTTACATTAAATAATAAAGGTATTAAATTACGTTTGTCAGATAATTTATACTATAAAATTCAACCCTTAATTTAGTTCATGCGACTTATGTAGGCCGTGAGCCAGATACACTTTTGCTCCCCCCCCAGGGGGAATTTTCAAGACCCATATTTTTTTATTCCCCTATCTGTCCTGAGTACAACAGTACAAAGTTTGCAAGTTTCCAGTGGGGCATTGCTGAGAAAATCAACTTTTAATTGTATAGGTAAATAGCAATTTTTGTTCCATTTTTATCGATTTATTTTTGCAAAAACCATTAAATCATGTTTGCAACACCAAGTTCTCTTGATATTGTTTGTCAATTAAAAAGAAAATGTGTCTTTTGTGTTTTATAAAGGAAAGTGCTGTTGATACTGAGCTCATAAGTACCCCAAAATGTAACATACGTTACTGTGCCTTTGCGCGCAGACTATGAAACATAGCCACATAAAGTAGTCATAATACACTTGCTTTTTAAGATATACAATGTTGTTGTATGTAAGAATACGATTTTTATCTTGTTCCTCAGAAATATTAACTTACACACAGCTTTTTAAGATATACAATGTTGTTGTATGTAAGAATACGATTTTTATCTTGTTCCTCAGAAATATTAACTTACACACAGCTTTTTAAGATATACAATGTTGTTGTATGTAAGAATACGATTTTTATCTTGTTCCTCAGAAATATTAACTTACACACAGCTCTTAAACTTTGTCGCCAAGAGTGTTGAAACATACATAACCATAAAAAATCCATTTTTTTCAAATTGGAAAAGATATCATACTTGTAAAATATTTTAAAACATAAGATCAGATATGAATATATATGAAATAAAAACGAATGTCATTAAGTATTCAATGACATTTCATTAAATTTCACATTTTAGCAAAATTTTCGGGTAGACATTTAAACATGAAACATACGTGACCATGGTTTTTCAACTAATGTTAAATATCTTAGTTGAATTCATGTTTACTAATTAGTCTCTCTAATGAACTCTTCATTTTATGATTACTACTTTTGCCATTCCTCAGGATCGTCTAGAGATAATGCTGTATTAAGTATCAAATGTAACATATGTGATGTAACATACGTTACCGTTAAAATGATATACCGATCTTGCAATGCGGAAAAGGGTTAAACGATGACATATTGAAAATTGGTTTACACCAAAAATGTTATCCACAATGAATAAAGTCGTTATTATCTCATTGAAAAATATATGACATCTTCAACCAGACTAAAAAAACATGAAACTGTGTGCATCTCAATGGCTTTGATAAATTAAACTATGAAGATTTTTTAACCATTGCATGCAATATAAGCATAGAATCCTTCATAGCAATACTCAAATCGATATTTTTGCAATTCATTTGTTACTTCAATTCTTACTAGATGTAACCAAATCTCAAATGTAACCAAAGCGTCCTTTGTTCGCTTCTTATTCAATAAAACATGGTTTTATGAATTGAAACATACGTTACGTTTGGTAAGGTATGTTTCATATGAAATGTATCATAGTTGATGCTTGTTTGTTTGCTTGTTTCACAATGTTTCGCTTTTTTGGAAACTTGAAACGTTTAAGTTCTGAATGTTTCTTTTATACCATGTCTTTGAGTGTAAAAGAACACAAAATGTCTGTTGAATTTAACAGCAGCGAAATAATGTAGTTGGACTTTTATAAACACACATAACCACAGGTTGTTGTAATTCCTTACAACAAAACAGCACAATTTATGTCGGAATTTATTTTTTGTCGTAGATGAACTATAATACATCGCGGAAGATATTGTTGCAGAAATATTTAAGGGAACATGGTACATAAGCATGGTACAACAAATTGATAATGATAAGGAAACAAACACATCGTTCATGCAACAACGCCGAACTCTTATCCAATGGCAAACCCTTGGGGATGTAATTTTGGGTGACAAATGACTTTTTATATGAAATAAGTGTGCTAGTACCTAATGGAATATCTAGGAGAACGTTTTGATTTTTACTTCAAAGTGAATAACTACATGAACTTTGAACACAATTGATCTGTTATGCTTTTCTGAGACTAATTCGTAACCTTTTAAACTCTTAATTTAACATGTTTCCCAAGGATTTTGAAGGCAATCCTTATTGATTTAATCAACAGTATTTAGATATGACATAGTACATAGACAATAGTTTGTGCTACCATTAAATTATTTAAACTGTTGTACTGGGTGTGACAGATAAAATTGGGATGTGATAGTTTAAACAGTGTTGTTGTAACATACGTTACTACCTATTTCTTTCTTTAGGCATTCATAATTATGAACTTTTCGGTGAGTTAAGTATATAAACTTTTAAAATGTATTCATTGATTTTGACTGTTCACGGCTATGGTACTTAAGTTTCTTTCGATTTTTCCAAGTTTGAAAGTCATTGTTTCAAGGTTTATAAATGTATTTCTGTAATTTTCCTTAAGTTGGTCTAAAATTTAAGTCATATTTGAGCGAAGGGGCGTTCTGAATTTATCATTTTGTGGTATATGTATTTCCAGTATCAACCCTTTGCCTTCCTAAAGTGCTTAAAGCATAGACAAACATACAAATACAGACGAAAAAAATAAAGTTTTATAAGTGTGGTCCGTATAGAAACATACGTTACCATAGAAAATAGGTGCTTTTATTCAAATATGTGTAAAATTTATTTAGTCTGACTAACGAATGACCCTTCCTGTAAATACTTTATTCATTTGTCCATCTTGTAAAACTTTTATTAATAACTGAAAGTTATCATTAAAATCAAGAAATAAAAATATGTAAAGTGGAGATTTCCTATATGGCTGACATAAGAGAACAGAAAAAGGATGCATTTGATTTGTTTCTATTTTTAGTCTTGCCAAAACGAAAGTACTCTACCTGTCAAGTGACTCTCTTGAAATAGCAAGAAATAAGGGACGCCAATTCTGTCTGTTATATTTATTGTTTTAGAAAAAATGGCATGTTCAAAACTAAACTAAGAACGTAATAAGAAAAAGCACCATTTTTTGTGTTGAAAAGAGGTATGAAAAGAGTCCCTCAAAATCCCTGCCGCCTCACATATTGGCGTTAAGAAATCACCACACTGCTTACTATCGGAAATGCACAGGAATGACGTTACAGGGTAACCCAAAATCCAAATCGTTGTCAAAAACAAAATGGCTTCATAATTAAGATGCGTCGAATTAGAATACCGGAGGGCAGTAATAAGAACATTTTGGCATAGAAAATGGCCATAGGGGGTCATGAAGTTCAAAGTCCCAGAACTCTGTAAAGCCCCAACAAAACTCTGCAAACTTTTATAAGTGAATTGCAACTACCATGTGGGTTTAATAATCATACCATAGATAATTACTTCCAGGAGGAGCGATGTCATGTACTGGCTTTAAAAGCACTTATGGTTTTTACCGGAAAATGAGAATGAGCGATATTTCAAAGTCCCATAACTCTGTAAAGCCTCAACGGAAGTTTGCAAACTTTTTATCAGAGAACTGTTACTTTCATGTGGGTTTAAAAAATATACCATAGATAATTACTCGCAGGAAGGAGCAACGTCTTAAACTTGCTTTAAAAGCACTTATGGTTGAAACAAAAAATGAGAATGGGCGATATTTCAAAGTCACATAACTCTGTAAGGCCTAAACAGAACTTTATAAACTTTTATCAATGAATGCCTACCACTTAAGCAAATCATACATTTGAAAATTCCCCATGTGGGGAGCAATGTTATATACTGGCTCAAGGTCTATTAAAGATTTGACCAGAAAATGAGAATGGGCGATATCTCAAAGTCCCATAACTCTGTAAAGCCCCAACACAACTTTGTAAACTTTAATCAGTGAATGCCTAACATTATATGGGTTAAGAAAATCATAACCTTAAAAATTCCCCATGTGGAGAGCAATGTCATATACTGGCTCATTGTCTATTATGGATTTGACTGGAAAATGAGAATGAGCGATAATTCAAAGTCCCATAACTCTGTATTGCCCCAACAAAACTTTGTTAACTTTTATCAGTGAATGCCTACCACTACATTGGTTAAGAAAATCATATCCTTGAAAATTCCCCATGTGGGGAGCAATGTCATATACTGGCTCAAAGATATGATGAATTTGACTGGAAAATGAGAATGGGCGATATTTCAAAGTCCCATAACTCTGTAAAGCCCCAATAGATCTTTGTAAACTTTAATCAGTGAATGCCTACCACTATATGGGTTAAGAAAATCACACCCTTGAAAATTCCCCGCGTGGGTATATACTGGCTCAAGGTCTGTTATGGATTTGACCAGAAAATGAGAATGGGTGATATTTCAAAGTCCCATAACTCTGTAAAGCCCCAACAGAACTTTGCAAACTTTCATCAGTGAATGCCTACCACCATATGGGTTAAGAAAATCATACCCTTGAAAATTCCCCCTGGGGGGGGAGCAATGTCATATACTGGCTCAAGGTCTAATGGTAGAGTAAACTAAAATTGTCAAAAACAAGTTTCCAAGATATTTGTAGTTAGGTGTGGTGGCCGCTGCATGTGAAATTTTTTCATACGTCTTGTTATCCAAATTACCAAAAAAAGTATTCATATTAAAAACTTGAAAAAAAATATTTCTTGAAAACAGATATTTTACATAGGCCCCTATGTCACAAAATTAACACTTCCATATCGTATTATCAAATAGAACCTTGATATTGTCTAAATTCGAAATTTCTACCTTTTTAAATCAAAAGACCTGATTTTGCACACGTTACTCCCCCCCCAAGTGATTGAACTACATAGCAAAAAGTTTTTCACTAAAATTATGTTCAGTCGAATAAAAGAAGCTTGGCAAAAATTACACGTGCACGAATATGAAGTAATTTACGGCAATGTTATATTATTATTATTATTATTATTACATGTAAGATAAAAGAGAAATTAAACCTGTCAGTCTAAACTTGCCCTGTAACCATTTTGATCTAAAAACAATAACTTATCTCAGCAACTCTATTTATGACCATTGAAGTAATGACATACGACAGGGCGGACATTTTTTATTTCAATCACGATATTTCAATTACTATTTTAGACAATAACCCAATTAGAACACCGGACAGAGTAAATAATCAGTAGTCTGAACAATTTGCATTGGCGCTTACGAACAAAACCGAGTCTGTTCGATTCAAAATACAGTGTAACCTCTGCAGAGCGACTTTCGGCGGAGTTTGAAAAAAGTGTCGCTCTGCAGAGGTGTTGCTCTGAAGAGGTATATTTTTTCCGTTCACAAAAAAAAACGCCTGTTTTCGGTACGGAAAACTGGTTGTTATCCGTTCCGTAATGTAAATACAGTTATTAGCGGCGTTGATCGACAATACTAAAAAGCTTTAACATGCTTACTAAGTTTTTAAGATTAATTATTATAACCGTTAAAATTCCTAGCATAATGGTTAGTTTTACGCAGAAGAAAGCAATACACTGGGAAAAACGTTTCTGATACCGTCAAATTTGTTCTTTATACCTGTCAAATGGCAAATAATGAAGTATCATCATCTTTTCGGAAGAAAATGTAAGATATGGCTCTAAAACCTCAAATTAACTTAAAACAGAATTTATTCTATCGAAGATTTTAATAAAAAAAGTACATTAGCAAATAAGTTTTCATTTGCTATCGTCAACTAGCTGTGCTTGTGTACGACTGATGTTTGATGACGTCAGCCAGCCAAACAAAGCGCTCTTCATCTTAAATCCGTTCGTTGGTGTCATGGAAACTATATGTCACTTGTATATTAACCCCCGTTAGTCAAATGATTTAACAACATAACACCTTAGGGTAGTATTATACGATTAAGGGTATCGCTTTTTGTTTAAATCTTCCGGTCATAGATAATTATCGATTATTGATATTAACCTTGCTAGACTCCGTGTCGCTGTACAGAGGGAAAAGTTGAGCAAAGGGAATTTATCTCAACGGCCGTTTGCCGCTCTGCGGAGGTGTCGTTCATTAGAGGTAAATCATAGTGCAAAATCGTCGGGGGGAATCTAATATGCCGCTTGTCGGAGGTTGCCGCTCGTTAGAGGTGCCGTCAGCAGAGGTTATAATGTACGTTAAAATATCATGTGGATTTTCTCGGGCAATAACATTATAAAAACAGTCCGAGAGAGTAAGCTCCCCTGGCAATCAAAGTCGCGCGAGTTACCACAAAACCCTGTAAAACCACAAAGTACAAAAAATACGATTCGTTTTTTGAAATACGGTTTATTATAGAATTTTAATCATGTATGAGGAATTCATATGGCCAACTTATACAGCTGGCATATTTATGCATGTCTATAGTCTAACAGAATTGACCTGAGCTTGAACTACCTAATTATAATAATTACACACTTCACTTACATTAAATCGTGAGTTTCTGAATGCGTGTATACGGTTATATACGTGTTTATAACAACCGATGTGACTATTAATCAATTTATTAAAAGTGGCATGTTATTGTACTTTTAATTTTGAACACAACAGTTTTTGGGGAAATAAGCAAGTCAGCAATATTATGGCACAGTTTCAAAGTATTTATTCTTATGAAAACTACATTAATTGTTTAGCACGTTTATTTTGTCGAAAGCTCCGACAAAGCGCGATTTACAAACGAAGATAAAAATAGACTGTAAATACTGAGTTTAATATATTCTTGCATAAAGGTCAAGCTCAGGTTAATTCTGTTTGGACTTTACAAACAAATAAACTCAATACCCTTCCAAAGCCTTGGGCAATTTATGTTTTGAAGAAAGGTTGATCATACATACTACAAGTCATTTTACCATAGTTTAGATTTATTTATGTAACATAGTTTAATAAATGTTGATTATATAATTTGCTCAAAAAAACTCTTTGTTTCTTTTATTTATAATTTGATGTAAATTTTGTTATCCTAAAAACAGAACTTCTGGAAGCAATTGTGCATTGAAAATTACAATTTTTGCGTATGTGAGCGTTTAAGGACTGATCCGGATTTTTTTTAAAATCTTATTTGAAAAAAAACTTGATTTTTTTATAAAAATAATCAACGATACAAAATCTGACACATGTACACAGTTTGTGACCTCAAACATGGTGATCTAAAACACACATTAGTGCTTCTAGACCAAGACACAGGTTATGGAACCACAAGAAGTGATTTGATTGGGTGTTCGAAAATGGAGCGTTTTGATTGGCTGAGAGAGAAAGTTAAATGTCATAATGTCACGTAAAGCAGGAAGTTTAATTGAAAGTAAAATAAAAATTCTTTCGTTGTCATGTGTGCACGTTGGTAGATAAAATCTTCAAGGTTATTCATATGCAACTTTGTACAGTGACCACTAAAAGTTTGAAGACATTTTCACTTTGTAAGCCTTCTACATAGAATTTATCCAAAAAAATCTATTATCATTTATTTTGAAATGCTTTTTAGATTTGCTTTAGATTTTGCTATGCTATGGCACTATTTGTATTTGAGAATACGGAAGAAGCTTAAAATCTTTTTTGTAGAAAATACATTTGTAATTACTTTGAACTTGGTTTTGGAGGCTTTAGGATATCAGATGCTGAATCTTATAAATGTGATATATTCACGAAGTTTGTTTTCATTTAATCACAAACAATACTAAATTAATGAAAAATAATGATTCTACAAAAAATGAAATACTCATGATGGGCAATGTAGTGTGAAACCTCTCTACAAGAGTCAAAGACAAAACTATACTGTATCATAAACTGACTGTTATAGATCCGAGAATTATGAACAGAAGGGCCTCAACAAAAGATAGAAAACCCGGGTCGATAGCGCAGTTGGTAGCGCGCCGGGATTTGGAATCTCGTGCCCGAGAGGGTGCGGGTTCAAATCCCACCCGGAGAGGTTATACCCTTCCATGAAAATTAGACAATAATGTCGATTTTCCTCCATTGATTAGACAATATGGAGCAGTTTCCGGCCTTGTGGAATGGTAGGTGAGTACTGGTTATAGACAATGGTCCAGGAAAGCTAGGTTAGGTGCACTGGATGCCGTAAAATGACCTAAATTGTGTTGACACGGCGTTAAATCTAGTAAAAACAAAAAGTAAAACAAAAGATAGAATTGATTTTTATACACGGTAAAACATATATATTTGTATATACAATATTCAATAATTGAGCTATTTAGACAGACTGTTTATATCGAGTGTTGCCTGCAATACTATAGTAAGTGAATTGCGTTAAAGAGCGATGTACTACACTCTTGCGGACAACCCTCGATATTCAATTCTATACAGTGCAACCTTACAACTGTAGCCAGTGACAGAATTAAACTTTATCCTGATGTAAATGATATTGAAATGCCACTGTTGAACGGAGGGTCTCAGGGACTCAACAACAGAAATATGTCAATTATCATTTACTATAATACCTCTCTTTAACAGCCAATGACTTCTTTGGATAAATCGTACGACAAACTTCATCGTAAGTAAAAATCGAAAATTAAAAAGTTAAATTCGTGGTATTCTTTACACTTTCTATTGCTAGTTCCCGTAACTTAAAGCGGTCATTGCATTCTCCATGTCAAGTCCATTAAAATTAGATTTAATTCTCCTGACAATTTTACTATACGGTAATTTATAAAATTTTCACTTAAGATGAGTAGCGCGACGGGATTTGAAATCTCGTGCCCGAGGGGGGTGCGGGTTCGAATCCCCACGGGGAGGTTATACCTTCCATTAAAATTTGACAATAATGTCGATTTTCCTCCATTGATTAGATATTATGGAGAAGTTTCCGGCCTTGTGGAAGAGTAGGTGAGTACTGGTTACAGACAATGGTCCAGGAAAGCTAGGTTAGGTGCGCTACACGCCGCAAAATGACCTAAATTGTGTTGACACGCCGTTAAATCTAGTAAAAAAAAACAATAAAATAAAACTTAAAATGAATTTTGCGCTTAAGTTTGTTTTGTTAAACGTACCTATGCGAAGTAAACAATGTCAAATTAGATATGCTCTTATTGTCCCAAATAACTCGCCTACATGAATGTAATAGTTTGTTAGATTATGTTTTGATAAATAATGATACATAAACTTTCTGCATTTATATTGTAAATAGGTCTTTACAACAAAAGTTAAAATAATCCACAAGTCTGTGACGTCGTCTGTGACGTTTGTGCATTGAGTAATGACGTACAGCGCTAGCTCTTTACGTTGTGCATTAACTTTACTTTACTTTATTAAAAGACTTCAGAACAGAACAGTGCTTTTGGTCATAGAACATAATTATTTACATATATATACAAACAAGTAATAAATTACATCATAAAACAAATGTATAAACATGAATAATAATAAGACATACATGTCTTATATGTCAGATGAAAATTAAATAAATATGAATGTCTATATTAACAAATATCAATTTCTTTGGAACAAAATAATCTAAGCAATAATGTTATGGTAGAATATTGAATGTACCAGTGAGAAAAATATTATGGGACAGCTAATTCATTAAGAAGTTGCTTGCGTTTAATGAATGCTTCTTGAAGAAAATGTGCAATTTTTATTATAGTGTTATTTTTCTGTGAGGCCATTAAATTTGAAAATTTTTGAAGCGTTGGTCAGGATGTATTTCTTAAGTATTTCAGTCGTAAATGGGAGTACATAGGGCAACATAACAAAAAGTGGTATTCAGATTCAGTATTATTACTTAAGCAAAGGTTACATGTACGATTTGATCTTTCAATATTATGATGCCTATCAGTTTCAATTTCAAGATTATGAGAACTAAGTCGAAAGCGAGATAAAAGTATACGTTGATTATCGTTTTTAATCAGGTCTAAATATTTTTCAAAGCAGAACTCGGTTTTATATAGGTTATAGTAGCTTAGTTTACTGAAATCTTTCAAGGACAAACTCCAATGTTGTATGTATTGATCTCTGATTCTTTGTTTAAACAAACTTTTATAATTTTGAGTTTGATTGAAATTTTCAAAAATATAACTTGATCCTAAATTATCAATCAATGTTTTAACTCTAAATGCCCATGATGATCGTTTGATCGAAGCGGATCACTAAAATCATTAAACATCGGTGAAGATCTATTTGACATTATTTTTGTCCAATATGATAGGGCTCGTTCTTTAATAATAACGGATAAGGGGAATACACCAAGTTCTCCATAAACGACCAGATTCGGAGTTTGTTGACGAAATGACGTACATTACAAGAGCTTTACGTTGTGCAATGAGTTTTGACATACAGCGCTAGCTCTTTATGTTGTACATTGAGTTTTGACGTACAATAATAGCTCTTTACGTTATGCAGTGAGTTATGACGTACAATACAAGCGCTTTACGTTGTCCATTGAGTTATGACATACAATACAAGTGCTTTACGTTGTTCATTGAGTTATGACGTACAATACAAGCGCTTTACGTTGAATATTTAGTTATGACGTACAATACAAGCGCTTTACGTTAATCATTTAGTTATGACGTACAATACAAGCGCTTTACGTTAATCATTTAGTTATGACGTAAAAAAGCGCTTTACGCAGTGTTAACAATTATAACGTATAATTGAAGCATTGATAAACATTTCACGTAAGTCACGTATATATAAAGTCTAGTTTTTTGTCCTCTGTGACATTGAAATATCGTCATATTTTATACCATTACAGGGGCGGAGTTTAACATTTTTTATAAAGGGTTAAGAGTTTTAGCTGCAAGTTTTCCCCAATTAGCGACCTGGGCTGCATATTATCAAAAATCTTACGGTAATTTGACAATACAATATAGAAAGATATACGACTAGAATCGATCGTAAGACGCTTGATAATACGGGCCCCTGGGCATTAAATGTGCGATCTTAAATCTTACATTCAAGTTTTCTTGTATTATTTCAGGAAAATCCGCGTTGTCCGGACATACGGGTTTTACAGCTTCCGCGTTACTGTACCTGTCAATGAGTAAGATGGCGCAAAGTGGAAAAGCCTTTATTGTTTTTATCAACTGCTTTTAACGCCATGTCAACACAAAATATGTTTTAACAGCGATAAGCGCACTTAACCTTGCTTCTTGCTTTCTTGGATCTAAGTCTATAACCAGTATTCACCTATCCTTTCACAAGATCGACAACTTCTCCTTATAACTATATAACAACTGACATTATTGTCAAAATTTCATGGACGCGTTATAACATCCAAAGTGGGATACGAAACCACAGTAAAATGGGAAACTAGTTTCGAAATCTCGGTGCGCTACCAACTGCGCTACGGACCCAAGTACCAAAGCACTGAAAGACGCAAGATTTAAGTAGATTGATGTACGTTTAACCTTGTCGTTACGCAATGTCTAATATCTGCGACATCATTGTACTTACAGATATAAAGTTTCCCAACTTTTTATATTGTCAACCATCTGGGCCCTATTCATAAAAATCTGACAATTTTCCCATGATGACGTCATCAGACTAATGAGTACAGAAATGAAGATACCGTCCAAGTTTTAACTCCTTTGACAAATTTTCTTTTCTCACGTATAGTAACATGTTTGTGTTAAAAATATGAAAACTCGACAAAATGGGATTATTTTCGTTACTATAGCAACCGTACTAATCAACTCCGTGGGTGTCAAAGGTAGGAGTTACATTTTTTAACATTGAAATTCTAAAATTGTGTCACTCCTGTTTTATGTACAAGCGTGGAAGTAAATAAAAGTAGTACAATTTTAAGCGTATGACTATGTGCAAGTTTTATGCATATATGTGAATCTCTTGATTTTATTATTTAATAAAAGCAATAGTCGATATTTAAACCGATATTTGCCGATATTAGTGGAGACTACCCGAAATTTTTCGATATTTGTAGTCAATTTTTAATGTTTCCGATATTGTCCGAATTGTATATGTAGTAAACAATTTTTACCTGTATTTTTTTACTAAATTTACCGATACCTACCGATTTGCCGACAAATCTACAAGTTTGTATAAATTTTTGCCGATATCTCTACCAATATTTACTGATATATCTATCGATTTTTGCCGATATATGTACCCATATGTATCGAGGATTTTTTGCCGATATTTTGGGTATAAACTAGCGATAAAAGTACATGGCTGCAATATACATTATATGTCTACTGATCACTCATTGTAGACAAGTTGTTTTTATTTTTTTGATCAATACATCAGTTTACATCAATGATTACATTTCTACAGTTGTTAGATAAGTTACAGACATGATGTTTTATGACCCCATGTAAGAAGACAACGTACTTAATTAGAGATAACATGCAAACCATTGGTTTTTTAAAAGGGAAGGGGGGGGGACATTCAAAAATTCAATAGGTCTTTTATATTAAAGTGGAAGAATCGGCGTTGAAAAAAATATTTTCATGTTTTGTTTGATTTTTATTATCATGAATATTTAAAAGTGAAGATCAAACATTTGTATTTTACAATTCGATTCGAAATCTTTCTTATCCAGAATTGTGTTTGTTTAAAGATCTTTTTCGAAAGACCGACACTTTTCGAAAATTGGTCCCATTCGAAAAAAACTTGCTCTATCCGAAAACATGTCATATCCGAAAAAAACTGCTTTATCCGAAAATATGATCCATCCTAAAATATGTCATATCCGAAAATTTATCGTATCCGAACAAGTGTTTTATAAATCGTGATTGAAACCATATAAACACGACTAAGACAGGTTGTACTGTATTCTTGTATACTCAGTTATGTATAATCTTAAAGGCATGATCAACGAAACCATCCTTAAATCATTTTACTGTTCTTGTACTAGATTAAAACATTTATCTTAAAGCCAGTATGAAACATTGAAAGATAATACTAATATAATAGAATGACTGTTCTGATCTTTGTAAAGACAATTGCATAGACAAATAGTTGTAATGTCCGCTTGAATGTCATGACTTACAAAACGTATACTGAGTTCCTTTTACAATAATTGTAAACACAAATTATTATAATTTTTTCGACTTGAAGATTGTTAACCAACGTATGCAGATATACTATTGTCGTATACCGCTGTCGTATAGGATCTGCCAACATCGCACTTGGGGTCATGATCAGAATATCTTTGTGACGACCAATCAATGCGTAGGTTTCGTCTAGAGGAAACACTTTTGAACCAGTTTCGTGTGTTAAAAATATCACTGATACTTAGGTGTTGGTCGTGTTGAACTTTATGTATTTTTAGCATTTAAAATTTCTTATTTAATTGGAGAAACAAGAGACAGTGTGCTGATACGCCGTTAATCCCAACAAAAACAAACAAACAAAACAGATTACGTTGTTTTTAAATTAAAACTCACGAATTATTGTCAATTAGGCCTAGTATTTAGGTGTGAACATGAAACGTCTAGCTTTCATTTTTTTGGTTTAAAGTTGCTAATAAGCAAGTGTAGTTTTCTTTTGCTTTAATTAAAACATTAGATGAAAATCCAAAACACATAAACAAAGCATCATTCGCCAGGCAACTTTGATTCCATTTTTTTGTTTCGGAATTTCGCGGACTTTTTTAATTTTCGCGTTTACAGTAGACCATACACGTTATTTCATGATGACCCGACAAAAAGGTCAACTTTCACTATTTTTAGCATTATTTGCCCAAATTTTATACTCTGTCAACACGATATCCGGATTAATAAACGTTTGGCTTTTAACTCAACCTAACAACGGTGAAAGTGTGATATCTATATTAGCGTGAAAATTACATTTTAATCTAGTATCTTTACGATGACCAAATTAAAAGGACATTTATTTTGTCGTGATGAAGTGACCATGAGCTGAAAAGTCAATGAAATGGGCGATGGTCAACATTCAAGGTGATTGTATGACGTCAAACAAAAAAATGTTTCTTGGAATGGCAAAATAATTGTTCTAAATTCATAATTTTGTCAATTTCTTGGAGTAGCATAATAAATTCAAGATTTTGTCGAATTCTCTTTATTCAGAGGCCTACAATGTAGTTTTCAACCTGATTTATTACATACTTGTATTTATTGTCGTCAGATTATTATGTAGTTTATACTTTTATCACAGTATTTATAGACTCCATGTGTACATATTTTGACCATTCTAATTTGTTTTATTGAGTTTATTTTGTAACTTTCACTGAGAACCCTATATAACTGTACATAGGGTCCATGCTAACACATAAGAAATTCGATGTCCGTCAAGACCAGATGTCGGACAAAATGGCGGCCGATAAGCCGCTTATCTTAGATAAGCATCAGGGTATCAAATGCCGGACGCTGATTGGCTAATAGGAGCTGTCAATCAAATTCTGGCGTAAGGTCAATTGACTTGACAAAGTTCAGTTTTAGAATAAAACGATTCCCGTTTACACGTACCTATAAACTAAGAAATACAGAGTCGACTGAGCAAATTCTAAAATCAGCTTTGATTGTTTTATCAAGAAATGATTTAAAGTGCGTTACTTGACTAAAACTTTAAAGGTACTAGTTCACAAGTTTGGTTATTATTCTTCAATATTTTCAAAATACCATTTGGTGTCTGTAATTGTGTCAACCAATTAAGTCTTAATATTTTAGGACAATCTGACCTATAGATTGCAAGAAATATACAAATAAAAGTTACATAAATGCACTAAAATTGTCTATACCGTGACATCCGGGGTAGAATTTTTTTACTTGAAACACGATCATTTGTACTTGTATGTCAATATGCTCTAAAATTGTCATAATCATATTACTAATTTTCTGATTAAAAAAGGTTTCCGAACAATTTTGATAGTTTCATAAAAAGTTGATGTTTAAGTTGAAATATGTGAATCTCTGTCCCAATTATTGTAAATTATTTTAAGGATCCAATATAAACATAGAGTCCATGAATACTTGCAATCGGTATGCATCATAAATTCTTCTACAAATATGATTTATCCAAGAACTATTGGAGGGCACCACAGAGTCATGTTATATAGTGCGTAAATATTGACCTTTCACATTTGCATCTAATAATTATCTACACATATCCCGACGAAAATCAGTACCACGCCTATTCTACACTTCGGCAGTGATCCTAAAATTATAGAAGTATGTTTATGTGTTAAATTTCAACACATAATCCTCACGGCAACGGTGTAATCGAGCATTAATACTACATTCGTATTCAATGTAATGACTATTCTTGCATAAAGGTCAGGTCGGGGTCAAACTTTACGCACAATACAACATGGAATTTGTTCTATATTTTGTCATAGAATAAAACGGGGTCATAACTTTGATACGTTTATCAAAATTAATAACTCTCGCTAAAGCACTCATGAATTTTGAATTTCTAACGAATCAAAGCGTGCGCAAGCCTATGTTTAAATTTACTACAATTTACAAAATAAAGACAATTGTTTGTTATTTCTTAAAATCATACAAGAGAAAAATACCTGTTGAAAAGTCATTCATAAACAAAAATAGCACTATTTGCCAGGGAGTTGTTTGAAGTGAACTCAGTTATTTTAATTAGGGCTGCCGCGAGTATCCGAGTACATGGATATTCGCGATCCCGACCAGAAAATCGAGTACGAATACTCGTCACGTCCGAAATCGTCGGATCGCGATCTATTTTTGGAAATAATAAAAAAACATTTTCAGCTTAATTACCACTGAAAATGAACCGCACTACTAATGAAAATTTTAATTTAATACTAAATTTCGTTTGATACACATTTAAACAAAAATGTTATCACTGAAAATGCTCGTTCGTGGTTTAACATTTAGTAAAAGCTTTCACATGTAATTCGTCACTTATTTTTGTTATTACATAAATTCTGTATGCTTCTCCATTAATTGGTGATTCGTAGTTCGATTCGTGAATCGCTACACATGAATTGTGGTACGGATCGGATCGTCTATTGCTCAACAATCCACAGCCCTGATTTTAATTGATGTATTACTACCACTTTTGATATCAGTAGCCTGTTCAATTACCCTAAACGTTCCAAACCGTTTTGTAACGATACATTCCGAACTACTCGGCCATTCGCTGCGAATAATCTAATCTAATAAAAAAATATACGATCGTTAAGGCAATGAGTGATGTTTAAAAATTTATGGACCAAAAACGAAACATCACTCATTGCCTAAACGATTATATATTTGTTTACTTAAACACCGGTAGTTAAAAAAAGCGTCTAGATATGTCCGAAATTATTCACAGCGAATGGCCGAGGAGTTCCGAATGTATCGTTACGGAACGTTTTGGATCGTTTAGGGTAATTGAACAGGCTACAGAAGTTTATATTCTACGAAGATCGCCGAGGTTGTTCCGAATGTAGTTAAGCATCTTAAAGATCGTTTTATCGTCTGTGTACTTTTATAAGCCACCATCGGCTGTATATTTTTATCAGAGTTTTATAACTAGGCTTGAGGAATGTGTTATGACTTATAGATTAGATTTTAATAAGTTACTACTTCTTGTGGATACTTAATGGATTATAACTCTTCATCTTAAATGTCAGTTATACCTAAAAATAAATTCAATTTAAAATTAATGACGTCATCTTCGACAAAAGGTAAACATAAAAAACTGCTGACTGTCACGGTACCGTCGTTGTCGGCACATTACTTGTAAACAAAAGTCTAATTTTGTGACCAAAAATAGAAACTATCGTTAATGGTTCTTTTATCCTGTAAATTGTCAAACATTCATATTTTGAAAATAAAAAGCAAACAAAATAGATTGCTGTCTTCAATAAATGATTAGGAACAAATATTTTACATTCTCGTACCACGAGATTATCGGTATCGAGAATCCTACTAGACTCTGGGCACGAGAATGGTATTTTACTGATTCGACTTAATAAAACACAATATTTACAAGAGTTGGTTAATACCACAAACTGTTAAGATAATCCCTTTGGTAAATAGAGTCCAATAGAGTCGTAACATAACTTAGTTCTTTATGGAATAGTCAACTATTTTTATGTATTATAGCATTTTTGACTCACGCCTTAGTTCCAGGGCAGTGCAACGGAATAAATGTGGTAAAGAGCCGAAACAACTGCGTGGGCATTGTTTTCACAGTAATAAAAAATAGTGTGTGGGAACTTAAGCCATTGTCATCACCACTCGGTCGCTTACCACCCAAATTTTTACAGCGGTTGATGCGAATTTTAGTCAAGTATTTTCCCGAGTTATAGGCAATTTTTCATAGGGTGCAATGCAATTTTTTGCAATATTTTATTACAAATCCAGCGGGATGGATAGAGACCTGTTCTGATGATTACATCGTCATCCTAACATTGATTTCATACAAAATCCCGTGAACTTATACTGTAAATGCGTAGAAGACATTACCGCCCAAATTATCTCGCAGGTCGAACATTTAACCCTGGGTTTTGATTGGCTCAAAGCCAACAACCAGGCTATTCCCTAGAAACTGGTGGAGAGTTGGTAACAAATGGCGGTTTTATGATCAACGCACACTTGGTGCTAGATATAGACAAGTATCAAGAATTGATCATTTTGTAGTCGACACCGGTTGCCTTAAGCCAATCAAAACGATGCATTTGTGGTCACATGATGAGAAAATGGTCGTGAAAAGTAAAAAAGGGTGTGTGAATGGACTCGTCTCCGCCATAACCAAGTTGTTGACTAAAATCAAGCTGGCGCATAGTCAATAGCGGGCATCAGCAGATGTTTAGGGAGGCTACTCACCACAAATATTTCAGCGGACATTAACATTTTCACGCAAGTATTTTTGATCGGAAAAAGTAAAACTTGCAAAGATAACTAATCAATTGTAAATAGACTTGTTCGTCGAAATCAATATTTATTTTATATTCATAACATCTGCCCCGTTAGCTAATTAATATTAATCACAAAATATATACATCAATGGAGAAGACATCAAACACGGCTGAGCGTTGATTTCAAGCATTTTTGGAAACGCTAATACTTGTTAATTAAGAATACAATCTTTTTTCAGGACTTCATTTACCGATGTTTTCAAGACGATTCTTATTGGACACGCCAACCAGTAAATATTATTTTGTTATTTATTGTAAGCCATCCACCCTCACCCGCTGAAAAAATGTGCTTCAGTGGTGGGGCGCGCGATTACGTATCGAGAGGTCCCACTAGGGGCACATGAAATTTTCTTTGTTAACAGAAAGTGAGTTTATATTTAGCTGTGTGAAAATAGAGTATGTGCACCATTGTGTTGTTATCACCACCACCACCATCGATATCATCATCATTTTCATCATACCCATTATCAGCATTACCATAATCATCATCATTATCATCATGATCATGATCATCATCACCATGTTCAACATCATCATCAACATCATTATCATAACCAATGTCATCATCACCATCATCACCATCACAATCATCATTATAATCATCATCATCATCATCTATATTATTCTATATTAAAGGTTCAAGCAGTATAGTATATTTCAACAATCCATGTACACCCAGTATATCATCATCATCATCATCATCTATATTATTCTATATTAAAGGTTCAAGCAGTATAGTATATTTCAACAATCCATGTGCACCCAGTATAACATCATCATCATCATCATCATTATTATTCTATATTAAAGGTTCAAGCAGTATAGTATATTTCAACAATCCATGTACACCCAGTATATCATCATCATCATCATCATCATCATCTATATTATTCTATATTAAAGGTTCAAGCAGTATAGTATATTTCAACAATTCATGCACACCCAGTATATCATCATCACCATCATCTATATTATTCTATATTAAAGGTTCAAGCAGTATAGTATATTTCAACAATCCATGTACACCCAGTATATCATCATCATCATCATCTATATTATTCTATATTAAAGGTTCAAGCAGTATAGTATATTTCAACAATCCATGTGCACCCAGTATATCATCATCATCATCATCTATATTATTCTATATTAAAGGTTCAAGCAGTATAGTATATTTCAACAATCCATGTGCACCCAGTATAACATCATCATCATCATCATCATTATTATTCTATATTAAAGGTTCAAGCAGTATAGTATATTTCAACAATCCATGTACACCCAGTATATCATCATCACCATCATCTATATTATTCTATATTAAAGGTTCAAGCAGTATAGTATATTTCAACAATCCATGTACACCCAGTATATCATCATCATCATCATCTATATTATTCTATATTAAAGGTTCAAGCAGTATACATGTAGTATATTTCAACAATCCATGTACACCCAGTATATCATCATCATCATTATCATTATCATTATCATCATCTATATTATTCTATATTAAAGGTTCAAGCAGTATAGTATATTTCAACAATCCATGTACACCTAGTATTACATCATGTCAGCTAAACTGTCCAAATGGTTTACAAGTTGGTATCAATAATTGTCAGCTATGTAGTTGTAGAAACCCAGGATTTGTGACTCTCCCCCCGTCATCAACTTCAGGTAAACTGTCACTTTGAATTTTACTTTTTTGTACTATGTTCGAAAGTCACCATGACCGAATTTTACCGAAGTTACTTCACGGAAATTGCAGAAAGTTTACCAAAATTTACGACAATTTACGGAATCCCACATTGTCTAAATCATTGAAAACATTTAACTTAGGTATTTGAAGAGAGCTTACATGTTTGTTTTATTAATGAACCCTAAAAGTGTTAAGCCGCCTGGCTAGCTCAGATGGTAGCACGCAAGTCTACTGATCGAGGGGTCGTGGGTTCGATTCCCGGGCGGGGCATGCTTTCGTGGAGCTTAGTCATGAAATTATTTCTACGGTCATTCTCCCTCCTACCAATGATTTTTAATTATGTGGGACAGTTATCAGTCACCGACGAAAGTATGTGCTTAGTAGTTGGTTAACAGCTAAATCCAGAGATTTAGCCTTTCCAGGAGGAGTGAGTAAGTTGACTGACTGCCGTTATATGACATATGCAATGTGTTGCTACGGCGTTAAACCAATAAAACAAACTAACTAAAAGTGTTACTTTTGGTGCAACTTCTCAAATTTACTGAAAACTACGTTGATCCTTTTTCAATTACATTAACAGAAATTTAATGGTCGAGTTTGCCGAAGTATTTTTCGAAAATTGCCGAAGATTTGCGGAAAATCCCGACAATTTACGGAAAGCAAGGATTATCTTGTTTAAAACTTTCAGAACATGTGTCAATTATGTGAATTAGGATCACATCAACTTTAATAATCAAGGGTTATCGATTCATCTTTACGAAAAGTGCCGGAAATATACGGAAAATCCCGACACTTTACGGAAATCAACGATTATCTTTTATTTACATTTTCAGCTCAATCCTTGCTGACTTTGTTACCGTCATCAAGTCAGACTTCAGTGACGATAAGTTTAACATCTTCTCCACCCCCTTCACAAACAACGTTAATCCAAAATCAACAACATGTTAAACTAACAGATCCCTGCATTCCTTCACAGACCACGTGTGATAAAAATTGTAATGGCGACTACGTGAAAGGTAAGACGACTTTTATAAATATAGTACAACCTCTTTTGAACAACATCCTCTGCTACAGAATAAATTGTGTTTCTATTCAGGGGTATTTGTTTTGCAAACGTTAAATTCCATTAAAATCAAGCTTATGCCATTATGGGAAATATCAAAAACTGTTTTTTGTGTGGAGGATTTGTTCTGTATAGATGACCGCTATGTAGTGGTTATACTGTACATTAACAAGTTGAAATATGTTAGATTTGAGTTTCTGTATCAGTTAAATATGTTTAAGGTATTTTGTGCCCTCGGACTATGCAAGAAATAGGATTTGTTAAAAAGAAATTTTGGAGGACATTGAACGATACATAGCCAGTTTTTCTCTTTTCGGGTTTCTTCCAGTTTTGTGTTTTGTTTTCTTCCCATCTTTGAGCATTTTTATTTAAATGAAGCGACCAGGTCAATGATTAATTGTTCCGACAATTAACCCTTGTGAATTATCTATACGCTACCACGACAATTGTCACAAATAAAGAGGGTTGCCAATGCCTTTTATAAATATATTCTACTTATATTCAGAATCCTAGAGGGTAGCGACCCCTCTGGCCGTTTGGCTGATCCCACATTGACTACCTCTAAGTGCGCCTTTTTTGTCACAAAATAAGACATCGCTAGTAAATGAATTTGGGGGACTAACAAAGTCCTTACAATTGTGGTGACAAAACAAAACGACAAACTATCTATTAGAATGGTTATCTACGTCACTTCATGCATGCATTTTAGAACATTACGTGGTACGTTTCATGTCACTGCTCATCCTCAGGTTAAATAAATTAAACATTGTGTTTTTTATTGGAACACTTTACGTGCAGTCTTATCCTCCCAATGTTAAGAAATGCAAACACATCATTTTTTTCATGAGACACATTTCGTGTCGTTTAAATGACACAATCCCGCCCTAAAGTTATGAAATGCAAACACGTTATTTCCACAGACCGGATTTTCGGGGTGTCTAAATTTTATGCTTGTGTGAAAGCATGACACTTTGATATTTTGACTTGATCCCTTCGAACAATCTTGCGACGAATGCATTAGTTTACATAATTGCTTGCGAAAATGCACTTTCTAAATAACTACATTGTATAAAGCTGCGGCCGTGGCGTAGTGGTTAACATGTCTGACTTCGAATCCGGAGATCGCGGGTTTGATCCCGGTCGCGGTAGGTCATTCCCTATACATGAGTTGTCCGCCTCGTGGTAGGGTAAGTTAGTACTGGTGATAGAAAAGTGTCCAGGAAACCTATTGTAGGAAGAGCTGGCCGTCGTATATATGACCTAAATATGTGTTGAATACGACGTTAAATCCAATTAAAAAAAAACTTTGTATAATGTAGGAAACAAAAAATACAGACAAAATGTCAGAGTAAAACACTTCTATTTACAAGGGTTTTGTTGTTGGGGTTAGTTTTTTGTTCGACGTAATACACCCTAAATAACAATATTTCATACATACATGTACACGTTTATATTTATTTATTTGGTTCAACGCCGGGTCACGAAATTTAGCTTTACTGGACCCTTGCCTATAACCAGTACTCGCATACTCTTCCGCAAGACCGAAAACTTCTCCATACACTCGTAAATCATCAATGGAAGAAAAATGTCACTTTAATATCAAACATTTATAGATTGTTACAACCGCCCCGGGGTACTAGATTCGAAACCCCGTTCAGATACTAAATGTACTTAGGACTCAAGTTTTGTATTATTCAGGACCACAAGGATGTCAGTATTGTATATGTGGATTCAGGATACCACCTGAGTACAAAACTACCGCAGCACCAAGTAAGTAAACCTTTACATCATTCGGAACTCCTTTGCCATTTAAATGAATAACCTCGGACATATTTAGTCGCCATTTTGGAATTACCTTTACCTATGCGTCACATGCCTAACAAAATGCTTTAATCGTTGTTGAAGTAAATATTTTAATATGATTATTCGGGCGATGATTAAGTACATACATTATAAATACATGATTCATTGATATTGCTGAACAATATATAGTCACATAATTATGTAACATACAAAACTGTCTCTTAACAAAGCCTTGTGAGTTAGGGTTTACATAAATTTGCAAGATAAGAGACTCTCTAAGAAGATTGATTGATAGATACCAGTAGCCCAATGGCAACCTGTAAAGTCAGTGATAGTGCATTAGCATGCATGAAACTTGCATGAGACTATACAATTTATTTTTATATAGTAAAGACAGTGAATTGTCCAATCCAAGTTATATGATATAATTCTATCAACATATATAAACATATTAAAACAGTTTCATGTGTTATTTATCTTATTTCAGCATCAGCTATTCCAAGTACCCAAGTACCACATTATCTTGACTTGACACCGACATCTGAAGCCTGTATCATAGCTAAGGTAAATATACATTATGTACTTGTATAATTATAACAATTGTTTTTTTTTTATTTGGGTTTAACGCCGTATCAACACATTATTGATCATTTTACGACATCCAGCACACCTAATCTAGCTTTTCTATAACCAGTACTCACCTACCCTTCCACAAGGCCGAGAACTTCTCCGTATATCTTATTTATGGAGGAAAATAGACATAATTGTCAAATTTTTATGAAAGTGTGTAACCTCCCCGGCTAGGATTCGTTACCCGTACCCCTTTCGGGACACAAGATTCCAAATCCCGGCGCGCTACCAACTGCTCTATTGACCCGGATTTATGATAATCGTATAAATATGTCCTTGAAGTTCATTGGACATGGAAGAGTGGTTAAGATGTAAACCCGATAAAACTCCATGGTCCGAACTGAGATTTGAACCCACGACCGCCCGACACTCTACCAAGTCACCATAAAAGCTAGCTTTGAGGGAAAGGAAGACGCGTGTTATTTTGGGTTTATAATTTTATTACACATAATCTAATACGGTTTCATACCTACAGTTTTGCTGAATTATTCAAGTTGTAACTTTTATGCTTGCAAAACTGTGATTTGCGATGAAAGGCTCGCCACTTGTTTGGTAAAAAAAAGAAAGAGCTCGAACTCACAAGAGCAGAAGAGACTTGCGTCTAAAATTAAGGATACATTGCACAAACCACAAGTTTTATCCGCAAGTTGTCATATCCGAAATAATGCTACTGTAGAAAAAAAAATTACATTCCATGTAACACGTACATAGGATTTTGACTCAGGCTTGCTATAAAATCCGTAGATAAATAAATTCATCTAAAACTTAAAGCAAACCAGATGTATCCAAAAGTTGGCATTTCCGAAAAATTGCAACTTTAAACAATTTTTATTTTTATATTACAGTTAATATGTTCACAAAAATGTTGGCTAGGATTTATCAGTAACCCTGAAGATTGTTTGTTTTGTAAATGTAAAAGTGACGGACTAGGTAAGTATACAAAGTTTCATTCAAAACTTATAACTAGAAAACTATCCGAAAATTGTCATATCCGAAATAGTTTTACTTACCAACTTACTTTAGTCCGAAGTTTTAGCTGTAAAATATAAAAAATCAACACCCAATGAATATGTTCAATAAGGTTTTGGATTTGGGTAATAAACTACCCAAGCTGTAGATAGAAAAAATCAACCCAAACATTTTCGGTCCTATTCGAAATAAGTCTACTTTCCGATTTTTTTCCGTTCGGAATTTGCATGTTTAGATAAGCATTTTATCCGAAAGTTGATGTATCCGAAGTATACCATTATTGAAAAAAAATATATATATTCTTAGCTAACCCGGTGAAATAAAAACGATTTAACACCCACATCGACGAATATCCTCTGTATACCTCAACTAATTACAGTTTGTTTGTTTGTTGAGTTTAATGCCGTAGTCATATAGTCAGTCAACCTACTCACTCCTACTGGAAAGGCTAAATCTCTGTTTTTACATGTAGCCGTTTACGAACTACAAAGCACATACTTTCGTCAGTGACTGACAACTGCCCTACATTATAATTAAAAATCATTGGTAGAAGGGAGAATGGCAGTAGAAATTATTTCATGATCAAGCTTCACGAAAGTATGCCCCGCCCAGGAATCGAACCCACGACCCCTCGATCAGTATCTTTTTACAGACTTGTTGAATTACTTTCAGATGATGTAGGTGACCCTACACCAATAGTTTATCTAAGTAACCCCTGTGTACAAGGTCTAACAGAATGTGGACTAACTTGTCCTAATGGCTACATTACAGGGCCACGAGAATGTGAGTTCTGTTCATGCCGATAAATATTTGTTTTTGTTTATTTTTTATAGATCTGATTATAAATGTGTATTGTTTGTTTGTGTGTTGCATTATCTCATCATGAAAAAAACAAAACAATAAAAGTTGAGTTTTTCTCCATAGATATTAGTTTTTATTTATTTTTATTGTGTTTAACGCCATGACAACATAAATTACGTTCATTTTAAGGCTCCTTGTTCACCTAACCTAGCTTTCCTGGACCATTGTCTGAAACCAGTACTCAGCTATCCTTCCACAAGGCCGGACAGCTTCTCCATATCCCTTATAAATGGAGGAAAAATCAGCATTAATGTCACCTTTTAATGGAAAGGAAAGGTATGACCAACTTGGGTGATACTCTAACCAGCAACCCTATTGGAACGCTAGATGCGGAATCCTGTACGTCACCTACTGTGGCACAGACCGAGGCACGTGACCTGCACGTGACATGCACGTGACCTACTGTGGCACAGACCAAGGCACGTGACCTGCACGTGGCACAGACCAAGGCACGTCACCTACACGTGACCTACACGTGGCACAGACCTAGATCACTGTAGCCAAAAACTTAAACCTCGTACTAAACAAATACTCTCCCCATTGACTAACAACCGTCCTACTGAATACAGTGATAGACGAGACAATTTCCATAGATAATATTTCATGATCAAACTACAAAATTATGTGACACCTTGTAGAGCATCGAACCTACGTCCCCTGGATCAGACGTGCTACTTACAAATCTTCTCATTCGTTTGTACTGCACAATAACTCCTGTCACTGCACGGACGGACGGGCGAACCACGGACAAAAGGCGTTCATAAAATCTTACTCTGTCACTACTTGACAAATGAGCTAATCAGAAAAAAGAAACAATACAACAAACAAAAAAACAACACTTATATTCAGTTCCAAAGCTTTATTTTTCAATCAAAATGAAGAAGTTACATTTTTTGTATAATTTTTATTTTTTACTATTTTTTTCCTATTTTTGATATTATAAACATGGTATGTGATTATACAACATGTAATGAAGTATGTTTATTACTTTGTGCCTTTCACGTCCTCTTACGTCGGAGAGCTGAAAAAGCTGAAAATACCAAAAGTTTATAAAAATATATCTTATGAAATGATATATTTAAAAGATATCTCAAAACGAGGTTGTTATCTAGCCAAATTTTCAGAATGTATTTTCCATGTTTTTTTTTTAATGTTTGCTCAGATTCCAGCCGTTTGTCAACAATTTTTATCAGGTAATATATACAGCGGCCGTTTAAAAAGATCACTTTATCAGAACCTTTAAATGCATCATTTAGAACGTGCGTTTTAACACCTTTATAACATTTTACTTAAAATGCTCACTAAAAGAATATAATAAATAGATGAAAGTCATTCTAGTGTTCCGTGATGTACAGTTGACACTTTTTTGTATATAAAGTCCTAGTACGTAGTTTCAGTTCAGTTTTGCATTTCCGTAAAATTGTCATCAGTTTTCGCGACATAATCTTTATATTTCCAATCCATTTCATTTTAATAAACTAAAAGTCACATTTATTTAACTATGGTCCTCTCCTTTTTTCAGCCCAACTGACGAAGAAAATTGCTCAGTTCAGTTTTCATTATTCTTTCACAAAGCTTTGGAACTGTCCGTATTTTTATAATATTGCGCCGCATATTAAACATTTTGCGCCGCATATTTTCAATAATTATCCGTTACATGCACAATATTGACAAGAACGTTCTCCCTTTCTGTATCCAGTAGCACAGAATATTCGGCACATATCAAATCCTTGGATACATGGATTGCTAAGTCGGATCATTGGTTGTCGTTCTATGGGAATATACGCTGAAAAAAACAAAACAACAATGCAATCTTTAGAAATGATTCTGAAAATTTCAGGAACAGTTAACTGAAAACAAAGACTGTTCACACGGTCAAAAAGCAAAGAAGCAGACGTTTTAAGTTTTTAAAAATTTAGTTAATAATCGACGTAAGACACAAATAACATTAAATTTCCGATAGGTTCTACAACCGATAAACCGATCTCCGGTGTACAAATAAACAGTTAGCCTAATATATATTTAAGCAATAAAGATGCAGTAAGCTCGCGGGATATATTTGTTTTCATGCTTTGAAATTGTACCGCAATAGCTCATACAAATGTATCCCACCATAAAAGAATGTGTCCTAAAATCATAAGCTCAAATATATAGCATGTTCACAATCCCAGGAGGCCGGCACTGTACGGATCCAAAAATCACTATTATACTGCTTTTGATTCGGGACTGAACCCGGGTCGATAGAGCAGCTGGTAGCGCGCCGGAATTTGGAATCTCGTGCCCGAGGTTGTGTGGGTTCGAATCCCACCCGGGGGGGGGGGGTTACCCTTCTATGAAAATTTGACAATAATGTCGATTTTCCTCCATTGATTAGATAATATGGAGAAGTTTCCGGCCTTGTGGAAGGGTAGGTGAGTACTGGTTATGGACAATGGTCCAGGAAATCTAGTTTAGGTGCGCTGGACGCCGTAAAATGACCTAAATTGTGTTGACCCGGCGTTAAATCCAGTAAATAAATAAATAAATGATTCGGGACTGTGCCGGTCGCCTGTGTTCAGATTATTGAATCATGCATTTTGTATTAACTAACTAAGAAAAATCAGTATAAACTCACGTGGATAGATATCATCTTTACTTATACACATAATACAAGAGTCGTCTGTCATAAAACCAAATGGATATTGTAGTTGACATTCTGTAATCTTCATAATACATTCATCATGTGATAGAGTTGTCGTTCTTGATACAACTGATGTAGTTTCTATAACAGAAAATAAATTATCTCCCTTTGATATAAATATAATGAACAGTAAATTATCTCCCTTTGATATAAATATAATGAACAGTAAATTATCTCCCTTTGATATAAATATAATGAACAGTAAATTATCTCCCTTTGATATATAGATAAGTATCAATTATAACAAGTATTGAGTTATTTCCCTTTGATATAAATATACTGAACAGTTAATATTTTCCCTTTGATAGCTATTATGAATATAAATTATCTCCCTTAGATAAATATAATGAGCAATTATTATCTCCCTTTGAAATATAAAATTAAAGAAGATAGGCTTATTTGGCAGTGATCACGTTCCTGATACATGTACAACTGAATTGATTTGTGTTTTTTTTTTCAAAGTAGATGATGCATTTTATATGACAGATTATTTGTTTTTGTCATTAATGACGTCACATACCTTGATCAACGACCTCACATTCACAGACATGACAACCATTGTCTCCTCTCTGGTAGCCATCTGGACAGAACATATCACAAGTAGGGGCTGCACCAGGACAGGGGTTATATAAGAGACCCATATCAGCTGTAAATAGAAAAAATAGTCCTTTAATATCAAAAATATACATTGTACTTTATAAATGAAGATAAAATTGTTCCTTTGATGCTGAGTATTCATGTATATATTGTACATTACACACTAACAGTGAAGTGCTTCTGATCATGTAGTTTTCAAATGGTAACGTTTATTTATTATCTCAGGTCAAAATAAACGAGCTACAGACGATATCGGGGGTATTTATCAATTCAGTGTAAGCAAGTTAAAATAGACTAAACAATTTTGTACATATCTCGTACTTCTCGTCTCAAGCCAGCGTGAACAAGCTATAACTTAATAACGTATTATAATTGTCATTGTCTCAGGTTAATGTGTACCACCCATTGATGCTATCTATCGATCGTATACGTCTCAAACCAATGTGGACATGCTATCTAAGATATTGAACCCCCCCACTGTCTCAAGTCAATGCGATCAAGCTAAACTGTATAGTATTGTAGCTTCGCTCCTCTTCTCAAACCAACGTGAGCAAGTGTTGAAACTGTTTCCCACGTCATCGTGTATATGCTATTAGTGGAGTTTTTAAGTTATATTCCATTTCCCAGGTCAGTGTGACTCAGCTATTACCTGTATTGAAATATGTTAATAGTATCACTCATTTCAGTTCAGTGTGAAATGTGAAAACAATACATAATATAGAAGTTATATATCTTTGTCTCAGGTCTATGTTAGCACTCAATAAGGGACCTTAGTCAGTTATTTCTCCTTGTATACTCTTCAAGTAGGTAGGTCCAAACAGTTGGATTACTCGGATATTACCCCTCTTTTTTTAACGACAATTTGCCAAAATTAATCTTAAATGACTTTTTTGCAAATCATTTAGTTTGTTTGAAAATCAAGCTAAGTATTGTAAGGGTTAAGAACTTTCTAAATTCTATCACTCCTATTAATATCTTAATTTACAAGAAAGATATTAGATGAAATATTTTGTTATCCTTACATACACATGTAGGACTTCAATGATAAAAATCCGAGGATTCCAACTGTGAGGACCTACTTACCAATTGAATTGCTTCTGATTTTATCAAAGAAAGATAACTGACTAAAGTCCCTAATTAAAGCAAATCTCAGGACTGTATGAAGAGGCTATACAATATTTTAGAATCTACATCTTGGCCTAAGATCAATGAAAACACACTAGTCACTTGCACCAGAGTCCATAACTAATGATCATAAAATAATGTGTACGTCCCTACATTGTAGTCCCCCGTGTATACATGTAACTACCTTACTATATATTATAAAAAAACTTGTAAACTTGTAAACTTGTAAAACTTGTAATATATATGTATACAATGTACATGTATGTATTATGTAATGAAAGTATAGTTATAACTTGTATATGATAATGTATACGGGACTGATTTTAATTGAGTTCGTGGATAAATATTATTATTTAAGTATATGTGTGCGTATTTAACAAGTTTAAGGACTCTGGTGCCGAAGACACTAATGTACCAAAAATAACTGACTTACCGGAAGTACCTATACACTGGCACATTTTACATCCATTAGAGTCTAGTAGGTAACCATTATTACATTGAAGAGGACATTTGAAATCTTTCTGACATCCGTTAGGATTTATAAACTGTGAGAATACTTGTGTTATAACTGTAAGAAAACAACAACAACATCATCTTTTGTATTAAGGGCCCTTTAAAGGTGCTGTTTCGACACCTATGGGGAATTGTCTGCTTAACAGTGGCATTATGTTACACTGTTCAGGACAAAAACTTTAAATATCAAATTAATAAAAACAAATGTAAAAATAAAGTCTAATCATGAACTAAGATTAAAATAGGTCTGATAAACTTGATATATGAAAACCAAATGCACAATCACACTATATAACATGAAGAGTTATGAATTTTATTTTGTTTTGTGTTATTTTATATATTTATGGTGGATCGTTTTTACTTATTTATTTTTTGTAATTTATCTTTTTGTACAACGCCATTGAATATTTTTTTATTATTATTATTATTTTTAATGTTATATAGAAAAAGGCGTTTAATCAAATGAAGAAGTTTAATTTTAAGTTTTATCTTTTTAACGTCACACTAAGTTTATTCGTATAGTCTATACATGTATGTACATGTATAAACAAACAAGTCTTCATTTCGTCTATTACGTCCACCATTCTCCAATTTTCCAACAAAGGGCAATAGCCGCTGTGAGGAGTTTGAATTCGGTGTGGTTATCAGTTTATCATCCGAAATTGAAAATATTGTTTTAAATGTGCAACGCAAACGAACTGTGCAGCGAAGTGATTTTTATGTTCTTTCATTGTATTTTAAAATACATGAAGCTGGTTTTATATTATGAATGAATTTGTTCCCCAAAAATATCAAAAAGTCACGTGCTCGAGTCTGATTGATTATCTATTTCCCTGTTTAATCAAATTTCAACATTGTAAAATATTTCAAATACGTGTGAAATTTTGATAGGAGATTATAGGAATGCGGACATTGGATGATTATATAAGAGAATTTTGATTGTTTTGATTATACATGAGTTCACATACTTCCGTCAGTGACTGACAACTGACCTACATGATTAAGAATCAGTGGTATGAGGGAGAATGGCCATAAGAATCATTTCATGACCAAACTCTACTACAGTATGCCCTGACCGGGAGTCGAACCAACGACCAATCGGTCAGTAGACCTGTATGCTACCGACTGAGGTAGCCGGGTGGCTTTCTACGAAGGAAAGTCGGTACCTCTATCAAATATAGAATTTTCATTGAAGTGTATAACTTGCCGCAATATTGAATCGAACCCCGAACCTCTTGGTTCTTAACCTAGCACTAGATCATTACATTACGGATTTTTTTGAAATTCCGGCGCGCTGCAAACCCGGGTGAAGGAGTTTCAAAATCACTGGGTTTTGAGTCCTTGGACCCTCTAGAGCCCCAGACCCAAACCCCTAGAGCCATTACTAGATGCACCGTCATCACATATAAGAAAATATAAACTTTGTCCATGAATGCAACAAAATTTTTCTACATGTTGGCTTCATTCAAAGTTGGGGCGGTTTAAGAGTTTCTTTAAATATAGTTGATCTAAGATTTAATATCAAAAAGGGGTTTGGACATCTTAAACATCTTATAAACCCTTCTGGCTCCCTAACCCAGATAAGTCAAACTAATTGAATGTAAAACGCTACAATTGGGGTCAATCATAGCAACTAAAAAATTTAGAGGTCACTGGCCAATGACTGAAAATCATGACGTGAAGATTTTACATAAACACCGGTTGTTTGGATGAGAAAAAAATCATGAATGGTTGAAAGATAAACGGACAAACAATAACGTACGAGGCTATCCTAGTGGTTAGATTATAAGACAAACATTTGACGGCGTGTCGTAAACAACACCGAGTAAATTTCCTTTTCTGAAAACAATTCGAAACACCTTGGCAATCCTCTACGTAGATATATCATGAATTTACGTAGAAAAGTCACTAAGGAGTTTCGAATGTCTGATCAACCGCATGACGTTCGGAACAGAGCTCGAATTTAACCAAAAAAATGGACTTGCAAATGTTTGCGAGTTGATTTGATTTCAACTCGCAAAATGAAAACAATCACTCGAATTTTGTTTCCAAATTTAATAGCATACAAACACTTTACAAAAGTTCTAACCGATCACTTTTCAAATTTTGATTATTTTATAACGGGCCAATGGATCCTTATTAAATTTTGCAGAGGTGATTTTTGTGTCATTTCTACCGATTTGTGGAAAGAAAAATATTTTGATACGGTCCGATGTGCTCAAGCGGAACACAGGGTGTGGTTAACACATTTTGGCACGAAATGTTCGTGCAGAGCGTGGTGATTATTAAATTTCACTTTGCAAAATTTAATAAGGATTCATTGGCTCAAGTGTAGTAGCTATTCATAATTATGCAATATAAAAACAACATAGTACTATACTAAACTATTTATAGAACAAGTGCGTTATTGTGGCATAGACAATGAATATCGAACGTGTTTTACAGCGAATCTTTGATTAATAGATACCGTCCATCAATGCTGATTTGAGCCTCATTTGTTTAGACAGAAATATGTTTGTGAAGATATAAACTCGCAAAAATTTGTGAGTTGAAATTAAAATTGCTCGCAATTTTCAAAATCCACTCGCATTTTGCGAGTATGCGACATTAAATTCGAGCCCTAGTTCGGAACTACCTCGGAGATCTTCAACGCAGTATTATTTTCGTCGATGATCGCCGAGGTTGTTCCGAATTCCATCATACAAGCATTGCCGGTACTCCTCTCTAAGAAAAAATATAGTAATTCATTGTGCAGGCTTTAAATTAATGCGTCGTGCGATGACTTAGGTCCGCCATTTTATATTTGTGACGTTACTGTTACAACGAATGGGAAGAGCTTGGATTTATTTCATATTTTAAACAGTTGCTCCACATAACACTAACCTTGCACTCTAATTAAAACGATATGATGACTTTTGAGCAGTGACTCCATAAAAGGCACTGTGGCTGCACATATGTCACCCCGGACTCATTACATTTATGTAATTCAAAAATCGAAAATGGGCATCTGCTTTGAAATATGGTTTTAAAGCAGAAATATTTTTAAATGTTATGCAGACCTAACCGGTAATGTTTAACTTGAGTTTTTAAAAAAAAATGGATAGACAATTCCTGAAAATTAATATTAGAAAAACAGTAAAAAATGGCTCGACATCTAAAAAAATTCTGAATTTCATAAAACTTCCAGACCTCTCCGGACATTAGCTGGTAATGTATGATATAAAAGATATTCGTCAACTTAAGTAAGATCGTTATTCATTTCACCCGGTGAGCTCAGAAAGCATATTTTTTTCAACACTAGCATAGTATCGAGTGTCGTTTTCTGAGCTCATAAGTTGTAATAAAATAGGTCTCATTCCAAAGTTCACGAATATTCTGTTTCTTTCATGCTTTACTCTGTGTTTTGTTTGAGGTATTTATCACAAAATACGTGCAATATGACGACATCATTTCTCACATAGAATATATCTGATAAGATGACGTCAGTTTGTCATTGAAAATATAATTATTTTCACTACGGTGCAATGAAAATATACCATTTTTATATTTTCATTGAATATTGCCACATTTCACCGTAAAGCATGAAAACAAAATAGAACCAAAAAAAAGTATACACTTACCAAAACAAGCTTGGATGGTTAAAATTCCAAATATTTTCACTGAAGTTTGTGTCTTCATCGTCTATCGATATAAATGACAAGGTTTGACAAAAAATGAATAATAAATAATTAAGATAGTTTCAAGTTTGAAATCTTTTTTCCTAATAAAAATGTTCACGAACTCTTTGGAATTTCAAATCGTTTTTTCTCTTAAAAATTGTAGTGATCCTAAAAAATCTGTGGAAATTGCTTTAAGTTTAAAATTGTTTCTGAAGCTTACAGCAACTTGTGTTTATCTTATATAGGAAATATCAGTGAAGTTTCAGACATTAAAGGTGGGTAGATTTTAGACTCACGAAGTTTTGATAAGGGTATTTATAGTTGTAAACTGTCATCACTATTTTACTGACTGCGTATGATAGTATGAACGTTGTAAACCGGTTGTGACTGACCGCACTATCACATACTTTCAATATTTTCGTTTCGAACGGCCAACTTTCATTTTAAAATGTTAAAAAGTGCATTTGGTTATTCAAATTTATTTATCTTTACTGGGATTAATAGCTTTGGTTATTTTACGGCGTCCAGGGCACCTAATCTAGCTTTCCTGGGTCATTGTCTATAACCAGTACACGCAATTCCTTCCCCAAGGCCAGAAACTTCTCCATATACCTTATAAATGTGGTTATTCAGAAGCATAGCACTGAAATATTGGCAGATGAAATGTATTTTTTGCATTTATATGCAACAAATACTCTCTAACGGTGATTTTTTTTCATTTGACGATTTTGCCGTCTTAATAATGTACTATTCTGATCAGTTTCTTCTTATATTTATTATTGCTCGATTCCCAGGCGAGGCATATTTTCAACGCGCTTGGAAATAAAAAAAACGGACATCTTCCCTCCTACCACCCATTTTCAATCATGTAGGGCAGCTGTCAGTCACTGTCAGAAGTAAGTACAATGTACCTAGAAACTGGTTAACAGCTGAATACAGAGATATAGCCTTTCCAGGACCGATGAGTAGGTTGACTGACCGCCGTTATATGACTTATACAATGTGTTGCAACGGCGTTAAACCAACAGAAATTATTCATTATTACTATTTTAAAGTTTGTTATCAATTAATCGGTCGGTCGATCGGTTAGTTATTCAGCTAGTGAAACCATATTCGTGTTTTCTCATATTTGATATTGGGCAATACTTCAAATACAATGCATCGTGTTATCTCCACCATATTTTACCGTCCTCGTTTGTTGGTACAGAAATTTCACCTTTAGGACGTCAGAGCGAAAGAAAACGACCGTCTCAATGGTACAATCAACCACTGACACCAGAGTCCATATCTTATGATAATGAAATAATGCGTACGTTCCTATTCTTCTTCTTTATGTGAATATTATAATGAAAGTATAGTTATAACTCGTACACGGTAATGTATACGTGAGCGATTTCTAATTGTGTTTGTTGACAAAATATTATATGTGTGTGTATTAAAACGAGTGTGAGGACTTTAGTGCCAGTGCAACTAACGCATGGAGTACTGCAACTTTATTTACAAATGATGAAAATGTAAATTTTCATAAATTTAAGTTTACTGCCCAGACATAAGTTAAAGGGATTTCTTTGTCTCCCCTATTTGTTTGCGACTTTACAACATAATTGTTGCGGTTATCGAAAAATCGTTGTCTATAAAATGGCAAAACTCTCGTCTAGTACAAAGCAATAATTTTTACCAACATTGCCAAAACAGTTGCCTTTTTCTAATTTTAAAGTAAATTACATGCATGCGCGGACCAATATAACTGCAGGTCGAAATCACGATTTTGTAGTGCTGCGGCGAGTATCCGAGTATTGCGAGGATCGCGATATATTTTTTGAAAAAATGAAAGAACGTTTTCAGCTTAATTACACCTGAAAACGAGTCGCACTTCTAATGTAAACTTAACTTTTTGTAGAGACCGAACAATCTGGTGTCAAAATTCGATTAATACATTTATTTTTAAACAAAATGTTATCACTAAAAATGCCCATAAAACGTCTGGTAATAGATATGTTTGGAGCACATGCTTTTCCTTATAGTAAAAACTCCTGTAATTCTTCACTAACTATTTTATTACATGAATTCTGTTTGCTTTTCCATTAACAAGTGATTCGTGGTTCGATTCGTAAATTGCTACAAAATGTGACATGAGTCGTGGTTCGGATGGGATCTCCATTTGCTTAACGATCCACAGCCCTATGATTTTGTGTCGACTAGTGCCTTTAAAAATAAAAGAGTTCTTGGCAGTTGACAACAAAGAAACCTTGTACCTCACGAATTGCAAGGTCATATATGAACAAAAAATTTATCTACGATGTCAATGACCTTGATTCTTATTTTGAAGAGTTTGTCAATGATTAAAGCTCTCCTCAATACAATTTTTTTAACATGTATGACGCAGGTAGTCCTTAAAACAAATTCCCCATTTTGTCGACAAATCCATTTCAAATGTGAAATTTACTAATATGTAATTAAAATATGACAATTTTTGACTTCTTAAAATATTTTTGAAGAGTAATCCTTCACCCAAGATTAAATGGATATTATCTATTACTTTGTGTCTATAAACTCAGCAATCGAGACTAAGCCTTTTGGAATGTTCAAGGGGATTAACTCTTGTTTTATGACGTCAATTATGACGTCACAGTGTAAACATTTAATCGTTATCTTGATAGTCGGGATTCCAGGAATTTAATCTTTTGACATAATTCAGATAGTAGGTTAATACGTATAGGATTATCGGCTGAATTATCGATGAGATGGAAATTATTTTTATTATGGATTTTCTTATTTAAAGAAAAACTATTGTTTCCATAGGCAGATCGAGCGGGAGGGGGATTCAGGGTGGTCCGGACCCCCCCCCCTTAAATCACCAAAATGTACCTGCCCATAAGTGTATTTCTTGACCCGGCCGAAAGTCATTTTTAAGCTGCATAAAGCAATTTTTCTTGGTGCTTAACATAGATTTAATGGTAATGTAGTCTTTATTATTATGTTGCATTATTCTGCAAAATGTGTAAAATGTGGTTGTGGTTCGAAAGTTTGGATCTCCCTCCCCCCTAGAAAGAGTTTGGACCCCCCCCCCAAGAAAAAAATTCCTGGATCCGCCCCTGGATGTTGTCCAAACCGAGCAACATATTTTAAAACTAATTAAAATCGAGCCCAGTCATGGCCAATCTTCCGGAGGCGATTCAACTCAAGGAAAATACACCAGAAAATGTCTCATGTTTTTTAAAGCCAATTAAGAATCTACTAAACCAAAACCAAAAACCGTATGTATGAAAAAATGTATTTCATACACAAAACAAGATCTTCCGATAAGGGACCTTAGTCAGTTATTTCCCCTTGCATACTATTCAAATAGGTAGATCCAATCAGTTGGATTACTCGGATTTTACCCTTACATTTTGAATGTCAATTTGACAAAATAATTCTTAAATAATTTTTTAGTAAATCATTTAATTTGTTAGAAAATCAAGCTTAGTTTTCTTAGGGTAAAGACGTATCTAAATTTCACCACTACTGTTAATTTCTCAATTAACAAGTACGACATAAGAGGAAATATTGTATTATCCTTATATAAGACTTAATGATAAAATCCGAGGATTCCAACTGGTAGGATCTACTAACCAATTGTTATGTTTCAGATTTTATCAAGAAAAGATAAGTCCCTCGTTGAAGATCCGCCTACACTAGATTCTAATGACATAAACCACATGTTTTAGAACAAAGGAGAGATAACTCATTGTCGGCACACACAAAATGGCTATACACTCGATCATGACAACTCTGTCCTACACTGTCTTCACAGATTTGTGGCTGGGGAGTACCACCTGAAAACAAACAATGAAATAAAGATGGCTAATTTGTTCTGTTCTGTAACTCCAATTCTGTAAGAACAATGATCCGGTGGAAAGACGCGCGCTTTGGGTTCAAAAGATCTTTGGTTACAACCCTTCTCATTATAGAAGCAGTGGTAGGCCCCCCTATAGTGGTAAGATGTGTATGGAACTATTTGAGACTTATTTACTCAGATTTAAAATTAATGATTTTTTATAGAATGATATAATCTATTAATAGAACGGGGAAAATCATTTATGGAATGACAAAATCTATTTATAGAATGACATTATCTATTTATAGAATGACAAAATCTATTTATAGACTGACACTATCTATTTATAGAATGACAAAATATATTTATAGAATAACACCATCTATTTATAGACTGACACCATCTGTTTATAGACTGACACCATCTATTTATAGAATGACACCATCTATTTATAAACTGACACCATCTATTTATAGACTGACACTATCTATTTATAGACTGACATCATCTATTTATAGACTGACACAATCTATTTATAGACTGACACCATCTATTTATAGACTGGCACATCTATTTATAGACTGACACCGTCTATTTATAGACTGACATAATCTATTTATAGACTGACACCATCTATTTATAGACTGGCACATCTATTTATAGACTGACACCATCTATTTATAGACTGACATAATCTATTTATAGACTGACACTATCTATTGATAGACTGACACCATTTATTTATAAAATGGCATAATCTACTTATAGGCTGGTATAATCTATTTATAGAATGTCGACTATATGTTTCTACCTACCACAAAGACCACACAGTTTAGGACAATATGTGTTAGCCATGTAGATATCATCACAGACGACAGGTCGCACGTGAACATCAAGACAAAAGTCTTTATCCAAACAACCAATCACTGGCAATAAATGTGTTGACGTCATGACCGGTGACGTCATAACCGGTGACGTCATTTGTGTCGTTTGGATTGTAGTTGTTGTTGTAGGTTTCGGCGTCGTCGTCGTTGTTGTCGATGTTGTTATAACTGAAAGATAGTGGTGATAATGATGATAATGGTATTCGGTTGACCAATCAGTTTTACGATTGAAAGTGATTTTTTTATTCAGAATGAGAAATTAAACGTAAAATTGAAAATCAGGTTATAATTTGACATTTGAAGCGAAGGTACACCTCACTTGTTGAGTCGATAATGTTTATTCATGTGTAGTAAAGTTCTGTTAAAGAACACCTTGGTTATTGCAAAATCACGAGAATTTTAACTACATGTATTATAAATAAGTACAAAATGTTTAATGCTTTGAAAGAAGAGGTCGTCATATTAAAATGGTTCCACTATTCAGATCATCGATATGATGGTCTTTTTATTCTTTGGTGGAACTTTTTAGTAGCTACATTGAAGTTTTGAATTTGAAACTGGATTCTCAGAAATGAAGTCTACAGAAAAATGTCTTATAATTCGTATAGACTTAGTTGAAGTTGTTATATAAATTTCCTACCAGGACAACTCTGTGTGGAGCAAGGTTGACGTTCTATGTAGCTTAATGGATTGTCACACGGTTTTCCTCCAGCGCTAGGTGGCGGATTGGAGCACGTTCTTACACGGAATTTAGTCCCTCCTCCACACGTCACAGTACACGTGTGCCAAGTTGACCAGTCAGTCCATTGTCCATCAACTAAAGTAAAATAAAATGCGAAGATAATTCAAAAACTCAATCGTTAGGAAACAGTTTGAGGAAATCATGCACTGTGATCTCTATAACTAATTCCAAGACAAATCTGACGGGACCCAAGTTGTAATAACATGCTGATTGTAAAATTTGTAACGTCGCTAAATGTCGCAAAGTCGACGCTAAATATCGCAAAACCTTCGCTAAATGTCGCAACACCGACGCAAAATATAGTAACACCCACGCTAAATGTTGCAACACCGACGCTAAATATAGTAACACCCACGCTAAATGTCGCAACACCGACGCTAAATGTCGCAATATCGCAATCAACATTGAAAGTCTCAATTGTCCTGACACAAAACGTATAAACACTGATGGCCTCTCTAAAACATTTTCGCTTTGCAAATTGCTTTCTTATACCGTGTTTAACGCCGTGTCAACACAATTTTGGTTACATAACGGCGTCCAGCGCACAAAATCTAGCTTTCCTAAAAACCCTTATCTATAACCAGTGCTCACTTTCTCTTCTACAAGGTCGGAAACTTCTCCATATACCTTATTAATGCAGGCAAATTGTCATTACTGTCAAATCTTCATGGAAGGGTATAACCTTCTCGGGGGTGGGGGGATTCGAACCCGTACTCTACGGGACACTAGATTCGAAGTCGTGTATATATTAATCGAATTTATCGTTGGCAAGGTGATTTGTGTGTTTGAAATATCTTAAGCTTTTGGACATTGGTGTCGCATAAAACAGAACAAAAAACAACACCAAAACTTCAAACTGAAGCAAAATATTCAAGTCCTACCCGGACAGTCCTTCAAATTACAGGTTTTTGAGAAAACAGATTGCCCCTGACAATTGGTGCCACCGTTGCTTGGCTTAGGGTTGTCACAAAACCTTGCTTTAATCTGTAATCCATCGCCACATGTCACTGAACAAGATGTAAACCCAGACCAGCTACCCCAGGCTCCGTCAACTGAAATAAAACATGCTGTTGTTGATGTTTAATCAAATCAGCATTGTATTGTTGCATTCGAACTACCTCGGCGACCTTCTATGCAGATAAGCCTCGGATATCATAAGGTGAAAAAGTAGATCTAGGAATTTGGTTTCTGTGGTAATATAGTCTGAACTACACAGAAATACGACGTGTGAGACATTGTACTGATGAAATGATGTGATAAAGCGTGTATTAATGTCATTATTAAATGTTGACATGAAAATGACAGTCGCCAGACCTTATAACCTGGTTGTATTCCTACTACGTCCGATTTCCGAGGCTTATCTGCGTAGAAGGTCGCCGAGGTAGTTCCGAATAGTGTTGTTGTCATTTTTTTAACGTCCGGTGCGGTAAAACTTGTTTATGAACAATACTTGTACTAACTTAGTCAAGTGGGTTTTCACTTTGAATAATAACCGAAGACAAAACTAGTTTTTTCTTTATTAGAATAGGAAGTACCTACAAGGACAATCGCAATACAACTCTTGTATGTGGTCCTCTCTCAAAACATTGAAAATAGTCTTCGTCAAACAAAAACTCCAACGCTTGATGTATAGCAGCAGCCATCTTGGATTTCTTCTCGGCGTGTTCGATTAAGAAGCATATTCCAAAGAAAGAAGAAGAACACTACCCTAAATAGAAGATGGCAAATCGAAAACCCTTTTAAAGTATTTTTCACAAGAACGGAGATTTAATCATTCATGGAACTTCCTACAAAATTCCACTTACCTGGACAAGCCATGGGTGAGTCACATGATCTTTGTTCAGTTTTGTTCCCCACACAATCTGTTCCATTATTACTAGGGGCTGGGTTGTCACATGATCTACTACGAGTCATGTGACCATTCGTACCACAAGTTACTGAACAAGTTGACCACTGTGACCAGTCACTCCATTGACCGTCGATAGCTAGAAAACATTTTTATAAATAAATTTATTTCTCCATACAATCTATAGTTCAGTTTTCATGCGTCTGTAAAGACATTGAAAAGTATTGCGCCTGTCATAGCGGACAATCTGTTTAAAATGTTATTTATATGTTGCTGGAACTATTTGCGTATTGCGTACCTAAAGATTGCTACCAAAAATAACATTTTGTTACTATTTATAGTAAATTGCTTATGTTTTCGCTTAAGTATGCTACAATGTATTACTAGTAATGATAAGTTGTTACTACTACTCAGGTGTGTAAGTGAAATAATTGTGCAAAATGTGATAAAAGCACCAAATTTGGCATGGAGGTACTTTGAGTCATACTGATCAATATTAGCCCAGGAGACAATCATGAGGGGCCTTGTATCTTGCCTAAATGGGGCCCCGAAAGGGGCACATAAATAGGCACATAGTTTTAAAATTATCATCGCCATAAAAATTTAAGATGGTTATTAAAATATATGTATTATGATTTTATATGCCTAAGAAAGTATATTGTACACTCAAAAACAGCTTTTTGTCAGTTTATTTGCAGTTGAGGCCCGGCATCTGCTTTGAACTTGTCATAAGGCCCTAAATTATGCATAATGTAATAATATAATTGAATAAATGGTAAATATTTTATTTGAAATCATACAAATACATCATACATTCTCAAAATAAGCCTTCAATAATGAATTTATGTAGATACACCAGAATCAGCATGCGGTACCATTGTATGAAACACATGAGGCCCCGAATGGGTTTATGTTTGAACTCGAAATAAATTAATACTAAGTAAGCCAATATACACTTTATTCAATTTGAACTGATAAATAAACTTACTATTTAAGATACGTACATTCAAAATGACGATTTTAAATAATAATACTTATTTCTAAAAGTTGAGGCCCTTACTGGGGTAATCAAGTTCTAAAACAGTATGTGATCATGTTTTAATACAAGTCTAATATCACCATTTTACAAAATAAAATAGTCCTGTAAGAGACTATGCATTACACCTACATCATACCCTTGAAGCTCGGAGTAAAAATGAAACAAATATGTACATTTGTATACTGTGTTTGATGTACAAACTACATGTAATTTTAAACAGACTTTATCATTGATAAATATCTTACAATAAAACAATTAGTATATTACATATTATAGAGAGAACAATTTAAGAGGCCCTTCTTATATACATGTATCATATATAACCATCCCCAAAAGCACGACATTTCTTCATAAAGATTGGTAAAATTGATTTGACTATCCAACTAAACATGGTAAAAATTATAGCATTTTGTAATCTAGATTTCATCTTTTCAAATGCTCACTGACTGGCTATTAACCCTAATCATAGGTACTAGTACACTTTTCTGTATTTATCAATCTCTTTGACGAAATTTTCACTTCATTTGGTAGGAAGTCAATGTGGCAAAGGGAATGACATAACCAGGAAAGGTGCCGTTTTACAGCTGAGTAGATTGAAGAAAAGCAGACACATGGCTTGCATAAAGAAATAAACATTGACCCTGAATGGGTTACAATCTTAGACTTTTCTATCTCTAAGCGAGTGTAAGAGATTAAGAGCATTTTGTGAAATCATGTTAAGCGAACTTACCGTACATAATTATTTTTGTAAACCTTATGAAATAAAAGAAATATTCACAAGTTTAATCATTGCTCAAAAATATCTTTAGTAGAAGAATTACATCTAGGATTACATCTCCCAGCATAAAAACGGGAGTATAACTTCATTTGAAGACGAGTTTTAAAATATTTTAATTTTATTTATTGTAATACTGTTATGGAAATGTCTCTCATAGTCAAATTTCATGATCACTGCCACAGCTAAATCGTCAGTCGACTTTTATACATTCATACATAACATACGTCTACAATAAATGGTTCTATTAAAAGTATGATAATGTGGAGTACGTCCATAGACTGGTCACCTTGTCTATCAAGCGGGTTATACATTATATAGCTTTCATAGACCGTCAAGCTTGTCAAGAATCCATAACATGATTAACCCCAGTGAAATCAACAATATGAATTGCAAGAATAGTGAACATGTGTTCAAGATCCGTCAGAAACTTTTTAGGCTTACTCTTCCCTACTGAGTACCATGATATCAAATCTAAAGGAAGTTACTAAGTAACACTGGTGGTTTATCCAGTCTATATGTTTCTTAAATCTCAGTCATTAGCATTTGTCACATGGTATGTCCAACTTGAGTAATACTACATTGTATATATTATCAAATTATGGTTGTTTGTTATCGCCTTTGCAACATATATTATTACATTATAAAACATGCATGACTTGGTTGGATAGATGCTAAAATTAGTTTTTGGAAACTGTGGTTGCGTTCATAATAAAAGAGCAAAAGATGAAAAATCAAACGAAACTGATTAACATCAAAACAAGGGCCTTTTAGTAGATTTTCCTTTAACCCTTTACAAGGAAAGATAAGTGCAAAAAGTGGCAAATTTTCACCTCAGAGATAGGGCTATTTCAATATACGATTTTCATGATTAATTGACGGACAGCAATGCAACTTGGCCAATTTATTTCTTACTTGGTTGTCTGAAAGTAGAAGCCAAAAATCGATTCAGGAGTAACTGGGTTGGTCAGTAAAAGGTTAAAGGCCTTATCATTTTTACCCAAATCAAGTTGATAAATTACATTATATATATTTCAAATATAACTAAAACTAAAGTTAAACTCCATTAATTCCATAGAAGAACAATATACATGTATGTTTTGTATCATACATGTTTCACTGTTGTAAGTACATTAGCTCAAGTGGGACCACTTCTATTTTCTCCGACAAGGGTCTCTTTGTTCATCGTTGCAAGTAATTGATGCTTTTGCTTAGTAATTAGATTTAAAATGTGACTGGATTTTGGTTTTTATTTTTGGAAATGGTTTTTTTCATTTTTCATATTCAAATTTTCCAAGAGGGGCCTCTCAATAGATTAATACAAACATGCTTGATAGATCTCATTAATTTTTTGAAGAAGCAAAATGAAGTAAACAAATAAAAACCTAATTATCGTATTATAATGTGCTTTATTTGATGAATGTTACTGATGTTTAGATAAATCTTTGTCTCCAGTCCTATTAACACTAGAATCCTATATAACCAATACAGAAAATTATATACACGTATTCAAAATTTATATAAATTCCCCCTTGTTTTGGCCTCATGAGATCATACTTTGTTTTGTGAATTATTTTAAAAAAAAAGAACATGATAGCTGACCACACAAAATTACCCATTCAAAATACTTTAAGTAATAAATTAAAACAAAACGAGGACAGTAATTTCACTGGTCATTTATAGTTTTTTTTGTGTTTTGTTTTCTTAAAAACCCTTACCTGGACCTCATTTACAATTCATTGTATCATGTTAAATTTGAAAAAAGTTTCTGACATGATTGTGCTCATCATGAGTAAAGAAAATTTATTTTATTTATTTGATAGATAAATATTAACACTAAACTATGCACTGCTTATACTTGTAATGGGTAATGGGTGACCCCTTTCATGGCCCCACAATTTTGTTAGTAGGGCATCTCATGGTTGTCTCCTTGGGGTTTTCTGAGGTGCATCACTCAAAATGATATGAAGAATAAAAAAAGATTCATCATTATGTTATTTGAACTGTGCATAATAGATTAAATGTTACTGATACAATTTCTGAATTCTATGTAATCAGTACAGCAAATTAGATTTTCAATATTTTTTCAAAGTTTCCCCTAGTTTTGGCCTCTTTTGATCATACTTGGTTTTGCAATGTATTTAAATGAAAAGACACCACATCTAGCCACACAAAATTACCCATTCAAAATACTTAAAAAATGTGAACAAATAAAAATAAAAACTGTTCTGGTTGTTAGTTGTCTTTTACTATTTGTTGACCATAAAATCCCTTTATGGGGCCTCAATAACGATTATAGTTATCATGTTAAATATTCAAAAACATCAACTGACATATTTGTTCTCATCTTGAGCAAAAGAAATTTAATACATTTAGCTGATATAGAAATTAAGGATTTTTACACAGTACTATGCAATGATATCAATTGTTACGGGTAACCCCCTTTGGGGCCCCATATGTTTGTTATCAGGGCCTCTCATGGTTGTCTCCTGGCTTTTTTCTGAAGTTCACACCTTAAAGTTGATTTCCTGAAAGTTTGGTGCTTTTATCACAATTTGCACAATTTGACCATATTTTGTCCCTTACACACCTGAGTATACTATATATTACATGTATAGTGTTACTATTTGTAGTCAGTTGTTGCTATTTTTAGTACATTGTTACTATTTTTAGACAATTATTGCTATTTTTTATTCATTGTTACTATTTTTAGACAGTTGTTGCTATTTTAGTACATTTGTTACTATTTATAGACAGTTGTTGCTATTTTTAGTATATTGTTACTATTTTTAGACAGTTGTTGCTATTTTTAGTACATTGTTACTATTTTTAGACAATTATTGCTATTTTAGTACATTGTTACTAGTTTTAGACAGTTGTTGCTATTTTAGTACATTTGTTACTATTTAGGACAGTTGTTACTATTTTTAGTACATTTGTTACTATTTATAGACAGTTGTTACTATCAATAGAACACTGTTACTATCTTTAGACAATTGTTACTATTTATAGTAACATATGTACATATAAATGTAAATGTTTGTAAAATGAAAACTTACGACATAATCCACATGCACGTGGACAGGCAGCCATTGCTGTACTTGGAAATTTACAAATGGTGTTCTTTAAATCAGGGTCAGAACATGACGGAGCGTCCACACAGTTATTGGTTCCTGAAAAAGTCATTTTAGATCGAGACAATATACAGACTCATGGACAGTTGAAGTTGCCTTTGTCTTGTTTTTTTTTTGTCATAAAAGACCCAGACCACACCTACATAACTGAAGCAGTTCCCCCGACAAACGTTCAACACCAAACATTCGATCCAGCAAAATAGATTATCTTACTGTATCAAAAATAAAATTATCAATATGTTAAAAAATGCAGTCCATTTTCAAGAAAGATTTGCAATACATTGTATTCTAAAATTGAATAAATAATATAACAACAAATAACGATTTTTTTAATGAATATGGACTGTAAAATCTCTGGACATACAGCTTTTTAGGTGGTAGTCTTGGTGTACGGTCAACTGGCTAAATTTTAAGACTACTGAAACCAATTAGCATGCTGACGCAGCAAGCTGTACTTAATCGTTGGGTAGATATCAGTAGCATGACATCAAAGTGTAATAGCTGTGAAGTCGGCGAACGTTAATCACAATGTAACCTAGACTAAAATCAAAGCGCTGATAGCTGGTGGGGTTTTGATGGGATATATAAACATGGAATTATGCAACAAATGAAAACGATGCAAGAGAACTTTTTCTTGTTACATTTACCGACCAATATAATACTAAACTACAGTTCAGTTATACTTCAAGTGCACAAACTGCATCGTCGGCTTATCAACGCATAAAGCGGACTATTTTTTTTGCAGTAGTTATCATCCTTTTAATTGCGCATGCGCACCCTATTGTAATTGTCCGCGGCGAATTATAGACTGAGAATTTGCTGCAGTCCGCTACTTAACATGGGAACCACGTGTAAAAATGTATTTTGTTTCTTTTACTATAAAGAAGTGGAGGATGTTCCGTACCACGTGACTATAAAATTAAATCTAGGCCGTTTTTCAGATTATGCACAAATGCTAGGGAGTCCAGGGACATGCCCCTTATCCCGAGTATTACGACAAATACTGTTCGTTCAAGAAGTTTCAATGTGCACATAGAGACATATTGATTGATTTGTGTATTGCTTTATATGACTCGTTTTGTACGACATTTTCATAGAGTAAAGTTATCACCGTCGAGTTAAATAATGCAAAAATAATCCAATTTCTCAAGGTTTTTATGGATTTTCGATTTCTGGAATCGAGATTTCGCACGTGCGTTAAGTGCTTTATGGCTGATACGCGCCTGAATAATTACCCTACCGTGACATAACCCAAGTAGACAATATTTGTTAACAGTATCTGTGACTATCTTGTTGTCTTGACGACACTTCCGGTCACGTGTCTGATGACCTTGACCGCATGTTACACTACATGATGTCCATGGATTCCAATCAGTACATACACCTTGGTATAAAAATACAAAATTTGTTTGTAAAAGGTCAAGTGAAAAATAACTACGCTAGCTTCTCAAACCAGCTACTTGACTGCTGTCCGTAATAACTGAGACAACATCACTCACTACTTGCACCGTTCTATTAAGTGCCACCAAAAAGCACCTTTACACTTGTAAAAACTATATTGTTGTTTTTTATTTATAAAATAAAATGTTTAATCAGATGTTAAAATTAAAGAAAAATTAATGAAACTTTATACAATCATTTATAATATACAAATATATGACACGCGTCATGACAAAACCTGCATTTATTTATTTTGACATTATTTTGATGAATACCATGGGTACTTTAGATTACTATAGCGTCAAAAGTAAGCTGTATTTCCGAAAACGGTTTTCGACTTAAAAAAACTACAAACTTTTTTCTATATGAAAATGCAAAAACATAAAAATCGAAAATTTTGTCATTAATGCAGGTTTTTCCATGACCCAACTCATATACAATTTAGACGTGTACTTATATCTAAAGGTATGTTTTTAATTTCTCAAATATTGATAAATATGTTTTAAAAAACAAACCGAACATAATAAAAGTGTTAAAGTAGTCATCGATGGCATTGTAAATAGAATGTACAAATGAGCCTTGAGCACAATTTGAAATAAATTATGTTTATTAAAGGGAGGTCACTACGTATAAACACTCATATATGGATAGGAAGAGTTACTTCCCTTGATTTAGCATTTATCAATGGTGGAAAACAAACGGAGAAAATACTTTTGATAGACCTTCAACTAACGCTTACTGGCAAGGTCTAAATATCTTTAAACAAGTACTATAAGCAGATATAAGTCAGTGACTGACAATTGCTCTACTTGATACCGTGGCAGACTAGAAAAAGGCCATAGAACCACTGGCATTGGGTCCGAGTCCATATCTTATGATCATGAAATAATGCGTACGTCCCTATATATAGTTTCCTGTGCATATATACGTACATGTGCACTACCTTATATAGAGTGAATATTATATAATGAAAGTATAGTTATAACTCGTACATGGTAATGTATGTGGGAACGATTTCTAATTGTGTTTGTTATAAAAATCTTATATGTGTGCGTATATAAAGAATGTGAGGACTCTAGTGCCAGTGCCTAGGACATATGTTATGAACAAACTATCTAACGTGAGTTCATAGGCACTAGCCGAAGTCGAAGCCATGATTAATGGAGTCACAGTCAGACGTGTTACTGAGATAATCAGACTGGTATATAAATATGTTATCTAATAGTCACGTGGTGTACAACAAGAATTAATAAGGTAAACAAAAATTTGTTTTTTATCGATATTTCTTTTCAGAAATATATTTGAATTAAATCAAACATATCACTAAGTAACGACTACATTTCTTTACCGAAAAAATCCAAATTAATGCCAAGTTATTCGATCATTAGGACCGAATCCACTGCACAAAATCTGAATCGAGCGGGTAACTAGGTCATGCACGAGTGGGTAACTAGGTCATGCACGAGCGGGTAACCAAGTTATGCACGAGCGGGTAACTAAGTCATGCACGAGCAGGTAACTAAGTCATGCACGAGCGGGTAACTAGGTCATGCATGAGTGGGTAACTAGGTCATGCACGAGCGGGTAACTAGGTCATGCACGAGCGGGTAACTAAGTCATGCATGAGTGGGTAACTAGGTCATGCAGGAGTGGATAACTAAGTCATGCACGAGCAGGTAACTAAGTCATGCATGAGTGGGTAACTAGGTCATGCACGAGCGGGTAACTAGGTCATGCACGAGCGGGTAACTAGGTCATGCACGAGCGGGTAACTAGGTCATGCACGAGCGGGTAACTAGGTCATGCAAAAATACTTTGTTCAGAGGATTCAAAACAAACAATTACAACTCACAGAATAATGTGAGTATTGTCGTACAAAATTGTGACAGTTATTTTATGCTTCCATTCTTATATTTTTGTTATTTGAAAGAATCTAAGAAAAGAAACACAAAAATGTGTTTGCGTTCTGAAGACCACGTGACTAAAGTATGTTTACATTCTGAAGACCACGTGACTGAAGTGTGTTTACATTCTGAATCAAGTGGAGCTACCTGAAGGCACAGCTTTACACAAGTCTGTATTACATCGGTCACCAAGACAACATTTCTTACAAATATTTGTGTTCCTTTTACCAATCAAATCTGCTCCCTGTGTGGCGTAATTTTCACATGCCTGAAACAGATGACGTCATAATTTTCACTTGACTGAAACAGATGACGTCATAATTTTCACTTGACTGAAACAGATGACGTCATAACTTTCACATGTCTGAAACAGACTTTGTCATACTTTCAACATGCCTGAAACAGATGATGGCAAACTTTTCACATGCCTGAAACAGATGACGTAATAATTTTCACATGCCTGAAACGGATGACATCATAATTTTCACATGTCTGAAACAGATAACGTCATTTTCACAAATCTGTTTAATCACAATTTTTCTATGCTTACCGTAGTGTGTAACCTATTTACACGCTTATTATAGGTGCGCACTCGAGTGCGTGATGGCTATAGAGCCGCAAAGCAGACCCTCATTGTAGTGCTTGATCTACACAGTAGCCCCTAATTGTAGTGCTTGGACTCAAACAGGGTTATCGGTACCGGAATGTAGTCAGTACAAGTTGCACGTACATTGTATATGTTTACTTGTACTGAACCAGGAGAAAAATGATTGACTTCATGCATTATCAGTTCTTTGGATTTTACGAAAACAAATTACACAATTCGAATCCTAGGCCGGCACGGATCCTAGACGCAAACATTTTATATATAAATTCTATGAATTAATGTATATTATAAGCTGTATTACGTGTACTCCAAAAACAGTTGTATTTTACTTAAGTTCTACTTGTGGCAAGTTTTTCAGTACATACTATTCTATTCATCAGTAATACATAGATTTTGACTGTCTGATATTGTAGGAGTAAATTTTGACCATATTAACTATATAATAAGGATTTAAGCATTTTGATCTTTATTTATTTTTACTTGGTTTAACGCCGTGTCAATACAATTTTTGTTATTTTACGACATCCAGCTCACCATACCTAGCTTTCCTGGACCCTTGTCTTTAACCACATGACCTTGACATTTTATATCATACTACGAAAATTCCCCTGTTACATATAATAAAATTATATGAAGGAAGGGAATTTTCGTAGTATGATATAAAATGTCAAGCTCCTGTGCTTTAACCAATACTCACCTACCCTTCCACAAGGCTGGAAACTTCTCCATATACCTAATTAATGGAGGAAAACTGACATCATTGTCAAATTTTCATGGAAGGATATAACCTCTCAGGGTGAGATTCGAACCTTTTTCCCCCTCTGGACACTATAGTCGAAATCCCGGTGTGCTACCAACTGCGCTATATACCGACCGGGTCTATATTTTAATCTTTTTAACTATATACATGTAATAAGTTTTGCCATTCGGAACAACCTCGGCGATCATCTAAAAAGGTATCTGCGTAGAAGATCACCGAGGTAGTTCCAAATGTATTCTTGCATCTTCGTAAAATCATTGACATGTTACCTGTATGTCTGAGCATCCTAGACTGTGATATATTGTGTGGTTATCATCCATGAAGGTGGTCGAGAAACAGACCTGGAAGAATATTTTACATGTTGCCTTCAGGGCTGTATCGATACATCAGAAGAGTAACGCGATATATTGCAATACGTTTTAAAAATATCGCCATATACCGGTACGTTAATAATATTACCGCGGTACGCATCGCCACAGCTGGGTATTGCAATAAAACGTTATACCGGTACATCGTGACAACCTATTTGTCATACATAGAATGTGATCACAGGCACCAGTGTCCATAAGTTATGATCCTAAAATAATTCGTACATCCCTATATATGGTCCCTCGTGTATACTGAAAGCATAGTTATAACTTGTATACGATAATGTATACGGGACCGATTTTAATTGCATTCGTTGATAAATATTATTATTAAAGTATGTGTGTGCGTATTTAACAAGTTTAAGAATTCTAATGCCAGTGAATGAGATCTGCCCATCGTCACAAATACGATGTATGTGACTTCATAGCCCCACATCATTCGGGAGAAAAAGGAACAATAGTTATACATTATTATATTATTTTAGCATGTATCATGGTATTCATCCGTGCACATTATGGGGAGAAGGATATGTAAGCGACTGGATATATCTGTCGGGGAGAGCACTTGTCCTGTAAGCGAGAGGTCATGGGTTCGAGTCTCTGGCTGTATACTTTTCTTACCCTGTGACATTTGGTGCCAAACGTGGGTCGTGACATTTACTTGGTCAGTTGAGAAAATTTGTAATACAATAAATGCTCCTTAAATGGCCTGGAGTTCTGAAATTGGAGACGAATTTCCTGTTCGTTGGGGAGTATGTTACGGTACTTACCTGTTCACATTATGGGGAGAAGGATATGTAAGCGGCTGGATATCTCTGTCGGGGAGAGCACCCGTCCTGTAAGCGAGGGGTCCTGGATTTCGAGTCCCGGTAAGGCTGGATATTTTTTCATGGAATGTATCATATAATAGTTCGTTTTTCTCGTGTTGAATCACTTCACGCGGAACCCCCGGGCTCTAACAACTGTCTAACAAACCAAGGTTGAATTTTAGTTCTAAACGTTCGGTGCTGTATTGGGGCCAAGTGGGTTAATATGGTATTAAAGGGGTTTACCTGATCCTTTTGACACGTGACAATATTCGAACATGACGTAATAGCATCAGCATATGGCATATTTGTACAACTGAAACAAGTTGTTCCTGGAAACAGAAAAGATGATAACTTTTATTTTATTAAATTATTCAATTTATCTATCCGTAAAAAATATCTGAAAAAGTATTTTTATGTCAAACCTTCAATGTATAAATTTGTTGAATTATTACATTCTGAAAACAAATGTATTCTCTTTAAACTATCTAAATACATAAAGGAAGCACTTATGATAAGGTCTATTTATGTTAGCGTTTGACTTATTAACCTTAAATTCTTTTACTGAATATAAATAACCTGTTTATTTATCTCTATGTAATTTCCCCTATTTTTGTATGTTTATATTAAAAATATGTTTTCATGTTGCATGTAATTGTATATGTATGTATATTGTATTTATTTGGGTGATGCGTATTGCTCAAGCCCTTTAATAAAGTATCTGTTCTGTTCTATAAATCTGATTAAAACCCGATCTAAATTTTTGGATACGCCTACTCGCTAATTAAGATCTGGCCGTTTTCTTACGAGGGTCACGTTCAGGTGACCTTTTCTCACTATAATATTCATGACGAAATTGTTATGTTCAGTGACTTGTTTACATCGTCTACGTCACGCAATTTGAAATGAGCCGCCCAATCGCAGACTGTGAATAATACCGCTGTTAAATTAGCTCGAAAACACAGGCGACAGACCCAACTTTTCCTTATTATAGTACATGTATATATAGAGAAGAAAAATTCGGGTCAGGCACCTATGTTTTTAAATATAAAATTACGCAAACAAAATGCTATTAAAAGTGTTTCGTCATCCCGACGTGGCCTCCTCTTGAGATCCTGTACGACAACGCTTAAACTTTAACTTTAACAAATAAAATTTATCACAAATAATGTTATAGTGTATTTGTGTATTTTGTGTTTTTTTATTGTTTTTATTTGAGTTTTTACATACATTGTATTTTATATTTCAAGTTTATTAGACCTGTATTATTCACAGTTCATAATTCGATTTTTATATACAGGATATCTGTTTACAGAGATTTTCATTCTTTGACAAAGAATTATTGGTTTAAGTATTAAATTTAATATCATGGTTTTACTGAGAACTGGTCGTTATGGTGAAGTGGTCTTTTATGAAATGGTCGTCGTTCGCTGAGGGATTAATAAAGTCGTAATTTTGTCGATTTTCTTTGTTTTAAAATAGGATATTTAGGAAAAACATTGATCTTACCGTCGACACGTGTAGTTATCCATCCTGCAACTACCAACAATCCAACTAATCGTAAATGAACTGCAATAAAACCTAAATATTATTATTAGTTTTAAAGGAATTAAAATGCTTTTTTTAAACTCAAAATTGTGAAATTGTGCACATTTTATTGACACTTATTGTTTTTATATGTATACGGATAATATTAGAACATTTCCGAATACATTTTTTTATTTTGTTTAATTTTGATTCCTTTTTTTAGTAAGATTGACACGTCAAGTTAAAAACATCCATACTGGAATCACTATATTAATTTAATAATCAAAGTACTGCAAGTAAAGTAAGAACAATTCTAGTGTGAAAAAATAAACAACAACAAAAACCAAACATTACAAGTGATAGAATGTAAATAGTCCACCATGCTGTTCTATTTTTGTATATAGAATACATAGTTACATAGTTTATAGTGTAAGGTCAAGTGTAGAAAGATAAGAATTGTAGCAGAGCTATAAATTAAAGAACATAACAGGGGCGGATCCAGGATTTTTTTCTAAGGGGGTCCGAACTTTTCTAGGGGGGGGGGTCCGAACTTTTCTAGAGGGGGGGTCCGAACATCGAACCACAACCTCATTATACACATTTTGCAGAAAAAAATGCAACATATTGATAATAAAAACTACATAACCATTAAATCTATGTTAAGCACCGAGAAAAATGTCTTCATGCTACTTAAAATGACTTACAACCAAGAAATACACTAATGGACAGGTACATTTTCCAAATTCTAGGGGGGTTCGAACCCCCAGACCCCCCACCCCTGCTGGATCAGCCAATGCATAATACAGTAGAGTTCCTCTTTGAAGACCATTGCCGTACATAAAGTTATTTTTGTTGAGTTTAAATGCCATAGAAACACGTTGTATGGGTCCCATGCCGTTAGCTCAATGATACTCTAACTCGTTTAAATAATATATATGAATTAGAGTATCACCGAGCTAACGGCCTGTTGTACATGCCATGCGGACAGACAACCTACTTACTGTTCCTGGAAAGACTCAACCTCTGGATTTAGATGTTTACCAGTTACTAGGCACATACTGGTGTCGGTGGTTGACTGCTGTCCTACATGATTAAGAGGCTGTGGTAGGAGGGAGAATGGCCGTAGAAATCGCTTTATGACAAAACTCCACGAAAGTATTTGCCATTCCCGAGAATCGAAACCACGACCTCTCGATAAGTTTTTCGTGATTTGATTTATATAGGTCCCTTTCACAGAATAAACTTCTTAGAACTCGCTACGAAGAAAGATTGATTTGATTAAAAGGAAAAGATAAAAAATAGTTCAGTTTTTCATTAGTTCATTTAACAGTACAGTACGTTTCGGTCCGTGGAATAAGTCTGAATTTATCTCTGCTTGTGTGGACTAATTATAAACACCAGGGGCGGATCCAGGATTTTTTCTGGGGGGTCCGAACTTTTTCTAGGGGGTCCAAACTTTCGAACCACAACCACATTATACACATTTTGCTAAATAATGCAGCATATTGATAATAAAAACTACATAACCATTAAATATAAGTAAAACACCCAGAAAAAATGCTTCATGCTACTTACAAATGACTTACAGTAAAGAAATACACTAATGGACAGGTACATTTTGGAAATTCTAGGGGGGACTGGACCCACCTGACGCCCTCGCTTGATCCGCCTATGAAAACTCAGAGTTTCTAAAAATAGAAGTCAATATTTGATGATGACTGTAGAAATGATAGACTTATTGGTTTTGTGAATGGGTGCCTTCTCTGGGTTCTAATTATTCGCTTTGTGATCGAACTGCAGAATAAATTTAGTGTCCCGACGCCTAAGATAATGATTTTCATAAACTGCTAATTTTACGCTCACCTATCGGCGCATGCGCAGAGAAATGAGACACCCAAAGAATTTGGCATAAAATATTTGGAAATTTTAATTAATTTGCTAGCTTTATTCTTATACATTATATGCCGATATTATCATTGCCTTAAAGTTTAAGGATGACTTGAAATATGTATCATCTCCATTCATCGATCAAAAGGCTAATAACTTGAAATGGCGACGGCAAAAACGGAACTCGATTTATCAGGTGATATCTTATTTTCTATATTATTCATTTATTGACACTACGGTTATTTCTGGCAATGAACTCACAATCGTTATTTTTGAGATGATGGTTATTTAGTTGATATTTAATTATCGTTTTAAATGTTATTTGAAAAAAAACCAGTATGTTTCAGGCCTGTATTGATTAGTGACAGTTCATCAGTTGGGGTTGGCCAATCCATTCATTCATTGTCAAAAGGCAGTGGCTAGAGTTACGGTACTGTAACTCTTGATCCAGGGTCTTGAATTACTGAAGTTCCGTAACTGTAGACAACCTTTACTAGGGTATGACAATGTCATTTCACCCAGGCATCTACATTGACTTTTTTCTTACTAGCCCGGTCGGGCTAGTAACAGCCCAAATCCACTAGCCCTGACCAAAATTTTACTAGCCCTGACCAAGGACCCTATATATACGGTCCTTGCTCTGACCTTTCCAATTGACCTTACGCCAGAAAACCTAAGCTCCGCCCACCGATACACGTGGTACATTGTCCGACATTATCAGGCATTAATCTATGTCCCTAACCATTATCTATGTTTGAAAGTAACAGGTTCAAATGCATGCTATTTACTTACTAGCCATCCGATTTCGATAAACTTAATATTTTTGAAAAGGGCATTGTCTCATCTATCAAATGATACATTATTTATGAATATCCATTCATAAATATTCAAATTAAATGTGAGTCCATTTGCTCCAACAAAAAATATACGCACAAAGAATGAGCAAGTTGAAAGAATACACTTAAATTTGAAAGCTGGTAATAGTCGTTTGGATGTACAGATTTTAAAAAGTAAAACATGCAAAAAATTACAAATAGTACGTTAGCTATCAAATGATGTAGATCGAGTTGATTAAAATATGTCGAGAAATAAAAAAGTTAAGGGGTGGGTATTAGGGGCTATCTAGACAGAGTTGTGTTCAAATACATGCATATCATTTACGAGATATCATATTTCCTAAAGATTAATTTGTCTGAAAATGGCATGGTCATAACTTTCAAATGATTCCCTTTTTTATAATATCCATTGATATATATTAAAAATAATGATAGGTTCATTTGCTCCAACAAAAAAGATTATATGCGCAAAAATTATCAAAGAACGCATCTTACATTGAACGTTAGTAGAAATCCTTTATAAATCAGATAACTGTTGGATACACACGAAAACAACTTTATATACATGTAATCCTTAAAATGGTGTATAGGTGATAAAATATGCTGAAAAATAAAAAGTTAAGGAGTTAAGGGTCCATAGATCTTGTGGTACATTTTGAGGGGTAAACATGCATGAAAAATGTAATTTTCAACCTGATTTATTACATACTTGTATTTATTGTCGTCATATTATTATGTAGTTTATACTTTTATCACAGTATTTATAGACCCCATGTGTACATAATTTGACCATTCTAATTTGTTTTATTGAGTTTATTTTGTAACTTTCACTGAGAACCCTATATAACTGTACATAGGGTCCATGCTAACACATAAGAAATTCGATGTCCGTCAAGACCAGATGTCGCACAAAATGGCGGCGGATAAGCCGCTTATTTTAGATAAGCATCAGGGTATCAAATGCGGACGCTGATTGGCTAATAGGAGCTGTCAATCAAATTCTGGCGTAAGATCAATTGTTCCTTCTGTAATTTTTTCACTGTCAATTAATTTCATCTAAATTGATGTCCTTTCATTTCTTTGCAGTTATAGTTTTATAGTCGTAAAATATAGCTAGAATACATTTATAATGTGCTTTTATTATCATAAAAATCTGGACCAATAAATACTCTTATCGATGCTTGAAAATGTGGTTAGGAACTTGGGAAGCACTAAAAACAGGGCTAGCTCTGACTTTTTTTTTCTTTGAGTCAATTTCGCAACAAAAATTAAGTCGCAACGAAAAATTAAGTCACTAAGAACTTGAATAGGAGCTTTTTCTTGTCTCATTGGATTATTTTATAAATTGCTTAACATGCCTAGTGCTCTATGAAAATACATGTTCAATGGCAATGACTTTGTGATATTTATGTATAGTGTTTAGTTTTCATTTTAGTGTATGAAATTCATGCTTGTAATGTATAATACTCATTATTGCACACTAAACTAGTCTTTGTGCATTCATAATGTATATTATTTAGCTTCCGAGATGATTTAAATACTTACATTTATAAGTAATTGGTTTGATAAAGACTACATTACTTCACAAGTTTATATCTATTTGGTGGGTGTATGGGCGTGGCAGTCATCACTAAACAAAACCAGCTGCCCAAGGCTCAGGATTAGTGGAAACTTATTTTGCTCTGGTTTTTTTTGTGATAAGTATTTTTTAGTATAATTGGGGTAGTGGTAGTGATTATTCTGAAGCAGAATAGCAGGGTATCACATTCTGTCCTTTTTCTCTTTGCCCTTTTTGCTCCTCCCATTATGGAAATAGTTACTATGAATCATCATAATTCTGATGTGTCCTGTCCCTTTATTCTTGCTCCCCGCCCTTTTCTGAGTTCGACAATAAGCACTACTACTAGTACTGGTTGATAATTTTACATATTTGCAACAATTATAATGAAACAGGCACATAACCAAACTAGTGTTTGTGAAAATTTACAATGGAGACTTATATTACATTACCAAGTTGATACTTGATATCTGAAGTGGGGTTTTTGTGCATGATGGAAGGGCGTGGGTGGTTCAACTGGTTAAATCTTTATTTACTACAAAACAACAACGATAACCTTGTATCTCTGAACTCAATACTTGTGTTGAGGCCAAAAAAAAAAAATTCTGTGTTTAGGGGAACGGCCTGAAAAAAGTTAGGTAGGGTAGGTACCAAGTTTTTTTGTTTTTGTTTTTTTTGGAAATCGCGAATGTATGTTGCGGTTGAAAGGTCGCTGCTATTAAACACCATTTCTAATGCTTTAGTTCATGAATCACTGTGCTCATCTGTTTTTTCTCAATATGTCCTAATAGATAGGAATTTAAGTCAAGGTCACATACGGATATACTATTATGTCATTGTGGAGCTGCCGGTATAAACGGACAATCAAGACTAGATCAATATGTGTGTAAAATATAACATTAGCATTTATGTTATCATAAAATATCAATTTCAGGTTGCTGTAGATGATAGGATCCTTTCAGAATGCCATTATATTCTATACAGTCTTCCCGAAAGTTCAAAAAAAGTGTCAGAAATTCGGTCTGACATGCCCTAAAAATCTGTCAGACCGAATTGAAATTTGTCAGACCGAACGAAAATCAAGACAAAGGAAAACATGTCATTTGTTTATTTTCAAGCATTTTTAGATTTATTTTCATAATTATATGATTCTCTGCTGGATGTCATTTTTATAGTTAAACAAAACATCTTGAAAGTCAAAGCATTCTTTGTAAACATCTGAATCAGAATCTTCGTCACAGTGTCACTCGTGTGTCGAGTTCCAACCATTCTTCATTGATTTTTTTCAATCCTGATGATTTATTTTGAAGATGGAAACATGAGTCCATGGGACTCGCATATTTTTAATCAATGAGTCCCTACCAAAAAAGTCTGAATTTTTGTTCACTAAAACATGTACTTCATATGATGCATGATTCGAAACAATTAACATTCATTTCATATTATGCAAATTAAAAGCATTTGTCAGTTACTTGGGGCATTTTTTAAGCAAAGAAGTGTAGTGAAATCATTTGAAATGTTAAAATATAATTTCCTAATAATTTTTATAGAATCCAATTACTCAACCTTGCAGAGTCTTTGTCTTAGTTTTGTTGAAGTATTTACCAATTAATGTTCATTTAATGATAAGAAAATATTTTTTATACATTTTACACAAGTGTACCTTAATATTACGGGAATAACACGCATTAAAAAAAATAGCACACATGAAAAAATATCTGACGATTTTCGACGAAATCGTTACAATGGACCGACTTTTCGGCAAAAAATAAAAAAAAAACTTTCGGCCGTTTATTCGTAAAATCGAAAGTTGATGGGGTCGCATGATATTTTTTCGTCGTGAAACACGCTAAAAGGCTTAGTTGCAACATTTCATAATCATAAGATCTAAAATTGAGTCTTCTTATAACCGACCACACAGCTCTCAAATCAATAACAAGACATCGATTGTCGTAACAAAATAAAGGTCGGCGGTTATCATCAAAGAAATTGATATGCCTTGACTATAAGTTCAAAGAGACGCGGACCGACACACATTTGATTGAATTTTTATGACGTAATTGTTTGCCCCTTGTTCATTCTCGGCTTAAAATTGAATAATATGTCCGTAGTTATTTGATATTTTATAGATATCTTTACAAATTAATAGTTTCGAAATCATGACAAAATTTACTCAAACTGTCACATCAATGTGCTAATTAAATGCATATGAATTTTCTGCAAAGACTTAATCCGTCTAAAATATTTAACTAATGACACTAGACAAATGTGTATATAAAATTATAAATTCTGTTGTTCGCCGATTGTTTTTCACACATTATGTAATTTGCCGAGTAATTGCACAATTAAATGGCGGTATTTTAAATAGACCGATTTTTGGTGATTGTTCACTGTTTGATAAAAGTTTTATCTTTTTAAGGGAAAACTATATATGCCAGCGTAGTATTCGCGTCGCGAGGACGCTTATTTGTGGAAATCATTGCGTCAATTTAACGGCAGTATTGGTATACATCGAGTGTAGAATAAAAACCGAACAACGGGGCCGATCGTGCGACACGAATAAATGCCGGACAGCCGGACCGATCCGGAATAAAAACTCGTCGGACCTCGTCAAAATTTGTCGGACATGTCCGTCGGACCGACGTATTTCGGGAAGACTGAGCTTTAAACATTCGAATTTCTTCCCCAGGCTGGCACTTTTTTTCGGAAAACATGTAGAATTACCGCTGCCATAATTAACACACGGACCAGTATCAGGTAAAGCGCCTGATCGATACGGATCGTTAATTTGCGCAAGTTTTCTCCCATTGACTAAAATTAAAGCGCCTGATCGATACAGATCGTTAATTTGCGCGAGTTTTCTCCCTTTGACTAAAATGGTATTCGCGGACGGTTTTGAATAAAAAATCACTTTGAAAAAAAAGCTCTAGGGTCGGCGGCTTTACTTAGGTAGGGTCGGGTTCCCCGAAACACAGATATTTTTTTTTTAGGCCTGAGTCATCTATAGACGAAAATACTTCCTGTTGTTATACGATAATGAAAGGAATGTTATAGCAACCTGTAATCCAGGGCTCCAATTTAAACTTGCATACTCGCAAAATGCGAGTGGAATTTGAAAATTTCAAGTAACTTATAATTTCGCTCACAATTTTTCGCTAGTTTAAATGGCCACAAACATATTTCTGTCTGAACTAATGAGGCTCAAATCAGCATTTAAACAGCCAGATAGATTGATTGTATTACTTGTAAAATTTTAAAGATTAACTGTAAAGACACGTTTGATATTCTTAGTCTATCCCACAATAAAGCCCTTGTTCTATCTATGTTTAAATATTAGTTTTGTTTGGATTTAATTAGGGTCCGTCCGCTCCATAGGGATGCATTATGTGCTGACCCCACTGTGTTTAAATAGTGTACTATGTTGTTTTTTTATTGCATATATGAACAGCTACTATGTATGCTATTAAAGTTTGGAGAAAAAATGCAAGTGATTTTTTTATTTTGCGAGACTCGGAGTTGAAATAAAATCAACTCACAAAACTTTGCAATTGCAATTTTTTTGTTAAATTCGAGCTCTGCTAATATCATTGATAGCTAATAAGTTGGTGGACTTGAACAATTCCTCTTTGACTAAAACTTTTCTAAGCAGAACATTTTTTAGTATTTAGGGAAGTGCCTGGGACCTTTTTTATATAGAACACTAGGGGAAATTTTATTGCAATTTCATTGATAGGGTAACAGAAAAAATCCTAGTTAAACATAAAAATTTGGGAAATTGAATGTTTTTAAAGAAATTAAGTGAACAAAATCTTTTGTTCCCAAATTTATTATAAGGAAGAAAAATGGTTATAACTCTCATGTACAATTATACTACATTTATAATGTAGTCAGTACACAAGGCTGTTTCCTGTTGATAGTGACTTGATCATGTCTGATAATATTTATATGATTGAGGACAATTATGTTGATTGGTTAATCTGATATTCTTGTTTCTATGTATCTAGCCAGACCTTTTTTTCCTTTATAGAACAGGGCCATTTACAGGCGCCTTCCCCTCTTGAATGTTTTTTTTATTGAATGTCCTCCATGTAACCCTGTCTAGAGGATCACTGTTGTGCATCTTGTATGTCTTCATGTCTGCTTTTACGCACTCTGACCAGGACATTCTTGGCCTCCCACGTTTGCCAGAGGGTGGAATTCTCAAACTTGTTATAGAGTTGATGCATCCAGTAGAACACATCACATGACCAACCATTCCATCTTAACCTTCATTATTGGTTTCTTTGTTCAGTTCAGAGTAAATTCATTATGATTCTTCTTTTCGTTCCCTCTACAACCTCAGGCTGGCCACATCGATGAAGGTTGCCGTCTTCTTCAGATCCCCAATTGCGCCGTACAGTTTTGTTCTTAACTCGGACTCCACTGGTCACACCGCTCTTCTCTGTTGTTCTAGGAGAGGACAATTTTAATTCATTATGATCAAATATTTCTTGCTTCACATGTAATGATGTATGCAAAAAAGTAAAAGTCTTAAAGATTTATCCTAAAGTTAAAGATTTTTGGGTACTCACTACTGAGAAGAGGGTTCTATTCATACGGAAAAAGTTTGTGAAATCGATTCAAATTTCCATGGAAGGTTTTTAATCTTCTATGGCCAGGAATTTGAAATCCTCAGCTTACCAAAGTGCCACTTGTGCTCTGATAAAATTGAATCTAAACATGTGACATGGTTAATAGATTGAAATATTGACCATTGCACTTCTTGGAAACTGGCAACAGCTTTTTATATATTTTCATATTGATACAATAATATTAATAGTAATAATTTATATAGATAATTTATAATATTCAGTTATCGAGTGTTGCCTGCATGACTGTAGTTACTTGCTGTTTTATGAAATGCACTTACTACAGTCTTGCTGGCAACCCTCAATATATGACATGTATAAAACCAGCTGTGATATTGCTCTCAGTGGTTGAGTCATGCTTACATATAACATTTCAATGGGTCAGTGTAGAACTAGTCTGTTATAACCTGGGTTCGATTTTTCTTTTATAGATTAATTTATGATATGATTTCTCCAGCTGTCCAATATAAAATAAGGCACCTGGTCACTTCCTAAATACTGAATAAAGCCTTGATCTTGTGATCACTGGTAAAAACGGTATGATTTATTATGGCCTTGTTCTTAATTCATTTTTATAAAATGTTTATTTCTATTTTCAGGCATCAAACAGTTTAAGACTCAAGTTTCTGAGGTGAGCTATGTACGTACATTATTGGTATATAGTAAATGTGTGTGTAGGGGACATGTAGCTTGACCCTTTTTAAGTGATAAGAATAAAATAAGGGGAAAATGACTCTTTAATTACAAAATGCCCCTTAAGTTTCAAATATTGTCAAACAGTTTTATATTTGGATGTATGTATTATGTAAGAAATAAAAAAAAAGTTGACTTGAAAAAATGAGTCAAACCAGTGTTGCATTAAGCCCAAGATGTGTTATTTACTAGTAACATTTATTATAATTATACCCCCGCTTCGAAGAAGAGGGGGGTATACTGTTTTACCCTTGTCTGTGCGTGCGTGTGTGCGTCCGTCCAAAATTTCCGTCACAGTTTTCTCAGCAACTATACCATGCAGCAGCCTGAAACTTTGCATATTGCTTCATCCTATAGTCCCATGTGGTGTAAAGCGATTTCATGCTCCTCGCTCATCTACTTCCTGTTTGTTGCATATTTTTAGATTTTGGCTGGGGTATCACTAGTGAGCATTAGCTCACAGATTTACTTGTTTTTTCATGTAATACTGGTCACTTAGAAACTCAACAGTTTATTACTGGACAGTAGGTCCTGTGACAATCAATTTTTTACAGGAACAAACCAAGTCATTCAGGACCAAAGACATTTGCATATATTGGTGATTGAATCTGCAGATCTAAACAAACCTTCTATTTTTACAGGATTTGTTCGTCAGTCTGTCATGTTTTGGGTTGATTGATAATATTTTGTTACTATGTTATATTTTAGGGTGGTCAGTCTGAAGCTGGTAGTTACCATGGCAACAAACCTCATGGATCAGGGGCTGTACCTAAAGACAGAGAAAGAAAGATTGGTCACAGAAGAGTGGACGAAAAGACGGGGACAGTCACGTATAAAAAGGTATGGAGTTTGAATTAGGTCTTTAAAGTCCGTACAGAGTTAAAAGTCAAGTGTTGAAGTCAGTTTAAACAACCAGCTGTTTTTTGCTTTGTTTTAGTTGGGTTTAACGCCATAGCAACACATTGTATAGATCATATAACAGCTGTCAGTCAACCTACTCACTCCTCCTGGAAAGGCTAAATCTCTGGATTTAGCTGTTAACCAACTACTTTGTGCATACTTTCATCAGTGACTGACAACTGCCCTACTTAATTAAAAATCATTGGTATGAGGAAGAATGGCCAAAGAAATAATTTCATGACCTAGCTCCACGAAAGTATGCCTGCCCAGGAATTGAACCCACAACCCTTCGATCTGTAGACTTGCGTACTGCCAACTGAGCTAGCCGGTGGCTAGCTGTTTTTAGCGTTGGACATTCAGTCCAACAAATTTACTGGACTGAACAATAGTTTATTGGACAGGAAAATCTTATTTATTTGTCTAAATATGCACGGAAAACCGTACCCCCTTTGGACATGAGATTCGAAATCCCAGCACGCTACCAACTTTGGTATTGACCCAGGTTTGAGAATTTTTTTTAAATTTTTTTTTTTTACAACATCATATTCAACACATATTTAGGTCATAAATTCGATGACCAGCTCTTCCTATTATAGGTTTCCTGGACACTTTTCTATCACCAGTACTAACTTACCCTACCACGAGGTGGACAACTCATGTATAGGGTATGACCTACTGCGACCGGGTTCGAACCTGCAATCTCTGGATTTGAAGTCAGACATGTTAACCACTATGCCACAGCTTTTGAGTATTCTAATGGCTGCAATATAAATAATCTAGTTCTTACAATTGAATTTACGCAGTTGAGTTGAATATAACTTAAAAAAGGCAAGTTAGTTATTGCAGCTCCGAGTCTAAGTCTTTGCAAAAGGAGATATTAGTACTTTAGGCCTAAAATATAGTACTGTTTCTGGTTTTCCCGCTGACACTAGTTCTCCATTACAAAACCTTTTCTTAAATCCTAATTGATTTTTTAGTGAAATGTTACACAATTCTGAAAATCAGGAAAAATAGGGTTTTGACTCACAAAAATTTGGTCCTTAAAAAAATGAATTTGCTTTCCTATTTATTTATTTATTAGAGTTAACGCCGTATCAACACAATTTAGGTCATTTCACGGCGTCCAGCGCACCTAACCTAGCTTTCCTGGACCAGCTAACCAGTACTCACCTACCCTTCCACAAGGCCAGAAACTTCTCCATATTATCTAATCAATGGAGGAAAATTGACATTATTGTCAAATTTTCATGGAAGGGTATAACCTCTCCGGGTGCTTTCCTAATGATCCCTAAAACGTATAAACTGATTGAAACAATTTGGTTAAATTTTCTCTTGTTTCGTTTACAGAAAACCACGAGTTAGTTGATGGCTGCTATTCAGTTAGGTATAAGTCAAAGTGTTGATATAAAATGAGCAAAGAAATAATTTAGTTTCTAGGGGAAATAATTTAGTATTTTTTTATTTACAGAAAACCACGAGTGAGTTGATGGCTGCTATTCAGCTAGGTATAGGTCAAAGTGTTGGTGGGTTATCATCTAAACCTGAGAGAGATTTACTGATGCAAGATTTTGGTGTCGTTCAAAGTGTCTTCTTTCCCAGGTTAGTAGTAGGTTTTTAGGTTAAAAAAGTTAATAAGATATTGCAAGGTTTTTGAAGTCTACTTCTAGAATCACTATTCAGTTGACTTTTGACATTAACTTCCCATTCTTCGAGTTACTCACCAACTGACATTATTGCAGCCACTGCATACAGTGCATGACCCTAACAGGTACCCATTTACACCTGGATGGAGTGAAGCAATCGCTGGTAAATTTCTTGCTCAAGGAAATAAGCAGTACTCCTAGTGGGATTCGAACCCAGGACATCTCAATCCCTAAGCGGGCATTCTATCACTGGACTATTGCTACTACAAGCAGAGCTAGAATTTGACAAAACATTTGACTTGCAAATTTGTGCCAGTTGATTGTATTTCAACTCTCAAATTGAAAAAGTCACTCGCATATAAAAACAACATAAATGTAGTGCTATATTTAGCTATAGATTGAATAAAGGCCTTAGTTATGGGATAGACAAAGAATCTCGAACATTTTTTAACTGTAAATCTTTAATTAATACTATTGATCTATCTGGCTTTTTCAATGCTGATTTGAGCCTCATAAGTTCGGACAGAAATATTTTTGCGGTGATTCCAACTCGCAAAATTTTTTGATTTAAAATTAAAATCATTTCGCAATTTTCAAAATCCACCCTCATTTTGAGAGTATGCAAGCATCAATTCAAGCCATGACTACAAGGTTTACATAGGTAAAAGATTTCAGAATTGATTATTAAGGAAGGGGTTCGCATAAAATTCTGCTTTTCTTAAGTTCATGAAGAATTTGAAAATTTTGAGCAAGCTGATATCTTGAGATCTGGTATTTACCTGGACAGTGAAAAATCCAATGACCCTGTTGCATGACTAAAGATTGTCGAAACTGTAGTGTTATGTAGTACTTCTTTCTTTTTTTCATTTTTCCTTTTAGATCAAAGAATAGATAACATAAGTTTCAGGATTCTTTTTATTGATACTGATCAATTTGATACTTGAAGAGATTGTATCGCAGATGTAACTCTAGTATTATGATGATTTCAGCTACAAATCTGAAGTTGTTGACTTCAACACTAATTAAATCTTAATGGCAGTTTCGATATCTTAATGTCCCCTTCGATTTTCAAGTGGTTGATGCTTGGATCAGATTTATGTGATTAGACACATTAACATCTTGACAGAGTTTTAACCTCATTTGATGTGTGTTATGTAGTGCTAAGATTTGCATCTTTGGCATACAACAAATTTTACAATTTTTCCCTATAGAATTTCATTTTATTGTAATGACAGAAATGAGACAGTGTACTGCCTTTGATTATATTGTTCTCTGTGCCTTGCTGCAATCTCCAATAACCTTTTACAATAAAGATTTTGATTTTCTGTGGCAAAATTAGGCATTGTACTGTTTTGAAGTACTCAATGATACAATATGTATGATTTCCTTTCAGCCAGATTTTTCAACAAAAAAATTCGGCTTATAGTTTGGCGAAACTTGGGCAGCTGGTTGAGCGGGTGTCCGTTGTTGTTACAATTGCGTTAAAGTTTTCCTTTACCATATATTTCTGCCATTTATTGCCAGATATTTATGAAACTTCATACAATGATAACATACCATGTGATGTACAGAATAAGGAAGTAACCACAACTCTACCTGCCTATAATAGATTATTTCCCTTTGTAATATTTTCGTTAAAGTTTATAAATCCGGCTTTAATGTGGTTTCCACATAAAATTTCTTGTTTTTATTTTTTTTCAGTGAAGGAAGTAACATGTCTCCTGCACATCATTACAGTGATTTTAGATTTAAGACGTATGCACCTCTAGCATTTCGTTACTTTCGTGAATTATTTAATATTCGTCCCGATGATTTCATGGTAAGTTTAAAATTGTCTTTTATCCGTACTGCAAATATACTACATTTGGAGTCTGGGAAGAATTCATTTAGTCCGAGATAGCCTTTGGTCAGTTCATACATTCTAGTATAAACCTATGCAGTTAAACTTGAAAAATACTAAGACAAAGTAGGGCTGGCAAAAATGAATTGTCTGTGTTGTTCCAAGACAAATACAGACAAGTGGTTTTCTTAATAATTTTGTTCCATAGGCAGATCCAGTGGGGGGGGGTCCAGGGGGGTCTGGACCCTCCCATCCCCCACCCTCCACCCCTAGAATTTCAAAAATGTACCTGTCAACTAGTGTATTTCTAAATTTTTAGTCATTTTTAAGTAGCATGAAGCAATTTTTCTTAGTGCTTAACATAGATTTAATTGTTATGTAGATTTTAACATTAATATGTTTCATTATTTTGCAAAATGTGTATAATGTGGTTGTGATTCGAAAGTTTGGACCCCCCCCCCCTAGAAAAAGTTTGGACCCCCTGGAAATAAATCCTGGATCTGCCCATGTGTTTCCTAAAGTTCATACATACAAGCAACTTTTACTAGTCAGCCAGAGTGGACAAGTTAACAATTTTAAGGATTCCCTAACCCTGGGAAGCAGCTGTATATTGTTGTTTAAAGAGTCTTCATAAAATGTGGTTCTATTTATAGAAACTCATTTCTAAGTTTGGAAACATTATTTGTTTTCTTCTTCTGTTTCATTAATGTGTTTCAAGAATAGTAAGAAAATGCTATTTATAGTAACAAATTTCTTAATGCAGTAAAGAATATCTATATATAAGGTTCTATTTATAGTAACACATTTCTAAATATAGTTACATTAGGTGTTTTCCTCTTGCAGTTTTCATTAAACGAAAAAAAAACATGAATTGACTTCCTAACCCTGGTGCTATTTACTGTACTGGTATGCGAGCAGTAGCCGTGATTTTTTCGAGGTTTTTCTCAAATATCTAAAAAAATCCATGACATTTACAAATCAAAGTTAAAAATAACAAATCAGAGTTCCAAACGAATCGGTCCGTCTAAAAATTGTGTCATGACGTCATCTATGATGTTAATACGAGGGGCTCAAAGGGGGTCAACTAATGATGAGAATATTCAGCTAATTCAGCAGATATTTTGTCAATACAAGTTAATTCCCGTTGATTATTAAATAAAATGGAAAATCTAAAAATAGCATATGCGCATGCGCATTTACATGGACCGGATTCCCCCGCGCCACATTCTCAAGATTTTTTAAGTTTGTTGACATAAAAGTAAATATCTTCCGCCATACTCATCGGATTGTTGTAATTTTTTGTACACAGTTTAAGTTTGTCTTATTGAACATCACACAAACTCTAATTTTCTCCTGGAAAGCATATAATACGCGTAAAATCAAAATCACAGGTACTACTCGTTTATGGCTACTGCTCGCATACCAGTATAGTAACGAATTGCTATTTATACTATAGTAACAAATGTCTTTATATAGTAACCAAGTGCTATTTACAGTAACAAAGTGCTATTTATAGTAACAAAGTGCTATTTATAGTAGCATAAGGTGTTTTTCTCTTTCAGTTATCATTATGTGATGAAGCCATGAATGAATTATCTAACCCCGGTGCTGGTGGAAGTATTTTCTATACTTCTGCTGATGATGAGTTTATTATAAAAACTGCACAACATAAAGAAGCCAACTTTTTACAGAAATTATTACCAGGATACTACATGGTAAGTTTTTGTTACTATTTATAGTAACTTGTATAGTAACATTGTAAATAGTAACATTCTATTTTTATTTTTTTTAGAGCTGTACATCATCAATATCGTTTGAATTAATAGTATCATTGATTGCTTTCGGCGCGATATGACCTTTTTGTGTTGGTGCGCCGTAAAACCCAAACAAATATTATTTTTAGTTACAAATTTCTATTTTTAGTAACATGTTGGTATATATTATAATAATAGAAGCGATTATTCAAGAACAGAATCTCAGGGTGCTGTCCTTTATCCCCTTTCTATTTTTAGCGTGACTTTTTAAAGAAATGGAGAAGTTCTCCTACTTGCTCTAGCGTCTTCGTCAATATTTCTGATTAAAGTTTTTGTGCAGTAAAATATTTTTTACCATAACTTTTTTATTACATAAGGTATCAACTTTAAACTTTAAATATATTTTCCTTATTATTAACTACATCTCACATGACAAGGTTCATAACTTCAAATACATTTTTTTTCAGAATTATCTCCCCTTGAACTTACAGCTTTTGTTAAAAAAATGTTTGTTTTTACCGCAACTGTTTTATTTCTTAAGGTATTAACTTCAACCCACGACACGTCGATCAGTAGACTTGTGTGCTATCTACTGAGCTAGCCCAGGGCACTATATATACAAGTATATACAAAAACAATTCAAGTCAATACAAGTCAATACAGTACACAATATGATTCATTATTTTTATATTTATTTCAGAATTTGAATCAAAATCCAAGAACATTATTACCCAAGTTTTATGGTCTATATTGTTACCAGGTGAGTGGTTTATCTACAAACCCAGGTCGATAGCGCAATTGGTAGCACGCAGGGATTTAGAATCTCGTGTCCCGAGGAGGGTATGGGTTCGAATCCCACCCGGGGAAGTTATACCCTTCTATGAAAAGTAGACAATAATGTCAATTTTCCTCCATTGATTAGATAATATGGAGAAGTTTCCAGCCTTGTTGAGAGGAAGGTGAGTACTGGTTATAGACAATGGCCCAGGAAAGCTAGGTTAGGTGCGCTGGACACCGTGAAATGACCTAAAATGTCTTGATACGGCGTTAACTCAAATGAATATTATTTTTTTGTACAAAATATTGCTTAAAATTATGTGTTTTTCAAATTTAATTCTGCTATTTTTTGTGCACAAACTTTGCATGGGGGCGGCACCTTTGTACAAAGTAGTAGGCTAAATTGAAGTCTTTGGGTACAGAGTTCAAGACCTATAGAGGATCAATGAATATAACCGCCAACTGTGTCAAGATGACTGTAAAAATGTTGCAATGCGTCATCGAGCACTGAAAAACATTGATACATTGATTGGCTTAATTATTATTGACTTGAATTCTTTAGAAAATCCTTAACATATTCAGGATCAGTTATATGAAATGAAATTCCTCTTAATATTCGACTCATGAAAAGTTTAACATCATTCAAAAATCAATACCTTAAATGGAAATCTCACTAAATGAAAAACGGTCTTTGTCCACTGTTAATATTCACTTTTTTATTTCAGGCTCGTTCTACTTTACTTATCTTTCAATTTGTTAATTTATTATATGTTTTTCACTATGTAAATATTGTGAATAGATGTTTTATAAGAGGTCCACATGGAAGATTGGATTCATCCAAATGTGTAGCCTCATTAAATGCAGTGTTTATTATTATTATTATTATTATTATAGAACAGTCTTAGTAAAGGGACCTCTTTCTTCTGAAAGTAAGCATTTGGGACCTTTATAAGTGTTAAAAATTGCATTATTTTGTTATAACAAATGTTTTCTTAATAATAATAATGGAACTTTACTGTATATAATTTATATTTTCAGTGTGGTGGAAAAAACATTCGATTTGTAGTCATGAACAATATATTACCTTCTGTTGTTAAAATGCATGAAAAATATGATTTAAAAGGAAGTACTTATAAAAGAAAAGCTTCAAAAAGTGAACGAGCAAAAAGTTCTCCTACGTTAAAAGATTTAGATTTTATGGAATTACATCCTGAGGGTTTAATGTTAGAAAAAGATACTTATGATGCTCTTGTCAAAACTATACAGCGGGACTGTAGGGTAAGTAGATAGTATGAGGGGCTTGGGTAGTTAGTGGGAGGGGCTTGGGTAGTTAGAGGGAGGGGCTTGAGTAGTTAGAGGGAGGGGCTTGAGTAGTTAGAGGGAGGGGCTTGAGTAGTTAGAGGAGGGGCTTGAGTAGTTAGAGGGAGGGGTTTGGGTAGTTAGAGGGAGGGGCTTGAGTATTTAGGGGGGGTGCCTGAATTGAGAAGTAAGGGGAGTGACCTCAGTTGGGTAAGTTGTTACAGGGGACTGACTTAAGCTGTGTTGTGGGCAGGACTTAGAAGTTAGAAGGAAAGACTTATGTACTTAGGGAGAGACTTAAGTAATGTGGGGAGGGAATTAGGTCAGGGAGGGAGGGGACTTCAATAATAAGGGACAGAGGTTCTTCTTTCTTCTTTACCTATTGCAGTCTGTACTTAATTATTTTGAAGTTTTAAGATAACTTATTTTTTATCAAAATTATATGCTAGCCTATTCTCAAAAATAGTTTGATATTTAAAAATTTGGATCTTGGAGTTCTGAGACTTGGCTTCAGTGCAGCGTTATGCACAGCCAACATAGTTTCATTCCTGATCAATCCTGATCATGGCAGATCTTACCTTACTTAAAAAATTTATACTATGCTCCTGTGACAACTATTCTGTTTGATTTTATGATAGGTAGTTAGGCAGAGAATGGTTCCCTGATTTCTCTACTTTCTCATGCTATATTCAATGCTGTAAGTTTGAACTTTACCTATGTGTTAATGGGTACCAGTGTTCTCTGTAAGATTATGTGAAATAGGCTTTTTGGGGGGATCTGAGACAATTTCTTTCCTCCTTTTTTATTTTTTGCAAATTTTTACAGACCTTTTAGTCTTTCTAACATTTCTAACAGGACATTTAGATTGGCAGCCGGTTCCTAGTGAGAACACAGATGGGTACCAGCAAGTGTGGTTTAAACCTGTTGTACCAATGTATCCACTGTAAAGAATATAATACTCCCCACAGAAATTGATATATTGATACATGTACTAGTAGGCTAATGACCAGTTGTAAATTATTAGCAGTTAAGTCTGTAAACAATCTGATTTAAACCCGATCTAAAATTTTCCACTGGCCTACTTGCTAATTTAGATCTGGCCTTTTTCAAACGAGGGTCACGTTCAGGTGACCTTTTCTCATCATAATATTAATGACGAAATTGTTATGATATGTAACTTGTTTACATCATCTACATCACCCAATTTGAAATGAGCCATCCAATTACAGACTGAATAATACCGCTGTTAAATAAGCCTGCAAACCTTGGTCTAAAAATTAAGAAATCAAAATGTTATTAATAGTGTTTCGTCTAGATGAAAGCTACACATTGATTAGTCGACATAATGGTCATCTTGCTGCGACCCTCCATTGAGAGAGTAGAGATCCTGTATGACAATGTTCTACAGGATATCTGTTTACGGAGATTGGTCTGTGAACGTGCATCAGCCTGGAACATAGACTTACATCTTGTTCTTTTTTACAGGTTTTGGAGAGCTTCAAGATTATGGATTACAGTTTATTAGTAGGAATACATAACCTGGATATTGCTAAAAGAGATAAGGTAAGTTTTTATTTTATATAATTACAGTGACTGAGTAGTAGGGTCCATGTTGGCCTTGCCTTGTCAATGTGGTTTCACCTGGACACAGCCCAGACAAAGTCCAATACCAAATTAATGAAGTCATACGAAATGACCCTTCCTCACCTTCTGTCACCATCAAAAGGCACAATTGTGAATTCTATTGGATACAGCAACTGCATGCGCTAACACCAATCTGGATCATATAGACTTCTAGTGTTTCCCCATGTCACTGCATTATGATGTTTTTATTAAATGTTTGTTTGGAAATATATTGATGCATGGAAAGATCTGCAGAGATTTATAATTACATGGCTGAAAGTTTTCAGTTTTAATACTGATTTCAGTATATTTGAGTATGAATGTTATATGAGATCAAATCTGTCTGTTGATGTTTATTTATTTATTGGAATTAACGCTGTGTCAACACAATTTTATGTCATTTTACGGCGTCCAGTGCACCTAACCTAGCTTTCCTGGACCATTGTCTATAACCAGTACTCGTCTACCCTTCCACAAGGCCGGAAACTTCTCCATATTATCTAATCATTGAAGGAAAATCAACATTATTGTCAAATTTTTATGGAAGAGTATAACCTCCCTGGGTGGGATTCGAACCCGCACCCCCTCGGGCACGAGATTTCAAATCCCGGCCCGCTACCAACTGCACTATTGACCCGGCTTGTCTGTTAATGTATTTTTAAGGTGGTTTTAAGTACTTAAAAAAAACTCGCCTTTCATTCTTGCAATAATATTGTGACATTAGACAGTTTCACTAATGATGGAAAGATTTGTTGAGACAAATATTGTCATGTCATTGTACATGCTGTTGATTATTCCTTTGGCATAGGGGTGAGGCCTTCCTTTCCCTTTCTGGCGGTCCTGAGGGTTAGTGTCATCCATTTGAACTTCTAATATGACTAAATGTAATATATCAAAATGTTTATATTTTCTATTTTTTCAGTCAGCTACTGACTCGGCTAGATCTAATGACTCCTCTGGTACCCAGGGAGGTGTAACTAATACAGTTCAGGGAACCAGTACATCGGAACCTTTAGATGGTAAAACAAGAGGTGGTGGTCATATATTTTATACTAATAATTTATTTATATATCTCTACACACTAGTAGCAGACTTTATGATCAGCCCTCATTCCCCTAGTAGCAGATTTTATGATTGGCCCTCATTGCCCTAGTAGCAGACTTTATGATTGGCCCTCATTGCCCTAGTAGCAGACTTTATGATTGGCCCTCATTGCCCTAGTAGCAGACTTTATGGTTCACCCTCATTCCCCTAGTAACATACTTTATGATTGGCCCTCATTGCCCTAGTAGCAGACTTTATGATTGGCCCTCATTGCCCTTGTAGCAGACTTTATGATCAGCCCTCATTGTCCTAGTAGCAGACTTTATGATCAGCCCTCATTCCCCTAGTAGCAGTCTTTATGATTGGCCCTCATTCCCCTAGTAGCAGACTTTATGATTGGCCCTCATTGCCCTAGTAGCAGACTTTATGGTTCACTCTCATTCCCCTAGTAACATACTTTATGATTGGCCCTCATTGCCCGAGTAGCAGACTTTATGATCAGCCTTCTATCCCTTACTGTTTATAGAGGTGGTGTTCAAGTATATAATACTTTCTTTTTATACATCTCCTCTAAAAGTAGACTTTACCATTCTCCTCTCACTCCTGCACTTTATATGGTATAAATATGATTATAAGAAATAATTAGCCAGTTTATGACAAAAAGTCCATAGGAGACCTTATTATTTCCCGAATTTTTTATTGTCCCTCTTTTGAAAAATAATTGTTGGGAGACATTTTAATCTGTCCTCATACAAAAAAATAAATCATTAGATTCATGACAAGGGCAGCATATTATCAAACATCTTATGATAATTTCACAATAGAACATAGAAGGATTTAAGACTAAAATTGGTCGTAAGATGCTTGATAATATGGGCCCTAGACCTCTATTGTAAAATCTGCTACAGAAATATTTGCACTGTGAAACCTATTGTAAAAAAACTTGAATTTTGAAATGTACCTGGAGTGGTAGATTTAGTTTTGTAGTCTACTCAAAGTCGGCAATAATGGAAAAAAAACTTAGTACCTTATCAGTACATGTGGAAAAGATCCCAATATTATCATTTCAATTCATGATTTTGAACATTATATAAAGCTGTTTGTTTCTTGTACGGCAGTTATATATAAGTTATACATAACATGCATTTTACATTGAAAAAAAAGAAACTGAAAAATTAATATTTTGATCTTAATATTGTTATAATCAGTGCAAATATTTCTCTTTCGTGGTTTTCTTCTATGTAATATTAACTTCTTATGTTTATTCTTTATGTATCATCTTTTAAACAATAACAACAATCAAGTGTACCGTTCTGTAAGAGTTTTGTATCTAAATCAATTAAATCTCAATTAATTCTTCGACATGTAACATTCTTTGTTTCATAAAACTTTATCAGGAGTGTGGAATCCCAACTTTTTTCCACTTGTCCATAGACAGGTAAAATAAAAAAAAAGATCAACTTGTCTGGCATCAAGTAGCACTTGCCCAGATATTTAATACTCAAAATAAATAATTGAAAATTCAAGTACTAAAAGTTATTATAAACAATTGATAATGAAGTAGTTCTTGCTAAATATGATTAAAACATTGAGACATCTTCATTTTTTAGATTTGCTATGCAGGGGCAGATCCAGGATTTTTTTCTAGGGGGTCCAAACTTTCGAACCACAACCTCATTATACACATTTTGCAGAAAAATGCAACATATTAATGTAAAAAACTACATAACCATTAAATCTATGTTAAGCACCGAAAAAATTGCTTCCTGCAACTTAAAAATGACGTACAGGTAAGAAATACACTAATGGACAGGTACATTTTGGAAATTCTAAGGGAGTCCGGACCCCCCTAACTGCCTGCTGGATCTGCCCATGCTATGTTAGTATATTTACAGCTAAAGTATTTCTTGTCCGCAGACATGTGAGATATTGACTTGTTCGTTGACATAAATGTACGGTTCTGATAAGTCGGGCAAAGGAATTCCACACCCCTGATTAATTTATACTTTTAACTCTAACAAAACAAACAGGTTGTGGGATTAACAAATTAAACAATTATTGACATTACGCTGATGTTTAAACCAGTGGAGTTAATGTATGAAAATTTTGTAATAAATATTTTCAATAGTACATTTTAGTAACAATGTTTCAGTGGTAGGGTGCACACTTAGGGATCAAGAGGTCCCGGGTTGGAATCCAACTAGGGTCACTGCCTATATCCTTGCGTAAGAAAGTTTCCTTCAGTTGTTTCACTCCAACCAGGTGTAAATAGATAATGTTAGGATTGCCTGTCTGAAGGAGATTTCAATGATCAGGGTTTATGTTACAAGATTCTCAAGTCAGCTGAACATGTATATGGAAGCAGTCACTTTATATTTTTATTACAGTAGGTCTAGCGAGAGGTAAATCAATACATACTAAGGTTACACAATATTCAACACCTGTGGAATCTATATTTTTATTACAGTAGGTCTAGCGAGAGGTAAATCAATACGTACTAAGGTTACACAATATTCAACACCTATGGAATCTATCCAAGCTGAAGTCAGGGACATGTTGGAAGAATTTGACGACGATGACATTCCGTAAGTTGACTTATTTGATTGGCTAGATCAGTAGTCATGGTGACAAATCCAGGAGCAGGTGTAGCCGAATGCTTTAACTGGTAACCATTGAATTGCAAGTCCCACAATGGTTTGAATCCCAACCCTGTTGTTGACATTCAATTAGTTGATATAATTGGCTCTGTCAGTAGTCATGGTATTAAATCCAGGAAGAAAGCACGGCTGAATGGTTGCTATGGTGAACTGGTAATCATTGGATAATCAATTAGTTATAAACTCAACATGGCTGTTTCCTTGAGCAAGAAGCTGACTAGAAAGTTATAAAGAAATAATTATTTAGTGGTGTAACTTGTTTCACGATCAAGCTAAAATAAATTGTTGTATTGTGCGTAAAGTTTGACCCCGATCTAACCTTTCACATTTGCATCTAATAATTATCTACACATATCCCTACTAAAATCAAAACCACACATATTCTACACTTCGGCTCGTAACGTATTCAAAATAAACAACTGATTTATGTCGTATAATCCTCTCGGCCTATGTGTAATATACACTCATTGTACGATTTAATATATGATAGAAATTAATCCCCCTGTAAAAATTAAATTGGAGCTTTGACAATATACTCCGATCTGTACTGAGCATTAATACTACATTCGTATTCAATGTAATAAATATTCTCAAAAAATCTCTAAATAAGTCAAACTTTACGCACAATAAATTAAATAAAAGCATCAAATTTATGTAAGATTTAACTTAGCAATGTTTATGTTAATTTACATAATTTTTTGTAATTATGTCTTTTTCTTTTTATTTTAACCCGGGTCGATAGCGCAGTTAGTAGGGCGCCGAGATTTGGATACTCGTGCCCGAGGGGGTGCGGGTTGAATCCCACCTGGGGAGGTCATACCCTTCCATGAAAATTAGACAATAATGTCAATTTACCTTCATTGATTAGATAATATGGAGAAGTTTCCAGGCTTGTGGAAGGGTAGGTGAGTACTGGTTATAGACAATGGTCCAGGAAAGCTAGGTTAGGTGCGCTGGACACCGTGAAATGACATAAAATTGTGTTGACACGGCGTTAACTCCAATAAATAAATAAATAAACTTTTTATATTTTTTCAGACCTGGAGGAATCCCAGCCAAGAATGCTAAAGGGGACAGACTTCTAGTGTATCTTGGAATAATTGACATTTTACAATGTTATAGATTTCGTAAGAAATTTGAACATACATTAAAATCTATGATAACTGATGGGGTAAGTCATGAATATTTATGAGCTAAAATTTTAAATTTCATGAATATTAAAGAGCTTAAACTTTATATTTCATGAATATTAAAGAGCTTAAACTTTATGATTTATGAATATTAAAGAGCTTTTTTAAATTCATGAATAAATTTAATACAAATTTCTTAAATTATGAACATGAATTAGTTTTTTTTTCTTGATCATGGATATATTGAAGTGATAAGCAATTAAGCAATTTTTAATGAGCATGATGTTTTCAAGTACATGAAGTTAGTGACAAAAAAGATATAAAAAATACCAAAATATTTTTAATAATTTATATTGATCATGAACAATATTTATATATTTTTGAGACTTTTTAGCTAGTTTATTTACAGATCTGTTATTTATCATTGGTAAACTTTATATATGTAAATTCAATCTATTTTATGTAAATTTATGCAAATTTCAGGACACAGTCTCAGTAACACGACCTAGTTATTACGCTGATAGATTTCAGAAATTTTTCACCAATACAGTGTTTAAAAAAGCCCCATCACGTAAGTTTCTGTAGAAATGTCAGTTTTATAACAATATCATTTGCTGAATGGACAGATCAAGGGGTCAAGATTGGGGTTAAGGGTCATGGTTCCTTGGAGTGTGTGACGTGTGGGAAGGGGTGAGGAAAAGGGATAGGTGGAGTGTGATACTAGATCAATCAGTTCATTTACCTTGACCTTTTAAGTAAAACTTGAGTAACCATTCAGGTTTTTTTTTCATAATGGATCAGGGGCCATTAATGGACCCCTACCCCATCTGAAATTGATGTTGAATTCATGCAGTTTTCTCCAAATTTGAATATGCACTTTTTGGTTTTTTTCTCACTGTTATTGAAATTGTGATAAAATGTTCTTAAATGTTCTATATAAATAAAGGCCCCTGGGAGCTTCCCCAATTACAAAAAGCCTACAATTGGATAAACATTTTCTGTTTACATCCTTGATTTGTCCATTTTACTTTTAATTTTAGTATTTAGGTATTCCTAGATTTATTGTCTGCATTTATTTCTCATCTTTCTATGGTAATAGGTTATCCGTGAATCCTGGAAATTTAACTATGGTGTTACGCCCCATCATTGATATATTTTAGTAGTTTGTGACCCTATTCTTATGAATTTAACGTTGCTCTATACATTTGTATTTATAAAACATTATTTGCATATTGAATTATATAAAATTTGGTGGTGTCAGGCCTTTTTGAGTATGCTCTAATTTTTATGTATATACTAAATTATAAAATGTAAGGCCATTTTCATTTTAATACAAAATATGCTTATATTTATCTATTGATTTAATAGTGTTAGTCCATATGTGTTGTTTTGAATTTAGTGGTGTTTGACCACACAGAAAAAAAATGGAACGGAAAATGCAAATTACTTGAGAATTTAATTTATGCTGCGTTATTAGAAATTTATTTTTAAACATGAAGTATAACTAGATTTTTAACTTTGATTTTATGCTGCCATTATTTTCTTTACTTAAAAGTGGAACAGCCCACATTTAAGGCCACACAGAGGTTTCGGAAATTGGTTGGTTTAGGTAAATGAAAAGCTGTTCACTTTTTATGTATTTTTGCCTCATCGCTGGAACTTTCAAGGGCATTTGATGCTTTGTATAAACTTTCTTGAACAAGTTATAACCGTTTCTATTTTTAGAAATTTGAATGACCTTGACCCTTTGAATGACTTTGAAATTTTACAATGACCTTTGAATCTTTAAGCTCATTTTTTTCTCTGTGATGAATTTTTATAACCAGTTTTTTTTGGAATGAATTCTCATTTGAATGGCCTTGATATTTTTTTTGTATTTGACATTTGACCTTCAATTGACATAATTTATCAAGGTCAATGTATCATTTAGCTGGACCTGTATAGAACATTCATTGTAGTTGTATCATCTTTTATTTCATACAGTATTCATTATTCATATGTAAAGGCCTTATGGATTGCCTTATTTTTCTGAAAAATCACAGTACTGTAAACACTAACTAATTTATCAATATTAACTCTTTTTTCTTCATTATCAAAGCGCTGTATGCACAGTTATATTGACTAATCGAATTTGTAATAATCCTAATAATGTACACTTTCAATAACTATAGTCATTGATTTGATTATTAATCAAAAGACTCGTTTACTTCAATGGAGACAATGAAGTTCATGTATTCCTTTTTTGTGCTATCATTAATAGATGAAAAATATGTTCTAGTACAATGAAAATATATAAAACTTACAGTATTTATATTTCTACTGTTATAATCATTCTCGTGCTATGTATATAATATTTCATTTTTTGAATAATCTACATTTATCTATTGTATCATTACAAGTAATTTTCATCAGCATTTATTAAATGACATATCAACAGCTTGGGCAAATAAAGCTCTTCAATGCCTGTAACTGATATTCACTCAAATCAAAGTTGATCCTCAAACATTTTTGTGTACTCGATACTTTCTGCAAAATGATCTGCCATGTTGGTTGTTTACATCGGCACTACTTAATCTATGAGGTTAATCGCCTGACCTCATAACTTTGTTGTATTTCTACTACGATTGATATCCGAGGTGTATCTTCGTAGATGATCGCCGAGGTCGTTCCGAATGAGAATGTGTAACTAAGTTGTGGCTCTTCTATAGTGCTTATGAGTAGAGAAAACAGACATGGCCAGACAAGCTTGTCTAAACATATCAAAAATATATATTATGACTTTACTCGTGTAAAATGCATTACAATCTGTCAGTTTTATATGGTTTGTAAATGTTCACAGAATAAAAACAAGGCTGAGTTTGAATAGAACCTCTTGTTTCATAATTATGATAATTTAATCTAGGTCATGAATTTTAATGATAACTTTAATCTAGGTTATGAATATTAATGATAACTTTAATCTAGGTCATGAATATTAATGAATTTAGTGTTTAAGATAGGAATATAAATTGAGTATTAGTTTGTAAGTCATGAATATTAATGAGAACCATTATTTAGGTCATCAATATTAAAAAGAACTATTTATCTAGGTTCATGAATATTAATGAGAATTATTATCTAGGTCATGTATATTAATGAGAATATTATTATCTAGGTCATGAATATTAATGAGAGCTAGTATGAATATTAATTAGTATGATAATTTTTGACACAGATTGTTGTGTATAAGTATTTTCTTGTATTTATCTTTTCCTTACCTTGATAGGAAGTAGAAATGATTGGATGGGCATCGGAGACTACTCATCTAAAGGTGGTAAACAAAATCCATAAAATACATTTCTTATCTATTCCATAAAGTATCTGCAAACCATAATTTTTTCCAAATTGTAAGGACTTGACACAAAACTATTGTGACCTTGAATCTTTGTATTTTTATCTTTGACTGACCTCTTTTGCGGTCTTTTTTTCAAAATGTTAATTTTCAAAATGGTTGTGGCTGGGTGTGAATGACCTTGAAATATCTTAATTGACCTTTGACTGGCATTGCTTGACCTTTTCTAACCATATCAGATGTCTTTGTCTCAAATTTTGTGGGATTTCGTATAAATGACTTTGAAAATTGTATCCTTGACCTACAAAATAACCAAACCTTGGGTCTGTGGCAGCGTGGTAGAATTTTTATAATTTAAGTTCCTCAAAAGGGTCCTTGGTTTTAAACCTAACTGTATATTTTAACCTTTGACCTTGAAAAGGACATTGTAAAAAAGTAATATAATAACATAGGGTCAAACAATAGTTTTGTGTCGATTAATGACATGCTTTTAAGTATTGATAATTATTATGCATTTTGAGATTGCCCTTTTTTCTTTAGTACGATATACACTCACTTCTCTCTCTCTCTCGCTCTCTCATGTACAAGTCATATTGTTTGCACTGTTCAAACAAATTCCTCGTCCTTTTATTTCTCTCTGTTAACCTTTACCTCCATGTATTTTTAATGCACAATAATGATGAATACTAAGGGTGTAACGGTTAACCGATATACCGGTTTATATTGCAATACGAATTCTGACAGTTTTTAACCGGTTCGTTTTTCATTGAACCGGTTTTTGTAGTCATGTGCCAGACTGACTGATTTTATCAGATTCTGAAAGTTAATTCTAAATTGCGTTGAAAACTTAAAATAATCTTTCTTTGTCTTGGAAGGTTCAACATTTAGTCAAATGCGAGAATAATTCTCTTTGAAAGTTGGTTTCAAAATATGCATTTTCTATCTTACATGTGTAGTCCATTTTACACCAGTTTTCAAACATTTGGATAAAAGATCGTTTGAAAATACGCATATGCGTGTAATGCTGGTCCAATTACGACAATACACATGCATTAATATGTATACCTAAAAACCGGTACGTATTGCAATATATTGCAATACGGTTTTTACGGTATTGTTACACCCATAATAAATACATATGTACATGTAATATACAATACTTGTTTTAAATGTATCAATGGTTAACTTAGAAAGTATCTATACATCCTTAAAACTGTGCAACCATGGTCCATTGTACAAAACTGAAGATGTATTTATTTTCCTGTACAGATAGATAAAAGGCTAATATGATTTAATTTGTTACTGAATTTCCACTTATATGATGTTTTGAATTTTCTTGTGTTGGATTGTTATTATTATACCCCCGCTTCGAAGAAGAGGGGGTATACTGTTTTACCCATGTCTGTGCGTGCGTGTGTGCGTGCGTTCATGCGTGCGTCCGTCCGTTACAAAATTTCCGTCGCAGTTTTCTCAGCGACTATAACATGCAGCAGCCTAATACTTTGCACATTGCTTCATCCCATAGTCCCATGTGGTGTAAAGCGATTTCATGCTCCTTGCTCATCTACTTCCTGTTTGTTGCATATTTTTAGATTTCGTTAAATGAAAGTTACATTATGATAGTCATATTTCTCACTGCGGGGGTATCACTAGTTATTTTTACAATGCGGATTTTTTATATTAAATCTACTTTTATTAAGGACCCTTTTTATATTTGACCTCATGCCATAATTGAGCACCATAATTTATCAAAAAAGTGAAAAAACCTACTTTCATTGATGTGACCTTCTTCAATTGTTGACCTTTTTCCAGTAATTGACCTACATTCATAATTGACCTATTTTTAGTAACTGTCCTGCTTACATAATTGACCTTTCTTCATTATTGACCTTCATTCATATTTGACCTTTTTTCATTATTGACCTACATTCATATTTGACCTTTTTTCATTATTGACCTACATTCATATTTGACCTTTTTTCATTATTGACCGTCATTCATATTTGACCTTCTACATTCATATATGACCTTTATTCATAATTGAACTACTTAATGGATTGAACATTGAACTTGCTTATATGTAGTAATTGACCTACATTAATATTTGACCTATTTTAAACGATTGACCTACTTCATATTTGACCTATTTTAAATAATGGACATACATTCATATTTAACCTTTTTTTATAATTGAGCAACATTATGTCTTTTTTTCTACAATGGTAAATGTAAATTATTTTGTTTAAAGCCAAGATGTTTAGGAGATGTAAGTAATCAAGATTTGTTGTTGGCAACCTTTTAAAAACTTTTTTTTGCTTTTTTTACAATCCACATTTTTTTCCTGAATGCACAAAAAACTGCATTGAAGTAAGAATGAATATTTTTTTGTTGCTAAATAGATGTCTGTGCCTCATGTTTTAACTGCCATTATGTTTTTAAACTTTTTGTGTTACTTTACTAAGTCTCAATCCCTTTCCTTAAAAAGCTACATTGTTTTAAATTAGATACTAATATTAGATTGGCTATCAGACCTGAGAAGGAGAAATCAAGCTTTCTGATTGGTTGTTTTAATACACCAATCAAATTTCTTTTTTCAAAAGTGATTTTGGCTACTATAACTAGCTGTAAAAATGTAGTTGTTTGCTTTAATTGAATGTAATTTGAAACTCCATAAATATTTGCCTGTGTTTCATGTGGCTTACAAACACGCATTTAAGAATGATAGTTATTGGGAACCCCTGTGCATGATTTAAATTTTTGTTGCCAAGTAACTTAACGTTTTATGTTGCCTATTGCATATTCATGTTCAAAGCTTTTTTACTCATTTGTTGAGCAGTCACTTCGCCATTTTTCTACAAATGTTCATGCTATATATATTTATTCAAATTATTATTTTAGTTTAAATATTTTTTGTCTTCAACCACGCAAAAGATTTTTTTTATCTGTTCACTGCACAGTATATACAAAGCTTAAATTATACCCTTTGCTATTTCTCAACCACTCAAATGAGTTATCTTAAGTTTTAACTTGTGTTTGCCCCTCCCCATTGAAAAGAATGCTCCTCCCACTTTTGCCAAGATAGTCTCATGTTTAGAAGAGACTTAAAAAAAGAGACTTAATGACTGCAAGGGAACTATCTATGCAAATGTTATTAAATATATGAGTGATCGACAACAAATGATTAAGCTGATCTTAAGAATAAAGTGTTTATGTGGGTGTCCAGATTTTTTGAACGTCAGAGTATGTAGGTCGCCAACCAGTAAACAAAGCTAATTTAGTTGGTTTTGCGTATTACACATATATTATTCGTCTTAAGAACCTTTATTTTGTGTCTCACAAAACAGTATTTGACTGTTTTGATTGTTTTTTGCTGAATTGTTTTACCTTTTACGGTATTTTAATTGATTTAACAAACGGTTTCTGATTTTTTATTTGGTTTTTTTTTTTAATTATTGGGAAATTTCAATTATCTCTTTCAAAATTTAAACTTTTAATTGTTTGAATGAAGTTATCTCCCTACTTTATCAAACTTTATTAACAGTTGAGATAGAGTTATTTCCCTTTAATATTAAATTTTCATAAACACTAATGATGGAGTTATTTCCCTTCAATATTAAATTTTCATAAACACTTAAGATGGAGTTATTTCCCTTCAATATTAAATTTTATTAACAGTTTAGATGGAGTTATTTCCCTTTAATATTAAATTTTATAAACAGTTTAGATGAAGTTATTTCCCTTCAATATAAAATTTAACAAACTGCTTTGATAGAGTTAGGTCCCCTTAATTTTGTGCTATATTTGCTTGAGGACCCTTGAAAACTCCAGTGATGGTTTTATGGCATGATTAGCTGCCTTCATGTCGTTATTGTAGTTTCATTACGTTACAATCAGTCCATGTGTTTAGTTATATACAGTCAAAATTTGTTCCCCCCCCCCCCCCAAAATTTTTTTTTAAATATTCGAATTAACCTTTGAACTTTTCTATATTAGCCAACTTTTTGTTGTTATGTTTAGCGAGTGTGTACAAATGTAAGGGTTTGATTCCTAGGCAGGATCTTCATATATTTTCATTGAGTTTGTTCAAGAAATATTTTTATGGTCACCTCTTTATATCATGAACTTCCTGGTAGTTGAATTTATGTTATTTATGTCATTGGTCAAAAGATAAGGGGACCAGAAATCAAGGCCTGTTCAAGAAATGTGTAAGAATGATTGCTATTATTTGTTGATATGCATAGGTGGATCAAGGTGGGGGGTCAAGTGGGTCCGTACCCCCTAGAATTTTCAAAATGTACCTGTCTATTAGTGTATTGCTTGACTGTAAGTCATTTTTAAGTAGCACGAAGCAATTTTTCTCTGTGCTTAACATAGATTTAATGGTTATGTAGTTTTTATTATTAAAATGTTGCATTTTTTCTGCAAAATGTGTAAAATGGGGTTGTGGTTTGATAGTTCAGGTCCCCCCCCCCTAAAAAAATTTGTTCCCCCTTAGAAAAAAATCCTGGATCCGCCCTTGATATGCAATGTAAAGCACACACAACATCGCTTGTTGTTTCACAGGCACTCTTAAATCAATCATATTACTTCATATTTATCAAAATGGCTTTTAAGTTGTAGAAAATTTAACAATGGGAATGATTGATCCTGTATGAGTGCAAACATGTACAGCTTTGTACATAGAAATTGTTTCTTGATAGTAGTGCTTGAAATTTTCTGCCCTGTGCTTATCTTCAGATAGGTGGCCCCTTATGACCCCCATTGCCAATGGCTTTCTTCTTTACTTCCTGCGATTTAGTTTACATCTCTTTTATGCTGATTTCAATACATTAAATTCATTAAAACACTCATTTGCTTAAAATCACAGTATCAAGTTTTGACTGTATTATGTCTTTTTTTTCAATGTATTGTTTTTTGACAGCATGTTTAAAAAAAGTCATTAAATGTGTTTTTTTATCCAAAAAAATGTTTTTCTTCTTCATTTATTTTATAGGGCAAGGTCAGTGTATACATAATTATGTATTTGTTTCTAAGTTTTTATAGTAAAAGTGTTACATGTGTAAAATTGCACGATTTTTGTCCATATTGTTACAACAATTTTTGTCTGAGATATTGAATATTTTATAGTCGGAAATAAGAAAATCTTTCTACTAGAATTGTGAGCAGATTGTTGGACAGCTGGGATGTAAGGGAAACAAAAGTTGTAATCGGACTTAAAACATTGCATTTAAAATGAGGATATTTCTATATTATTTGACAACCTTTGAAAACGGTCAGTACGCAAATACTTAAACGTATTTGGAACAAAATTGAACTAAACTAGATATTCTTATTTCTGACTACAGTTGTTGTTAAAATGTAATTATAGTCTATCAAATTTGACCTAAATAAACATCAGTTACTACTAGAGCCAACCAAGCTTGCTTAATCTGTTGCGATATAAAACAATATAAGAATATGTTCGTTGAGACTCTACAAAATCTTGACTATGATAAAAAAAAACCTATCCATATTGGATGGCTCAAATGTATTTTACCCAACAGCAGACAAAAAACTGTTTGTCTTGCTTTTTATTCCCCATCATATCCTGCATGATAACACAACAATCAGGTCAAATTTCGATGGACTATAACAGCCTTTTAATATGTTTTGTAATGCACATAGTTATTGTTGAAACATTGTTAGATACTAGAGTCTGAGTTCAATCTGATTAAAACCCAATCTAAATTTTTCCGCTCGCCTACTAGCTAATTTAGATCTGGCCTTTTTCAAATGATGGTCACATTCTGGTGATCTTTTCTCATCATAATATTAATGACAAAATTGTTATGATACGTAACTTGTTTACATCATCTTAGTCACGTAATTTGAAATGAGACGTCTAATGACAGACTTTTGTCTAAAAATAGAAATTATGAAATCAAAATGTTATTACTAGAGTTTCGTCTAGATGGAAGCTACGCATTGATTTGTCGACATAAAGGTCATCTCGACGTGACCCTGCATTGAGAAAGATCCTTCTACGACAATGCTCTACAGGATATCTGTTTACCGAGATTGGTCTGAGTTGATCTTTTTCTTGAGAGTGTCATCAATTTTACAATGTAATAACTCATGGGATCTAACCCTAATGCTGAATTTCATTTAGATAGTTTGACCTCATGCTGTTAGAATTAGTTGTTTTCTCCAAAAAATGTTAAAATTTAATTTCTGAAATTCGTTACCATGGCAATAAATCCTCATTTAAGTATTGTTGGACTGCAGGCACTGTTGATTAGGGAGAAAATGATTGTCTTTATTGTATATATATATATGCACCTTAAAACTTCGGCCAATTCAATTACACTCGTTCACATGTCAAGAGTGTAATGTAATGTATCTAACTTGATTCAATCTAACCAAGAATCTATCACTTAAATATCGAAGGGGAGATTAAAATATCGAAACTGGCATTAAGGTTTAAGTAGTTTTGAAGTAAACAATTTCAATTCTTTAAATAAAGTTATCATAGTACTAGAGTTGTATCCGTGTTGCAATCTCTGCGGAAACTAAATGTATCACTATCAGTATATATCAAACTGAAACTATTGTTACCTATTTATTTACATTAGTTTAACTTTCCTTCTACTTGACTTAGGTCACCGTTTGAAATTAAAAGAAAAGTTGACTGTTTCCAAGAAAAGTAATTTCTGTCCTAAAACGAGTGCATTATAGTACAGTTGAGGCTGTCATATGTGATCCTCGGACAGACTTGCAAAAATGTCACATTATGAGTCTTTAAATACAGATCCAAAGTTTGAATGGGGTTCAATTAATTGCAGTTACTGATGTAGTCCATTTGTCCATTTACACATACAGTGTATCTCGTCTATAGCGTCTTTACTTTATAACTAACTTGCTTTTATTGAATGTCAAAAATAATAAATAACAATTTATATAATTTTTAATTCTGGTATTTTTTTTCCAAAAATAAGCTTTCGACGTCTGTGATGACAGTAAATTTATCACAGAAAAAAATCAATAGTAGCGTTACTTTCAATCTTCACGACAAACTTTCATTGACATTGGACATTCGGTCCAGCAAAATGAAACATACTGGACCAAAAAAAACATTCGCAATAATGTTAAAAAATCTGTTTATTTTTATGATTTTGCATAAGATATCCTAAAATTATATAAACTATATAACATCAAATAACAACTTTATATGGAATATTGAAATATAGAACTGTAAAAAGTTGGTAGTCTTCCGACCACTCATTTTCTAAAAGTTACTGAACCAACAACGATTTTAGTGGACTTCATGTGTCAACGCATCGTTTGTTTCAAAATCCAAATACATGTCCATTGTCTCTTTAAACCGATTTAACCCAGGTCGACTGGTCTTACTTGATTTATATTTGAGTCAATAGCGCAATTGGTAGCGCGCCAGGATTCGAAATCTCGTGTCCCAATGGGGGTGCAGGTTCGAATCCCTCCCAGGGAGGTTATACCCTTCCATGAAAATTAAACAATAATGTCAATTTTCCTCCATTGATTAGATAATACGGAGAAGTTTCCGGCCTTGTGGAAGGGTAAGTGAGTACTGGTTATAGACAATGGTCCAGGAAAGCTAGGTTAGGTGCGCTGGATGCCGTAAATTAACATAAATTGTGTTGACACTGCATGTTTTATTGATATATAAGCTAGTGGCCTTTTAACTGATTTATTTAGAAAGTAAGGAATGTTTGGAGGTCGAGGGTTGGATACTTATATAAGCCAGTACCTTGTCCCCATTGACTCAGACTATTGTATCTTGTGATGTATGATTTGATTGGTTTTTATTTATGGAATATTTGAATATTTATCATAATTGTCCAATCAGTGTTAAGTTAACAAAACTTGGAATGAAATATGTGTATTTAAGCCGAAATGAATGCCAGCTTATTGAAAAATATGCCAAGGTTGTTTAGACTTTCATGTCATGTGGTTTTGTTCTCATATCCCTCAAACATAGACTCTTACACATCACAACAAACAAGTTTTTACCTCCGGGCTCTCCTCTGTCAAATTAGGCATACAGTCGAAGGAAATCTGTTGGCCATCCCTCACAAACCATTTTGGCCACACCCTTCATTGCATTTTGCCTACACTTGAGTAATTTTTATATGTGAAATGTATACTCACTCATTGTGGACTTTAGGCAAAATGGTCATATCTCACTCTATTTTTATATTGAGTTACGATTGTTTGGCTTTAGCCCATGTCATGTATTCACTTTATGTATTCTATTATCAAATGCATGGATGTCGTGTTTTAAAACCATGATATAGGTATAACGTTGTATGCTTTTTTATCCCAGTCCTTGCTTTTTTTGTTCCCTCTCCTTTAATTGCCTTGGTCCCTTCATTGTTCCCTGATTCCTAAATTTTTATAACTATTTAAGAATATAAATGGGGGACTTTAGTCAGTCATCTTTCCTTGATAAAATCTGAAGCAATCCAATTAGTAAGTAGGTCCTATCTGTATGAAATCCTCGGATTTTATCATTGAAGTTCTATGTAAGGATAATAAAAAGTTTTCATCTAATATCTTTGTTGATAATTAAGATATTGACAGGTGTGATGAAATTTAGATAGGTCTTTACCCTTTAGATACTTAACTTTATTTTCAAACAAATTAAATGATTAACAAAATAGTTATTTAAGATTAATTGTGGCATATTGACATTGATAAGTAAGGTTAAAATCCGAGTAATCCAACCAATTGGACCGTCCTATTTGAAGAGTATACAAGTGAAAATAACTAACTAAGGCCCTTATTGATAAGCTTGGAATGTTTACTTTGATGGGTCAACGCATTAACTTGTTCAATTTCCAAAAACTTCCAAAACATTCAGTACTCATCGGCCATTCGCTGCGAATAATCTTATCTAATAAAGGCATATATGATTGTTAAGGCAATGAGTGATGTTTCAAAATTTATGGACTAAAAAAGAAACATCACTCAATTTCTATAAACAATCGTATATTTGTTTACTTCAACACTGGTAGTTTCAAAATAGCGTCTAAATATGTCCGATATTATTCGCAGCGAATGGCTGAGGAGTTCCAAATGTAACGTTACAGAACGTTTTGGAACGTTAGGGGTAAAACTAGTCTAAAACTACATGTAAATAAGGAATTTCAATGTCTAACTTGTCCACTCATACATTTTTGTCTGCAGACACGTCATAATTTCTATCCCTTTTGTCTGTGGATAGGTATACTTTCTCTTACTGAAAGTGTATATTACATGGGTAAAAGTTTTCAGTATTAATACTGATTTCAGTATTTTGTGAACGGACAACTTTAAGTAATTCATATTAAAATTGGCCTATTCAGTATTTTGAAAGTAGGCTTTCAATATTTATACCCCCGCTTCGAAGAAGAGGGGGGTATACTGTTTTACCCTTGTCCGTGCGTGCGTGCGTGTGTGCGTCCGTCCGTCCGTCCGTTACAAAATTTCCGTCACAGTTTTCTCAGCAACTATACCATGCAGCAGCCTGAAACTTTGCATATTGCTTCATCCTATAGTCCCATGTGGTGTAAAGCGATTTCATGCTCCTTACTCATCTACTTCCTGTTTTTCGCATATTTTTAGATTTTGGCGGGGGTATCACTAGTGAGCATTAGCTCACAGATTTACTTGTTATTTTACCTTTTAACTTCCACCCATGATATTATATCACATCTTTCAATATTTTTAGTATTAAACTTCTGGACCCGTGCATTTTAATTCCATAAGTTGATTCTTAGAATTGACTTGTCCATAGTCAAGTGAAAAAAAACTTTTTTCCACAAATCTGTTTGGATTGTTTTGCTCTTATCAAACTTTATATTTTTCTCTGAATGTTGCATGCAAATTGCATTGTGCACCAAGTTATGATTCAAGTCATTGCTAAAGAAATGACATTGTTTAACTCGTTATTTTGAAGTATTCCTTTGAGCTGTTATAACATTACTTTATTGGCATGCTTGCACCTTGATATAATTAAGATTTTCTGCATTTATTTTGAGCATATATTTTTATCATTTAATAAAAAATGATATAATAAGTTGATAAATAATTGAAGTAAAATTCATAGTATTCGAACCAAATGGCTCAGAATTTTTTAAAAATATTACTAGTATTTTTACAGAATTTTGTTTTAAGGAGTTAAATTACCATGCTGAAAGTCTAGGTGTGGTTTTTAAAAGGTTTGATAAATGGACTAAGGCATGATTTGAACTTTCAGATGTTTCGTGCCCATACATTAATTGACAAACGAACAAACAGACTTATAATTTTAAAGGAGACCAGAGTGAAGAACAAAGCAACTTGATATTTTTCTTATTAAACTAGTTTTCTTTATTTCATTATTTTTTTGATGTAGCTTAGACAAATGACCGCAATGATTTGGTATCATTATGTTATCAATCATGCTGTATTTATACGTATGTTTTATATTATATGTGTTACTATTTTTAGCTTTGAAACATTCACCGTCAAAACGTAAACCAGGAGATACCAGGGGTCCTAGAACACAAAGTATGAATGAAGAACAAAGAGATCCAATTATAGGTATAAATTTGTTTTTATTTGTTTGAATCTGGGTCGATAGCGCAGTTGGTAGCGCGCAGGGATTTGGAATCTCGTGCCCGAGGGGGTGCGGGTTTGATTCCCACCCAGGGAGGTTATACCATTCCATGAAAATTTGACAATAATGTTGATTTTCCTCCATTGATTAGATAAATTAATATGGAGAAGTTTTCGGCCTTGTGGAAGGATAGGAGAGTACTTGTTATAGACAATGGTCCAGGAAAGCTAGTTTAGGTGTGCTGGACGCCGTAAAATGACCTAAATTGTGTTGACATGGCGTTAAATCTAGTAAAAAAATATTTTGTTTGTGGCATTGGTAACTGTCTGGGTTTGACATTATTTATGAAAGTTGGTTGCTTGTTTGGTCGCTCAGTTATATATTTTACTTGCCTAAAATGAATGTGTACTGTGTAACAAGTTGCCGAAATGTATGTCGTCAGAACTTTCGGATGACCTTAAATGTCGAGTTCTGCAAACCAAAAGGGATCTAATCGTAGGTAAATAATTTCTTACACTGCAAACCAAAAGGGATCTAATCGTAGGTAAATTTCTTACACATTGTACTCAAGTCAAGTTAGATGTTGAAATACTGGCTAAACCAATTCATTCACCTCTATTTCAGACAAAACCATTCTTAAATTACCTTAAAAGAGATGTAATCCCTAACTCATTAAGTTGGGTATTTACCGCCCGCACTGACATGGTACTAACAACATTTTTCTACAAGATATTGCTGAAGAGTAAAAAATGTTCATACTAAACAATCGTAAATATTTAGAGCATTTTTCCCTACTGTCAAAACATGACTAATTTTATGATGACTTTGTGTTCTTTGTCTAAAACTCGTGATATTGTGATTGTGTGTATTCAATCATCGTGGAACTTTCTGAGGCAAAACAGACTATACATTTTGTATACCTCAGGTTAAAATCCATGATTTGAATTTCTGATGTCACACGTTTATGTTTGTCTATTTCAGGAACAGTTGGTGCGAGGCCAGATATACTAATGGGCAGTTCAACGCCCCCACCTACATTTACTGAAGCAACTTCCGGTGCCAGACCACGTGATGGGTCATCTCCTCGTTCTATCATGAAATCCTCAGAATTTGAAACTCAAAGGTAAATATACCCAGAATTGATATATAGTATAGTCTATTTTATTAACCTGTCACACATGAATATAATTTCATGGTATGTACACACTCTTAATCTAGTCTACAAACTATGGACAGAGTTTTTATTTTAGAGAGTGTACATACCATGGAATTATGTATGAGTGACAGGTTAATAAAACAGGACTATATGATGTGTATTTTACAACTTAGTACGCTATAAAGGCCTCATCACCATGACGATGTCCGTTATCTCTACGCTAGTATACAAAAACATATCTATGACATGTCTCCAGCCCATTGTTACCGGTGTTTAAACAACAACTGAAATATTTTATACGAATATCTGTTTAAAGACCTTTACACAAACAGTAATGTAAAAACTAGTGTACGAGCTACAATTGGTAGAAGCCGGGGTTGATGGCGCCCTTAGGAATCTAGAGACCTGGTTCTAACCCAACTATGGGCACTGCTTATTTCCTTGAGCAAGAAAATAACCTACTGTTGTTCCACTCCCCCCAGTTGTAAATGGGTACTGTGAGAGATTACCTGTCTGAAGGTGATTTCAATAATAAGGGGTTATCGTATAAAATTGTAAAATCAGCTGAACATGTATATTGAAGCAGACTTTAATTTAAACTGCTCTTTAACTTTGATAAAATGATATTATATTCCAGGCAGTGTGAAGCAACTGCCTTGTGTTTTCTTTCATCATTTACAGTAAAATTTGGTGTTTTCAATGAAAATGTATGATGGAAAACCTTCCTTACTTATTTGTTGAAGTTAAAGTGACTTTTGTTTTCTTACTTGTATAATCTCTGCAGAATTAAGAATTTCAAATGAAAATTGTATCTGAAAACAATTGGAGGTGCCTTCTATATTCTGTAGGGATGGCAACAAATATCAAAATCAATATTTGAGTACTGGGTCTTTTTTCCAATCGAGTACTCGGTTACTCAGATGATTTTCAATGATATTCGAAGTTCATTAATCAATATCAACACCGTCTGCATGCTACTTTAGTTTTCTATGTTCTATTCATTGAACAGATATGATTTGAAACTAAAATTATTCTGCTACAAATGATATTGAAATTGTGTATATTATCTCAAGTCAATGTAAAGGAACTGTATATTTATATATGTATATATTTTCAGGTCTGAACGTACAGGTTCATATTTTCAAACAATAACCCAACAAGAAGATCCTAGTAATCGTCCAGGATTTACCAAGATTCCACGTAGTTCCCCACTTAGTGTCTCTGAATCAACTCCTACCTATACTGAGTTTACGGAAGGAACACCAAGTTACACTGCGTCCAGTCCATCATGTAGCAGTGAAGTTTTAGGTTGGAGTTATGGTTTAATAGACCTAATCCGGAGTTCAAATTTATGGGTTTTTTAGTCCGTGCTCAGGCGGTACAAAATATGTTTTCTACACATTATTGCTAAATTGCACGAACTATGGATTACATCATATTGTTCTTTGTACACGTGTTTTCATTGTAACGGTGAAAGTTTGTTTGTACTGGAGGGAAAACCCAAGTATTTGAATTCCGGATATTGTCTTTTGTCATAGTTTGCTTTACTAGTATTTAATCAATATGATTTTATGAATAAATGTCAAATAAAAACTAAAGCAAATAAAAAAATAAAGTGAATGTTGGAACAGGGCCGTGAAAAACCCATTACAACTGCAATTTTATGCCTTTGTTAGATTCATTTTGTCTATATCTTTGATGTCTGCTCAATGTTCAGCTCTTATAGTACGGTTTGGATTCAAACTTCACACAAAGACCGTGTATCAAGCAGACTTTGCATACAGATTTTGGTTACAATCTATTGATTTTTTGCAGAGTTATGTCCCTTTGATGAAAAAACCTTGTTAGTTTATTTTCTCAGCACCTATAGTTCTGATTTGACGAGAAAACAGTTGGGGTTACGTTATATCATCACATTCAGTGATAGGTCTTGTTTTGTACAAACTACAGTAACCACCAAAAGTTTGGAGACATTTTCACTTTGTAGGCCTTATGAATAGGTTTCATAAAAAAATTAATAACTTATAATTTTAAATCCTTTTTAGGTTTGCTTTATTTTTTGGATATCATTATAATGATACCTGAGACTACAAAAATAGTATAAAAGCTTTGTTATGGAAAATAATTACTATAAACATGGTGTTGGGGGCTTTAGGATGTCAGATGCTGAATCGTTAGGTTTAGGTTTTACGGAGCATCAACACAAAAAGTTTATAATGCGCCACTGAATCTAATAAATGTGTTGCATTCGTAAAATTCGTTTTCTTTTTATCACAAATCATACTTAAGTAAGCCAGATTTAATAATTCTACCAAGATAAACATCAATAGTCAAAAAGTGTAGTTAATTCCTTTTGTCTCCAAACTTTTGGTTGGTATTGTATAATATCTGCAGTGCGGCCCTTAACGTAAAAAATCCTCTGTACAACTACAGCTTTTGATATTTCGCTTAGGCCTAATTTGAATTTAACCTCTGTAGATCAATATTCTCTGAACAGCAACACACTTAAGTCCCTCCCAGTAGGTGTTTTTCAAGAGAGGTCGTTCGTGTTGTACATATTGTTTTCTTAATTAACTTTATATTCATGTTTACTTACAGATACGACTATTCCAAACTTACCGCATGATTCAGTTTCCGGGTCCATGGAAAGTTCTCCTTCAAAGACTATGGTTGCCAGTAGTAGCACGGAAGCTTCGTATTATAGTGCTGTATCACATCAAGAATCAGTGACAGCAATATCTAAGTCAGAGGAACGTTTCCATGGTAACAATCAATCTATCTCTAGTTCTGTAACCAATAATAATGGAAATAACGTCGTAAGTCGTAGTGAAACTAAGCAATCTAGTGTAAAACAAACAATTGAGCTTGCACCTGACTCTCCTAAAGGAGATAGCAATATTGTAGGTCAGGTCGCTACAAACAAAATGGCTGACACTTCATTTTCTTCACAAGCGACGTCTGCTGATGAAGCATATACGGAATCCATTGTTAGTTCAACCACGGAACCATCAACAATTTCAGAACAAAGTGATAGCATGGAAAATTCCGTAGAAAATTCCTCGAAACTTTCTGATCAAAGACAGACCAAGGTCATGGTAACAGAAACTGAAAGTAAACCACAAACAACCAGTAACAATGAATCATCGGCCTCGATTGAACAAAGGGAGATCGAAGAATCGGTAAGGACTAACTCTGAATGCAGGGCTTTTTTTCCTATATAACGCGGGCTGTTCACCTTTTTGAAATTTTCTTGAAATTTTGTTGTTTTTCCCCAAAATAGTCGGAATTCACCTCAGATTTTTCCTCACTCTTACCCATAGAATTACATTATCATTGAAAATGTGATAAAATTTTCCCAACTTTTCTATATATGGTGTAAGACCCCTGGCCCCTTCCCTTAATACTGAAAGAAAGTCCTGGAATAAAATATTTTATTGAATTATCATATCTGTTTAGTTTGCTTCGTTGTGGTGTTGATTAATTTATTTGGTTTTTGCCAATTAATGATTTTTTAAAGCTATGGTTACGAATTTTGGGGTATTGTGTGAAAGCATTTTTAGATAAGATTATGTTTTTGTTTAACTATTTTAACTAAATTAACAAAGTTTGGAATGCATTGTTTTTTGTTCACATGCTTGTGTTTTTTTTGTATTAATTAATATAATTTAATGAAGCACATGTTTTTTTTACAAAACAGGTTGATATTGAAACATTGTATTTTAACAAATTATGGTCAATATCATATATAAAAAAACTTCGTTATTTTAAAAAAGTAAATATAATTACTGTTAAAATTAACTTTTTCTTAAGAACCATTTCAAGCTGTACATTTGTTGTGCTTTTCACAAAAAATCTTAGAAAGTCAAAAGTAAGAAACAATGATAAAACGCTCATTTTCTGGCCTATCAATTTTAAATATTTTACAAATTGTGTAGAATTGTGTATACCTTTTGAATATCATAATAGATTATGCTTATTATCCCTCTGACTTTGAAGTGCTAATTATATGAAACTGACTTACGAAGATTTTTTTCGTTAGAATTTTCGTGAAAAGCACCATTGGTATGCCATGATGGTTTAATAAATTTGTTGAATCAATTTATGTTTCCAAATAAATTTGTCATTTAAAAGCTTTCTACATGGATGAAAGATGTCAGTATTTATACTGTTTTTTATGAAAACTGTCTTTCGGTATTTTGAAAGTAGGTTTCCAGTATTTTCAAAGCTTTCAACTTTCACTCCTGTAAAATTATATGTAATAGTACAATTCATCAAAATCAACATATTTTGTTGTTCACTGTCTTGAATTAAAAACAAATTATAAAACGTTTGATCGAAACTAATCTACATATAGTTTTTATCAAATGTTTGCACAGTGTAATTATAAAGTGTTCAATAGACTTCTATGAGTCTTAAATACTATGAACTCTTAAAGTAAACTAACTTTACATAAATTAGAATAATGCTAAAATCTTTTTAATAACTCCCCATGTGTTAGGAATGATGTTGTTAAACCATGTACTTTGAGTTTCTGTATTAAAAAGATTGTAAAATGAAGTTGAGCTCACCCATGGTTGTGGCTATCAACAATTTTCTTTAAAAAAATTTAAAAAATATTACCCTGGGAGGTTATACCCTTCCATGAAATTATGACACTAATGTCGATTTTCCTCCATTAATTAGATAATATGGAGAAGTTTCCGGCCTTGTGAAAGGGTAGGTTAGTACTGGTTATAGACAATGGTCCAGGAAAGCTATGTTAGGTGCGCTGGACGCCGTAAAATGACCTAAATTGTGTTGACACGGCGTTAACTCCAATAAATAAATAAATTTTTAAAAAATTAACAAAAACCATAAAGTATACAGATACCTGAATTGGCTTGTAGCACCATCAAAGGTCCTTTACATAGATTGTTGAAGTTAAGTCTCTGTGGTCAAAATTTACCGTTTTAGATGTCAATTTTTCTTTGTAGTCTTGTGTAAGGACACTTAAAAATCTTATCTAAAACAGTAAGCCAATAGAGTTTTTATTTGGTACCAAAAGTTCTTTTTTAAAATACATACCAGGTCATATTTGACACCACTTCTAGATTCGAAAGTTTTTTTATGCAGCTAAGTATGAAAGTGTTGAAAAATATTTTTTTGTCAGATAACCTTAGGATATAGTTCTCTAGAGAGAGGGCTTGGGTCGTCAAATTTTTATGTTGCCTTCATTTAATGATTTTGCTACTTATGTATATGAGACCTATAGGCTTGCATACTTTGATTTATGGTATTTTTATTATACCCCCGCTTCGAAGAAGAGGGGGTATACTGTTTTACCCTTGTCCATGCGTTCGTCCGTCCGTCCGTTACAAAATTTCCGTCGCAGTTTTCTCAGCAACTATAACATGCAGCAGCCTAATACTTTGCATATTGCTTCATCCCATAGTCCCATGTGGTGTAAAGCGATTTCATGTTCCTTGCTCATCTACTTCCTGTTTGTCGCATATTTTTATATTTTTGCGGGGGTATCACTAGTGAGCATTAGCTTACAGATTTACTTGTTATATACTGGTTTTTCTTGCTCAATATAATATTGTTTTGCGTTAGTTATTTTATTGTGTTTTATTTATTTTTCACAATTTACAGACGTAGAACAAAATAATCTCAGTGAACTTGGTTTGTTGAGTTATCTATCTATATATATTACTTTCTGTTTTGTTTGACCTTGACCCTGTGTTGTATGTTGTCATGGAAACCAAAAATCTTAAAATGTTGTCATCTTTTTGACTATGTATTTTTCTGCTTTTCGCGTAGGCTTTAGGCATTATAATAGGGCAGTAATCTTATAAGTGAATGCTTGCAAACAGTAGTGTAAAATATTTTTGTAGAAATCTGATTCGTAGATGCACCTCAACTTTTTAATACAAAGTCAAAGTGCTCTTTGAGAAAAGCAGTACTCTTCATTGTTTTATTCTATTGTGAACTTACTTCAATCCCTAACTGAAAAACCTAACTAATACACCAAGTTTCATAAAAAAACTTAACTAAAGTACTTTTACGTTACATTTTACTTCTTCTACTAACAAATTAAAATAAGAATACTATTCCTCACCTGATATCTTTTTCATTTGCTTTCTTAATGAGTATCGGATGACTTTAACTTTGATTTTTTTAATTTCAAGATGGGTTTGTTTTCCTCAAATTTACTTCTTTCGTTCATCAGGGTCATGGTTCAAACTGTAATAGCTTTAGAAATTAGTTCGTTTAGTTAGCAGGAATGATTGTTATTTTTTGTACAAAATTGACATTATTTCTATGGAAATGTTTATCATTTCTCTTTGACCTTAAAATCAAGTCAGTTTACTTGTTAATAGTAGGGTTGGGCAAATATTAACTTTTTTTAAAAGGTGCAAACCAAACGAGTGTTTTTTATGGCCAAAGTATGTGCTGAGTCTGAATATCACAATTAAAAATTTCTACGATGACGTTTTAGGTTCACTTTTTGCGAAAATTCAAAATGGCCGCCAAAATGGCCGATTTTGGTTATGCGGGACTATATAATGTTGTCACTATAGCTTGTAATATATCATTTTATAGGTTTTTATGGTTGATAAACACGTTTTTGAGATTAAAATACCAAAATTAAGTAGTGGAAGCTTTATTTATTGATAATTTATACAATATTCCGGCAAGACAGTACATATTTTCGATTATTCTGTAAGACAATTAAAAAATATGCTACATGATCATAGAGTTTGTTTTAAAACACTGTCATATTAAGCAAAACATCATTTTCTGATTTTATGTTTTTGGTTTAATTTGTTTTCAGGGAGTATTTCCATTTTGAGTTTACTATCTTTTTTGTGTCGCATTTGGTGTAAATGCGACACAGTTGTGGCTTTTAGATATCTTACTTCACATATCAATCGTTTTTCTGTTTGTGAATCCTTAGCAAATCAACTGATTTCCGTGTGAATGGACCGATATTAGTTTGTTCAAAATATAATTCAGCAGATAGATATCTTTCTTTTGTTTTTATCACTCCGTCAAGTATGTGAGCATATAACATATCTTAATCATGTAAGCTTTTAAAGTGATTGCCTCTCTTTGCAAGTTTAGCAAGTTTATCATTGTAAGATGTTTAATCTCCGAAGGCTCCTGTGATGGACAATTATGTTTTACATGTTACATATCAGCTCTCAATCAACTCAACAGATAACAAGCATATCTATAAGTCCATGCGGACAACAACAGGATAATCTTCAATATACAGGCTAGAATCCATCAAACTAAAACAAATCTCAACAACTTGACACATGCTTAATGATATCTTAAATTGAATGACAACTTTAAAGATGAAAATGAACCTATTTAAAAGGAAATAATTGTGTATAAAACTACACAACAATGTCTAAATGGACCTTATATAGCATGAAAGAAGGTGAACAATGCGCAATACCTTTGTGTTATTATGGCCAGATTAATTCACCTTTATCTTACATCAGAAAGGAGTATCAGCTTTCACATAAGCAATTACATATCTAAAGACTTATAATATATAGGCACTTGACACAGAAATCAATGGAAGTATTTGTGCATTGTCTTGTACACTCCACTGCCACATTGACTTATGCATGGTTTAAACATTGTACTACCAGCCTACTAAATCAAAAGCTGCAACAGGCTCAAAATTGTACTGATAGAGTGGTCTTGATAACTCCATTAGAGCAACCGGAACTGTGCTCCTAAAGTCTCAATAGACTATCAATTAAAGTTAGAAGAATCATGTCTGAAGTCCTTCTTATGACCTTGCAACATGTTACTTCAGAACCTTTTCGTCCAAGTGAGATCTCGAGGTCAATTTTGGCTTCGATATCAAAGTTACATATGCTAACTATGCTATTTTCGCCTTCGTCATTATTAATTTCTAACATATCCATTTATGGAAAAGGAATATATTTGTCTAAAGGTTCATAACTTTTTACACAACTATGAAATCAAGACTTCGTATACATGTATAAATGTACAGATACAGCTAGTACAAGCTTGTTCGAGTTATATAATCTTCAACTTAATAGAATAATTTCAAAATTAAATTTTTATGATTAAGGAAAACATTTACAATATCTGCAATGCATCAAAATCTATAAACAGTAAAGCATTTAAAACCAGTAGATGGTTTGTTTTTTAATTATTAATAGCAGTTTAAAGTCATTATACAATAAAACAGAAAGAGCGGCATAGCTCGATGAATGCAATTTGGCTATTGCCATTAAAGCTAGTATGTGTATACTTAATAAAGGTGAAAAAAATTCATTCTTAGTAGCATTAATATAATCAAAAGCAGAAATAAGTATCACAATAGTAATATGCAAGCTGAAAAACCTATGAAAAGATTTATAGGAAATTGATTTAATGCTAAAGAAGATATTATTCTTCGAAATTGTGTGATTTTGGCTGAAATATTGTATAAATTATCAATAAATATAGCTTCCCATACATATTTTGTTATTTTTAACCTCAAAAACGTGTTTATCATCCTTAAAAACCTACAAAATGATATATTACAAGCTATGGTGAAAATATAAAATAGTTGTACATAACCAAAACGGCCATTTTGGCGGCCATTTTGAATTTTCGCAAAAAGTGAACCTAAAACGTCACCGGAGACAATTTCAAAGGTCATATTTGGATTCAGTGCATCATTTGGCCATAAAAAACACCCGTTTCAAAAAAAAGTTGGTGATTTGCCCAACCCTATTAATAGCAGCGAAAACTTTTCTGAAAACATTTAATTAGTTGCTGTCCATTTTACTTGTATGCGCAAGAATGTTACATTTTATAGTCATAGTTAAGTCTAAGTTGTTAAATTGTATTTGAAATTTCGCATATTTCATCAGTGAGACCTTTTTACTCACTTGTTCCAGGCTTTGTGTCAGAAAATTTTAGTTTTGAATGATTAACTTCTGTAAAGTAAATGCAGGCTTCGTACAGACCTTGAAAAGTGCTTGGATTTTAAGGTCTACCTTGAAAAGTGCTTAAAAACGATTTTGAGGGCTTAAAAGTGCTTTTTTTCATTTGCAACATTGAAAAATACTTGAAAAGTGCTTATATTCGGTCCAATAGTGCTTGAATATTATAACTATTTTTAATTTTAGGCTGGAAAATGAAAGGAAATAGACTGAAAAGTAAGGGACGAAGAATATTACATTTAATCAGTCACATAAAATATAATAAAAAATAGTCCTTGAATTTGGCACTTTTGTCCTTGAAAAGTGCTTGAATTTTGTCACTAAAATTTTGTACGAACCCTGAAATATCAATTATCAAGATAATTGATTGAATTATGGATTTTGTGAAATGGCATTATTGGTTAATTAGTAACAATAAAAAGCATAAGTAAATGAAATAAATTTTTACTTAAGTTTATGAACTATTATCTAAAAGACGGATACAATATATAAAGAATCCAATCATTCCTGTAATATTTGTATATTCACACTTTTGTTTGAAAGCTCCCTATATCTTATATTTCAATGTACATCGTAATCATTGTTAGATACCACTGTTCCATTCGGAACTCATCGACATTTTACTATGAATAGCCTTGGACATGTTTAGATACCATTTTACCATTTGAAACTGTTGAAACACCATTTTGGGAAAGGGTATTTGAGTACTGGTTATAGACAATGGTCAAGGAAAGCTAAGTTAGGTGTGCTGGACACCGTAAAGTAACCAAAATGTGTTGACACGTTGTTTAACCCAGTATAAACACCATTTTCGAATTATTTTTGCGTCTTATGAATGTAATTTTACAATTTGTTAATAATAACTAGTTTAGTTAGTTTATTAACGTGGTAATCTAACAATGAAACCTCGGTGGATGGAATTAAAGCATGCACTTTTAACTGCTTAGTAGTTTATTAGGAAACTAATGGTGATTGTTTTCTTTGAGATAAGTTATACTATCTTATATAAATGAAAGCTAGAACTTTATTGTTTGATTAATATCTGTAGATCGCCTGTAGGTAGATGTTAAAATACTCATGTGCTAGTAAATGAGATTGGTCTTTTAGTTCAGGACAGTCAACAACCTAATTTTTTCAGGCCTAGCTTGTTTTATGATATATGTATTTATGTATGTTAAGAACAGAAAGTTATCGAATATCCAGACTATTTGTAATTAGTAATGTTCTGAAGCCAGAACTAATTTTTACTAGTTTCTGGTTTTCATCTCATGGGTTCAAGGTGTAGATTAGCTAAGGACGCTTACACTGGCTTTGGAAGCAGTATATTCGCTTCTGTATTGAATTTTGCATTCTTAATTTGATCTGACTATATTTTTATTATACCCTTTTCTAGGGGAAATTTAAACTTTTTCAAAGTCACATGAATCATTCTTGCCAAAAACACAGTGTTGACTCATTATGAAAATTGAGAAATTAAGGTATAGAAAGCTTTTGAGTAAAGTGTGGATGTACTGGAAACTGTTTTGGGATAGTCGCAAAACTAACTACAAGTCCCTCCAAATGTTCTTGGAAAAATGTAGTTTGGAAAAAATGATACTTGCATTGCACAAGTAATATACTATGATTCAAAATACTTACGTTACATGATAGTTCGAAATATTTTTTGATAAACTTATTTTTACTGATTTGATTATTTGCTCCGATGACTGTTATTTAAAATCATGATCATGTCCGAGGAAGCCGCGGCCGTGGCGTAGTGGTTAGCATGTCTGACTTCGAGTCCGGATATCGAGGGTTCGAGACCGGTCGCGGTAGGTCATACCCTATACATGAGTTGTCGGTCTCGTTGTAGGGTAAGTTAGTAATAGTGATAAAAAAGTGTCCAGGAAATCTACAGTAGGAATAGCTGGCCGTTGTATATATGACCTAAATATGTGTTGAATACAACGTTAAAAATGTCCAAGGACCTTTGAGGGTACTTAATGTCATGTTTTTGTTTGAAAACATTGTGAAGGGATCATCATTTATACCTTTATCCTTATTGTAGAATGTTTTCTCTTTTATGTTTGTGTGTACGTACGTCATAAAATGAATGGAATAAGCAAATTTTATTTATTTATTGAAATTTTTGGGATTTGAGAATTATAATTTTTTGGGACCTTTTTATTAGAGTAGGTGTTGGTTCTCAGTGGATTGTCATCCCTTATAATTATTGTTAAACTCTGTTTGGTATTTGGTCTACTTATTATTATCCTGTTAACAATCTATATTTATGCCTTTGTTCCTAATTGTTGCTTGTATACTTATTTTATGGACCCTTTCTGTGTTTTGTTATTTGATGTATTCGATTGATGTTACTGTGGCCATGGCTCTGTTGTAGAGGGCTGGATTTTAATATGGAGGTCCTGTGTCCAATTTCTCCATACGACTGGTCTTAATTTCCTTGATTTATATTTGATATTAGTTTTTAGCTCGACTTTTCGAAGAAAATGAGAGCTATTGCTATCACTTTTGCGTTTGCGTCGGTGTTGGCGTTGGTTTTCAGGTTAAAGTTTTTTGAAACACTTATAACTTCAACAATATCCAAGTTATTTTATTGAAAGTTGGTATACTTATTTAGTGGGACTATATTAACCATTCTGTGAAAGGGGATAACTCTGGATGAATTATTTTATGAGTTATTGCCCTTTTATACTTAAAAAATTGCAAAATATGAGGTTAAAGTTTTTCCTATGTAGAATATCTTCAATACTGATCAAGATATTTGACTTAAAGTTTGTATACTTATTTGTCGGTACTATATTTACCCGACTATGAAGGGATGTAACTGTGGATGAATTATTTTTGGAGTAATTGCCCTTTTATACTTAAGAAAAATGCAAAATATAATGTTAATATTATTTCTTTATGTAATATCTTTAATACTAATCAAGATATTTGACTTTAAGTTTGTTTACTTAATTATGGGTACGATATCTACACAACTACAAAGGAACGTAACTTTGGATGAATTATTGTTGGAGTTATGCCCCTTTCTACTTTAACATTTAAGATTAAAATTTGTTCTAATGGGATATATTTTGAACTTATGAATGTATTTGAATGAAAGTTGGAATGCTTATTCGTCAGTTCTTCATCTATCGGACTATAAAGGGACATAACTCTAGATGATTTACTTCTGAGTTATTCCCCTTTATACTTTGATATTTAAGGGTTATGTTTGCTCAAATTTAATATATTTTGTTTGATAGAAAGTTAGTATACTTTTTCATCAGTACTACATCTAGTCAAATACAATGGGACGTAATAATTGATGAATTATTGTTGGAGTTGTGACTCTTTTCAACTTTTTAATTTGGGAGAAAGTATTATGAAGTGAAATATTTTCAATACTTATGAAGATATTTAAATGACAATTAGTATGCTTATTCATCAGTACTACATCTACGCGACTACAAAGGGACATTACTCATGATTTATTTTGAAGTTATGCCCCTTACTTTAATTTTGAATTTTGTTCAAATTGAAATACAATGTATTTATAGTTCTTCACATAGATATTTAAATGAAAGTAGGTATGCCTATTCGTTGATACTATGTCTACTTTACTCTGAAGGGGCGTTACTATGGATGAATGTTCTAGGAGTAATGCCCCTTTTATATTTTACAAATATGAATTGGTAATTATTGTTTGACTGAATTATATCCTTTCAAAAATTATGTCCTGTCTTGAAATTACTTTTGTTTAAAGATAAGCCTTGCCATGAACAAAGCACCCGAAAAGTCGAGCGCGCTGTCCTTGTTCTCTGTTGATAAAGAAGTTGTCAGCTCCTGGTATGGGTTGTTTGCTGGTGTCAAGAAAAGTTTTATGGGTGTAGCAACACTGTTCATAACGTTGTATGATGAAATGACAAGCGGTGTAAAATCTCCCTATTCCGTATTAAAAAATACAGAAAGAGCAATCAGCACATATAATGCTGGTCAGATATTTTATGAGTGACCCTGAAGGAGAATTGATAAACTGTACTTCCTCAACTGACAGTCAAAGGGTCTCTCTTTAGTTTTAGGTCATGCCTTTTGGTCTTGAATATGCACCGTGGTGTTAATATGGTCATTCAAGGAACATATATATTGAATGTATTGCTAATAAGGGATGCATTATTTAGAAATTTCACTATAGAAATTTCATTATGGGCTGCACATATTTTATACTTGTACTCATGGCTTTAATATTTTATGTGGAAATTTTATTGATGCTTCATTTATACTTGAACGGACACAGAATCGGTGATTGGGAATTGCATTTAATTCATTTTTTAATAGTTTTCTTTTTCACCTTTACTTAATTCCTCTTAATCTTTAAAAACATAATGTTTGAAGTTGATTTATCTTATTATTTTGAAACTTATCTAATTTTTTATACGCCCGTTTTGAAAAAACGGTCGTATTATGTTATGCTGTTGTCCGTCTGTCCGTCTGTCCGTCTGTCCGTCTGTCTGTCTGTCCGTCTGTCCGTCTGTCCGTCTGTCCGTCCGTGGACAATTGCTTGTCCGGATGATAACTCAAGAAAGGATATATCTAGGTTCCTAAAATTATATGTGTGGATAGCCCTTGGGTGGAGGAAGTTCCCTATTGATTTTGAGACCCCAGGGTTAAAGGTCAAGGTCACTGGGACTTAAAATAGGTAAAACTTGTCCGGACAATAACTGAACCACCAATGTACCTAAGTTCACCAAATTTAATGTAAGAGTAGCCCATGTGTCAAAGATGTACCCTATTGGTTTTGGGGCCCCTGCATGAAAGGTCAAGGTCACAGTGGCATCATATGGGGAAAAAACTTGTCCTGACAATAACTTAACAACCAATCTACCTAGGTTCACCAAATTTTATGTGAGAGAAGCCCATGTGTCAAGGATGTTCCCAATAGGTTTTGGGGCCCCTGGGTCAAAGGTCAAGGTCACTGGGACATCAAATTGAAAAACCTTGTCCGGACCATAACTCAACAATGCCTGTACCTAGGTTCACCAAATTTTATTTAAGAGTAGCCCATGTGTCAAAGATGTGCCCTACAGGTTTATGGGGCCCCAGGTTCAAAGGTCAAGGTCACAGGGGCATTATATTGAAAAACTTTGTCCAGACAATAACTGAAACATCAATGTACCTAGGTTCACCAAATTTAATGTAAGAGTACCCCATGTGTCAAGAATATGCCCTATTGATTTTGGGGCCCCTGGGTCAAAGTTCAAGGTCACAGTGGCATCATATTGAAAAACATTGTCCAGGTAATAACTCAACAATGACTGTACCTAGGTTCACCAAATTTCATGTGAGAGTAGCCCATGTATCAAGGATGTACCTTATCAGTTTTGGGAAGACACGGTTAAGTTTAAATCTTAAACCGGAAGATATCAAATTACCAAGCTGTGACTTCATATGTTCTATCAATATGTTTATGAAGTCAAAACGGCAAACAATGAAACACTTGTCCAGACAATAACTGAACCACCAATGTACCTAGGTTCTCCAAATTTTATGTGAGAGTAGCCCTTGGGTAAAGGTTATGCCCTATTGGTTTTGGGGCTCCTGGGTCAAAGGTCAAGGTCACAGGGGCATCATATTGAAAATCCTTGTTTGGACAATAACTCATCAACTACTGTACCTAGGTTCACAAAATTTTATGTGAAGGTAGCCCTTGTGTCAAGGATATTCCCAATAGGTTTTGGGGCCCCAGACCCAAAGGTCAAGGTCACAGAGGCATCATATGGAATAACCTTGTCCAGACAATAACTGAACAACCAATGTACCTAGGTTCACTAAATTTGGCGTGTAAGTAGCCCATGTGTCAAGGTTATGCCTTATTGGTTTTGGGGCACCTTGGTCAAAGGTCAAGGTCACAGGGGCATCATATTGAAAAGCATTGTCCGGGTTATTACTCAACAATGATTGTACCCAAAATCACCAAATTTCATGTGAGAGTAGCCCATGTGTCAAGGATGTACTTTGTAAGTTTTGGGAAAACAGGGTTAAGTTTAAATCTTAAACCAGAAGATATCAAATTACCAAACTGTGACTTCAAATATTCTATCAATATGTTTATAAAGTCAAAACGGCAAACAATGAAACACTTGTCCAGACAATAACTGAACCACCAATGTACCTAGGTTCTCCAAATTTTATGTGAGGGTAGCCCTTGGGTAAAGGTTATGCCCTATTGGTTTTGGGGCTCCTGGGTCAAAGGTCAAGGTCACTGGGGCATCATATTGAAAATCCTTGTTTGGACAATAACTCATCAACTACTATACCTAGGTTCACAAAATTTTATGTGAAGGTAGCCCTTGTGTCAAGGATATTCCCAACAGGTTTTGGGGCCCCAGATTCAAAGGTCAAGGTCACAGAGGCATCATATGGAAAAACCTTGTCCAGACAATAAATGAACAACCAATGTACCTAGGTTACCTAAATTTGGCGTGAAAGTATCCCATGTGTCAAGGTTATGCCCTATTGGTTTTGGGGCACCTTGGTCAAAGGTCAAGGTCACAGGGGCATCATATTGACAAACCTTGTCTGGGTAATTACTCAACAATGATTGTACATAAGTTCACCAAATTTCATGTGAGAGTAGTCCATGTATCAAGGATGTACTTTGTAAGTTTTAGGGAAACAGGGTCAAGTATAAACCTTCAACCAGAAGATATCAAATTACCAAGCAGTGACTTCATATGTTCTATCAATATTTTTATAAAGTCAAAATGGCAAACAATGAAACTTTTGTCCAGGCAATAACTGAACCACCAATTTACCTAGGTTCATCAAATTCTATGTGAGGGTAGCCCTTGTGTCAAGGATATGCCCTTTTGGTTTTGGGGCTCCTGGGTCAAAGGTCAAGGTCACAGAGGCATCATATTGAAAAACCTTGTTTGGACAATAACTCAACAAGGACTGTACCTAGGTTCATAAAATTTTATGTGAATGTAGTCCTTGTGTCAAGGATGTTCCCAATAGGTTTTGGGGCCCCAGACCCAAAGGTCAAGGTCACAGAGGCATCATATGGAAAAACCTTGTCCAGACAATAACTGAACAACCAATGTACCTAGGTTCACTAAAGTTTATGTGAAGGTAGCCCATGTGTCATGGTTATGTCCTATTTGTTTTTTGGGCCCCTGGGTCAAAGGTCAAGGTCACAGGGGCATCATTGTCCGTGTAGTAAATCAACAATGACTGCAATTAAGTTCACCAAATTTCATGTGAGAGTAGCCCATGTGTCAAGGATGTTCCCTATTGATTTGAGGGCCCCTGGGTCAAGTTTAAATCATCATCCAGAAGATATCAAATTACCAATCAGAGACTTCAAATGTTCAATCAATATGTTAACAAAGTCAAAATGGCAAACCATGGAAATAATGCTATATTCAATAAGTAAAATGAATTTAGTTCACCAAATGTTATGTGAGGGTATCCCATGTGTCAAGGATGTTCCCAATTGGTTTTTGGTCAAAACTGGGTCAAAGGTCAAGGTCACAGGGGCATCATATGGAAAACCCTTGTCCGGACAACAACTAAACAGTGATTGTACCTAGGTTAACCAAATTTTATGAGGATCAGCCCATTTGTCAAGATGTAATGTGTTGATAGCTATTTGGTATTTGATGTTCTCTTTTGATTTGGAAACCCAAGGGACAAAAGTCAAGGTCACAGGGACTTAATTCATATTGAAACATTTTCCGGACAGTTACTCAATAATAATTGTACCTACATTGTAGGTTTTCCAAATTTTATTTAAGGGTAGCCTTAATGTCTAGCATATGCCCCTTTTGTTTTAGGTCCCTGGGTTAAAGGTTAAAGTCAAAAGAAAAATCATGAGGAAAAACCTTGTCCAACAACCAACTTTACCTAAGATTTACCAAATTTTATGTATCAATACTCTTTGGGTCAAGGGCGAGAACTTTTGGTTCTGAAGCCCCAGGGTCAAGGTCACTGGAAGTTTGTATGGAAAACTTTGTGTCGGTGATAAATCAACCATGGCTGTACCTAGGTTCTCAAAATCTTTGCTTTGGATAGCCCTCCTGTTAAGAATGGGACCTATTCTGAGATCCCGGGGTCATTGGTCAAGGTCACAGGGACTTTATATGAGATAGAACACAGCATGGACTGCACACGGGCGTATAATGCCCCGCCCAGCGGAGCTCTTGTTAATGTGTATATTGCTTCGTGGAATTTTTAGTGTGCCATTTAAAATATTGCTGTCATATTGATAGGGGGAAGCATGACAATACAAAATTTTGTCAATTCAATGTTTAATATGACGTTGCTATGTAATTGAACATTAGTTAAAAATGCTTGGTTTTAAACGTCATATTTTATTTCTTTTACTTTTGTCTAGTTCCAATCATTATATGCTCTGCTCCTGGGTGACATTTTAAATGGCCAATCAGATTCCATTTTTTGTATGATAAAATCAATTTATGTTTTCCTTTTATTTTTTTCAGACCTATTTATGAGCTGAATAATATAGATATTACACTGTATTCCATTGGTTGATTCCATGTTTAGATGATGTGTCGTCTTTTGTGATTGGTCAATTCCATTTATTGTGAAGATAATGAGCTTTGTGATTGGATGAAAAATTTCCATTGTGTAGCTGAGCTAATGCATCGATGTATCTGATTGGATAATTCCATAGTGCTTTCAAGAGGAGCATCCAATCATAGAAAAGGAACATTATCATGTGACTTGATGCTATTTTTAGATCAGTAGATCTGATCAAAAACTGTGAAAAAAACTTGTTATAAAATAAACCATATTCCATCAATTTAGTGTGCATGTATTTTTATCATCGTAATTTTTCAAATATTCTAGTACAGTCTGCTGCTTGATTCATTAAAAAATTAAATTACCTATTCATCTTACTATAATTATTATATTGTAATTTCGTTGTTCCAAGATCTATTGAGTACACAAAATGGGTAATCTATTTATTGATTTGTATTGGACCTAATGGTTTCTTTTGATTTTACGAGACCTTGTCTGTAAGACTCAATATGTCCCGATAATTAAAAAATATTTGTATATGTTAGTAAAAAAGCTTTTCAAACGCTTTTTGTTTAGATAAACTGTAGATTTAAACTGAATTCATAACATCTTGTTACAATTATTAAGCCGTGGCGTAGTGGTTAGCATGGCTGACTTTGAATTCAAGCCCGGTCGCAGTAAGTCATACCCTATACATGAGTTGTCGGCCTCGTGGTAGGGTAAGTTAGTACTGGGGATAGAAAAGTGTCTAGGAAAGCTATAGTAGGAAGAGCTGGCCGTCGTAAACCAATTAATTGATTAGTTGCAATTGTTTGAATATATGTTATGATAATTATAAACAATGTACAGTTTAGATGCCAGTGTGAACACGATCATAGTATAGCTATTTTGATACACGACGTTTTATTGCTAGCAATATCATAATTGTTGTGTAACTAGATACAATAAACTTTCATTATTTGGACTTGCATTATAAATGGTCATTATTATAGCAGGAACCCAGGTCGAAAGAGCAGTATTTGGAATCTCGTGTCCCGGAGGGGTTCTCGTTCGAATTCCATAAGGGGAGAATATACCCTTCCATCAAAATTTCACTATTATGTCAGTTTTCCTTCATTTATTTGGTATTAGAAGTTATAGGCCTTGTGGAAGGATAGGTGAGTACTGGTTATAGACAAGGGTCCAGGAAAGCTAAGTTAGGTGCTCTAGACGTCGAAAATGACCAAATATGTGTTGATGTGGCTTTAAAACCAGTAAAAAATATAGCAGAAAAAACATCATTATTAAGACATTTCCTTTTTCTCTTCAAGTTGAGCATTTGGACTAAAAATAGTCATAAAATGCAAGATTTTTGCTATAACTAAGTTGGTCCGTATAGCGGAAATTTATTGTATTACGTAAATTTGTTGTTTATTCAATATTAATACAATACAGATTCAAATCATAGGCATTCAATTTTGTATTAATTCTATGGCCTTATATATGCAGTGCACTTCATTGAATAAAATTTGATGTAAAAGGAAAGGCTTCAATTTTAGAATTTAGTGCCTATGGTATGAATAAATTCAATAGTCTAAACAAAGACGTATCTTGATTTTTTATGGTTAACTAATATTTTAGAATGTGTATGTTAATAAACTATTGAATATGCATAAATCTCATAGACGTAACTGGTGAATATGCATTATTGGAGCGGATGTTGATTTTCGGTATATTTGCAGGCAGCAAAGATTGATCAAAATCTAAAACTCCGCCAAATATATCTGTATTAATACGTCTAACGATGGGATATACACTGAGGTCCAAAAGTTTTTTTTTACGCATGCAATTTTTCATATCTTTTATAATTTAAAAAAAAACAATTGCAGACACATTTTGTTTAGAATTTTCGTCTTATATTTATGATACATATAGCACATAATTGATTGTTCATGCTAAACTTTATTAGTTTATTAGTTGTGAAACTGGTAACGTCATATTCAGTATATCAAAGTATACTTCATAACATCAACATTTATTATGTGTTCAGTAAAGACACGTTTGGACTGCAGTGTTTATCCGAGGCGCGGATACTTCACCCCATGAATTTAAAACCTTTTAGAAAACAGAAAATATAGATCTAGCTACTTTGATATTGAATCACTGTACAGTACTAGTTTCATGTAGATTTTGTTGACATCAATAGTCATTGTGATACAGTATTTTATCATAATATATAGCCATTCCAATGTTACTATGCTTTTCTACTGCCAATTTGATTGCATCATCTTCATGCATTTAGTTTTTTTGTTTTTGAAAGAAAAACGGGTTTACAAAATTGATATTTAATTGGATTATACATTTTTCTGTCATGCTTTACGGTGAATTGTGACATTATTTAACGATAACATTCACTGAAAATATAAGATTTTATACTTTCATTGTAGTGAAAAAGTCTAAAGCCACCTTTATCCCGAGATAGACGTTTAGATGACTTAATTTATCCAAACGATACATATAATGTGCATTTATTATCTTTAAATATGAAAGTAAGCGATAGGGGGAAAATAAATACTACTTATTTCCGTTAGTATAAATTGTCAAGTTATGAGGAAATACCACTGTTAAGTGTTATGTGAATATATAAGATAGAGTTAATATAATGTGGCGAGGGTACAATTTTTAGCTCGACTTTACGTAGTAATGTAGAGCTCTCCTACTCGCCCCAGCGTCGGCGTCGGCGTCGGCGTCCGCGTCCGCGTCCACCTTTCTGATTAAAGTTTTTGTGCAGTAAAATACTTTCTTCTATATCTTTGTTATTTCTTAAGATATTAACTTCAAACTTTAAATATATGTTCCTTACTATCAACCACATCTCATGTGACAAGGTATATAACTCCAAACACATTTCTTTCAGAATTATCTCCCCTTGAACTGATTAAAGTTTTTGTGCACAGATTAAAGTTTTTGTGCAGTAAAATACTTTCTCCTATATCTTTGTTATTTCTTAAGATATTAACTTCAAACTTTAAATATATGCTTCTTATTATCAACCACATCTCATGTGACAAGGTTCATAACTCTAAATATATTTTTTTCAGAATTATCTCCCCTTGAACTTAGAGTTTTCTTTCAAAAATGTTTGTTTTTACTGCAACTGTTTTATTCCTTTAGGTATTGACTTCAAACTTTAAATGTACATTCCTTATTATCAACCACATCTCATGTGACAAGGTGTATAACTCCAAATATATTTTTTCAGAATTATCTCCCCTTGAACTTAGAGTTTTCTTTAAAAAGTGTTTGTTTTTACTGCAACTGTTTTATTTCTATAGGTATTGACTTTAAACTTTAAATGTACATTCCTTATTATCAACCACATCTCATGTGACAAGGTGTATAACTCCAAATATATTTTTTCAGAATTATCTCCCCTTGAAATTTAAAAAATGTTTGTTTTTACTGCAACTGTTTTATTTTTTAAGGTATTGACTTTAAATATATGTTTCTTATTATCAACCACATCCCATGTGACTAGGTTTATAACTCCTTATACATATTTTTTACTCCTGTGACAAACACTAACTAAGTCGAGCATGCTGTCTCCTCTGACAGCTCTTGTTTACGATGTATTAACTTACCAGGAATATTACCATCCAAATGTAACAGTAGAGTGAGGATTTTACTTGGCATTTGCTTGGCTCAAAAGTCCTCACAATTTCTAGTGGGATAGGTTTTGGGGTTACTGATGATTAATACAAAAAAGTGTATATAACCTGTGTCACATTTGATTTATCATATTTAAAGTATTACATGTTATCTGGTCAGTCACTAGTAAATATGTTAGCGTAGAAATCTAGATGTTAAACATGTTGTTACAAATGATAGAATTAATTGTTACATCTTTAGTTTTACTTGGGGTCAGAGGTTATGACTTCTTTTTTTTCGTCCTTCACCATTAAATAACATTACACTGTGGCTACTATAACCACGTCCTTAGACAAATGGCTTATTTGATTAACAAAGCAATCCTTTGTGTCCAAAGACATGTGACTTTGCTTGTCCAAGTATAGGTTACAAAACTTAGTTAATCCCTGGGAGCTTCTTGGGTAAAAACAAAAAAGGAAGCACACCTGCATAAAGGGGAAGGTCTACCTCTCGTAGAGATTTTACACCAAGGACCTGGGTTTAAAAATGCTTGCTTTGAATGCACTGACTTGTTTTGTTGATTCTGTGTGTGTAAATGGGAAAAAAACGTATCAAAATGAAACTTGGTCAATAAACATTTTCTAATTCAAAATTTTGTTATCATTGTTTTGATTGGTCTACAGTACCCACCCAAAAGTTTGGAGACAAAAGAAAACTCCTACAATTCTTGAATTTTGATGATTAGTTTTGTAGAATGATTATTTTTATTATAAAAGTATGGTTTGTGATAAAATGAAAACAAATTTTATGAATGCAACACAATTATAACTTACGGCATCTGATATCCTGAAGCCTCCAAAACTATGTTAATTATAATTATTTTTCCTTAAAATAGTATTTATGCTACTTTTGCAGTCTCGGCTATAATAATAACAATAATCAAAAACTACAAAGCATTTAAAATAAACAATAATCAATCTTTAGATAAAGGCTATTCAGTAGGAATAGAATTTGAAAATGTCTCCCAAACTTTTGGTGAGTACTGTATGCTTTTAAAATCTTTGATATGATTGGCTGAAAGTATGACGTAATTATATTTGCTTGGTGCTCATGATATCAACAGAATATTAGCTTTTCATTTTTGAAACTTATCGAGTCAAATTTATGTCCAGTTTCTGATTGATGGGTTAATGTCTCATGACTTATTTTTATTCATTTTGATTGGCTGCCAGCATTCAAATTCTCAGTTCTGATAGGCTAAAGAATTTAATTTCAAGTTTTTGAATTGACCAATCAAATTCTTTGATTATTCTAAAATTAGACTTTGTTTCACATTTGAAGTAGCAGATCTTTTTTATTATCTAATTTCCTTAATTATAGATGTACTTTTATGTAAATTATAACAATTCTTCATATGTATTGTTGAATTATTTTTTCTGTGCAAATTTATGGTAAATTGTTGTTTAATTTATTTTGTATTTTCGTCAACAATGCTTGAAATTGTGTAATATCAATTGTCTTAATAAAACAATACATTATGTCCTTGGTGTCCGAGTTTATAGCTATTTAAAAATTATTTTAATATAGTTCTATAGAAATATATTACTGTACACAAATCAGTTAGCAATATTTTCACTGTGTGAAACTGTATGCAGGAAGTGAAACAAATCCACTGTGTGTAATCATACACAGGATGTGAATGTATCCACTGTGTGTAATCGTACACAGGATGTGAATGTATCCACTGTGTGTAATCATACACAGGATGTGAATGTATCCACTGTGTGTAATCATACACAGGATGTGAATGTATCCACTGTGTGTAATCATACACAGGATGTGAATGTATCCACTGTGTGTAATCATACACAGGATGTGAATGTATCCACTGTGTGTAATCATACACAGGATGTGAATGTATCCATTGTGTGTAATCATACACAGGATGTGAATGTATCCACTGTGTGTAATCATACACAGGATGTGAATGTATCCACTGTTAGTAATCATACACAGGATGTGAATGTATCCACTGTGTGTAATCATACACAGGATGTGAAAAAAGTGAATATTTCCACTGTGTAAAACCGCTGATAGAACATAATAAGTTTCACTGTGTATAACTGTATACAGGATGTGTGTAATTATACACAGGATGTGAATCCACTGTTAGTAACCAAACAAAATGTTATGTGGGCTTCACAATTTAGATGAATGGAAACATGTTAGTAGTGTAATAGACTTATACTTGAACATTACTTGCTAAAAATGACCAAATTCTATAAACAATTATACTTTGAATTACCCCATCAACATCTATGATGAAAGACTTACTACAATAGCAAAGTTTATATACTACATAAATCAAAGATAAACGAAGACTTAAATAAATAATTTATTATTTAAACATAATTTAAAATTATATTTTAAAAGTCTAATTTTTCTCTGTTTCTGACACAGAAAACATTTAAAGATTTATTTCTTAATTGCTGGCAATGTTTAATTTATCTTTCTAAATTGCTGGCAATATATTGTGATTAGTCTATATTTTAGTAAAATTTCTCTGTTTTGAGGGAGGTGGGTGGGGGTATACATGCCATGCTATATGTTGAGTTGCTGACTACGGTTGGTTCATTTTCTCTCTATTAAGGGGGTGGGGTTTACATGCCAAGTGTATGTTGAGTTGCTGAATTTGATTGGCTAATCATTTTGCTATGTATATCAATGGTTCAGCACACATATAGTCTACGTCCTATTCTTGTACATGGTGTTAACCAAACAAACAATCATGTAGTTTTCAGTCCATTTCCACTTAAATTACCGTTGGTCAAGGGACTTAGTATATGAGTGGTTTGACGGTCCACCTACTTTTTACAACTTCTATTTTCCAAATTCAAGAAAAAAAACCATATGTAGATGTTATATTGTTTTTTTGTAATTTTAGAATTTACAAAAATGTATTATGGTTAAACATTAGAATTGTCTGCACATTTTGAAGTATTCTTCTGGTCCAGTAAACTTTGATACGGTCCAGTAAAGAACTTCAATTTTGCTGGACCGTATGTAATCCAGTGCCGATGAAACAATTTTCATGAAGATAAGGTTAGACTAGTATTGTGTTGATCAATGGATATGTTTAAATGTTATAATTTTGTACATTTGTTAAAATGTCTCTGTGTTAAAATAGATTGGATGTAATAAACAAAAATAGTTTCAAAGTTATTGGTTTTTACTTGTTTTTGTAGCAGATGTAGAATACATGTTGTGTGACTCTCGTACTCCCTTTGCCTTTATGCTAGCTTTTGATGGGAGAGTGGCCACTTATGACTAGAGAAGTCGTGGGTTTCTATTCTTAGTTCAGACCATTGGATTTTATCGAGAAACCAGAAAGGAGGAGTGGGTGTGGCCTAAATGTAACAACTGAGATAAAAAGAATAAACTAAATAAGATGTGTTGCTATAGTCCTGTGATGTACAGTGCACACTTGAGGATTCCACGTCCAGACGCCAGAGGTTTGAGACCTAACTCGGACTTTAGATCAGTAGTTAAGGGCAGGATTTGGTGCCTAGATGTCTAAGTTTTAATTTCTGGTTTCGACTATATAGCAGTAGTAGAGGGCAGGATTTAGTGCCTAGAGGTCCAAGTTTTAATTTCTGGTTTCGACTATATAGCAGTAGTAGAGGGCAGGATTTAGTGCCTAGAGGTCCAAGTTTTAATTACTGGCTTCGACTATATAGTAGTAGTAGAGGGCAGGATGTGGTGCCTAGAGGTCCAAGTTTTAATTACTGGCTTCGACTATATAGTAGTAGTAGAGGGCAGGATGTGGTGCCTAGAGGTCCAAGTTTTAATTACTGGCTTCGACTATATAGTAGCAGTAGAGGGCAGGATGTGGTGCCAAGAGGTCCAAGTTTTAATTACTGGCTTCGACTATATAGTAGTAGTAGAGGGCAGGATGTGGTGCCTAGAGGTCCAAGTTTTAATTACTGGCTTCGACTATATAGTAGTAGTAGAGGGCAGGATGTGGTGCCTAGAGGTCCAAGTTTTAATTACTGGCTTCGACTATATAGTAGTAGTAGAGGGCAGGATGTGGTGCCTAGAGGTCCAAGTTTTAATTACTGGCTTCGACTATATAGTAGTAGTAGAGGGCAGGATGTGGTGCCTAGAGGTCCAAGTTTTAATTACTGGCTTCGACTATATAGAAGCAGTAGAGGGCAGGATGTGGTGCCTAGAGGTCCAAGTTTTAATTACTGGCTTCGACTATATAGAAGCAGTAGAGGGCAGGATGTGGTGCCTAGAGGTCCAAGTTTTAATTACTGGCTTCGACTATATAGTAGTAGTAGAGGGCAGGATGTGGTGCCTAGAGGTCCAAGTTTTAATTACTGGCTTCGACTATATAGTAGTAGTAGAGGGCAGGATGTGGTGCCTAGAGGTCCAAGTTTTAATTACTGGCTTCGACTATATAGTAGTAGTAGAGGGCAGGATGTGGTGCCTAGAGGTCCAAGTTTTAATTACTGGCTTCGACTATATAGTAGTAGTAGAGGGCAGGATGTGGTGCCTAGAGGTCCAAGTTTTAATTACTGGCTTCGACTATATAGTAGTAGTAGAGGGCAGGATGTGGTGCCTAGAGGTCCAAGTTTTAATTACTGGCTTCGACTATATAGTAGTAGTAGAGGGCAGGATGTGGTGCCTAGAGGTCCAAGTTTTAATTACTGGCTTCGACTATATAGTAGTAGTAGAGGGCAGGATGTGGTGCCTAGAGGTCCAAGTTTTAATTACTGGCTTCGACTATATAGTAGTAGTAGAGGGCAGGATGTGGTGCCTAGAGGTCCAAGTTTTAATTACTGGCTTCGACTATATAGTAGTAGTAGAGGGCAGGATGTGGTGCCTAGAGTTTCAAGTTTTAATTACTGGCTTCGACTATATAGTAGTAGTAGAGGGCAGGCTGTGGTGCCTAGAGTTTCAAGTTTTAATTACTGGCTTCGACTATATAGAAGCAGTAGAGGGCAGGATGTGGTGCCTAGAGGTCCAAGTTTTAATTACTGGCTTCGACTATATAGTAGTAGTAGAGGGCAGGATGTGGTGCCTAGAGGTCCAAGTTTTAATTACTGGCTTCGACTATATAGTAGTAGTAGAGGGCAGGATGTGGTGCCTAGAGGTCCAAGTTTTAATTACTGGCTTCGACTATATAGTAGTAGTAGAGGGCAGGATGTGGTGCCTAGAGGTCCAAGTTTTAATTACTGGCTTCGACTATATAGTAGTAGTAGAGGGCAGGATGTGGTGCCTAGAGGTCCAAGTTTTAATTACTGGCTTCGACTATATAGTAGTAGTAGAGGGCAGGATGTGGTGCCTAGAGGTCCAAGTTTTAATTACTGGCTTCGACTATATAGTAGTAGTAGAGGGCAGGATGTGGTGCCTAGAGTTTCAAGTTTTAATTACTGGCTTCGACTATAGAGCGGTGGGTTGTGGTAGGATTATGAGTCCAGAGCCCAGGAATTTAATACTTGGTTGCAACAATTTATTCACTTGTCTACCATTAAAATTGTGATATTCGATGTCCATATTCTTCATTAAAGTGAGAATAAGTTCTTTAATTATGGATAGAATCCACCTAATACCAATAATTATTGACAGCCATTTAATTGTTATAAAACCTTGATATATAAATACAAATCATAATATTTTGTTCATTCATCACATCATGTAACAACATGTAAGACAACTTTTGGTTAAAAATTATTAATAGAAACGTTTGAAGTTAATGATTATCTCCCTTTGATATAAATTAGCAATCCTTTAACTTGTTTACGAACGTACGTTGCGCATCTTGTTTGAAATGTTTAAATAGAAAAATAATTATAATTATCAATACATTTACTGACTGAATTAATAATACTTAAAGACGAAACACTTTAATATGCGTTTTTAATCAATGACAATATCATTTATTATTGAAATGAAATAAATGATTGAATAGTAAATAATGTTTGCCCCCTATAAATTCTTGTATTTTTTGATAAAAACTGATTGTGTATACCGCTAGTAATTTTATTTTAATTAAAACTTATTCATGTAACATATATAGTTTGAATCACATATGTTGATAAATAAACTAATTCATGCCGATTTTAGATTTTTCTCAGTTGAGTCTTTGTTTCTTTTTTATTAATAAATGTGGTATCAGTTAATCCTAAATACAGAATTTTGTTCAATGACTTGGAGGGCAATGTATATTGAATCTAGTAAACAGTTCATTGTTTATTCTGTTTTTGTACGAGTGTCAACGTTTAATGATTCGTCGAAACGTAAAACTACGTCCGTAATTATCAATCTTACGTCATTTTGATTGGACAAACTTTTTACGAACGCAAATAACGTAACCACACGAATATAAACGACCGCGCACGTGTGTCTAGTTTTAGAACATCTATTTTTAGTAACGGCTTGAATATTATTTTGATACATAACACCTTTATGACGAGTGAAGTCTCACACATGTATACATACGAGTCTATGTTTTTTAGTTTAATTCACAAACAATACCGTTTCATTTCTTCGTAATATATAACTCGTCAGTTAATCGGTCAGTGTTTTAGGATTCGCCTTATATCGACGGTAATGACACTTTTGAGTATTCGCCTGTGTTTTAGTGCAGTAGGGAATTTCCAGATTTTTGGGTGGGGGAAGTCCCGGGATTTTGTGGCTAACATTAATTCTCACACGACTACGGTCTTCACACATCTACGGTAGTATTACATATTCATGAGGGGAGTATTTGATTGACATGTTTATACTAAGACCCGTCTTACGGTATTGTTCCGTGTTTTTGACCAGAAAATCACTGACAAATGATATTAATTATATATTATGGCACGAAGCAAGACTTTAATTTTAACTTGTACATAAGGTTATATTTAAGTATTTTCTTCTTCAGGAAATATAATAAATTAAAATTGCATCTAAGAATTGCGTTGTCTTTAAGCGAATATCATTATTATTCAAATAACAACATGTCACGGAAGGTCTGTTTAATCATTATAAAATTTCTCACATTTGTACGTAAGGTATGACGTAACATTATAAAACAACTTACACATCTACGGTAGGTCAGATATAACGGAATAAAACATTTCACACATCTACGGTAGGTCTGATATAACGGAATAAAACATTTCACACATCTACGGTAGGTCTGATATAACAGTATAAAACATCTCCAATATCTACGGTTGGTCTGATATAACAGTATAAAACACCTTACACATATACGGTAGGTCTGATATAACGGAATAAAACATTTCACACATCTACGGTAGGTCTGATATAACAGTATAAAACAACTTACACATCTACGGTTGGTATAATATATCGTTATAAAACACCTCACACATCTACGGCAGGTCTGATATAACAAGATAAAACATCCCACACATCTACGGTAGGTCTGATATAACAGTATAAAACATCTTACACTTCTACGGTAGGTCTGATATAACAGTATAAAACATCCCACACATCTACGGTAGGTAAGATATAACAGTATAAAACAACTTACACTTCTACGGTAGGTCTGATATAACAGTATAAAACATCTCACACATCTACGGTAGGTCTGATATAACAGTATAAAACATCTCACACATCTACGGTAGGTATGATATAACATTATAAAACATCTCACACATCTACGGTAGGTATGATATAACAGTATAAAACATCTCACACATCTACGGTAGGTATGATATAACGGTATAAAACATTTCACACATCTACGGTAGGTCTGATATAACAGTATAAAACACCTTACACTTCTACGGTAGGTATGATATAACGGTATAAAACATTTCACACATCTACGGTAGGTCTGATAAAACAGTATAAAACATCTCACACACCTAAAGTTCAGACCTACCGTAGATGTGTGAGACGTTTTATAATGTTTTATCAGACCTACCTTAGATGTGTGAGGTGTTTTTACTGTTATATCATACCTATCGTAGATGTGTGAGGTGTTTTATACTGCTATATCATACCTATCGTAGATGTGTGAGATGTTTTATACTTTTATATCAGACCTACCGTAGATGTGTGAGGTGTTTTATACTGCTATATCATACCTATCGTAGATGTGTGAGATGTTTTATACTTTTATATCAGACCTACCGTAGATGTGTGAGGTGTTTTATACTGTTATATCATACCTATCGTAGATATGTGAGGTGTTTTATACTGTTATATCAGACCTACCTTAGATGTGTGAGGTGTTTTATACTGCTATATCATACCTATCGTAGATATGTGAGGTGTTTTATACTGTTATATCAGACCTACCTTAGATGTGTGAGGTGTTTTATACTGCTATATCAGACCTATCGTAGATATGTGAGGTGTTTTATACTGTTATATCAGACCTACCTTAGATGTGTGAGGTGTTTTATATTGCTATATCAGACCTACCTTATATGGGAGATGTTTATATACCCGTTATATAAGGCCTACCTTAGATGTGTGAGATGTTTATAATGTCTTTAAACAAATCTACCGTTCGTAATAGGAAACATTTTTCTGCACGAAATATTAATTTTTACATATGACTTTATCTCATCATTGTTCAGAGGTTCAAATAAACATTTCTTTTAAAAGTCTTACATGTATTTCTTGTCAGACGATTATTAATTAATTTGTTTTATTTATATACATGTTTATATGCTGACTTGTATTTTATTTGTCTTCTGTGAGCTTCATATCTTTTTAAACTATAAGGTTTATTTAATCAAATTTACAGTTCAATACTAATAATCATTCTTTCTTCAATAATGATAAGTTAAAGAAATATATTTTTTTTTTTGTATCATGACATTTAAATAAAATCTAGTATAATGTACCATTTGATTCCCTGTATGCTTAACCACGCCCCCACGTCTTCGCCATATTTTAAGGCGGGGCTAACAAACATACCGTAGATGTGTGACGACCGTAGTTGTATGAGAATTAATTCTGACCGATTTTTGTTGAAATCGAAACTACATTTTCGAAAAATACGATCAAGTTCATACTGGAATCAAAATGGCTTACAGTCAAAGTTTTCTGGAGAAAATGTCCGAGGAAAGTTTTGATTTTATATGTACTACGTGTGATGAAAATCATAACAAAACGGTTGAAGCAGTTCGCTACTGCGTGGAATGTGGCGGCTACTGCTGCCAGACATGCACTGACTCACATAAGTTGTTTCCTACTTTGAGGAATCACAATCTTCTTGATGTCAGCCAGGGAGGAAAGAAAAAAACAGGACTACCAGAATTTCCGACGGAGCGTTGTAGCTTACATAAAGGGAAAATTTTAGAGTTATATTGTGAAGATCACGATGATGTCGGATGTTCAGTTTGCATAGCAACAAATCACAAGTAAGTTTGTTTTGTTTTTGTTTTTGGTTGATATAACGCCATATCAACACATTTTATAGGTCATACCACGGCGGTCAGACAGCATATTCACTGTTTCCGGAAAGATCAAACCTCTGAATTTAGCTGTTAGCCAGTTACTAGGCTCATACATCGGTCAGTGACTAACAACTTTCCATAACGCTTTAGAATCAATTGTAGGTGGAAATTATTTTAAGAGCAAACTCCACTATAGTGACCCGCATAGAAATCGGAATTCGAACCCACGACCTTTCTATCAGTAGACGTGTGTGCTTCCAACATAGCTAGCCAGGAGGGCCTTCGTTTTACAAACACAATGAATAGAATATAATTTATATAATATATATGTTACTGGGTTTTACGCCGTGTCAACACAATTTAGGTCATTTTACGGCGTCCAGCGCACCTAACCTAGCTTTCCTAAACCCTTGTTTATAACCAGTAGTCATAAAAGCTCGATTTGTACAAGAGCATAATTATATGACTATTGTGGATTAAACATAGTTCAGAATGGCACAAATAATAACTTCATAGGCAGAAAAAAAAGATAATTGCCGAATTGACCTAACCATTATAAATACTAATCTAATTTGTTCTTGACTCGTTTGTTTCTCCTTGATTGGTATGTAGATATTACAAGTTCGACGGAGCATTGAACAAAGAATGCATTTGGTATAGCCCTAGTTGATTTATAACAAGATGACGGTTTATTTGTTTCAAGAATTAAAGTTTATTATAGATAATCTACAGTTAATTTCTATACATGATTATATGGCATTTTTCCTTTCCTTCTGATAGCCTTATATGGTGTACTATTATCATAGCTTTATAAACTGGGATTACCAAAATTTAAACATTTTTTTTTTACTTTTATCTATTGTAGGTCATGTCCAGGGAGCAGTATTCATTATGTTCCTGAGACGATTGACTCATTATTTAAGTTGGTTGATGTCAAACATATAAACAAACATTTGAAAGATAAGATGGTTTCCATGAAGTCTTTGAGAAATTCTAACGACACAAAATTGGATGCATTGAAAGAGGCAAAACGTGAAGCTGAAAAGCAAGTGGAAATATTTGAAAAAGCATTGATATCTATTATAAGAAAGTCTGCTAAGGATTCCAAATCAGAGATTGATGCAAAGTTCCAAGAATTAGAAAAAGATATTCTACAAGACAAACACAACATTGATGCTGTTAATGATGAATTACAACAGTCAGAAGTAAAATTGAAAAAATCAGATGGCAACAGAGCACAAAGATTTGTTTGTGGCAAACAAGCAGAGAAACAGCTGAAAGAAGCAGATAGTTTAATGATCAAACAGAATAAGAGAAGTCAGCAAGATACATCATTGTCATTCTCTCCTAACCAGTCTGTGATGAATTATGTTAAAGGTTTACAAGGTATTGGTCAGGTATGTGTTAGAAGGAAGAAGTTAGATATGTACAGAATCAAAGGACAGAGAGATATTAATATAAAACTCTCTGGTGACTCTGAGAAATGTAGATCTAGTGGATGTTGTCTTACCCAAGATAACAAGCTTCTTGTTACTGACCATTGTAACAAAAATCTAAAACGTATAAATATAGATACAATGATTGTAGAAGATTCATGTAAGTTAGATGGTTATCCTTATGGTGTTTGTTGTATCAGTGATAAACAAGTTGCTGTGACATGTAGAGATCCTCACAGTATACAATTTGTATCTATTGATCAGAAAATGTCTCCTACAAGACTGATTAAATTACCACATGTGTGTTATGGTATTGCTTTCAATGATAACAAGCTCTATGTGACAGATTTATTTTCTTCACTGTATGTATACAAGATGGATGGTACTTTGATGAATACTATTACTTGTGAAAACACTGGAACAAAACTATTTGCTCAAATTAGGCATGTTACTTTTAATGAGAATGGAGACAAAATGTTTGTTACTGATTCAGAAAAAGGAGTTATCTGTTTAGATAGAGATGGTAACTATTTATCAACTGTCAGTGACAGTGACTTGAAGTATGCAGTTGGTGTATGTGTTGATGGTAATGGTTGTGTATTTGTTACTGGGCATTATTCTCACAATGTGATACAATATAATGAGGATGGAAAGAAGATGGGTGTTATTATCAAACAACAAGATGGATTATACATACCAGTAGCAGTATGTTTTCATCAGAAACTGAATAGATTGTTTGTAACTATGCTAGTCAGTGATGTTGTAAAAATGTATGAGTTTGTGTAGGTATACTTAATACTTGTACACATTGTGTGATAATATTTGTGACAAAACAGTAGTGTACACTTAAACGTATATTTTTATTTTATTTTTGTGAGTAGATGAGATGTTTGTTTAGGACAATAGTAAACTTTTCTTATGTTACTGAAATTCTCATCTATAATTACACTCAAATATCAGTAAGAATGGTGATGTATTGTTAAACTGATCAGATATATGGATACCAGGAACTTAGAAATGTTTTAACAGGTTTATTCAAGTAATAGACAAAAGTGATTAAGTCGTTTATTAGAAATGCAACAAATTATGATTGACCTAAAATAAAGAAGTTTCTGATCAATTATGTACATAATACTGGGTACGTCCATTAATGGTTTGAAATTCTCTAAGTTCATGTATATTTTGTACAGTCATAATTTGATTCACAATGTCAATTTTACTATATTTTGTTTTTATTTATTTGCTTCTATACATACAGTACCCACCAAGTTTGGAAACATTTTCACTTTGTAGGTCTACTAAATAGCTTTTATCGAAAATTTGATGACTGTTTATTTTTAAATGCTTTTAAGCTTCTTTTTAATGTTTGAAAATCATTATTATGTATCCGAGACTACAAAAATAGCATAAAGATATGTTATGGAAAATGATTACAATAATAATGAATTTGTAGGCTTAAGAATATCAGATGCTGAAGTTTATAAAAATGTTGCATTTCTGACCTTTTTTTCCTTTTATTACAAACCATACTTAAATACATTCAAAACAATGATTCAATAAAAATCAAAATTCAAGAATTGTAGTAAATTTCATTTGTCGCCAAATTTTGTTGGGTATTGTATAAATTACCTAATACACAACAATTATTTTAATTTCTATAAACATGTTACTTTATTTGTTTACTTTGATGTAAGTTTTGTTTGTTTGCTTTTGTTGGGTTTAACGCCGTAGCAACACATACTATAGGTCATATAACGGCGGTCAGTCAACCTACTCACTCCTCCCGGAAAGGTTAAATCTCTGGATTGAGCTGTTAATTAACTACTAAGCGCATACTTTCGTCAATGACGGACGACTGCCCTACATTATTAAAAATCTTTGGTAGGAGGAAGAATGGCCACAGAAATAATTTCATGACCAAGTTCCACAAAAGTATGCCTCGCCCGGGAATCGAACCCACGATCCCTCGGTTAGTAGACTTGCGTGCTACCAACTGAGCTAGCCGGGCGGCTTTGATGTGTGTAAGGAATGATAATCAACTAATATGTTGTACTCGGTAGTAGAATGAACTTTTTCTTACATAAATTGTATTGGCTGGTTGATTCTTTTAGAGTGTTATTTACTGAATTTAACGCTGTGTAAACACATTTTGGTCATTTTACGGCGTTCAGCGCACCTTACCTAGCTTTCCTGGACACTTGTCTATAACCAGTACTCACATGCTCTTCTACAAGGCCGAAAACCTCTCCATATACCTTATAAATGGAGGAAAGTTGACATTTTTTGTCAAATTTTCATGGAAGATTATAACTTCCCTTGGTTGGATTCGAACCCATACCCCCCTCGGGTCACTAGATTTCAAAACCCGGCTCGCTAAGTTATTATGTTGTATACATTATATATATGTGAATGTGTACATGTTTATCTAAATATGAGTATTCTAACATGATATGACACTTGTTTTATTTTTATCTCAATATTAATCAGAAATAAATATATTAAACTGTGATGTAGAATTTGTTATGTTAGAAAACATTTGTGTAAAAATGTAAACTTGATCTTCGACTAAGGATGGAAATAGTCTGTAGTTTGGTTAAGCTACAACTGACTTCGGATATGGCTTTATACACTTTAAACAATTCATTATTAACCTTTTGTTAAACTGGATGGCTTACATATAACACTGTATGAACTTATGTGTTATGTCATAATAAACAACGAGTGGGTATAACACTGAAAAAGAGTTACGTCCGTGGTATTGACACAGTGGTAAACTGCACAACTACAAACGCTTTATAAATTCAAGAATATCAATTTGGAAAGTATTAGGGGAGGTAATCTTAATAAAGAGTATCAAGGGATGTACTCGTAATTTATGATAAAGTATCAGGGGAGATAATTTATTTGGAGATTATCAGGGGAGGTAATATACTGGAATTTGCTATGTAGCTTTATACAATTTTAACAATTTATTATTAACCTCTTGTTCAACTGGATTAGGCCAGTCAATCTACGGTCAAAATGGGCCTAACCTAGAACTAATTGCAACATAAACAAAACCACTTCTGCCATCTGGTTTTATACTTCTAGTATACAGACAAAAAAATCTAGAAAAATCTAGACACGGGAAATTCATATTTTTTCACATATTGGAACCCGAGTATAAATAGCAGATTTATGCATAAACAAAATCAACTAATTTCGCATTTGGTGAATAAATATACTAATTTGCTATAATTTCAAGACATACATATTAAGAATATATAATAATAAACATATTATGTATACGTCAGTCTTTAAGTATAACTATAACATCGTTTTCGTATACTCAGTTTTTTGGGGGTAACGCCCATGTTCGGAGCTGTAGGGGTCAAAACTGGAGTTCGAGTCAAATTATACATATTAGCATATCTGTTGCAATATATCTCCAAACTATTTCCAGGATTCTGACCTTTATCGCGGAAAGTGACTAATTATTTTATCACTTTGGTATTATCAGTTTCACGGTGTCTACGCCCCAGGGCTGGGCTATTGCCAGCTGTAGCTGGGGTTCAAGTCATTTCATAGAAATACATATGTAGTCGAAATTTAGGCATGTATGGACGAGCATTTCTAAAATATGAAATTTACCTGAATACCAACTTATATCTTCGGTAAAGGCATAACAAAATCATCATTTTAGTGTATACAGCTTTATGGATTGACGCCTTAAGGCCAGACTAAAGCCTGCCAGAACTAGGATTCGCGTCAATTTGATAAGACATTCATGTATGTGGACGAAAATCTCCCCAAAAAAGAGTTTTCCATGATTACCGATCTATATCGTTGGAAAGTGCCTACACGTAACTACAAAAAATTTCGTGTATATTTAGGTTATCGGGTCTACGCCCTTGGTCCGACAAAAAGTAAGTCCAAACTGGAATTTATCCATTAATTGGTTGCGACATGGTCGAAAATTGACCAATTTCACCTTAACCTTAGGGCTACTTTACGATATTCTTATTTAGTTTCTTATTGACTGACATGTATGCAACTTGACAAGGTTATTCCCTTAGTGATTTTCTCCTAGAATAAGTAATTTGAACCCTTATCCCAGTTACCATGGCAACGCTGGGGCAATCAAAAAGGGAAAAATGTAATTTATGCTCTTTTTTAACCCAAAATTTGCATTTCATTATGTTGTAGTACCTAAATTTAGGTCTAAATGGCCAGTACTTTACAGAGACTGAAAACATTTACCTATCGGTTTTTTATGTGATATTTCTTTTCACCCAAGGACCCCGATCTTTTTTCTGATGACGAGTGACACTACGCCTACACAAAATCCCAGCGAGAAATGGGGGCATATCCCCCCTTGGGACCCCCTGAGACATCTTATGATCGAGAAGGCGCGCATCAAGATTATTTTTGGGAGTAAACTTTTTTTAAGTGACGTTCACTAAGTCCAGTTAAAACACCGAAGTCATTGTCTGTAATAGGGGCAGGGGTCCATTCACGATAAAATGATTGGCCAGTTAAGGGTTCAGCCGATTTGTAATACATATAAGTATATTTGGAAGAATAATTATTTGACAGAGTAGATAACTGGCCAATATAATGGGAGAGCGCCTCACTATTGTATCATTTTGGTGTATTTAGCTTCATGAGGTCTATGCCCTAGGGACGGACTGTAACCAGCATTGTGTGATATAAATTTTTTATCACTAACCAAGTACACATAGTCCACCCTTATTAATTCTCAATGGTTAAGTTGAGACAGGTCAATATTACAACTATCAAGGTGGATAGATTTGGAGAGTTTAGTTTTACCAGCCAGAGAGGAAGGTTGTCCCTGGACACTCAGCTGTGTGTAACACTGAGTGGAATACCTGGCTGGGTGTTGGGTGCTGTAACCTATATGTTTAGTAGAAGGAATAAACTAAGTAGATAATATATGGACTATGTTATATTATGTTACACAGTGATTGGGGTTTTAGTGCTTCTAATATAATCAAATATTGGCATGTTTTGACGACCATTTCTCAGAAAAATGATCTTTCTCAAGATACATGCCTAAATCTCTGTAAAGGCACATCTATAACATAGTTTTGTGTATTCAGCCTCATGGGTCGACGCCCTTATGCTGAGCTATGTCATGTTTAATCTGAGGTCGTGTCAATTTGATGGACGAACATCTCTTCAAAAAAAGTTTTCCATGATTACGACCTATAAAGTTGAATTGTACACTTTTTGTATACATGTATTACGGTTATTAATTGTACATTTACGCCCTTGAAGCCAGCCGAAACTTGGGTTAGAGCCATTGTGACAGAAATATTCGCAAAATTGTTTGAAATTTTTCGGTGAAGGTATAATAATTATGTCATTTTTGTATATTCAGCTTCCGAAGCTTTTGTTCGATTCAATACCCTTGGCCTGCGCTATAGCTAGTCGAAACTGTGATTCATCTCATTTGATAAAAACATTACATAAATAAACGAATAATTTTCCAAAAATAGACATTTTTGATCGGAACAATGTGTATCTTTGTTAGCCTTTTAGACCTATGCATTGGTTACAATTACCTGTCGTAACTGGGGTTCAAGTCATTTTAATAAAGAAATATCAAATATTGACATAATATTATTCGAACGACCATATCGCAAAAAAAGGAATTTTCTGCGAATACCGACAATACTAGTAAATATATAACTATAACATCTTTTCCATATATTTAACATTTTTTTCCTCCCATGTGTCGGGTTATAGCCAGCCGAAACTAGAATTCGAGCCAATATCTTATAAATATAAGCATATTTAATGAATATTATTCCAAATGTTATATCACTTCAGCACATAGGCCTATACAGAGCTCTATGACCAATGCCGCGCTATATAGCCTGCTGAAACTGGGGTCAGTGTCATTTAAATATTAATGTGGCCTAATTGGACGAATTTGTTTTCATTTCTTTCCAGATTACCAAACCTATATTTCTGAAAACGAGTTTTATTCAGAAAACTAAAGTGTTTTTTTTTCATAAGGGCGTAGCCATATTACTCTTATGTTTAAAATGTCTTTTTGGGTCAATGCAGTTGGTTCGAGTAATAGTCCGCTGTTATAGCTACTGTGCCACACATCATTCACATATAGTTATGATATTGAAAATTAGCTCAAATAAATAGGTTTTGTCATAAAACTTCACTAACGTGTTTAATTAACATTTCTTTTGTTTATAACTATTATAAGGCTATAAATAAAGAAAACCTTGCTCGCATTATATTTAATACTTGGAATTTCTAAACTTTTATTAAATTTGAAAGTTAAGACATTAAATTACTTAGAAAGGTAATTTATATATTTGCACGTAAAACACCGGTTTTACATTATCGCCTTTTATACAACGTAGTGGATTTAATGGCGTGAACATGCTTCCATAGTGTAAATATTACATAGTCTCGACGCATTATTTTCATTAAGTTTAATTGTGAAAAAAGGTAAATAATATTACATAATTCTTCATTCTAGAACTCATAACTTCATATTTTTATATTCATATATGTATGGCACTATGATTTTGCACTGACTTTGTTCGTTTTTTTTCGTTTTGACAGTCACATTGAAGGTCAAGATTATTTGGCGAATGTGATCATGGTTTCAAACACGTTTTGGGAAGTACAACTCATTGTTTTTGACTAAATGCATTGTATATTTGAAGGAGAACATGTTGATGGGATACAAACTTACATTCGCTAAACAGATAAAGGTTTATCTAATACAGTTGACATAATTATTGAATTTAGTCATGCGGACGCTCGCATTATGACGTCACAAATGAAACGTATGGTTGGCGCTCGCTGCCATCATAGTTACTAATAAAACCACAAAATATATCGATGAATTTTGCATATTTCCCGTGATTAGATTTTTCTAGATTTTTAGTATGTTGTTTAAGGTACATGATACTTCATTTTTGTCGCGGTTTAGCTTGTGTTGCAATTAGTTCTAGGTCAAATCTTAAATTGACTGGACTAGATGGCTCACATAATACCTTAAGTTATATGTCATTGACAACGAGAGAATAGCGTGTACACAACCACAGCGACATTGGCACAAAAGTAAACTGTACAATTTCAAATGTATCATTCATTTGGAAAGTATCAAGAGAGATACATTATTTTGAAACCATCAGTGGATGTAATTTATTTAGAGAGTATCAGGGGAGGTAATCTATTGGAGTGTGTTAGGGGAGGTAATTTACAAGGAGAGTGTCAGAGGAGGTAATCTTTTAGAGAGTGTCAGGGAAGGTAATCTATTGGAGAGTATCAGGGGAGGTAATCTATTGGAGAGTATCAGGGGAGGTAATCTATTGGAGAGTATCAGGGCAGGTAATCTATTAGAGAGTATCAGGGCAGGTAATCTATTGGAGAGTGTCAGGGAAGGTAATCTATTAGAGAGTTATAGAGGAGGTAATCGTTTTGGAGAGTATCAGGGGAGGTAATTAATTGGAGAATTAGATATCAGGGGAGGTAATGTAGTTGAAAGTAAAGGGTGGTCCAATTAGTTGGATAAATCGGACGTTAACTTTACTTTTCATACCAATTTGATCTTAAATATGTTATAGTCATCTTGAACGATTTGGAGCTTTTTGTATACATGAACATATGTATACCTTGTGTTTTTGTATCGGCACCGTGCCGGCATAGTCGTTTATATATACATTGTACTGCTTCAGTGTCATTGTACGGTAACATCAAATGTCTCAATGAAACAGTACACAAAGTCCTTGGTGGCCGTGTTTCACATCAATAGTACTATCGCTGTGATAATATATTTTAACAAATATCAGAAGTGTCACAATGCTTTCCCATGACACCCGTACGAAACTTGTACGTTAAAATAGTTTGTTTCAAGTTTGTTGTATTTGATTGCGATCTGTTACAGAATGTTTTGTTTGCATGGCAGCTATCTAACAGCGAGCATGTTAAATGCAAAACACCTTTAAGACAACTTGCGTTGGTGAAAACACGGACACGAAACCGTGCGTCTGTCATTAGCCATCTTTGAGTGTGTAAGGACAGCTGTCACAGAAATCCAAACAATGATAAAGAAATTGTTATTTAACAAAAAGTTTACATGTACGTAATTTAAATTAAAAATCCTCATACACTACAATGAAACAACTATATATAAAATCAATAAATCACAAAGAAAAATTATGTATTAAAATAACATAATAATCATAAAACACTTGTGACAATGAAAAATGTGTTTTAAATAAAATACATATTTATTTTAGTATAATATGAGCTCATGTACATTAAAGATCCACTATAAGGATCAAAATCATTAAATATTCGACGATTTTTCAATACCAAATACTTAATTTGAAGAGATAAAGATTCTCTTATATTACGTCCATTCTGCCATAATAAATATTTGTTGTGATGAACCTTAAAGTGGAACTTTACTGTATATCATTTATGATCTGAATCTAATGACAATGTTGTAGTATCAACATTTTATAAATATCTATTTGTTACATAGTTAACACATTGAGTAATAATTAACAAAAAGTGTTTCTTTCCGTCCATTTTATTGTAAGATCTGATTTTATTTCATCATTATATTTCCATTCATTTTTAGGAAGTAATGACAACATATCATACATAAGTTCAATAAGAAAGTAAAAGTATAATAAAAAGAAATTTCTTTTATCGCTAGACTTTATCATTAAAAGTTTGTAATCAAAACTATAGTTTGATTATTGACATTTAAATTCTATATTCGGTTTCAGTTTACTTCCGCTTTGAAATACATATATGGTAAATTGAGTAGAAAAAAACCATTGGGAAAGTGATTTCTTCGGTTAAAAGTCATTTGAAATATTATGTATATGATATTCGTCAAATTTGGAGTGAGGCCACAACAAATTGATCATATGTTCTATGGATTCGCTCGCACCTTAATTTTGACGGTTTTTACAAAAAAAAATTTTACTTCCTCGCTCGCTCATAAAAATTTGGTCAAACCGCTATATAAAGCAAGTGAATAAAGACTTTTTTTTAAAAATTTTCTTTGCTCGCTCGCCTCATTTTTTCCCAGAAAAATCGGTAGAACATATCATCAACTTGTTGTGGGCCCAGAGATACATCTTTATTTCACAGAGTGACACAAGAATACATATTCTCAAAAGTGGCATAATCAGAAGAGAAATGTTGTTTTCTGAGTCCACGAGTTGAAATAAAAAAGATCTATATCTAAAAAAGGATATAAAAAATGATAAATTTTCTCTTTCTTGGTGTTGAGTTCTGTCTCTGTTGGAGGTATTTTTCACAAAATGTAATGTGACGTCATTTCTTCTCTAAGGTTACGTCCTTAATCTTCTAAGATGAGGTTATTTTACGATGAAAATATAAGATTATAATTTTCACTATCATGAAAATCGTATAATTTTATCAAATAACACCACATATAACCGTGAATTACGAAATAAAACCACATTTGTTCCAGTAAAGTGTTTGGTTTTATTTTGCAGTCAATGCGCAGTTTTACACTTGATATAGGGATTCACTGATAAAATTATAAAAAAGTTGACTTATAAGAATAAGGATTATTTGCCATTGTTACCATCTTTCCTTGACAAAATCTGAATAGATCTGTTGGTTAGCAGGTCATATCAATTGGAACCCTTTTAATGTTATTGAATTTCTATGTAAGGATATCAAATTATTTCATCAGATGTATGTCTTGATAATCCGAGTAATCCAATTATATGGGCCTACATATGTGAAGAGTTTGCAACGGGGAGTAATTGACTAGTGTTCGTAAGTCTAATCAAAGCACCACGAGCGCTGTCGGAAAAGGGGCTTTGGTGGAATATATGACTTATACAACAAACAGAAGCGATACAAGGAACCTTGTCGTCTGCTTGTTAACGCGTAATGTGAACTACATTTATTGCAGTAGTAACTATGGCTTTACATTCGTTTGCGTAGCCTAATGTAAACTTCCGCGACGGATTTAAGGAGGAATTGCTACAGACCATTACTTATCATGGGGAACCCTCATCTAGGTGTCGAGTATAATAAAACATTGGATTTAACTACTAACATTGAACTCAGCTGTGACAAATTACGAAAAACATTCTTCTGTAGTATCATAGAAATGGACTTCACCCGTTAACTTCTAAGAAAATATATGAGTCAGTCGTACTGTCAAGAGCCTTATATGGTAGCGAACTATGGAGCGGGGTGACTTATGCTCAACTTATTCCATTACGCAGACTCCACATACAATGCATTAAACACATTCAATCAGTTTCGACCGAAACAAGAACAGATATTGTACTTAGTGCTCTTAATATATTACCTATCTTAAACATCATAGATAAAAGAAAATTGTTATTGTTTGGGCAATTGTGCTATCTCAATAACAAATTTAAAATTAAAGAAATCATTGTAACACGACTGTTTAAGTTTTTATCGTCACCAAAAGACTCAAAAGGTCTCTTTCCTGACATATACCGAATTCTCGGAAAATATGAACTTACTCAATATTTTAACCAATATGTGCCAACTGGAACATTTCCTAAATTGTTGTCATGGAAGAACCACGTGAAAAAAGCCATAGATTGTGTTGTTCGGTTTGAGATGCGAGAAAGAGTCTCACGTAATACTAGTTTATCAAAGTACTTTGACGTTAATCCAGCGTATGAAATATGTGTATTATACCAATATAGTTAACTGTATAATAAACTACAAACACACTGCGTGTCAGCATTTATTGTGATGTGTAAATACTTTGGACGTAAATATGACGTTCGATGCCCCAAGTGCTCACTGATTACAAGGGAAATTAGCAAGCATCTTCTTCTATTCTGCTCAGCATTTGATATGATAAGGCGCAAAATGTGGTCAAGTTTTATAAAATTCTTTGATAATCATGGATTACAAACATTATTTTGTCAGGATGCTGACAGCCAAATTATTGAGATGTTTTCAGGTTTCCCGTCACTAAATCTCCCCGACAATGATAGAAGTGCTTTATTTGAAACATTTGTAAGAACATTGAACTACCACGGTGTATAAACGACTGTACGACATCAGTGATTGCGATTGGTAGTATAGTAGATACAGAAGTACAATTCATTAGTTTTTATGGGATAACAAATCTTCTGGTACATAGACAGATTTTCAAAATAAACCTTAGCTCGTGATAAACTATTTGCAGCAGTTTTGCTGATTCCATATCGTTCTTTTATAGTAAAAACGTTAACAATCACTTCCAAATCACGAACTATTTTGCTTTGTTGACATCCATAGCTTGTCTTGTAAACTCGATTTCGAGAAAACAAATCACATTCATGTTATTGTATGAAGACAATTTTGGCATAAAATAAATCATTTATTGTATTATATCAATAATTTATCAGAATGTTGAATGCAACTATGTGTAAACTTGACGTTTATGTCATGTGCATTCGCCGACATACTGTACGACTTCGACAAATGATTGTGTACGACTACTAACGATTTTATGTAAAGCCCGTGTCACACAGGCAAAAAATTTGACCGCGAGTTTCGGCGAGCTGCAACTCGCAGCAACTCGGCTGGTATCGTGTAGATCTCGTACTGATGTCGATGCATCTCTCCACATGTCGCAGCGTCTTGGCTTGTCGCAGCGACAATTTTAAACCGTTAAAAATTCTTGCGGTGGGTCGCCGAACTTTTTATCTCGTGTAGATGTCGAGAGGATGTCGTATGCATGTCGTGAAAACTAGTACTCGTGTCGTAGTGATGTCGTCACATGTCGCCGTGAAATCTACCACCGCGATATGTGCGCGTGTCTTTGCGAGTTTTTGCAACATCTTCACGAGTTTGCGCGACCTCCTTGCGACAATCACACGACATTATCGCGAGTTAAATATACTTCGGAAGAAATCTGTCAACATTCATTTCGATGAACATCTCTGGATGTAAACGCAGAAAGTTGGTAAACGATTTTTTGTCTTTCATTTCAAGCTCACGCATCAGACGGTCATAATGTCCAAAGTCAACCCTTCTCATAATCCATGGTCTAACCCAACACTGTCGGCGCGCTCTGCCAATACTATCTCTTGTTAAAAGATTTTAAATCAATCTTGATATTTCAAGTTCGTCATCGGCATCTTCTTCATTAACATGCGCCATCAATGCCACCAGTCTGATCATCCTGCATGTCTTTCACCTTTTGGTGCTCATGCGCTTTGCTTGCTATTTATACAGCCTTGGCAAGATGTCGTGTCATCTAAAATGCGTGTCACACTACTCTCTCCACGGATCGTAATGAACTCGTTAACATGTCGCGTTTAAATCGGGATAAATCGTCGAAACTCGTAGTAGCTCGTATGAATGTCGTTAGATGTCGAGAGAATATCGTGTACATGTCGCTCGTATGTCGATCGCTAGTGTCGTACAACACTCGAGCAGATGTCGTGCAAGACTCTTTATAAACAAATGTCGTGACAACTCTATTTTGGCCACGAGATTAAACACGCCCATCGTCGCGGAAACTCGCAGTACCAACTCGTGAATATGTGACACGGGCTTTAAAGAATTGTACGACTTCGTTTGATTTAATTGTGTGATTTAATATGATATTATTGGGTTTTAATAGTTTAGTCATGTATATTGTACCACTATTTTAAACAATGCATAATTCGTAAAACAGGTTATATTTGGCTTAATTGTACTTTTGTACCCTTTGTTTGTGCCCACCTAATTAAAGTATACAGTGTCTAAAACTAATTTTACAGACAAAATATTACCAAACAGTTTTTCTGCATGGGAAGGCCGAAACATTACATTTTAAGAAGTGAGATAATTAAAGGAGTATATTAAATTAAAAAATAAAGGGGTAATTTCCTTAAGGTACACGATCATAGGTTGGAAGGATTTTTTTTCAGTATTCTGCTTTGAGGGGGGATTAAAATTTTGTTTACTTTGGTACTCATCAAATGAATGAAATGCCTTAAAATAATGGTATTAGCAGCAGTTCACTTTTACTAACACTTATTTTCAAGAAGAAAAGTGATAATGTGACTAACAATTGAGCAGAGGGTTGAGTGTGTGGTCAAGTTCCAGCAAAGGGTTAGTTGCCAAGATTGTCGAAGAAAGGGAGTTACAAGGTGAGGTTTTGCTTAGTATTTTCTTTCTTCTTTTACTTTCATTGTTGTTTTGACCTTAAAAAATCTTCGTAAACAGATATCCAGTAGGGCATTGTTGTTCAGGATAAGCAAGTATGCAAGCGGAAATTTGATTGGGTTATTATCAGATTGAACCTGAAACTAAGTGCATTACACTTTTGCCTATTTGACCCAAGTTAAACATTTTTTTCTGTTGCAGAATGAGCAGTGAAGAAACCACTCCTGACAGCTGTTCATCGTGCAAAACGGATGGAATTTGCCAACAATCATGCAGACTGGACCAGGGTAGACTGAAGTGATGTACATCTGTGTACAGATGAGTCAAGATTCACTCTCTTCCACAATGATGGTGGGTTTTACTTTCGCAGGAGAATGAATGAACACATAAACAGAAAGAGAATAATGACATCATGAAACTGATATGTTGGCCCCGAAGAGCCCAGACTTTCAGAACCCTATGGAACACTTGTGGTTTAAGTTGAAAACAGCTGTGCGACAGTATCGCTCACGTAACCTTACAGAGCTGAAAGCTAATCTTTAATCGAACTAGTCCAGAACCACTGTGGAGAAGTACCAGAGGCTGGTTAGAAGTATGCCACGCAGGATTGTTGTAGAGGGTTACACCAAATACTAACTGTGTTAAAGTGTTATATGTATTGCCGTCGTGGACAGGCCTTTACGGACCTCTCCTGTAATTTTGATTGAAATTTGATAATTCAATTATATTGAATTTGTTGTTATTGTATTGAAATATAAATAAATGTTAAGCATGTTTTTTCCACTATGTAAAATAAAATTACAAAAGCAAAAGTGAAGATCATAAAATACTAGATAATGAAAAAAAAATAATGGACTGTATACTTTTTTTGTGGTCAGTGTATGAAAATGTTTGTGTATCTATTGCTCTCAACCTTACAATTGTTGTTGTACAAAATTAAAGTGAAATATCTCCCTTATCTAAAATTCTACCAGAGGTTATATTCTTAATGCACATCTTCACAACATGGTCTACTTCTTTACTTCAGTGGCGGAAATGATAAAGAAACAAGTATATAATCATTAATTAGTATCAATAGACATCGTACAGAATGTAACAAATAAAAAATTTGCATCAAAAGAAGTCGGACAAACACACCAACAGACGTCGTACACATCATTTTACATCACATCAACAGATATCGTACAGAATTCAATCTTATTTTACTTCAGTTTTCAGTGTTTAGGTTGGGTATTGAGGAAAATCATAAAATACCGATCAACAGCGATCGTACAGTTTCGTTTTCGTTTATACACCGTGACTACATGTGCTAAGACAGCCTCTATTCAACAACGACATTAAATAAATCTATGTAATACTGTTACCGAAATTCGGAAAGTTATTATGAACTCCTATTCGGGGTGTAATTCGTAGTATACCCCAATGTATATTATTTCATGTTTTTATGACGTTCTTTTATCTCTTATATGCATTTTATTCATGTTTATATCTACATTTTATGTACTTTGTATGTTATTTTCACCTATAACTATAACTCTCCACCTTGGAGGAAATAAAGAAATATATATCCATGAGTTTCTGAAAGTGTGTATTATGATTGAGTAAAGCTTCTTATGCTTTATAATATGTTTTAGTCAAGATATTTTTTAAAAAGTTAGGCCGACAGTACAAAAACAATGCATTCAGTCACCGTGAAATTATTCAAGCTTTGACAGTTGAGAAAAAACGGACAATAAAAAGTTTTCAATCTAGCGTAAACAGGTATCCTATAGACTATTTTATGGTCTGTCGACATCGTACAGTCGTATACATTTGTGTCGTTAAACCAATGCGCAGCTTTCATCTAGACGAAACACAATTAAGACATGTCTATTTTCAGACTGAGTTTGCAAGCTAGTTTGACAGTGTGTGTTATTAAACTTTAAATCAAAAAGTCTTGTTTGGGTTTTTGGGGTTTGTTTTGTGTTTAAAGCCGTAGCAACACATTGTATAGGCCATATAACGCCATCCTAAGCACCTTTCCAGTATCCTAGCTTTCCTGGACCATTGTCTACAACAAATACTCACCTTCTCTTCCACAACTTCTCCATATACCTTATTCAGCTTGTCACCTTTATAATAGATTTATACATGTTCTGGTTCTTACACGGTTTACTTTTTTTTTGAATTTGAAGGGGGATACAGAAGCGGATACAGAAGGGGATACAGGTTCGAATCCCTACCGGGGCGGATATACTCTTTCATCAAAATTATAATATAACGTCCATTAACAAGATATATGAAGAGGTTGTTTACTTTGTAGAGGGGTATGTGGGTGTCTGTTGTATACAAGGATCCAGGAAAGCTAGATAAGTAACGCTTGCCGCGGTAAAACACAAATATTACTTTAATTGTGTTGACATGGCGTAAAACACATGTAACTTTAATTGTGTTGATACGGCGTTAAACACATGTAACTTTAATTGTGTTGATACGGCGTTAAACACATGTGACATTAATTGTGTTGACATGGCGTTAAACACATGTAACGTTAATTGTGTTGACATGGCGTTAAACACATGTAACGTTAATTGTGTTGTCACGGCGTTAAACACATGTAACGTTAATTGTGTTGACATGGCGTTAAACACATGTAACGTTAATTGTATTGATACGGCGTTAAACACATGTGACATTAATTGTGTTGACATGGCGTTAAACACATGTAACGTTAATTGTGTTGATACGGCGTTAAACACATGTGACATTAATTGTGTTGACATGGCGTTAAACACATGTAACGTTAATTGTGTTGTCACGGCGTTAAACACATGTAACGTTAATTGTGTTGACACGTTGTTAAACTAATGTAACTTTAATTGTGTTGTCACGGCGTTAAACACACGTAACGTTTATTGGGTTGACACGGGATTAAACAAATGTAACTTTAATTGTGTTGGCACGGTGTTGAACAAATGTAACTTTAATTGTGTTGACACGGCATTAGACGAAACAAAATTAAGACATGTCTATTTTCAGACTGAGTTTGCAAGCTAGTTTGACAGTGTGTGTTATTAAACTTTAAATCAAAAAGTCTTGTTTGGGTTTTTGGGGTTTGTTTTGTGTTTAAAGCCGTAGCAACACATTGCATAGGCCATATAACGGCATCCTAAGCACCTTTCCAGTATCCTAGCTTTCCTGGACCATTGTCTACAACAAGTACTCACCTTCTCTTCCACAACTTCTCCATATACCTTATTCAGCTTGTCACCTTTATAATAGATTTATACATGTTCTGGTTCTTACACGGTTTACTTTTTTGGAATTTGAAGGGGGATACAGAAGGGGATACAGGTTCGAATCCCTACCGGGGCGGATATACTCTTTCATCAAAATTTTAATATAACGTCCATTAACAAGATATATGAAGAGGTTGTTTACTTTGTAGAGGAGTATGTGGGTGTTTGTTGTATACAAGGATCCAGGAAAGTAAGATAAGTAACGCTTGCCGCGGTAAAACACAAATATTACTTTAATTGTGTTGACATGGCGTAAAACACATGTAACTTTAATTGTGTTGATACGGCGTTAAACACATGTAACATTAATTGTATTGACACGGCGTTAAACACATGTGACATTAATTGTGTTGACACGGTGTTAAACAAATGTAACTTTAATTGTTTTGTCACGGCGTTAAACACATGTAACGTTAATTGTGTCGACACGTTGTTAAACAAATGTAACTGTAATTGTGTTGTCACGGCGTTAAACACATGTAACGTTAATTGTGTCAACACGTTGTTAAACAAATGTAACTTTAATTGTTTTGTCACGGCGTTAAACACATGTAATGTTAATTGGGTTGACACGGTGTTAAACACACGTAACGTTCATTGGGTTGACACGGCATTAAATAAATGTAACCTTTATTGTGTTGACACGGCATTAAACAAATGTAACTTTAATTGTGTTGACACGGTGTTAAACACTTGTAACTTTAATTGTGTTGACTCGGCATAAAAAGAAATGTAACTTTAATTGTGTTGGCACGGTGTTGAACAAATGTAACTTTAATTGTGTTGACACGGCATTAAACGAATGTAACTTTCACTGCGTTGACACGGTGTTAAACAAATGTAACTTTAATTATGTTGACACGGTGTTAAACACATGTAGCTTTAATTATGTTGACTCAGTGTCAAACAGAGGTAATCTTAATTAAGTTGACACGGTGTTAAACAAATGTAACCTTTATTGTGTTGACACGGCATTAAACGAATGTAACTTTAATTGCGTTGACACGGCATTAAACAAATGTAACTTTAATTGTGTTGACACGGCATTAAACGAATGTAACTTTAATTGTGTTGACACGGCATTAAACAAATGTAACTTTAATTGTGTTGACACGGCATTCAACAAATGTAACCTTTATTGTGTTGACACGGCATTAAACAAATGTAACCTTTATTGTGTTGACACGGCATTAAACAAATGTAACCTTAATTGTGTTGACACGGCATTAAACAAATGTAACCTTTATTGTGTTGACACGGCATTAAACAAATGTAACCTTAATTGTGTTGACACGGCATTAAACAAATGTAACCTTTATTGTGTTGACACGGCATTAAACAAATGTAACCTTTATTGTGTTGACACGGCATTAAACAAATGTAACCTTTATTGTGTTGACACGGCATTCAACAAATGTAACCTTTATTGTGTTGACACGGCATTAAACAAATGTCACTTTAATTGTGTTGACACGGCATTCAACAAATGTAACCTTTATTGTGTTGACACGGCATTAAACAAATGTAACCTTTATTGTGTTAACACGGCATTAAACAAATGTAACTTTAATTGTGTTGACACGGCATTTAACAAATGTAACTTTAATTAAGCTGACACGGTGTTAAATGTAACTTTAATTGTGTTGACACGGCATTTAACAAATGTAACTTTAATTAAGCTGACACGGTGTTAAACAAATGTAACCTTCATTGTGTCGACACGGCATTAAACAAATTTAACTTTAATTGTGTTGACACGGTGTTAAACAAATATAACTTTAATTGTGTTGACACGGTGTTAAACAAATGTAACCTTTATTGTGTTGACACGGCATTAAACACGGCATCAAGCCAAAGTTAGGACATCTCAAACCGTTAGTAAGGTATTGCATTTTCTCGGGTTGAATTGTCTTTGGGTTGAGTTGTCCGAAACCTAACGTTACGGAACGTTTCGAAACGTTCGGTGTAATTGATACAGTTTTACTGTGCTTTAAAGGCATAAACATTTCGTCAAATTACAAGATCAGAAGCATTTAGTCGTATTGAAAAATGTTTGACTGAAATTATTTCATGGATGAATGCCAACATGCTGAAATTGATGCAGACAAGACGGAAGGTATGTTGTTCTCTTCAAAACATAATCGTAAACATGTTGTCTTTTAGAGTTGGTGATTCCATCATAAACTTTAAAGACTGTATTAGAAATCTTGGTGCTTACTTCACACCACACATGGATATGGAGAAGCATGTCAATATTGTGCAGATCGTCTTATTATCAGCTAAGAAATATCGGTCGCATAAGAAAGTTTCTTACTGTGGATGCTACAAGGACGTTAGTAAATTCTCTGGTTACATCAGGATTGGACTACTGCAACGCCCTTCTTGCAAATACTTCAAAGTCAAATCTGAATAAACTTCAACGTCTTCAAAATACGGCAGCAAGTATCGTCACCAGAACCCATCATCATGATCATATACCTCCATTGCTCAGGGAACTTCATTGTCTTCCTGTTCGTCAGCGGATCAGCTACAAGCTCTTAATATATACGTAAAAAGCACTTAGGCCATGCCAAAATGGAATTCTGTTAAGCGTCAACTCAAACCTAGGTACCTATTCACAAAAACACACAATCCAAAAACGAAAACACAAAGATTTTTACGGCAAAAACAATTCATTATATCATTTTTCGATGGAATAACATCCTCATAATATTAATATGAAACAATGGTCTGAATTAATATAAAATGACTAGTGTTTTTACATAAAAGATATAAATGTATTAATGACGCGGTTATGATAAATTGCTTACGATGAACATAATTTTCCCTGAAATTAATTGTCGTACTGAATACCGGAACATCAAAATTAATTAAGAAAAAAAATACATTTATTTTGACCGAGGACTCTAAAACCTATGCGCACGTGGACGCTTAACAAAATTCCAATATGACATGGCCTTAACAACCAATGTCCCATATGTATCCATATACATGTTTTCAAACCCAACAGAGACCTCCGATCTAGAAATTCATCATCTATTACAGTCCCACGGTCTAGGACAATTACTTTTGGTAATCGTAGTTTCAGCCATGCGGCGCCACACTTGTGTAATTCCCTTCCGGACTTACTCAAGTGTGCCCAGTATCTAAATACCTAAATACTTTAAGAAAAAGTTAGAGACCTACTTGTTTGTTAATTACTATGATCACTAAATCAATCACCCTGGGACAATAAACTATGACTATGGAATAGACAAGTAAAATGAACTAATCTTAAACTACTTAAAATTGTTTATTAATAAGTCCAGTTGTGATGTTAATACTATACAGTGAAAATTCTTTTAATCAATATAAACTATACAAGAAAAAATTAATGCAAAGCATTAAATACCGCCGAATAGTGGTAACATTATGTGTACATACATCAAAAGAGAAAACAAAGACTGGCATATGCGGCAAAAAAGAATACAAAACTCTGTATTCTGAGGTATAATACAGAACATGTAAAGTGTTCCTTTATTGAATGGCACAGTTTATAGATCTATATATTTACTACATTATTACTATATTGTTAAGAAAACATTTAAAAAAATCATTGCTTATTGGCCACTAATATGGAACCTTAGTCAGTTATTTCCCCTTGTAATCTATTCAAATAGGTAGGTCCAATCAGTTGAATTACTCGGACTTTACCCTTACTTTTCAATGACAATTTGCCACAAATTATCCTAATTTTTATGGGTTTTTTTTTGTTAATCATTTAATTTGTTTGAAAATCAAACCAAGTATTGCTATGATAAAGAACTGTCAAAGTTTTATCACTTCTGTTAATATCTTCATAAACAAGGAATATGTTAGATGAAATATTTTGTTATCCTTACATAGGATTTCAATGATAAAAACCGAGGATTCCAACAAGAGTCTAAAATTTTCAAATAATGACGGAGGAAAATTTGCTTACTCATACACAAGATAGTTGGAAAGCGTTTTAGCTCAAATATAAACAGTGTGATGCTATTTCAATGTTGTTTAATCAAATGATTTATCAAGTGAATAAAGCTTAACTTGGTTATCATTAGTTGTTGTTTTTTTCAAAATAATTCTAAGAGATAACATTAATTTGGTGAGTTTAAATTTTTGAACTCAGACAACAAAATTATCGTGACACGAAATTTAACACTAAACATGATTAATTTTGGTCCTAAAACGATACCGTAGTAAAATATTTCTATTTTTCAAGGTCGTCACCAGAAACGGTATTTTCAATGAATTCACTGCCATATATAAAAATCAATTAAATGTATATACTCGTAGATTCACATCGGAAAGTCAATTCAAAATCAAAATACTACCGGAAACCATAACTTTTTGTGACCCAACAGCTATATTTACTGCGGGACAGAAGTACGAAAGCGTTGCAGCGCCTTTTAATAAAGTAGAAAATGCCCCAGTCGTACTTTGGCAGGTAAAAGTCCGATAACGATAGTGGTAAGGGGCAGGTATTCCAGGCTAGCAAATCTGTTCACGGAGACGTGCGTGAAAAAATGTACGGTACGTGTCTTTTAGCCTCAACCTCAATTAAGGGGAGCAGATATTTTACATTGTCTTAAAATATAAATAAATTAAAGATAAAATGTTCTTAAAAATGTCCCCCCAAAAGCACGAAATTTTATTGCAGTACTATAAAACTTAAATTTAATACTGCTCCTATCATGGTCAATAGATTCCAACAACTCCAAAATACTAATAAATAAATAAACGTAAATAAATTACGAACATATAAGGCCATGAAATTATTAAATTCTTAACAACAAAAAAACCATAATTATGCACTAAGTTTATTTCAAAATAATGTGCGGTCGAATCAATGATATTCTGGTGGGATCCTTGGATTAGAATCCAACTTTGCACCTTGCAATTATGGATTTTCCAGGGCCAGTTTTTCTAGCCAGTTTCCCCATTGGCTGGGGTTGCTTTTCCACCGATTAGGCATTAGCCTACCTTTTAGATTAATACTTTATCTAACCAATCAGGCCCTGACACAAATGGATGTTCTGGCTGGATCCTTGGATTAGAATCCGACTTAGCACCTTGCAATTATGGATTTTCTAGGGCATCTAGCCAGATTCCCCATTGGCTAGGGGTTGCCTTTCCACCGATTATATACTCATTACCTTTAAGATTAATATGTTACCGATCAGACGCTGACACTGATGGATGTTTTGGCGGGATCATTGGCTCAGAATCCAACTTTGCACCTTGCAATCATGGATTGATCAAGGCATCTGGCTGGATTCCCTATTGGTCGGTGACTGCCTTTTCTCATAATCTAATCATAACTTTTATCACTTTTACTTTATCACTATTATATCATGCATGTTTGAGGGACGCGCGGGCACTGATGCTGATGGATGTTCGGGCAGGAGCCTTGGATTAGAATCCAACTTTGCACCTTGCAATCATGGATTTTCGGGGCATTGGCCTGATTCCCCGTCGACCATTTGGCTGCCGTTCTACCAACAATCCATTATCTCTCATTCACTATTTTTTACACTTGAAAATGCACTTTTTTGTTGTTGTTGTCGTTTTAAAACTACTATGAGCACTTTATTGATCGCAAATTCTTAGTTTTATATTAATTTTGAGATTATGTTTTGTTTTTTTCATCATCTCTTAATCATTTTCATTTTCGTTTTCATTTACACTCATTTTTCCTAATTATGCATTTGATTCTGAAGCGCTTTTAATCATATACTCGATATGAAAAGAGCGCTATACAAATACAGTATATAATATTAATGATGATGATGATGATGATAATAAAAATAATAATAACAATATTACAAATCGGCTTAAACCTTAACTGGTCAATTATTTTACGTGTATGGACCCGCTCCTTCAAAATGACTATTACAGGCAATGACTTAAGTTTTTTTAACTGGATTCGTGAATTTCACTTAAGAAAAGTTAACCCCTCCCCAAAAATGACTTTTATGCGCGCCTCTCCCATCATAAGATTTCTCAGGCGGGTCCCAAAGGGGGATATGCCCCTGTTTCTCGATGAGGTTTGAAGTGGGTGCAGTGCCCCTCATCATCAGAAAAAAAGATTGGGTTTCCTTGAGTGAAAAGAAATGTCACAAAAAGCGGATAGGTAAATGTTGTCCGTCTATGTAGATACTTGCCATGTAGACATAAATTTAGGATAATGTAACTGTATGAAATACAGATTTTGGGTTAAAAAAAGAACAAAAAATGACATTATTTCCCTTTGTGATCGCTCCAGCGTTACCATGGTAACTAGGATCGGGGATCAACTGACTTTTTCTAGAAGAAAAGCACTTAGGGAATAACCTTGTCAAGATGCATATCTGTCAGATAATAGGAAACTTAATAAGAGCATCGTGAAATAGCCCTAGCGCGTTAAAGACCCCGTTACACCAAACTAGTTCTCAGAACGTTCGACCTCGTCCTAAAGATATCGCGAAACTAGTTGTGAACGAGCTAGAACGTGCCGTTTAAGTCGAAAAAATCGGTATACGAGCATAGTTCGATCAGAACCAGTTCCCGTTGCGTGCATTTTGTTTTTATCCCGTCTGTAGTCCGTTTGTATCGAGTTCAAATCGGAAAAAATTGCTCCTTATCGTCGCGAGACACCGTCTCAAACTAGTCCAAATCCGTTCGTAGTCAGTTTTAAGCTGCTTTTCACTAGACCATCCCGTTTAAGACAATTCAACTCGTTCTAAGTACGTTCTTATCTCAATCTTAGTGTGTTTTGAACGTAATAACGTCACGTTCTATAGATATCTAGGACGTTAGTTTCTTCCCGTTCTCATTCTCGTTCCGCGCTGTTAGTTGTGAGGACACAATTCGTCAAGCATCACTGAGACCAAAAAAATGAGCAGAACCAGACAGACGGTGCGTGTTAAGACAATCGCTTCCAAACGATCCAAAATCACCTGCACTTGTGAAGCTCTTGAAGACCAGCCTCAAGATAAGCCATAAAATACTAAACCTCCTGAGCCAGTCAATAAAAGTGTTTCTGATGGTGATGGTGATGGTGTATCTCCTCTACCATGTAATTGTATTCTTGCTCCGCTTCTATGAAAAAGAGTACAAAGCCAACATCCAAAGCTTTAACGACTTCCATGGCTCTAGGCTAAAAGCTTGGGTCCAAATGATAACTTGGTAAGAAATGGTCAGTATTCATACCAAACCTTGTCAAATGATATTGTAGACATTATAGACGTGGTACAAACTGCATACGAACGCAATAGACCTACTAAAACGAGTAGAACGTACCGAGAACCTCTTGCGAACTTAAAGAAGTGTGTGTAAACGTGTTGCAAACTGGTTCAGAACTTCGTATTTTGTTTTTGTGCATTTAGACGGGATGACAACGCACTATGGACGTAATTAAGTCGAGTTAAGTATGTGTGCAAATGGAATGAACGAGTTACAAACGGAACAGGTCGGTGTGTAAACGTTCTGCAAATTGTGGCCCGATCTAACTACGACAAGGCACGTCCCGAGTACAAAGCTATACGACAAGTCCGTTCGCAGTACGTCCTTTCCGTTGTCAGTAGGTTGTCACTCAGTCAACTTACAGAACGGGGTGGCCGCAAAAAAATAGAGTCGACTCAACGTTCTGAAACCCCATTTCCGTTCAATCCCATCCGAGCTCATCCATAACGTTCGTTCACAGACCGTAGAAAGTTGCAACTACGTCCAGTCTGTTTGCAGACAGTTGGAGCTCGTTCGGTCCAATTTTTTAGAACATAGTGAGAACGAGTTTGGTGTAACGGGGGTTTAAGGTGATAATGGTCAATTTTCGACCATGTCGCAACCAATAAATGTATAAATCCCAGTTTGATGTGACTATATGCCGGACCAAGGGCGTATAACCGAAAAGCTGAATATTCATGAACAATTTTGTAGCTACATGCATGCACCTTTCAACGATGTATGTCGGTATTCGTGGAAAACTCGTATTGGAGAGATTTTCGTCCACATACATGAATGTCTTATCAAATTGACACGAACCCTAGTTCTGGCAGGCTTTAGTCAGGCCTAAGTGAGTCGATCCATAAAGATGAATACACTAAAACGATAATTTTGTTATGCCTTTACCGAAAATATAAGTTGGTATTCCAGTTTCGACTTACTACAGCACCGCACATGGACGTTACCCCAACAAACTGAATATACGGAAACGATGTTATAGTTATACTTGCAGATTAATGTATACATTATATATTTATTATTATATATTCTTGATATGAATATCTTGAAATTATAGCGATTTAATACATGTACATTTATTCACCAAATGCGCATTCTTTTTATTTTGTTTACACAATAATGACACCTCATGAAAAAACCAGGCCGATGGCTAAGAAATCACAAATTTAGATATTAACATTTTCTGAATCTAGAACTTTTCAAACATAAGTTATGAGAAATAAGAAAATGTATCTTTTCTACAGAACGTTCATACATTCTAATTTAAAAGGGAGATAACTCAAGAAGTTCAGCCTAATGATTACTTTTTACAGTTGTAGCAGTTATCTCGCTTGCATGCCGTAAGGGGTATCGATGTGTAAACAAAGAAGGTATTGTCTGTTTGCTAGATGACAAAAACCTACAAAAACGTTTTGAAAAATAGATCTACATATATAAGCGATGTGAACATTGTTTATTTTTTAAGCCAAAAATTGTATGATTTAGTCACAAAATGAATCTTATAACTGAAATTGTTCTTGCGCCTAGATCCTAGATAAAAGGTTTATTTAACGTATGCGACTTTTTAAGAGTTTTTTTGCGCTTCAATCTAAATGAAAGCCTCTATACCAACACAACCATGTACGAACAAAGATGGCTTTAACATGGCTAATAGTAGTTCAAGATTCTTACTTATTCTTGGGTCTATACCTTTGTACGAGAACATTCCTGATCTAGAGTCATTTTGGGGGATAGATCTGAAAGAGGTCTATTCAGAATTTAATGATCTCGATAATATGACGAAGCAACTCAGCTGAAACTAATATCTGAACCACGAATCTGAACCGGCGATCGATGTCTTAATCTTTGATTTATATTAGATTCGTGACCGTGCCCGTCGCTTTTGGTTGAATCAGCAATTAATGGCTTTTTGACGTAGCATTGGACCTATAAATTTAAGCGTTAACAATGTTCAAAAAGCAATTTTAATTTTGTTCAACTTTTCATTTAGTTTCTTATAGGCAATTCGAAAAGTTGGAACAGAACTTCGAGAATGTACAATACATGGCTGTTGACACGTGTCATATGAAATTAACAAGGTATTCAATAAGTTTTGATTGGCATGATTTTCGATTTTCGCTGATGTGGGCGGTGCTTAATGTGTAGTTTTCCGGTTGGCATGATGTCAAGACGTGAGTTTAGTGTGTAATAGAAAAAGAGTTTCACGCTGGAATTACATGTTTATTCGCAGTTACAGTTTCACCTTGCTCGGAGACGGATTTAACAAACGGTCGGATATATATTTAATTAAATAATCAACGTTATTAATTTTGGTGAGTTATTTAAATTGACTTTCAACAGTTGTTTTTCGCCTTAGTTTTCCGGCGAATTGTTTCGAAATTCAAAATAAAAAAAACGGCGTTAGTGGGGTTCGAACTAGCTCCGTGCTCTTCCGAAAAATAATATGCTATGAGTCTTGACCACTGCGCCATTGAGGCGTATTGATGTGATGTGATATTTTTACATAATTAAAGTCAAAACGTATATTTACAATTGTGAATCTTCATTTTTTAACTTTTTGTGTCAAACTAATTCATCAATTTTATTTTCGATTAAGACATGAATGTGCTTGTACATTGGAATATAATTTGATACAAAAAGAACCCCTTATATGAAAATAATTCTGAGCGGCAATTACGATTCTTGGTTTTGGTTGGCCGACGGAAACTAACGAGTGACGTCATATTCAAATGGGGTATATAAGGGATTGTGCGCGAAAATGTCTTCAGAATTAATCTCTTTTGCTTTATCTGATTCCAGATTACTTGAAAGACTTGATTCTTCTGATCTGCTGACGAGAGACTACCTAGCGTTACGTAGATTACTGGTATGGCTGCTTTGGTGTTGTGTTGTGCGAGTGGTGTGAGGGAGATGATCTCGTGGGGCTGGGGGAACTTCTGTAAGTATTTTTCATTTTCTTGTGCAATGTTGAATTTTAATGGCGGCCATTTAAAAATGGCGGTCTTTTTTGTTGACATGATTCTTGGATTACTTCTTGATCTTATGTTACTATGATAAGTATTCATTATTTATTTTGATGAAGAACAAGTTTCACATCCGGAAACTAGCCACGAGGAAAATGAATTCAAATTCAACTATAATTGTACCAATGCCATACCATGTCATAACCATGTATGCCATGCTCTAAGTGAACCTGCTGAATGTCCCAAACATGTTCTTGGCTAGATTATGAATTTATCTTGGATTAAAAACAATAAAACAATTGCCTATTTAGGATAGCTAAATCTGTATAAGTTCCTGTTTAGTTGTCATCTACTTGTATGTTCATGGACATGGAATCATGATACTGTATTACTGATACTTATTGATATTTTAAATTAATAATTAATGACCATCATTTAGATAATTATTTGATAATTATGAGAAACTGTCAAGTCAGTCTGAGAGGCCTTGGTCTGACCAAGACTTCTACTTGGCTACATATCATGAATGAACTACTTTAACTATTTGCTAAATGTACTTTCTGAAAACTGTCTATCATGATTGTATCTTATTGTATATGTTATGTTAACATGTATATAAATTTAATGGAAAGTTTTCAGCTATGTTTACGAGTACAGCTTTATGAGTACTATCAGGATTTTGTTGGAGCAAAGGAAAAATATTTCATCCATGTAATGTCAACTTTAGTTGATGCTGTGATGATTTTATTTTGAATATTTATTTTAATACATAAACTCCAATCATTGTTGACATCAACTTGTTCACTTACTGATTAAAGACTCTATTCATTAACGTTTATAATGTACTGCAAGATTTTGATTGAACAACTTGAGCAGACAGCTGATACGTCATGGAATCTTTTGTGAAAAACTCAAAGTGATAGCTTCCTCAATACTCCACATTTCCAACATTGGCTCTTCAGCTGATTTGAATTAAGTTTTTTTTGAACATGGAAACAATGAAGTTGGGATTCGAACCATCATCCAACTTGATGATTTATTAATAAGAGTTTTCCAGATATACTCTGAGTAGATTTAATTTGATTGAAGAATTAAGAACTTTAAACATTTAAACTGTAATCATTTGAAATGTTTTGTGTAAATGTTTCAACACTTTTTGTTTACCAAAAGTTTATAATTGTTTTCTGTTCTTAATTCCAGGCATATCTTCGGATGTGAAGGAGTCCTCCACAGCCCCTGAGATCATCGAGGGTAAGTTATCTTTTTTCTTTATTATCATTTGTACTTGTAAATTTTGAAATGAAGACTTTTTGTCAACTGAATGCAATAATGTTTTAAATCCTTTATTATACAGGTATTTTTGTAAGACTTAATCAAATTTAATGAATAAGCCTTTTTATCTTCAAGTAACATAAAGATGTGATGATTAGTGTTAGACTTACAGGAAAAAAACTCAGAAAAATAAGACAATTGTTGCATTCAGTTAATCTAAAGCTGTTATTTATTGTAAACAGCTTATTGTCATCCTATATACATGTATTGTACATTGTTTCTGAAGTTTTTTTTAACTATTAATGAGAATTCATTATATTTGTTAAATTTTTGAAGATTTAATTCAAGTTAAATGTTTACTTTTGGCTTTTTTTTTGAAACGCAGAAATATATTGTGAGTTTTAAATTATCAACTGTGTTCAGATCTTTCTCTAATACTGGAGCAATATTCAATAACTATGACTTTTAAAAAAGACACTCGGCATTTATTTAAAAAATTAACAATTTTGTTAAGTAAATTTATGCTTTATAGTTAAAATCAAATAACAGTTGCTCTCCATCAACTTGGAATTTGGAATGTAGTCACTAAGGACGGTCTTGTATATCATACTATTCAACGTGTCACTTTAGCTTGTGTATTGTATCACATGTATTTACATTTTGTGTTTATCGTCAAGGATAATTGTTTCTGATATGGGGTTTCTGGGTTGTAAATGGGCCTTAGGGTGGGACTGGAACTGTCAGAACTGCTATTTGCACTTCTAGTAACTGTTTTTTCATTCTTCTTGGGTATCCAATGTGTTGTCTTGGTATTACCTAAATATAAGTGTCATAGATATTTTTGCCCATCATTTTTGTGTTTCTAAATTCAAGGATATCAATTTTATACTATATGGATATATCTTTTCTGAACATGTTATATATTATTGACAATTTCTGTAAGTTGCAGGTTGTAACGTAATTACTTAACATAACTCTCAAAAACTAAAACTAATGATATATTGAATAACTACACTTTGTGTGTAAGTCTTATGTTTATTAATGGTCTGTGATCATATACATGAAGTTTAACATTCTTAATAAATATAAGTTTCTAAGTCCAGTGTAAACTAAATTATGATGGTACAATAATGATAACTATGCTAATGCCCTAACGTTACTCTCTCTTAACAATAACTTCTCATAGTGACTACCTAGTTGGTTTATATAGGGTTCCACGAATGAACCCAATCTTACAAAAAATATGATGCCCATCAGTGATAATGAATGCATTAATTTTTAAGATGACTATCATAATTAACAATAATTGAAAGAGTTCATCATTTAGCCAAGTCATGGTTGCAAATGATCTAATAGCCAGAGTGCAACTTCCATATTTGAAAGCAACCTATTACTTTCTGTCTGGGAAATCGTAATACAGTGATTAACATTAACTATTGTTTGTGCCTCTGCTCATTACGTCATAAGGTTTTGACATTGATTTTAAAATTAGGTTGCTAAAATGGACAGCCAATTGTACTTAAACTTGCCCGAACCATTTGTTAAATAGCAGGAACTAATTGTCTGAACTAAAATATAGATCGTTGGAGGCAATATGACAACCATTTATGGTGAGCCATAAAATGTAAGATTCACTGGTGCCAGTCGCATAACAAACACCAAATTATCATTAATTTTTATTATAAAATGAATCAATTGTTATAAAAAACTGTCAGGATCTTAAATACATTTGTGACAAACATTTTAAAGTTAACTCACTTAAAGAACTTTTCATCATATGCGATACTTAACTTTTTGAAGGAAATAAATGTATGTAATAAGATAAAGAGCTTTAGATCATCAATTCCCTTTGAATTAATAGTATCATTAATTGCTTTCAACGCGATATGACCTTTCTGTGTTGGTGCGCCGTAAAACCCAAACTAACAAACTGTTTTTGATTTTAGCGCTAAATCATAGGAGAATGGGTGTTAAGTCTTGGAAAGGTGACTTATCACATTTTTTCTGATTAAAATTCTGAAAGATTTCATTGAGTTGAATACCTTATGTTTTTTCACAAAACAAAATTCTGCTTCTGGGTGGAACCTTTGTTTTTTTTGTTTGTTTTTTTGTAATGCAACCGCACCTGTCATAAGATTATTATCCTGTGAGTTAAAAAGCAAAATTTAATGACACCATTTTTTCCCTATGTGGGTTGTTTTTTAATTTTTTTCTTTATAAACCTTAATATTTCCGTAATTAAAATGTTAGCAATTGCGATTTTCATTTAAACTCGTAACAAATACATTCTATTTTCATGAAGTTTAAGCATTCGAGTAAGTGTTGGAGAATTGTTTCAAATTTGTTGAAATAAATGGCTCTGGCAATTTTAACATAATGAATTGTAGTGCTCAACATTCCTAACTTTAAAAATTTAAGTTCTTTTCAAGATTTTTGTTGAAGGCATTTGTAAATAGGTTCACATAGGATTTCAGCTTCGTCTTTCATTCATGGAGTAGTTTAAAACTGCACAAAGTTCCCTCTTGGCTATAACTGAATATATTTTAAAATCAAATGTTTTGGTTCTTCCTGGGGAGGCAATTAAACTTCAACTGTCACTAAGAGAATATGTGTGCTTAGGGGAATAGGATTTAATCTGTGTCTTGTGCTTTTCAGCAATAATCTGTATCAACCCGTAAGAAAACTTCCGCCCTGACTGTAGGGGGAATCCGCCTATGCAGTTAGCCGTTTCCGCCTTGAACTTCATACCTTTAAATATTGCTTCTTAGGCGGACCTTAAGCGGATTTAATAATTTGAAAAAAAAATATCTTATACAATGTTTCAACTATTTTATATCATATTTTAGACATTTACATGTACTAGAATTTTAGGGAGTTCCATGGAATTCCATGCTTTTGAGTAAAAATGATCTAAGACTAGTAAGAGATGTATTAGTCTATTGAATAATTGGCAATTTTGATACTTATTGATATCTGTAGTCTCATCATTTTCTAATTGTGTCTTTATGACAGTTTATATCAATCAATTATATTTAAGTAAAAGAGTTAACAGGGCCAAAACGCTCTTCTATGCAGAAGCCAAATACAGGCTGCTTCCCCAAACAAATTAACACTTTTTCCCCAAGTTTGAGCCTAAAAACTCTCCATAAAATTCCATAAAAAATTCCCAAGGAATGTTGAACCATAATTTGTGATATAGGAAGGGAAAAATATTTAAGATTTCTTCACAATGCAGTCTATGTTGTCATTCTTTTACCACATAATTTACATGATTTAATAACTAATTGATTTTGTAACACCTGTGATTTAATACATCTATTCCTACTTTACTGGCAATGAAGTGGGTTTATTTTCCCCAAGAAAGTGAAAACTGTGCTATTTTCCCCCAAAAAAGGGCTGAGGCCCCTTCCCTAAAAATGGTGTTTTGGCCCTGGTTATGTGTGATAAAATATTCTTGTGCCTATGATAAGTAATTTATACAAATGTATACATATATTCAACACCATATTTGGTCATTTAAATTTAATGAAGTGTAAATAAAGGAATTAAGTAGACAGTTGTAATCTATGAGCGCTATGTTTTATTGTGAATCCCGATTTGTGAGATAAATATGGATAATTTTATATTAGACTTTTTCCAGTTTTTTTTTGTACTTAGCAAGCTTACGCAAGCTAGCTGCAAGCTTTACTATTCAATGTATGCATGTCACAAGCTCACTGCAAGCTTTCATTTTGGTTTGGGAAAAATCACAAAATAATCAACAATCATAGTCTATTGATTGTCTTTGTTTAGAAAGAGATTTTAATGCTGCCTTTAATCAGGGCATGTTTGCCTAAGTGCCAAAATGGCACATATCAAAACCCCAAATATATTTTAATGTTTACAGTATATATCTTCAGGTCTTAAAGGGGTACATGTGTTATCTGATGAAAACAATGAAGTCTTACATGTATATAAAATATCTTTCTTTATAAAATAGCTCAAATATTACAAAGTCAGACACTCTGCTTAAATTTAGTATTCCGCTTAAAACAGGTTTCCTTGAATGATAAGTTGGAAATTCCGCTTTAGAAATAAGACTAAGTTGAATTTTTTGCCTAAAACTTTACATTTATCATATTCCACCCAAGCCGTAGGCGGAATCTGTTTAAGCATTTTGGAGGAAATTTAAGAAACTTAGGGGGACTTTGCTATAAATTCCATGTCCGCCTTAGACTAGCAGGATAATGTAGATTTTCTGAAAATTTTAGACGGAATCCGCCTTATATAAGGCGGATTCGGTCATACTTTTTTGACGGGAAACTTTGTACCTCTTGAACTCGGATAGAAAAATATAAGTTCCAAAATTGGTCTTTTATAAGAATTCGAATGAATTTACCATTCTAATAAAAAATTGAATTGTCATGCATTTTCTGTGTGTAGACTTGTCAATACTTCAAATTTTGGTATATCTTTTTAAAAATTCATTGAATTTGTCGAACAAATTCCTCATCAAAATTTGTCGTGGGCGATAACATTCGGTTGTGCCCGCGCAAGTAAAGGGATAATTACCACTGCAATTATTATAGTCCGCATTTATACTTGTTAACAAGCAGATGATAAAAGGCATGGGTATATATTATCTGGTTTATTTAAGGTAAAGGTCCCTTAAATCGCTTCCATGAGTTGTATACAGCCATATACTCTACTAAATATCGGCGCTTTGATTTACGGTGTTATCTAGATAGGATTGGCAAAATTTCCAATATATATTATTATTGATTTATTCCGCCAATCTCTTTGTGATCGTTCAGCAATTTTTTTAATTTGTCTGAAATGGAATGGAATTTTTTTCAAAACAAGAAAATTAAAGCCTGTGTAACACTTACTGCTATGATTGTTGTCTTAGGGTTTGACTCGGTGTCCTGGGATTCCGAGGATGGCAAAAAAATGGCCTGCTCTTAATGTTATGTGAGATTCCAATTTTTATTTAAATCTCTATCTTATTATTTGTCTATGATTGAAGGAATTCCTGAAAAGAGAAAGCTCTGAATAACTGACCAGGGATTTCTTTTGGATCCCCAGTAAAAACTGCAAGTGTTGAACCCTGTGACTACATGATTGATTTAAAACAATGCATTTAAGATAAACTAGTTATTTTGTCAACTGAGAGATAGAAAATATATACATGTAAATGTATATAAGCTTAGAGTAAATGTTTATAGAATTTAATTGTTAGTTTAAACATTTTTTTTATGTGTAACATGCAATCTGGTTTAAACCCGATCTAAAGTTTTCCGCTCGCTTACTCGCCAATTTAGATCTGACCTTTTTCAAACGAGGTTCACGTTCAGGTGACCTTTTCTCATCATAATATTCATGACGAGATTGTTATGATTCGTAACTTGTTTACGTCACACAATTGAAATGAGCCATCCAATCACAGACTGTGAATAATACCGCTGTTTAATAAGCTTGCCAACCTTGGTCTAAAACACAACATGACTGCATGTATTGTTCGTTTTTTCTCAACTGTCAAAACATGAATAATTTCACGGTAAATGCCTCTGTTAAAATTATCGTCGTGATACATTCATGATTTTCAGAAAGTGTTTATTATGATCGAGTATAGCTCCTTATGTCGTATGATATGCGTTAATAAACATATATTTAATAACAATTAGGCCGTCAGTACAAAAACAATGCATTCAGTCACCGTGAAATTATTCAAGCTTTGACAGTTGAGAAAAAACAGACTATACAATAAATTGATTTGGTTGCGCAATATGTAAACAAGCCATTTGTATAAGCATTCATGAAATATCATACAATTCTGCTTTATTCAAATCAATTTTCTGGTGGCAAACTTTAAAAAAGTATGATTACGAGGGTTGATCCAAAAGTTCGTATAATGGCTTTAAAAATTATTGTTAGTGGTAGATATAAAAACAAAAACTATGCAAATAATAAATTTAACATGTGTGTCATATACTTGTAAAAAATTAAGCATCTACATCAAACAGATATCACACAATAAAACATTTAATTCATATACCCAGACAGATGCAGGGGAGCAATACGTCCACACCGACATCAAAACAATACTAAAACATTTAAAACATGCTCCTTATCACTTGAACACAACAGTCACACAACAGCAGAACCCATCGAGCACTCACTTTTCTTATGTTCAAGTTTTGCTTTAAAATATGCTCAGTTGTTCTATATGTTGAGCCGAATTTCTCTCACAGTCAACCACCTGTCGCCATTGTTGGTAGCTTTGATGTCGGCCACTAGAACATGACGCACTGCATTTAAGTCCTGTTTTTTTCCATCATTTCAAACATTTTTGATGGAGTATGTCCCAGTTCTTGACAAGATTTAATAACTGAACGTATTTCCAAGTTTGAATTTGACGTCATAATGAAGATACCGTGTTATTTTCTACTTCACGAAAAATCTGTACCTTTGAAACTACATTCAAAATGTTCAACATATGCAAAATGACTTCATCAAGGCATACAAACATTAAACGAAACTGCGCTCAATTTTCTGAATGGGAAATTATTGAAAAACTGATTATTTTCTGGGACTGTTACAATTAATAATTCCACCCCTCCCCCCCCCCGGCTTGATTAGTTATATGTTGCTATGGCAACGTCCTGTGTGACCATCATGTATATCATGGTAAAAATAACAACTGCAATGAATGTGGCATGTTTTTAACTTTATTTCTCGTAAAATATAGAATAAACGTAATTCTTGTATGGAAGTTATTGGTTGATTATCCGAACTTTTGGATCTACCCTTGTATCTATCTGTATTGATCCTAAAATAATCTTTTAACCGGGTATATAGCCACCGTGATTTGGAATCTTGTGCCCGAGGGGGTGCGGGTTCAAATCCCACATGGGGAGGTTATACCCTTCTATGAAAATTTTCCTCCATTGATTAGATAATATGGAGAAGTTTCCGGCCTTGTGGAAGGGTAGGTGAGTACTGGTTATAGACAATGGTCCAGGAAAGCTGGGTTAGGTGCGTTTGATGCCGTAAAATGACCTAAATTGTGTTTAGCATTAACTCCAATAAACGAATATGTCATTGCGCTAAGGACATTCAGATGCATGACCAATAAATAATAATTAATGATCATTTTTGAAGTTACATGGATTTATCTGCAAGTTATAGAGGTATACCTTTAAAGAACTAAAACTCAATTGAGTTGAAAAGGCTGGGGTCTGTACTATCAATTGACTTATGACTGATTTTATGATTAAATCTTTATATTGCATTGTCATTGCTCATTTTTTCTCAACTGTCAAAACATGAATAATTTCACAGTGAATGCGTTAGTTAAAATTATTGTCGTAATACACCCATGAGTTTCCGAAAATGCTTCTTATGATTTAGTAAAGCTTCTTATGCCGTATGATAAGTTTTAGTCAGAATGTTTTTAATAAAAATTAGGCTGTGAGCACAAAAAAATGCATTCTGTCACCGTGAAATTATTCAAACTTGGGACAGTTTCGAAAAAATGGGCAATAAATTATCTAAAGATCTTTTATATGCTGCCCTGATGAATTATAACACACCAATCTTGTTAACTTAGAATTATTTAACCCTTTGACTGAAGGAATGTATTGATTGAGTCCATCAAGTTTTCATTAATTGATATGTTTTATGTTGTTTAATTAATTTTTTTTGAAGATACAAATGTGATACAGCATTATTTGATTCTCTATGTTTAAACTCTAAGATAGCCTTTATATTTATATATACCCTCGCTTCGAAGAAGAGGGGGGTATACTGTTTTACCCTTGTCAGGCTTCCCGGCGTTCCTAGTTTTTCCTAGTTTTCCTACTTTTTCCTAGTTTTTTCAGTGGGTTCCTACTTTTTCCTAGTATTTGCCAAAAGGCTCCTAGTATTCCTAGTTTTTATACTTAAAGGTATTTTTTTTGCAAACTACTGATACCTCATTTGTTTTTCTGTAAGGTATATTTGCAGATAATGGCCAAAAAGTTGTTGAATTGACATCTTCCAATGCTGATATGAGTTGCCTTACCAAGCTGCATGTGTTACATGTACCACCTATGGAAACTAAGGCAAAAAAAGCTTTAAACTAAAATAAACTTTAAACAGTATTGACAAAATATTCTTTGATAGTGATCAAGAAACAGTGCCATTTGATTATGATTTGTGTTGATTGTCTTTGTTTACCTCAATGGTGCTTATGCTGAGGGGACTAGGTTGTTACCAAATTTGAAATTTTAGAAAAAATCATGGTCATTAGACATAAACACTATTTATAAGAATGCTTCATTTCAACTAACTTGGCATTTAAGGGATATACAGGCAATTTTTTTGACTTCCCTATTTCCTGATTTTGCATTATATTATTATAATTGTGGTTGAAACAGACACAGTGATGCATTGTTTGTCTGAATATTTATATATGTTCTTGTTATAGTTATGTTGTTTTCTTACTAGACCCACATGGGTCAGGTAGCCTAAAATTAGATTATGTGCTAAAATTAGTATTTACTGATCAGAAGTTACTAGCACTTTTATTTGAGCAACTTTAGTATAATTCTATCACAAAGATACCCAAATCATCTTAGAATGTTAAAAATAGACAAAAAGTGATCAACAGTAACTGAAATGTACAAATAACAGATCTATAAAAAGCTTTTTGATTCCCCCTGTATCTTACTTCTGTTTTTTAAAAGTGTATGTCATCTGTTTTAATTTCTTCCGTTATTTCAATTTGTCACCAATGCTATTTAGAAATGAGTTTTCTTTACACTTTAAGCTATAACGGAGCATAAGAACATTGCATCTTAAGATCTAATTTGTCTGCTGTAACACTTAATCTATGACCTTTTGTGAAAAACTAGTATATTTTTGCAAGCTGCGCTATAATGGTATTTTTAAAATAGATCTTAAGTTGCATTGCATGCATGTTTTCTGTAGTTCTTGATGCATGCCAGATCTACCTCTCTTTTCAGATAGCTTTAGCTAGTCTTATATAACAAACATATAACTAACCCTGCTAACCTTGCCTGGTGGAAAGACTAAATTCAACCCTGCTTGGCTTGACAAGTCAGAAAATAATGGACATTGTCTATCAGTGTGGTGTAAGCAATATTCTGGCAATTGATAGCTTTTCTGCTTATTGTACTCAGGGTTGCCAGCGGACTTGAAGTCAGGGAAATCTGAAATTTTTTCAAGGTTAGGGAATTTTGAAAATTGGTCAGTGAAAAATTAAATTCCTGAAAAGTCAGTGATAAGTCAAGGAAAATTAATTTCAATGGAGACTTTCTTTTATTTTCTAAGGTTATGGCAGTCTCATTGTATATAAAATTGCTTTAACAACTACTTTTTTGAGTTTTTATTTCTACATTTATGTCTTATAACAAACACTCAAATATATTTACTTAAAAACTTGAAGACATAAAGGCTTTGCAAACCTAGCTTGCCCCTTGCGCTTATTAAGCTATAATAGAAAGTTTAAGAACAACTTAAGATAGTTTTTTATTTGTCATTCAACAGTCACAATCTATACTTTAGCTATTCAAATCATTTACTTTAGAGTGAATGTGACTGGCAAGTCAAAACTGTACAAATTAATGAGACCATGAGTTGACTGAAAATTCCCAATGCTGTCTTTAAACAATGCAAAATTACTCTTCCTGAGTGTATGGGTACCTGTCTGGTACCCTGAAAGCAAACTTTTGTTGTAAAAATTAATACCATAGTGTTTAAAGAATAAAAGAAAAACCAAACAAACATACTTATGGGTGAACTAGACAGCTGTAGGGGAGGTGGAGGCCAATTAAGTTTTGTAATTTTGGTCAGTGAAAAACAAAGTTTGGTCAAGGAAAAGACAGTGAAAAGTTAGGGAATTTTATTTACATATGATGCTGGCAACCCTGGTACTGTATGTTGCAAAAGTATATCTAGTTGAAATACTGGATTTGTGCAGTTAATTGCCCATGCTGACAATAAAAAACAAAAACAAAAGCAATGAAAATTCATAAACTTTAGGGCCCCAGTGTATGTTTCCTTGTCACTTTTTACATGTTTGTGTTTGTCTATAGAATATAGATGTGATACTACAATCATGTTGAAAACAAGCACATCCTTCTTTACTAATATACAATAATATTGATCAAACATGTGTAATGGCACTGTTTTTTTGATTACCAACAATTATTAAGCATTTTATTTATTTAGTGTTTCCTAAGAACTAGCTTAAGTTCCATGATTTTTTTGTCAAATTGTAACTGAATAGCACTGGACATATGACTAGTCTTTGCTTTGTATAAAGAACACTGTTTTGGTTTGTTGATATGTTATTGCTTGTTTATCAATAAAAAACATTTTGGACTCTATGACACCATGATGTCTATGCCTGAGCAAAGAGAATGTCAACTTCGTAGCTTTTGTGCCTGTCTTCTATGGAAATATGTATAGTTCCATGTTGAAAAGGTAAACACTTTCCTAAAAGAAGTCCTAGTTTTTTTGCATTATCTTCCTAGTTTTCCTAGTTTTCTCCTAGTTTTTTGAGTTGGCATTCCTAGTTTTTTTCCTAGTTTTGTACTTTACTCTGCTGGGAAGCCTGCCTTGTCCGTCCGTCCGTTACAAAATTTCCGTTGCAGTTTTCTCAGCAACTATAACATGCAGCAGCCTAATACTTTGCATATTGCTTCATCCCATAGTCCCATGTGGTGTAAAGCAATTTCATGCTCCTTGCTCATCTACTTCCTGTTTGTTGCATATTTTTAGATTTTTGCGGGGGTATCACTAGTGAGCATTAGCTCACTGATTTACTTGTTTGAATCTGCTTTGGGTTGAAAGCTTAGATTATGATTAAATTTCTAACTTTCAAGGTATCTTCAGTATTGTTGTCTCTCAAAATATATGGTGTATCGACATTCATTAAACTCTCCAAGGTGAATAAGCTCTGTATGTTCTTAAGTTATGTTGGGAACTTGGTACTTTTATCTTTTCTCTCTTGGATTTTGGACATAATGTGTAAAACATATTAAATTAACAACATTGAAAGTTACCCGGGTCAGTAGTGCAGTTGGTAGCGCGCTGGGATTTGAATACTTGTGCCCAAGGGTGTGCGGGTTCGAATGGGGAGGTTATATCCTTCTATGAAACACACATGGCATGTAGTAACTGAAATTCATGATCAACTTAAAACAGAAAATGATGACTGTCCTCAGCTTTTCTTACTCGCCGATTTTGTGACATCTATGCTCGGCGATTGCTACTATAGCTCGTTTAGGATAACTTGAGACCAAGGACTCAGTCTGTTTACATATTTGGGACTCAGGCATTTCATATAACAAGGAGGTCAGCTGATTTTGTGTGATAAAAGTATTAAACATGTCTAAATGTGTGGAACATGTGTTCTTGTACTTAATTTAATACATCAAAAACACATAGATAGTAGTTGATAATTACGTGTATTAAACTTAAATCCACCTGTGTATAAAAATGGTATAGTTGTATTTTGTTTCAAGTTATCCTTAACCAGCTATATGCACATTTATATTTTACTTACATGGTGTTATGTAGAAGAAATTTTTTTTAACAAGTAGAAATTGTAACCCTGGGGAAAAAATATTTATTGCTGGAATTTGGAACAAATAAGTTGAATAATTTTTTAATTTGTGATTTCGTGATATAATGAGTACAAAAAGTCATTATACATAATAAATGTGTAAAAAACAATATTTTGAGCTCTGGATATTAAAAAACAAGGTTGAATTTGCCCTTAATGCATATGTATCACAATAGTAAGCTATGCTCGAATTAACTAACAAAATATTTTTTTAAATTTAAACCAAATAAATGTTAGATTTGTTCATTTGACCGGTTTATCAGATATAACTGATTGGATAGTTGATTGAGGGCAAGTTCAATATTGTTTTCTAATTACTATATGATTAGTTAACATTCTCTTGAACAAATACTTAGGATTCATTTGTTTTTTTATCATCATATGCTTAGCATATCTTAATTTATTGATAATACACACTTCATGTTTTTGTAATATACTTAGTTAACAAATCAAGATTGGTATGAAATTTTGAAAACCTGGATGGGGTAGATAGTTGTAAAAACATATTCATGTTCTGTGTACCCATAGTTTCTGTGTATTGAAAGTTATATTGACCAAATGTGGAAAGGTTTAGACTTCAGTGGGCTTGGTTGAACTTAGCATTGTTTTTTTTGGTTCATTGCACTGTGTAATGGTACATCTCATGCTTGTATAGACAATTCTCATTTTATCTTAGTCATTTATGCACTTTAGATGTGTGGTTGAAAGTTAACAATTAAAATTAAGCAGTTTTAATTTTGGACAATGATTTTAATTTATTTTGTCATACTTGGGCTGTGTATTTAAATTTTAGTTTGGATTTATAATTCATTAACACATTCTTGTGGAATTGAATGTAATCTCAATTAGCAAAGGTAGTTGTATGGTTGCCTTATGTGATTTTGGACAGTGATTGTTAAATTGTGTTTATTGTTTCAACTCTTGTAATGATGAGTTGGGATTTGTGAATCTTGTATTTATTTCAATTGATGTAAACAAAATGAACGTGGGCAATATTAATAGGGTTGCATATTGTGGTTATGGACAGTGATGGATATATTTATTTGTTGTTCACATCTTGTGTAGTGTACAAATTAGAAAAAGTTTTGAATTCTACTTTTGCACGACAGAATAGGTTACTGATTAGCCTTTTTTTCTTTGCTTACAGACTGTTGATTCCGGATATTCCCTTAACACTTTTTTAAACTGAATTTATTGAAAGAATTATTCAAGCCTAATCATCATCTTGATACTTGAAACATTATGTTATTAGAATTTATGATGATATATACAGATATGTTTGTTTGACTCAAACTGTGATGTTTAATTTGCAGATACTTTTTCTTTTTAGTTTAAACTCATGGGTAGACATAACAACAGTATGTATATTGGTTAGCCCTTCGTGCTTATAGGCAATGATTATTACATTTTTTAGGTACACTTGCTCTCACTAGTTGATTTGAGGATTCTGTATATTTGCTTCAACTAAATTCAAACCTGATCATACTTGATTTAACTTCTGCAATTATGGACTGTGTTATTATACCCCCGCAAACGAAGTTTTCGGGGGTATACTGGAATCACCCTGGTGGTTGGTTGGTTGGTTGGTTGGTTGGTTGGTTGGTTGGTTGGTTGGTTGGTTGGTTGGTTGGTTGGTTGGTTGGTTGGTTGGTTGGTTGGTTGGTTGGTTGGATATGTGGTCTGTCCCAAAAAATTGAAACATTTGTAGTATGCTTATATCTTAATGTATTTGAATAGAAGCTGTTATATACCATGATTTAATGGTGTATACAAAGCTCATGTAACTATGGAAACATATCTCACTTGTTTAAAATATTTAATTGTGTTACATATTTTAAATCTAATTAGATAACTGTATAGTTTGCTTTTTTTTCTCAATAGATTTTTTTCTTATCTTATTTTATAGAATTTGCACAGGCGTTTACAGTTGATGTTTATATGCATGTTATATCAATTCCAATTCAAAATGGCCGACTTGCGGCCATCTTGAATTCTTTTTAATTTAGTTTATTTACTGTATGCTTATTTCTCAACCGATTTTTTCCTAATTTAGATAGAATTTTGCACAGGCGTTCACAGTTGATGTGTACATACACTTTAACTCAATTCCAATTCAAAATGGCGGACTGGCTGTCATTTTTTTTTCAAAATTAATGCAGTCTTTTATTGACTTATTACCATACATATTTTGAAAAGAAATTGCATACAAGGTCTCACTGATACAGTTGATCAGTATGACTATTCTTCATCAATTTATATTCAATATGGCTGACTTCCAGCCATTTTGAATTTTTATTTAAATTACTGTATAGTACATGTATGTGTTTTTTTACTCAATTTTAGCCAAATTCGCTCCAAAGTCTCTGATGTAGTTGACTCGTACATGGATTTACTCTGGATACAAAATCATATTGGCAGACTGGCATATTGATTGATAAATTGGATTTTACGGCTTATTAATGCAAAAAGGTCACATTACGCTGAAAACATTTGATGATACTATTACTTCAAAAGATAATGAAGATTTTAAGTCCTTTATTTTTTGATAAACATTTATTTCCTTCAGGTTTGGTTTTGTTTTGGTTTTACGGCACACCAACACAAAAAGGTCATATCGCGCCGAAAGCAATCAATGACACTATTTATTAAAAGGATATTAATGATGTAAAGCTCTATATCTTATTATAAACATTTATTTCCTTCAAAAAGTTAAGTATCGCATATGATGGTACAGACTCAAAAAGTTCTTTACGTGAGTTAACTTTAAAATGTTTGTCACGGATGTCTTTAAGATCCTGACAGTCAAGGAGAACGTGTTTGACATAGAAATGCTCGTCACAGGGTTTACATTTAGGTGCTTCCTCTCTTTTGAGAAGTTATGAATGTGTTAAACTGGTATGACCAATTCTACATCGCAAATCACTATTTGATCTCAGCGATTAGAAAATATGATGGTAAAGACTCAATGAGTTCTTTAAGTGAGTTAACTTTAAAATGTATGTCACGGATGTATTTAAGATCCTGGCAGTCAAGGAGAACGTATTTGACATTGAAATGCTCGTCACATGGTATACATTTAGGTGCTTTCTTTCTTTTGAGAAGGTATGAATGTGTTAATATAGTATGGCCAATTCTACATCTCGTAGTAACTATTTATCTCATTGATTAGCAAATATTATTGACGAAGATGAATCAAGGGTTTATGGCTTTATGTCATGTACCTTATTAAATATAGCATTATTCCACATTGTTTGCCATTTTGAATTGCTGAAGTCTATTATGTACTGCTATTTTTATCCAATTCTTATTTTTGAACTTTTTTTTGATGTATTGATATTTTATCAAATACATAATGGCTGATTGGCAGCCATTCTGAGTTTTTCTTTTTAAAAAGCAAATGATTTGATAATTTTTGTACAGACTTTGAGAAAGTAAGCAATTGTTTAAGTTGATATGCTTGGCATTTTCTTAAGTGGAATTCAAAATGGCTGACTGGCAGCCATGTTGAATTTTCTAATATCTTGTACAGCAAACATCTTTTTTTTCTCACCTTATTTTGATACAATTGTGCTGACAAATTCTTGTTGATGAAATTTTTATATGTATTATTTTTTATGTATTTCAATGGACCAACTAATTTTTCTGTAATGTTGAGAAGAAAACATCTTATTTCGTTATAGCTACATGAGATTTTAGATATTATTTTAACTTTACTACTGTGAAATTAATGATCGGTAATTTAAGCTTTCTTATGGGGTATTTGTGAAATTCTTGATACAAGATATTGTAAATACTAATTGTTTGATTTATATTGTGTACATTGCTGACTACCATTTTTACAATTGCCTTATTTTTTACTTATTTATCAAAAAATTACAAACACATTCTACATTTTGCTCATCTGGTTACAACATACTCATGATGAGTTTAAATGTGATCACTCTTTGTCTGTTGTTCCACTTTACATTTATAATGACCAAATGGTGTTCATTTTCATGTAAAAAAATCATTTGAAATATGACAACTCTGTTTGTTTTGCTTTTTCATAAATCTATAGTGAATTACACTGTAATTTGCTGTTTATTTCCAATTTGATATTTGCATCCTATTCTTTTTATGGTTTTTATGCTTCTTACAACATTTACCCTTTTGGACTTCCACAATGTTGACTTGCTTTTATCTTGAAATGTTGCTGTTGCGGGGGTATTTTCGCCAATGGTGGCAGTTCTAGTTTATTAAATCATTCGGATATAAAATGCTAAGATTTCATATTCAAATGATTTACATTGAATGTTTAAGTTTATAGCTTGTTTGGGTTAAACAGTACATCAACATTATTTAGTGAACTTTGATAGAGTTGATGAACGTGTTTTACTCACACTTAGTGGTTTACTGTGTTGGAGTCTGATTCATTTTTTATACCCCTGCTTTGAAGAAGAGGGGGGTATACTGTTTTACCCTTGTCTGTGCATGTGTGTGTGTGTGCGTTCGTGGGTGCGTCCATTACAAAATTTCCATCGCTGTTTTCTCATCAACTATAACATGCAGCAGCCAAATACTTTGCATATCGCTTCATCCCATAGTCCCATTTGGTGTAAAGTGATTTCATGCTCCTTGCTCATCTACTTCCTGTTTGTCGCATATTTTTAGATTTTTGCGGGGGTATCACTAGTGAGCATTAGCTCACAGATTTACTTGTTTATTTTAATTGATTTTAAGAATGTCAAGAAATAATTAATGCAGTTATAAATAGGTTAGCCTTTAGTTATTTTGGACAGTGAGTATCGTATTAGTTCGGTTATTTACATGTATCCAGTGTTATTCTTAGTATTTGGCTAAAATCTTAATCTTGACTAATCAGAACAGCTCATGTCTAATTAGGTTAGCGTCCCCCCCCCCCTTAGATATTATTGACTGTGGCAATTGTTAAAGATATACATGTATTACTCTTGTACATTCTCACATTGAAGCAAGCAATTTAGTTAGGTTTGTCTACTTACATAATTTTAATTTTATTTTAAATCTTCTGGCTGCATGGCATTGTTATGTTTGATATTACTGAAATTATTTAAAACTTGTTCAGGTTTGACTGATATATATCTTGATAGGTTATTCTTTTGCAATTATTGATAGTGATGATTCTTGAATTTTTATGTTTGTCTGTTTTAAACTTGAATTTAATTGATATTGCTTCTGATTAAACTGATATATCTTGATAGGTTATACTTTTGCAATTATTGATAGTGATGATGATTTCAAGAGTTTTTTTTTGCTTTAAAATTAAATTTAATAATAATTTAATTGATATTGCTTCTGATTAAATTGATATATCTTGATAGGTTATCCTTTTGCAATTATTGAGAGTGATGATCATTTCAAGAATTTTTTGTTTTTGTGTGTTTTAAAATTAAATTTAATTATAATTTGATTAACATTTACTCTGATTAAACTGATATATCTTGATAGGTTATCCTTATGCAGTTATTGATACTATATCTTGATAGGTTATCCTTTTGCAATTATTGATGGTGATGATCATTTCAAGATTTTTTAATTTTGTTTGTTTTAAAATGAAATTTATTTATAATTTAATCAACATATCTTCTGATTAAACTGATATATCTTGATAGGTTATCCTTTAACAATTATTGATAGTGATGATCATTCCAAGAATTTTTTATATTTTATTTAGATTTAAATTTAGTTTAATTATAATTTAACATTTTCTTTTCATACATAAATGCATTATTTAAGTTTTTGTACCATGAACTGTTTTTAGTATAACTTTTATTTATTAAAGGTATCAAGTTCAAACTTTAAATGTATTTTCTCATTATCAAACTACATCTTATGTAACTAAGTTCAAAACTTTGAATGTAATATTTTAGAATTATCTGCCCTTGAATTTGACATATTACTTATTTTCTTGAACTTCTTTATTTCTTAAGGAACCTTAACTTAAAATATGTTGATTATCATCACCAGCATGATATGTGGTTGGATAGATTACTCTGACACAAATTTGTTTCATAATTATTTCCCCTTAACTTAGAATTAAGTTCAAATATTTCAAATAATTTGTTTTTCTTTACTTTCTTAAATTGTTGTGCTTGCTGACTGCTGGTGTTAGTTTTAAGTCTGAGTTGTGATATTTTCTTTCAGTTTTTAGATGAATTTAAACCTGTGCTAGTCTGAATATGTTAGCATTCTTCAACTCTGAACATTGATCAATATATTTGATGGTAATCATGGTTTGAAGTTAAGGTTTTTGAATGAATTTTTATAATTTTCTGAGCATAGTTTTGACGATACGTAGCTGTTTTTCTTTACGCGAGTATGTCCTAGTGCATGACTAAAATAAATCGATGTTAACCATTAAAAATGATCAACATAAAACACTGATATATTTTAGTCATGCACCAAGTGACTTCTGAAGTTAATAATTTCTGATTATGCTGAATATTCAACAAATTATTTTTGTAGTGGAAGTATTAAAGTTAATTGTTTGGATCTGACACAGTTGATACTTCATTGTTCCTGGAAAAATGAATTTTTATTTTTTTATTAATTCCCTTTTATAGACATACTGCAATATTTATTAAGCAGGTTTTTTTCTGAAGATTACTGATATGAATGTTGACTTAAGTTGTAAATCATTAGTATTTAGTATTTATTAATCTATTACAGATGAGGTGATGGTGCATGGTGATGGATCTTGTGTGGATGGTGTTGTGGATGTGGTTGTAGATGCTCCTGCTTCTGCTGCTGCTTGTGAGGTACCTGTTGCTTGTGTCTTGAGTGAGGTGGAGGGATGTGTTGGTGAGAGTCTTGTGGAGGGATGTGTTGGTGAGAGTCTTGTGGAGGGATGTGTTGGTGAGAGTCTTGTGGAGGGATGTGTTGTTTCTTTGTGTGAGGATGGTGGTCGTGGTCGTGTGTGGACGGATGTTCTGGTGCCTTTGAGGGAGGTTGTTTTTGTTGCTGCTCCTGCTGTTCCCCTGCCCGTTGTTCCTTTGTGTGAGGGTCGTGTGTGGACGGATGCTCTGGTACCCGTCAGGGAGGTTGTTTTTTTTGCTGCTCCTGCTGTTCCCCTGCCCGCTGTTCCTTTGTGTGAGGATGTTTCTACCTTTGTTGATGATGTTGGTGTGTTTGAGGATGTTCCTGTTTGTGAGGCTGATGTTAGTGTGTGTGAGGATGTTTCTGTTTGTGAGGGTGATGGTGTTGGTTCTGTTGATGATGAGGTTTGTGACGGTCCAGTTGATGTTACCCTTGGCCTCCATTGTACTGATCCCTTTCAGGTTTGGTGGGCATTGCAGTTGACCCATGTGAGGTGTCCTGATGCCCGGAGTATGGTAGCTCTTTCCGAGTACTTGGATTGAGTATAATGTTATATTTATGGTTATTTGTATTGTTAGATAGATATTGTTATTTATTACTGGTTATATCTGAGATTAGTCTAGGATCATGGTTACAGATGCACTGGTTACATTTTGTTTGAAATGTTGTTAGATAGATTATAGATATGTTAAGTTAAAATAGGGTTGATACACTTTCTGAATCATGGATGCTGAATAAGGCATGAATTTAATTGTATTTTGAGATAAAACATATATTTATTAAATTGCTTATTTGAGTTTGTGTTAGCCTAGCGAGGTGATAATATTATTTGGCTTGTATTAATAAATGACCTGTTTAGTCAAATCATCCTTTTTGGAATATCTGATTATGGATAAGGGTCCTATTCATATTCAGATGTTTTAATTTGAGATTATTTTGTAAAATTCATAATTTTTCTTCCAGTTTTTTTTTATCTTTTTTCTCTCCAGTGTTAGAATTTCCCAAGCTGGGACAATATAAGCACAAATGTTTATTTAACTATATATGTTAGAGCTTAAAATGCATGCGATTCTGGTCTTGCTTAACATGTATGTTCAGCTAGTGTATCTTCCTTAAAATTTCTTGCATATTTATTTTATCCTCTCATTACCCCTTTTTTGTCAGTTAATTGTATCTTCTCATTACCCCTTATTTGGTCAATCTGGACATGGTCAGGTTTTGGTGGATGGATTGTGTGTATGCTTGTTGATGAATGAATTGTGTGTATGTTTGTTGATGAATGAATTGTGTGTATGATTGTTGATGTATGGATTGTGTGTATGATTGTTGATGAATGAATTGTGTGTATGTTTGTTGATGAATGAATTGTGTGTATGTTTGTTGATGTATGGATTGTGTGTATGATTGTTGATGTATGGATTGTGTGTATGATTGTTGATGTATGGATTGTGTGTATGATTGTTGATGAATGAATTATGTGTATGTTTGTTGATGAATGAATTGTGTGTATGTTTGTTGATGTATGGATTATGTGTATGTTTGTTGATGAATGAATTGTGTGTATGTTTGTTGATGAATGAATTGTGTGTATGTTTGTTGATGTATGGATTGTGTGTATGTTTGTTGATGTATGGATTGTGTGTATGTTTGTTGATGAATGAATTGTGTGTATGTTTGTTGATGTATGGATTGTGTGTATGTTTGTTGATGTATGGATTGTGTGTATGTTTGTTGATGAATGAATTGTGTGTATGTTTGTTGATGTATGGATTGTATGTATGATTGTTGATGAATGAATTGTGTGTATGTTTGTTGATGAATGAATTGTGTGTATGTTTGTTGATGAATGAATTGTGTGTATGTTTGTTGATGTATGGATTATGTGTATGTTTGTTGATGAATGAATTGTGTGTATGATTGTTGATGTATGGATTATGTGTATGTTTGTTGATGAATGAATTGTGTGTATGTTTGTTGATGTATGGATTGTATGTATGATTGTTGATGAATGAATTGTGTGTATGTTTGTTGATGAATGAATTGTGTGTATGTTTGTTGATGAATGAATTGTGTGTATGTTTGTTGATGTATGGATTGTATGTATGTTTGTTGATGAATGAATTGTGTGTATGTTTGTTGATGTATGGATTGTGTGTATGTTTGTTGATGTATGGATTGTGTGTATGTTTGTTGATGAATGAATTGTGTGTATGTTTGTTGATGAATGAATTGTGTGTGTGATTGTTGATGAATGAATTATGTGTAATGTTGTTATGTGTAATATTGATTATGTGAATTTACTTCAGTAAAACTCTGATATAACATACTTGGTTAGAACATACACTCATTTAAAACATACCATTTTTTCTGGCATTTTGTCTGGCCCATTTTTTCATCCTTATATATACCATTTTTAGTATACCTCAGTTTTAACATACCTTTTTTTCTATGGCCCAGCGAGAATGTTATATCCGAGTTTTACTGTACATCATTGTATAACCATTTATATACATTACTGTTATTGCACCTCTCTTCTGACAGTATTGTATAGTTTGTATTCAGTTGCACATGTATTATTTGGCACTGTTTTACAGACAATTTATGTTTAGGTCACTTTTTTCATAGAGCCATCTTTATACATATAGCTGTCATTGCCTTTAACTACTGACAGCATTTGTATAGTTTGTATCCAGTTGCACATATGTTTTTGCACGGATTTACAAACAATATGGCCAGGTTACTATATACATCTAGAACCATCTTCATGCTTGGAAACTGTTACTTATTCTGCATGTCAATGGGCCCTTCTTTTGACAGCAATTTTCATTGTTTGTGAACAGTTGCAAGTATGAGATTTTGCTCTATTTCACTGACTATGTTGGTCACTATCATACTGGTCATAAACTCAAGTTTGGACAGTTTGTCAACTTGTGTTGTATTTCATAGTTTTACTGTATGCATTGTTTCTATGTAGTATTATTAGGTCTTTAGGAAGAAGATATGGAAATGATTATGAATAGAAATGGTTTTGTTTAAATTGGTATGTTTATGTGAATGATAAGATGCAGTAAAATAAACATGGTTGGTCAAAAAATAAATGGAAATGATAATGAATAAAAATGGTTATTGTAACATAAGTATATTAATTGGAATGTTGAGCTACAGTAGAATAAACATGGTTGGCAAAATAGGTAATACAATAAATTATTATCCATAGGAAAAATCCTTTTCACATTGTACTACATCTAGAACAATCTTTATGCTTAGGAACTATAACTTATTCCCAGTATAGAGAAGTATAGAGATGGTGGTGTGTTTCCATATCTCTGCAGCTGTTAGGCTTGTCGTTAGCTTGTAGCTGTCATTGCATTCCTCCTTCTACAGACAGCAATTTTCGTTGGTTGTATCCCGTTGCATATGTGTTATTTTGCACAGATTTACAGACAGTATGGTCCAGTTACTACAAACATCTAGATAGAGTCATTTTCATGCCAGGAAACTGATACATATTCTTGGTGTGATGTTACTGAGATCGTGGTGTGTTTCCATATCTCTACAGCTGTTAGGCTTGTCGTTAGCTTGAAGCTGTCAATGCATTCCTCCGTCTTTGGACAGCAATTTTCCTTGCTTGTATCCACTAGCATATGTGTTATTTTGCACCGATTTACAGACATTATGGTCCAGTTACTACAAACATCTAGATCAAGTCATTTTCATGCCAGGAAACTGATACATATTCTTGGTGTGAAGTTACTGAGATTGTGGTGTGTTCCCATATCCATGCAGCTGTTAGGCTTGTCGTTAGCTTGTAGCTGTCAATGCATTCCTACCTCTATGGACAGCAATTTTCCTTGTTTGTATCCAGTAACACATTTGTTATTTTGCTCGGATTTACAGACATTATGGTCCAGTTACTACAAACATCTAGATCGAGTCATCTTCATGCAAGGAAACTGATACATATTCTTGGTGTGAAGTTACTGAGATTGTGGTGTGTTCCCATATCCATGCAGCTGTTAGGCTTGTCGTTAGCTTGTAGCTGTCAATGCATTCCTACCTCTATGGACAGCAATTTTCCTTGTTTGTATCCAGTAACACATTTTTTATTTTGCTCGGATTTACAGACATTATGGTCCAGTTACTACAAACATCTAGATCGAGTCATCTTCATGCAAGGAAACTGATACATATTCTTGGTGTGAAGTTTATGAGATTGTGGTGTGATTCCATATCTCTACAGCTGTTAGGCTTGTCGTTAGCTTGTAGCTGTCAATGCATTCCTACCTCTATGGACAGCAATTTTCCTTGTTTGTATCCCGTTGCATATGTGTTATTTTGCAAGGATTTACAGACAATATGATCAGGTTACTACAAACATCTAGATCGAGTCATCTTCATGCCAGGAAAATGATACATATTCTTGGTGTGAAGTTACTGAGATTGTGGTGTGTTTCCATATCTCTGCAGCTGTTAGGCTTGTCGTTAGCTTGTAGCTGTCATTGCATTCCTCCTTCTACAGACAGCAATTTTCGTTGGTTGTATCCCGTTGCATATGTGTTATTTTGCAAGGATTTACAGACAATATGATCAGGTTACTACAAACATCTAGATCGAGTCATTTTCATGCCAGGAAACTGATACATATTCTTGGTGTGATGTTACTGAGATGGTGGTGTGTTTCCATATCTCTACAGCTGTTAGGCTTGTCGTTAGCTTGAAGCTGTCAATGCATTCCTACCTCTATGGACAGCAATTTTCCTTGTTTGTATCCACTTGCATATGTGTTATTTTGCACCGATTTACAGACAGTATGGTTTGGTTACTACAAACATCTAGATCAAGTCATCTTCATGCCAGGAAACTGATACATATTCTTGGTGTGAAGTTACTGAGATTGTGGTGTGTTCCCATATCCATGCAGCTGTTAGGCTTGTCGTTAGCTTGTAGCTGTCAATGCATTCCTACCTCTATGGACTGCAATTTTCCTTGTTTGTATCCAGTAACACATTTGTTATTTTGCTCGGATTTACAGACATTATGGTACAGTTACTACAAACATCTAGATCGAGTCATCTTCATGCAAGGAAACTGATACATATTCTTGGTGTGAAGTTTATGAGATTGTGGTGTGATTCCATATCTCTACAGCTGTTAGGCTTGTCGTTAGCTTGTAGCTGTCAATGCATTCCTACCTCTATGGACAGCAATTTTCCTTGTTTGTATCCCGTTGCATATGTGTTATTTTGCAAGGATTTACAGACAATATGATCTGGTTACTACAAACATCTAGATCGAGTCATCTTCATGCCAGGAAAATGATACATATTCTTGGTGTGAAGTTACTGAGATTGTGGTGTGTTTCCATATCTCTACAGCTGTTAGGCTTGTCGTTAGCTTGAAGCTGTCAATGCATTCCTCCGTCTTTGGACAGCAATTTTCCTTGTTTGTATCCACTTGCATATGTGTTATTTTGCACCGATTTACAGACAGTATGGTCCAGTTACTACAAACATCTAGTTCGAGTCATCTTCATGCAAGGAAACTGATACATATTCTTGGTGTGAAGTTTATGACATTGTGGTGTGTTTCCATATCTCTACAGCTGTTAGGCTTGTCGTTAGCTTGTAGCTGTCAATGCATTCCTACCTCTATGGACAGCAATTTTCCTTGTTTGTATCCAGTTGCACATTTGTTATTTTGCAAGGATTTACAGACAATTTGATCAGGTTACTACAAACATCTAGATCGAGTCATCTTCATGCCAGGAAAATGATACATATTCTTGGTGTGAAGTTATTGAGATTGTGGTGTGTTTCCATATCTCTACAGCTGTTAGGCTTGTCGTTAGCTTGTAGCTGTCAATGCATTCCTACCTCTATGGACAGCAATTTTCCTTGTTTGTATCCAGTAACACATTTGTTATTTTGCTCGGATTTACAGACATTATGGTCCAGTTACTACAAACATCTAGTTCGAGTCATCTTCATGCAAGGAAACTGATACATATTCTTGGTGTGAAGTTTATGACATTGTGGTGTGTTTCCATATCTCTACAGCTGTTAGGCTTGTCGTTAGCTTGTAGCTGTCAATGCATTCCTACCTCTATGGACAGCAATTTTCCTTGTTTGTATCCAGTTGCACATTTGTTATTTTGCAAAGATTTACAGACAATTTGATCAGGTTACTACAAACATCTAGATCGAGTCATCTTCATGCCAGGAAAATGATACATATTCTTGGTGTGAAGTTATTGAGATTGTGGTGTGTTTCCATATCTCTGCAGCTGTTAGGCTTGTCGTTAGCTTGAAGCTGTCATTGCATTCCTCCTTCTACAGACAGCAATTTTGTTGGTTGTATCCCGATGCATATGTGTTATTTTGCACCGATTTACAGACAGTATGGTCCAGTTACTACAAACATCTAGATAGAGTCATTTTCATGCCAGGAAACTGATACATATTCTTGGTGTGATGTTACTGAGATGGTGGTGTGTTTCCATATCTCTACAGCTGTTAGGCTTGTCGTTAGCTTGTAGCTGTCAATGCATTCCTACCTCTATGGACAGCAATTTTCCTTGTTTGTATCCAGTTGCACATTTGTTATTTTGCAAGGATTTACAGACAATTTGATCAGGTTACTACAAACATCTAGATCGAGTCATCTTCATGCCAGGAAAATGATACATATTCTTGGTGTGAAGTTATTGAGATTGTGGTGTGTTTCCATATCTCTGCAGCTGTTAGGCTTGTCGTTAGCTTGAAGCTGTCATTGCATTCCTCCTTCTACAGACAGCAATTTTGTTGGTTGTATCCCGATGCATATGTGTTATTTTGCACCGATTTACAGACAGTATGGTCCAGTTACTACAAACATCTAGATAGTCATTTTCATGCCAGGAAACTGATACATATTCTTGGTGTGATGTTACTGAGATCGTGGTGTGTTTCCATATCTCTACAGCTGTTAGGCTTGTCGTTAGCTTGAAGCTGTCAATGCATTCCTCCGTCTTTGGACAGCAATTTTCCTTGTTTGTATCCACTTGCATATGTGTTATTTTGCACCGATTTACAGACAGTATGGTTTAGTTACTTCCAACATCTAGATCAAGTCATCTTCATGCCAGGAAAATGATACATATTCTTGGTGTGAAGTTACTGAGATTGTGGTGTGTTCCCATATCCATGCAGCTGTTAGGCTTGTCGTTAGCTTGTAGCTGTCAATGCATTCCTCCCTCTATAGACAGCAGTTTTAGTTGTTTGTATCCAGTTGCACATGTGATATTTTGCATGTATTTACTTCAAACATCTAGAACCAACTTCATGCCTGGAAACTGATACATATCCTTGGTGTGAAGTTTATAGAGATGATGGTGTTTCCATATCTCTGCAGCTGTTAGGCTTGTCGTTAGCTTGTAGCTGTCATTGCACCCCTCTCTGGACAGCAGATTTCACTGTAAGTGAACAGTTGCAAGTATTAGATTTTGCTCTGTTTCACTAACTATTTTGGTCACCATTTCAAGTTTTGACAGTCTGTCAACTTGCATTGAATTTCAGCCTTACACTGTATTTATGGTTTCAATGCAGTGTTATGAGGTGGTAGAAGAACATAATATGGAAATGATGCCAAATAGAAATGGTTTTTTCATACTGGTATTTTCTGTGGAGTGTTGAGATTGGGTAGATAATGGTTGTTGACTTCACTATTGAGCACATACAGAGATACAATGAGCCAAGGAGAGTATTGTTATTTCAATAAGATCTTTCTATTTTCACCTAGAAAACATATCAATTGATTATCCAATAACTAAAATGAGTGTTAGGAACCACTTTTTTCATCAATTGTTTACAACTCTGTTGAACAAATCTATGCCTGGTGGGGAATGTCACAATTACTAAGATCTCGACCAGTTAGCCTTTTTTCATGCGCCATGATATTTGGATCGGAGAGCAAAAGGCGCCTTTGTTCAAAAATCCAAGTGAATTGGCAAGTGATTAATGTGAAACTGTAAATCCATTTCTGTAGAATTGTGATGTTGGGACTTATGTTTGTGATCTGACCCTGCTTTGTTGGATTGTTGATTTGCTTACATCTGGCTTTAGTTCCGAGGTACCATATCAATTTTGTATAATTAGAAATTTCATTATTAGATTTTCTACAGTAATCCTATGGTCTAGCTTGTATACAGTCATAACTAAAGTTTTTGTATTGTTAACTTTCATTGTAAGATTTGATTTTGAACATTAACTACTTTATCTTGACAAGCTAGATATTCATATCTCATTTTGTTTTCCAATTTTTGGAACAGAGCTTAAGTTTGAAACTTTCTTTTCAGACTCCAGTTACAAGCCTCAACAATAAATGTAGACGGATGAAAATGGAATGGTTAGATTGAGAGACTTGCTGGTATTTTCCACTCAACAACATGTACATACCTGGAACTGTATTCATTCTCAGAAAAGTGACATTTGTGTGGAGCTGACATTGATTTTGTGTTATGTGTTGAATTCATTGTCCTTAAGTTATGTGTTAATTTTACACCTGTTTACATGTTTGAAATGGAAATGAAGTGCTTAAGCTCTGTTTAAAGCAGTTAAGATTTACTCGGCTGATTTTCAATATATATATTTTATTTAGCATTTTTTTCTGGCTTTTAGATGTAGAGTTTAAAATTGAATTTTGGTTTGGGTGGTATAAATTTATCTTGTGAGTTAGGCTTTTTGAGGTAGAGTTTAAAATTGAATTTGGGTTTGAGTGGTATGAATTTGTCTTGTGAGGTTATGCTTGGTCTGAATCGAGGAATCTCAAAGTTTGTCTTGACCTCCTAGTTGGGAAATCTTAGTATAAGCAAGGACCCTGTTTATATTAAGACATCCTGACTTGTGATGACTGATTTCTCAGTCTAAACTTTTCTTGTAGAAAATGTTTGGATCGGGACTTTATCATGGGTGACTTCTTTTCAGATCAAGCTTTAATCAAGCCTGACTCCTTTTTACATGTATGACTAATTTACTATCAGCTTTGCATAATTCATTTTATGACCATTTTCTGTTCTGTGGTTTGACTTTCTTAATGTTTTCAGTTATACTTAGGGTTTGTGAGGGGAACTGTTCTAGCAAGTATTTTTTGATCCGAGAATTTTATTTTTATATATTATTAATTTTTTTTAAATCTTGCTTGTTAGATTTTCATTTTTCTATGTTTTATGTATGTTTAACCTGGGCTGAAACACTTTATTTCCCTATCATACATGTCAACTGGTGTGTCAATCATTAAGACTGTCGGACAAATAGTGCCATTGTGTTCATCTTTTAGAATATCAGACATTATTGACAAGTGTGTTTATCTTGGAGAGTATAAGACAATATTGAGATGTGTAAATCTTTAGGACTGTTGGTTCCACATGTGTTGAAATTTAGGACTATCAGAAATTAGAGAAAGTGTATTTATCTTTGAAAGTGTCAATGTGATGATAAGATCTGCTTATATATATTTCACCTAGCTTAAAGTATATAACCATCTGTTTTGTTAATTTTTGTCTCTGTCGCTGTACTATTAGAGGTAGAGTTTAAAATTGAATTTGGGTTTCGGTGGTATAAATTTGTCTTGTGAGTTAGGCTTTAAAAGGAAGAGTTTAAACTTGAATTTGGGTTTGGGTGGTATAAATTTGTCTTGTGAGTTAGGCTTTAAGAGGTAGAGTTTAAAATTGAATTTGGGTTTGGGTGGTATAAATTTGTCTTGTGAGTTAGGCTTTAAGAGGTAGAGTTTAAAATTGAATTTGGGTTTGGGTGGTATAAATTTGTCTTGTGATTTAGGCTTTAAGAGGTAGAGTTTAAAATTGAATTTGGGTCAGACTTTAAGAGGTAGAGTTTAAAATAGAATTTGGGTTTCGGTGGTATAAATTTGTCATGTGGGTTACGCTTTTAGAGGTTCAGTTTAAAATTCAATTTTGGTTTAGGTGGTATAAATTTGTCTTGTGACTAAGGCTTTTAGATGTAGAGTTTAAAATTGAATTTGGGTTTGGTTGGTATAAATCTGTCTTGTGAGTTAGGCTGTAAGGGTAGAGTTTAAAAATGAATTTTGGTTTGGGTTGTATAAATTTGTCTTGTGAGGTTATGCTTGGTCTGAATAGAGGAATATCAAAGTTTGTCTTGACCTCCTAGTTGGGAAATCTTAGTATAAGCAAGGACCCTGTTTATATTAAGACATCCTAACTTGTGATGACTGATTTCTCAGTCGAAACTTTTCTTGTAGAAATAGTTTGGATCGGGACTTTATCATGGTTGACTTCTTTTCAGGTCATGCTTCAATCAATCCTGGCTCCTTTTTACATGTATGACTAATTAACTATCAGTTTTGCATAATTCATTTCATGACCGTTTTCTGTTCTGTGGTTTGACTTTCTTAATTCTTGCAGTCATACTTTGGGTTTGATAGGAGAACTGTCTTTTAGAGGTAGAGTTTAAAATTGAATTTGGGTTTGGGTGGTATAATTTGTCTTGTGAGTTAGGCTTTTTGAGGTAGATTTTAAAAATTAATTTGGGTTTAGGTGGTATAAATTTGTCTTGTGAGTTAGGCTTTTTGAGGTAGAGATTTAAATTGAATTAGGGTTTGGGTGGTATAAATTTGTTTTGTGAGGTTATGCTTGGTCTGAATAGAGGAATCTCAAACAAATTTCTTAAGTTTTTCTTATTAGTTAGCAATTTTTCATAGTTAATATTCTTGATTTTGTATGGACATGAGACAATAATTTCTTAAAATGCCATTACATTTAGTTTTAAAATAAAATGTTTAATATAAATAAAAAAAGTTAAATATAAAGAGTAAAATGTTTAATATGTTGTAAATTAAAGCAGAAGGTGGTGATTGGTATGGCTATCAGCACATTCAGGACACCTCGACCATTTATTGAATGAATGATAATTATTCTTGGTGAAAGGCCAAGGGGTTCTGAATGGCTAACAGGGGAGGTTGGAGGCCATATGTAAGTGTCATCCAAAATAATCTTAAAACTAAAATAGCTAGGATTTTTCACTAATAAAATTGAATTCTATTTCAAATGTATTCACTGAAGCAATAGTGATAAGTTATTATTTATTGTAACAGTTGAAAGGGAATGCATTTATGTCTTATGCGGTCTTCTTTAATCTCTTTAATGTAAAAAAAATAAAAACAATTACCGACAGGTTATGGTTATAGTGGATGACACTGAAATGCTGTGAAATATTAATGTTTATATTGCTTTATTTGTTTGTTATCTAAAAAATATATTTTTATGTAGACTGAGTAGCTGAAATTTCTTCATTCATATATATCATATCTTGTTAACTTATATGAAAAGGAAATGTAGTACTTAAGCTCTGTTTTAACTAAGTTGATATACACGGCTGATTTTCAAAACTATTACTTTTTAAGCATTTTGGACTGATTGGGATTAAAATTGAATTTTTATCAAATCGGAATTTTCGGGTTACATCTTTTTGTCTTGTGAGGTAATGCTTGGCCTGACTGGAGAAAACTAAGTTTAAGTCTTGACCCTCCTAGTAGGCATATATCTTAGTATAAGCAAGGACCCTGTTCATATTAGGATATTCCAACTTGTGATGACTGATTAATCTGTCAAAACATTTCTTCTTGAAAATGTTTGGAATGGGACTTAATCTTGAGGGACTTCTTTCCAGGTCAAGTTTTTCCGAGCAAGTGTCTTTTCAACATGTATGGGAAATTTACTATCTGCTAGTTTTGACTTAGACTGCTTAAGTTCATTTCATGTCCATTTGTCTGTGTGCTAGTTTTATGAGTTTTTTTAATGTTTGCTGTTAGTATTAAGGGGATTCCAGATGAAGTTATTATTAGATTACACCTTGATTTAGATTTATGTTTAATTTACTTAATATTAACCAGCTAGGTTTTCATTATTTTAAATATCATCTTTGTTTAACCAGAGCTCCAACGCTGCATTTTCTTTACATGCTTGTCAATTGGTGTCCATTTTAATGCTATCGGACATTAGTGGCAAGTGTGTTTATCTTCAAGACTATCAGACATTAGTGCTAAGTGTGTTCAGACATTAGTGCCAAGTGTGTTCAGACATCAGTGCCAAGTGTGTTTATCTTCAAGACTATCAGACATTAGTGCCAGGTGTGTTCAGACATCAGTGTCATGTGTGTTTATCTTCAAGACTATCAGACATAAGTGCCAAGTGTGTTTATCTTAGAGAATAACACTTTCAGAGCTCATGAGATAAAGACGATCTTTCTATAACTCTACTTTCATGTTGCTTTGTTTTTTAAGTGTTTTTTGTTAACTTCTGATACATTTCATTGTTTTAACTAGGGTAATATAGGACAGTTTTTATTAATTTTTCCTATGTTAGTTTGCTTTGAATTTATTTCGTTTTAAGTAAAAGTTTCTCTTAATAAGTTTGCATTTTTATGGTTAGTATTTAAAATTCAATAAGATAAAGTTTTTTCTCCAAAAATTATTTCGTTTACATTGTTGAAATTTCTTCATTCACTTGTTCATTCATTTAAAATTTCGAACCTTCATTATAAATCATGATAGGGTTAGGTTCTTGTGCGCATATTTTTTGTTCATAAAGTAAGGTGGGCTTCTCTCCTTTTCATTCTTGTTCTCAGAGTTTAGTAGGATTCTCAACACTAGCCAGTATTGAGAATCCTACTTGACTCTTTGAACGAGAATGCTCTTTTTGCTTAGCATTAAAAATGTTAAAATATAAAGAAACATAGTTAAATGCAAAGAAAAATGTTCAATATTGTAAATTAAAGCAGAAGGTGGTGATTGGTATGGCTATCAGCACATTCAGAACACCTCGACCATTCATTGAATGAATAATAATTATTCATAGTGAAAGGCCGAGGGGCTCCGAGTGGCTAACAGGGGCGGTTGGAGGCCATACATAAGTGTCATCCAAAATAATCTTTACTATCTCTCACTGCAATAGCTTGGGTTTTTTTAATTTTAATACATTTTTATTCTATTTCAAATGTTTTTTGAAAGCATTAGGATAGTGATAATTTATTGTAACATTTGATAGGGAGTGTATGTGTGTTTTAAGCAGTCTTTTTAATCTCTTATGTGTTGGTAACTATTTAAAGACAATCACTGAAATGTCAAGGTTATAATGGATGACACTAAACTGCTGTGAGGTATTTAATGTATGTTGTAGATTAATTTGAATGTTTTCATAAAAATGTATAATTTTTTCTTGAAGAAGATTTAAGTTTTTTACTCCAAGAATTATTTCTTTTACATGGCTGAAATTTCTTTATTCATTCATTCATTCATTCTTTTGCTTTCTGTTGTAAGAGTTACAGTGGAGTTAAATTTTAATGATGAGTTCAGTTTTTAAGTAAATTTTATAATAAATATTTCAAAATTTTGTACTTCCAATTATTTGTTAGTTAAGTGAAAGTTTTCATGCATTTCATTTTCCAATGTAACTGTAAGGTAGATTCAATTCATGTTAAGTTTTAAGGATTGGTATAGTTTAATTCATTGAATTATTAATGGTTAGGTTTAGATTTAATTAATTAATTAATTCAAGTTTTTATAGTCAAGTTTAAGTTTAAGTATTTTTAAGATTTAAATTTTTTTTTTATGACCGAACTGCATCCCCCAAACTATATAACGTCTCTTAGTTTTAGTTTGACATGTGTAAAATGCTTACCACTCTGTATTGAGATCAGACCACGGGTTCCGGAAATGGTCGCAGCGCTCTCTATGGAGGTCTGTGAATTTGTTGCCCGCAAACCACAGACAGGTATTGCATATCAGGTGCATTATTCATAGTGTTATCGGCATTATGAGTAGTGTATCTGTGCATGTGCCAAACCGATGCAGCTCAAGAGAACGAGCCGTGATCTCACGGTTCGACTCGCCCACCCCAGGTTGCATCGACTACTGCTTAACGTGGGTAACTTGACCTTACATGATGTACTAGCATCATGTAAGCCAGTCACAAGTCTGGATAAACAAGGAGTGAACCACAATATCTATTTTTATAATTATGAATAGATAATTGTAAATAGATATAATTATTGCATGTACCCAATCAAAATTGTTTTGAATACTTTGTTTTCCTCAAACATCAACGACTAGCAATCTGACACTCTTTTAGTTTAATGTAAAACGCCTCATACTTGAGATTTATCTTTAGTAATGAGGAGTTCCGAGTTCAAGTCTCGGTAAGAGTATATATTTGCTATGTCACCGATGGTGCAGAGGATGTGCTTGACATATATTTGGCATCAACTTCATTTCCTTCATAATAGATTAATGAACATGTGTTGATCATTGCTGGTTAAAGATACAGTCTGCACTTTGTAATGCTATTATCATGATAGCTTGTATTATTTTGCAGTACTCTTCTTGTGTAAAATTGATATTAAGTTAGCCGTGGCTGTTGCATAGTGGTTAACATGCTTGACTTCGAATCCGGACATCGTGGGTTAGGTAGCGGCAGGTCATACCCTATACATGAGTTGTCAGCCTCGTGGTAGGGAAAGTTAGTACTGGTGATAGGAGTGTCCAGGAAACATATAGTAAGAAGAGCTGGCTGTCCTATATATGACCTAAGTATGTGTTGTATGCAACGTTAAAAATAGTATTGAGTAAAGATGCTCATTTTTCAAAGTAAACTATTTCCAACTTCTTTTGAACTAGGTACAATTCTGTGTTGGGTCTGATCTTACTCAAATTTGCAGGGTTGTCTGTCCAAATACAGTTTGTTATACATGATTGGTGAAAGAGTACAAGATATGGATTAAATCATGTTGTTTTGAACAGTGAACACCTATTTCCATTGCGACCATGAAAATCTGTTTGTTCTACTGGGAATTCCTATGTACTGGTACAGTCAATTCAAATTCTATTCAATTCCTGATATAGTCTATTCAAAATTGTCTTATAATATCTATATGTCTCTCAATATTAGACATAGGTTATTGGTATTTAAGTCGTTATAAAGAAGTAGTAAGTGAAATTAATTAAAGACAATTCAATTTCTTTTACATGCAGAAAAATATTTGATATGTACAATATTATTTGTAAGATGCGATAACCTAGACTTAACACTATGTTATCAAACAAAAAATGAGCTTACACCACTACTCCAAGATTAACTTTTTTTTTCTAATGATTCTGACTAACCACCTTATCAAAGTTGAAGAGATAAGAAAGAAACTTGATTGGTTCTAACCTTATTTATGATTTGTTTAGTAACAGTTGGAATGAACAAATATCATCAGCTGAAGATTCTTCCTTAAGAAAATAACTCGTAAATAACTGAAACCATTCCTTAATACCTAGGATAAACAGTTAAACTTTAACTAAATAACTAATTAATCATGATGGATCAAGGCCCTAAAACAAAAACTCTGTTTAGCCTTACTGTCATATCATGGAACGCAAGAAGTTTTTCATTTAGAGAATCTAATAACAAAAATATCAATTAGAAAATTTCCTTTTCCATCGTAACAAAACTATAGATGTCATATGTATTCAAGAAACGTACCTTAAACCTAAAGATAAGCCTGTAATTATAAAGGGGTACCAAACCCCAATTGAATATAAAAGAGACCAAGCATCCGGGGAAGGAGTCTCAATATATGCCATTGAAGGATTACAATTTGAAGAACTAAAATGGACAAAGTTGAGCATATGGAAGCATGTGCCATCACTGTATTTGGAAATAAAGCTAAAGTAAACATAATAAATATTTACTGCCCATGAACTAAATATACTATCAAATATAGATAAAAAATAAAAATAACATAATTGTAGCTCGGGTGACCAAGTTTCATAACTCCATGTTACATTTTCACAGTGTTCAGTCCTATTAAAACTTGACAAATCCAGATTAAACTTATACTTGCAAAATCATATCTCCGATACTACACAATTATCAATTTCAAACTTCCTACAAATATTTTGCAATCTCTTATGATCAAGTTTTATATGGCTTTTAAACATGCCTGTTTCGAGGAACGGTTTCGAGAATTGTCATTACCTAAAGCCCGTGCTTGCACGGGCTCCCAGCTAGTATCACATTAATTTTATCAACAAGTTTGTAACCTATTAGATATGTCATGATATGGCCAGATAATATATTTCAAAATCAAAATACCTTTCAACCAGTATTGGTCAGTATTGACCATTAGGTAAAATATGTATATGAAAAATCCATGAACTACAAAATAAGAAATGATTTTAGCTTTATTATCTTTAATTATGTTTATTCATTTGTTTAAGGCTTCCAATGTTATACAAGTTTAACAACAACAGTAGTAAGGGCGTCGGTTTAGCCTCACGTTTCGTAACGTTACTTTATTGGACGGATGAATAAATGGTGTGAAGTATGTAATAAAAATAAATTATTAAATCAACGAAGACTGGAAAAACTATTAAAACTTCTTCGCATCGTTACCTTCATTGAATAAACGAAGATGATTTTGTTTTTATTGTCAAGTATACAAAGTGTAAAATATAATTTACTTTATGATTGAAGCAATTGCAATAACATTGAAGAGTAAGTATTGAATTGTGCTGAATCATGCCGTGTGACTATAATTTTAAACATGATGACATTGAATTGATAACTCCCTAACCCTGGATGAATAAATGGTGTGAAGTATGTAATTCTAAAAATATATTAATATATCAGCGAAAACTTTAGCATCACGAATGCGCATGGGCCAATATCTGAAAAAAAAATACAATGTAGACAATCAGAAAACGTATTAACCGTATAAAACAGAGCGCTCTGTTCACATAGAATTATGAGGGCTTCGGTCAGCTAGTTGGGTAAGCTCTCGGGTCACAAAACAACTCAATAAAATAAAGGGGCTGGCAGACAATGGGGTCAGCCCCCCCCCTCAATAACTATAAAAAACAAAACAAAAATATCACCGACCTAGAGACTTCGGTCAGCTAGTTGGGTAAGTCTTCAGGTCAATGATAAAACAACATACTCAAATAATCTAATAACATATGGTATAAGAGCTGATAGCCAGTCGGATCAGTCTCCATAATAAATATCATAATACTAAAATCTAATGACATATAATAAATAATCAAATGCTATAAAAGGGTATTCCCCACCTCAATACTAACTAATAACAGATGATTCTAAAAATATAAAATATAAACAATAATAATAAAATAAAATCTTAACTAATATTTAAAATATATGAATGTCAGACGATCCGTCCCCAGTCACATCCGTCCTTGGGGACGGATCGTCTAAAGATGTTAGGATGATTCGTCCCCTTATGTGTATAGCCCAATGAGTATTATTAATACGACCTGATATATTATATGTGTATTCTGTGTTTATTCTTTTATTTTTACATTAATTTATATATCTTTTTTTAAATTTCATACAAAATTACGACACAGAGAACAGCAAATTTAATTTCATAAACATTTTGTACTGGAATGAAGCTCAAGTACTATGCATTGTTGAATAAAGATGTAGTTTAATCAACGTGATTAATACAATTTATTATTATAATTCATTGCTTCAAATTGAAAAATAAAAAAGTAAGCAATAGACCTATGAACATGTTACATTGTTATAAAAAGATGTGTTCAATTTAATGAGATTGGTGAATATAAGATAAAATAAAATTAATTTCAAAGTTGTTCGTTTTATTTTCCTATTTGTATTGGTGAATATGAATAAAATAAATTTAGTATTAAAATGTTTGTTTTATTCTCATATTTGTATCACATTATAACAATTTTGATATAGATCTATGTCACGTCCTCTTCGGTGAATACTTACCTCAAACATGTAGGATTGTATTGAAATAAAACATCAATTGGCAAAATCTAATCAAAAGATGAATATCTGTACATAAATCTTCTATTATTCGTATAAAATCAATTCCCGTATACACTTATATAAAATGGGGACGAATCGTCTAAACTCTGATATTTTGGGGACGGATCGTCCAAGGACGAATGTGACTGGGGACGGCTCGTCTAGAGGGAGAATAGTCTTGGGGACGGATCGTCCGTATACCAAAATATATTATGAAGGATACCACATGAGATTAAGTATGGCCGTCTTCAATACAACCACTCCATATCCTTGAGATCCACCATAACTTCCCTCCAGCTTGGTCCGATATTAGATGTTAAATAGAGCCAAACCCATAACCTAAAAGAGCCGCACCAATAAAATACAAGGGGCGGCCAAATTAGATTATGAATACACCCTAAATATACCATTCACTCTGTTCCTCCTAGTGCAATGTTCCTGACATCTCCACATCCTAACTAAATCCTCCTTATTGGTAAAATCCTCAAATCTGCTGCCTCCTCAGGTCCAATCTACCATAAACAAGGCATAAATAAAGCCAATCCCAACCTAAATGACCTATCCAGCCCAATAACCAGGTCAATTAGAACCAAAACAACAGTTTGGTGCAAAGTCGCGAAAACTGATGACAATAGGTTAAAATGGTCACAGTTAAAAAAAACTTACAAAATTTCCCCATAACCCCGGCCAATAGCAATAAAATAAAACTAAAATAAACTAATTCCACCAGAAAAGAACCCCTACCTACCCTAATTAGCATAAAAATCCAATAAAAACTTAATCCATGTGCTAACCTTGATAATACCGGAAACGGTGACACGGTAAAACAACACGGCGTGATTTTTACTTTTTGATCAACAGAGTTGCCGTTCGTGACTTTTAAAAAAAGAAATAGACCTAGTCGACTCCATACACTGACATGGTAAAACATTTTAACCATTATATATTTATATTTCTAAAAAACTTCTTCCCAGTTTATTCCATTTTGACCTGATTACCTTTCGTTTAAATACGAGAAGCAAACTACAATAGATAAATATAAGTATAATAGCAAACTACCCAATGTCTCTATATAAATCTAAGTTTACATACTCTTCAAGTTTACGTTAATAACCAGGGATTATAAGTAGCCAGATACCATGTCAGCACTGTAAAATTCAATACCATCTAATTTTACGAAGTTAAAGTACTTAATTTAGAGCCCATTATGAGAAAGAATACTTATATGTCATTAGATAATAAGCTGTAACCAGTTACCTAATTAACCCAACATCATACTAATAACATGGCTTACTTTCAGATCTAAAGAAAACAGATTACAAGATCAATAGTGTATACACCCAAATAGAGACACAAACCATAGTGCTCAACACTACAAAAGTGATAAATTGGGTGTCAATCGTGATATTATATCAAAAGAAAACTTTAAGTAGTGCCATTAACGTAATGAACAATTGTATAATGATATACGGAGTGTTCAACACACCAACAAATCTACCTCGGTGTCATATTTTACAGACACTACATGTGCCAAAATCAGACTTGACAACACCGAGGGAAGATAATAAAATCTGTGCCTCCAACCGTGCTATATATATACCATAGTGTTTTAATAAATGTGCCTTCAATAATATGTGTTATTCCTCACTATCAAGGATAATATAGTGCTATATTAAATGTGCTTGAAATATAATACGTGCTCCCGCTGATTTATCAATGTATTGTGTACTTCTCTATCATAATACCCTATTTTGTCATTACCTATATAATATCACTCAATATGAATCTTGATTGTTAACATTTAAATATATGTGCTTTATATATGCAGGTGACGGGTTAAACAAATTATAAAATACGAACACGGAGATCCCTCTCCAACAAAAAAATCACTAACTATATGTAAATTATATAGCAGTATACTTGTGTTTTTGTCTCTTCGTGTCACTTTCATTATCCCTTTCCTACTGCTACTTTATAGCAACCATGATATATATATGCTTTTTGTCTTTCATTTAACTATACACAAATATGACAAACATGATATCTATACGTTTTCTTCTACATAACATGTCATAATTATGCAAATAAACATTAAAATGCTAATCATTACCATATATTATTGACATGTAAACTGTATCATGCATGATGTAATCTAACTATATTGATGACTACTGTCATAAAATTAGTTTTTCTTTTCACTATATTTATATGTATCTAACCATTGTACAAATATGTAATCATGTCTAATTAAGTAAATAAAGTGACTTGTAGTGTAGAGCGAGTAGGATTCTGGGACAGGGGCGGGTACCCTCTCTTGGTTTACAAAAATGCACACGCAACGAATTTTTTTACTTTTCTATAAATGAATGAAACCAAAACAATTAAACAGTAACTCTCTAGTTACAAGACTTTTTTTTACTTTAGACCAGGCTATGAATTCAAGATAGCCACAGAAACCAAGAGGGTGGGGGGGGGGGGCTTCTTCTTCGCTTTCTAACGTCTGTGAGATCCAGGCGGCCAAGGTCGTGGGGGTTGTCTTTCTTTGTTTCCTCCTGGTGGCGCTACTTTGACAGACATGATTGCAACAAACACAAAGCCCAGTTTGGCTATTGGGCCACAATCACAAAACTCGCATGTCAACACTACCCCGGTATAAGTAATGTAGGTCACTAGGACAATATCTAAAAATACACAAAAAATAGGTCATGCCCCAATTCAAACACACATAAATAACACCCAGAATAGCAAATCACCAGCATACACAACACGAAACCACAATACACCAACCAGCAATCAAACATACTCAGGCAAAACTATCAACCAAACAAATGCCTAGAGTAAGAATAACTCTACTTACAAGGAAAATCCCCATACTTTAGGTGCTGAATTAGCAAATTAGGGGAGGAACTATCTTGGGCTAACCAAATTACCACATCTTTGGCGAACTAAGTAACAAACCCAATATGAATTATATTGGGACTTCTCTGACAAAATTTGACCTAATTTTGATACCAAAAACAATATTTAAGGGGTGATGGGTCACACTCCGGGGTCTGCACATAATGCATGTTTATACAGCGGACGGACCTTTACAAAAACCTAAATCAGTCAGTCAGTCACATTGAATCATTCTGACTTAAACCACCAACATGGGTAGATGTAAACTCGACATAGGAAATAATCGCTTTATTCAAGTGTGCGAATGGAAAGGAGAACTCAGAGTTGACTTAAGGGAATGGAATGATGGTAAACCGACTAAGAAAGGCATAAGTCTTACACTCATGCGATGGAAGATGCTGGTGGACTGTTTGGACAACGTAGACAAAAGTTTGCTAGACCAACAAGCTTACCTCGCTCACCTGGGAGGAAATGTACATTTAAGTTTCGAAAAAGGGGATTTTTGTGTAGATGTAAGACAGCATTGGAAACCCGAGAACGACGTAGTGCCTACTAAAAAGGGTTTATGTTCGAGACCAAACGAATACAAACGCTTGAAAGAGCTATAGTCGGAAGTGGGTAAAGCATTGCCTAAGTTAGACGGTGTGGTTCCCTGTTATAAAGAGGGGGTCATATGAACCAGCTAGGTGCATTCCAGTGTTCCGAGTGTAACCCCAACGACTTTATGAATTGGTGAAGTACCTTTTGAACACTTTGATTCGAAATAGTATGAGCGAAGTCATGTTATGTTTAGTTTGTGTGACAGTGACATTGATGGACGATATTAAATTGTGGTTAAGATTTAGACAGTTAAAACGAGAGGCACGTGAAGGTGCCGAGAGATTGTTGGACATTTTAAATATATACGTTGAACAAAATATGATGTAATTGTATGTGTTATAAGTATTTTTTTGTAAGAATGTTGTATTTTTGTTCAATTATTTTGTATAGTTATATGAGATTATATGATAATAAAATGAAAGATTGGAAATGGTATTTGTCTTCTTTGTATTTCGATACCAAAAATCCGGCTAGTTACTCTGGCCCGGAGAAGCTTTATCAGTATGTTGAAAAAGAGGGTAAATATCATATAGGTAGACAATCAAGAACTGGTTACTATCTCAAGAGTCCTATTCACTCACTAGGAGCTAGACGTCGGTTCAACCGATCAAGAGTCATTGTTGATGGTATCGACAGTTTATGGGATATGGACCTAATGGATATGTCTGATTTGGCCGAACAAGATGATGGTTGTAAGTGCGTTTTGGTTGCCATAGATATATTTTCTAGATACGGTTTTTTGCAACCAGTAAAAACCAAGCAAGGTACAAGTGTTGTGGATGCTCTGAGACGAATGCTGTCCGGCACTAGGCGACCCAGTACAGTACGTACTGACATGAGTATGGAATTTAGAAGTAAAGTGGTTGAAAAATACTTTCACACACACAATATTCTTCATTATTACGCACTAAATACGGAGATAAAGGCCAATTACTCGGAGAGAATCATAAAAACAGTAAAACATAGGATTTTTCGAAATCTCATATAACAAAGATCAAAGCGTTACTTAGACGTTTTGCAAGATATAATCAATGGCTACAATAACACAAAACATCGCAGTTTTGGCGTACGATCAGTTATTATTAAAAAAACCAAGGGGAAAGTAGACTACAGTAGTATTTATTAAGAACCAAGCATTTAAAAGTCATTAAATCTAAGAAATACAAGTTAAGATTGGTCAGACTGTAAGGGTGTCTCACATGCGAAGTGTATTTGACAGAGAATATTCTCAAAATGGACGGGAGAAATCTTCAAGATCAAAGCTCGGTATAAATGGGAAGGCACTCCTGTGTATAAGCTAGTGGACTTTGACCACGATATTGTGGCAGGTACGTTTTACGAGCAAGAAATCCAAGCCGTCACTGTAGACGAAACCACCGAATACCATATAGAAAAGGTTCTAAAGAACAGAACTCGAAATAAACAAAAAGAACTGCTAGTCAGGTGGTTGCGCTGGCCCAAAAAGTATGACAGTTGGATCCAAGAAAAAGATATGATTCAGTAATCTAAAACTTAGTGACGAGTAAGTATTTTTTTATTCATGTGAGAGCAACCGAACAGTTCATACCATGTTAATCACCAACGTCGTGTGTAGTGCCTACTTGGAGTGCGATATAGACTTGTTACCGTGTAGCCAATGTTCGTTACGATCCTAGAAAATTCCCAGGTTTAATATGGCAGCACAAAACTATTGGAGGGAATTGTTTCGTGTTTTCAAATGGTGTCATTAACTGCAACGGGGCGGCCAAGAGTTTCAAAGAAGGTTGCCAGAGACTTCGCCAATATTCCAGACGTTTACAGAATCTTGGATATGCTGTATGTTTAAAGGATGTCTAGTGTATCACAATGTCCGCCAGACATACACTAAGTTCGGGTTAAGATCTTTTGACTTTGAGTCAGAATAGAGGCTATTTATGAACCAGAATTGTTTCCAGGCCTCAATTTCAAATGTTCAGAAGTTAATTTTGTTGTTTTCATAGTGGAAATGTGATTATCACGTGGTTAAAATCAACAAATCAGTTGGAAGAAGTGGTCTGTCCAACTCTTATTGAACTAGAACTCTACACGCGTAAGAAAGAAAGAAAACTAAAATAAACTGAACGCAATCATGTCTCGAGTGTACCAAAATCTCAACTATCTTGTCCAACTTAAAGATGCCACAGTGGCTGTCAGGAGGGATTTGATAGCTAATATGAAATCTAGCAAAATGAGGACTATCATGCAAGTGGCCAAAAGACTAGTAAATGGTATCATTAATCCTGCGAGAAGGGATGTTCAGTTACTCGAAAAAAGACGCCTTTTGCTACGATCCTTGAAGTCTGAAAAGGTGTCGCTGAAAAGGAAAAAATGATGCTCAGATGCCATCACTCTTTCGTACCCATAATGTTAAGAACGACACACCCTATACACACTATTGTGGACGAAATACTAACCACCAGAGAGGCGTAAGAAGGCAAAGATTTTTTATTGTATAAAAATAAAAATGACCGAATTTTACCTTTATCTCAACTGTGCGGACTCTCAGAACATACGTAAGAACAATAATCCTGGCGAAATTTACGTTCAGTTCCCAAAGTCGTATATATTGGATGGACGTTGGACTTGTGCTGTGACCCCTTCTTACATGATATTCTCCCTTTCGCCTTCTTACGTTTAACTTCAGACATGGCCATTTCTGTCGCCTGTGCAACGGGTGATACTAGTTTAATTGAAGGTTCGATGATATTTAACCTTTCCAGGAACGGTGCTTTCCACGTGTTGGAACCCTTCTAGGGTCACTGCTTTTTTCATTGAGCAAAAATGAACCTTGAGTCGTTCCCCTTCAACCAGGTGTATATAGTTACCATGTCTGTTCCTCTGCCTGAAGGCGATTTCAATGATCATAGGAAATCGAACAAAAATGAAAAAGTCGGCTGAACATACATTTATTTTTTAAGCAAACTCTAAACAGCGCTTTAAGTTAATAAAACTTCAATATTTTTTTATAATATACAAATGGACGTAGCCCACCACTGGTCGTTATAGAGGGGCTTTACTATACATAAGTCTACATGTATATAAACAAAAAATTCAACAACGTGAAAATCTCATCTTAACAAAGAAGTTTAATATTTTAACTCAACCGTGGGCATATCCATCAAAACATTGTTTTAATTTCATTGCAAAAATTACGATGTATACTCAAGAAATCATGAAGCTACGTTAGTTTAACGGCAGTAAGCCGGATCGACGGTTGTAAGCCGACTCTGTGGTAGTTCCAGGAATTTGTGGCGGTAAGCCGAATTTTACGATAGTTTAACGAACTTATGGCAGTAAGCCGGACTAGCAGTTTAAATGACCGAAGAAAAATCCGGCTTTACTACGTTGTATGCCAGTTATATGGCAGTAAGCCGGACCAGCGTTAATGAAAGGATTCTACTGTAGTAGGCCGGAACAAATGTGATAAGCCAGAAATGTGGTAATTCTTCATTCAGTTTCATTTCGAACGTCGAGGCGTCCACCATATATGAAGGTCTACAGACGTGTAGACTTATTTTAAAACAATAAATTTCTGTATTTTTCTAATTTTAACAGCAAAAGTAAATGTTGGAAAAATTTAGAACTTTTTTATGTTATTTCGTGTCACGTATCAAGTTTTTTGGATGTAAATTTTTGAATTTCCGGGTAAGTTTTTTTTCTTTTGTTTCTTCTGTTTCTTCATGTATTACGTATATTATATTTTGTATTTTTTCTTATATAATTTATATATTTGTAAACTTGTTTGATTGTTTTGTTACATTTAGTTGGAGCTTTTAGCAATAGTTGAATACTTGCTTGGAAACAATTTTGTTAACCATTTTTTCTACTGTAATTGAATTGATGTTCACGTATTTTCAAATATAAATTACAATTTTGGTTGCAGGTTTAATGTACTTTAAATATAGGCACGTGTTGATTGGAATATTTCTTTCTATTTAATGCTAGCCAATGATTTTTTTCCACCGACAAATGCTAATCAATAATTATTTTTAATCACAAAAAGTGTATTGATGTTTTTATCAGATACAGTCGTAAAAATTTATTTTTTACAATTTAATCGATATTTATTTTTGTCCATTTAGAGAGGGACAACTCTATCAAAACTCTAGGGTCTCCTTTAGAGACTCTGGAATTATGTTAAATATGCAAGAAAAAAAAAAAAGACTAACCCGGCCTACTCATTAATTATGCAAGCGTATACATGTACTTCGGTTTTTTCCATTGTATCTTAATTATGATTCTGTTTTTATACGCTTATTCATTCTTTCAAAATGAAAAATGGTTTCTTAACTGTTCCAAGACTAAGTGTGCAAAGTTTCAACCCAAAACTCTGAGGCGCAATTGAGAAAAAATGATTTACATTGAGTTGATATTAACACGTTTTAACTTGTCATAACGTTGCCCACGTTAATGTTATTAATTACATTTCAAATTGAAAATAGATTGAAATTAAAAGCAGAATTTGACCAAATAGTTTACCTCTTCTGATACTCTCCAAATCCATTACCCCGCCCCCCGGTACTTTCCAAAAATTCACCTCCACTGTACTCTTCAAATCAATTACCTCCCCTGATATTCTCCAAATCAATTACCTCCCCTAATACTCTCCAAATCAATTACCCCCCGCCGATACTTTCCAAACATTCACCTCCACTGATACTCTCTAAATCAATTACCTCCCCTGTTACTCTCCAAATCAATTACCTACCCTGGTACTTTCCAACTCAATTACCTCCCCTGACACTTTCCAACTCAATTACCTCCCCTGATACTTTCCAGATAAATAATACATTTAAAATCGTGCACTTTACCACTGTGCCAATGCCACGGATGAAAGTCCACTGCAGTGTTTTACAATTTTTTGTTTATAATAACATAATACAGTTGTTTATATAGTGTATTATGTAAGCCATCAGTATGTTTAATATGAAGTCAGCCGCGGCCGTGGCGTTGTGGTTAGCATGTCTGACTTCGAATCCGGAGATCGCGGGTTCGAAACCCGGTCACGTCAGGTCATACCCTGTACATGAGTTGTCGGTCGCGTGGTAGGGTAAGTTAGTACTGGTGATAGAAAAGTGTCCAGGTAACCTATAGTAGGAAGAGCTGACCGTCGTATATATGACCTATATATGTGTAAAATACGACATTAAAAAAAACAACAACAACAAAAACAAAATATTAATATGAAGTCTTTTTTATAAAAGTAATCTTCTTCCATATTACAATATTAAGCTCTACAACAAATTTCAAATCATGTATGGTCAACATTAGCAAAAACAACATGAATAAACTTTGCTTTTATAAAGGGCCCTTTTTAAAAAATGAGCCCATTTTCAAACTTAATTTTAGGAAGCAAAATGGTTTAGTAGGTTTACCATGTTAATTGTGTCTCTATTGCATGTTGCATTTTCATAACTTCGTCGCTGTAAATGGATCTATCTTCCTTCATATAGTGGCTTTAAATGCATAACGTAGACGTGTTACATTGTTTATAAAAAAAACACCTAGACTTATATTTGCAGCATCCATAGCGGGAAAGTCATGTATTTATACGCTTTGCGAAAATTGTATATACAATGTATTAAGTTTATTTAGTTTACAAAATACAAGAGTGTAGATTTTTCATTTTTCGTTCATTCTGTGCATTAACTGATATTCCACTCATGGGCGAATTTAATGGTACTGGGCTGACATACTTTGCTCAGTTTGTAGTGCACAAGTCTACTGATCGAGAGTTCGTAGGTTCGATTCCCGGGTGGGGCATGCTTTCGTGGAATTTAGTCATAAAATAATTTCTACGGACATTCTCCCTCTTACCACTGATTTTAAATCATGTAGAGCAGTTGTCAGTCACTGACGGAAGAATGCACTTGATAAATGGTCAACAGCTAAATCCAGAGATTCAGCCTTTCCAGGAATAGTCAGTAGGTTGACTGATCGCCGTTATATAACCCATACAAATGTACAATGTGCAGTAACGACGTTAAAACCAAACAAAACATAAATATCTCATAGTTTGGAGAATGGTTATATAGAGCCAAACTTATGGTGGCATATTTCTGCCATCAGATACCCACAGCTAGTTAATTGGGAGGTTAACTAGTTACAATAACTAATTAACCACTTAAATAACGTGTTAGTTATGTGGTTATCTGTTGGTAGAAATATGTCACCATACAATCTAGTCAAACTACATGTAAATTAAGAATGGTTTAGACTAGTATTGCACTGACCCACTGAATGTATGTACAATTTTTTACGGGATATGCTACTACTGCTTTAAGGCGTATAGCAGGGGCGGGTCCAGGATTTTTTTCTACGGGGAAGTCCGAACTTTTTCTAGGGGGGGGGGGGGGGTCCAATTTTCGCACCACTACCACATTACACACATTTTGCCGAATAATCAGAATAATACAACATATTTATAATACAAACTACATAACCATTAAATCTATGTTAAGCACCGAGAAAAATTACTTCATGCAACTTAAAAATGACTTACAGTTAAGAAATACACTAATGAACAGGTACATTTTGGAAATTCTACGGGGGGTCTGGACCGCCTTGACCCCCCCCCCCCCCCGCTAGATCCGCTTATGTATAGAATATTTAATAAAGAGAAATGGAAAAAAGAACTTATATGAAAAACTATGATAAATGTCAGTGAAACTTGTTATAAGTAATTATAAGTGATACATTATCCACAGTTGTATATTTCATATAATTTATCTAAGAATGTGTTTTTCATTGAAACAACTCTCTCAACCGTTTCTATTTTACTTATTTTAACACATTTGTTGAATCAATTTTGGCGCATTAAAACTCCTGTCTTTAATTTTCTACGCTGGGTTTAACGCCGTGTCAACACAATTTATGTTATGTTATGTTACAGCGTCCAGCTTACATAAACTAGCCTTCTTGGACCCTTGTTTATAACCAGTGATCACAAACCCTTCCACAAGTCCGGAAACAAACTTCTCCATATATAGTTCGAACAAAAAACAAAACACTGTTTATAATAACAATACAATGAACTAACCCACGACGAGGGTTGCCCAGGATGACTTTACAATAAACAATTGTGACATGTTTTACTTGTGTCTTAGTTGTTGGTGTAATGGAAAGCGTTCTACCACAGCAAGTATGATTTACCCAATGGTAGTGGTTTATTAACCATGCTAATTTTGTTAAAATGAATTACACATATTTTATTTTCATTACTGCCCACCCCTGAAATGAATTGTCTCATTTTTACTGTTTACCAAAACACGTTTTGTTTTTTTGTACGCACTATACCTTATTAATGGAGAAAAAATGACATTATTGTCAATTTTTTCATGGAAGGGTGTAACTGTCCAGGGAGGTATTTGAATTTTACGTCCTTTCTATAGAAAATGAAACTACTATAATAAAGTTCATAATTTCTCTTACACAAAGTCTACACGAGCGACGAAAATTAACGATTTTATTGTAAGCTTTTTTTAATGGTCAGTGACTCATACATTAACCCTGCTGATTTAAATAATTGCTGTTTTGTACATTATGTCTCTGAGATTTAATTCCAACAGTTGATCATGATATAATAATAAAAGAAAATATTCAATTCTTATTTTAACTTGAATCTGTTCGCTTATGTTGATTTTTACGTTTACAGTTCGTATTTTAGGTCATGCGTGTTTTTGTACTTTAAACAACGGACTTGCCAACTAGATAGGTGAATAAACTAATGCATGAACAGCTTTTTACTGATTTAAACAAACCATTTTTATGTGTAACATTTATTTTTAATAGTGTATGCACATTGTAAAATTTATATAATGATATGTTTATAAAATAAGTGTTAACTAATTGAACTATAAAATTATAAAAATAATTCACCCCTAAATATTGGTGTGTAATGAAACTGGCTATGTTTATATACGCAATGTTTACGTGGACGTCTGTATGTCTTTTAGTGTATAAACAAACATATGTGAATAAAACCAACAAAAAGAAATGCAAAAAAAAACCCCGAAAAAAAATCTTCATATTAAAGTCAATGTTTCTTATCAAACGGTTACGAAAATATTGTAATGAATGAGTGTGACTATTGGTAAACAAAAGATTTAATGGTTTATTTTAAAAATGATTTATTATAATTGTGATTAATAATTTATGAGAGGTAAGTTTTTCGACCCCTGAATTCATCATAATTCAATTTTATATGTAATAACTGTTTACAGATTGCATTTCATTGAACCATTATTATTCTGTTAAAAAGATTAACTTATTTTTCTTTTATTTCTAAGAAGTCATTTTATACGAGATTCTGTCAAAAGTTGAATAAAATGTAATATGGCGGCCATCTTGATAAAAATTTCGGCCATCTTTAATGGCGGCTATTTCAAAATGGTAGCGACCATCTTACTGACTTTAAATACCGGCGGCCATTTTAAATGCTTGCTTTAATCCTAAAGTATAAGTGGTTGTCTGTAAATACTGTCGGCCATATTGAAATGCTCACGGTCATCTGTAAATACTGTCGGCCATATTGAAATGCTCACGGTCATCTTGAAATATTGGCGGCCATCTTGGAAAATGGCGACCATCTTACTTCCGGAAAACAAAATTGAGTATTGCACCATTTCAATGTCATTAAATCCATCTCTTGTAATTAAATGAGCCCCCTTCCCTCAAAAAAAATAGTTCTGTCTTTCTCTCTGATCTTAACGTACCGTTGTAGCATAAAAATGTAGCGGAGTTTTAAATAATTAGATTTTAATGTGAATTATGAGGAAATAGTAACTGGTGTCTACTTGTTTCAAACAATGCACTTGTCTGACCTATAAACGTGAAACAATGTACATGTATTTACAAACATGAAATAAAAAACCACATCAAATGTCGAGTTTACTTTTTTGAGGCTTTTCTTTTATATTCAATGTTACATGCATATTTAAAGATTTCGCTATGCCTGACAATTCATGCATTTGTGTTGCTTAGTGTCCATGCGTTTGTCAATCTGATTAAAACCCGATCTAAAATTTTACCGCTAGCATACTCGCTAATTTAGATGTGGCCTTTTCCAAACGAAGGTCACGTTCAGGTGACCTTTTCTCATCATAATATTCATGACTAAATTGTAATGATACGTAACTTGTTTACATCGCCTACGTCACGCTTTTTGAAATGAGCCACCAAATCGCAGACTGTGAATAATACAACTGTTAAATAGCATGCAAACCTTGGTCTAAAAATAGAAATTACGAAATCAAAATGTGATTTATAGTGTTTTCGTCTAGATGAAAGCTACGCATTCATTGGTCGACACAAAGTTCATCTCGACTACATGTTGTAAGTATTGACTAAGTAGAGATCCAGTACGACAACGCTCTACAGGATCTCTGTTTACGGAGACTGTGCGTTTGTTCGCCGTGCTAGTGGGTTTCATAACTGGGACCTCTCGATCCTTAAACGTGTCTTACCAATCGACCACTACTCTTACATTAGAACTAAATTGATAACGTCTTGGTATTTGCTTCGTTTCTCTATTTGATATTTTAAATATTTGATAATCGTAATTACTCGGATATTTCCGTCGGCCGACTAAGTTTAGTTAGAGTTTTATATTTTATCATTTGGAACAACCTCGGCGATCATCTACGAAAATATACCTCGGAAATCAGTCGTAGTAGGAATACAACCAGGTTTATAAGGTCCAGCGATTAACTCCCTGGCAAGTAGTTCTGGATTGTCTACATATATATTTAAGCATGACCACTTGTCATTTTCATGTACAATGCTAGATAATGACATTGTTACTCGCTTTATCAAAAAAATATTAGTACAATGTCTCACACGTCGTATTTCAATGATGTTCAGACTATATTACCACTGAAACCAAATTCTATCAAAGTCACATTTACTACGGAGTCTACGGAATCCAAGTTAGATCTACTTTTTCACCTTATGATTTCCTCTGCTTAGAAGATCGCCGAGGTAGTTCCGAATGTATTAAAGTTGTTTTCAGAAAGGGAGATAAATATTATTAGATATTTTGTTTTCTAAAATACTCTCTTATAATAAATTCTAAATTTTGATGAATTTTGTCACGGAGCAGACGACAAAAAACGAGAAGTTGATGAGATTGCAAAACGTAAACTGTCGGTCATAAAACGGCGTCAAGTTTTTTGTACTTTTGTGAAATTTTAACAAACCTGTGTTGTGATAAAAACCAGTTTTGACGGTCTACGGTGTAAAACGGAAAACATGTAATTCATTTGTATGACTTAAGACTTTTGCATATTTTAAATCTTATGAATACATTTTTATGGAGTGACAAAAAGTGTCTACATGTCCGATGTAGAAATGAGCTGCAGACAATGTCCTATACGTCTACACCGGGGCGTGAGTGACAGTGACAAAAAAGGATTATGTACGAAAGTTCTTATGATATTATACATTAAAAACCCACCAGTCTAGCTCTGTTGGAAGCACACAAGTCTACTGATAGAGGGGTCAAGGGTTCGATTCACAGCTTGGTTTTGAAATAATTTCTACGGCCATTCCCCCTTCTACGACTGATTCTAAATCATGTAGAGCAGTTGTCAATTACTGACAGAAGTATGCGCCATGTAATTGGATAACAGCTAAATCTAGAAATTTAGCATCTCCATGAATGATGAGTAGGTTAACTGACCTCCGTGATATAACCTATACAATGTGTTGCTATGGCGTTAAACCCAACTATATAAGTATAAAAAACAAAACAAATACAACAACGAAACACAAACAAATAAGACCCCACTTCTAAGAGCAAAATCGAGAAGTGCCGCGTGCAGCGAAATTATCAAAACTGAACTCAAACAGTGTTGCGCTCAATAAGTAGCTTAAAATATCACATGGCGTGTAAAAACGTGCCCAAAGAAGTTGATTAGTTGATTTGACTCCAGAACAAGTATACCTAATAGTCCCTTCCTGTGGGTGTCGTTCAAGAGAGGTTGTACTGTTCTTGTAATTTTGTTGGTTGATATAATTGTTTTAGTTTTGAAATGATGCGTTAAAATGTCACTGGGGTCTGGCCACAAGATCTCACAACCATTCGGATCACCTCGGCCATTCGCTACGAATAACCTCAGACATATTTAGACGTCATTTTGGAACTACCAGTGCTCAAATAAACAAATACACGATTGTTTCTAAAGGCGATGGGTAACGTTTCGTTTTTAGACCGTAAATTTGAAATAACACAGTTTTTTTTAGTTGTTTTTTTTAACGTCGCATTCAACACATATATAGGTCATATATACGACGTCCAGCTCTTCCTACTATAGGTTTCCTGAACACTTTTCTATCACCAGTTCTAACTTACCCTACCACGAGGCCGACAACTCATGTATAAGCTATGACCTGCCGTGACCGGGTTTCGAACCCGCGATCTCCGGATTCGAAGTCAGACATGCTAACCACTACCCTATGGCCGCAGCTAACACAGTTTAATGATATCGCTGAACAATATTTGGTTCAATATATAACATAGAAATATGCTTTGACAAAGATCTGTGTGTATACTACAAGAACTATTTTGCATAACCGTTACGTGCTTTGCCTGTGCTTCGCTTCGCGTATGTAATAAAAACCCAAGCCGCCAGGGTAGACCCCCACGAATCTTTCCAAGTTTATTCATTCATGAAATGTCGAGGTGTTCCGAATGACCTTAGGTACGATCACGTGGTATTTCCACCATGGATATTGTTAACAGTCAGTCAAAACTTTCTATACCAATCTTTAAATCTTGATGTGGGTTGTTGGGGAGGTAGCAGAATGGGAAGATTGACCACCCAAAGGCTCAAGGTCCGCGATAACAAAGCTTTTTATGTCCTCAGCCCAAAATGTAACGTGTTTTTTCTTCAAAATCTACGGTTTTGCTTACGATTGTCAAACGCTATGGTCAAACTAAAATATATTATTAGTACAACGTCCTGTCAAATTTTTTACACCTACCTATCTGGCAAGAAAAAACAAACTACTCGATGGAAAAAAATCAAAGATTTACTTCCGATGATTTCAATCGTAAGATTTTGAGAAAAGGTTTTGATAAAAAGTCCCACTGATCATACGACCATGTCTTACTGTACTCATATTTTTAAATAAAATATGTAGTTTATTTGAAGTAATTAAAATTCAATTAGTCACGGGAAATTGGTTAAAATTGATAATCGTGAGTTTTGGGTGTTCGAGATTTTATAAAAAGTTCAAAATGTTCACCCGCCACTGGGTCACTGTCAACTAATCCGTCAAGCTAAAATTACGATGACTTTGGCAATTTTTTCCAAAGAGTTTTGAACCTAGTCGGTATTCCGCTCTAACATTTCGGTAAAATGTATCATTTCATTGAATGGTTATGTATGTCACCACTGATTCTAAATCAAGTAGGACAGTTGTCAGTCACTGATGAAGGCAGGCGGCTAGTAACTAAATAACAACTAAATCCAGAGATTTAGCCTTTCCAGAAACAGTAGGTTGACTGACAGCGGTGATATGCCCAATACAATGTGTTGATACGGTGTTAAATCCGACAAAAAAAACAAGTACATTTCGTGTACTTATGTTTGATTTACAATGAAGTCAAATAAAGACCTGCCCTGATGGATGAACATAACTTTAAAACATCAAAATCATTATCGTAACAATTAATTTTGCATCAATTAACATCTGAATTTATTGACTTAAATCTAAATACTACGCTACAATAATTTTATAAAGACACTTCATATGTTGATACAAAATCTTACTGTTGAACCTTTGTCATTTATCCACTCGTTAGAATGTCCATTATGGTTGGTTAAAGGTGTAAGTGAGGCTGCTATGGACCTTTTGATGGTTGCTATGGGTCTTAGAGTGGTTGCTATGGACCTTTTGATGGTTGCTATGGGTCTTAGAGTGGTTGCTATGGACCTTTTGATGGTTGCTATGGGTCTTAGAGTGGTTGATATGAAGTCATTTCTGTCCTATGTAATACTTGTTTGTTGTTTAGGTTCATTACTATTCCTTCCTACTAAGTGCGACGTTAAGCGTCCGTGTTGCGACGTTTAGCGTTCGTGTTGCGACGTTTAGCATCCGTGACGTTTAGCGTCCGTGTTCCGACGTTTAGCGTTCGTGTTGCGAGGTTTTGCGTCCATATTACGACGTTTAGCGCCAGTCTATGTTTGTGCGACGTACAGTGTCGCTAAAATGATCAGCGCAATAACTGTTAAGTCGATGAACATGCATTAATACCAACGCAAAGACGTCCACTTTTACTGGTCTGACTGTACAGACTAATGTATTGTTAAATGTACATACATGTGTGTATTTATAACAACGACAAATATAATGTTTCTTTAAAGTTCACTCAGAACAAAAATAATAATTTAAAAAAATATATATAAACGAAATGACTTTTCATGATAGTGTATGTAAAAATAGTTTAAATTTCATGACTGAAATAATTTTCTTCATCTTTTAAATTAGCTTTTTTTATTTCTATTTTATATTTATGAAATTGCGTCTTAAACTTATTTTTACAGTTACTTCATGCAATGTATGGCATTTCCCCTTTATTTTAGTTTGTCTTAATGCATAGTTCGTCCATGTAACGTTGCGTATTATACATAGCCGGTTTCCTTACACACCAAACCTTTAGACCAAAATTAAAATTAGGTTTATTGCCTTTTACCGACCGACCGGAAAAATAGCCACCGACTAAAAAAAATATTCGAAAAATATACGTGGTGTTTTTTTAGGTCACGACCATTCATCGTTAACTTTCTGGTAGTTTCTTTACGCTAATAATTCTGCTTTAGGAAAAGAAAAAAAATGTGTGTTTTCTATCTACCAACCCAACCCCATTTTTACATACATGTATATTATTGACATTTTGTCGTATAAAATTTACAATGCATAGATCTATATATGCATTATTTATGAAAAATGCTGAATGCCGAAGTGAACGTTTTCAATCAGAAAATTGATGACATAGGTTTGACCTATTGAGCGGACAATTCTATTGTTTAACCTACATATACACGCATGCCATATGACCTGTTTCTAAGAAAGGAGTTTTTGCTGTTTTTTATCAACTCTTTTTATCATATTATGTACAGAGACTATTTCACCTGACCAACTTTCCTGGACACATTTCAGGGGCGGGTCCAGGATTTTTTTCTAGGGGAGGTCCGAACTTTTTCTGGGGGGGGGGGGGGTCCAAACTTTAGCACGACAACCACATTATGCACATTTTGCAGAATAATGCAACAGATGTATAATACAAACTAAAAACATTAAATCTATGTTAAGCACCGAGAAAATTTGCTTCGTGCTATTTAAAAAATGAATTACAGTGAAGAAATACACTATTGGACAGGTACATTTTCGAAATTCTAGTTATTGCTTACACGAAAATTTTGTTTCATTATGTTAGAGTTGTCTCCCCTGTTCTATAGAAATTCAAAATTTCTTTCTTACAATTTTTAGTTAAAAATGAGCACCTGCTTACAAATCTCTATAACAAACGCCCTCAGCCACGTCTTTTACTTTAAATATAATTATATTCACTGCTAGAATGTTGGGACAAGAATAATTTTCAAAATTAACCGAATTAGACAAACGTTCATATACATTTTTGGCTCAGAAGCAAATCAAAAACCTCCAGACTTCACAGATAATGTCAGCAAGTTGTTAATAAAATAGAGAATTTAAATATCGTTTTTTGTTTGAACATGCGATGACTAACTTTGTTAAAGTACACTGTATAAATTTTATATGGTACTACAAACATTTTAACATACACTGGGGTCCTAAAGTTTCTTTACACATATTTATTTTTAAAGTTTGAAGTATACTTAGATACACTTATTTAGTAGTTATAAGTTTCACAACTAATATTCAATTTTCATGAACCATCAATTATATCACTTAATTTTTGTTTTATAATTATAAAATAGAAATATTAAACAAAATGTGTCAGCAATAATTTTTCAATGAACAATTATAGAAGAAAATATGAAAAAAAATACATGTGTAAAGAAACTTTTGGACCCAAGTGTAGAATTGGCATAGTTGATTATAATTTTGGCACGTGTTACGTGGGAACTCTCTGAAAGCACGATTTGTTAAAGTTATACTGATTGGTCTAAATGCGATGTTAAAGTTAAGTTCATTGGTTTAATTCAAGCAACACCTCACATGTTCTAAACGGATTCCTGTCCGGTAATCTAAACTGGTCAGGTTAGTTTTACTACAATTCTAAATGTTAGTAATTTAGAATCCCTGACAGTGCCTACTTATATATAGTTTTGTGTCGTCTGGTACTGATTGACCATGATATTGGTGATGATGAAGATGATGTTGAAAATAAAGATGATGATGTTGATGATACTGGTGATGATATTGTTGATGATGACGATGATACTGATGTTAGTTATAATGATGATGACGTAGGTATTAATGATTATATTGGTGCTGATAATGATGTTGATGATGGTGATGATGATGTTGGTGATGATGATGGTGGTGGTGGTGATGATGATGACGATTATGTTGATGATGATGATGATTATGTTGATGATGATGATGATGATGGCGATGGTGATGTTGATGATGATGGTGATGATGATGATGGTGATGGTGATGGTGATGGTGATGATGATGATGATGATGATGATGATGATTATGGTGGTGATGATGTTGATGATGATTATGATGATCATATTGATGATGTTGATGATTATGTTAATGATGATGATGGTGATGATGACGTTGATGATGTTGATGATGGTGATGATGTTGATGATGATGATGATGAAGATGATGATCATGATGATAACTGACCACTGTTAGATGACTGAATAATATTCAAACTTGGCGATACATGCATCAAGTTGTATTTATTTATTTACAAAAGGGCAAAAAACACATTGAAGTGAACAGATTGTTAATTTCAAATCGTTTTGAAGTGAGTATAAACGTTTATTGGGCGTTTTTTGTCATCTTGAATCAAAAGGCGTTAGATATCTAAATAAATGAGAAAATGATATATCTATCTTTCACTCGTTTAAGTAATTCAGTTGCAAATTTTCTAATTAATGCAAAACGCAGTTAAGTGTAGATTAATAATTATTTTGACACATTGACGCTCGCGTGTTTTATATTTTTGTTTGTCTATTTGTCGTAAACAATATCAGTCAAAAATTTGGGTCTTTGAGTAAACAATAAACACACGTGACCTACAACGTCTGTGATGTATCCGTTTTGAGGGTATATAGTCACGTGATCTACAACGTCTGTGATGTATCCGTTTTGAGGGTATATAGTCACGTGATCTACAACGTCTGTGATGTATCCGTTTTGAGGGTATATAGTCACGTGATCTACAACAACGACACATGAGGTGAACAAAAATTTGTTTTTACACTTTCGGCGATTTCCCGCCGAAAGTATTCAGTTATACCACAAGTCGGAAACTATCGACGATTCAAATGCCCGGCCAATTTAACCTGCGCTGTGATACACCTGTCTCTGATTTACTACGCAGTTTATTTCTAGGCAATAAAAGTAGTTCCGTCAGTCAATTGATCAATTTCATAACCAAGCTCCACGAAAGTATGCCCCACCCGGGAATCAAACCTTCGACCCCTCGATCAGTAGACTTGCGTGCTACCAACTTAGCTAGCCGGGCGGCTAATTTTTGTGAAGTAGGTTTATATATCGAGTAATATTTATTTGAAAACAGAATTATCCGAAACCTTGTACAATGCATTTGATGTGGCCGTTATTCTGCTTTGCCTGATATACCTTAACCCAGACAATGATAGAACATGTACTTGATTAAAAGTTTACAATAAAGGGACCTTACCACAGTTTATTTCACGTTGACATCATTTGTTTGCATCAAATACCACGTCTATTATTAATATGTTCTTATAACTTTTCCAATTTGGATTCAATTACTTTTATAGCATGTTATTTATTATGTGTACTGTGTTGCAATATCGATTAACCTTCCATAAATTATGTTATATTCACGCGAGAACTAATTGCTAATTACAAAATATAATTATACAATCTACATTTGAAATATGATTTTATGAAATATATAAGTGGTTAACTGCAGTTAGCCTGATTGTTCTTTCCACACTTAAACCCGTCTATATGGTCTTTTTAACTGGGTTTAACGCCGTGTTAACACAATTCAGGTTATTTTACGGCATCCAGCTCACATAATCAAGCTTTCCTGGGCCTTTGTCTATAACCAGTACCCACCCATTCTTCCACCAGGCCGGCAACTTCTCCATATACCTTATTAATGGCGGAAACTTGACATTATTGTCATCGCCATTTTCTAGTACTGAAGGCGTGTTTACTCGCCCCCTTGATCGAGTGGTTACTGACACTGATATATAATCATTGTTGTATCGTTCTGATAGAGGATCGTAGGTCAATGGTTCGAGATCAACTACCGATCTTTACTCTTGGTTTGAACATAATAACTGTTGTCTATAGAAGATTGGTGAATCTTGTGCTTTCAAAGGACCGATAGTAAGATGAACTGTACGACTTATCTTAACACTGGTTGTTTTCGTCGTGTTTTTAAGTTACGTTATGTTACTGGATTTATTCTATGAGATAGTAGGGGACAACATTTGTGACCATTAAGTGATTTTTTTTCCAGAGGAATTCCGCATCAGACAATTGTGGGCGCATAATTTTACTCTAAACACTTTTTAAGGGGTTTCGCATGATTTTTGGCTCAATTAACACTGACTGGCTGATTTGAGTTTAATAAGGATCCGTCCGCTCTATAAAGATGCATTATGGGCAGACCCCGGGATGTGACCTTTCACCCCTTAAAGATTGTTTTTGAGATCTAAAGTATAGGTCAATTTTTGAAAAGGACCCAATTGCTCAATTAACACATTGGACATACGACTTTGTACACAATTGGATTTTAATACATAAAATACCATATTAAACAAATGCCCGCTTTAACTAGTCAGTTTCATGTTAGTTTATTTTTATAACAAAATATGTTTTCAAAAGTGTAATTATTTTCGGATATGTCAAAGATTCGGATAACCTTGATTTTTACGTTAAGAAGTAAAACTAACAAAACTAATTTGCTCAAGAATGACTGAGTATAATTAATTACAAATTATATTTAAATTAGTTAAAAAATGTTTAAAAAGTGTAAATAAAACGCAAAGTACTTTTTTCAGGCGTCGTTTGCTTGCAATTTTGCATTTTTCTCCAAAATATTTTTTTTTCTAATTATCATTTCCGTTTGCATAAAAACGTGAGACATTTGTGTACTTTGATAAAGTCAGACATTTAAACAAATGTATAACGAGTGTACCAAAGTTATTCGACATGGTTGTTATTTAAAGTTCATCTGATTTTAGATATAGTATAAAATATGTAAGGTTATGACCTTATATGAAAAGACAATCATATAAGTGTTATTTTACTGGAATGTACATTTGATTTTACATTTATACGAACATTAAGGCCCGTGGGTTTTAAAGCTTGAATGTCGGAGTTTTAATGAAAATGATGTTTAAGCTAATGCAGATATTAACTTATTTACGAAGCAGGGCATCATATTATCAAAAATCTTACGACAATTTGACAATGCAATATAGAAGGATTTACGACTAAAATCAGTAGTAAGACGCTTAATAATTCGGGCCCCAGTAGTCCAGTGATGGGACGTGCACTTAGGGATCGAGAGGTCCTGGGTTCGAATCCCAATAGGGGCACTGGCAATATCATTGAGCAAGAAATTACCTACGATTGTTTCACTCCGCCCAGGTGTTAATGGGTACCTGTGAGGGTTGTATAATACAGCTGTGCTTACATGTATTTGTCGGCTGCACTTAGCAGAGTAAAAAACCTCCCCAGCGAGATTGATACAGTCTGGGGTTTGTAAACATACGTCATACAGAGTGAGCTAACCAAGGCAGAAGTCACTCTGTAGTGTATATCACAAAACATTTTATCAACTAAGATTTCAAAATTTAGTGGTAGACACGTACAGCTTGGATCCATTAATGTTGGAATAAATAGACAAATTAGAGACTAATATTAATGAATTATGATTAATTAAGACAAGTCAAAATATTATTTTGATAAAACGTTAATTTTAAAGAGGTTTTAAAAATATTTATGATGAATTTGTCTGAATATTATTAAATAATGTGTTAGGCACGTGCTATAAACAGCGGGTCATAGAGACCATTTAAACAACGTGTATCACGTGACGAAAATTAACTTATTTTTCAGTCATTCTAAAGATTAATCGCAATTTTTATTTTCCGCGTTGACATTGCATTTGCCAATAATAAAATCCAATGTACATGTGTATTTCAGTTTCATGGAGAATAAAGATAACTTTTATATCGAATATTTCTGCATCTGAGTCGAATCGCGAATCTTTCTGCGTATAAATCGAACTTCGAGTAAGTCGAATAGTATATTAGTCGAATAGCGTATAAGCCGAATAGCGTATAAGTCGAATAGCGTAAAAGTCGAATAGCGTAAAAGTATAATCGCATATAAGTCGACTCGCGTCTAAGTCAAATAGCGTACTTGCGAATAGCGTTAAAGTATAATCGCGTCTATAAGTCAAATAGCGTACATGTCGAATGGCGTTAAAGTATAATCGCGTCTATAAGTCAAATAGCGTACATGTCGAATGGCGTTAAAGTATAATCGCGTCTATAAGTCAAATAGCGTACATGTCGAATGGCGTTAAAGTATAATCGCGTCTATAAGTCAAATAGCGTACATGTCGAATGGCGTTAAAGTATAATCGCGTCTATAAGTCAAATAGTGTACATGTCGAATGGCGTTAAAGTATAATCGCGTCTATAAGTCAAATAGCGTACATGTCGAATGGCGTTAAAGTATAATCGCGTCTAAGTCAAATAGCGTACATGTCGAATGGCGTTAAAGTATAATCGCGTCTAAGTCGAGACCTGAGGCAAGAGATTACATTACATTTTCAAAAAAAACCCGAAATTTTTATTTATTCGCTATTCGACTTATACACAGAAAATTTCGCGATTCGACTTTTTCGTAGACCATACACGTTGGATACAAAGCTTGAATATTAATGATATTAAAAATACAGGACTCAATTGAGACCTAAACTCAACTTTTTCAGGAGTTTAAGTGACACATGATTAAGAATCATTGGTAGGAGGGAGAATGTAGAAATAATTTCATAACCAAACTCCACGAAATTATGCCCTGTCCGGGAATCGAACCAATAATCTCTCGACCAGTAGACTTGCGTGCTACCAACTGAGCTAGCCATTCAGGCGGCTTTATAACAAATGAGAGTAAATTATGCGTATATCAGTTACATGCATGAGACAGTCGCTTTAAACAATTGATGATTAATGTTATAGCTTGAAACAAATCACTAAAAATATTTGATCTTATAGAATGATTCATAACTATATGTATCTATGTATAAGTTTTTTTTCAACAATCAAATATCACTGTGTCAAGCATTTATAGATATTGTACTTTCAATTGTTTCGAGGACCAACTACAGGAGCAGTAGTCCAGTGGTAGGACACACGCTTAAGGATCGAGAGGTTCTAGGTTCGAATATCACCATTGGCAATTCTAATTTCCTTGAGCAAGAAATTTAACTGCGATTGCTTCACTCCACACAGGTGTAAAAGTGTACCTGCGAGGGTGGTATAATTCCGTTGCGCCAATTTGTCGACTGCACTAATAAGCCGAGTAAAAAGACTCCCAATAGAGATTGATAGATATATACCAGTATACCGATGACCAGGGGTAATAACTGTAAAATCGGTGAACCTGTGTAAGCATGAAACTCAGACTATTAAATGCCATTACATTTTTACATTTTAAATTATCACGACTGATAGTTTTTTTCTGGATTATACGCCATTTACCAGTCATGTAGGTTGAATATTGCACCAGCCTTTACGACAAACAGTCTAGCAAAATGAATATTTTATTAGTACGTTGTGGCCGGGTGGGTTGTTATCTTATATTTCACTGTATGATTGTATTTACATGTACTACAAAGGTATATTAGTCCCACCCGGAAATCGAACATTCGACCACTGGATTTGTCATCAAACGTGCCGTACCGACTTAACCTACCGGGGGCGGGTTATTCAAAATTAAAATCGTACTGTGATCACCACAGGAAAAGACAGACAAGCGTACATATCGTCTAAGGAATGCATTTACTATTGTTAGTAATAAAGCCACGCTTGATCGAATTTCATTTCATTCATGAATATTTTAATTTTCGTTTGATTTTGTTTGATTGTAACAACCGCAAGATTAACTTTCATGACGCATCTGATTATTATGCAAACTTATGCATCTTTTTTCTAACAGCTTAGGTGCAGTACAAATATGGCCTTTTATTGTTTTACGGTGCACCTATCTTGGTTTTTCGAGCTTATTTACTAGTACTTTTGATTTTGATACGTAACACGTCACTCGGTTATCGGGGGAGTATGATTTTACGACTTGCGGCTCGTCGTTTGCACTGCTTGCGGTTACTTTTATTACTGATCGAAGTTCGATTGTAATTGATATGCACAAAAATGTTAGTTTATTTAGTTCTTTCGTTGTTTTTATTTAATTCCTGCGGTTGAAGATGAAACTGTCTGAGTGTTACAACCTTGTGTTTTAAAAGCCCGAGTTATATAAACTTGTAATATAATCCTTTTATGGCCGCTTTTATCGTCGCTCATGACTGTGCACTTTAAGAGTTACATAAAACGCATAAAAGCCTTAGTCATCCTTAAGATTTTAAGCAATCCTTTTTTGCTGCACCATTTAGTGTGCCCTTATGCATTTTAGAAATTAAATAGAAAGTAGGAAGTTTGAAGTGCATCTGTACCTACTTGCTACGACTTTGAGTACATTGTTTATTGCATGTTATATAGCGATAGTTATCAAAAAATTGTCTGTGATATTTCTTTGTGCCGCATATAATGTTTATGTCGTCGCAAAGTAACTGCTGTCGTAATGGCTCTCTAATGCAAACAAATGAATCGTGAACCAAACGATAAAAGCACACCACTTAGCTCGCTCAACTTTAAATCCGGGGACCCTTTTCTTTGAATGCTTAGAATTGGAAGTGCAAACATGCTTTAATGTTGTAGACGTGTTGATATGTCTGGCCCCGTTGTTAAACTCTAGTCGTTCATTTCGTGCTGTAATCTCCCCTCCTCGTCTAATTGTTGTGGTCCTGGAGGTCTGTAAGGTATATATAAAAACCATCTTGATTTTAGTAGAATCATGCAATTTTTGATATCGCTAAGTCACATATGATAAATTTGAGATTAAATTTGTCCCTGTATTAGCCGCCTACAAAATTAGGATATGAACGTGGTTGTCCGAACATTGTAGCAGCTACCACTTCTCGTATATCTTGTTAATTAAGTGGCCCAAAAGAAAGTTTTTGGTTGCCCAAACTAGAAATTGGTTGTTCCGGGCAACCGTACACCCACTAATGTCTTAAACTGTTTATTAGAACTATTCTTCAATTAAGTCCATCAATTATAATGGTCCTAACACGAAAACTTAACTGTAAGACAAATTTTCATACATCTTTACCAAAATAATGTGCAAGGTCTGGAGTGACCGCATGTTGCTCAGAGCGTCATTGCAATACCTTTCACGCCCTCTCCATATCACAAAACTTCAAAAAATTCGCTGATACAAAATTATACAATGTAAAAAATCGCCGCATTTTTTTCTTACATATTTGGATACAAAATATTTGTATAGATTGATAGATAGAACAAATACCAGACACTGTGAAATGACGATCTTTAAAACCATTTGCCACAATTTGTCATTTGCCACGAAAAAGTCATCAAATGCTCTACAGCGCTGCTCTAAAAGTTTTTGGACTATTTTAGATTTTGAGAGAAAACTCAATTATACAATCCCAATTAATCTTTCTATAATTATTTAGGTAATTAGCTTATTTATGTAAGACGGTTAGAATCAAGCACGTATGTTGACCAACATATTAAAAATGATTTTAGACTTTGCTAAGATAAATTGTTTAAAAAAGTTAGTCTGCGTTGATGTACATATTCAGCAGCTGACTTGATAATTGTGTACGATAATTCCGGATCATTAAAATCTCCTACAGACAGGTGACCCCTCACAGTTCCCATTTACCCCTGAATGGAGTGGAACAATTGTAGGTTATATTTGCTCAAGGAATTAGCGGTGCCCCTAGCGGAGTTTGAACCCGACAGCACTCGATCCCTAAGCGCGCGTCCTGCAACTTAAGCAAACCTCCTTCAAGTTTATTTTTATTGGTACATGTGGATCAGTTTATCGTTAAAATTACCCAAGTAATCCGAAAGTAGCGTTCTTTTTATCATTATCCTCGGACTGTGGTTACAACGAAATTACCCGAGTAATCCGAAAGTAGCGTTCTTTTTATCATTATCCTCGGACTGTGATTTCAACGAAATTACCCGAGTAATCCGAAAGTAGCGTTCTTTTTATCAATATCTCGGAGTGTAGTTACAACGAAATTACCCGAGTAAACCGAATGTAGCGTACTTTTTATCATTATCTTGGACTGTTGTTACAACGAAATTATCCGAGTAATCCGAAAGTAGCGTTCTTTTTATCATTTTCTCGGACTGTGGTTACAACGAAATTATCCGAGTAATCCGAAAGTAGCGTTCTTTTTATCGGTAAACTAGACAAATGTGTGACTTTTTGAGGACCCTGTATATCAAAGCGTCTCATGTTTTCTGCTTGCAAAATCGACGCCTTGAAAGTTTACTAATCCGTGTCGAAAGAACGCACGCATGCATCATAGTTAAAAACTATTATATATTTTATAATTATAACAAATCGTCATTAGTTTCATATGAAAATTAAGACAGATCACCCCGTGTTGGGTGTAATGTGAAATTTTGTGCATTTTCTGCATCTAAGACTTCGCTGTTGCAAAAGTTTATTGAAAGTTTGAATTTCTGAAATTTAGACAAGAATTTGTGAAAATAAAACGTTTGATTGTGAATTGACATTTTTTTCTGAAATTTTTGGAATTAATTATGAAAATTTAGAATTTTGAAAATTTCAATATTTATTTTTTTGTAATTGATTCTTAAACTGGACATTGTTTCTGGACATTTGGACAATTTTCTGACCATTGGAGAAATGTTAAAACTGTCTATTGTGATATTTTGACTGTAGTTTTTAATTGCTTACCACGAGTTAATTTGAATCATTTTGTATAACTTCATTGATTGTCATAGTAAAAACTTTTGGGAAAAAATGATTTGAGGAAAAGTTTTGCTAAAGGAGACTGTATTTGAATAAAACAACTTTTTGAAGTTTCTGTACTCTGTCAATGACCAAGTCTGGCGTTCCTGAAATTGACGACAGATACCGAAAATTCAAATTTTGAATTCTAATTCAGTGGACATTTCACACTAAAGGTAAATACCATATACTTGAACTTGAATTCTTGGTCGGACGAAGTTTTTGACAAAAAGGTAAATACAGTATATTTTATAATCTTAATTTCCATAAAAAATATTTGTATTAAACGTTAAGGAGAAATGGAACTCTTAAACCAGCCTTCATGGCGCGCACTAACTCAGAAATTTTCAAGATTCTTTGTCTGAAAGAACAATTATTGACATGGAGTCCAGCAAATAATTGAATATTTTCCTCTCAAGAAAATTTAAGGGGAAGATCTCGCCCCTAGCGAAAACGATCACAACCCACCTCTGTTGTAATAGTAATTTTGTTTTAACTGAAATGAAATAGTAAGTGAGTGCTTTATCATATGTCTAATTTGCATATCATTATTATAAAAGTAAAATATGTTGTTTTTAGTTAATATCTACTTGACTTGCTATGGCAATTAAATTCTCTGTAAACTATACGACTCGCATACAAAAAATGTTTTCCGTAGAAGTAAAGACTAAGTTGCCCGGTTAGTTCAGACGGCAGCGTACGTGTACAAGTTTACTGATAGTGGAGTCATATGTTCGATTCCAGGGCGGGAATACTTTCCTGTAGTTTTTGTCATGAAAATAATTTCTACGGTCATTTTCCTTCCTACCGTTGATTCTTAATTATGTGGTGCGGTTGTCAGTACCAGGTCTTTAACATTTCACCATTGCTTTTTTATCTGTGTTTTTTACTGTTGTTATTTCTGAAGTGTTTTTGGTCTTGTGACATCTGTATTAAAAAATGCATCATATTCTGAAAATGTTCATAAAATTCATACGAGTTTACATTCGGAACGCCATTCGCAACGAATAACATTCATGAAAGGTCGAGGTGTTCCGAATGATGAGTGTATTCTATGCATGTCATTATTTACTGCGTTATAATTACTGCTAAGTTTCTTACAACAAATAATGTTACAACCTCGGTCTATTTGATAACTTGTCTGCTTATAGTTTATGGTATATAAACGGTCATTGACTTAGGTTTAGGACAAACTTCTAGTTCCATTAATGTAGGAGCTATGTCCCAGTGTTAGGACGCGCGCTTAAGGAACGAAATGGCCAGGGTTTGAACCCCATTAAGGACACTGATGATTTTCTTAAGCAAGAAATGTATGTACAATTGTTACGCTCCATCTAGGTGTAAATGGGTACTGTGAGGAATAACCTGCCTGAAAGTGATTTCAATGATCAGGAGTTATCGTACAAGATTGCATAATCCGCTGAACATGTATATGGAAGCAGACTTTACACCACATTTTTAAGACTATTTGAAACATCCACTCTATGATCTAAGGAGCGGAATGGTCTTATTAAAGGGACTTTTTCTTTTTAAAAATTCAAATAAGGCATTTGTGGCTTAAAATCGTCAGAAATACTGTGATTGTGATTTCGAATTTATCGGGGTGGTCTTCATCGCGGAACTTTATATGCTAGTATTAACTAAGCGCACATTTGATACACATATGATAAAATCATCCAAGCAGCCAAAATATCCCTCCTAACAACAGCCACCTCTCTACAACATGGCCGGCTGCTGGCTGTTGTAGAGAGGTTATACTGTATTACAAACAATAATAGCACTATTTGCCAGTGTGTTATTCGTCGGGACTTGTAACCTAGTTGTATTCCTACTATGTCTGATATCCGAGATATATCTACGTAGAAGATCTCCAAGGTTTTGTAAATGAGCTGCTGTATGTGGGATTCCAATTATTTTTCACTTGTCCACGGATAAAATTTAATCAACTCAAAAAAATCAACTTTTCTTGTATCAAAATGCACTTGTCAGGAGGTTCAAAAGAATCTACTCAAAAACAAATGTAGTGAACTAGGATATAAAATGCATATTTTACGTAAAAAAAATAAATTGAATGAAATAGTTCAAAGTCGAATATGAGTGAAACCTCAACATTATTAAGTATTACTATGTTAGTGTATTTACAACTAAAATGTGTAACTTTTCCACGGACAAAGTGGACATATTTACTTGGCGACAAACAATTTATGTACATCTCGGTCAAGTAGGGGATAGTAATTCCACACGACTGAGGGAGAATGTTCTGTTGATCATTGGGTGCGTGGGTGTGTCACTAACTAGGACGCGGCGTTCCCATGGCGACCGCGATCATAAAATATCTAGAAACAAAACAGGACAGAGCTGAGCGAGTGTGTGTTTGATAAAATACTTACAGTCGAAATTTTGACGTTTTATTAATCAATGGCTAATGACACGCGTTAGAACACTGTTCATTTTAAATACCACACTTATAGTAATAAAATATAGAAGAATGTAAAAAAACTAAATTGGGCGTATTGTTTATTTAAACGCCAACCACAAACTTGTTTCTAATGTTTCATCGAGTCGACGAATACAGCGAGGTAAAGGAATTGCGTGTAGTGCGCTTTTAATGACGTCACGCACGAGCGTTGTTTTTTTATTTTGCGATCTATTTTTAGAATTGGGAGGCTATGAGTGATTAAACCTGAGTTTGATTTTAATGGTTCATTTTTTTATTATTTTCGATGTTATGTTTCTTATTTACTATTGGGAGTAGCCGTCAGTCAGTAACAAGACTTGCGTAACAAAAATGTGGATAATGTCAAGCCTCCAAAAAAGATGATTAATGCATTTTTATGATAGTAATAATTTGTAATTAAAAATTTATTATTAATATGCATTCAACTGTCATTGTACTGAAAGTGTTTATATTTTGTTGAGTTGTTGGTGTGAAAGGTTTGAGAAACACAACAACTGGTTTTATTTGAGAAAGAAAATATTGAATTTTAATTTTTATGTTTTATGCTAATATTTGAATTTGAACTTAAGAATAGACTGTGTTGAAACACTGTGGAATTAATTATTTTGATATTTTTTTATCAGTTTGAGAAGAAATTTAAAATCAGTAGAGGAAAAATAAACTCTTAAATATTCAATCTTCAAATTTTGGTATTTTGGTTGATATACATTTCAAGAATACAGAATTGAGTAAGTTTGAAAATTCTGGATAATTTTGTTAATATTATATATTTCTTAATACGACAGTTGTGTTTGCCAAGCAATAGTATTATTTTTTTCATTTTATAGTTTTTATTTATTTTTCAGTTTTATTCATTTAGTTTTTTTTCTCGTATGTTTATACTTTTCTTCAATACATTTTATTCGTATTGTCATTATATTATTTTTTTTGTTTTATTTAACATTTTTATAAATATTCATTCATTCAATTCATCTATCATTTTATCATATCTATTTTATTCTATCATATTTATTCATTTATAAGTATATATTTAAGTTCGACGACAAAGAACATATTTGGTCATTGTAACATCATGTGATCTTTGTCGACTTTTAAGACTCAGACGCTTAATGTGAGAAGGAAAAATGAGCTTTGACCATTCTACAGTTAAAACTATCGACTTTCAAATAATGGAACATAACTGCATTTAGTTTTTATCAATTTTTATAATAAATATTATATTTTATTATTTTTTTACGAGTGAGAAGGAAATAATGAGCTTTGACCATTCTACTGCTAAAACTATTGACTTTTAAATATTGGAACTTAACTGAATTAATTATTTTATATTATTTTTGTAATTAATATCAACTTGTTTTATAATTGCTGTACCTTATATCACATAATTGTGCTAAAAGTAAATAAACGGTATTGTTTATTATTTTGTTTACACTTTATGTTATATGTAAACATGGTCGCAGTTATGTATTTTATAAATTATTTATAACGATACTACGTAAAGCAGACGCGATGTCATATACTGCATTAATAAATTATGATAATTACGCTTCGACGTCGCCCTCGTTAATTCTTCTTTTAAAACATCTGCACTGACGTGCATATAGAATTGTCAGTTTTAACTAATACGCCCGTATTTCATTCTTCCGTGTATTAAATCTGTGTTAGTAAATTACTTAATGAGGCATTCCAAACCAAATGAGACGTGAATTCAATAATGGATTTTACTTTTCTATCATCTTTTTAGTCATTTTTTGTCTTTAGGGTAGATTAAACATTCTTTTGTTTCAATTTTTATCTTTCGGCTCGATAAATTTGCATTTATTTTTATATTTAAGTATGTTCAATTATATTTTCTATTTTCATGTTTTTTTACATATATTTCGCATTTCATTTTAGATGTACCTGTATTGCGCTTTTTTTCTTACTTTCTTTAGGTTAATTAGAATTTCTTTTCTGTTGTTACTAATCTTTGGTTTGATAGCAATTACCTTTTTTCAACAAAAAAAATCATTCGTATCAATAAAAGTTATCTTTTGGTCAATTTTTCAATCTTTTGTCTTAAGTGATATATTTTGATCTTCTCTAATCTTTTGTTTCAATTAATAGCTTTTGTTTCAATTTGTATCTTTTGTTCCAATTTGTATCTTTAACTTCATTTTTATTCTATTTACAGAAACAACCCCCAGCAGACGACAAAGTTGAATGAATCAAAATTGATACATTTTGACAGTTTTAGTTTTCATAACATCAGATAAACATGTCATTACTTGAGGCAAATCTTGTAAAACGAGATGACAGTCTATTTTTGGCGGGAATTAACTCGACTGGTTTACAATCGTTGTGGACAGAGACTGAAAACGATGTTCTTACGTCAGAAGAGCGTGTAGCCGACTGGAATACGGACGTATTTACAAATTTAACAAATTTTAACCAAAGTGAACCAATTTTAAAAAATAGTGATTCCGAATCAATTCAAAGTCGTATAACGAATTTTTTAATCGAATCTACAACAAACTTTGCTCAAAATCTACAAGAAATAACCACTGGAGACAATTTAAATATATCCGAACCGGAAGTTACAATTCGTCGACCGGAAGTGGATGTTAATAACGGCGGAATAGGCACCGCGGAAAAAGTTGTGATCGGGGCTGCTGGGATCGTAGCGTGCATGGCAGTGATTGCTTTAATTTTAAGACTTCTAGGTCCAAAGTGCCGCTCAAAAAATTCTGACACTCTTGCAGACGAAGAGAAAGCCATACCTGACGATACAGTGATTTCAAAACTTAGGTTAGTATCTTTTTGTTGAGTAGTTTACTTATTAATAATAATAATACAATGCGACAAAAATTAAAAGTTGCATACGGTTATTTGTAAACTGTGTCGTAGTAGGGACTACAATAAAAGAGATTTTTTCTTATATCTGTACTTGGGAAAATATCGCACAAAATTGATCAAAATATTCATATTTTCCAATTGGTGAAGTGTATAGTTCGTTTTTTCTCAACTGTCAAAGCATTAATAATTGCACGGTGACTTCGTGTTCTTTGTCTAATACTCGTGATATTGAGATAGTGTGTATTCAAGCACCATGAAATTATTCAAACTTTGACAGTTGAGAAAAAATTGACTATAACAAAAAACCACCAGTCTCATACGACACAAGAATATTGTAGGCGTGACTATATATTTTAAAAATAGATTTTGATTAGGTTGTGGTTAAAGTACGGTTTGCGGACAGATGGTTGTGGCTTAAGATACGCAGTTCGTCAATACACGTAGTATGCTAATTTTATCAATCCCGACTTACGGTGACTAACAATTCATTCATAATGAATAAGTAATCGTGATCAATGATGATTCGCTGAAAAATTGATTTATTGTTGTCACTTAGCGACGTATCTTTATAATGAATATATGGAACGATTTCCCCTCGTGTTGTTGTTGGGGAGCTTTTATAGGGATTTCAAAAAACTCAAACAATTTATTGAGGTTGTTTAGCCACCGGCCCTTTCTTATATATAAAAATCTAATGCAAGCAAGTTGATGAACAGTCCCAACTCTCATTTCCAGGGATCCTTAAAACCGAAAAAAACCACAGAGGCCTAGATAAATATTTTCAATCGATTTTATGTATTACAAAAAATCCAAAGAGGGAGAAAGGGGCCATCCGGCCCTTATTACCCCTAAATGAGCCCCAATTGCCTTACATCTAAAACTCCCAACAATAACTAAATTTTTTTATAATCTAATAATGGTTTTCATGATTGATAACAATTTTAGTGTTATTACTCTATAATTATTTCGGTTGTTATGGGAACCATTTTATTGTAATTTTTATTAATAATAAGATTCGTTATAATAAATTATAAAAAAACCTCCTGAAGTACAGGAAAACTTCGATAATTACGACACCGATAGGTCCATTAGTACTTAATTGTTTTAAGATAATCTACTTTTGTGAGATATCCCCTGATACTAAAGGGACAAATATCAGACATTAGAGGTGTCACCATCAGATATAAAAGGGGTCACTGTATATCAATAGGGTCATCAACAGATTTCAAATGGGAAGATATTAAAAAGGTCACCCCAAATAATGACATGGTCTCTGTCAGATATTAAAGTGGTCACTACTAGGTAAAGGGTCATCACAAAATATCAAAAGGGTCACTAGATTTCAATGGGGGGGTCATCATCAAATATCAAAAGGGGTCATCACCAAATAATAAAGGAGTCATCATCAGATGTCAAAGGGTTCACTACTAGAAGCCAAAGGGTAAAAACAATAGGGATAGTAATTTTGTAGAACAGTACTTTGTTTTGATATGATAAGCACATGTACAATGAAAATGTTTGCGCTGCCTTACTATTTACGTGCAGATTCTAAGACATACAATGTAGAACTAATGTAATTGATGTCAAATTTTGTTCTTAAAACCATCCGTCATTCAAAGCAATAAAAGTTTCATTTTTTTCTGTTGATGGTGACAATTTTATATACTTGATCATGGAGCGTGCACGAAACAAATTTGTATTTTTGATAAATGTTTAAAATGATACGAAATGAATTTCAACTTGACTCAACCTTATTTATATTTGACTGTCTAGGTTAAGCTCCACTGTATTACCGCTACTGTTGATTTTATTTGGGTTTGACGCTGTAGTAACACATTGTATAAGTCATATCACGGAGGTCAGTCAACCTACTCAATGTTTCCTTGGAAGTCTAGATATCTGGATTTATCTGTTAAGCAATTACTAGGCACATACTTCTGTAAATGACTGACAACTGTCCTACTTTAATATCAGTGGTGGAAGGTACAATGACCGTAGATATGAAGATATGAACAACCAGGAAATAGGCCCCATTTGTTGACTCCTGTGTTAGACCATGGACCCTATATTCAAGCCTTAACATATGAGTGTACGTTCCTTGGTTAGACTAAGACCAGATGTAAGCTCTATTTTATGTTTACAGTTTTACGGCATTCTAAAACAATTGATTACGACATTCATTCAGAACGCTTTACGACAGTCTATCGAAACGTTTTACGACATTCCTACATAAAGGTTTATGACGATTGTCTACGATGTAACAAGAAATTTATAATGTCTCGTATCATGTATATTTTTTTCCAATCTTGTCGATCTCTAAACTGACCACGCCCTTAGTTTAACACGCCCACCATGTTGTGGACGAAATGAAACAAAACATAACATCATCAAATGTTTTAAAGGTCATGGCCTACTTTTAGGATTCTATTTTGAGAAAAAAAAAATCTGACATCAAACATCTTAATGAATTGCAAGTTGAAATAACTTTTGATAAAACAAATATTTGTATTAGGTTGTCGCTTGGTCTTTAAAGTAATATTGTTTACATGCATTGCGCATGTGCAGATTAAAAATAATAAATATAAAACCCAGCTTCCGTACCTCAAGTTTTTTTTACTGGAATATATAAAATCGTTAAATATTAAGTCATATCTCACACAGTCTTGCAATTCTATCGTAGGAGTTGTAAAAATTGCAAAATATTCAATTGTTGCGCGCATGCGCAAAACAGGTCTGATGTAAAACCCAGTCTCCGTACCTGAAATTTTACGAGAATGTCTAAAATGGCTGAACAATTAATCATATGTACAGAGGCTTGTATTAAGGCTTGTAGGAGTTTTAAAATTGATGTAAGATTGTCATACAGGGAGAGTTTTACGAGGTTTTCTAAACTGTATCCATGTTGATTTATAACCCCGTATGACAACAAGAGTAAACCTTATATTATCAAAATTTGCATAACAAAAACAAACTATTATGTTTTACATGTCGGGATGTGAAAGTTAGATTCTGTCATATGAAAACTTTCTGATGTTGTTTAAAGGCGTGGCTTCATTATTTATTTCAAATAAACGCAGCAGCTGTGGTCTAGTGGCAGGACACGCGCTTTGGGATTGAGAGGTCCCGGGTTCGATCCCCACTAGGGGCACTGCAAATTTCCTTGTAGCAAAGACATTTACCTTCCATAGTTCCACTCCACTAAGGTGTAAATATTTATCGAATAGGATCACCTGTCTGAAGGAGATTTCAATGATCAGAGGTTATAGTACAAGATTGTTAAGTCGACTAAGCATGTATATGGAAGCAGACTTAAAACCGCACTTTATCTTTTAATTCATTAAATCATTAATTTTGAAGCGATAAAAAAATTTGCATACAAAATGTTAGTTACAAAATTCCAACATTGTAACAGAAAATATATTTATATAGATTTTATAGCTATACATATTACATTTTCAGTTTGCAAATGATAAAAATTCGATACAAATAACTAAAACAAAGATTTTTTTAAAAAAAGGCAGCGATCAATTAAAACAACAACAAATGTTAATTTTATTAAAAGACATTATTTAAATATATTGGTCTAATTAAACCCCAATTTAACTTTTAACTTTGAATGACATGCAATTTAACTAACGAGAAACATAAGTTATGTCTAACGCTCGGTAAGACCGTCATTACGGACATTCTTGAACGGAATTAACGGTCCGTATATTCTTTTGCCGAAACCTTGGATCGTAAATTTTCTTTACTTGAAAGGGTTGCGTGCTGTCATAAGAAAAATGTTTTGTTTAATTTGATGTAAGTTATGTTAGATTATGAATCGCTCGAATTAATAGACAACAAATTAGTGAAAATTTATTACACAAGTTGTATCCTTGTTATAAAATGTATTTTGTCTCGGAATTTATCGTAAAACCTCGTGTTTGAAGATTTTGTGAGGTGGTTATACCTTTCCATGAAAAGTTGACATTTTTTCCATTAGTTATTGAGAACTGTCTACCTGCAGCTTTGGCCAATTTATTTGTGTAGGTTTAACGCCGTGTCAACACAATTTAGGTTATTTTACGGCGTCCAGTGCACATCACTTAGCTTTCCTGGACACTTTTCTATAACCAATACTCATATACTCTTCCACAAGGCCGGACACTTTTCAATATACCTTATTAATGGAGTAAAATTGACATAATTGTCAAATTTTCATCGAAGGGTATAACCTCCCAGGGTGGATTTGAACCCCCACAGGACACTAGATTCGAAATCCCGATGTGTTACCAACTGCGCTACTGACCCGGGTTGACCAATTTATTCATGTCAATAAATTAATGTCTAACAATAGAACTTAAACGACAATGTTATGCAATGCAAATAAAATGAACCCGCTTTTTAAAGATCCTCTCTTCTCAACAATGGAACGCAAAGTAACATAAAGTAAAATAAAGTGACATAAAGACCCTATATTGTAGCGAAAACACGTTGAATCTTGTACACAGCAGACAATATCAAAGTAAAAATTACCAAGTCTCGCTTCGAGTTGCAATCTTCATGATGCTCGACATGGTAGTTTTCAATTAAGATATCTCAAAATGAACAATTTATTTTTTGTTGCCATGGTTTTTGCGTCATTAAAATTCGCGATTTTATTTAGCATGTTTTTACGCCATTAAAATCCGATGCACGAATCGCGCTTAATTTTGCATGTTTAAGTTTTATGTATGATATTATTTATCATTTTCATTTTCAAAGTTGTGTTTTTGTTTTAAAGTAAAAATGATTACAAAACTTTAGAGGAGATATAATTGTTATTTGATTAATCGCTAGTTTTCTAATTAAACCATGAAACCTAACTTGTTCATAACAGCTATGTATCATGAACACAAAACAAAAGCACAGTTTTCTGTCTCCGTTAATTCGAATTTACTTAAACAAAAGTCCCTGATTATGACTTACTTGGCTAGATTGATTTATTTTGCGGTGACTGACTGACTGGCAGGCTTGGTGGTTGATTTGCGGACTGGCTGGTTAATTGGCTGGCTGGCTGGTTAGTTGATTGGCTGGCTGGCTGGCTAAATGGCTGTCAGGCTGAATTGCTGGCAGGCTGAATGGCTGACTGAATGACTGAATGGGTAGCTAGTTGACTAAATGGCTAGCTGGATTAATGGCTGACTTGCCGGCAAAAAGCACGTGTGTGCTTAATTGCTTAAATAAATATATTTGTATTGTATTGTATTGTATTGTATTGCCTTACTGACTTACTGGGTGTCTGTCTGTCTGTCTGTCTGTCTTGCTGTCGGTCTGTCCAGTAGACAGTAGTTGATCTAATGATTACAACACAATCTGTTAACATTTTTATACTTGTTTATAGTCACTTAAAATATTCACAATTGCCATGTTTTAACACGACATTTATAACCAATGTAATGAAAATGCTAACCAATGCGCATGCGTTAACTCTAAAGTTCTAATCAGCTTCAACGAAATGTATATTCGTTTGCGCATGCGCGAATGCTTAAAAAATCGTAATCAGTCTCATTAAAAACGTTGCAAATCAATTAATTATAATCATAATTAAAGTTAATTATCACATAAAAATGAAGACAAAAAACTGACGGGCGTTACATTACGCCCTGTCGATTGATTTATGAATGTTGAACTTCATGCCTCCCCTGAAAATGCAGACATTTAAACTTTTAAATGTTACACCGTTTTAATAGATTAAGAAATTTGACAACGCTTGCAAGTTTTTTTACCAGCAAGTGACAGTATTATATATCAACCACTGACGGTTAATTATTAGTCGGTGCGCTAAGTGTCAATATAAAAATTTCCTCGTGCAAGTTGACCGTATAAAAATGTGAGATATTTTACATTGTGGTTGGGAAATTGATGAATTTATTCGACTTTTTTGTACTTGTGATATTTATTCGATGTAAAAGTTTAAGTAATTCTGTACATGTTGTGCCAAAGTCGACTCCGACGCATCTGGATCATTCGGAACTATCTCGGTGATCTTTACAGATTTATATCTTCGTTGAAGATCGCCGAGGTTGTTCCGAATGATTTCTGGATAATCATGTATACATTGCCAACCAAAAGTAATTGGACAAAACCATGTTTTAGGATATAAAAAAACAATGAGTTTTTTTTCTCAAAATTTCATTTGTCCAAGAAGTTTTGGACAGCATTGTAATTTATGCAAATATTTAATAAACAAGGTACAATGTATACAACTCAGTTTTGTTTTCGGATAATTGACAGTGAGTTGTCTACCCTGAAAACGTTGCGATACTTTTAAAATTTCTTAAAGTTTTGTAATTTCCAGAGTTCTGTAGGACCGTTAAATTGTGCTGACTACACGCTTTTTACCGACCATGAAGAGGTCAAAGTTATTTTTTGAAACTTGACGTTTTGTCTACTACAAAACTGTGAAACTAGCTTTGATCGGAGCGAAAATTGAACAAAATTGTTTATATTACAACGTCATAAAAATCTTAAAAAATGTCACATATTAGATCTCTTACCATTACTGAAAATCCAACAGGTTTTGATATTTTTCTTAGGTGAAATTTTAGTTAATTTTTATCTCTGCTGAACAAAGACCTCGAAACAGCAACATACATACTTTAGTCTCTCTTAGTGGGGGTTGTTCAACAGAGTTTGTACTGTATTATCAAATCTAACTTCATTTCTTTTCGTTTCAGTGGTTTTACCAATCTTGGGTCGGATATTTCATCAAATTCAAGTGGACTGGAAAACACGTCAAGTCAGGACTGTTCTCAATCAACCGGAAGTACTCCTGTCACTGACTGGTCTGATATTTCCGGTGATAGGATAAAAACTTCTAGCGGAAGTGGATCGTCTTCCGGTGAATCTGACGAAATGGCGGGAAAAACTCCACATTATACAAAATTATCGAAATCTGCACAGAAGACCGGAAGATACAATGCCGCCATGTTTTCCAGTGACGATAGGTACGGATGTCCATTTCTTGAAAATTTGTGATTATAATTTATGACCCGAGGCGGTTAAATCCTTCCATGCAAATTTGTCACTTTTTATTAATAAGCCGATAAGTTGTCGGCCTGTTGGAAGCGTACATGTGTGTAGGTGAGTACAGGTTATATGGGTAAAAAATCCAAGGAAGGTTTCGGTCCTATTTCTGATATACAACTTGGGTTGATATCGGGGGCCTGTATTATAAACGGTCTTAAGCTCAATTTAAGAAGTAAAATCGTATGTCATAAGTTTTATTTACATTTGCTGTCCGAATGGATAACACGCACACATTTCGGCCGATATAGGATGTGCAACCCGCGTCGATATCGGCGAGGCGATTAATGGATTTCTGGCACATATACAAAATAATTTCATGCATGTTTTACATATCCTCAATAAAGTAACTGTTTTAAGCCAAACTTTATCTTCAAAATCATATCTTGTATATTGAAATGAATTTTAATGAAAAACACATGAATCTAATTATATGTATATTATATTTTTTTTTTAAAATAAATGTATTCTACATTAATCTATCTTACACAGTACACCAGCTAGCAGGGTTGTTTGTTTGATCGAGTGTACATGATACATCAAATTAATTTCATGAAATTTCTAACGAACAAACCATGAAAAGTTATTAATATGAAATTAAATGAAAAAAACGCCCAAAATTTGAACACATTACTCTGAACAATAAAAAGTGGAAAATGTTTGGTTTTAACCAAAGATTGATGCTTTGTGTATCAATCATTTATAATTGTGTAAACGTGAATGTATGTTCGGTTTGGTTTGGTTTAAGATGTTTTAGCATTGTGGCCATTTTCATAAGTCAGAGGCAGTGAATGAGCCACATTGCTTTTCGCTAGCTCAAGTCCTATACTCTTAGATATAGGCAATCGGCATGGTACATTTGAATATATAGTGATTTTGCTTCGGGACCGCGCTTGCCGCCTGTATTCTTAGACATGTATATGAGACAGAGAGAACGGTTCCTTTCGGAATAATGATCTGGTTTCGTTACATAGCCGTTGTAAAATATATAGTGGCAAGGCGAACTTATAGCCTCCAATAATTATTGAAAACGGGTTCAAATATCTTACATGAATGTTCCATGTTAAAATTCATTTTTTCAACAAGCACAGCGCTAATTTCAAGTTGTTTGCTTTTTTTGGAAGGGTAAGAGGTATTGGTAAATAAAAGTGTCCAAAACAAGCTGATAACGCCAGTCGGTCTCGTGCATTATATATGTAAAAATATTGATAAAATGGTGTATACTCCAAGTTAAAAAAGAACAAAAACAGGCATGAATCAAAATCAAAATTGTCAAACAAATAAACAAATATTTTCTAATCACTAGATTTCATCGTTTGTTTTAATATTTTCAGATTGTCAGCACGTAGCAGTCCTGGTGTTCGTAGAAAAAATCATGATGAAAATATATCCGTTATTTCTACACAGTCGTAAGTATCTTAGTCAATATCTCATTCAAATTCATATATTTTTGTCAATATCTCATTAATGTTAATATATTTTAGTAAATATTTCATTAATATTCATAGAGTTTAGTCAATATCTCATGAATATTCACATATTTTTGTCAATATCTCATTAATTTTTATATAGTTTAGTCAGCATCTCACATAGATTTTGTCGATTATTCATTAATATTCCCATTTTACTTAGTTTACACAAATGTTATAAAAGTAATACAGTATGTTGCTGCGTTAGTCAGTGAATGCTTTATCTTCAAAACTACATATCCATACACCAGATATTTTCATACAAAAAAAACTTATGAAAAAAATTATCGTAAGTCAATTTTAAAATTTTCAAAGTTCAAAGCCTAAAAGATGTGACATCATATAATGATATGAATGTCAGAAAGCATTCATTATTTTACAGAATTAAAGAATATTGTAATTTGATTGGACAAAGAATGAACGTATTATGAATGTTTCCTGCTTTTAACTTACGATGCTTTTTATCGTAAGATTTTTTTTTACTTTTTCAGACTGGAACCTTTAAGACTGGGGCAGAATTACAGAGATAATTGGGACGACCAGTTTGATCCTTCATGTTCTATTCCTAGAGGGTATGTACAGAATGTTTTGTTTGAGAAAGTACTTCCGGTATATTTAAAAGACCCCCTTACACACAGTGGAAAACTGTAAAAACTCAAAATAATAAGAACAATAATGACAATTTTGCTTGTACAATGTATGTACTGTCTTTAATACATGTATTTTCATGGGTTATTCAAACTTTTTAATGTTTTATTTGCTTTGTGTGAGTATTTCCGGTGGTTTCTAATAACTGTTACACACAGTGGAAAACAGTAAAATACGAGAGGTCGTTGGTTCAATTCTCGGGAGCCGCCCGGCTAGCTCAGTTGGTTGCACGCAAGTCTTCTGATCGAGGGGTCGTGGGTTCGATATCCGGGCGGGGTATACTTTCGTGGAGCTTGGTCATGGAATTATTTCTACGGTCATTCTTCCTCCTACCAATGATTTTTAATAATGAAGGGCAGTAGTGAGTCACTGACGAAAGTATGCGCTTAGTAGTTGGTTAACAGCTAAATCCAGAGATTTAGCCTTTTCAGGAGGAGTTAGTAGGTTGGCTGACCGCCGTTATATATGACATATACAATGTGTTGCAGCGGCGTAAAACCAAACAAAACAAACACAAAATTAAAATTTTGATAAATGTGTTATTTATTAACTCTTACCAAGATTGATGACATTAGCTTTAAGGATATCAAATTAATATCACTCATCAAATCGCTAAAATGACAAAATAAACTCGAGCCGAAAATTATAATTAGTGTAAAAAATAACCCGATCTTTTAATTTTGTAATTCTAATAAAAAGTCAAATATATTTCAATTTTAATGAATTACTAAATATCTAATTTTGCTGTATGAAAATCTAATTATAAGTTCATGGTTGTGCTGTCTTCGTCATTTTAATTTCACGACTGATATCAGATATATGCAATTAATACTGACAATTAAGTTTTTATAATTTGGTTATTACATAAATGCATAATTTTGTGTAATTTAATTGCATGCTACGCATCATTATCGTTTTTACAAGGGGCACCCCAATGTTTGTGTTGCCGTATTTATCGCCGTTGAATCACATTATAAAGGTCAAATTACGGTGGTCAGTCGACCTATTCGCCGTTCCTGGAAAGGCTTAAAACCTTTGAAATTAGCTGTTAACCAGCTACTAGGCACATATTTCCATTAGTGACAGACAACTGCTTTGGGGCATGATTAAGAATCAGTGGTAGGAGGCAGAATGTCCGTAGAAATCATTTCACGATCACGAAAAATCATTGAAAGTATGCCTCGGCCAGAAATCGAACAACTGAGCTAGCCATCTTGCTCGCGAAAGTACTTTCACTGTGTTAGTGAAACATGGTCACCGAGTGTAAAGGTAATATGTACATACCGGAAGTACTTTTACAGCGTTATTTAAACATAGCCACTGCACGTAAAGGTGATATAGATACACCGGAAGTACTTCACAGCGTGTTTAAAATTGTATTATGCTATAAACCAATGCAGTTTTAACCGGAATTAAATATAAAAAATTATGAAAACGTATTATTAAATACCACAAAAAAGTTATGACATCTGTTTGTACCTATATGACTCTATTTTACCACTGAACCATTGAAAACAAATAAGCGTGTAATATTTAAAACATTGTGAAATGATAATTTTGCCCTTCAAAAATGAAAATTGAGAAAATCTTATGTTTTGAATTGCTAATAAGTGAAAACTAAATTATGATACATCGGATGGTAATCTGTCTTAATTTATTTAACATGTTTAAAATTTGCTATACGCCCAATTTTTTCGTTAATTTATTTTAGAACAAAACCATTAGAAACACGTTCAATTATATATATTTTCGGTATTTTAAACATTTTGTTGTATTTGTTTTAATTGAAAGAACCTAATTAACTGTTATAATAGACATATACATGCTCGCTGGACAACTGCTTCAGTTTTGCACGTGTTAGACAGGTGAATTTGATTCTCAATTTATGACTGTTTTCACAAATTGCATTAAAGCTCAGTGCACTTTATACAAAAAATCTTACGAAAGTGTTATCGTAAGTCAAATTCATATTTTTTCCAATTCAAGGTCAGGAGAATAACAAACATAATTATAATATGATATTTAACATGTCTACAATATTCTACATAATTCAATAATGTTTGAAATTGATTGGCTAAAATATGACCGTTTTATTAAGGGTTCTTGCTATCGACTTACGATGATTTTTATCATTGATATTTTAGGAGTTGTAATTGTATTTTATATTATTTATAATTTCCTTTATTCCAGAAATCTCAGTCACCTAAGTCATCCATCAGAGAGTCGTTTAAGTTTAAATTCCTTAAGTTCCGGAAGTTCTAGTACAACGTTTCCAATACCGTCACGTGACATTGTTCGACAAATGCATAAAGATAAAGAAAGGTAACTCTTGACTTTATATTATCATGTTTATTAAAAGTGTATAAAGCTGTATCTAATCGGTTTCAGTACATTGATTTCATGAAGTATAAAACTTTATTGGTATTAAATTCTATATACAACTATTTAAAAGTTGTCAGGTGATTTAACGGTTCAGCAATGACATAAATATTGAATTAAAATGTTTGCTCGAAATACTCTTGCTTACACTAAAGTATGTAATAATTGGCCTTTACGCCGTTACCTATATCTGCCATGTACGACGACCTTACCAGCTCTCTAGGGCAGATAATTTACCAGTGATTGTATGCATTTCTGCGAGGGTTGACAACGACTCCCTCACGGGGGAAATATATATAAACATTTCAATTTTACATGGAAGGATATAATCCAGTTGGCTGGAATCTAAACGTAGATCTCTTGATACGAAATCATTCGTGCTTCTACTGTTCCATGGTCGTGTTACAGCAGAAGTTCGCCTTGGATATTACAAATTCATGTATGTTTGATGATTTTAAAGTCGGATGCTTAAATAGGAAAGAAAAATGTCCCTATATTAAGGCTATTCCATTATTAAGATTATTGATAAAGGTCTAAATAGTAGAACTTTAAAGTATATGAGCGTTTTTATATAGGGTTTCCCATGTTTAGTAGCTGACTGAAGCAAATACTCATTTTAATCAACCGCGGAAGATAACATTTGACTGCACATGCACAATTGAAAGGCTATTTACTACTGCAATAAAAATAGCCCGTTTTCCGTAATACACGTAACAAGCAATGATGCATGATGCAAATTTATGCAATTGATATAAATTTTATACATTTGTAAAATTATTTTTTGTTATTTTTTCAGACGTTATCCATCAAACACTACCCTGGTCAAGTAAGTATTATATTTTATTGAATTTTTTATTAATACATTTGTACTTGAAATAGACTAACCCAGTTATCTCAGAGGGTACTTTGACCATAGAGAGGACGTGTATAGATAGTATATGCCTGTTATCCAATCCAATTTATGCAATAAACTAAGTATTAAGTTCAATTAAATTAGAAGGTAGCACCTCTGATTACAAGTGTAGGGTCCGCGGGGTCACTTCCTGTGAGAGATCTACACATAGTACAGTTTGATCTTGGAATATTTTGTTTTATTCTCTCACCTGTGTCTGCTGACATCCAATAGTGAGTGAATGTGCTTAGTAACTGGTTAATAGCTTAACCCAGAGATTTAGCCTTTCCAGGAGCGGGGATTAGGTTGACTGACCGCCACAGTAATGTTAAAAATGTGACGTGAAGCCCCATACTGTTGAAATCACAGTACATTGAATGCCAGCTTTGAACTATACATTGTTCTAACCGCACGGCTAGCTCAGTTGGTAGCACGCTAGTCTTCTGATTGAGGGGTCGTGGGTATGATTCCCGGGCGGGGCATACTTTCGTGAAGATTGGTCATGAAATTAATTTTACGGCCATTGTCCCTCCTACCAATGGTTTTTAATTATGTAGGACATTTGTCAGTCAATTAAGAAAGTATGCGCTTAGTAGTTGGTTAACAGCTAAATTCAGAGATTTAGCCTTTCCAAGAGTGAGTGCCCCACACATTGCATGCCAACTTTGAACTATGCATTTTCTGAGTTCGATCCTAATTTGGGTTCATTGTTATCGTGTCACGCTATAATTGGGTACGCCTTGTTTCTTAGAAATTTTGTTGACATTTAGCGGCCCTTCCATCATATACGAGGCTGCATTTTCTTTAAAATAATACTCTGAGACAAATTTCTTATTTATCTAATCAATTTCAATTCACATATGACAAAACTGATTAAAAATAATTATCATGAATTAATATGTATTTTTAATTATGATTAATGTTGTGTTCATTTTTGTCAAGTTTTTTTCATAATTTGAATAATACGGGTTCAAACGTGACGATAAAATGCGTGCTATTCCATTAAATTAACAATGAAAAATATAAAATCGTATGTATTCATTGTAGTGCAAATATAATCTTATATTCTTATCGTCAAAATGACGTCATCTCTGAGGGTAAATGACGTCATCTTGGATCAGAAATGAATCTTTTCAGGTTGTTATGCTAAGTGATATTTTTTTTCTTTCAGGAAGGAAAAGCACGTGCGACTTTCTCCTGAAAACGACAGAAATGAAGAAAAGAAATGATAAATAAGAGACTTTGAAATTATTTCCTAATCTACAATAGAATGCATAATAGTGCTCATCGACTGGACGCCATTTTGTATTGACATAATAGAAGGTCGACTGGATACCATTTTGTTTTGACATAATAAAACGTCGACTGGACGCCATTTTGTTTTGACATAATAGTGCTCATCGTCTGGGCACCATTTTGTTTTGACATAATAGAACGTCAAATGGATGCCATTTTGTTTTGACATAATAGAACGTCAACTGGATGCCATTTTGTTTTGACATAATAGAACGTCAAATGGATGCCATTTTGTTTTGACATAATAGTGCTCATCGTCTGGACGCCATTTTGTTTTGACATAATAGAACGTCAAATGGATGCCATTTTGTTTTGATATAATAGAACGTCAAATGGATGCCATTTTGTTTTGACATAATAGTGCTCATCGTCTGGACGCCATTTTGTTTTGACATAATAGAACGTCAAATGGATGCCATTTTGTTTTGATATAATAGAACGTCAATTGGATGCCATTTTATTTTGACATAATAGAACGTCAAATGGATGCCATTTTGTTTTGACATAATAGAACGTCAAACGGATGCCATTTTGTTATGACATAATAGTGCTCATCGTATTGACACCATTTTGTTTTGACATAATATCATGTTGATTTGCCGCCATCCTGTTTTCATATGATACAGCATGGAATGGACGCGATGTTGTAAGAACATAATTGAACGTCAACTGGTTGTCATATTGTTTTGACATTACAGTACGACGCATGGACGCCTTTTGATTTTACACACTTTTACATTCAAAAGTACGTCGACATTTTGTTTTGACAAAAGTGTAAACTCACTATAAAACGTTGTTGTGCGCATGTCTTATTTTATTGTTGTATTGCGCATGCCTAGAGCGAGTATGCCAATGTGAGCATGCGTAACTTCGAATGCCAGGTTGTGCGTGCCTCGGTTCCTCGTGTGCGTGTGTTTTACTAAGAATCATGGACTGCGCTTGTTTAAATGTTGTTATGCGCATGCCTGAAAGTCATTTTAACAAGTTCGAATGACGTCACACGCCAAATACAATTAAAGTGCAGTCTGAAAGAGTTTCCTTGAATGTTTGAGAAACATTCATTGAACATAAAAATATTTTTGTTTTAGACTATGTTTGTTTTTGTGCAGGTTTTCTGCGTATTCTGTGACTATTTTATATCATTGCGCATGCCTGAATATGGCTATGGACGATGGCATGAGTAAAATGTTGACGCATGTGCAATGACTATCGATATGTGCATGTCTTAAATGTTAACGCATGCGCAATGACTATCGATGTACGCATGTATTATATGCTGACGCATGCACACTGATTTATTTAAATGATCTGTAATTCTCCTTTTATTGTTAATATTTATTTTTAAATGATGTTATCGTATGTTCAGTAGGGAATACTTCCCGTTCGGGAAACAAGGGGATTCCCCTTCAGTGCTTCCCGATCGGGCAGCAAATGTCAAAATCCTTCCCGATCGGGAAGTATTTTGGCCTTTTTTGACGTACTTTACAAAAAATGGCCGCTGCATAAAAGTATTTGACTTACAAAAATATAAAAAGCACCATCTGATACAGGAGAGATGTATCTAAAATCCTACCGAGTCGTTTTCTTTTAAAATGCCTACAATTAAAATAATCCGAATTTGAAATTCAGAAAAAAAATATGACTGCAAAGAAAAAAGTTGTTTCCCGTTCTGGAAACATTGCTTCCCGATCAGGAAGCAAGTTATACTATATGTAATTTAGTTTGTATGTAATGCAAATTAAACTTAAGCAATAGACATCTTTTTTTGTTAATGGAAATATTGCATTGATTCCAATGCATATGTTAGAAACACTTTTCACAGGTACCATTCATAGTAATTTAGCTAAAGGGAAAGTATAGAAATTTAGTCACATTGTTCTATTTTATATGTATAATCATAACACCCCAAAAGATATTCAAATAAGTTAAATTATTTATAGGTTTGACTTGTGTATAAATGTAAAGTATTATTGGTTGGGTTTAACACTGTAGCAACACATTGTTATTGTCATGTTTCATATTACAACCTACCGCTGTAAGTCAACATACTCACTGTTTTTTGAAAGGCTAAATCTCTGAAATAAACGGTTCACTAGTAACTAAGGACATACTTGGTCAGTTACTGACAGCTGCTCTACATGATTTAAAATCAGTGGTGAGAGGAAGAATAGTCTTAGAAATTATTTCATGACCAAGCTCCGTGACCCCCAACTAATCTAAACCAGCGGTATACTTAACAATTAATACTAATTTAAACTGATTATAAAACTCATCAATAAACACTAACAAAAAATTGCAAATGTGGTTCAATTCATTTTTTACAATTCTTAATTATTGTAAATTGTAAAACCTGATTATTAGGGAGTAAGCAATGACACCTGAGGGCCATAAGTATATCTTTTGCTATAAAAATTAAGTTTGAGCAGTATTGTTAAACTATTTCTACAAGTTAACTAAGTGAAGAAGTAGTTATCATATTTCAATCCTGCTTTCTATGTTAAAATGGGCATAGGCCAAGTGACTTACATAAAAACAGCATATCTAAGGATATGTTTTAAATCTTAAAGGAAAATTATGTGAATGCTTAAAGCACAGTCACATCATCATTTCTATCATTATTTCACAAGAAGTAGAGTACATGAGGTGTCTCCAATAACCTTTTTACGGTATGTAATCCCATTTAAAGCATTTATTTGTTCTCAGTTAATAATTGCTTGTTGATATTTTTACATATTCTTTAAAATAAAAACATCATGCAAAACACATGCTTTTTCAAATGTTTACTATGTATTTTCAAAACTCGCAAACAATATTGAACCCAATATACATTATGTTATTTTCTGTTTAAACATTAATGAGAATCTCGATAGTTGGTAAAATTATATTTCAATTCATTCTACAGATTTATCATGTATTGTATTTGAGTTTGGTCAAACTTAGAAAATAGAAATGTTGTTATATGCTGCTTAAGAAATTATTAATTCGTCAATAACCATATCATACTAAATACATGTAGTAAAGAATTATTTTCTTCATTCAACATATTGCAGAACTTTTATTATTCAATCTTATGAACCCCTTTATTAATATACAAAACATATACCTGACAGAAAAAGGCTCATATATATTACAAGTAATTAATTCTATGTCATTTTATTTTCAAATATAGGGGAGAGTGTTTTATTTTAAGATAATTATACAATGTACAACTATGAACATCTATTTTGTTTGATTTTTGTTTTGGCAAGATTAGCTGTTCTGGTTATAATCATGTACATATGTAGTGTAATTAATAAAACCCTTAGTAAGTCCAAACATCTACACTTGACTTAAGTACTAACATTTGACAACCAAGAATACCAGACTTTCCATCCCTGGCTCATTTTAATTGTCTAATAGAATTATGGTAAAGTTACAGATTTGTGAAACTAATCAAATAGTGTGGTACTTGAATGTGAGAGTTCATATAACTAAATATATTCACAACTATGAACATGAATAAAAGTTTAATTGTACAATTAATTTTGTTTTGATCAGAATATTCTGGTAGAAAATCGGAATGTTTATTTCGAGTGTATGTGTTTGATCATTAGTTACTATACTTACTGGGTTATACTGCCTTAAATTCTTTACAAATAAGTAGGGATCTCTTTTGCTGAAATTAGTTTTGCAAAACATACAAACTATATTAAAAAAGTATAACTTGCTTCCTAATCGGGAAGCAATGTTTCCAGAACGGGAAACAACTTTTTTCTTTGCAGTCATATCTTTTTCCTGAATTTCAAATTCGGTTTATTTTAATTGTAGGCATTTTAAAAGAAAACGACTCGGTAGGATTTTAGATACATCTCTCCTGTATAAGATGGTGCTTTTCATATTTTTGTATGTTAAATACTTTTATGCAGCGGCCATTTTTGGTAAGGTATGTCAAAAAAGGCCAAAATCCTTCCCGATCGGGAAGTATTTTGACATTTGCTGCCCGATCGGGAAGCACTGAAGGGGAATCCCCTTGCTTCCCGAACGGGAAGTATTCCCTACTGATGTTAGTGTATATATTTTGTTTTAATATTATAGCATGTATATGTTTAAGTGTAATTTTCCATTGTAATAAACTGTTAAACATCGTGATATTAAAACATTATTGTTTATTAATATATTTTACGCGCATGCGCATTTGTTTAAAACTGTTTCACATCTTGCTTTCACTCTTGTATCGTCATGTAAAATAAAGACACTTTTATTTATAGTAAACATTCAATATTGCAGTTTTGTTAATTAAGGTTGGTCATTCGGAACACCTTGACCTTTCATGAATGAATAATCTCGGAAGGATTCGTGGGGGGTCTTCCCTGGATTTTTGTGATTTTACTACCTACGCGAGGCGAAGCACGTAACAGTTACACAAAATAGTTCTTGTAGTATACACATAGATCTTTGTCTTAACATATTTATTTGCTTTAAATTGAACCAAATATTGTTCATCGGAATTTACGGACTAAAAAAGAAACTTCAGTCATCGCCTTAACGATTGTGTATTTTGTTTACTTCAACACCGGTTTTTCCAAAATGGCGTCTAAATATGTCCAAGGCTATTCGTAGCGAATGGCCGAGGAGTTCCGAATGTAAGGTGGGTATTACGATGGTTATGATATTTGTAACACCTCGGTCATTCATTGAATGTTGTTAGTTTGAATGACTTGGGAGTTACGAATGTGGTTTCGAGTACGTTACGTTTGATATCGTTTCGTATTGAGAACCTATAATACCATTTGCATTAATTCTTCTCCATTTTTTTCAGCTTTTTACGAATCGTTACTTTTTTGAATGAAATGGTAGTTTTGACGAAATGTACGTTGAAATGATATTTCCTAATTGACACACAGACATAATTTTCGTTTTCAAAATGTACTTTTTCACGACCTTTTTGTATTTACGGATTCTTCATTTCTTATTATCAAGTTTTTTCGGGTTTTTTTACACAAATTTTATTAGTTTTTTTACGAAATGTCTTTTTTACGAGATTGTTAAAAGGTTTTTTTCCACAATGACCATTTTAAAGAATTGTTGTTTCGTTTTGGTACGAATTATAAATAAAGGATTATTCTAAAACGATTTGAAAGTTACAATATTACGACCGTTAACAAACTATAGTCTTAAAAGCGAAACGGTTTCAATACAGAGACTTCTTCTCAATTAAAGTATTTGGGACTAAAATCACCCAAAAATCGCATTATTTTGCATTCACTAAGGTGTTCTTTAACATTATAGATGAAATTTACAGAACCTAGTAATTAGTTTAAACTTGAAAGTAGAAATGTAATTAGAATGAACAAACAGTGATCTGGATAGACCTAGTTCGGAACTCAAATTTATGGGGGTTTCCGTCCGTGCAAAGACGGTACAAACAAAGAATGTTGCATATTATTGCTGAAAAGCACGAAATACAGATTAAATCCCATGGTTCCATTGTACACATGTTTTCATTGTGACAGTAAAAGTTTGTTTTTACCGCAGGGAAAACCCCAAGTACTTGAATTCCGGAAATAGTCCATTCTGACGATGTATTTATTGTGTATTTAGTTTATTTATAAATAAATAAATGCTTCCGATGCTATTTTAGATATTTAACATTGTTGCCGCTCAAATGTATAGAATAAAATAGTTTTTATTCCATTATTTATGTTTTGGTTATTTCTTCATCATGATCGTGAACGTCCATGGGTGGTTGGCTGCCTGGGTTTGGGAATGACTATTAAGCCCGCTCTTAAGTCAAACAGGTTTGATCGCCCACAGGACCCGGGAGACTTGCTGGCTGGGTGTAATGGCGACCGTGCTTCAAACCACTTCAGGAATCAAACACGGACTCGAGTGGCTTAAAGTAGGGCTGCGATCTGATGTGATACGATATGTATCACGATACATGTTAGATTCAAAAGAGTCGTATAGCAGTTGATCTCTTTGTTGTTATTTTTTATGTGTAAATATCAATAAGTGTCAGTCTGAAATCACGATTTTGTTAGAGGACTTGCTAAGGGCACTTTACATATACAAGGCAATACATGTTAAAACAAAGTTTTTAATATTGCATTAAACTAAATATAAGCAAAAATAATATATAAATGTGTATAAATATTCAAACAAGGCATCACATGTAAACACATTGTTTATAAAAATGCACTATATCCATGAAAACACAATGTTTATAAAAATGTACTACATGTATTTACATCTACATGAAAACACAATGTTTACAAAAATATACTTTATTATGTAAACTCATTGTTTGTAAAATTTACTTTACACATGTAAACACGATGTTTATATAAATAAACAACAGAAATACAAAGTATTACACGTAAATTCATAAATATGTACTATACATACATGTACATTTAAACATAATGTTTATATAAATGAACTAAATACATGAAACACAAAATTAATAAAGATGTACTTGAATACATGTTAGCCAAAAGTTTATATAAATGTACATAGTACGTACTATACATTCAAGGTATTATATGTAAATACAAAGCTTATATAAATATACTACATACATACAAGACATTACATGTAAATGCAATGTTTATAAAATTGTACTATGCATACATGTAAAGACAATGTATACATAAATGAACTAAAATACATGTTAACACAAAATTATTAAAGATGTACTAAAATACATGTTAGCAAAACGTTTATATAAATGTACTATATACATACAAGACATTCCATGTAAACACAATGTTTATAAAAATGTACTACATGTATATACATGTACATGAAAACACAATGCTTACAAAAATGTACTGTATTATATAAACTCGCTGTTTGTAAAAATGTACATGTAAACACAAAATTTATATAAATGTACTATATATTCAAGGTATAACATGTAAACACACTGTTTATATAAATGTACTATATATTCAAGGTATTACATGTAAAAACAAAGCTTTTATAAATGTACTATTTACATACAAGGCATTACGTGTAAACTTATCTTCTATACTATTAAATTTGCGAGTTTCCTGTTTTGTGGAAGAAACGGCGCAGCTTTGAATAAATCTTTTGTTTGTCGCTGGGGCACCTATATACCGGCATATCAAGTTGACAATTATTTTTTGACAAAGCCTCATGATATTTGCAAAAACTGCCCAAAATCAACAAAAAATGTTTTTTTTTTGTGTCTAAAAATAGTTCTAGATAAAACTAAAAATAGACCAAACTCCCCGCAGCGGTTATTTCCCTTTATTAAATCAAGAGAACTGTCATTACCTAAAGCCCGTGCTTGCACGGGCTCCGATCTAGTATCTTATAAGAATATACCAAAATACATGTGAACACAAAGTTTATATAAATGTACTATACATTCAAGGTATTACATGTAAACACAAAGTTTATATACATGATCTACATCTAAGGCGTACCTTGTAACATGACAATCGATGTAATAATAAAGACATTACTACATACAAACAGTATGTAAGATAGAACATGATTGTTGTCCATTAAATATGACCATAAATAGTTCATTACTGAGTATAGGGTCATTATCGGCTGTCAAATTGACAAGGAAAACATATTTGACCAATGTTATATTAATTGTTATGAGTTAAAGGTACGTGACCCCTTTCGTGGTATTTTTGTGAAAAATAAGTTTTTCGTAAAGTCGGATGAATTTTGTTTGCAAGTTTACAATGCGTTTTAAAGTCATTAATGTAAAAATTTCAATACATACTGAAGAAAAAATGAGGTTTATCCTTTCTTATCTTAAATTTTCTAACCAACCGATTGTACGAAAGTTTTGTGGCAAGCGCATACGAAAGTAAAAACAATGACAAAATTTCTTTGACAAAATCGTGTTTCTTTGGATAAACGGATTCATATAAACCTAATTTGACAAAAAAAAAAAAAAAACAGAAAGCGAAAAATTCTAAAATCAACATTAGTTAGTTAGTGTGTTTGTTAGTTGTGTCTAACGCCGTAGCAACACATTTTATAGGTCATGTTACGGCGGTCAGTCAACCTACTCACTTCTCCTGGAAAGGCTAAATCTCTGGATTTAACTACATGTATTAACCAACTAATAAGCACATACTTTCGTCAGCGACTGACAACTTCCCTACTTAATTAAAAATCATTGGTAGGAGGGAGAATGGCCGTAGAAATAATTGCATGACCAAGCTCCAAGAAAGTGTGCCCCGCCCGGGAATTGAAACCTACGACCCCTCGATCAGAAGACTTGCGTGCTACCAACTGAGCTAGCCAGGTGACTTCTAAGTGAGTTTATCAACAGATGATTAAAACTTAATTATAATTGTAGTAAAATTAGTTGCGGTATGCGTTATCAGGTTTTCTCAGAATAAATCTTATTTGTTCAAGAACTTCATGTGGATATTGTAAATTCACACAACGCACGATTATATGTCTCAAACTAAACGTTCAAAGTTTTCATTTAAAATAAAATGCCTAAGTTGCCATTTTTTGTTTGATGTTCACCCGTAGCTATTTTTTTATTTTTATACCAAATTCGGTCAAACAACTTTAACGTAATTAGTTTCGTTAATTATTATTAGTATAGCCCCAAAAAACAACTCATAATTTCTTTTGTATAGTCATTTACATGTATAATTGGTTATAGCCACTGTAGTTTAACCATGAACATATATCGATCCGTCTTGATAGCTTTTATGATCGAATTTATGGAAATTTTATTAGTTTTCGCGAGGTGTGCGTACAATTATTATTTCTAACGGTGTATGATTCACACATCTCAGTGGTTCGTGGTATTTTGTGCACTCTGAGGAAACTGTTTTCGTGCTTATTATTTAAATTATTAAATTTGTGTGAAATAATTTAATTATATTAGCAATTTTTTGAGTGAGAGTTAAAAAATCGGGGAAAAATCGGACTAAAATCGGCTAAACGGACAAAAATGTGCGGCCATTAAAACAGAGGTGAATAATCCATAACAACATATTACAAAACGTGTTCTTATACAAAAATTTGGAAATTCACAAAGTTTAGACATAAAATGGTAAGTGTTCATCTACCTTTGGTTTAATTCTTGTGAGTTTTGTTTTTTATTGCTCTAGCCAAATTCGGCATTAATATAATTGTTGGACATTATTTCCCATATAATAGGAAGTGAATACATAAAGAACATTTTAGGATATTAAGATCGTTTTGACGCTATTGAGTGAGCTCAATGTACATATGTAAGTGCGGTATAATTACGAGTAAAAATATCCGTATTTAAAGTTAATGCGTCGAAATCGAAAAAGAGCGTACTCCAAAATTGACCATTTCTTTCATGCATTTTAATGTATTACTTAGATTTTATTATTTTCACTTCGGTGCAAATAAAATATTTTTACCGCATGGTCTTATTCGGCAACACGATTGTTTAGGCCATTCCATACGTAAAATTTTCTTAAATATCTCTGTTGTTCTGGGATTCGATAACTGATTTTTCTCAGGAAATACTGAAAGTTCTTGTTTTTTTGTGTATTTGAATAATGAAAATGTACATGTGTATGTTGTATATACTTTTTTTACATAATAACCATAGTCTCGCACTAATGTAATTAACATTCATGTACTACCAAGTACTTATTTGTGTGAATACTAACCAGAATGGACATGCGTTTTCGTTTTCGGTTTGTGTGTTTTTGTGAATAGGTACCTACCTTGGTCACACTTGAGCTGACGCTTAACAAAATTCCAAATTGGTATTGCCTTATCATGAACCGTAAAAAGAACCTAACGTTCATGTCGATGTAATGGTGTTGATGTTTTTAGAGCTACTTTCACTTTTATAATTAAAGGCATTTGAAACAAAAGAAACGACGTTTGTAACTTTTAACAGTTATTGACTGTAAATACGCATACAAGGCAGGGGCGAATCCAGGATTTTTTCGGTGGGGTCCGATTATTTTCTTGGAGGGGTCCAAACTTTCGAACCACAACCACATTATTCACTTCTTGCAGAATATAGCTACATATTAAATATAAATAACTGCATAACCATTAAATGTATGTTAAGCACCGAGAAAAATTGCTTTATGCTACTTAAAAATGACCTACATTCAAGAAATACACTGATAGACAGGTACATTTTGGAAATTCTAGGGGTCCGGACCCCTCTGCCCCCCCCCTGCTGAATCCGCTTATGCAAGAGCCGTTTACAAATGTTTTTACAAAGCGACACAAATAGTAGCCGCGATCTTGACGCTGTGAAAGAGCGCAAGGTTTTTTAACCTGGAAATTTCGGAAAGTCTGTAAATGGAAAAGTTGTCGGGTTCTTAAAGCGCTTTGAGCTAGTACTGGTGTTGTTAAAATGCCCAGGAAAGTGTGTCGATGTAATATGAATTATTGATGAACTGCGTAAATTCATAGCAGTAGAATTCACAAAATATAAAACTATGTTTAAAACGTAACGTTTCTGTGGTGTTTATTAGAAAATATACGGCGTAGAAAGTTAGGGCGAGTTTCCTTAACATATCGCTAGCTAGCGCTTTGCCCGTAGATACCTATAATTTGTTATCACATACGTATTTATTGTGGTGTAAGAAGGGTATCAGGACACAAAGCGCCAGCTATCGATATGCTTAAGAAACTAAGGAACTCGTTTTGGGTTTTTTTCCGTCCGTGCGCAGACGGTAGAAAGTTAAATTGGATTGGATAACAGGCATATAATGCCTATACACATCCTCTCCATGGTCAAAGTAATGCCACATGTTTTTTTAAATGTGAATAAAAAACCGTGGCCGTGGCGTAGTGGTTAGCATGTCTGACTTCGAATCCGGAGATCGCGGGTTCGAAACCCGGTCGCCGCAGGTCATACCTTATACACGAGTCGTCGGCCTCGTGGTAGGGTAAGTTAGTACTGGTGATAGAAAAGTGTCCAGGAAACCTATAACAGGAAGAGCTGACCGTCGTGTATTTGACCTATATATATGTTGAATGCGACGTTAAAAAATGTGAATAAATAAAAAGATAGAAAAATAATTACATGCACGAATATTATTCTCACAAAACATACATTTTTGTACATACATTAATATATTAATAGTTATATTATTTTTACCTGTCAATATTTATGGCCAATCCTACTTGGGGTCATCAATCATGGGTCAAACTTTGATCTTTTATGTGATATATGACTCACCTTGTAATAAAATAGGATCTTAGCTTTGGTAAACTATGGTGGTATATTTCTGCTACCAGATAACAACATCACATGTAACACTTTAATTACACTGTTAACTAGTTACATAACCACAGTAAAGTTCTATTATAGGGATCAACTTAAATATGGAAAAAACGTGTATACATTCAGTTGTACGAGGAAGCCGCTATGGAAACCGTGCGATTTTACAATTTTTAAGTCCCTAATGCATAATTTGAGAAATAATGACCCTGAGTAAAATCCCTAGCGCTATTAAGACCAAAGTTATAACGATCCTAATTATGGACCTTTATTGTAACTTATAACTAATTAGCGAGAGATTTTAAGTCAAACCATGGTAAATATTATGATCTTATTATTGGATAACTATGGAAGGATACTTCTGCCATCAGATAATTGTTATATATTGGGGTTTAAAACTCGTGGCATCTTAATTTAGCTGATTTTACGGCGGTCAGCACTTCTAACCTAGCTTTCCTGGACACTTGTCTATTACCAGTACTCAAACACCATTCCACAAGGCTGGTAACTTCTCCATATACCATATTAATGGAGGAAAATTTACATTATTGTCAAATTACTATGGAAGGGTATAGCCGCCTCGGGTGCCAACGCAGAAAAGTGCTTTTGAAAGCGCAACCCAGTGATTTCCTTATAAAATTTTCTGTGTATATGACTGCAAACATTTCAGACTTTTCCCCTTTATTTTCAGCGACCACCTATAACAAGTTTTATCTTAGTCGTACTTGTGGGTATATTACACAGTACAGAAGTTACTCAGGGTAAGTCGAAGGGAGATAACTCATAATAATGATTAAAAATGATAAAATATTGTTTGAGTTACCTCCCTTAGTAAGAAGCGAAAGTAATTTTTGCAAATAAGTAAAGAAAATCATCGCACGTGGACTTACTGTGGAATAAATGTTCGAAATCCCCCACGTATTTTAGTCTCAAAAACGTTTATAAGCCAAAGCTCTTTTATTACACAGAATGTTATATCAATAAAGAAAGAATAATTTAGTGTGTTTTATTCCGGATCAGAAATCTAAAATAGTATGATTTTTCAATATTTGCAACATGTCTCTCTGCAGAAGATACACTGTATAATCATATTGCTGAACAGTTGAAAATTATTTTTTAATCCCAAGCACAGTTGTAAGATGGGAGGGCAACACGGAGTGGTAACCTAACATAGACCAACAGAGGACGTAGGTTCATCGAACTAAGTGTCACTTCGGAACTCTTATTTTCAAGTTTGAAGTTATTCAACTCTTAAATTTCAGGTATAGCAGTGCACGAGGTATGCTCGAGTAATCGTGATTGTCCATCACGTGCCTCGTGTAAACCAACGTCATGTGACGGATACACGTGCTTATGTGACAATGGTTACGTTGCCTCTGATGACAGAACCTCCTGCGTCATCGGTAAGTAAAATATTTAATGACATCAATAATGTGTCTTCATTAAGAAAAATAACATATGCCGTCATAACTGATGTATTAACATCATAAACTTGCACTAAGCAGTATATTTAATGTTGGACAAGGCACTGAATTTTGGTTTGATTTCAAATTATACTCAATATTTAAATGCCAGTTAAATAAAGCTATTGATTGTATTGGACAGTGTTTCCAAGACGCAGATTTCATATTCAAGGGAAATAACTCGAACCCGAGTGCACAATGTCTTAGTCATGTATAAAGTTCGAGTAATATCCCATAATTTGTTTTTTATTTGAGCAATATTTACCTAAAGAATATATATAGGCCTGTTTAACTCATTTAATGCAGCACTACAACCTTCAAGAAATACTTTTTACGCCCTCCGCTCGAAACATAAATAGATCTAATACATTCATTTTTATGACATTCGATTTCAAATATTATTGCATTATGTAGAAAATTGTAAAACGTTTTAATATCATATCATAGTTATGTTTATTATCCTTCTGAGTTTGAACTGCAAAACTTATGAAAATGACTAACGGTGACTTTTTCGTAAGAAGTTTTGTGAAAAAATGCACAAATTCCCAATTAAAACGCTTTTTTTGTTTCAGCTGTAAGGATTGGAGACTCTTGTGACATGAATACTACAAGATGTATCTCAGAATACGCTCAATGTCAATCTGGTGTCTGCTCGTGTATACGTGGTTTCCAAGCAACCAAAGATGGCCGATGTAAACTTCCTGGAACTAATTTTGTTGGTGAACGCTGTGGATCGTGTGAATTTCCGGCACAGTGTATTAACGGTGAATGCAAGTGTGAAGGGGACTTCCGGTCCCTTACCATGGACGAGTTCTGGGTGGACCCTATCAGCGTTCTACAATGTCGACCAAAAGATTACAGTTTGAGTAAGTTTGGTTTTTTACAGAGCCGTTTTGTTAAACACGGGTCTACAGCGCAGTTGTAAAATGACAACAATGTTAATTTTCTTCCATTAATAAAGTATATGAAGAAATCGCCAGCATTGTGGAAGGGTAGGTAAGTACTGGTTATAGACAAGCTAGGTAAGGTGCACTGGTGAACGTATATAACCAAAACGTGTTGACACGGCGTTAAACGCTGTATGAACAAATGTTTCTGAAATCATTCAATTTAAGTATGTATTTATCTTCATGAGATCCCAGAACTTCCGCAGTAAATACTCAAATCAGTGGAAGTTAATTTTTCGGCTACTGACAGTTGAATGGAATTTATTAATACTACAAACAATTTATTGCAGCAATACGTGTTTCAATATATAATCCAAACTTTAACTACTTATATTCATAGATACATGTAATGGTACTTCTATTTTGACCGGAAATGACAGGACGCCTTCCCCACCCAGTAATGATATCTCACAGACCCTGAATACAAATGATTGGTCGTTGATACTTCCAGAGAAATCAATATATGAAAGTTGTTCTTCACATTCGCAGTGCCCAGGTAAGTCTTCATGCAACACAGGGTTTACTTGTCCGGCTAGCTCGGTTGGTAGCAATGAAATCTACGAATAGATTTTGTTATTTGTTCAAGGCCAAGGTTGGATTTTACACAAAAAGGATTTTAATTGACTAAGTTGCACAGCCAGTTGAGTAAGGATATATTGAAAGGGGTCATTGTTTCGATTCCAGGAGAAGAATAACTATGTAAAAGGGTTGTAGAAGAAGTAGAGTTAGGCTAAAACCCGATACGGTCGTAGAATCTATTTCCGGGGGGGGGGGGGCGCATGACATTTAAATAGAATTTTCGATCAAGTACATTAGCCCAGTAGATCTTACTAGAAATAGAATGGGGTCATTGGTTCGATTTTCGGTGCAATTTCTTAGATAGAGATTTTTTTCCCGGTGAGCTCCGAGCACTTAACCTAGTAAGGCTACACATGTAGTAGTAAGCTCGATTTACGGGATAGCCTAAACCCTTATGATTTTTATAGGTTTACGTAACGTTGCCATGGTTTCCATGTGATTTAAAATATTCTATATTTTTTTATTCACAGCTGGTTCCCGGTGTCGACCAAATTCATGTGATGGTTTTGTGTGTCTCTGTGATGTAGGCATGGTACCATCCCAAGATAGATTACAATGTCAACCTGGTACGTTTTATAAATACACTTCCGGTGTCATGGCGCTGACCCACACGCTAAGATTTCGAAGCCGGAAGTCCAAGCTTTGATTCCCGGTCATGGCAGATTATACCCTCCCGCTAATAAAAAATATTATTTATTTCCATCGTTAATTGAGGAGTTGTTGGATTGATGAGTCCAAAAAAACTGGTTCATGGATCCTATATACAATTACATATATATATGGTCTATGAAAGAGCCGGCGGCCCCACATGATATAGCTAATAATGATGATAACTGACTTTTTGTAAAAAAGCTAAACTTTATTTCAATGAAAGCAAATCGCTTCAAACTAAGTTTAGTTAAAATTAAAACATGGACACAAATGGTTAATTTACTTATAAACTGATAAATTAAAAAGTTTAATGGGTTTAGAATAATCAAAGCGAATACTCGAAGCTCCTTGGACTAATTCGATAAAAATGATTAGCATGTAAATATCCATATAGACCAGTTCACGGATGACGTCACAAGCACCTGCTACCTATATTTGGTTTATTTACTGGTTGGCAGAAAGAAACCAATGTTTACATACATTTGATAGCAGCAGAATTTTTAAATCATGATAACTTTTTTATTAATAGGCCGATTTTTATGATATTTATGTTGATAGAAAGCTTTTGAAATTCATATTTTTAAAATATAAGAAAAATGCCAAAATTTTGATTTAAAAAAAATGTATGAGGTGATTTAAACCTGTCCTTTGAACCATCTTCTTGCCGGTTTGAAGCACTAGGTTTAAACACTCGCCAATAAAAAGTAATTATTTTTGGACAAATAATTTTTAAATATTCAAAATATGAATTTCAAGACCTTTCTAGTGATATAAAATACTAAATTGTTTGATGAAAAATGACTTAGTACTTGCAATTTTAAAATTACTGTGTTTTCATTGTATTTACTCGCTATCATTTCTTGCCAACCAGCGAACGGTTACCTGTAGTCTTTATCAGCTCCTTGTTACTATTTATAGACATCATAACAATAACAATGAACTGGTCTATACGTACTTCCAGACTCATCATTCGGAACTACCTCGGCGATTTTGTACGAAGATATATTTGCGTAGATAATCGCCAATGAGTTCCGAATGTCACACCCATGTGCTATTTATAGTAATTATTAAAGTAAGACATTGTACGGAGATATGGAGCCTGACAGGACCCACGTGCTGGTTATGAAAATAGAAGAACAAACATAGAACTTGATTTAATGATCTTTTCAGCAATAAAAGAACTATAATAATATACAGCTTTGAGGAAAAAAACATTTCACAAATTGACAAATTAACCTTCTTTTTTCAGCTGTGAGAACCGGGGCCACTTGTGATCGTAGATTGGAAACTTGTTTATCTCCCTTTGCTAAATGTGTCACCGGAATATGCAAATGTGATCCGTATTTCTCTCCGACAATTGACGGAAGATGCCGATTGTCACAGACCAGATACGTCGGCGAAAGCTGCCGAAGTAACGACGACTGTGAATATCCAGGCGCATGCGTGAACGGGCAGTGCGCATGCGTAGAACAACAAAGGGAGTTAACTGATGAAGAATTTTGGATTGATACATCATTGACTATCCAGTGTAGACCTTTAGATTATTCTGTGTGTAAGTAGCGTGGTTATTTTAACATGGATAGGACTTCTTTCTCTTATAAACAAAAACAATTATTTCAGTACTGTAACAGTAAATTTCTATATTAGGCTATAACAATTGATTGACTTCATAGCGGAGTGGTCTTAATATAGGGACCACTCTTTTCTCAAATTAAGCATTTTTGACTTAAAATGATACAAAGATAAATATTATATGATATGATTTGCTATAAACAAGGTGACCTTTATGGACAAACTTTTTCTGTTAAATAGCATTGATTATATGACTAACGATTTTCGTCCTATCCTGTCCGTTCTGTCCCGTCCTAGCATTTCCCATCCTATCCCGTGCCATCCTGTCCTTGTTCTGTTCTACTCTGTTCTGTTTTGTCCATTCCCGCCATGTCCCTCTAGTCCCACCACGTCCCGTCTATCCATCCTGTGCCCAACGTCCTGTCCTGTTCTTTCTTGTTTTGTTCTGTTTTGTTCTGTTCTCTAGAATTAAAAATCAGTATTTGTTCTATTTTCCAGGGAAATGTAACAAAACAATGCCCAACGTTCTGTCCTGTCCTGTCTTGTCATGTTCTGTTTTGTTCTGTTCTCTAGAATTAAAAATTAATATTTGTTCTATTTTCCAGGGAAATGTAACAAGACCATCATTCATATACCTGTACAGTTTGAGAATGAAATACCAATAGACATCGAGATTGAATTAACATGTAAGTACTTGTATGTTCATGACATTTTATAGTCTAAGTTTCATGCTGATGCACGGTCACCGACTTTACAGCTATTATCCCTGGTCATTGGGCCACTGGTATCTATCTATCAATATCACTTGGGAGTCTTTTACTCCACCAAGTGCAGCCGACAAATTCACACAACGGAATTATACCACCTTTTACCGCATACTTTTGTAGAAACCTAACAATTTTGGCAATAAGGGTCGCACAATTCGAGCTAATTCTTGTTTAAAACGCAAAATAACAAAAAGCGCACACTCTTATGAAAACGCTGGCTCATGAAACTCAAAGCGCTGAAAGCACTGTAGGATTTATTGAACGTTTGGAACAAACTGCAGCCATGTGTGAGGAACAGAGCCGAGGATAAAACAAACCTTGAAAAATGAAAAGGAAGATGATTTTCTAAATAGTAACATTGAACTCTTAAAACAGTTCAAAAACTTGAAGAACAAAATCTATACAGAAAAATGTCTATTGAACGACACCCACTTGGATGGTCTTCAGTTTGTTGCTGTTCAGAGATAGTTGCTCGGCAGAAGTTAAATTCAGACAGACTGTACATTCATCTATAAGACTGGCCTGACTGTGTAGTCGTGAACGAAGAGAAGAAAAAGAAGAGGATTTGTTCTGTAGATGGCCTCTCTGCAGACGTTATACTGTATTTTTTTTTTTTTAAATCATTTCAGATAAGAAAGAGTCAAAAGCACATAATGGTATTGATCATGAAGATCATGTTGAAGTTAACCCTACAATAGTTGTGGATGAACCTTCTAAAGGTACGTATAGTTTAGACAACCCCTTAATATATATTTACCTAATTAAACAGCAGCGTTTACAAAATAGTTTGGTTTATCAGTTTACGATAATTTCTATTTTATTTTTGCAAACGAGGAATTTAATTGCATTTGGAAATACAATAAACCCTATAACTGCATTTGAATTATGACGAATTTTATTACATTTTGACCTACGATGAATTGTATTGCAATTACATTATGATAATGTACCATAATATTTGTTTATTTCGCATTTGATTAACGATAATTTATCTTTGCATTTTTACCCGCGATAATTTTGATTGTATTATGATTTTAGATTAATTTTGTGAAAAATGCATAAGAATTTAATTTTAACTGACTTATCTTTAGAAAATTTCGCAAGTTTATGTTTTATAATTTACAGATGGTGATTATTTCGTACCTCTACAGATCGCTGGAGTGTTAGTGGCCGCCATGTTTGCTTTGCTCATCGCTTGTATCATTAAAACAAAGAGAAGGAAGTAAGTCATTTGTTTATTGCCTAATTCTAATTTGTGATGAATTTTCAGTTACACGTCATTACTGTGAGGGCTGGAGAAGGTATTTTTAGTTGGTTAGATGATTTGGTCGCTGTATATTATCTTATGAAAGTGTTGATAAACAGCAGAAAAACACGACACGATATTTTTAATATTTCAAATAAGAAAAGTGTTGGTGCTACGCACCTGTAGCGTGTTCAATTACACAAAACGTTACAAAACGTTCCGTAACGATACATTCGGAACTCCTCGGCCATTCGCTGCGAATAACCTAATCTAATACACAAATATGAGATCGTTAAGGCAATGAGTGATGTTTCAAAATTTACGGACTAAAAACGAAACATCACTTAATGCCTAAATGATCATATATTTGTTTACTTTAACATCGGTAGTTTCAAAATAACGTCTAAATATGTCCGAGATTATTCGCAGCGAATGGCCGAGGAGTTCCGAATGTATCGTTACGGAACGTTTTGTAGGGTTTGCGGTAACTGAACGCAGGGCTGTTTATCATGAATAACCAATGACGTCATATCAATAATCCATTTCTCTATGACAGAAGAGAAATTCATTTGAAAAACAAGTATAGTAGAGCAAATTGAATTGACAGCTGCGCCTAAAAAACCCAGCACAAAACACCTAAATTATGTAACAATAGAGAGTATAAGAATACTTTTTCCACGTTTCAACAAAGACAAAGGGACACTCATTTTAATTCAACTAGGCCCGCATATACTATCCCCCTTTAAAGTTGTTAACAGACGTACATTTTTTGTTTACAGGGCCATTAAGAGAGATATTTCGCTGACAAGAACCAACATTCTTGCAAACAAACAGCTAGCAGCCGCCGAGGAGGAAATGGCCAACAACCTACATCTCAGAATGGAGCAAGCCCAGACTTCACCCGGCCTACCTCAACCAGCAATCCTCGCCCAACAACCCATGGGCTCCTTCGGGAAAAATCACGACGGCTCTAAAACCATCCCACGTCCTAACCTAGCGATATATAACAAAACAGGATGGCATGAATCCTTCGGAGACCGAAGTTTTTATGACAACAATACCGATATATATCCTGAATCTACGACCACTACTCGAAGCACTAGACCGTTCATTATCGACACACCACAGCACGGAAGTCCGACTAGTATGAACGGGGGAATTGGAATTGTAACACCGTATACTATAAATAGAAACGGACCTTACGTCATCGATGGGCAATCCCATGACGCAACGTTACCTCATCCACGCAATATGGCGGACGCTCCACATCGCGTGACGTCACATTATGTTAATAATGTCCACGAATGGAGGTCCGACTGTCACAGTGAAAACGAACCAGATGTTGTCATGTTTTAATTATTTTATTTTGTTTATTTTCGTCCTTAATATGCTTTAGACAGTTTTTGTCCGAAAGCAAAATTACTTAAAAAGTCAATGCATTCTTGTTAATCTCGTGAAATATCGTCACGAATAATCTTGATATTCGGCTGATTACTGATTAACTTTAAATTGTATTAGATGGATTTGTTTGTATTATTTTGAATAAAGAATTTAGGTCCCAAGATTTGAAACCGGCTGACCAGCATTAATTAAGATACATGTAGCTTGTTTTAAATCACCAGCTGAGTCATCCCCCAAAATCTTTAGTCGCATTTTGGAACTGTTGGTCGCCCTTGGCGATTTTGCTGGCTATGGGTGATTAAGCAAATGTTATTTTCGGCCATGAAAATATAAACTGTAGATAAATATCTAAATGATATTCACGTGTTTATAGCTTGTCACTTTTAATTTAAGACATTCTTAAATATTCAAAGATTTTTTTTTTTGTATTTTATTATATATATGTAAATAAAAGTGTAACCTTGTTACGTTTCTGGTTTTTTTTGTATGACCGCATTTGTCGACTCAGAGCAATGTCTCAATTGGCTATGCGCTCGATTTCTAATCAATTGTCCGAAGAAGGCGCTGGTGAAATTTTACAATAATGTCTATATTCATCTATTTATAAGGTAGAACTAGAAGTTGCCAGCCAAGTGGTATGGTAGGTAAGTACTGGTAATAAACAATGGTTCTTACATTATCTCCGCTGATTTAAATACTTAATATTTGTTCATTAATCTCCGTACTTGGATGTAGATATATATTCTAACCGATAGTTAGTACTGAAGTACTGTAGTGAGTACAAATGTATTTAAATCAGTGATGTTGATGTATTCCCCGCCGACAGTTGAATAAAACTAAACATTCAGAGAAAGTGATTTTATATGAAAGAACAAACACCGTTAGTAACGGAATAGATGAAATCAGTATTCAGTGCTTTTTATTACTTGTATTTTACATTTTGCCCAGTCTACAGGTCAGTGCACCATTTCACAAAAAATCTTACGAAAAAAGTTTTTGTAACTCAAATTCATAATTTTGCAGTTCAAAGCTCGATAGATAATTAACAAAACCATGATATGATATTCAAAAGGTATACAATATTCTACTTAATTCAATAATATTTAGAATTGATTGACCAATAATGACGTCCCTTATGAATGTTTTCTTGCTTTTGACTTACGATGATTTTTATTTAATTTTTTGTGAAAGCACCACAACTTGCCATGAAATATAAATATTTCATTTTTAAACACCATTACAGACACTGACTGGTATTGTTCAATATTTTTTTATCTGTCAGTGGTGCATATATTAACCCCGCTGATTTAATTACATTTTCCAACACAATTAGTTAAAATCGGTGAGCGAGAACATTTAAAATGCACATGTTGTAAATAAGTTAGAATTCAAATGAGTATTTTATTATGTTTGACTTAATTAATGCCTTTGAAATATATTTTTATTAAACAACAAAAATAAACAATACATCTTCAGATACATGTGTGGAATTGCACACTTTGAAGCGCATCAAATGTATCATTAATTTAGGTCATTCTAAATATAATTCTTTGTTTGACGTCCGTTTGAAATTTGTTCGCCACCTTACTCGGCCTTAAAGAACGCATATGACTTGATCGGAAAACGCAAAACAGTTTGTTTGCCCTTAAACGATTTGGTGAGTAAAACACTTTTTGACAGCACTATAAATGCTCTGTTGCTGAAAACGTATCTATTATCATGATCTAATTAACACATTTAGAAAATAAAACCACGCTTAAAAAAACAAAACAACAAAAGCATCAGACAAAAACGTGCGTGACGTGATGGAACGAAACTAGACAATAAATCCAAAAATGAAAACAATACACTGATACAAGTTTTATTCAAACGTTAAGAATAAGGTAGAATTTGTTTCAAGCTTTAAGCGTAGCGTATCGCAACGTCGACAGGATTCGTCGTAAACATCATTTAATGTCGGTAAATTACGGATGAACTCGGCTTTAATCGTTGAACTTGGCGTTGCAGACGTTACCGTATTCGTACGTTGCTCGGAATTGAACGACGTCAGGCATTACTACATGTATTTTCGTGACCTGATAATATGTTTTGAAATTAAACTAAAACCCGAAGATTAAAACTAATGACGTCACGCCAAGCGCATATACTACCTTAAATAGTGTTTTTTACGATTAATGACTGTTTTAAACAGGTGTCACAATTTTGAAGTATTTATAGTGTTTTGATTATTCAATTAAGTTATTTTGTAAGAATATATAAATTGTTTAAAACTGAAAAAGCAAATAGAATACAAAAAATGGATATTATATACAGCGTGTTTATAACACAGGTATGAACTTATATTACAATATTTATTCAAACTAATATTTAAATATTATACCGTTCACTAAAGTCTCCCGATCGTGGTAGATCATAGCCTATACATGAGTTGTCGGCCTCGTGGTAGGGTAAGTAAGTACTGGTGTTAGAAAAGTGTCCAGGAAACCTATAGTAGGAAGAGCTGGCCGTCGTATATATGACTTAAATATGTGTTGAATACGACGTTAAAAACCAAATAATTAAAAACACAGTTTTATTCTTTGCCAACTTCTTAATATAAAGAAAATTATAAAAGTCATTTTTATGAAAGGGCATAACCTGCCGCGTTAGAGAATCGTACCCTGGACCTCCAGATTCGAACACGACATGAATTAAGGGTACTGTTATGATAAAAGTAATGCATATCAAGCTACCAGTGAGTAAGCACTGACTAAAAGCCTGCCCGGATACCTCAGTCGGCACACAAGTCTGTTTACTGAGGCACCATGTGCTCAATACCAAGGTGGAGAATACTTTCGTGAAGTTTGATCATAAAAGGAAATATACTGCCCTCCTATCACTGATTCTAAATCATGTAGGACAGTTGACAATTATTATCTGATTATCATGATTATTCCGAAAATTGTGTCACAATTTAATCTAATATCGGAGCAGACATATTTCACGATTAAAATTCCCACAATTGTTCATACGTTTACAGGTTTGCCTTCTACAAGTATATGAATCTATACCAATACAGACGTCTGATACATCTAGCCATGGTGTTCTAAGGTAATATTTTCCTTTGTTGAAGGTAGGTCTCGAGTCAAACACACAATATATAGCCAGCATAGTCCCGAATAAAAATATATACATTTGTACATATATATAATATACACATGTACACAAATGAGGCAGTGACGACAATTAAATGCCGTCCCGGCACAAGAAAAATGTATAAATGTATAAATGTATATACATGTACTGTATAAAGATATATGATATTTTATAAATACCATATTAATCATTTACACGCTGAAAAGCCGACAAATAGCGGCGAAACTAGACTGTGTCTAAGGCATCCCAAATTATTGTTTTGTTCTCATAAACATATGTATGCATATAGTCCTTTTCAATTTGGGACCGTGCCAGACGCATGTGACCGGACACATTCAACGCACGTACAGTAGTTCCAACAATTTGCATAGGCTCTAACGAACAAAACCGAGTCAGTCCGAATCAAAATGATTCAGAAAGCTCTCATTCGGATTACTTTCTATTATCCATACAATCACAGTCCGAGAGAGAGAGAGAGAGAGAGAGAGAGAGAGAGAGAGAGAGAGAGAGAGAGAGAGAGAGAGAGAGAGAGAGAGAGAGAGAGAGAGAGAGAGAGAGAGAGAGAGAGAGAGAGAGAGAGAGAGCACCCTCAGGGGTAGCATCAATTTTGAGACAATTAGTGGCACTACAGACCATTCTTAGAGGATATTGTTGTCTATGTCTTTAAAATAGGTCTAACGCAATTTTAACCATTTTCGGTTACTCATCTATCCTTCTTCAAGACTGACAACTTCTCCATATACTTTTTTGAAGAAAACAGACATCTAACAATTTTATGAAATGATATAAACCGTCCCAGGTGGGATTTGAACCCGTATCCCCTAGTGGGACGCTGTATTCACAATCAGATGCGCTACCAACTGATATACTGACCCCGGGCTTCGGTATATAATAATTTGGATTTATTATTTTTCAGTCATAGACCATCAGACATTAAAACACCGTCATCAACTCAAAGACGCTGGTTCCTTTATCACAATAATACAGGAAATAATTCTATGACGGGTACCAGGGAACCACGAAACGGAAGTAACGTAACCTTCTTAAACGGAAATGACGTAAATTTCTCACAGAAGATTTATAACTCATCGAATAACGATAAACACCGAGTGCAGCCGATCAGAAATCCGACCGGAACATTTAAATCGTTTCATTTCGGAAGCAATAATATTTCCTATGCCAAAGATATGGCTTTGAATGACAGTTCTTTTGAAAACATTATGAAGTCGTTTTCAAAAACTTTTGAATATTCAAAAGGAAGCAACTCACAGTTTTTCTTTTCGGCTGGAATGAGTGACCAAACAAACAATATGGCGAGAAATGACAACAGCTCGTTCGAAAACATGATAAAATCTCTTACAAAAACGTTTACAAATTCAAAGGGAAGAAACTCACGGGTTTACTTTTCGTCTGGAATGAATAACATAACAAACAATATGGCGGGAAATGACAACAGCTCATTTGAAAACATGGTGAAGTCGTTCACAAAAACTTTTAAAAATTCAATGGGAGGCAACTCAAGGGTTTTCTTTTCATCTGGAATGAATAACCAAACAAACAATACGGCGGAAAATGGCAACAGCTCATTTGAAAAGATGGTAAAATCTTTAAAAAACTCAAAGGGAGACAACTCACGGGTTTACTTTTCAGGGGGAATGAGAAATCAAACTAACAACATAACGTTAAATAAAATGCATGGAATGCCTATGTTTGGCCCCATAGAGACAAATACCTCATCCGGGTTGCTAAGGACCATCTTTTCTACACGTTCAAATTATTCTGAAGTTTCAAAGGACGAGACCTTCCAGGATTTACGTAAACAAATTGAAAAATCGGAGGATGACATGACGATTCCTGCAAGTTTCAATATAACCGGAGTAATTTGGCAACAACCAGCCACGAAGAAAAATAAAACCCAAAGCCGCCAAAGTTCAAATGCACCTAAAAACTGGCGGAGAAAACCTTTTAAAGTGACCCCTAGTTTAAGCAATAACTCAGTGGATGCAACAAATATTTTCCCTAATGTTGTTGACAAATCAGACACCCATAAACGTTTACTAAATGTAGCACGTGTGCCAAACATCACTCACAATGCCTCAACAACATTTGGTAAGCGCTTTACTTCTCATTTCTTGAATAAACACAGGAAATTGAACCAACCAGTGGCGCAAAGAAGAGAGGACATATTTTCGGAGTTTGACAACATTGGTAAACATTTCACTTTAGAAATACCTGACTTTGAAAGAGATCATTTGAAAGCATCTAGTGGAGACATTCAAAATGATTTAAAGGATTTGATTAAATCTTGGTTAAGAAAACAAGATACAGGCTCATCACACGCATCCAGTGAGATAAAAATGACCGCAAATGAAAACAATCAAGCCAAACAATCCACTTCTTTGGAAATATCAAAGATGACTCAAACAAATCAAAGTACAGATTCAAATACAACAGATGCTAACCCCTTTGAGCAACAAAGCCCGTCGACAGCATTACCCAAAGTCATGAAAAAGAAGGCTGTAAAATTGTTAGGTAAAAAAATGCCAAGAGTTTTTCCCAGGGGAAAAGCTATTCCTGTACATTCAAAGATTATCAGAACAAACTCGTCAATAACAAAAACATTAAATATGAGACTTGAATACACTAAGGAACTTACAACAGCAACACATACTACAACAACAAAACCTACATCAACAACAACAACAAATTCTACATCAACAACAATAAAACCTACATCAATAACAACAACAACAACAACTACATCTACATCAACAACAACAAAACCTACATCAACAACAACAAAACCTACATCAACAACAACAACAAAACCTAAATCAACATCAAAAACAAAACCTACATCATCAACAACAACAACAAAACCTACATCAGCAACAATAACAACAAAACCTACATCAACAACAACAACAAAACCTACATCAACAACAACAACAAAACCTACATCAACAACAACAACAACAAAACCTACATCAGCAACAATAACAACAAAACCTACATCAACAACAACAACAAAACCTACATCAACAACAACAAAACCTACATCAACAACAACAACAAAACCTACATCAACAACAACAAAACCTACATCAACAACAACAACAAAACCTACATCAACAACAACAAAACCTACATCAACAACAACAACAAAACCTACATCAACAACAACAATAGACACAACAAAACCTACATCAACAACAACAACAAAACCTTCATCCAAAACAATAAAACCTACATCATCAACAACAACAAAAGAACAACAAAACCTACATCAACAACAACAACAAAACCTTCATCCAAAACAATAAAACCTACATCATCAACAACAACAAATCCTACATCAACAACAACAAAACCTACATCAACAACAACAACAAAACCTACATCAACAACAACAACAAAACCTACATCAACAACAACAAAACCTACATCAACAACAACAACAAATCCTACATCAACAACAACAAAACCTACATCAACAACAACAACAAAACCTTCATCCAAAACAATAAAACCTACATCATCAACAACAACAAAAGAACAACAAAACCTACATCAACAACAACAACAAAACCTTCATCCAAAACAATAAAACCTACATCATCAACAACAACAAAAGAACAACAAATCCTACATCAACAACAACAAAACCTGCACCATGTAATATTGCAACACCATCAAAACCTTTAGTAACAACAACAACACCTAAACCTAAAACAACAACGACAAAACCTAAGCGGCAACAACACCAACGGAACCAACATTTTTACAACAAGAACAACAACAACAAAACTTAAGGCAGCAGTAACATCATCATCATCAACAACAACACTGCAACACCAAAAACAACAATAACAACAATAAAACCTACAAAAACAACATCAACAAAAAAATCTAAGGCAACAACAACAACATCATCAACAACAATAATACCACCAACAACAGCATCATCAACAACAACAACATCATCATCATCAACAACAACAACAAAAACAACAAAATCTAAGGCAGCAGCAACAACAAAAACAACAACATCATCATCAACAACAACAACATCGTCATCATCATAAAGCAGCAGCAACAACAAAAACAACAACATCATCATCAACGACAAAACATCGTCATCATCATCAACAACAACATCATCTTCATCGTCAACAACAATAAAACCAACAAAAAACAACAACAAAATCTAAGGCAACAACTACAACAACAGCAACAGTACTTACTTTATATCAACAATATAAACATTTTGTAGCAAGAATTGAACGAAAGAAAGTGATAATCCTGTTTTTAATTTTTAAAGATCACGTGATAATTACACCACGTGCACTTTAAGTTTATCATTATATTGTCATGATGGAGAGATTAAGATACATTTGTTTTATCTTAAACCGTATTTTGATATTGGGAGTTTGTTTATAAACATCAATCAAAATAATATTGAATCATTTATTTATTTTTTGTGTAAACTTATCGTTTATGTTGACGATTTTATCAAAGGACAAAAATAATTCAAATGATTAACAGGAAATAACCGCTTGAGCCACTTCCGGTTTTGGGCTCTGCATGCGTAATAATGACTGTGAAGATGTATGATTGTTGTTGTTGAAGTTGGCCCTGCAAGTAAGATGGTCAAACGGAAACCGACGTCTTAGCGACTTCCGGTTATAACTTCGCATGTTTACTGCCAAGTTAGACGATAACATGTATTGAAGTATAAATGAATTTTTAAAACAGCTTTTAATTTTGAATTCAACCGTTCTCTTCAGTCCGCTATAATGGGATGCTGTTGGAAAGTATTTTTTATTAAAAACAAAATTAATTGTTCAGCAAGTGTGGCTCCGTAGATGAGAATGTTGATATAACTCACTTGTTTTTATTAAGATATATTTTTTTTGTAAAAATAGAATATTTATGAGTATATTCATTCCTCCCTGTTTTTTAAAGTTAGTATTTATTAAGCTTGACACTCTGAGTTAAAAACAACCTAGAGATGTTTTAAAGATATTATTATTTAATGATTATATTTGTTTTTGTTTATCAACTTTTAAAGTAGATGAATATGATAAAATATAACCATATAAGTCAGTAACAGCCTCCGGATGGTAATTTTATACAGTTCATCCCATAAGTTCTTGAATCTTTTAAATTTATAATCGGAAAATATTTTCTACTTATTTTATTTTTATTCATTTCGCAATATATTCACAGTGGGTAGTACATTAATTCAGGGCAATACTTTAAATACAAATCATTTAAAATGATGATTGCTTTTGTGGAAGTATATCGTTTCGTAACTACTGTATAGCAACTCGAATTGTATTGCAACAACTGTATCGAGAATTGTATCGTATTGGAAACATTGCATTGCAACTTCTACTTTGGGACTCATATTGTATTGCAACTTCTACTTTGGGACTCGTATTGTATCGCAACTTCTGCTTCGCAACTAGCATTGTATCAAAACTACTGCTTTGCGACTTGCATTGTATCACAACTACTGCTTTGCGACTTGCATTGTATCACAACTACTGCTTCGCAACTAGCATTGTATCACAACTACTGCTTCGCAACTAGCATTGTATCACAACTACTGCTTCGCAACTAGCATTGTATCACAACTACTGCTTCGCAACTAGCATTGTATCATAACTACTGCTTTGCGACTTGTATTGTATCTCAACTACTGCTTTCCGACTCGCATTGTATCGCAACAACTACTTCGTGACTCGTATTGTATCGCAACTTCTGCTTCGCGACTTGTATTTTATTGCAACTTCTGCTTCGCGACTTGTATTGTATCGCAACTTCTACTTCGTGACTTGTATTGTATTGCAACTTCTACTTCGTGACTTGTATTGTATCGCAACTTCTACTTTGCGACTTGTATTGTATCGCAGCTTCTACTTTGCGACTTGTATTGTATCGCAACAACTACTTTGCGACTTGTATTGTATCGCAGCTTCTACTTTGCGACTTGTATTGTATCGCAGCTTCTACTTTGCGACTTGTATTGTATCGCAACTTCTACTTTGCGACTTGTATTGTATCGCAGCTTCTACTTTGCGACTTGTATTGTATCGCTACAACTACTTCGTGACTTGTATTGTATTGCAACTTCTGCTTCGCGACTTGTATTGTATCGCAACTTCTACTTCGCGACTCGTATTGTATCACAACAACTACTCCGTAACTTGTATTGTATCGCAACTTCTGCTTCGTGACTTGTATTGTATCGCAGCTTCTGCTTCCGACTTGTATTATATCGCAACTTCTACTTTGCGACTCGTATTGTATCACAACTACTACTTTCCGACTCGCATTGTATCGCAAAAACTCCTTTGCGACTTGCTTACACATACACAGCTCCATTATTTTGTGATACTAAACCATCATTCATTAACCACATTCCGTACTTGCAAAATTTACTCTTTATTAAATTAAGTTAGAAAGCGTTTGAACCATTTCATCAAAATTACCTACATTAAGCATGTGATCTGTTTGACTTGTCTTGACTATCGAGATACGACTGTATGTTTGTATAAAACAATTCAAACCCTTGTACAAACATTTTTGATCTTTATCTCAAAGCCAGTCACAATTGTCCCCCGAAAACACTTAATGAAATGTTGTATAGTTAAAACTATACAGCGCCGTACGAAAGTCCTTAGTCAAAATTCCGTTTAAGTTTATATCGATTATAATTCACCCATGGAAAAATAGCAGAAAATCATCTAAGTAAATTCTAAAATCAGGACTATTTAGTTAAAATAAAATGATTCAAACCATGTTACTTGAATAAGCTTTAGTTATGATTAAATTTCTCGTCGTATGTTTTTTTCTCAAAATTTCATTCTTCAAAAAACTTTAGTTAGACACTGTACAATAATTTAATAACATGCTTGATGATTTAATATATATCTCTGAATGTATTTGTACATATTTTGAACTCACTGGATCATGACAAAAAAACCTTATTGCACAACTCAACCATGAAATAAATCCAGGTTTTAGACATAAAAGGAAACATTTATCAATTTTAGTAGAGTCTGCCTTTGAATGAAATGAAACCGTGTAGAGGAGTTTGTCGCATGTTGAAATTTTGTAGTTTCTCAAATGAAGTTCGGGTTTGAACCCCATTTCTTCCATTAATAAAGTAAATGAACAGTATAATTATTTGGTTTTATTGTGCTTTGCCATCTTGGTCCCACGTGAGGCATTTATCATCCATATGTGTACGCCATCGTGGCCCGTATTGTCATTTTGCTTCATCTTGGTAGGAACAGTGGTCCAGTGGTAGTACGCGCACTAAGGGATCGTGAGGATCCTACTATGGTCACTATTAGTTTCTTTTAGTAAGAAGTTAACCTACAATTGTTCCACTCCACCCGGAGTAATTACGTATAGTGAAGAATCGCCTGACTCTCCTGAAAGAGTTAGACTCGATGGTTGGACGGTGAATAGCCGTAGAAATTATGTCGTGACCAAGCTCCCCGAAAGTAAGCCCCGAGAAGTGAACCCACAACCCCTCGATTAGTAAAGATTTGCGCTACCGACTTAGCTAGCCGGGTGGCTCCTTGCAATATCACCAGAGATCAATTATAAAAGCACTTATGAAGCAGTAACGCAGTGGTGGGACGCGCTAAGGGATCGAGAGGTCATGGGTTCGAATCCCACTAGGGGGCACAGCTAATTTCCTTGAGCAAGAAATTTACCTGCACTTGCTTATCTCCATCCAGGTGTAAATGGGTACCTGCAAGGGTGGTATAATTCTGTTGCGCCAGGTTGTCGGCTGCACTAATACGCGGTGTTAAAAGACTCCCCTGGAAGATTGATAGATAGATACCTGTATCCCTATGACCAGGAGTAATAGTTGTAAAGTCGGTGAACGGGCATAAGCATGAAACTTAGACTATGAAAGAAAAGGCAGGTCACTCTGTATTCGGTAGTGAAAGTGTTAAGATGATTGAAACAATCAACAGTGAAGATGATTTCCGCTACGTTAAACACCAAGGCGGAAGAAAAATTCAGTGAACTGTTTTGCGTTTTAGGAATAACAACTCCGTATTTGGATACTGCGGCGCACACAGGAAAAACAAAGTGCTGTTAGGTAAGCGTTTGTTTTCATTAATTTAGAACTAGATTATTATTTTGTCTTTTCAAAAAATCAAATACTACAGTGTACTATTTTAATTGTTATCTATACAAGTATTTGCATCCATTTCCTGGTTGTTTGTTTGCAACCCGGGTTCTTTGACATAATTTGTTGCGCGCTCGAATTTCGAACGATTCTAATCTTACCCCAAAGGGGGTTAGGGTTTGAATCCCACCCTTGCGGTTATACCCTTCCATTTTTTTAAATTAAGTCAGTTTCCCTCCATTAATGAGGTTTATGGAAATATTACGGCATTGTGTAAGAGTAGGTGAGTACTGGTTTGTAGACAAGGGTCAAGGAAAGCTAGGTTAAGTGCGCTTTCTGCCGTAAAATATCCTAAATGTGCTGAAATAGTTTTGCCACTTAAAAAATAAAAATTGCGTGTTTCTATTACCAGTGGTTCTTGTTGTCGCTTCTTTGTTTTTTGCACATCAGAAATGCTAGAATCGGAAGATTTACAATTTAGAACTATCATGTAGCTCGTGTTTATGTTTCGTTACTCTCATCTATAATGGAAAAAAGTTCATTTTTTTCCATTTTTTAGTAGGGCTGTCACGATATACCGGTATACCGGTATATTGCAATACGCAGCTGAGGCAATACGTACCGCGGTACAATTTTAACGTACCGGTATTTGGCGATATCTTTATTTCATTGGAAAATAAATGCAGCTGAACGTCAGTTGTCCACTTTTCATTTCATCTAACATTAAGTTACAAGAATTTAACCGACTGGGGCGCGTCACAGTTGTAAATGACCGTAAATACTTAAAGAGGCTAGATTCTTACAGTAGTTGCATGTAAGATTTGCAATGTTTCTGTTAATAACAGCAAAGGCACAACTAAACTAAAAAAGCACAAAATATCGTGGTACGTATCGCGATACGATGCCAGCGTATTGCAATATATCGAGATACGCTTTTGGTGTATCGGAACAGCCCCTTTTTAGTACAGTATATTACCTTCGTTAATATTCACTTTGTGACCAAATACGCTCATGAACTTAAGCATGTGTGAAAAGGGGTTATTTTAATTTATTTTATTTTTTATACAACAAAACTGGTCCATTATAAAAGCAACAATATAATATTACGAAACACCCTAAACAAAAAAAGACAAAATCAGTAGCAACGAAAATAAACCCCAATAGTTTGTGATATTACAAAAATGAGGAAGTATTGATCAATGTTCATTCAATTGTGAAACACCAAATTACCCAAGATTTTATAAACTACTTTCCAAAATTTTGTGACAAATGAAAATCTAATAAATTATCATTCCAGATGATTGAACAAGTAATTGTGATTTTATTATATTTTATCATATATTCTGATCACGGATGTGAAACATTTACTCTAATTGTAGATAAAAAAATAGAATTTAGTCGATAGGTAAAGTAATAAATACATATAGCACACAAATGAAACAGTAAAAACATAATATATAGAAGAAGATTTTATTTTGAAATCAATAGGTCAATAGATCCGTGTGAACATATTGTTCGTTTTTTCTCAACTGTCAAAACATGAATAATTTCACGGTGAATGAGTTTATTAAAAGTATTGTTGTAATACATCCATGAGTTTCCGAAAGTGTGTATTATGATCGAGTAAAGCTATGTATGCCGTATGATATGTTTTAGTCAAGATATTTTAATAACAATTAGGCCGCCAGTACAAAAACAATGCATTCAGTCACCGTGTAATTATTCAAGCTTTGACAGTTGAGAAAAAACGGACAATACAATGAATTACATAAAATATGCAATCACGTGACAATGACATTATACATATAATCAATAACATACAGCTGAAAAAGAGAGAACAGTCAAGACTAATAAAGCATAGAATATAAATGCTGTAAGTATAATGCATACGTACATTGTGCCAGGACATATTTTCACTTATTAAGGTTAGCACAAAAAGTGGTCCTTAAATAAATGAAAACATGTCTTAGCAAGGCACACACCAGTACCGTGTTCAGTAAGTACTGTTAACTAACGTAACGGGTACGGGACAACTCAACCCGAAGACAACTCAACCCGTGCATAACTCAGCTCAAAATTGGGGCAACTCAATCCGTTAGTAGGGAATTGAGTTGTCTCGGGTTGAGTTGTCTTTGGGTTGATTTGTTCTGACACTTCCGTTACGGAACGTTTTGGAACGTTCAGGGTAACTGAACACGCTGTTGGTATACTTAAAGAAAAGACATTTGAATCTTGTAAAATCCGAGACGTTTACAGAGATAAAGATCACTGTAAGGATCGACAACTCTGTATGAGAGATTGATCAGTAACATGTATATGTATTTCAAAGTTGATCGACGCGTGGTCGATTTCTCAAATGCGTGAAAAACCCTTTTTACTTTTAAAACTTAGCAAATGATACAAGATAAAACTTTTAACATCCATGATGTAAATGCATCATCAGTTATCAAATATTTTGAAACATCAACTTACGCTATTGAGAGTAAAATAATTAATGCTGAAAAGTGACCGTTAAAAAAGGTTGACAGTAGTTGATAGGTGACTGTTGTTAATAAGTGATTATTGTTAATAGGTGACTATTGTTGATAGGTGACTATTGTTGATAGGTGACTATTGTTGATAGGTGACTATTGTTGATAGGTGACTGTTGATGATATGTGACTGTTGTTGATAGGTGACTGTTGTTGAAGGGTGACTATTGTTGATAGGTGACTGTTGATGATATGTGACTGTTGTTGAGATGTGACGGTTGTTGATAGGTGACTGTTGTTGATAGGTGACTGTTGTTGATAGGTGACTGTTGTTGATAGGTGACTATTGTTGATAGGTGACTATTGTTGATAGGTGACTGTTGTTGATAGGTGACTGTTGTTGATAGGTGACTGTTGTTGATAGGTGACTGTTGTTGAAGGGTGACTATTGTTGATAGGTGACTGTTGATGATATGTGACTGTTGTTGAGATGTGACGGTTGTTGATAGGTGACTGTTGTTGATAGGTGACTGTTGTTGATAGGTGACTGTTGTTGAAGGGTGACTATTGTTGATAGGTGACTGTTGATGATAGGTGACTGTTGTTGAGATGTGACGGTTGTTGATAGGTGACTGTTGTTGATAGGTGACTGTTGTTGATAGGTGACTGTTGATGATAGGTGACTGTTGATGATAGGTGACTGTTGATGATAGGTGACTGTTGTTGATAGGTGACTGTTGATGATTGGTGAATGTTGTTGATAGGTGACTATTGTTGATAGGTGACTGTTGTTGATAGGTGACTGTTGTTGATAGGTGACTGTTGTTGATAGGTGACTGGTGTTGATAGGTGACTGGTGTTGATATGTGACTGATGTTGAGAGGTGACTGTTGTTGATAGGTGACTGTTGTTGATAGGTGACTGTTGTTGATAGGTGACTATTGTTGATAGGTGACTGTTGTAGAAAAGTGATTGTTGTTTATAAGTGACAGTTGTTGATAGATGGATGTTGCTGATAGGTGGCTGTTGTTGATAGATGGATGTTGTTGATAGGTGACTGTTGTTGAGATGTGACTGTTGTTGAGATGTGACTGTTGTTGAGATGTGACTGTTGTTGATAGGTGACTGTTGTTGATAGGTGACTATTCTTGATAGGTGACTGTTGTTGATAGGTGGCTGTTGTTGACAGTTGACTATGTTTTGAGATGTGACTGTTGTTGAGATGTGACTGTTGTTGATAGATAAATATTGTTGATAGGTGACTGTTGTTGATAGGTGATTGTTGTTGATAGGTGACTGTTGTTGATAAGTGATTGTTGATGATAGGTGATTGTTGTTGAGATGTGATTATTTTTGATAGATGACTGTTGTTGATAGATGACTGTTGTCGATAAGTGGCTGTTGTTGATAGGTGACTGTTGTTGATAGGTAACTGTTGTTGATAGGTGATTGTTGTTGAGATGTGACTGTTGTTGATAGATGACTGTTGGTGGGTTGTGACTGTTGTTAATAGATGACTGTTGTTAATATGTGACTGTTGTTGATAGGTGGTTGTTGTTGAGAGGTGACTATTGTTGATAGGTGACTATTGTTGATAAGTGACTGTTGTTGATAGGTGATTGTTGTTGAGATGTGACTGTTGTTGATAGATGACTGTTGGTGGGTTGTGACTGTTGTTAATAGATGACTGTTGTTAATAGGTGACTGTTGTTGATAGGTGACTAATATTGATAGGAGACTGTTGTTGATAAGTGACTGTAGTTAATATGTGACTGTTGTTGATAGATGACTGTTGTTAATAGGTGACTGTTGTCGATATGTGGCTGTTGTTGATAGGTGACTGTTGTTAATAGGTGACTGTTGTTGATAGGTGACTAATATTGATAGGTGACTGTTGTTGATAAGTGACTGTTGTTAATATGTGACTATTGTTGATAGGTGACTATTGTTGATAAGTGACTGTTGTTGATAGGTGATTGTTGTTGAGATGTGACTGTTGTTGATAGATGACTGTTGGTGGGTTGTGACTGTTGTTAATAGATGACTGTTGTTAATAGGTGACTGTTGTTGATAGGTGACTAATATTGATAGGAGACTGTTGTTGATAAGTGACTGTAGTTAATATGTGACTGTTGTTGATAGATGACTGTTGTTAATAGGTGACTGTTGTCGATATGTGGCTGTTGTTGATAGGTGACTGTTGTTAATAGGTGACTGTTGTTGATAGGTGACTAATATTGATAGGTGACTGTTGTTGATAAGTGACTGTTGTTAATATGTGACTGTTGTTGATAGGTGGTTGTTGTTGAGAGGTGACTATTGTTGATAGGTGACTATTGTTAATAGGTGACTATTGTTGATTGGTGAATGTTAATGAGATGTGACTGTTGTTGAGATGTGACTGTTGTTGATAGGTGACTATTGTTGATAGATGACTGTTGTTGATAGGTGACTGTTGTTGAGATGTGACTGTTGTTGATAGGTGACTGTTGTTGATAGGTGACTGTTGTTGATGGTGAATGTTGTTGATAGGTGACTATTGTTGATAGGTGACTGTTGTTGAGATGTGACTGTTGTTGAAAGGTGACTGTTGTTGATAGGTAACTATTGTTGATAGGTGACTGTTGTTGAGATGAGACTGTTGTTGATAGGTGACTGTTGTAGATAGGTGACTATTGTTGATTGGTGACTGTTGTTGAGATGTGACTGTTGTTGAAAGGTGACTGTTGTTAATAGGTAACTATTGTTGATAGGTGACTGTTGTTGAGATGTGACTGTTGTTGATAGGTGAATATTGTTGATAGGTGAATGTTGTTGAGATGTGACTGTTGTTGAGATGTGACTGTTGTTGATAGGTGACTATTGTTGATAGGTGACTATTGTTGAGATTTGACAATTGTTGATAGGTGACTATTGTTGATAGGTGACTGTTGTTGATAGGTGACTATTGTTGATAGGTGACTGTTGTTGATAGGTGACTATTGTTGATAGGTGACTGTTGTTGATAGGTGACTATTGTTGATAGGTGACTATTGTTGATAGGTGACTATTGTTGATAGGTGACTGTTGTTGATAGGTGACTGTTGTTGAAAGGTGACTGTTGTTGAAAGGTGACTATTGTTGATAGGTGACTGTTGTTGATAGGTGACTATTGTTGATAGGTGACTGTTGTTGATAGGTGACTGTTGATGATAGGTGACTGTTGTTGATAAGTGACTGTTGTTGATAGGTGACTGTTGTTGATAGGTGACTATTGTTGATAGGTGACTATTGTTGATAGGTGGCAGTTGTTGATAAGTGACTGTTGTTGATAGGTGACTGTTGATGATAGGTGACTGTTGTTGATAAGTGACTGTTGATGATAGGTGACTGTTGTTGACAGGTGACTGTTGTTGCTAGGTGATTACTGTTGCTAGGTGACTGTTGTTGCTAGGTGACTGTTGTTGATAGGTGACTGTTGCTGATAGGAGACGGTTGTTGATAGGTGACTGTTGTTGATAGGTGACTATCGTTGCTATGACATTTATTGTTAATCGGTGATTTAATAGGTTAATGTCAAAGTATGCCTTTAATGCGATTCGACTGTTAACTAAGGTGCTTTTATACTTGCGAAAGGTAGTAAGTAAGACCTCTCTTGATCTTTTTAGATAAATTCTTCAGGCCGACAATTTATCATTTAAATCATTGTGTACGATGCTATTGACATTTTCCGTCCTCTTATAACGACCAGTCATGCACACATTGCTAGGGAACTTACATTGGTTTCTAGATCAAAGTTTTATAATTGTTACAAAGCACATTATTATAATTTTTGAATAGCCGCCCGGCTAGCTCATTCGGTTGCACACAAGTCTACTGATCAAGGGGTCTTGGGTTCGATTCCCGGGGGTGCATACTTACGTGGAGCTTGGTCATGAAATTATTCATACGACCATTCCCCCGCCTACCAATGATTTTGAATTATGTAGGGTAGTTGTCAGTCACTGACGAAAGTATGCGCCTAGTAGCTGGTTAATTCAGAGATTTAGCCTTTCCAGGAGGAGTGACTAGATTGACTGTCCAACGTTATATGACCTATACAATGTGTTGACATGGCGTTAAATCCAACAACAACAAAAAAACAATCAAACTGTAGTCTGATTTTATTCGGTGAGCCGTGACAGGTTGGATGAGTCTAATCATAACCATGACGATAGGTATAACCAGTAAATACTACACTGAAAATCAATACAAACTATAATATCTCAAGTATATATGCATGCTATAATAATTCAAAATCATTGTTCAAAATAGCGCAGTCGGTAACGAGTCAGAAACATATGGCCAATGCATAAATTTTACTGCAGTGGTTCGTATCTCGCCGCCTCCACATTTTTTAATTTATTATTAAATTAATGTATAGTTGTCCATATCATATAATGCTTGTTGTGCTATAATTTGATTTTGTTTAATTTGTATTTGTTTTATTTCAATGGTTCTTTTTTTTATATCCAGCAATTTACATTGTACCGAATAATAATACATTTGTATTATACATTCGGCTTCAAATGCAGTGGCTGAATAGAAATCAAACTAGGATACAATCGTACGAATGTGCCAAAGTTACATGCATTCCATTTCAATTGTCTTTCTTATAAAATGCATGTGCTTAGAAGCATTTCTATAAGACACGGTCGAGACAGTTAAATGTATGACATCAACGTAATAACTAAGCACAAACTCAGGCAAATATGCATATTCTATTTTATATACATTTGGCTTCGTGCTGCACAGAGAAATCGAGTTGTACGTTTCCATGATTGCAAAAAATAAAAAATAAAGATAGTAAAAAAGAATATAGGATACTAAGCAGGATTCGAACCCGGGGTAGCAAAAGCAATGTCTATCAATCCAAGTGTCTTACTGCCACGACTATTGAGTCACTTAAATCAAACTTGAATAATTATGATAAAGGCAGTAATCAGTTGGTTGGTTAATAAGCTGTGTTACCTTTTTGTAGGAATATTCCAAAAATCTATAAATACAAAAGTGCAGTCACGGCTCACCGGATAAAATCGGACTAAAATCTGTCTGTGGCTGTCGCACAATTGCGCGGCTTGATACAGAAATCGACGGACTATTGAGTACATGTATTTCACGACCAAACTCTACCAGAAATGATATTTAAAGTAAAATGTTTTTATTTTCAGGAATATCTAGACACGATGAAAGCTTTTATCAATAAAATTCAAATAATGTTGGTTGTAGTACTAGCTCTGTTCATATCATCAGGTAAGAGAAATGATTTATTTTATTTATTCTTTATCATGTAGGCCTGTGCTCCTTTTTACAAATATTTTTACGAAATAAGTTATCGTAAGTCAGTTTCATATAATTAGCAGCTTAAAGTCAGATGGATAATAAGCATAACTATGATATGATATTTAAAAGGTATACACTATTATTCAAAGAACGTATTATTAATTAAACTTGTTTCTTTTTTTTATTTACAAAAGTTATTTTCGTAAGATTTTTTTATGAAAAGCACCACTGTTGTTTGTCATCAACGGAAGTATGCACCTAGTAACTGGTTAACAGCTAGATCCAGAGATTTAGCCTTTCCAGGAACACTGAGTAGGTTAACAGACCACCGTTATATGACCTATACATCGTGTTGCTGATGTGTTTAACCTAACAAAACAAACGCTAGGCCAGTTGCTTTTAAATGCATTTTAATTATATGGTTTGAGTATCACTAATTCATTTCGATATTGTTAGTACTTTGTGTCCTTAAAAAAATGTTAAACAAATGTTATTTTGAGAGAAAAAAACTGGTCTTTCGTACCGCAAGAAATTTCACTATAATTACACTTTTTTAACATACAGCTTACTATCTAATGTTACCATGTAATATTTAAACCGACCTCAAATATAGTTCGTACAAAAAACAAAACACTGTTTATATAAACGATACAATGAACTGATCCACGACAGGGAATGCTCTGGATAACAATAACATATATAATTTTAATATATTTAATGAATGTCTTGTTGGTGTAATGGTAATTCGGTCTACCATTACAAGCATAACCCTTAACCGCTCAATCCATCATATTTTAACGTGTCTAGACCCCCCTCCAAAATGGCCGCCACAGCCTGAAAATGGTGCTTTTTAACTAGATTTAGTGAATTTCACTAAAGGATAGTTGTCCCCAAAATTGAGCTTTTTTTCGCGCGCCTTCCCCATCAAAAGGTGTCTCAGTGGTGTTCCGAAGGGGGGATGTGCTCCCCTTTGTTGCTGGGGTTTGAAGAGGGCGCAACGCCCCTAATAGCAAGAAAAAAATCGGGGTCGTTGAGTGCAGAGAAATGGCGCCAAATGCTGACAAGAAAACACGTTTTCAATCTCTGAAAAGACACGGCTCTTTAGACCTCAATTTTTGAAAATATTACTATTTGAAATGCAAATAGGGGTGGAAAAAGAGCGAAAATAGCATTTTTTGCCGTTTTCGCTCCGCCCCAGCGTTGCCATGGTAACTGGGATCGGGGCTCGACTTATTTTTTCTGAAAGACATTCACCCGGGGGAACAACTTGGCCAAGTTGCATATCTGTATGATAATTTGTAAATGGCTACTTTTCACATATGTTGCAATCAGTAAATGGTTAATTGACCAAGGGGTGGTGGTTTATCCGCCGCGCTAATTTTGTTAATATGAATGATACAACTTTTATTTTCATTACTGCTTACCTCTGAAATGGATTGATTACATTTTTTATGTTTACTCAAACACGTTTTGTTATTTTGTACGCACTATAAATCTTCTTGTGTATCTTGTACCATAGTTTGAATCATAAGTTGATAAACTTATAAACACTGACTTTGGAATTTACTGATAGGACTCTTTGTTTACTGTTTGTTTTATTTTTCCCCTCAAAACAAGATTTGGTCTTGGTCTTTTGGCTTTAAGGGAGAGGCCACTACATTTATGATGTATTTTTTATTCATTACAGTTTATTCTCAAACATGCAAAATCTGTGAATGTTGCAAGGATGGATATTGCGACAGTAACAATCATTGTCCATATGGATGTATCGATGGCTACTATGGAACTTACTGCACTACAGATTGTCCAGAAAATTGTATTACATGCACCGTGCAATCATCTGGCATTCAATGTGGCGCATGCGTCGACGGGTATGCCGGAAATCGATGTAACACAAAATGTAGTCCAAATTGTGTGTCTTGTTCTAAATACAATCATGAACGATGCTTTAGTTGTGTTGATGGTTATTACATCGGCAAATACCTTGATAGTTCCCAGTTTTATACCAACTACACCTGCTCATATAGTTGCCATTCTAGTTGTGCCAGTTGCTCCACGTATAAGACTTGTACAACTTGCGCTCCAGGACGCTTCAAATCAGGCTCATCTGAAAAGTGCGATGGTCATTGTTCAACCGGCTGTAAAACATGCTCAACTTTCTCTCAATGTAGTGAATGTATGACCGGATATACATTGGATGGAAACTGGTGTCTGGAATGTCCAAGAAATTGTTTAACATGTTTCACAAACGGTGCTTGTCAGACTTGCAACGACGGCTTCTTTGTCGATGGTACCATTTGTATCCCGTGTTCATCCAATTGTAAAACATGCACTGATAGCAACACGTGTGCTATTTGCCAAGAAGGTTATGAACTCGATGACAATACGTGTGTTGTTAAGTGCTCCAATGGCTGCAAATCGTGTGTGGTGCCCACAGAGTGTTCCATTTGCAATGACGGATTTCTTTTAAAAGATGGCGTATGTGAAGAAGTTATTTGCTATGGAAATAGTTATCTGGATATCTCTGAATGCAAACCATGTCCTTTAAATTGCACATCTTGCGATTCGATGGAAGTATGCACTAAATGCGACCATGGATTGAAGGGTGTGACATGTAATGAAACATGCAATAATTGCAGATCACAGACACGCTGTGACAAAGAGGATGGTTACTGTTATGATGGCTGTGCTGACGGTTTGTTCGGAACTTACTGTAATCAAACTTGCCGCTCCAACTGTGAGACGTGCCTAAGAAACGATGGCTTTTGTGTCACGTGTGCTAACGGTTATCATGGCTACAATTGTCTTTGCACATTAGAATGTTCATATTGCGATAACTTCGGTGTTTGTCAATTATGCAATACTGGCTATTTTGAGACGAGCTTAGGTTGTAGATGCAGAAAAGATGTTTGCGAGAATTCTGAATGCACCTCTTGCAAGAACACTACCAGCTACGCACACCAAGGACATTGTTGTCAATGTAATGCCAAAGTTGAAAATTGTCTTGAGTGCAGTAATATAAATCGCATTGTTGAATGTACTAAATGCGATAATGGGTTTTATCCAAAGACGGACCCTGCTTCTACTTGTGAAAGATGTCCTGCAAATTGTATTAATGGTGATTGTGATTCAACAACGGGGAGGTGTACATATGGATGTGAAAATGGATATTGGGGAGACAAGTGTGAATTAAAATGCATCGAACATTGTGTCGCATGTCACCAAGACAACGGTGGTTGCCTCGAATGTGATGCTGGAAGGTACGGTGAAAACTGCACTGGAAAATGTTCTAAAAATTGTAGAAACACAACAATGGGGCAAAAATTATGTCAAATGAACGGCTCGTGTGTCAACGGTTGCGATGCAGGATTCCATGGAAAAACGTGCAGCCAGGAATGTAATAACACTTGCATGGTTGTTCACGGCAACCGTTGCTATGATACGAATGGAACGTGTATTTCGGGATGCATTGATGGTTATCATGGTATTTTCTGTGGAAAGGAATGCAACGAAAACTGTGTGAATAGAACATGTGACAGTAAGACTGGGACATGCTCCTGTAAAGAGGGATTTGCCGGAACTCTTTGTTCCAAAGGTGATAAGAATTTTGATTTTAATCTTTACATGCTATTTTATTTGCATTATCTTTTGAGATTACTCGTTTACGCCAGATTTGTTTAACTAGATTTTTGGGCGTCTGTGTAGAGTCTTGTCATACTAATAATGATATGTTTTCTTATATAATATTCTTCAAATATAGGTTTTTATCCATTTATCGTAATTGCCTACTGTTTGTTGTGGTATTGTATGTGTATAATGTATACCTGATAAAGAGTCTTATCATAAGATATTATTTTGTTTCTGTATCATTATTAAATATAGGTTTACACCCGGTAAATATCATATCGTGCGCGATATGGCCTTTTTGTGTTGGTGCGCCGTAAAAACCAAACAAATATGTCGTAAAATATACTGAGTAGGTTTTTATCCATTTAATGATAATTGTCTACTAATTGATGTAATATTGTAATTTACATTCTGTACAAAGAAAATATGGGATACTTCTAATATTTTTTTTTTGATTCCAGTAAACAAAAAATGATAATTTCAGTAAATTTCAGTAATTTCAGTAAACAAAAAAGAAAATCAATCTGGTGTATCAGAAACAATTATTGGCGGAGCCGTTGGCGGGGCAGCAGGTTTTTTACTCATACTAGCTGTATTGATCATCATCATCGTAGTAGTCTTTCGAAAAAGGTAAAATTTATTTCAATTTTTTAAATATACAAAACCTTGTGTGTTTACGACAAGAACTATTCTTCTTACGTGCTTCGCTTGTGTTTCGCCTGGCGTAAGTAGCAAAACAAAATTATCGGTGAAGTTCCACAAATCATTCATAGCTTATTCAATAAAGGAACGGTCGAGGTGTTCTGAATAGTAATCAAATTGTTTGGCATTTTAGGCGTCAACAGAAGGACAATGAATCAGCAATTGACGTAAACAGGAATTCTTTGGCGGAGCATGATGGCGGACATCATGTTTATTACAACACTAGAGAAGCTTTGAACGATGAAATCACCGGTAAGTTTCCGCCCTTCTGGTTTATTGGTTTTAAGGCTTAACTTACTAGTTTTCCTGGCATGATCAGTTTTATTTCAAAGTTTTATTCTTCCAAGAACTTTTGGTTGTCACTTTATATGTGCAAAACATTACAGAAAACACGAAACCCCACGAATAAAAGGTATATACTTCAAACTATGGTGGATCAATGATAAAGTCAGAGTAATCGATGAAACTGAATGTTACATCCTTTTTTCTTTATCTCGGACCCATTGGAATACAACGATAAAGTGCGAGTACCCAATATCCGGATGTAGCGTTCAGGTGACATAACTCTCAGCAGAAATGACATATGGCTCTCCCAACCAGTTTTCATTTAAAGTCAAATATATATATGATAACCGATTCTTATAACCTGATTTTCTTTGCAATGTTACGTACGGCGACCACCTTAAACAAGCAGTTGCCACAAATGAAAGTAACTAGCTCTACCAGATATTTTTGCCATGTATATTGACTTTTATAATCAGCTCTTGCAGAGATTTTATCAACAAACCATTCTTATAATCATAGACATTCTTCGTTCACGGATCTGATAAGATTTTAAGTCTCGCGGACAAACCGCAGAAAATGTTTAATATGAGACGGGATTTTCTTACGAAATATTTATCTAATTGACATTACGCCGAGGCTTCTATAACCACACCCGCAGACAAGTGGCTAACTTGTTTAACAAAGTAATCCTTTGGGTCCAAAGACATACGACTATATTTGTCCAGGTATGTGCGTATCCTTTCATTGGTGAACAGAATATTGATATTTAGAACTAGGAGGTCCGGCGTAATGTCAATATTTAACATCGATTTTTTTTCAGTTCAAGGTGCAGTGTATGAAGAAATACCAGATGGACCTTCTGCGATGAAAAACGAGTTAAAGTCTGAAAAAGCTACAGTTAAAGTGTCACTTGAAACCGATACGTCAAAATTTAATGAACTTAAAACTTTTACTGACAATGGTAAAAATGCTGGAAAAGACAATCTTAATCAAAGTATGAAAGTTGATTCAATCAATGAAGAGCGCAGTGTTAATAAAGAGGTGAAGAAAAAATCGGCTGATAAAAAACTAAAAGTTGAACCAATGGTAAATGATAAACTGGAGGAATTACCAGAATCAAATGTACAGGTGTGTATGCCATAGTTTCAAAGGTTATGCAAATCATTGATAATTAAATATTTTTCCCTGGCGGGGTATACTTTCGTGAAACTTGGTCATAAAATAATTTATACGGTCATTCTCTCATCTTCAACTGATTCTGATGTCGGACAGTTGTCAGTTACAAACGGAAATATGCATTTATAACTGGCTTACGGCTAAATTAAGAGATTAAGCCTTTTCAGGAACGGTGAGTAGGTTGACTGACCACTTTGATATTACCTAGTACCTACACATGTGTTGCTGTGTCGTTCAACCAACATAAACAATAGCTATTTATAGATTTACTCCTTTACAGATGGATATGTCACATACACAGTTGATTGATAGTGAAGAAATAGACGATACGTATTACAATGAAGGCATTATTAAGAAAAATAAAATTTCAGTTAAAGATTTGGCTACTTACGTCTCTAAGAAAACCATGGATGAGTTTATCTACGAATTCGAGGTAGGTATTTATCTGTCGACCATTTCAGTTTATGCAAACTGCTGCGTACGTTATTACTAAGTATCGATTAGCATGCATAATGCATCAGGTTAATTTGGAAACAAAATGTGAGTGCTTCAACAATGATACAAGGATGACTGTGTTAATTTCATTTCATTTTCAACCTTATCATTTAAATGCTGTTACTGTTTATTTTTTTCTAGATGAAAGTCATTTGTGCATGCAAATTTAACAAAATAAAAAAATTATCGATTATTTACAAGTGAACTTTGATAAAAAGTACATGATCAATATCCAAAGCCTAACCGATGAGCTCATTATGTCGAAAGATTTCGACTAGGGGTGTGGAATTCCAAGTCTTTTTTCACTTGTCATTAGACAAGCAAAATCTAAAAATCAACTTGTCAAAGATCAAAATTCACTTGCCAAGATGTTTAATACTCAAAAAGAAAAATAGTGGACCATGATATAAAATGCATATAATCAGTACATGAATATAATTGAAAATTGAAACATCTACATTATGAAGCATTGTTATAGTGTAATTACAGCTAAAATATCACTTCTTAACGGAATAGTTGGCTACAAAAATTTCACCACAGACTGGATACGTTTACTTGTCCTCAGATATAAATGTAAGGGTAGACAAGGCAGGCATAAGAATTCTTTACCCCTGATAACGACATTTTAAGATGTTTTTAATAATGCACAGTTTAAACGTTTCCATCTCAGTAATTTAAATTGTAAGCATTGGTCTTTCTTTCAGGAACTTCCTCAAGGTCTTGTAAAACCATATCTAGTGTCACAGTATGCTGAAAATATGTCTAAAAATAGATACAAGGGAGTTTATCCGTGTATGTATTAAAGTTTAACTTTTTATCAAAGTAGATACAATGTGTGTATTCTTTTTTACTATTTCACTTATTTTAAAAATAGCAACAGGGAGTTACTCGATTTATGCAGTCATTTTTACTTTTTTATCAACATAGATACAAGATAATGTATTAATGCTTGCTTGCATTTCTTTTTACTGTCATACTAAAAATGGAAACAGGGGAATTGTTACTTGTATGCTTTTTTTCTAATTATAAAAATAGTCTCTCCATTATAATGAACTCGTATTTCAATATTTTCATATGGCATAAAGGGAGATTATTATAAATTAATTATCTGGTAATTGTCTGATTAAACGGACTTTAGTCTTAATATCGAGATTAAAACAAAACTGTATTCTAGATGATGCCACTAGAGTTGTACTTCAAAGTGATGAATCTGATTATATCAACGCAAACTTCATAGATGTAAGTAGTCTTAGATTTGATTTATAGCAATCAAAAACTGAAATGGTTTTTTTTCTGCCGTAACCAGATCGCCAAATTTAAATGGTAAGCTCGGAACATGTAGGACATCCCCAGAGTACCACTTGCACAATTGAAATTGCACTGAGCTTGCTAAAACCACGCCTTTAGACAAGTGGCTAATTTACTTTGAAGTAAATACTATGTGCCCAAAGACATCGACTATTTTTGTCCATAAATACGCTTGTCCTTTCATTGGTGAACATATTATATTTATTCAGAAATGGAAGGTCCGGCGTAATGTCAGTTGCTCATTGCGTCCAAATTCTTTACTGGGCGACTTTGATTTTGTCATAATTGCACAGCTTACTAGGAAATGTACATCATGATGTTTGTTATTTGGATTCGGATTCAGATACCTTTAGCACTTATTGGATATTAGCAATCACAAATATATTAATTAATTTTTTATAACATTGCCAAGAAAATTACAAGTATTAATCAATTTTGTAAACATGGCACATTATTGTACTTTTTTTGTTTCATCCTTTTATGTGGAAAACACTTAAGTCTGCGGTTTGTTTTGGTGCAGTTTCAAAGCATTTATTCTTATAAAATTTGATTAAATGATAATAATCTGTAATATATGTTAATAAACGAATAAATGATGATTTGGAATTTGCTCAGATGACTAATCGCCTCTGTTTTTCCCTCATGGATAAATGATTGTTGGTTAATCCTAAACATATGACTTTGTTCAACGACTTATAGGTGGCACTTTTAATGTTTATTTGCACTATATGTTTATCATTTCAGGGATATAAGAAGAGGAAAGCATATATAGCTTCTATGGGTCAGTGTATTAGAATTTTAGAAATTATACGTGCTACAATGAAAGTATATCAAATATAGTTGCTCTTACTCAAAATGCTTACACATCAAAATCATATGAAATCATCAAGGCTTAACCCAAGAAAAAGGGACAAGTTTAACTATTCTTGGCGATACAATTCCTCGACTTGTACATATAATGTATGTTTCCAGTGGTTATTAGGCCTAAAAAAAGGGCCGAAATTATGTCTTTCACTACGAAAGAAATTACACGAATACAGAAAAATATTACCTAAATTTCAAAAATAAAGCCGATTGCTTTGTGTATGAAAAATACATCAACAATCCAATGTCCTTTTTCTGTTTTTTGGCAAGGTCAGCAACACAATGAACGTTCTGCAAGAAACTTTTATGAGAGGAAACTGTTTATTGATTTCAGAAAATAAGTGGACACTTTTAAAAGCATTTGTTGATTGGCTAACAAATTTGAAACGCGATTCCAGAAAATTCGCATATGGAAAGTCAAGAATTGTTTTGAAAAAACTTAACAAATAATTGGTTTTTTCAGGTCCTACATTTAAATATATGAAGGTTATGACACCATTCTGGCAAATGATATTGGAAAACAAAGTGGATAAAATTGTTATGTTGACTAAACTAGATGAAGCAGGGGTAAGCAGCAATTCGAAAGTTGACCGCAAGACTGTAGTAAGTGCATTGCGTTAAAGAGTGAGTTACTACAGTCTTGCGGGCAACCCTCGAATAATACATTATATCAGGACTTTGTTCGGGTAAAAAAATGGATTAAGATTTAAAGTAGCAAATCGTAATATATATACAATTCATGCTAACTCCAATTTACGCTAAAACATGACAATATTAAGGATCACTTTAGAAGTAAATAGTTATTTTTATTTACACAATGTATTTTAATTTTAGTCGTATGTTTCTTTCACTGCTTAGTTCTACGTTTTGTTAGAGCTATTTTACACAAATCATAGCGCAATGTAATTACTTCTCCAAGATGATATCATTCGTTTTCTATAACGACCAGGAAATTTATGTTTTCCATTGTATATTTCCATCAAATAACAAGACATTTAATCGTTTTCTGTTTTACTTTAGGTACCAAAATGTGACATGTATTGGCCCCATTTACATACGACGGATACACATGGGGACATTTCGGTGACGTCTAAAAAAGAAAACACATGTGCTGAATACGTCATCAGAACGTTTAAAGTTGAAAAGGTAAGAAATAAAGTTTGACTTGGTGATGAAATGGAAAGTTATGAAAGTTATAAATAAGCAATGACCCATTTTATACGATTATATTTGTATCTTATTGAAAATGTTTCATTTTGGAATTAATTGTTTTAGAATTGTAAACTCATTTCGTTTGACTAAGTTATTTGTCAATAGTTGCTTTATTAAAAGTGGCTACTTTTTATGTATTTTATTTGATCATTTAAATGTAAAAGTTACCATCTATTATATATAGTATTCCGAAATCAAGACTGTGTTACAATACCATTTTATTTATCATATATAGGATTCTGAAAGCATGACGGTGTTACAATACCATTTTACTGCATGGCCAGACAAGAAGACGCCGGATGACGTATCAAGTCTTGTATCATTTTGGCATACAGTTAACAGTGGGTATACAAGTAATGGCGGACCAATAGTCGTCCATTGTAGGTAGGTTGGTCTTGATCGATTATTTTTATCAAACAAAACTCACTTAAAGGTTTATTTAATTCCTAGTTCTTTAGCTTGAATGCGAAACAAATTCTTAGATTTATGACATGGGATTCCGCTGCCTGATTCCCTAATACTGATAGGATAAAAGCTTTTTAGACAAGGAAACAATGGGGATTTTTGATAGTCAACAATTCATAATAAATAGTGTATATGAACATAGTAAAGTTTATTTTATGATATGTTAAAACAACAAATTTTAATGAACTTAGAGATGATAAAGAAATAGATTTTGATTCCATTTTAAAATGAGATAGTTAAAATTCCTTAGCAATGACTAATAAAATATTTTTCCTCATGCAAATGCTTCTTTTGAAAAATGAAGTTTAATAACTTACATATATATACATATGGATTTTACACCAAAAAAGTAGCTTGTTAACGTCGGGGACCAACAATGAAAGTAAGAAATTTATCTCTTTTTGTGTTATCCTCGGTATTGATGTGCATGACATATGGTATTTTAAATTACTGTGATATTCACTATTGTTATGCCATGCCTTTTGTTACCGGAATAAAATTATTATTATAATCATTATTATCGTTTCTGTATATTGTATACATTGTATTTACAGTGCTGGTGTTGGTAGAACGGGAACATATATTGCTTTAGACGCACTGACTGAAGAAGGCACATTAGAACATAATGTTGATATATTTAGTTATGTTGTAAATCTTAGATATCAAAGGGTTAATATGGTGCAAACTTGGGTAGGTATCACTGTTTGCTGTATTATTTCCGTTACCGCATTATACTTACATTATAGTACTTTTTGTTGTATTGTAAATTTTATATTTCTATACATTAGGGTTGTCCAAAACATATGCCAGTTATATCTTGCTAAATTGATGGTTTTTATCGCAACCGAAAATATATTCCAGAATTTAAAATTACGATTTTTCGTCATATCTCACTGTTTTTGTTTTATTTTTTTACTGTTGTTGTTTTAATTTTTGGTACTTTTTGTGTCCATGTGTGCACTTTTTCTTTTTTGTACTTATTACATGTTTTCATAGTTTGGACTTTCCTGTACATTTTTTCACTTTTAGTATTTTTTTGTGGACATGATTGCACACTTTGCACACTTTTGTACATTTTTTTTCCTTTTTTTACATTTTTTGTACATATTTACTGTTTTTGTACAACATCTAGGAGCAGTATCATTATTTACATCAAGCGTTGGTGTATACTTTAACTTTCAACACGAAACCTGTTGACGTAAGCAACTTCACCCAATATATGTCAACTCAAACCGACAAGGATCTTGCTGTGACATTTCAGGTATATTTTTATTTAATGTTCAACAATTATTATTATCTAACTCGTCCATTCTTAAGTATAAACAGGCACAATTTGAATCAATAACTTTATAATAAATTACAACATACGTATCGTGTTTTTTAAATCAGCAAAAGCCAGTGTACAAATCAAGTCTAACTATATTTTTAACAAGTACATGTTCACCACGCGCCAGAATCATACTGGCAAATACTATCACTCATCCTATATGTGACCTATTTATGTAAAAAAATCATTTGCACACAAATATGACAATGCCCTGTTTTGGAACATCTTGGTTGTGTTACTTATTCTAAATGTTATTCATTGTTACATTTTCTAGTAGGTAAAGTCTTGAAAAGGAAATCCCGATACTCATCGCCTATTTCGTTTATTGCAAACATTCCCATAAGTTGCAATCAATGTTTTTCCGAAACAATTTTTGTAACGTTGTATCTGCGTCTTTCCAATAGTAACAAGAAAGTATAAGATTACTCTTTCTACAATTTTCAACAAAGGAAAAGGCGTAGTTTCAACATGACAACTTATTTTACTATTACTAGGCTATTATATGTGATCTCCCTTAAATTTTATTTAATATACATACATTGATAAGCAGTGTTTCATTCACTATGTGGCTCTGTCGACCGATAACAAACCCACCCTCCTCCCATTATAGACTAATTTAATACTTTGTTCAATGATGTAACCGTTATATCTTATTTGTCGACTTATTTCTGTTTGTAGAAGCTCTCCACTTGTCCCTGTATCCAATCAGACACTGACAATGAAGCGAAAAAGAAAAACAAAACATTTAAAGACAAAAATAGGCCAGGAGCTGATATTCCCGGTAAAAATTATTTTGTATGACGCGTATAATGCTGTGTCAACACACTTCATGTTGTGATGTGGAAGCCAGATCACCTAACCTAGCTTTACTGGACCCTTGTCTATAAGCAATATTCACCAACCCTTCCAGAAGTCCAACCTATTTTTACTGGAGCTTTATTTACAACCAATATTCACCTACCTTTCCACAAGTCTAACCAAGATTTACTGGATCCTTGTCTATAACCAATGTTCACCTACCCTTCAACAAGACCAACATAGCTTTACTGGACCCTTGTCTATAACCAATATTTACCTACCCTTTCACAAAGCTGGCAACGTCTCCATTTACCCTGTAAATGGAATAAAATTGACGGTATTGACACATTTAATGGAAGGGTATTGCCGCCTAGATTTAGAACCCGTACCCTCTTTTGGCAACAGGATTTGAAATCCCTGTGAGCTAGCGATTCCGTTACGGACTGGTGTCTTTAATTTATTTATTCTTATAACACTTTTTTACCGTCTTTAAAATACTTGCGAGTCATAGTAATTGATTACAAAACATATCATAATTCATTTGTTACACTCTAGATAATTAATTCATTTTCTATCAATCCAATTTGCCCACTTATTTGCATACGGTAGCTTTTTGGTTGTATTTATCAAACAGCACTATCTATCCTAAATCACGACTAGAGCTATTGCCCTTTAATTACGAAAATTCAACTAGATCCAGGATAAGACTATATCTGGAATTCAAATATTTGGGTTTTTCCATGTAGGTACAAACAAACTTTCACTCTCACTATGAAAACACGTGTATAAAGAACAATAGGATTTAATCCATTTTTCGTGATTTTCATCAATAATGTGTTATAAACTTTGTTTGTACCTACATCACACGGGCGGAAAACCCCACAAATTTGAATTCCGAATTAAGTCAAATTTAACTCTCTTTTCAGGTGACACACACAGACCATTTCTACATTTAGGAAGAATGTTAGGCACCTCAGATTATATCAATGCAATATATGTAAACGTAAGTTTGAAAATGACTTACTTTAAGCAATATTTAATAAAGTTATACGATAACAACTTGTACAGTGCGACAATATTGATCTGAGCTTGAACTACCTAATTATAATACTTTTATTAGAACCATCAAAAGGTAATGGTCCTAATAAAGCATTTGGTATTAAAATTGTTCCTTATAACAAACATTTACAGCATAGAAACGGCTGTTAAAGTCTCTAACCAATTGTTTGTTAAGACAAGACAAATACTTCATGCACAAAAATAGTTATAGTGTGACTGTAATTTCAGAGTTTTAAAGACAAAAATCGTTATATCGTTGCCCAGTCACCACTTCAAAGCACCATAGAAGATTTTCTACTGTTAGTATATCAAGAACAATGCTTGTGTATTGTGGATTGTGATAGCCAGGTTAGTATACGTGACCTTCAAAAGTGTTTGGATAATTTATTAGAAACATCATAAAGCATAATGCAAATAATTTAACTATTACTAAAGCTGATTCATGTAACTTAGTTTGAATCAAATGTTGATAAAACTAATTCATGTGGATTTTAGAATTTGCTCAGTTGACACCTTCTTCCTTTATAAATATTAATAAATGTTACACAAATTATGCTTAAAACATGATTTTGTCCAAGGTTTTGTACTACGCGGTTTTTGTTGTCCAAATTTGCTTCATATCTTACTTTCATCGAAATACGTGGCATTGGCTCAATAAAAAGCGCCTGGATTCGAATTCATGTTTGCCGTGCATGGTTATACATTGAATGGAATCTGATACTTGGTATCGGTTAATCTAAACATGGAGTTGTTGACTCATTGTTGAAAAACAGCAAATAATCATAAATGATGCATGTCAATATGAAAATATGTAAGATTGAATCTCAGGATACACGCATTAAAATTTATAAATGTCTAACACGATTACAAACTAATATTAGAAAAGCTGCTTTTAATGAACACTTTTTCTGAATTCAGGATATTGGTGAAAACACTCCAAAGCTCACGACCGATCAAATACGTGAGTTTGGTGATTTTACAATTGATATAAAGACAAATAAGGACCATTCAACGTATGTCCAAAGGTCTCTGACATTATCTTACAAATCTAAGGATATAAATGTAACATGGCTAAAGTACAATGGATGGAAAGAGAATGAAACATGTCCTACCAATGTGCATGGTTATCTCAACTTTGTGGAACATGTGTCTGAGATTACTAATGAACGTCCAGACAAACCAATACTCATTCATTGTAGGTATGTATTAAATTATCAGCTAGCAATCTCTTACTTTGCTACTTTATAAAACAGGTCACGTACAGCTGTCATTGTCTGTAATGATATTCACGACGCAAAAAGTGTGCTCAGTGTTTTGTTTATATCTTCTATATTTGAAAAGAATCGTATAATTCGTAAATAACACTTCCATCTGAATCATGACCCCCGTGTGCAATGTAAGGAGATTGTTATATATTTGTCAAATGTTGCAAATTCAACTCGTATTTAAGTAATGTTGGATGCCTTTTGTCTCATGTTAAACACATTTTACCATAGTATGACCTTCATTTGTCTTACCCATGAGCCGAATAAATGACTAACAGTATAGTCAGTTGCAAAGCCTCCAAATATTTGTCTATATCAATCTGTATCACTTATCTTGTGTCTTTATTCATTTTTTACATGGGACCTCCCTTTGTTTAGTAGCCGACTAAAGCAAATATTAATTTCAATCAATCGCGGACAATTACATTCAACCGAGCATGCGCAATTCAGGGGCTAATTACAACTGCAAATAAAGTAGTCCGTTTTGCGTGTTAAAGTGCAGATAATGCTGCTTGTACAATTGCAATAATATTCTTTCTTTAGGGACGCCGCTACAAGAAGTGGTTTATTTTGTGTTGTGTCCACGATACTAGAGAAGATTTCACGTGACCAGGAAGTTAGCATTATAAACATAATATGTCAGTTCAGGTCTAGACGAGCCATTGCCATACCAAACAAGGTAATGAAGTGTTTATTTTGTTTCATTTACATTTCCGTACGAAACACCTCGACCATACATTGATGATAATCTCGGGAGAAAGTGTTGGGGTTCACAAAAAATATTGTGTTTTTGTTACATACTCGAGAGATAAAGCACGAAACGGTTATTCAAACACACAAGGATTTAAAAAAAACATTTTTGTTCGTCATATAATAAATGTGGCTAAGTATTGTTCAGCGTTTTCGTGGAATCATGTGTTGAAAATTATGGACTAAAAGAGACTTTGATCCTGTTTAAACGATAATTTGCTTACCTAACCAACTCTGCACGCATTTGTTAGTATTCGTAACACTTGTGTCGTAGAATAGTCGTCCGAGCGTGCAGCGCTCTGATTTATCATTAATTTTGACAAAAGCTTTATGTAATTTAAATGTGATTGATGTTATGTATAAAGAACATTTTATTTATTATTGTCACTCTGATTTTTTTGTTTGCAGGAACAATATATCTTCTGTCACAGAATTGTTGAAGAATACCTACAGACTGGAGATGTGTATTCAAACCTATGTTAGATTTAAATCCATCGCCAAAGTAAAAAGTTCTGGCTTTCTTATGATGAACTATGCTATACGTTGCGGTTTCTATCTATGATGTGCCGTTCTTGTCGACTTAATGTTCCAGCGTCTGACATCAAAATACTTACATTTGTTGCGTTCCGTTGTCCTCCGTATCTCGTCCCATGAGAACAACTGATTATGCGAAATGTGGTCAGTGTAGTATAACATGGGTTGTTTTTAATTTTATCCATGTTAGCAACAAAACGTCTGCATTCGACTACAAAGGGAGATAACTAACTCTAAAATTAAATTGTAATGTGGCTTTTGATGACAGATATGTGTATTCTGAACGGATGAAAGAAGAATTTTGTGTTATTATATTTGAGACAAAAAAGGAACCCGAGTCGATAGCGCAATTTGTAACGCGCCGGGATTCAGAATATCGTGTCCCGAGGGGGGTACGGGTTCGAATCCAACCCGGGGAGGTTATACCCATCCATGAACATTTGACTATAATGTCAATTTTCCTCCATTGACTAGAATACTCGTTATAGACAAAGGTCCAGGAAAGCTAGGTTAGGTGCGCTGGACGCCGTGAAATGACCTAAAATATGTTCATACGGCGAAACCAATAAATAAATAAAGACAAAAAAGGGTCAAATACCCGGTGAAGTAGCATGTAGAAACAATGAGGTCAGTTCACCATTAATGATTGTTCTTATGTCTGTTAACAAAACAATTGTATGTACGTTTTAATATTGGGAAAACACATAACTCTCCGATATAGTTGTACAGTTTCAAAATATTTATTTTTATGAAAACAAAATTAATTGTTTTGTACGTGTGACTCACTAGATGAGATTGTAGATATTACTTACTTGTTTTATATAGATGATATATTATTGGGAAAGCGTATAATTCCCCATGTGTGGCTCACTAGATAAGAGTGTAGATATTACTTACTTGTTTTTATTTATACAACATGTATAATCATAGCATATTTCTGTATATATTCATTCCTCCATGTTTTTGAAAATTATACTCGTCTTTTGTAAGACCGACACTCCAAGTTTAAAAGTTTACCTATAAATTATGTACATAAAATCTTATTGAGAACTGTTTGATCATGCCTCTACTTTGTTTCTATATATAGCATTTTACATTTTTGTATATACATGTATTTATTTTTTAGAATAAAATTTGCAAAAAATATTGTATGACTTATCTGCGAATAGACTATATCCGAAATTTAAATATTTGGCGTTTTTCACTGTGGTACAGACAAACTTTTACTCGTACAATAAAAACGTGTGTACAAACAGTAATAGGATTTGATCCGTGTGTTGTGCTTTTTAACAATAAAGTGTAGCAAAACTAAGTAAAACTATGTACGGATGGAGAATCCCATAAGTTAAAGTTTTAAAAATAATTATCATGCATATTGCGAGTAACTTAATTTTAATAAAAACTACTCCATGGAGAATATACAGTTTGAACAATACTTTGATTTAGAACCTCGTTCAAATGACGATTATTTCTTTTTTCATTGGCTATCAGTGATTTAGTTTATCCCGACAAAATGATTGTGTCAAATGACTTTAGGGGATGAAGAATGACCTCTTTTAATTTGCATAAATAATACATAAATAAGGAGAGGACAGGGCTCATTGGATAGTCAGCTCAGCGTTGGTTCGACTCCGATCCAAAATATACCTCGATGTTTCCTTGAGCAAGAAACTTTTACCTGCTCAGAGTACTGGCAAGCCAGTAATCAGACTTTAAAGTAATTATTCTACCCAATGTTGTAACAACTTGTTTCACAGTCAAGTTAAAATGAACTAGTATATATATATAAATTAAAAATAAAAAATACAAACGAAATTAATATATGTATTATATATGTTTTTTATTATAATAAGGTAATCTATTAAATAGTATAAATATATAAATAGTAGGAGTATATGGTTACAAAGTATACAGTAAAACATAATACATCTGTAATATATATATTAAATGTAAAATATTTACAAAAATCAATAATTCTCTATATCACATTCAGAGAATTGTATCACAGTTTCTATACAGTAAATTATTATTGAAGATATGTCAAGTTTAATAATTAGATTTTGTGAGCAGTAGGAGTTCCAACATTCTAAATACGAATCATTAAATCATAACGTCGATCTTTTTGACATTACACCGGACCTCTAATTTCTATGAATTCATAATATGTTCAACAATAAAAGGATTAGCGTATACGTGAACAAACAAATCTGCATGTCTTTCTACACAAAGAATTACTTTGTTAAACAAAATTAGTCACTTGTCTAAGGATATGCTTATAGTAGCCTTAGCGTAATGTCAATTCCAGATAGACGTTAATAATAAGTGTTTGGTACCGTTGTGTTCGGGTTACTTTCAAGCTCTACACGACAGTCAGAGTCAAATCCTTATGGAACTATTCTGTACAAAGGGAAAATTAAGTCCCATAAAAAATTTGAGTCATGCTTGAATAGAAGATACTCTCTGGATTTTCAAATGCTTTTCCAAAAAAACTACGAAAGCGTTACGGAGTTTTATCCAACCTAGAAACAAACATAAAACTAAAAGGTATAAAATACATGGTTCTAAATAAGAAAACAAAAAATGGACATCTGCAGCATGTTTTTTCACGTAAGTATATAATATATGAATAAACTTAAAAGCTATAAACTCTACCAAATGTATCTTCTCGAACTATTAAACGCGTACATAACAATAAACTGCGCGCCACGTCGAGATGTAAAATTGTATAATATTTAGAATAGATGTATAGATGCGGACATGCTTTATGCATAGTTATAACAATTGACCAAAACATAAGGCAACAATGAAAACGGATATATATATGGTAAAACAATGGACGGAAATGGGGAATTACACACAAGCTATTTATATCAATGAAAAAACAAAAACAAAGAATGAACATAAAATTACAGACAGCGAAAAAGGCAAAAAATCTACACAAATATATTCCCTTTAATTTACAAAAAAAAACAATTATCTAAGGACGTTACAGATGAATACAATCAAGTAAAAAGAAACAGAAGTATCTCATATATGCAAAACGCATATTTATGTACAATAATGACTATTCTACAAAGTAAAATATAAATTATACAAAGTATCATAAGTAGCAAAATGACCCATATATAAATTTAAAGTAGCTTATTGCATAACCCTAGTGCCTAACGACTTATAAACCTAGATTTTTTCTCTGACAAAATGAATACAAAAAAATAAACAAGAAAAGAAATAAATACAAACACATCTATGTTTTTCAAAGTAATTTAGACAAATTTCAAAATAATTGTCACCGGATAATTAAAAAATCTACATTTATGAATATAATTTCCCCAGTTTGAGAATAAAACACTGCATCACGACTAAAGGGAAATCTTTTGTAATTCAATAATAAATAACTCGCAACTCAAATAAATGGAGTTTTCTAGCCGAATAAGATTTGTTTGTACCGGATGCATATGTGCAGACTGATATCATTTGGCAAACTAGTTTTATTGCTGAAGAGTATGCAACATAGATTTATTGAGCAAAATCTTATAGTTTTGAGTGTATTTATTTTTCCTCTTCAACTTATTAAATCTGGTTCTTTTTTTCTCTTTTGGGAAACACTATAAACTTGAGTTTGGAATCAAATATATGGTGAAGCAGTCTAACTATATAAATAACCTATGTTTACACATTTATTCTTGACAGAGCATGGTAGAAATTGACCATCGTGATAATATAGGTTGTCATGATGGTATTTTGTCACTATGACAATACCATCGAAGTACTTTTTTCTAGCAATGTTGGTTTCAAATTTGCCTTAATAAGGTGTATCAAATTTAATTCTAGGCCTTTCAATTGCCCCTTTGTTGGTCCCTGAAATCTATATCACGTGCACGTAACTCTTCTGTTAGGTCTCCTCTTCCGCTCTTCATCAATGCAGTACCCAAACATGATACCTGAAAATGGGTGAGATTACGATATCAAATGATAATAACGTTAATGATGTCTGTCAGAAGGCATTAAGTACATTCACGTTACACATATGAACCAGTTAATGGAAATGATAATATAAAACAGTTCGATTCTATGAATATATAAATTTAAGTTTATTTGGTTTTCTCCAGTAATATTGTTTTATAAATTGTGTCTAATATCAAAGTACAGAGGACAATTTATTATAAAATGGTATTCATCTTCAAGGTTATCACATGACTGGCATTTTCTTTCGAATCTAGGTGTAATATATGAAGGACATCAATGTGACGTTGTTAAAAATACGAATGATGAATAAAATTAGCAAAGATGAACAATGCACAATTACGACATGACGTCAAAGCCAATAACGGCATAAAATGACTTTATAATGGCATTGTGAATACAATTATCAAACAAACTAGATGATGCAGTTCTTTTATACGTCGTAACAAAAGATGTCATCGAAAATTACATCATCAGAATATGTCGTCATCAGAATTGAGATAACGTAGTGCAATATAACAGTGCTTAACTAAAAATACGTCATAATAAGAGATTCCATTGTAAATGACGTGATCATTATATGACGTCATCGGAAATGTTATGACGTAGTACACACTAAGTCTTACCTTGTCAACAGCTTTCGGTGTTTTCTTCAACCATGTCTTCAGCAAATCAAATCATGCGTCAATATCTATTGTGTCACCAAATTGCATGTTTCTAATGATAGCTTGAACTCTTGGTTTACTGACGTTGAGGTGAGTGGCCAACTAGGAAAAGAAAATAAATACTGAGATATAGTTGAAAAGTATTGAACAGTAGCTTTTTCAATTACCTTAAACGTTCCTTAACGTTACGTAACTGTAGGTTCAGGCCACCTCAATCTAAAGACAACTCAACCCGAGATAACTGTCATCGGTTTGAGTTGCCCCGAATCCGTAACTGAAAAGTCAATCTGATTAAAATCCGATCTAAAATGTTCCGCTCGCCTACTCGCTAATTTAGATCTGGCCTTTTTCAAACGAGGGTCACGTTCAGGTGACATTTTTCCCATCATTATATTAATGACGAATTTGTTATGATACGTACAGTAAAAGTTCGCTGGCTCGAACTCGAGGGGACATGAAAAATGATTCCAGAGAGCCAAGTGTTCGACCCGGCCGACTTTCGTCCAAGTACGACGTTATTAATATAGATCAATGGTTTTTAAATTTGTTATCTCCCTTGGTTTAGTATATACCCCGAACACATGGTTCATTCATGTGTCATGTATACGTAGTTAGTAATTACTGCAAAAAAAAATTGCCAACTTCATATTTGTTGTGCGTTATTTTTACATTTAAGAACATGATTACGATATAGATTAGTAGTAGTAGATGAATTGATAATTTCTTTAATGTGGTTACATGTAAGTGAGAAAGGTTCGATGTGACCGGGTCCTCCAGTAAGTTTTTTTCCGCCGTTGTATATGTGTGTATATTCTGTTCTAACATTTCGATCCTTAATTTGGACTTATTTTTTACCGAAATTGCACGAACTTTTTTATCAGTTTTTATTAATTAAAACTAACATACACGCTGTATATGCGCTAATTAATTTTTTAGCGAGACCTTATTTACTTGTTTTGTCATTTTTGGAACGATGTTCTGAACATCGTTCCAGAGTTAACAAACCGTAATTTCAGCTCTAAGCATTGAATCTAAGCTAAAACCCCGATCCACTCCGCATATCATTACTGCAAAATTTGATTATGATGTTTTCGGCTAGTATATTTTCCTGATAATCGCTTGCTACTTATTTCCATAGATTTGATTTTTCATCCGGCAATAGAGCAACATGATACGGTTTACTGCTGGTATGACTAAAACACGCAATAGAGAATTAGGGGCAAAATGGACGAAATGCAGTCAGTAGCGAATAGAGCAACATGATACGGTTTAAAATGGACGAAAGCAGTCAGTAGCGAAATGAAGTTTTAATTGTTAAATAACGTTTTTGGTCGTTAATATATTATCAGCAATAAAACAACAGAATATGACTTAAATACGCAATGGAGAATTCTGCGCAAATGGACGAAATAAAAAAGACATTGGCGAATCGGAGATTTAACTGTATAAATCCAGTGTTCAATCTAAATCGCACCATTGCGCAAATGCACCCTTATGTACGCAAATGTCTATTGGGCCCGTCGGGCGCACGAAAATATGGCTATTTGCCTATATCAGACCAGGGACTTTATGTTCGTGTCTCTAATCGATCAGGCTTTTGACGACTTTTCGTTTATTCTGTGCCCGTCCGTCTCTTTAAACCCATTTCGTTAAATAGTTCTAGAAAGAAGAAGAAATAGTTTTAGTCGAGTTAGAGACAAACATAATTAAATTTCACATTGTTTGAGCGACTGTACAGATATTGAAGACAAAAATGTTCATTTGACATCGAATACTGTACATATGCAATAATTTCAAAATCGATGGTTTTCCAATCGATTGAATGGCAGTAAACGACCACAGCGATTGACTAGTTTACAAAATAATAGATTCGATAGTAAAGTTCCAAAGATTACGCGATGCAGACTGCAGGTGTCCGATTAATTTAAGAAGATAAGTTCTCTCGCATACAATTCACAGGCTGTCGTCACAAAACAGTCCCCCACCCAAAAAAAATCTTTTTTATACACACATACATATTTATAGTAAAGGTATGCTACTGCAGCCTACTGGTCAACTCAGAAACCAAGAAAAAATGACCGATCTTATTCAACGGGCTCTTGTGTTTTATTTCTTGGTCGATTTTCAAAAACTTGGTCTTATTTATCAAACAAATGCTTAATTTGTCGATTGCATATAAAAGCTTATTAATGAAAAGCAAATGAAGAAAGGTATCTGACGTTAAACAGGAAAAAACTTTAATCGTACCCTATCTGATCTACCAAAAACCCGTTTCCTTCCCGAACGTAACACATAAAAGTGCAAGTGGAACTCCGATAAAAATGAACTAAAACAGAGAAAATATTATTTAAAGTCACTAGCCTCTCTCACAGTGGTCTAAGACAAATCATTTGATCACTATCATAAATTTCCTTGGTTTGCTGTGAGTTTTGTTCCGTAAAACGGCATGAGTTTGGTTTTAGCCTAGCCTTCTTTCTCAAAATGAAGCAATTGTTGCAATGACATAATCATAAAGTGTCTAGCTAACATGTACATACTTTAAGTCAATTAAGATATCAAAATGAAAATAGATGTGCTAATTCATTGATGGTACGTCTTCTTAAATTTGAAGGGACGTTACTACATGTATGGACTAATGTTATAGCAGTTCTGCCTCTTTTATATTTATATGAACTGGTTTATAATTATTCTTTGACTGATTTATTTGTTTGATAAAGTAAGATAAACCTTGCAATTAGCAAATTACTCGAAAAGTCTAGTTCTATCCTTGGACTGCTCTTGTTAAATTCTATTAATTGTTACTTCATACATTATTTTATAGATAATATTGCTGCACAAGTTTGATTTTTTACATAATTATAATCTTTATTTATTAAATCAGTTCAGGACATCGTTCCTCCAGCACTACAGTGCTTTGATTTTTAATCATACCATGACATTTTATAACATGTGCCTGTCTACAAGTTTCAGTCAACATACAATTCTATTGTTAAGCAATTTTTATACAATATTATAAACAATATATTTACTAATCACAATGTGTTGGGCAAATTAACATCAATGTACAAATCTATTGTTAAGCAATTAAAATCAATTAACAAATCTATTGTTAAGCGATTTTCACGCCCTGTTATTAACACGCGTCAAAAACAATGACTACGGTCAAGATTTTACGGCCGATGTGTGAAAATCTATTGTTCGAGAGAGACAATTGTATTTAAGTGTATTTTTAAACCACGGGGCCAAGATTTTGGTTCGAGAGTTCGACTCAGTCCTGTTCGACCCAAGAGAGGTTGACTAATATAGATATAGAAGGGAAATTGATCGGTGCCAGACAATGTGTTCGACTCGGCCAATTAATTCGACCCGGTGGTGTTCGAGTGAATGAACTTATACTGTAACTTGTTTACATCGTCTTTGTCACGCAATTTGAAATGAGCCGTTCAATTGCAGACTGTGAATAATACTGCTGTTAAATTAGCTTGCAAACCTTGGTCTAAAAAAGAAATTACGAAATCAAAATGTTATTAATAGTGTTTCGTCTTGATGAAAGCTAAGCATTGTTTAGTCGACATAAAGGTCATCTCGACGTGACCCTCCACTGAGATAGTAGAGATCCTGTACGACATTGCTCTACAGGATATCTGTTTACGGAGATTGGGGTTCGAATCCCATTTCTTCAATTAATAAAGTAAATGAACAGTATATTTATTTGATTTGTTTGTGCTTAGTCGTATTGGTCCCGCGTGAGGCATTTGTCATCCATAAGTGAACGCCATCTTGGCCCGTCTTGTTATTTTGCTTCATATTGGTTGGAACAGTGGTCCAGTGGTAGTACGCGCACTAAGGGATCGTGAGGATCCTACTATGGTCACTGCTAGTTTCTTTTAGCAAGAAGTTAACCTACAATTGTTCCACTTCATCCAGGTATGAATGGGTATTGTGAGGGTTCATCTGCCTGAAGGTGATTTTAATGATCAGGTGTTACAGTGCAAAAATTGTCAAGTTGTCTGAACATGTATATTAATGGAAGCAGTCTTTAAACATCACTTTAAATGATATGGTTAAGAGCTTCGTGTCCAGTGTTCTTTAATCATTTTAGAACAGATCTTTCTCGTCTTTCATTTCCTTGTGGCTTACATACAGTGATTGGAGAACAATGGTGTTTTGAAAGTTCAGTCATCGTTTTGCATTTCAATACAATACGAGAGTCAAGTGGTTGCTCAAAATTTCTCATTGTACCAGGACAAAATCTTCCGCCTCTTTATTTTTCTTGTGGTTTCCATGGAGTTTTACGAACAATGGTTAAATTATCACCGCTTAAGTGGGCGTCCGGTTTTTGCCTCGTTTTGCTTCAATCGTATTCGTATATTGGGTTAAGGTGGGTTAGCCTGAAGGTATCGGCCTGTCATCTTTTATCATAATCGGTGATATTTTTTTTTCTCCGAATAAGGTACTGACCCACCTTAAACGCCGTAGCAACACATTGAATACTTATGTCATATCACGGCGGTCAGAGAACTTACCATTCCTGCAAAGGCTAAATATCTGAATTTAGCTGTTAACCAGTTCCTTAGCATATACTTCCATTCGTGACTGATACCTCTCCTGAAGAGTTAGAATCAATGGTTGGAGGGTGAATAGCCATAGCAATTATGTCGTGACCAAGCTCCCCGAAAGTAAGCCCCCGAGAAGTGAACCCACAACCCCTCGATTAGTAGAGATTTGCGCTACCGACTGAGCTAGCCGGGTGGCTCCTTGCAATATAACCAGAGATCAATTATAAAAACACTTATGGAGCAGAAGCCCAGTGGTGGGATGCGCTAAGGGATCAAGAGGGACTGGCTTCTAATCCCACTGGGGGCACTGCTAATTTCCTTGAGCAAGAAATTTACCTGCGCTTGTTCACTTCACCCATGTGTAAACGGGTACCTGCAAGGGTGGTATAATTCCGTTGCGTCAGTTAGTCGGCTGCACTAATCGGAGTTAAAAGACTCCCCAGGGAGATTGATAGATACCAGTAGCCTAATGACCAGGGGTAATAGCTGTAAAGTCGGGGAACGTGCATAAGCATAAAACTCAGACTATAAAATGCTTTTACATGTACTTTACTTTTTATATCACTAAACACCGCAAAAGATGAAAGAAAAACAGGTCACTCTGTATTCTGTAATGAAAGTGTTAATATTATTGAAACAATCAACAATAGAGATGATTTCCGCTACGTTTAACACCAAGGCGGAAAAAAATTCAGTGAACTGTTTTGCGTTCTAGGAATAACAACTCCGTATTTGGATACTGCGGCGCACACAGGAAAAACAAAGTGCTGTTAGGTAAGCGTTTGTTTTTATTATTTTATAATTTGATTATTATTTTGTCTTTTTTAAGAAATTAAATACTACAGTGTCCTACAATAATTGTTCTCTTTACAAGTATTTTCATCTATTTCCTGGTTGCTTGTGTGCAACCCGGGTACTTTAAAATCGTTGGAAGCGCGCTGGGATTTCGAATCTTACGTGGCAAAGGGGGTGCGGGTTCGAATCCCACATATACAAATTGCGTGTTTCTGTTTCAAATTATTGTTTTTTTATTCGCGTTTGGTGTTTTTGCACATCGGAAGTGCTAGAATCGGAAGATTAACAATTTAGAACTATCATATAGCTCGTGTCTATATTTCGTCATACTTATCGACAATATTGGAAAAAAAGTTCATAATATATTTTTTTCATTTTTATTTGAAGTCCTGAACAAATATATTTACCGTATTTCAGACTCTTTTCCACTTTAAAAATTTACCGAATCCAGAAGTAGTTCCTCAGTATATATGTATAGAGCAATTCAAAAGATCGTCTGCTATGACGGGCGCAATAATACACTAGTAATCCGAACTATATCTCAAGCGTAAGAATATTCGCTGCTATGTTGTACGTCTCAGTAAGGATGGTAATGTCATCTTATGTAAAAGAATGGTATCAATGATTCAGTCACGTTTCGTCGTTTGAGCCAGTTAAACGGGCTTAATATAAAAGCAACAAAATACAGCGAAACGGGTTTATTATAAAAGCAACAAAATACAACGAAACAATATTACAAAACATTAGTAACAAAACAGACAAAATCAATTTCATGAACAGAAATCAACAAAATCGACAGCAACGAAAAGAACAATAATTGGGAAAACACAAAAATGAGGAAGTATTGATCAATGTTCATTCAATTGTGAAACATTAAATTACCCAAGATTATATATACTGCTTTCCAATTTTTTTGACAAATGAAATTTTAAAAAAACTTATCATGCCGGATGATTGAACAAGTTATTGTGATTTTATGTTATTTTATCATATATTCTGATCACGGATGTGAAACATTTACTTTCATCGTAGATAGAAAGATAGAATTTATTCTATAATTGTTATTATAAGTAATAAATGCATAGCACACAAATGATTTATAATAAAACATTAAAAACATAATTATAGAAGAAGAAGAATAGAAGAAGAAGACTTTTTTTCAAATCAATAGGTCAATGTACCTGAGTGAACATACAATGTATTACATAAAATGTACAATCACGTGACAATGACATTATACATATAGTCAATAACATACAGCTGGAAAAGAGAGAACAGTCAAGAACAATGAGGCATAAAATAAAACCGCTGTAAGTATTGTACATCCATTGTGCTAGGACATATTTTCATTTATTAAGGATATCACAAAAAGGTAATGTGGGTCACCTTGTTTCCATTGTGGTCCTTAAATAAATGAAAACATGTTCTAGCAAGGCAAACACCAGCCCCGTGTTCAGTAAGTACTGTTAGCTAACGTAACGGGTACGGGACAACTTAACCCAAAGAGAACTCAACCCGTGCATAACTTAACTCAAAATTGGGACAACCCAATCCGTTAGAAGGGAATTGAGTTGTCTCAGGTTGAGTTGTCTTTGGGTTGAGTTGTTCTGACACTTCCGTTACGGGACGTTTTGGAACGTTCAGGGAAACTGAACACGCTGTTGGTATACTTCCTTAAACAAAAGACATCTGGAAGACTAAAAGAAATAAAGGGCCATAAGAGATCACATTAGGATTTTCACAGACAGAAATGACTAAAAATCTTATTAGCTCAAGCTCTAGAATAAAACGTTCAGGGGTTTTGTTATTTTTCCAAATAAGGAAATTAACGAAGCGTTGATCAATATCAAAACAAAAACACTGAATAAGTATTTCAAAGTTGATCGACGCGTCGTCAATTTCTCGAGAGCGGGAAAACCCCTGAACCTTTTACTTTAAAAACTTAGAAAATAAAATAAGGTTAAACTTTGAATGAATCATCAGTAATCAAATATTTTGAAACACTTCATAAACTTACGCTATTGAGAGTAAAATAATAGATGCTGAAAGGTGACTGATAAAAAAAGTTGACAATTATTGAGATGTGACTGTTGTTAATAGGTGACTGTTGTTAATAGGTGAATGTTGTTGATAGGTCACGGTTGATGATTGGTGACTGTTGGTAGGATTTGACTGTCGTTAATAGAAAACTGTTGTTGATAGGTGACTGCTGTTGAGAGGTGACTGTTTTTGATAGGTGACTGTTGTTGAGAAGTGACTGATGTTGAGAGGTGACCGTTGTTAATAGGACACTGCTGTTAAAAGGTGACTGTTGTTTATAGGTGACTGTTGTGAATAGGTGACTGTTGTTTGTAGGTCACTGTTGATGATTGGTGACTGTTGGTAGGATGTGACTGTTGTTAAAAGATGACTGTTGTTGATAGGTGACTGCTGTTGAGAGGTAACTGTTTTTGATAAGTGACTGTTGTTAAGAAGTGACAGTTGTTGATAGGTGACTGTTGTTGCTAGGTGACAGTTGTTGATAGGTGACTGTTGTTGCTAGGTGACTGTTGTTAATATGTGACTGTTGTTGATAGGTGACTGTTGTTGCTAGGTGAATGTTGTTGATAGGTGACTGTTATTGATTTGTGATTGTTGTTGACAGTTGACTGTTGTTGCTAGGTGACTGTTGTTGATAGGTGACTGTTATTGATTTGTGATTGTTGTTGATAGTTGACTGTTGTTGCTAGGTGATTGTTGTTGTTAGATATTTGTTGTTGAAAGTTTACTGTTGTTTATAGATGAATGTTGTTGATAGTTGACTGTTGATAAGGCTCTGTTGTTGAGATTTGTTTATTGTTGAGATGTGATTGCTGTTGATAGGCGACTGTTGTTACTAGGTGACTGTTGGTGATAAGTGACTGTTGTTGATAGTGACTGTTGTTGATAGGTGGCTGTTGTTGATAGGTGACGGTTGTTGATAGGTGACTGTTAATGATAAGTTACAGTTGTTGATAGGTGACTGTTGTAGAGAGGTGACTGTTGTTGATAGTTGGCTGTTGCTGTTAGGTGACTATTGTTGAATAGTGGCTATCGTTGCTATGTCGGTTTTTGTTGATAGGTGATTGTTGTTGATAGGTGACTGTTGTTGAATAGTGGCTATCGTTGCTATGTCGGTTTTTGTTGATAGGTGATTGTTGTTGATATGTGCCATTTGTTGATAGATGACTGTTGTTGATAGTTGACTGTTGTTGATAGTTGACTGTTAATTAGAGGTGACTGTTGTTGATAGGTTACTGGTTTTGATACGTGACTGTTGATGATAGGTGACTGTTGTTGATAGGTGACTGTTGTAGAGAGGTGACTGTTATAGATAGGTGACTGTTGTTGGGAAGTGACTGTTGTTGATAGGTGACTGTTATTGATAGGTGACTGTTGTTGATAGTTGACTGTTGTTGAATAGTGGCTATCGTTGCTATGTCGGTTTTTGTTGTGATGGTTTAAAAGATTAATGTCAAAGTATGACATTATTGCAATTGGACTGTTAACTTAAGTGTTTATATTCACTTATATATTATTAATTACTCAGATCTTTTTTTCACAATTGTTTAGATAAAAATTCTACAGGCCGTCATTTGTTCACTTAAAACATTATGCTTGGTACTATTGACGTTATTCAGTCCTATCACGACGGCCAGTCATGCAACTCATTGCTCATGGACTGACATTTTTTTCGTTGCTGTTTTTAATTGGGTTTAACGTCGTATCCAACACATATTTAGGTCATACATTCGACGGTCAGCTCTTCCTACTATAGGTTTCCTTGACACTTTGTTATCACTTGTACTAACTTACCCTACCACGAGGCCGACATCTCATGTATAGGGTATGACCTACCGCGACCAGGCTCGGATCCGCGATCTCCGGATTCAAAGTCAGACATGCTAACCACTACGCCACGGCCGCGGTTTGTGGACTTACTTGATCAAAGCACATTACTCCGTCTACGGTTGCTGTACAATTGCCTGGGTTGATACATGTGCGGAAGACGGAGGATCGTTAATATTTTACAACCAAAATCTTCCAGAAATAATATTTAATGTAAAATGTTTTTATTTTCAGCAATATCTACATAGACACGATGAAAGCTTTTATCACTACCATTCAAATGATGTTGGTTGTAGTATTAACTCTGTTCATATCATCAGGTAAGAGAAAGGATTCATTTTCTTTATTCTTTAGCATGTAGGCCTGTTCGCCTTTTCACAAAACTGTTATGAAAAAGTTATCGTAAGTCAGTTTCATATAACTTGCTGTTTAAGGTCAAATGGATAATAAGCATAACCAAGAAATGATATACTATATTCTTGACTGTTCTGTAATATTTTGAATTGATAAACCAAAAAAGCGTACTATTAATGTTCTTTTTGTTCACGAAGATTGTTTTCGTAAGATTTTTTATGAAAAGCACCATTTTTGTCTATTAACTACAGAAGTATGCACCTAGTAACTGGTTAACAGCTAGACCCAGAGATTTAGCTTGTTCAGGATAGTCAGTAGGTCAACAGAGCACAGTAATATAAACCTATATATTCTGTTGCTAATGTATTAAACCTAACAAAAAACTACGCTAGGCAAGTTGCTTTTTAATGCAGTTTTATTATACTAATTCATTTCGATATTGTTAAATAAATGTTTGACAAATGTAATTTTGAGAAACAAAACTTATCTTGCTTACCACAGGTAATTAAATTATAATTCCACCTTATTTACATACAGCTTACAATCTAATATTACCATGTAATAGTGTTCGTTTTTTCTCAACTGTCAACTGTGTATGCGTCCGTCAAAATTATCGTCGTTATACGAGGGGTTATTGGAAAGTTCGAGAAATTTATTTATTAATGGTACACGGCATAATATAGGAAAAAACAAAATATATCATTCTAGACATTTACCAAAGATTGATATAAAGCCCAAATATTTTCTTGATACATTGGAAAATAAAGTTTTCATGAAACATTTTACAACACTAGTATACCGTTCTTGAAGCACACCGACGTCATCATTGGGTTACTTAAACGTCAAAGTCCAGTTTCCTATTTACTTTTAGCACATAATCACCACCCATTTCCATACACTTTCTATGGCTATGTACCCACTGATTAAATGTAACCTTGAAGTATTCCTCGCTGAATAAAAATATCTTGTGCAATACAGCACACTGTAAGACATCAATCTTTGTCTAGAAGTTTTTCTACTCCGCTGCCTTTCCAACAGTGACTGTCAGTGTCAGTTGACCTGGTCTTTTTTCATCAAATACCCATGTTCTACCTTTCCTGAACCTCTGGTGCCATTTGTAGACAAATGTTTTCCTTATGTTGGTAATGTATCAGCAGTTTTAATTTGTTTAAGCTTATGTGCAGGTGACAAATTGAGTCAAACACTACAATTTATTATGACTGTGCCTAACTCAAAACCATATGTTGACGTCATTCGTTGTTGCGAAGCCATGACTCTAAAATCTCTGCTTTGCAATATCCATTCAAAACATTTTCATGAAACTTTCAGGAAATGACGTCGAGACGTCACGCTAATGTAATTAATGTTGGCGCATAATTCGTACCAAAATTTAGTGCATAATACCATGTTTAATGTTTTCAAAATATGTGAAAAAATAGCGTGCTTCAAGTGACCTAACAGTGGTTACTATGGATACCATTTATTCTTTCTAATTATTGATAATCTGTTCACCAATATGATTGTGAAAACGAAAATGAATTGTTTTGCACTTACTTGAGTTTGATGTGATTTGACACGAGGGTAAATCTTTTAAAAGGGAATTCCCCGAATTTATCAATCACCCCCTAGTACATCCATGACTTTCCGAAAGTGTGTATTATGGTTGAGTAAAGCTGTTTATGCCGTATGATATGTTTAAGTCAAGGTATTTCTAATAACAATTAGGTCGCCAGTACAAAAACAATGCATTCAGTCTCCGTGAAATCATTCAAGCTTTGACAGTTGAAAAAAAACGAACTATACTTAAACCGACCTTAAATATAGTTTGTACAAAAATCTAAACCCTGTTTATATAAACGATACAATGAACTTATCCACGACAGGGGATGCTCAGTATGACAATAATATATATAATTTTAATATATCTTATGAATGTCTTGTTGGTGTAATGGTAATTCGGTCGACCATTATAAGCATAATTGACCAGGAGGTGATGGTTTATCTGCCGCGCTTATTTTGGTAAAATGTTACAACATTTATTTTCATTACTGTCTACCTCTGAAATGGATTGTTTCATTAGTAATGTTTACTCAAACACGTTTTGTTATTTTATACGCACTATAAATCTCTTGTACCTTGTACCATATGTTGATTAACTAATACACACTGACTTTGGAATTTACTGATATGACTGTTTGTTTACTGTTTTTTTATTTTCCCTCAAAACAAAATTTGGTCTTGGTCTTTTGGCTTTAAGCGAGAGGCCACTGCACTTATGATGTACTTTTCATTCATTTCAGTTTATTCTCAATCATGCGACAATTGTGGATGCTGCCGGTATAAATATTGCAACAGTTACGATCGATGTTTAAATGGATGTATAGATGGCTACTATGGAACTTACTGCCTTAAAAAATGTCCAGAACATTGTATAAGATGCACCATGCAATCATCTGGCATTCAGTGTGACGCATGCGTCGACGGGTATATCGGAAGTAATTGTAATACGAAATGTAGTCCAAACTGTGTGTCTTGTTCTAAATACAATCATGAACGATGCTTAAGTTGTGTTGATGGTTATTACATCGGCAAATATCAGGATATGTCCCCGTATAAAACAGACTTCTCCTGCTCTTATAGTTGCCATTCAAGTTGTGCCAGTTGTTCCTCATACTACACTTGTACAACTTGTGCTCCTGGACGCTTCAAAACAGGCTCATCTGATCTGTGTGATGGTTATTGTTCAACCGGCTGTAAAACGTGCTCATCTTTCTCTCAATGTAGTGAATGTATGACCGGATATACATTGGATGGAGACTGGTGTCTGGAATGTCCAAGAAATTGTTCAACCTGTTCCACAGACGAAGCTTGTCTGGCTTGCAATGACAGCTTCTTTGTCTATGGTGCCATTTGTAGTTCTTGTTCATCCCATTGTAAAACATGCACAGATAGCAACACGTGTGATATTTGCCAAGAAGGTTATGAACTCGAAGGCAATACGTGTGTTGTTAAGTGTTCCAATGGCTGCAAATCGTGTGTGTTGCCCACAGAGTGTTCCATTTGCAATGACGGATTTATTTTGAAAGATGGCGTATGTGAAGAAGTCATTTGTTCTGGAAATACTTATCTGGATGTCTCTGAATGCAAACCATGTCCTTTAAACTGTACATCTTGCGATTCGATGGAAGTATGCACTGAATGCGACCATGGATTCAAGGGTGCGACCTGTAACCAAACATGCGATAATTGCAGATCGCAAACACGCTGCGACCAAGAGACCGGTTACTGTCATGATGCCTGTGCTGACGGTTTGTATGGAACTCACTGCAACCAAACTTGCCGCTCAAATTGTGACACGTGCGTAAGAGACGATGGTACTTGTGTCACGTGTACTAACGGTTATCATGGCTTCAATTGTCTTTGCAACCCGGAATGTTCAAATTGCGATTACAACGGTGTTTGTTACTCATGCAATACTGGCTATTATGAGACGAGCTTAGGTTGTAGATGCAGAAAAGATGGTTGCCAGGATTTTCCTTGCACCTCTTGCAAGAGCAATACTAGCTTCGCACAGCAAGGCCATTGTTGTCAATGCAATGCCAAAGTTGAAAATTGTCTTGAGTGCAGTATTATGAATGACATTGTTGAATGTACTAAATGCGATAATGGGTTTTATCCAAAGACGGACCCTGCTTCTACTTGTGAAAGATGTCCTGCAAATTGTATTAATGGAAATTGTGATTCAACAACGGGGAGGTGTACAAATGGATGTGAAAATGGATTTTGGGGAGACAAGTGTGAATCACAATGCATCGAACATTGTGTCGTGTGTCACCTAGACAACGGTGATTGCCTCGAATGTGATGCTGGAAGGTACAGTGAAAACTGCACGGAAAACTGTTCTAAAAGTTGTAGAAAAACAGCAATGGGACAAAAATTATGTCAAATTGACGGTTCGTGTGTCAACGGTTGCGATGCAGGATTCCATGGAAACACTTGCAGCCAGGAATGTAATAACAATTGCCTGGTCGTTAATGGCAACCGTTGCTATGATACGAATGGAACGTGTATTTCGGGATGCATTGATGGTTATTATGGTATCTTCTGTGGAAAGGAATGCAATGAAAACTGTGTGAATAGAACATGTGACAGTAAGACTGGGACATGCTCCTGTACAGAGGGATTTGCCGGAACTCTGTGTTCCAAAGGTGATTATAATTTTTATTTAAATCCTACATACTATCTTATTTGCATTAATTTTTGAGATTACCCATTTACATTAGTTTTGTTTAACTAGATTTTTGGGCGTCCGTATGGAGTCCTGGCATATTATTCATGCTATTTTCCCATATTATATCGTTAAACATAAGGTTTTTTTCGTTTATCAACTCGGTCTTTGCTCATAAATTTTCCTCCATTGACTAGATAATATGGAAATGTTTCAAGCTTTGTGAAATGGGTAAGTACTGATTATAGACAAAAGTCCAGTAAAGCTAGAATAAGTGCGCTGGTCACCGTAAAATGACCTAAATTGTGTTGACACGGCGTTAAACTCAGTAATAATCCATTTATCGTAGTTGTATGCGTATATTGTTTACCTGATAAAGAGTCTTATCATGATATAAATGATTATTTTGTTCTGTGTTGGTGCTCTGTAAAACCAAAACAAATATCATATCGTAAATATACTGAGTTGGTTTGTCGTTTTAATGACAATTGTCTTCTAATTGGTGAAGCATTGTACTTAGACATACTGGACAAAGAAAATATTGAATATTTATAAAAATTGTCAATTTCAGTGAAAAAAGAAAATCAGTCTGGTATACCAGAAGCAATTCTTGGCGGAGCCGTTGGCGGGGCAGCAGGTTTTATCGTCATACTAGCTGTATTGATTATTATCATCGTAGTATTCTTTCGAAAAAGGTAACATTTATTTCATTTTTTTATATATACAAAACAATGTGTGTTTACTACAAGAACTTAATTGCATACCGCTTACGTGCTTCGTCTGTGGTTCGCCTGTCGTAAGTAGCAAAAGAAAATTATCGGTGAAGCCCAACAAATCATTTATAGCTTATTTAATAAATGAATGGTCGAGGTGTTCTGAATAGTAATCAAATTGTTTTTACATTTTAGGCGTCAACAAAAGGACAATGAATCAGCAATTGACGTAAACATGAATTCTTTGGCGGAGCAAGATGGTGGACATCGTGTTTATTACAACACTAGAGAAGCTTTGAACGATGAAATCACAGGTAAGCCTCCGTTCTTCTAGTTTATTGGTTTTAAGAATAACTTGACCAGTTTTCCTAGACTGATCAGTTTTATTTAAAAGTTTTATTCTTCCAAGAACGTTTGGTTGTCACTTTATATGTGCGAAACATTACAGAAAATACGAAACCTCACGAATAAAAGTATGGACTTCAAACTATGAAGGAACAATGATATGATATCCCTGCAAGGCTCAGGTGACAAAAGTCTCAGCATATTTGACAACGATAAAGTCAGAGTAACCAAAGAAATCCGAGTGTATCGTTCTTTTTTCTTTATCTCGGACTCAATGAAATACAACGATAAAGTCAAAGTAACCGATGAAATCCGAGTGTAGCGTTCTTTTTTTCTTTTGCTTGGACCCATTGAAATACAGCGAAAAAATCAGAGTAACAGAAAAATTCGAATGTAGCGTTGACATAATCTGTTTTTCTTTGCAATGTTTCGTACAGCAATCACCTCTACATACCTGTTGTCCTAAATAAAATTAATTTATCCGACTTTCATAACCTGCTTTTCTATGGATATCAACAACATTTTTTATTCGTCAACAGAAAGCCAAACAAGGAAAAACAAAGCAAAATTGCCATATCATAGACGTTATTTCTTAACCGCTTTCACGAAGCGAGCTAGGTTCTGATCCAATTCAAATTCTCGTTGAAAAACCGTAGAATCAATACAAGATGAGATGTTTTAGAAATATATATTTTTTTCAATTGACATTACGCTTAGGCTACTATAACCACGCCCTAAGACAAATGGCTAACTTGTTTAACAAAGTAATCATTTGTGTTCAAAGACATGCGACTATATTTGTCCAGATATGTGCTAATCCTTTCATTGGTGAACAGATTATGGATATTTGGAACTGGAGGTCTGGCGTAATTTGAATAGTTAACGTTGATTTATTTATTTTTGTTTCAATTCAAGAAACAGTGTATGATGAAATACCGGATGGACCTTCTGCGACGACAAATGAGTTAAAGGTTGAAAAAGCTACAGTAAAAGTATCACTTGAAACCGATACGTCAAAATTTAATGAACTTAAAACTTCTACTGACAATGGTAAAAATCCTGGAAAAGACAATCTTAATCAAAGTATAAAAGTTGATTCAATCAATGAAGAGAGCAGTGATAATAAAGAGGTGAAGAAAAAATCGGCTGATAAAAAACTAAAACATGAACCAATGGTAAATGACAGACTGGAGGAATTACCAGAATCGAATGTACAGGTGTGTATGCCATAGTTTTAAAGTTAATGCAAATCATTGATAATTACAGTCCAACCTGTGAACAACGGCCGGCCAAGGGAAAAGAGAAAAGTGGCCTTTGTTCACAGGTGGCCTTTGTTCGGAGGGAGGAACAAACGGGTCATGTTTCGTTAGACTTGAGAGACAGAGTTCATAATTAACATGAATTAATCATTAAAATTGTTTTTATTTTCAACCTTAATTCATTATTCTCATTATCATTATTGAATTTGTGACAATAAATGAAAAAAAAAATTTGAACAAAGAATGACTAAAACAAAGAAATCAGTGATTTTTTGTTTGCAGCTACATTTCATGCTATGCCCTCAACATTAACAATTGCACTCTACAAAGTCTCACTTCTCTGACCTTTTGTATAGTATTTCTTTCTTATCCAAGTTGCCAAATTACCTGTATACAGCGGTCACAGTTGAACGAATTTAGCATGAATTGATAATTAAAATTGTTTTTATTTTCAACCTTAATTCATTATTCACAATATCATATTGAAGTTGTGTCTATAAATGAATGAAACAAAACTTTGAACAAAGAATGACTAAAACAAAGAAATCAGTGATTTTTTGTTTGCAGCTACATTTCATGCTATGCCCTCAACATTAACAAATGCACTCAACAAATTCTCACTACTCTGACCTTTTGTATAGTATTTCTATCTTTTCCCAGTTGTCAAATTACCTGTATACAGCGGTCACAGTTGAACGAATTTAGGAATTAGCAGCGTGTCACAAACATTTATCTAACTGCCGGACGTGTGAAAAACAAACCTAGTGGAGTCTCCAAACATTCAAAACTAATTAACAAAGTGTCATCACATGACGTAATTTACTCCCGATTTACTAATAAATTTAACAATAAAAGGATACATTAACATATTTTTATAATAAGGTGACGAGAAAATTGTCTACAGTTTGATAATAACTAATAAAATCGTACTCGAGATGGTCTGTTTACGAAAATCCGGAAAAAATCGGATTACGGGTTTTTAGCTTAACTTTAACAAAAATGGCGGCCTGCTTTCGAAATCGCCTTGATACGAAATACTGTCTTCAAACAATCGTCTGGCCGTTGTTCACAGTTATAAACTGGCCGCGGGGATGGTTTTGACTGGCCGCTGGTCGCAGACGACAGGTGACCGTTATTCATGGCCTTTTTAAGAGCGTTTTCGGTCGGGGGGAAATCGAAATGGCCGCTGTCGGCAGGTGCCCGCTATTCGGAGGTGGCCGTTAGCACAAGTTGGACTGTAAATATTTTTCCCTGGCGGGGTATACTTTCGTGAAACTTGGTCATAAAATAATTTCTACGGCAATTCTCTCATCTGCAACTGATTCTGATATCGGACAGTTGTCAGATACAAACGGAAATATACGTTTATAACTGGCTCACAGCTAAATTCAGAGATTAAGCCTTTTCTGGAACGGTGAGTAGGTTGACTGACCACTTTGATATTACCTAGTACCTACACATGTGTTGCTATGACGTTCAACCAACAAAAACAATAGCTACTTATAGATTTCCATATTTTTCAGATGGATATGTCACAGGTCGTTGATAGTGAAGAAATAGACGATACGTATTACAATGAAGGCATTATTAAGAAAAATAAAATTTCAGTGAAAGATTTGGCTACTTACGTCTCTAAGAAAACCATGGATGAATTTATCAGCGAATTCGAGGTAGGTATTTATCTGTCGACCATTTCAGTTTATCCAATCATACTGCGTACGTTTCTACTAGTTGTCGATTAGTATGAAAAATGCATCTTGTTAAATTGGAAACAAAATGAGAGTGCATCAACAATGATACAAGGATGTGTTAATCTTATTTTATTTTAACGCTGTTACTGTTTATTTTTTTCTAGATGAAAGTCACTTGTGCATGCAAATTTAACAAAATAAAATTTTCAATAATTTACAAGTGAACTATAATAAAGTACATGATCAATATCCAAAGCCTAACCGATGAGTTTATTATGTCGAAAGATTACGACCAAGAGTGTGGAGTTCTTGTCAAAAAAAATCAACTTGTCAAGGATCAAAATCCACTAGCCTAGAATTTTAATTCTCAAAAAGAAAAATAGAGGACCATGATATAACATGCATAAAATCAGTACATGAATATAAAATTGAAACATCTACATTATGAAGCATCGTTATAGTGTATTTACAGTTAGAAATCTCACTTGTTCACGGACAAGTTTGCTAAAAAATATAACCACGGACTGGATACGTTTACTTGTCCTCAGATATAAATGTAAAGGTAGACAAGGCAGGCATAAGAATTCTTTACCTCTGATAACGACATTTTAAGATTTTTAAAGACAAACTTTAATAAGGCACAGTTTAAACAACGTATCCATCTCTGTAATTTAAATTGTAAGCATTGGTCTTTCTTTCAGGAACTTCCTCAAGGTCTTGTAAAACCATATCTTGTGTCACAGAATGCTGAAAATATATCTAAAAATAGATACAAGGGAGTTTATCCATGTATGTATTAAATTTTAACTTTTTATCAAAGTAGATACAATGTGTGTATTCTTTTTTACTATTTCACTCATTTTAAAAATAGAAACAGGGAGTTACTCTATGTATGCAGTCATTTTCAACTTTTTATCAACATCGATACAAGATAATGCATCAATGCTTGCTTGCATTTCTTTTCACTGTCATACTAAAAATGGAAACAGGGGAATTGTTCCATGTATGTTTTTTTCTAATTATAAAAATAGTCTCTCCATTATAATATACTCGTATTTCAATATGTTTTAATATGACATAAAGGGAGATAATCTATTATAAATTAATAATCTGATAATTGTCTGATTAAACGGATTTTAGTCTTAAAATCGAGATTAAAACAAAACTGTATTCTAGATGATGCCACAAGAGTTGTACTTCAAAGTGATGAATCTGATTATATCAACGCAAACTTCATAGATGTAAGTAGTCTTAGATTTGATTTATAACAATCAGAAACTGAAATGGTTTTTTTCTGCCGTAACCAGATCGCCAGATTTAAAATGTAAGCTCGGAACATGTAGGACATCCCCAGAGTACCACTTGCACAAATGAAATTGCACTGAGCTTGCTAAAACCACGCCTTTAGACAAGTGACTAATTTACTTTAAAGTAAATAATATGTGCCCAAAGACATCGACTATTTTTGTCCAAAAATACGCTTGTCCTTTTATTGGTGAACATATTATATTTATTCAGAAATGGAAAGTCCGGCGTAATGTCAGTTGCTCGTTGCGTCAAAATTCTTAACTTGGCGACTTTGATTTTGTCATAATTGCACAGCTTACTAGGAAATGTACATCATGATGTTTGTTATTTGGATTCGGATTCAGATATCTTTAGCACTTATTGGATATTAGCAATCACAAATATATTAATTAATTTTTTATAACATTGTCAAGAAAATTACAAGTATTAATCAATTTTGTAAACATGGCACATTATTGTACTTTTTTTGTTTCATCCGTTTATGTAGAAAACACTTAAGTCTGCGGTTTGTTTTGGTGCAGTTTCAAAGCATTTATCCTTATAAAATTTGATTAAATGATAATAATTTGTAGTATTTATTAATAACGAATAAATGATGATTTGGAATTTGCTCAGATGACTAATCGCCTCTGTTTTTCCCTCATGGATAAATGATAGTTGGTTAATCCTAAATATAGGACTTAGTTCAATGACTTATAGGTGGCAATTTTAATGTTTATTTGAACTATATGTTTATCATTTCAGGGATATAAGAAGAGGAAAGCATATATAGCTTCTATGGGTCAGTATGTTAGAATTTTAGAAATTATACATGTTACAATGAAAGTATATCAAATATGGTTGCTCCGGCTCAAAATGTTTACACATCAAAATCATATGAAATCATCAAGGCTTAACCCAAGAAAAAGGTTCCAGTTTAACTATTCTTGGCGATACAATTCCCCGACTTGTACATATAATGTATGTTTCCAGTGGTAATTAAGCCTAAAAAGGGGCCGAAATTTTGTCTTTCACTACGAAAAAAATTACATGAATACCGAAAAATATTACCCAAATTTCAGAAATCAAGCCGATTGCTTTGTGTATGAATATACATCAACAATCCAATGTCCTTTTTCTGTTTTTTTGGCAAGGTCAGCAACACAAAGAACGTTCTGCAAGAAACTTTTATGAGAGGAAACTGTTTATTGATTTCAGAAAATAAGTGGACACTTTTAAAACCATTTGTTGATTGGCTAACAACTTTGAAGCGTGATTCCAGAAAATTCACATATGGAAAGTCAAGAATTGCTTTGAAAAAACTTAACAAATAATTGTGTTTTTTTAGGTCCTACATTTAAATATATGAAGGACATGACACCATTCTGGCAAATGATATGGGAAAACAAAGTAGATAAAATTGTTATGTTGACTAAACTAAATGAAGCAGGGGTAAGCAGCAACGAGGTTTGACCGCAAGACTGTAGTAAGTGCATTGCGTTAAAGAATGAGTTACTACAGTTACGGACATCCCTCGATTTATACATTATATCAGGACTTGGCGGGGGTAAAAAATTGAGTTGAGATTTAAAAAAGCAAATTGTAATATATAAACAATTCATGAAAACTCTCATTCACTCTAAAACATGACAATATTAAGGATCACTTTAGATGTTAATAGTTATCTCTATTTACACAATGTATTTTAATTTTAGTCGTATGTTTCTTTCACGGCTTAGCTCTGTGTTTGGTTATAGCTATTTTACACAAATCATAGCGTAATGTAATTTCTTCTTCAAGATGATGTCATTCATTTTCTATGACGACCATGAATAAAGGAAATATATATTAAACAATAAAGGTACATGTATCACTATTTATAAAGTGTTACCATGGCAACTTGACATGCAAATGTTTGTTTATGAATTAAGTTTATATTTCAGACTAGAAAAATTATTTCACCTTAAAAAGAAGCTAATATTTGCCCATAGATTGATTTAATACAGAAAACATTGCCATAATGTGTATTTTTCATATATATTAAATGTTGCCATGTCAAAGGTATAAGTATAAATGATCAGTTTAAATCATGTTTTCTATATTTCCTCATGTATTCTTGTTTATAAAAAAGACATTTACTACAAATTGAAGACGGGTCGATTTTTGGCCCTTTGTGAACCTTGTCATTTATCATTCCATTGTGTGTTTTCATCGAATGACAGGACATTGAATCGTTTTCTGTTTTACTTTAGGTACCAAAATGTGACATGTATTGGCCCCATTTACATACGACGGATACACATGGTGACATTTCTGTGACGTCTGAAAAAGAAAACACATGTGCTGAATACGTCATTAGAACGTTTAAAGTTGAAAAGGTAAGAAATACGAAGAAAAACTCGTATAGTTTGAATTGGTGATGAAATGAAAAGTTATGAAGTTATGAATAAGCAATAGCCCATTTTATAATTATATTTGCATCTATTTGAAAATGTTCTATTTAGAATGAATTGTTTAAAGAATGTTAGCACATTTCGTTTGTCAATAATTGCTTTATCAAAAGTGGCTTCTCTTTATGTGTTTCATGAGATCATTTACAATATAAAATTACCATCTATTTTATATAATATACCGAAATCAGAACTGTGTTACAATACTTTTTTATTCATTAAATATAGGATTCTGAAAGCATGACGGTGTTACAATACCATTTTACTGCATGGCCAGACAAGAAGACGCCGGATGACGTATCCAGTCTTGTTTCATTTTGGCATACAGTTAACAGTGGGTATACAAGTAATGGCGGACCAATAGTCGTCCATTGTAGGTAGGTTATAATTGACCGATTATCTATAAAAACAGACTCAGTTACTGATCGTAATAAACAAAAACACTGTTTATATGAACAATACAATAAACTAATCCACGACTGTTGATGCTAAGGATGACAATAAAAGAATAAACATGAAGTATTAATTTTGATGTGTTTTAAATAAGTGCCTTGTTAGTGAAATTGTAAATCGTTCTACCATTATCATGATTGATGGTTTAAATTATACTGTCAATCGCACTAGTTCTATTATAAAAGGTCGTTTATGAACTATTTTTTTCCTCGGGTTGAAAAAATGTATTTGATCACTCATAAGTATAAATTGATTTTCTACGGTCGTCCAACCTTCTACTAATGTTTTTAAATTTGTAGGGCAGTTGTCAGTCACTGACGAAAGTATGTGCTTAGTAGTTGGTTAACAGCTAAATCCAGATATTTAGTCTTTCCAGGAGGAGTGCGTAAATTAACTGACCGCCGTTATATGACCTAAACAATGCGTTGCTACGGCGTTTAATCCAAAAAAAACAAACAAACAAATAAATTTATTTTACGTCACAATCCAAGGTTATCGTTCCTGTATATAATTACAGCGCTGGTGTTGGCAGAACGGGGACATATATTGCTTTAGATGCACTGACAGATGAAGGAATATCAGAACACAATGTTGATATATTTAGTTATGTTGTAAATCTTAGATATCAAAGGGTTAATATGGTGCAAACTTGGGTAAGTTTTCTTGTTTGCTGTATTATTTCCGTTAACGCAATATACTAACATTATAATACTTTTTGCTGCATTGTAAATTTTATATTTCTAAGCTTAAGGGTTTTCCGAAACATACGTCAGTAATATCTTACTAAATTGTTGTTTTTTATCTCATCACGAAATGATTTTGATGTTGTTGTTTTTTACTGTATTTTGTACTTTTTATAATTTGTCATACTTTATGTTCATTTTGTACTTTTAGTGCAATTTTTGCTTTCTGTGCTTTTTGTGGACATTTTTGCTCGTTTTATATCCTTTTGAACATTTTTATACTTTTCGTTGGTTTTGCACTTGTTGTACATTTTTGTACGTTTTGTGCATTATGGTACTTTTTGTACATATTTACTGTTTTTGTACAACATCTAGGAGCAGTATCATTATTTACATCAAGCGTTGGTGTATAGTTTATTTTTCAACACAAAACCTGTTGACGTAAGCAACTTTACCCAATATATGTCAACTCAGACCGACACTGATCTTGCTGAGACATTTCAGGTATGTTATATTTAAGAAATAACTTACAGTTGTCTATATTTTGTTGTCTAATAAAATATAGACACGAGTTGTGATGCGCGTATGATTAAATCACGAGTGCTTTAGCACGAGTGATTTAATAAGCGCATCAAACGAGTGCCTATATTTTATTAGACAACAAAATATAGACAATTGTAAGTTATTTCGATTCTAACATCGTAAAATACATCCGTAGAAAAGATATATTTATAGAACTATTTTTAACTGTCAGAAACGTCGTGCTGTTGAAATCCACCCCAGTGCAAAGGCCGAAAAAAGCATTTATTTACACAATTCTCACAGATAGGTGTTTCTTATTCCGAACAAGAAATATTAAAATCTTAATTATAGAATAGAAACCAAATTGTAAAAGCCAACCCTTATAAACTCGGCCGCCATTTTCGGCTTTGCGCATTTAACGTGGGGAGTAAAATTTCAACAGCCGTCACGAGCTATATTTTGTTGAATAATAAAGCATAGATGACGTCACATTAAATAAAGAGTGAAAACGCACGTGCCTATGTTAGAATTAATATTCAACAGTTATAAAAATGCTATCACTCATCCCATATGTGACCTATTTATTTGAATTAAAAATCTTTTCACACAAATATAACAATGTCCTCTTATTGTTTTGTTCGTTTGTTTTTGTCGGGTTTAACGCCGTAGCAACACATATAACGGCGGTCAGTCACCTGATCACTTCTCCTGGAAATATGTGGCGCTGTCGACCGATAACAAACCCGCCTTCTTCCCATTATAGACTCATTTAATACCTTGTTCAATGTTGTAACCGTGATATCTTTCAATGTCAACTTGTTTCTATTTATAGAACTTCACCACTTGTCCCTGTATCCAATCAGACACTGAAAATGAAGCGAAAAAGAAAAACAAAACATTTAAATATAAAAATAGGCCAGGTGCGGACATACCAGGTAAATACATTTTTATTTTTTATACCGTGTATGTTGTTGTACGACCTAACCAAGACCTTTCCTCCCTGGACCTTTGTTTATAACCAGTAACATATACCTTTCCAAAAGACTGGCAATATCTCTACATATTTTATTGATTGAAGAAAATAGACATAATCGTCAAATTTTCATGGGAGGTTTTTACAGCCCCCGTAGAATAGAAACCTATACCCTTCTCGCATCAAGTTTTTAAAATCCCGGCGCGAAAGCAATTCCGTTACGGTCACGGGTCTTGATTTTGTATTATTCTTGTTACGCTTATTTACAGTCATAAAAATACTTGTGAACCATGGTAAATGATTATAAAAGATATAAATTACAATCTAGTTACTTTCATCCAACTTTCATTAATTCAATCAGAAGTTAGTTTACATGATACCCTTGGTTGAGCTTATCAACCAGCACTATCTATCCTAAATCATGACTAGAGCTACTGCCCTTCCGTTGCAAAAAATCAGCTAGATCAACAATAATTCAACGAGCACAATGTATTAAAAACAGTATAACTTTCTTTTCAGGCGACACATACAGACCACTTCTACATTTAGGAAGAACGTTGGGCACCTCAGATTATATCAATGCTGTATATATAAACGTAAGTTTGAAAATGACTTACTTTAAGCAATATATAATTAAGTTATACGGTAACAACTTGTGCAGTGCGACAATATTGATCTGAGCTTGAACTACCTAATTATAATACTTTTATTAGAACCATCAAAAGTTAATGGTCCTAAAAAGCATTTGGTATTAAAATTGTTCCTTATAACAAACATTTACTGCATAGAAACGGCTGTTAAAGTCTCTAACAAATTGTTTTTTAGACAAGAAAAATACTTCATGCACAAAAATAGTTATAGTGTGACTGTAATTTCAGAGTTTTAAAGACAAAAATCGTTATATCGTTGTCCAGTCACCACTTCAAAGCACCATAGAAGATTTTCTACTGTTAGTATATCAAGAACAATGCTTGTGTATTGTGGATTGTGATAGCCAGGTTAGTATAAGTGACCTCAAAAGTTTTAGATAATTAATTAGAAACGTCATAAAGCATACTGCTAGTAATTTAACTATTACTAAAGCTAATTCATGTAACTTAGTTTGAATCATATGTTGATAAAACTAATTCATGTGGATTTTAGAATTTGCTCAGTTGACACCTTTTTCCTTTATAAATATTAATAAATGTTACACAAATTATGCTTAAAACGTGATTTTGTCCAAGGTTTAGTACTACGCGTTTTTTTCTAGTCTAAATTTGCTTCATATCTTACTTTCATCGAAATACGTGGCATTGGCTCAATAAAAAGCGCCTGGATTCGAATTCATATTTGCCGTACATGGTTATACATTGAATGGAATCTGATACTTGGTATCGGTTAATCTAAACATGGAGTTGTTGACTCATTGTTGAAAAACAGCAAATAATTATAAATGATGCATGTCAATATGAAAATATGTAAGATTGAATATCAGGATACACACATTAAAATTTATAAATGTCTAACACGATTACAAACTCATATTAGAAAAGCTGCTTTTGATGAACACTTTTTCTGAATTCAGGATATTGGTGAAAACATTCCGAAGCTCACGACCGATCAAAAACGTGAGTTTGGTGATTTTGCAATTGATATAAAGACAAATAAGGACCATTCAACGTATGTCCAAAGGTCTCTGACAGTCTCTTACAAATCTAAGGATATTAATGTAACATGGCTAAAGTACAATGGATGGAAAGAGAATGAAACATGTCCTACCAATGTCCATGATTACCTCAACTTTGTGGAACACGTGTCTGAGATTACTAATGAACGTCCAGACAAACCAATACTCATCCATTGTAGGTATGTATTTCAATCTGATTAAACCGGATTTTAAATTATCAGCTAGCACTCTCTTACTTTGAACCTGGCTACTTCATAAAACAGGTCACGTTCATCTGACATTTTCTGTAATGATATTCACGACACAATAAGTGGGCTCAGTGTTTTTTTATGTCTTCTATATTTGCAAAGAATCGTATAATTTGTGAATAACACTTCCATCTGAATCATGGTCCCCCGTGTGCGATGTTAGGAGATTGTTATATATTTGTCAAATGTTTCAAATTCAACTCGTATTTAAGTAATGTTGGATGCCTTTTGTCTCATGTTAAACATATTTTACAATATTATGACCTTCATTTGTCTTACCCATGAGCCGAATAAATGACTAACAGTATGAGCAGTTGCAAAGGCTCCCAATATTTGTCTATATCTATCTGTATCACTTATCTTGTGTCTTTATTCATTTTTACATTGGATCTCCCTTTATTTAGTAGCGGACAATAGCAAATATTATTTTCAATCAATCGCGGACAATTACATTCAACCGAGCATGCGCAATTCAGGGGCTAATTACAACTGCAAATAAAGTAGTCCGTTTTGCGTGTTAAAGTGCAGATAATGCTGCTTGTACAATTGCAATAATATTCTTTGTTTAGGGACGCCGCTACAAGAAGTGGTTTATTTTGTGTTGTGTCCACGATACTAGAGAAGATATCACGTGACCAGGAAGTTAGCATTATAAACATAATATGTCAGTTAAGGTCTAGACGAGCCATTGCCATACCAAACAAGGTAATGAAGTGTTTATTTTGTTTCATTTACATTTCCGTACGAAACACCTCGACCATACATTGATAATAATCTCGGGAGAAAGTGTTGGGGTTCACAAAAAATATTGTGTTTTTGTTACATACTCGAGAGATAAAGCACGAAACGGTTATTCAAACACACAAGGATTTAAAAAAAACATTTTTGTTCGTCATATAATAAATGTGGCTAAGTATTGTTCAGCGTTTTCGTGGAATCATGTGTTGAAAATTATGGACTAAAAGAGACTTTGATCCTGTCTAAACGATAATTTGCTTACCTAACCAACTCTGCACGCATTTGTTAGTATTCGTAACACTTGTGTCGTAGAATAGTCGTCCGAGCGTGCAGCGCTCTGATTTATCATTAATTTTGACAAAAGCTTTATGTAATTTAAATGTGATTGATGTCATGTATAAAGAACATTTTATTTATTATTGTCACTCTGATTCGTTTGTTTGCAGGAACAATATATCTTCTGTCACAGAATTGTTGAAGAATACCTACAGACTGGAGATGTTTATTCAAACTTATGTTAGATTTAAATTAACCTCCAAAGTAAAAAGTTCTGGCTTTCTTATGATGGACAATGCTATACGTTGCGGTTTCGATCTATGATGTGCCGTTCTTGTGGACTTAATGTTCCAGCGTCTGACATCAAAATACTTACATTTGTTGCGTTCCGTTCTCCTCCGTATCTCGTCCCATGAGAACAAATTATTATGTGAAATGTGGTCAGTGTAGTATAACATGGGTTGTTTTTATTTTATCCATGTTAGCAACAAAACTTCTGTAAACCCAATCGACAGCAAAGGGAGATAACTATCTCTAAAATTGAATTGTAATATGGCTTTTGATGACAGATATGTGTATTCTGAACGGAGGAAAGAAGAATTTTGTGTTATCATATTTGAGACAAAAAATAAACCCGGGTCGATAGCGCAATTGGTAGCGCGCCGGGATTCGGAATCTCGTGTCCCGAGGGGGTACGGGTTCGAATCCAACCCGGGGAGGTTATACCCTTCAATGAAAATTAGACAATAATTTCAATTTTTCTCCATTGATTAGATAATATAATATGGAGAAGTTTCCGGCCTTGTGGAAGGGTAGATGAGCAATGGTTATAGACAATGGTCCAGGAAAGGTAGGTTAGGTGCTAGGGACGCAGTGAAATGACCTAAAATATGTTCATACGGCGTTAAATCCAATAATTAATTAAAGACAAAAAGGGACAAATACCTGGTGAAGTAGCATGTAGAAACAATTAGGTCAGTTCATCATTTATGATTGCTCAAATGTCTGTTAACGAAGTATTTGTATGTACGTTTTAATATTGGAAAAGCACATAACTCCCCGATATAGTTGTACAGTTTCAAAATATTTATTTTTATGAAAACCAAATTAATTGTTTTGTACGCGTGGCTCAGTAGATAAGATTGTAGATATTACTTACATGTTTTATATAGATGATGTATTATTGGGAAAGCGTATAATTCCCCATGTGTGGCTCACTAGATAAGATTGTAGATATTACTTACTTGTTTTTATATAGATGATGTATTATTGGGAAAGCGTATAATTCCCCATGTGTGGCTCAGTAGATGAGAGTGTAGATATTACTTACTTGTTTTATATAGATGATATATTATTGGGAAAGCGTATACTTCCCCATGTGTGGCTCACTAGATAAGATTGTAGATATTACTTACTTGTTTTTATTTATACAACATGTATAATCATAGCATATTTTTGTATATATTCATTCCTCCATGTTTTTGTAAATTATACTCGTCTTTTGTAAGACCGACACTCCAAGTTTAAAAGTTTACCTATAAATTATGTACATAAAATCTTATTGAGAACTGTTTGATCATGCCTCTACTTTGTTTCTATATATAGATATATATAGCATTTTACTTTTTTGTATATACAAGAACAGTAAAAGTTCGCTGGCTCGAACTAATGGGGACGTGAAAAATGATTCGAGAGAGCCAAGTGTTCGACCCGGCCGACCTTCGTCCAAGTACGACGTTATTACTTCCCCTTGTTTCGTTATTGTTTTTAAATTTGTTATCTCCCTTGGTTAAGTATGTAACCCGAACACACGGTCCATTCTTGTGTGATGTATACGTTGTTAGTAATTACTGCAAATTAAATTGCCAACTGCGTATTTGTTGTGCGTTATTTTTACATTTATGAACATGATTACGATATAGGTTAGTAGTAGTAGATGAATTGATCATTTCTTTAATGTGGTTACATGTAAGTGAGAAAGGTTCGATGTGACCGGGTCCTCCAGTAAGATTTTTTCCGCCGTTGTATATGTGTGTATAATCTGTAGCCTCTTCAATCACACAAAGCGTTACAGAACGTTCCGTAACGATACATTCGGAACTCCTCGGCCATTCACTGCAAATAATCTCATATAATACACAAATATGCGATCGTTAAGGCATTGAGTGATGTTTCAAAATTAACGGACTAAAAACGAAACATCACTAATTGCCTAAACGATCATACATTTGTTTACTTCAATACCGGTAGTTTTAAAATAGCGTCTAAATATGTCCGAGATTAATCGCAGTGAATGGCCGAGGAGTTCCGAATGTATCGTTACGGAACGTTATGTAACGTTTTGTGTATTTGAACAGGCTACTGTTCTAACATTTTCATCCTTAATTAGGACTTATTTTTTACCGAAATTGCACGAACTTTTTTATCAGTTTTTATAAATTAAAACTAACATACACGCTGTATATGCGCTAATTAATTTTTTAGCGAGACCTTATTTACTCGTTTTATCCTTAATTTTTAATCATACCATGACTCTTTTTAATATGTGCCTGTCTACAAGTCGCAGTCAACAAACAATTATATTGTTAAGCAATTTTTATGCAATATTATAAACAATATATTTACTAATCACAATGTGTTGGGCAAATTAATATCAATTAACAACTCTATTGTTAAGCGATTAAAATCAATTAACAAATCTATTGTTAAGCGACAAACAATAAGGTCATTGAAAGGTCATGTGAAAATCTATTGCTCGAGAGAGACAATTGTATTTAAGTGTATTTGTAAACCTCGGGACCAAGATATTGATTCGAGAGGTCGACTCAGTCCTGTTCGACCCAACAGAGGTTGACTAATATAGATATAGAAGGGAAATTGATCGGTGCTAGACAATGTGTTCGACTCGGCCAATTAATTCGACCCGGTGGTGTTCGAGTGAATGAGCCTATACTGTATTTATTTTTTAGAATACTTAATAAAAGTTGCTAAGAGTATTGTATGAGCTTCTTATCATATCATAGTTATGTGTATTACCCTTATGACTTTGAAGAGCAAAATTATGAACTGAAATCCGAATCGAACGTGAATAATCTTAAAAAGTTACGCATTCTCAATCGAGCTAAAACGAATTGTTATGAACTAAAAATCATTAATACAAACGAAATTAATGAATGTATAATATATTTTTATTATAATAATGAAATCTATTAAACAGTATAAATATATAAATAATAGGAGTATATGGTTATTAAGTATATAGTAAAACATACAAATACATCTGTTATATATATTAAATGTAAAATATTTACAAAAATTCAAAAATTCTCTATATCACATTAATATATCAATTATATCACAGTTTCTATATGGTAATTTATTACTGAAGGTATGTCAAATTGATTTAATATTTAAATTTCGTAAGCAGTAGGAGTTGCCCGTGATGTATATGCCATGTACAGTACAAAGATTGATGTAGATATAGATATTCTAACATTTTGAAAAAGAATCATTTAAACATAACGTCGATCTATTTGACATTATGCTGGACCTATTATTTCTATGAATTTATAATCCGTTCAACAATAAAAGGATTATCGTATACGTGATCAAACAAATCAACATGTCTTAATACACAAAGGATTACTTTGTAAAACAAAATTAGCCACTTGTCTAAGGACGTGGTTATAGTAGCCTCAGCGTAATGTCAATTCCAGATAGACGTTTGTCAAGTTTTGGCAATATTAAATGTTTGGTACCGTTGTGTTCGGGTTACTTTCAAGCTCTTTACGACTGTCAGAGTTAAATCCTTATGGAACTATTCTGTATAGAGGGAAAATTAAGTCCCATAAAAAATTGAGTCATGCTTAAATAGAAGATACTCCGTGGATCTTCAAATGATTTTCCCAAAACAAATGAAAATGAGTTTACCCAAACATGAAACAAACAAACTATAAGGTGTAAAATACATGGTTCTAGATAAGAAATCAAAAAGGGACATCTGCAGCATGATTCTAACGTAAGTATACTTTATGTACATTTATAACAATTGACCAAAATATAAGGCAACAATGAAAACGGACATAAATTGTAAAAAACGGACGGAAATGGGGATTTATACACAATCTATTTATATCAATGAAACAACAAAAACAAAGAATGAAAATAAAATTACAGACAGCGAAAAGAGCAAAAAATCTACAAAAATATATTCCTTTTAATTTACAAAAAAAAAACAATTTTCTAAGGACGTCACACATGAATACAATCAAGTAAAAAGAAAAAGAAGTATCTCATATAAGCAAAACGCATATTTATGTACAATAATGACTATTCTACTAAGTAAAATATAAATTATACAAAGACGCATAACTAGCAAAATGACCCATATGTAAATTTAAAGTAGCTTATTGCATAACCCTAGTGCCTAACGACTTATAAACCTAGATTTTTTTCTCTGACAAAATGAATACAAAAAATAAACCAGAAAAGAAAAAAATACAAACACATTTATGTTTTTCAAAGTAATTTAGACTAACTTCAAAATAATTGTCACCGGATATATAAAAAATCTACATTTATGAATGTAATTTCCCCAGTTTGAGAATAAAAGACACTATCACGACTAAAGGGAAATCTTTTGTAATTCATTAATGAATAATTCGCAACTCGAATAAATGTGGTTTTCCAGCCGAATAAGATTTGTTTGTACCGGATGCATCCGTGCAGACTGATATCATTTGGCAAACTAGTTTTATTGTTGAAGAGTATGCAACATAGATTTATTGAGCAAAATCCAATAGTTTTGAGTGTATGCATTTTTTCCTCTTCAACTTTGAGTAAATTCGGTTTTTTTTTTGTCTCTTTTGGGAAACCCTATAAACTTGAGTTTGGAATCATATATATGGTGAAGCAGTCTAACTATATAAATAACTTATGTTTACATATTAATTCTTGACAGAGCATGGTAGAAATTGATCATCGTGATGATATAGGTCGTCATGATGGTATGACAATACCATCGAAGTACTTTTTTCTAGCGATGATGGTTTCTAATTTGCCTTAACAAGGTGTATCAAATTTAATTCTGGGCCTTTCAATTGCCCCTTTGTTGGTCCCTGAAATCTCTATCACGTGCACGTAACTCTTCTGTTAGGTCTCCTCTTCCGCTCTTCATCAATGCATTACCCAAACATGATACCTGAAAATGCGTTATAAAAAGGAAATAAATTAAAATTAGATTACGATATCAAATGATAATAACGTTAATGATGTCTGTCAGAAGGCATAAAGTACATTCACGTGACACAAATAGATCAGCTAATAGAAATGATAATATATGATAGTTCGATTTTCCGAATATTATTAAATTCAAGTTTTTTGGTCTTCTCTAGTAATATTGTTTTATAAATTGTGTATAATATCAAATTACAGAGGTCATTTTATGATAAAATGGTAATTATCTTCAAGGTTATAGCATAATTGACATTTTCGTTCGAATCTAGGTATTATAAATGAAGGAAATCAATGTGACGTTGTAAAAAACACAAATGATATATTAAATTAGCAAAGATGAACAATGCACAATTACGACATGACGTCAAAGCCAATAACGGCATAAAATGACTTTATAATGGCATTGTCAATGCAATTATCAAACAAACTAGATGACGCAGTTCTTTTATATGTCATAACAAAAGATGTCATCGAAAATTACATTATCAGAATATGACGTCTTCATAATTGAGATAACGTAGTGCAATTTAACAGTGCTTAACTAAGAAATACGTCATCATAAGTGATTTTATCGTAAATGACGTCATCATAATATGACTTCACCAGAAAAGTTATGACGTAGTACACACTTACCTTGTCAACAGCTTTCGGTGTTTTCTTCAACCACGTCATTAACATATCAAATCTGGCGTCCACGTCTGTTGTGTCACCATATTGCATGTTTCTAATGATAGCCTGAACTCTTGGTTTACTGACGTTGAGGTGAGTGGCCAACTAGGAAGAGAAAATAAATACTGAGATATAGCTGAAAAGTTAATCTGATTAAAACCAGATCAAAATTTTCCTCTCGCCTATTCGCTAATTAAGATCCGGCCTTTTTTAAACAAGGGTCACGTTCAGGTGACCTTTTTCTCATCATAATATCAATGACGAAATTGTTATGATACGTAACTTGTTTACATCGTCTACGTCACGCAATTTGAAATGAGCCGTCTAATCGCAGAATGTGAATAATACCGCTGTTAAATTAGCTTGCAAGCATTGTTCTAAAAAAATTACGAAATCAAAATGTTATTTTACTTTTATTACTAGCAAAATCTGTATACAAAATATACATTTGGCTATACAATGTCATATATTTACAATATGTCAGGTCCAGGTAAACAAAGACATTGTATGTGAACAACAAATTTACAAGAATAATGCAAATATAAGGACATATTACACATGGTGACAATATATAACAGTATTTATAAAGATTCAAATAGAACAAAGCAGCCACGTTATGAAAGTTTTTCACTTCTAAGCTTTAATGTTTGACTTATAAAATTAGAAATATTGAATATTACCTTTTTATTGGATGACTAAACTATATTATTAAATAGTGTTATTAATAGTGTTTCGTCTAGATGAAAGCTACGCATTAATTAGTCGACATAAAGGACATCTCGATGTGACCCTCCATTGAGATAGTAAAGATCCTGTACGACAATGCTCTACAGGATATTTGTTTACGGAGTTTGTCTTAAAGTATAAAACCAGTTTCTATGTACTGATATTTGGAAGTTTACGTAGAACTTATTTTAGAACTAAAACTCAACAGTGTCCCTGGTTTTAAATCTTTCAGACCTTTCAGAGCCCATCCTTTTAGTGGACTATTTCACTTAAGCCAAAGCAACTTACTATTTTCAATGATCGACGGAGACTTCTGGCAGGTTATCTTTACATTTACTATTTACATTTAAGCGGAGAGACAGTACATGTAACTTTCTTGCTCATCAACTTGATCAGTGTCCCTATTTTGGTACCTGAGACCCTTCAACCTCTAAAAGCCCATCAAATCGATTGCACTTATCAAACAGACTTACCGTTTTCCACTCCTCCCCAAGTTCTTCAGCCAGGAATCTCAATAGATCTTCATTGACAGCATCTGATGTATTATGTATAGTAACAGGTGCTCGTACAACAGCTGTACTGGGTTCTACATGATACTAGAAAAAGAACAGCAATCATTAATTTAACTAGCTTCATGTCTTCAGCGTATCCGTGCCAAAGCTGTTAATGAACGTCTTCGCTGAAGACAAGTCTATAATGAAAATACACCAATAACCACGCTCGCGTTCATTCATCAAGGGTGCCAAGGTGTAAAAAGAAGAATATAGAAGTGATATTTTCGTTGAAAATAGGCAATTTAAAGTATTGCAATTGTTGTTATGATATACAATTATGTTGAAACTATGGGTCAACAAAGATGGTACCCATAATTTCCTTGACAAATGAAATTTTGAGAAAACAGATCATATATACCACAACAAAATTAAATACAATTGGAGCTGATTTACGTTAACTGATGATAAATCAGAAACAACATTTAAAGTCACGTGGACTACAACAATAAGTTTTAATTACTTTGGATATTTCTTTTACGAGACAAACTGTACAATGGCAATGGATAGCACATACAATAACCACTACTTTTTTTCCAGAAAAAAACTCTAATGAATCGAAGGGTCAACTTTGTCATTTTTATGGATAAACATACGTCGGTTTTCAAACACAGATAAACCTAATGTTCTTGGTACATATACATACCATTGTCATTGCTACTGTACATGGCTGTTTACATTTTATTGCTGAAAAGCACGAAACATAAATTAATTCCTATTGTTACTTGTACACATATTTTCGTGGTATGAAGTATATTTACCTTTGGTATGTTAATAGAGAGTTCACACATCAGTTCACGTTTGTATTCACAAGGTTTTTCTTCGTGATCATCTACTGAATCTCTTCTTTTTCGTTTAGTAGGATTTAATTTGTACTTTCGGTATACCTGTAAAGTATAAAAACACGTGCTATATATGAGCATGATGGGAAGGTCGAATATTTAACTTGTACTTCCGGTAATGAAGAAATATGAGGGTATAAATATGAAACAACGCCTTAATATTTCTCGACCACGCACCAATAAGCAGAAAAACCCTCCTCTTAGGGTATTTATCACACAAAAAATAAAACTCATTTCGATTTTTGATTTAAGCCAGACAGCTTTCTCATAAATAACTTATCAAATTGGGAGTGCTTGTAAAATTAAACCACGCCTTGAATCACCTTTAACACGACAATATTAGCATGAAAAGGACCGGCTCTCGAGGTATCTATCACACTTTGAAAGAAATGAAACTCGTTTCAATTTAAAAATTGAGACAACTTTCTCATAATCAATAAAACAAATTGGGAGGGCTTGAAAATTTTAAGAACGCCTTAACCTACCTTGACGACGTCCCTATAAGCAGAAAAAAATCTGCTTTTGTGTGATATATCACACATTAAAGAAATGCAACTAATTTCGATTTTAGATTTGAACCAGACAGCATTCTCATAACCAATGACACAAATTTGGAAGGCTTGGAAATTTAAACCACGCCTTGAATCACCTTGAACACGCCCATATTAACATAAAAAGGACCGGCACTCGAGGTTTCTATCACACTTAGAAAGAAATGAAACTCTTTTCAATTTTAGATTTGAACCAGACATTTTTTTCTCATAAACAGCCTAATTAAATGAGAGGGCTTGAAATTTAAACCATGCCTTGACTTACCTCAACCACGCCTCTATAAACTGGAAAGTTTCTCTGGAGGTATTTATCAACTTCACAGGCATAGAATTCTGTTTCTGATTCTAAATTAGAATTATATACAAATGTTATATCCTCTTGATCTTTATTCTTCACGTTGCCACGGAAACCAACCTCTATGACGTCACCTTCATTTATACTGAGTACCTTAAAATAAACAAAATGAAAATATTTTCATTTTTTCAATTAATTTGATATATGCAAAAGTTACCGACCTTGTGGAAAGGTAAGTAAGTACTGACCATAGACAAGGGTCCAAGAAAGCTACATTTGTTGCGCCGCAAAATAACCTAAATAGTGTTGAAACGGTGTTAAACCGAGTAAAAACGAAAAGAAATTAAAATTGATTTTCAATGCATTTATTCTTTTTTATTTGTTCAATACTCAAAACGAAATATAGTGAACTATGATATTAAATATATATTACAAGTAATAATAAATATCAAATAAAATAGTTTAAAGCTGAATATGATTGAAACATTGAGACATTTACATTATTAAGTATTGCTATGGTATTGTATTTACAGCTAAACATACTACTTGTCCACGAACAAATGGGCTGGAAATATCTACTTGACCGGAGACATTTAAATGTACAAGTTGGACATAGGAATTTTACACCCCTGAATGGACACTTTATGTTTTCCATGCTTTATGGTGAAAAGTTGTTATTCGGTGAAAATAGACGACACAATCTTAGAAGATAAATGACATTATCTCAAAGAAGAAATAACGTCACGTAATAATTTGTGTAAAATACCTATGACAAAACAACATTGAGCATAAAATGAACAGAATATTCTTTAACGTTGGTGTAAAATCGTTTTTATTTTAGTATAGAACTCAGAAAATGACGTTTTCACTCGTGACTAGGCCACTCAAGATAATATTTTTTCCGTGCTCACTCGGTATAATAAAGATCGATCTTACACCAAGTCAAACTCCTCACAGTGCTTACGTCACGCTTTGCAACTTGATCACTGCCAACATGTAAATCTTATGATGCTAGTAATACTATATGAAACCGATATGTTGCGAGTAAAAATTAATTCCATTATTTTTGCAAATTATTAATTAAAACTTTTTTATCTTCATGTACTTTGAACATCATAATTTGCTCCAAGAAGACTTTATTTATAGAAAATATTGAAATGTAAAAGAAAGATGAAAATATTCGGCACTCTGAGGGACTGAGGGGCGAATTTACTTTAAGTGGCAATGACTTTTGATTTAATGAAGGGAAATAACCACTGCGCGAAGTTTGACACCAAGCTGACAAATATTCACCTACCGTAGAAGGGTCTGGACCGTCCTCATATCCTTCCTCAGATAGTTTCTTTAAAGTTTTCTCAGTTTTAGATTGAGGTACAACTGACATTACTGTGTCGAATGGGTCATCGTTCCTGTAAAACAACAATTCTTTATTAGACACAGGTACGTCCATTCCTAGATTCCCATCCTAGAAAGCGTTTTTCACAAAAAAAACTTACGATAAAAATCATCGTAAGTCAAAAACAAGCAACATTAATAGAAAGAGCTTAAAAAATGAAAGATAAAACCAATCTGACCACGTAAATTACTTAAAACTTGTAGACGAAAATCTATATATCAATTTTGCCATTGCCAAAAGATATGTATTTTCGTTAAAAACTAGCAAAACTATCAACTGCCACAACAAATCTAATAATTGACGTCAAAAGTACCTGTCAAGTTTTCCATTCCTTGAGAAAAGAAACAAATTGTCTTAAGAATTTATGTTGATTAGCATTAGAAAAGTATGCCTTTGTTTAAAAACACATACATGTACATTGTATAAGGCTTCGGCGCGATATGACGCTTTTGTGTTAGTGCGCCGTAAAACCCAAACCAAACCAATGTATAAAGCATTTTTATCAATAAATTCAGTTATGAATTTGAAATCAAAAATCGAGAAAGTTGATTTAATGCAAATATTTAAAACTTGTTCTTTATCAGTCGTTCTTTTTATTTCGGCACAACAAATATCGTGTATATGTTTTATTTTATAACAAACGACATGTGTATATGTTGTGGTTTTTTTTATTCAATTCCATTATTGTCCTAATAATAGGATAAGTTTATTTTTTATTTTTGGGCGTCAGTCAACCAAAAGAAGAGTCTGATTTAAAAAAAAACAATGAGGAATAAATATATTCACACAAACCGAAAAAGAAAACACATGTCCATTCTAGCTAGTATTCACACAAATAAGTACTTGGTAGTACATGAATGTTTTATGACATTATTATGAGATAAAAGTAATTCTATAAAAAGTATGTACGACATACACATGTACGTTTTCATTAATCAAATACACAGAAACAAGGAACTATCAGTATTTCCAGAGAAAAATCTGTTATCGAATTCCGGAACAACAGAATTATTTTAGAAAATTTCTCCACCATTTTTTTTAGATTGATGACTCCAAAACATACGCGCACGCTGACGCTAAACAAAATTCCGGTACGGCATGGCCTTAACGAACATTTAAAGAACTAAAACACGCCAGTTTACCAAAATTTACTTAAACTTACTTTTGTTTGAGTATGACTTGAACAAACTTCTGTGATAATAAAGTCGACATTTCACTCGCCATGCAACTGACCTCGTCTTCGTGGACGTTTGTCTTTGTTCTAAGCACCATGAATCTATAGAAAAACGAATAAAATGCATGTTACCATGGCAAGAAAAATGATATTTGGTCTTGGCAACATGAATCTATGGGAAATAATTGTGTTTAATACAATGAAAAAATGACCAATGTCACTTACTTTTCAAGTGGTTTCTCAAGGTCAAACTGTAGAAGATCAAGTTTTACTTGCATTATGTTAACATGTTCAACTGGTGTCCATTTGTTACCTTGTGCACTTATAAGATATAAATTATCATTTTCATCATCTGAAAAATAACACAATGTAATGTAATTAAACAACTGCATATGCATTTAACTGGGGTTATTAATTAACTGAATATGTTTCAAAGCGACAAAACCCAATCAGGTAGAACCCAACTCCATGTTATTCATTACTGAGTCCAACAGGTACAGCCGTTCTGTTTGAAGGTGAATATATGACCAACTATCAACCTTGAAAGTTGTTATATTAACAAAAGGAAAAGTCTAGTAATCGAGGCGCCGTAGGTTGAATGGAATGGTAAAATAGGTCATTTGCAAAAATATTTTTGTGCCAAGTATTAACTGTAAACAATAACAAGCATGGGAATTTTGGACATTGAAATGTTATAGTTTTTCAATGCACCATTTGGTCCATCTATATGTTTTGGCTGCTGCAAAAATTTGATGGAAAACAAGAGTTTGTTTACAATCCGAAGACCACGTGACTATACTCCGACAAATCATATCACCTTCATGTGATGCATATTCATTCATGTATAGATACCAGTAGCTATGACCAGGGATAACAACTGTTAAGTTGGTAAACGTATACTTAAATTTAAAAATACCATTATTTTTTAAAGAGATAGATAGATAGATAGATAGTTAATTTCAAATTTTAGACAATATGTCCATGATTTTACATTTATACAATACATTAAAATACATTCATTTCCACATTAACATTTACATTATTTTAAGAGATATACAGTGCTTGCTATTCAATTGAAATGTTTTGACAAACTTTCATATTCTAATTTCTTATACTACAAATATATAGAAAAACACAAGAGTTTTCATTCTGTAGATCATGTGACTACATTCCACAAATTAGGTCTTTCCAAATTGGAATTTTGTTAAGCGTCAACTCAAGTTTGACAATCCTAGGTACCTATTCACAAAAACACACAAACCGAAAACGAAAACACATGTCCATCCAAGTTAGTATTCACACAAATATGTACTTGGTAGCACATGAATGTTTATGGCATTAATGTGAGATTAAAGGAATTCCATAAAAAAGTATATAAATGTACGACATTCTCATGTACATTTTCATTAATCAAATACACAGATACAAGGAACTATCAGTATTTCCTGAGATAAATCAATTATCGAATCCCGGAACAACGGAATTATTTAAGAAAGTTTCACCAACAATTTTGTGGGGTTTTTTTCGATTGAGGACTCTTGAATCTACGCGCACGCGGACGCTTAACTAAATTCCGGTATGGCATGGCCTTATCTCACCTTCGTTAGTGGCATATTCTCCCATATACCATTTTGTTGGTTTTGGTTCTTCTACTTTATTCTCATCAGCAGCTAACTGTTCCTGCATCTTTTGTAATTTAGATTTTTGTTTCTCTTTCTCCATGGCTTCAATCTCATGTGGCAACAAAATTGGTACCTGAATATTATATAAGGTGGGTTGTTTAGGACATTAGTGCTCTCATTATCAACGCATCTGTGCGTTGATATAAACAATTATCAAGATTTGAGCATTTTGTAGTCGACACCGGTTGTCTTAAGCCAATCAAAACTATGCATTTGAGGTCACATGATAAGAAAATGGCCGTCAAAACGTAAAAAAGGGGTGTGATAATGGACTCGTCTAGTTGTTGACTATAATCAAGCTAGCGCATAGTCAATTGCGGGCATTACCGGATGTTTAGGAAGGCTGCACACTACTAAATATTTTAGCGGACGGCGGAACGATTTACCACATACTCCCCATACTTATTGTATGTTTAGGAAGGCTACACGCCTCTAAATATTTTAGTGGACATAAACATTTTCACGCAAGTATTTTTGATCGGAAATAAGTAAAATTTACAAAGATAACTAATGAATAGTAAATAGAATTGTTCATCGAAATCAATATGTATTTTATATTCATAACATCCGCCCCGTTAGCAAATAAATATTAACCACAAAATATATACATCTATGGAGACGAAATCAAACACGGCTGAGCGTTGATTTCAAGCATTTTTGGAAATGCTAATACTTGTCTTATATTTACAACAAGAAATATCGACAATAAGATACTCGGTGCTATGCAAGGTCCATTTTGTTTGAAGTATAAATAGTCATACAGGGTGTCCCATAATATCTGATACCATTGCAAAATGATATAACTTTTTGTTTGTATATATCTGCTGTTCAGTCTAACCACCAGGAGCATACCACGACGGATGTTTAATCAATTAGCACAGTAAGTCACCCATAAAACACACAGTATATAGTCAGCAACTACTGTCCATTCTACGCACCTGTTTTTCATAAATAACCAATGGTACCTAATGCACTGCCTATTTGTCTTCATATCGGATTTAAATATAAAGTCACTTTCATCCGAAATTAAGTATTTAGAACTTATGGATTGTCAAACATTTGCTATGAGTTTGCTATGAACAAGGTGATCTTTTATAGAGGAACTTCATTGCCATAAGTGAATGTCCCCTAAATAAATGCCTGATTCCCTTAATAAATATCTAGTACCTACAAATCATCAAAAATCTCCTGATGATCGCAGTTACCAAAGTGGTAATTATACAGAAACTTTTTTAACAGTAGTAAATATCCTCTAAATTAATAGTTTACTCCCTAAAGAAGGGTTGTATGAGTACTAACCTTTGTAGGATTCTTCATCTTTTCCTCCTTGGCTTTTCTCATGGCAGCTATTTTCTTGGCCTTTATAGGATTTGGCGGACATGGGACAGTTACCTGTAAATATTAATTCACGCATTTTAATGATCACCAATAAAAGTGTTTTGCGTCCGCTCATCGTAGGGGTTGTAGTTTCGATTACCGGGCAGGGCATACTTTTGTGGAGCTTGATCATGGAATAATTTCTACAGCCATTCTCCTACCTACTACTGCTTTTCAATCTTGTTGAGTGCAGTTGTCAGTCACTGGCGGAAGTATGTGCCTAGTAACTAATTAACAGCTAAATACAGAGATTTACCCTTCAGATGAACGTTAAGTAGCTTGGCTGACCGCCGTAATATGACGCATAAAACATGTTGCCATGGCGTTAACCCCAACCATTTAACATAAATAGGCCAACACTGAGAGGCGCAAATTCGACCCAACCGGTATATATTTCGGCCGAACATATCCGGTTCAATCATCCGGGCAACTGTGATCATGGTATAAAGATTAATATAACACGTACCGTTACGGGTTTAGCGAAATCAGTAGTTTCAAACTTGGTATGAACGATGGGACTTGACGTCAACAAACCCTTACAATTCTGGTTCCGTTGTTTCAAGTCATTCACAGAGTTGGTATCAACTGGTTGGACCTAAAATGTTAAATAAATTTTATATTCAATATACTTACTTTAACTACTTATTAATGGAAATATGTTCATTCACAGCAGACATTAAATCTGTTTTAAAACCGTAGCCGCGGCCGTTGCGTAGTGGTTAGCATGTCTGACTTCGAACCCGAAAAGTCACGGGTTCGAGCCCGGTTGCAATCATACCCTATACATGAATTGTCGGCCTCGTGGTAGAGTAAGTTAGTACTGGTGATAGAAAAGTGTCCAGAAAACCTATAGTAGGAAGAGCTGGCCGTCGTATATATAACCTAAATATGTGTTAAATACGACGATAAAATCAATTAAAAAATAAAATAGAATAAAAAAGACCGTATAGATATAAAGTATAACGTGCATTAGATACATACTACATGTATTTCAATTATTATATATACATTATACTAATGTACATAAAAGCCACAGACTTGTGAAAATGATTGCTTAAAATCTATTTTTCATGCAGTAGTTGTATGGCACGCGGTAAAACAGACTCTCGTCTCCATTAAAAGGAAATATTTTGTTTGGTTACAATTTTTAGCCTATCAAAAGTTTACCTCCATTAAAATGTGATCATTTGATTGGATACAATTTTTAGGTATCGTGAGACTGATTCGTTGATCGTAGGATGACGTCATCTTCCCGCCATTTTTGGAAACAGTAGCATAGTCTCTCTTCAAACGACTGAATACAGCTATACGACCAGCTGTCTGAATCTCAGCAACTGCAAATTTAAAATCCTGAAAAAAGAATTGGAAATCATGATAGAAATTCGCTTATTAGTCGGATAATCTTAATGAATTTAACTTCTATTTTTGTATTTACATGTTAAGAACACCTGCAGATTGAATGATTATGCTACTAATAGAAATCGTCTTCACCTTTCATGTCAATGAGGTCAACATTAGTTATGGTACAACCAAAATAAAACATGTCTTCTATGTTCTAAGTAATACTGTCTTTAATATGAATTTTTCTTGAGTCGATTCACAAATTTACATATTTTTTTGCTTTCACAGAAGGTCTCCCAAGTCTTTAGATACGCACATTAAATACTTATTAACATACGCTGTGTTATCAAATACCTCATTTCTTGTCTTAAGTCACGCCCGTTTATTTATGATAAACATACCCTCTTGCTATCAAAGACTTCCTCTCTTGTTTTAAGACACGCCCGTTTGATACTAATTATTCTACCTAATGGCTATCAAAAAACCTCCTCCCAGGTCTTAAGATTTGATACTAATTAACATACAATGTGGTGTCAAAACCTTGCTTTAAAACACGACCATTTTATACTAGTAAACATATTCTGTGCTTTCACAAACCTCCTATTTTGTTTTAAGTCACGCCCCTTTAAAACTAATTTACATACCTTGTGGCTATCAAAGACCTCCTCTCTTGTTTCAAGACACGTCCATTGACCATCCTTCTCTATCTTAACGACCGCCTCTTTAGAGGTGTGGCCAGGTATTTGTTTTTGTTGCTTGTATGGTATACAAATCACAAGTGGAGCCTAAAATAAGAAAAGGGGTGACAATGGGTGTTTGTTTGCAAGTTTCACCTAGAATACCATTTTTTCTTAAAACTCTAAAAAATTGACATGACGCTGAGGCTACTATTTCCACGCCCTAAAACAAGTGACTAATTTAAAGTAACATTTTGTGTCCAAAGACATACGAATATGTTTGTCCAAGTATACGCTAATCTTTTCATAAGTGAACGAATCATGAATTTTTAGAAATTGTTGGACCGGCATGATGTCAATTGTATAAAAATATTTTAGGTAATGTTCTGATAATGACAAACTTTAGTTCAAATAGACACGCCAATGTAGTAGTTGAGGGTTGTATTTTATATAAATATATATTTAATTATGACAAACATACCCTCTTGCTGGGCCATAATAGTGAAACATAACTGTACCATAAATAATGGCTGACGTCTAGTTGAAGCAAATCCATTCACTTTCATGGGTTTGTTCTACAAATTCAACCATTTAATAGAAATGTTTAGAGTTGCAGTCTAGGTGTTGTTGTAGTGCGCTGGATGTCAATTCAGGCCATCTTGATTCAATTCCTCAACGCTTAGCTAAGAATTTAGCGATCACAGTCGCATTTTCAACTATCTATATAAAATACTTTGAATAATTAAGCGTGTACCCATTTCTCCAAAAAGAAAGCATACTTTATTTACTCACCGGCATCTTTTCTTCACCTGTGGCTGTTTGAATGTCTAAAATAGTGCTGACAAGTTCTTCATTCTCGTTAAAAGGCACTGGACATTCTATTTGATCAAGGGCGGTAACTCTTATATCATTTTGGTTAAACTTATTAGAGTTACCTCGCACGAGACATCCTAGACCAAATCTACCTCCATTAACACTATACCTGAAGAGCACAACATAAATGTTCATTTAATGGCATTATAAATCTGATACTGCAATTAGACCTGGTAGTCTTGTATTAACGTTGATAGATATGTAAACAATATGAATAAGAGAGTGATCTCTTTTTGTGTCATCCCCAGTATTGATGTGCATGACATAAACGGCATTATGCATACTGTGACATTCACCATTTGTATGCCATGTGTCTTGTCATAGTTACCAAAATAAAATTATTATTATGTAATTACTAAAATAATTATATCTAAGATCAACCAGAGAAACAAAAACATGATTCCTAGCATCGTATTTAGATGCACAACCGGTCGAGCCAACCAGAAGAGTATAAGTGCAACCCAAGTACTCACTCAAAAGTAGACCACTCTTTCCTTGTAACCCAAGTACTCACTCAAAAGTAGACCACTGTTTCCTTGTAACCCAAGTACTCACTCAAAAATAGGCCATTGTTCCCAGGTAACCCAAGTACTCACTCAAAAATAGGCATTGTTCCCATGTAACCCAAGTACTCACTACAAAGTAGACCACTGTTTCCTTGTAACCAAAGTGCTCACTCAAAAATAGGCCATTGTTCCCATGCAACCCAAGTACTCACTCAAAAATAGGCCATTGTTCCCAGGTAACCCAAGTACTCACTCAAAAATAGGCCATTGTTCCCATGTAACCCAAGTACTCACTCAAAAGTAGACCACTGTTTCCAGGTAACCCAAGTACTCACTCAAAAGTAGACCACTGTTTCCTTGTAACCCAAGTACTTACTCAAAAATAGGTCATTGTTCCCATGTAACCCAAGTACTCATTCAAAAGTAGGTCACTGTTCCCATGTAACCCAAGTACTGACTTAAAAGTAGGCCACTTTTCCCATGTAACCCAAGTACTCACTCAAAAGTAGGCCACTGTTCCCATGTAACCCAAGTACTCATTAAAAAGTAGGCCACTGTTCCCATGTAATCCAAGTACTTACTCAAAAGTAGGCCACTGTTCCCATGTAATCCAAGTACTTACTCAAAAGTAGGCCACTGTTCCCATGTAATCCAAGTACTTACTCAAAAGTAGGCCACTGTTCCCATGTAATCTAAGTACTTACTCAAAAGTAGGCCACTGTTCCCATGTAATCCAATTACTCACTCAAAAGTAGGCCACTGTTCCCATGCAACCCAAGTACTCACTCAAAAGTAGGCCACTGTTCCCATGCAACCCAAGTACTCACTCAAAAGTAGGCCATTGTTCCCATGTAACCCAAGTACTCACTCAAAAGTAGGCCACTGTTCCCATGCAACCCAAGTACTCACTCAAAAGTAGGCCACAGTTCCCAGGTAACCCAAGTACTCACTCAAAAGTAGGCCACTGTTCCCATGTAACCCAAGTACTCACTCAAAAGTAGGCCACTGTTCCCATGTAACCCAAGTACTCACTCAAAAGTAGGCCACTGTTCCCATGTAACCCAAGTACTCATTAAAAAGTAGGCCACTGTTCCCATGTAATCCAAGTACTTACTCAAAAGTAGGCCACTGTTCCCATGTAATCCAAGTACTTACTCAAAAGTAGGCCACTGTTCCCATGTAATCCAAGTACTTACTCAAAAGTAGGCCACTGTTCCCATGTAATCTAAGTACTTACTCAAAAGTAGGCCACTGTTCCCATGTAATCCAATTACTCACTCAAAAGTAGGCCACTGTTCCCATGCAACCCAAGTACTCACTCAAAAGTAGGCCACTGTTCCCATGCAACCCAAGTACTCACTCAAAAGTAGGCCATTGTTCCCATGTAACCCAAGTACTCACTCAAAAGTAGGCCACTGTTCCCATGCAACCCAAGTACTCACTCAAAAGTAGGCCACAGTTCCCAGGTAACCCAAGTACTCACTCAAAAGTAGGCCACTGTTCCCAGGTAACCCAAGTACTCACTCAAAAGTAGGCCACAGTTCCCAGGTAACCCAAGTACTCACTCAAAAGTAGGCCACTGTTCCCATGTAACCCAAGTACTCACTCAAAAGTAGGCCACTGTTCCCATGTAACCCAAGTACTCACTCAAAAGTAGGCCACTGTTCCCAGGTAACCTAAGTACTCACTCAAAAGTAGGCCACTATTCCTATGTAACCCAAGTACTCACTCAAAAGTAGGCCACTGTTCCCATGTTACCTAAGTACTCACTCAAAAGTAGGCCACTGTTCCCATACAGGAGGTTTTTCAGGGCCATGTTCGCGACGTTTCCATTCCGCTTCTTTCTCTCGTTTCGCTTCTTCCTCAAACCGTTTCTGTTCTTCCATTTTTCTTCTTTCCTCAGCTTGCTTCTTTTTCTCCTGTTCCTTCCGGCGTTCTTCAACCTGAAGACAAAATTACAAGAAAATATGACTTGACTTTTTTGCCGAATAACAACATTTACATGCGTATAACATTTTGGTTAAATGTGGTGTTTTTTTAATCATTAAATGCAATGGAAGTATATTTTTTTCATTAGTAGTGAAAACTTATATTATATTTTAATCGTCAAATGACATCATCTTAGAAAATGAATGACGTTACGTGATACAATGTGAGTTGTGTAAAATACCTCAGAATAAAAAGAATTAGGCTCGAAAGAAACAGAATATTCGTCAATTCGGTGTAAGTTTCATAATTAAATTCTTAAACTCAAGTCTGACAAAATGCATAAATATCTACTAGCCCGACTATATGAAATAAGCAATTCTCACTTGCCCAAACTAATTTTCCCCAGCCTATAGAACCGGCTTCGGTCTACTTTGGTTAATGCGATGACATATCTCTACTTACTTTTTCTCTGAAAGCAATCTCTTCTTGTATGTTCCTGGCTTCCTCCTTTGCACGTTCAGCAGCAAGATGCGCCTCTGTTGCTGTTTGTTCGGTTTCCGCCGATAGTCTCAAAGCTGCGGCTAGTTCAGCGTTCGCCTGAGCTACTTGTGCATTTAGTCTGGCTAGTTTCTCTCGGAGCTCTTTCTCCTCAATACTCTGTGTATCATCGTCTGAAATAAATAAAATAAAAATTATATTATCAGTAAATTCATTGTGACAATATCACGTGACTATGACGTCACAAATGCTAGGACTTCAAGTTGTAACCGTGAAACATCAGCCTAGACTCAAAGTTTCGAAGAGCTGTCTTCTTATCTTGTCAGATTTCAATGATCTAGAAACCCTATTTATTACATTTATATATTTTTGAATCTAGTTTCGCTGAATTGGGAACGATTTTAAAACCTAACCAGTTGTACCCTTGTATAATTTAACAATCATGTCGATGCTCATTTAACAATAAAACATTATAAGAATTCACCGACCTGGATGTGTGTATTCTTGATACAGTAAAATAATAATTATAAAAAAATCCCCACACTGGTGATAGAGGCAAAATATTATAAGAATAGTCGCCTCCTGAAACTCTTCTGCTCCAAATTTAGTCGTTGAATGTAAAATCCCATAAATGTTTACACATAAATAATACATTTTAAAAATCAATATGGCGGTTATCGTCAGTTACAGACGTATACTCTTAACGATTGAATGGAGTAAAAACAACATCTTACAGTAACTATATCTGACGCTGATTTTTCTTCGAATGTCATTCATGTTAGAGCATCCAATCACTCTATACATCTCAGTCAATTGTTTAACCCGCAATGATCCAACCAATGATAAAATTGTAGTTCCCAAAATATTGTTAATATTTCCTTTCTTATATTATCACTTTAATAAGCCCGCGTTTATGATGATTTTGATCATCAAATCAAAACAACAAACAAAACAATATTTCTATGTTCTTAATGTTTATTGATTGTTTAATACGATCACAGATTACTCTGCAATCCGAAATCGGAGTCCGATTTTTCTAATATCGGGTCAATTTTTATATGTGTCCACTTAAAATCTATAGACACACGCTATTTTAGTTCGCTTTATCAGTCAACACGACAAAAGTAATTCTAAAATCGAGGTCTTATTATATCCAAAAAAACATTTAAAGCATTTTTGTCGAACTGGATAGGTCGCGAAAACATATAAGAATACAGATTTAAGCGTTTTCATTAATTCTTTAACTCAGATCTTGGTTCTGATTTAAGCGCCAACACTCTCTGTATTTATACAGAAAAATATTGTAGCAATTTTTCGATAAGCAAAATAGAAAAAAAACATTTCAACAAACGAAAACAGTCCGATTTTTTATCAGTTTTTTTGTCCGACAAAGTCGCTGACCCTTACAAATTGTTGAAAGAACAAAAACAAATGTAAGGTAATGTTTATTTTCATCGATGAAAACATGTTTACAATGTTCAAGAAATAAACTTTATCTTAAATGATGACGTACATTTACTGATTGTGGTCATACCAAATCAGAAGGAGCCTACTTTTTATATAAATAAAAGACGGACAAAAGAAAGTCTTGAATGAAAGAAGTTGAACTTGACATTCAAATTTGCGTTATTCCTTCTTACCGGAAACATCCGAGAAATGCCGATCATAGACGAAACATTGTTTGTATATAAAAACACAAACAAATCAGATTAAATGAAAAACGTTTGAATTGATATTTTAGGCTTAAATTAAATTTAACAAATAATGTTATCAACTAAATTTACTTCTTCCGAAAATACACGGATATTGCAGGTAATGGCCGAAACATGTCGAACCATGGCTTTACAAATCTAAATTAGGAAACACACGGACGTTGACGATCATAGCCGATTTTTGTGTATTCAAGGTACCTATCTGTCGAATAGAATGTAAAACCTTGAACATTATCTTACAGTTATTTATAAATCAAGGACTTATTTGTTTCCGAAGATTTACGTAAAATGCCGATTATTACCGAATAGTGTTTGATAAAATTGTAAACAAATCAGTCGGTTATACATTCATAGAATGCCGATAGTGAACAAACAAATATTGATAAATTTTAGTTCGCAAATAAAGATGTCAAGAGTTTGATTATTGATAAAAGTTTGGATATTGAACCCAAGCGTTCATTCATAAATTGTGCGAAAAAACTGAAAACTGAAAAACTGGTCAGGGTTAGGCTCCAACTCTTCTAGTAGGCTCAAGCTTTTTGCTATTTTAAGCGTCTCGTGTCAAGAAGGGGGAAGGGTTCGAATCCCACCCGGGAAGGTTATACCCTTCCATGAAATTTGACAATTGTATCAATTTTCCTCCATGAATAAGGTATAAGTGAGTAATGTTTGTAGACAAGGGTCCAGGAAAGCTAGGCTAGGTGCGCTGGACGCCGTAAAATAACCAAAATGAGTTGACACGGCGCTAAACCCAGTATGAATGAAAAATGTTGTAAAATTACCTGTGAGTGTCTGTAATTTTTTATTGGTTTAAAGGTACTCATTCACAGATTTTAACTTAAGTATCAATTTTTTCTAAAACTATCAAGATTGTATGGAAATATTTTTGGAAGCAGAGAAGTAGTGTTCTGATAATGACAATTTTAGTGCAAATTGACATATAACTACAAATGATGGTGTTTCATGTAGTAAAAATCAACCCCGTATGTCACAGTATAGACAATTTCAGTGACTTTTATTGTATACTTATTGCAATCTATATATCAGTTTGTCTTAAATACTAAGAATTAATGTTCTGACACATTTCAGACACTGAATGATATTCTGAAATTACGGAAACAATTAACCCAAATCTGTGAACTAGTACCTCTAAGATAAACTGACCTATAGATAACAGGAAAGTTAAGCAAGTCCACATATAATTTACGTTGTACATATTTGTATCTTCAATATTAAAATAGTCCTACTAGATCAAATTAAGTAAAATGATAAACGTGCATCTCTTTATTGCCTATTGTGTGAGTAATGCCTAAGTCCCATAAAATCACGGCTTGTTGCGGACCTATACGTGCAGCCAGGCGTTGGCCGTGGGAAGCCATTTAAGCGAATTAAGGTGACGGTACGCACATGGCACAAAACAACACACACTTACGGAGCCGTAGCTGGAAGATATGCGTGTTTAATCCATAATCGGCCACGATTGTGTTCACGATTTGACTTTGAAACTGATACGTGTATCCATGACTCATTTCACGGACCCTGATAAAAACGTAACAGTCCGTACGTGTACACAAGAGTTCGTACGGGTCCTTGCGGAGCTTGATCGCACAGCGCCCGTACGGTGCCCTCACGGCTATATTTATGTTTATTGGACTGCAACATTAGTCAATAATTTCTAGTTCATGTTTATAAATAAGAATGACCAATACACGACACAATGGATTCGTCCAGAGCGAAATCGTGCTTAAAACGTAAAAAGACGTTCGATACTTCATTGAGCGGCATTTTAAAATTAAGCAAAAGTATCAAAATTTATTAATATGATTAATAGTTTTTTTCGAAGAAAATAAAAGATATAAAAATATGCATCGGCCGGGAATCGAACCCGGGCCGCCCGCGTGGCAGGCGAGCATTCTACCACTGAACCACCGATGCTTACGAATATTATCTCTCACTTAAGTGACTATAGCTCATTCATTACGATACATTTTGCCCTCAGGCATTGCTCGAGGCACAAAATGTGAGTTAATTCACAAGCGTCGAACAAGTGTACTAATTAGGCGATAAAAAAGTTATCAGTATTTAACGAGGTTAATATATCAACACTGACAGATGAATAAAACATAGCTAAGGTAGGTCCGGACACCAAACAAAGATATATTTCGGTATGGCCGTACGTCAAGAGACGTTTAACGACTTGTAACGTAATTAACTGATTTGTCACGAGTTTTTTTATAATCTGAGTTAACTTTGAGGTGAAAGCAGAAGAAAATGTCGTACGTGTTTCCAAACAGGAATATAAAGCACCGAAACTCTTGCATTATTCAAAGGTAAAGTGCTCTCCAAAAAGTCAAAAAGTCCAAGTTTAGGATGAGCAAATGTTATCCGATTAAAACCAATATAAGATTCTAGGCTCGCATTCTTGATACGAAAACTGTCTACGGAGATTGTATATATTGTCTTTATGATATGACACATTCAATGTATATGTATTGATACAGCGTTTTATCCAAGCAAAGAAAACATATCTCTGAACCTGTGGCGCTTTTCACAAAAAAATCTCACGAGGAAAATCATCGTAAGTCAAAATCCATAAACATTCATAACACTGTCATTGTTTGGCCAATGAATTCCAAATATAATTGAATTATGTAGAATAATTGTCTGTCTATCTTCTAGACACCGTAAGACGGTTATAGTTTATTATCCTTCTGACTTTGAACAACAAAATTATGACTATGACTTACGATAACTTTTTCGTAAAGAATGTTTGTGAAAAGGGGCACTGAGCTTTAAATGCGTATTAAAGAATATATCTCCACTAGTTGATTACAACTGTCCAACTTGACACAGAGCTAGAATAGGCGGGAAATAGTGATCGTAAAATGTCATGACCAAACTCCATTAAGAAACTTGTTAGAACCTATAAATCTTGATGCACAGCCCCGTCATTTTCTATTTCAAACCATTTAACTGTAGCCGTTACAAAGAGAGCATATTTATACATTTAGCCCAAATAGCTAAAACACGCGACAATATCGAACAAACTACTTACCAGAATCAAATCGTTTAATGTTGTCCGTTTGATTTATTCCTATTTATGAAGTTGATGATAAAGATATCTTATTTTATCAATTAAACAATTGTTTTGAACCAACGATAAGTAAACGCCTATATATCATACTAAAAACACAAAAGCTGGTTAGCGCGAAAACAGACCCAGTCGGCTACTTTAAAATATTCTCGACTGAAACTTGACCAATTTAAGTTACCAATGAAATTACATTATTTGTTAGCTACTGGCACTTGACCTCGAGGTCAAATTTCATTTTAGCCGCAATGTCAATTTTTATCAACAAAGAAAAATTTAAGTACCATAATTGGAAAATAATCAAAGATAGCAAAATCGTGCCATCCCAATGTTTATTAAGTCCGATCTAAGTAAACAGACTGTGTAAAAACTCGCACTTCAGAATAGTACGGACAAATACGGTTTTTAAACTAAACCCTTATAATTTCAAAATTTTACTAATTTACATATAGATTGAATACGGTAACAAAAACAAATCATTAATAATTAAGTCCTTAAGAAGTAACTATGAGTTTAGTATTTATTAAACACCTTTATTTGGAAAGATTGGGCTTTGTGTTTCATTTCTCACTTTTTGTTCAGTTCGGGCCCAACTCCGTAACAACACATTATATAGGTCACATCACGATGGTCAGACAACCTACTCACTGCTCCTGGACAGACAGGCTGTTAACCAGTTAATGTCAAGTAATATTTGTGGCAAAAATATCTTGTAAAGAACTAAGAAAAAAACATGAAAGAAATAGAATAAACATCTTATTTGGAAAAAGGTTACTTTTACTTCAAAACGTATGCTCAGAAAATGTCATTTCCACTCGCCACGCCGCCACTAATGAAAAAACGATAACTAAGCTTACTCCGTGAAATGAAAATCGATCAAACACCAAAATCGACAAATAAACTCGATTTCTTTAGCTTTGTTTAAAGGGGAAAACATAAAAATATGGAATTTCGCACATACCTTAGTTACGCACAAAATCAAGTCCGTTTTATTTGGTTTTTATACTTTTCCTAAAAGCGTCCCGCTACATTGATTTTATCTTTTAAAAAAATCATAAGTTATCGCAAAACATTTTAGTAAACAAGAATTTTTAAATGCAAAAAGACGTATGTTTGTCTTTTAACATAGATCCGACATACGCATCACTTCGTACATACTTGACGACGATGATAAATTGAACTCTTCAGAATTTTTTACAAGGAGCCTGTTTATTGGGTTATATAACATGGTACCATATTTACTCTAATATAATTAAAGGCACAGTTTTTTGTTGGAAAAGACATGCAATTTAGTGACGTAGTTATGTGGTCATATATTCTTCAGTGCGTGTTGTAGTAACACAGTGCATATTATTTGCAAAAAAAACTTCATTGTGTGTTTTAGTAATACCGTCCCACAATGCAACGTGTGGTAAGCACAGGATTCAAAAGCGTTCCGAACGTGCAAATGTAGCTCGAATAAAACGCAGTAGGTCATATCACGGCGGTCAGTCAACCTATTTACCATTCCTGTAAAGGCTGAATCGAGGCTGTTGACCAGTTTCTAGGTGCATATGTCCATCAGTGACTGATAACTGCACTACACGATTTAGAATCAGTGGTAGGAGTTAGTAGGATCGTAATAAGTATTTCATGATAAAATGCCCTGAAAGTTTTCCCCGCCTGGGAATCGAACCCACGCTTACATCGCTACGCCGACCAGCAGGCGTTCTTTTTATGATATATACGGTACCATGTTACTTAAAAACTTGTTTCTAATATAAAAGTATATTGAAGTGGGTTGATTTGATAACTGAAAATTGAAAATCACTCAAAAACACTTAAGTCACAGATAACAAACTAAAAGTTACTTTAAACATTAAAATATGGATTGTTACAGTCAAAAGTTAATTTCATTATTATCTACAAGATTAACTAAAATGTCGGATTATTTTCCAAACTGGACCATACCACTTTATACGTTTAAGTCGAGTCTGTTGCACAACGGTCAAGGAGGGTTTCTAATTCGGACGTACCGAATTCGATTTACCAAGCGACAGTGGTATTATATAAATATATACTTTATTTTATAAAATGCAGTTCATTTCTTTTCTCAGTTTCATTGTAAAAGGCCATGATGGCATCTGCAGTATACCATAGTTGAAACCGTATTCTTCGATGCCGAAGATTTATGTTACTTAATGTAACCTCTTGGTAGCAATTTTTTTGGATCTACATTACACCTTTAAATTTGTTATAAGTTTAGAGATCATATCATACTTAGCACCTTGGATATTGCGAAATCCTGACATTTTCGTCCCAAATGATTAATATGTAATCGAAAGGGGCCCTAAATAAGGACCATTCAGCTTTTAAGAGTTTAAGACAATCTGTTCTTAAGGCCCTAGTAATGAAACTTTAGTGCACATGTTAATCAATTATAAATTTGTTTAAGTACTTAAAGCTACAGTCCTATAAACATAAAAATAGCCGTGAGGGCACCGTGCGGGCGCCGTGCGTTCAAGCTCCGCAAGGGCCCGTACGAACTCTTGCGTACCCGTACGTATTGTTACGATTTTACCAGTGTCCGTAAGATAAGCCCAGGATACACGTATCAATCTTAAAGTCAAATCGTGAGCAAAATTGAGGCCAAGTATGGATTAAACATGCATATCTTCCAGCTACAGCTCCGTACGAGTGTGTTGTTATGTTCCATGTGCGTACCGTTACCTCAATACGCAAGGCTTTCCACGATCTACAGCTGTCTGCACGTACAGGTCCACAACAAGCCACGATTTTATAGGCCTGAAGCATAAGACCACCTTGGAATTTTAGGTAAATTTAAGTCCCAAAAGCTTAATATTGAATGGAAAGGGACCCTGAATTTTATCTGTTCCGCTAAGCTATCATGACTATCAATTTTGATGGTCATAACCAGGGATGGGGTCAATTACTTGCAAAGTAATTAATTATGACTCATAACAGTAGATTTTTACTGGTTATGAGATTATATAAATCTTTATTAAGAAAATGTTCAAGATCTGTAGTAATTGCATGTTGTTCAGAGCGTCATTGCAATACCTTTCACATCATCTCCATGTATTATAACAATAATTCTTATATATAATATTGGCGTCCACAGTACACCATATATTAGTGTCCGCATTTATGGCAACTACAGTACATCGTAGAATCTGTCATAGCTTAAAGAATGATGTAATATTTGACACTTTTATTTAAAATAAATATCCCGACTGTTTAACTTATTTAAAATATTGTAAAAGTAAATATACAGACAGTACACCTATTATCGTTGGTAATCATAATGTTTGAATGAATAATTATGACTATACATTGCTTTCCTAGTGTCACATTGCTTTGACGTATGAGCGCCTTTGCACAAAAAAATCTTACGAACAAAGTTATCGTAAGTCAAAATTTCATGATTTTGCAGTGCAAAGTTAGATGGCTAATAAACATTACTATGATATGATATGCTATGATATTCAAAAGGTATACACTATTTTACATAATTTAATGCTATTTGGAATTGATTGGCCAAAAAATGACGGCTTTATTAATAATTTTTGTTTTTCACTTACGATGATTTTTATCGTAAGTTTTTGTGAAAACTGAATATGCATATCGCTTTTCCAGGAAAAATATTAAGTGATGCTGCAATTTGACGAAAAGTACCTAAAACATTACGTTACTTTACAGACTTTAGTCTCTCTGTTTAAGTAACATCGCACAATAACTCCGAATTGATAAATTAACTCTGACACAAGAGGTCGCTTTTCACTATATAAACATCGAGTCACGGAAATCAGATTTTACCGAACTTTGCCGAATTGGTAAAAATTCGAGTTTATCTATATGTGAAACTGATACAGCCCTGCGTTCAGTTACCGCGAACGTTACAAAACGTTCCGTAACGATACATTCGGAACTCCTCGGCCATTCGCTGCGAATAATCTCGGACATATTTAGACGCTATTTTGAAACTACCGGTGTTAAAGTAAACGATCGTTTAGGCATTGAGTGATGTTTCGTTTTAGTCTGTAAATTTTGAAACATCACTCATTGCTTTAGCGATCTCATATTTGTGTATTAGATTAGGTTATTCGCAGCGAATGGCCGATGAGTTCCGAATGTATCGTTATGTAACGTTCTGTAACGTTTTGTGTAATTGAACACGCTACTGTTTCATTTTGTATATAAATTCGGTTAATTTCGATCCGTTTTGAATAAAGATAACACTGTCAAATTTATCTAACTTAGTAAATAACACCGAATTCCAACCGCGTGTACTTTTGTCTATGACGTCACAAACGAACGCCAAATACTGAATACTTATTTTTGGCAACATTTGAATAGGAGCGACGTTCCGTTCATGAAAATTAACGATTAAAGTTTTAATTGAATAAATCAAGTGGAAAAGTGTTTACCAATAGATAAACTCATTTCAAATGTATTCAAAATGAATTGAGTTTAAATTTATCGAAGTACTGGGTTAAAGTTCTGACTTTTTTAAACCATAACTGTTTGCATTTTTGTGTTTCAATGAAAAATAGATGAAACAGCCAAAACAAATCAAAATGACGAAATAATTCAGACGTTATTAAACAATCTTGTATGGCGTGTTATTTTATTTAAATTTTGGACGCATCCGTTTATAGGGGGGGGGGGGGGGACGTAAGTCTGTCATATTGTGGTACAGTTTCAAAGTATTCATTCTTATGAAAACATAATAGTTGTTCATTACATGTGGCTCAGTCAATATAAGAGAAGATTTTATTCACTAGTATTTTCCCAACTTTCAAAACATGAATAATTTCACGGTGAATGAGTTTATTAAAATCATAGCTGTGATACATCCATGAGTTTCCGAAAGTGTGTATTATGATCGAGTGAAGCTGTTTATGCCGTATGATATGTTTTATTCAAGATATTTTTTAATAACAATTAGGCCGCCAGTACAAAAATCCTTCATATTTTAGACGTTGGACTAGTCTTTTGTTAGATTGCCTGGTCGGGTTACAAACAATACCAATATATTTTATAAAGTTTAACGTCTAGTCAACGCAAATTTGGTTCATCCGTCTTTACAAACGATTTCAAATAGACAAATACTTATGAAACACAAATAAAAGACAAAACACCGTTGTTATACATTAACAAATTCTTAAAACCATTTGAATATCGCACAGACAAATAAAAAGACGTTTTGTCTGTCTTAATTATTTTAAACTGTATACTAAATGCCGAAGTGTCAGTGCTTAACTAGCCAACATTTTACATATCTAGGTTAGTTTTGCATTAAAGGTATTCGTTCACAGATTTAAACTTAAGTATCAACTTTTTCTAAAACAATCAAAAGTATAAGGAAATATTTTTGGAAGCAGGAAAGTAGTGTTCTGATAATGACAAATTTAGTGCAAATTGACATACAACTATACTAATGATGGTGTTTCGTGTAGTAAATATTTACCCCGTATGTCAATTTTAGTGCAATTTTGTGACTTTTATTGATTATCTCTTGCAATCTATATGTCAGTTTGTTTGAAAATATTTAGAATTAATTTTCTGACACAATTACAGACCCTTAATGGTATTTTAAAATTATAGAAAAAATAAACCAAATCTGTGAACTAGTACCTTTAATCATATCATGAACTTAAGTAACATGAACGTCTCGTAATTTTGATAAGTGACTTATCTAAGATTTAAGGATACTTGAGAGCTAAGCTGGTTTGTTGCTTAAAACATATTAAAATTCAAATGATTTATAGTACCCTTCAAAAACATTTAACAGAATAACGTTTATTGAACCAAATGAACATGCATGCAGGACACTAGATTCTAAATCACAGCGCGCTACCAACTGCGCTGCAGACTCGGGTTGCATTATTATTGTTTTTCACTGTCCGCCATTATATGATCTATACAATGTGTTGCTACGGCGTTAAACCCAACAAAAACAAAAACAAAACAAAACCAAGCACCTACGTTGTATATGCCAAGTTTATGATCAGTGATATTTAAACATCAGTAAATGCATTGATGAGAGATTTAATTGAAAACTTGGATTTTAAAACTCATATACTTAAAACTTTTACATTTCTTGCCAAGAACGTATTTCATGTCATAGTAAATGTTCGATTAACTGTAAAATTGTGCCTGGCAACACAGGATTGATTTAGGAATGTTTAAGTTGTGAAATAAACAATCATCAAATGTCATTGAAATATTTTATTTACTCGCATATGTTTGAAAAACAGTGACACCACAATACGTGTCATCTAAAAATCCTTCAATAAAATCCTGTTTAAGGGTCAGAAGATTCAAAATTGCAATAATTTGTGGGAGACTTTACTAGTGCTGGGTGATCCCTTCACAAGGAGCTGGCATCTCCCACTCCTTCGGTCTCTCCCTTTTTCCTTTTATCTTCTCCCTCTATCTCAAATCAATATTAAAATCGAACGGTCATAGAATAGTATAGCCTTCTGATGTTGGTAACCGAACCTGGGATCTTCACCTACGAAATCCTACGCCCGACCATTGTGCCACGAACTCAGTCTGTCTGTTTTATATAGTATAGTGACTGACATACAGAATCTCTTAGCCAAACAGACAGAGTTACATTTCACAATGTTTTCCTGTGAAAACTTTAGCCGTAAATCTTCGCGTAATTCCGTATCGTACGTAAATTACCAAAGTACAGTTTCTGAAGTATTCTGATGTATCTATATTTTTAGAGCTCAATATTTCATGACGATCATAAATTAGCTCGTAAATCTTCGTGATATTCGTATTCTACGGAATCTCCCGAAGTATCAATTTCGAGATAATTAGCATGTACATGTACATTTTGGTTTTACGATCATAATTCGATTCGCTAACCTTCGGTTATATTCGTTACAAACGCAAATTGCCGAAGTTTTGAACTTCCGTACCTTACGGAGATTTCCGGAAATAGCCGAAAAATGTCGAAGTATTATAGGTGAAGTAATCCCCGTGTATTTTATGACAGAAATGTTTTATTACAATCGTAAATTCAGTTCAATAATGTTTATTTTCTCACATGCGGCGAATATTTTAATCTCAAATACATTTTATGTTATTTAACACTTCTTGTTCGAGAGTTTAATGGAAAACAGTAGTAACTTTAAGTATCTTATTATTTCTGAAGCAACTCAACAACTGTCCGTGATTTCCTGAGATATCGTACTTTCGGCAAAGTGGGTCTACATGTGTGAGTTTTAACAATTATCAGTGTCATTCATGATTTTGAATCAGTGGTAGGAGAGGGAATTGCTGTAGACATCGTACCATGACTCCTTTATAAGTAGGCATGTGTGCTTGTATAACTTTTAAAGCTACATTTCTGTCCCCTAATTGATTCCATAAATATTGATTGTTAGTTTTAAATCCTCTGCACAAAAATCAAATCGAAATGTAATCTAAATTATCTGTAGAAATAGTGTATGCCGAGGATTCAGAATAAATAATAACAATTCACAGACTAAAATGGACATTTTCGGACATAGAAATAGAATAGTTATTATGTGCACTATATTAATCTTTTTTATTTGGCTGTTACAAGAATTTGAATAAACACAAGAGTTTGTTTACATTCTATAGACCACGTGACTACATGTACAATGTATATACACTGGACAGTCTCCCTATACAATCTTTGAACTGTCAGTTTGTATACCACCAGGAAACAAGTATGCAATCATGGCTTGTATCAATCACTGTTCTGACTGGTTTTTATCACAATGTTTACGACAGTGTACATGTGTGTAAATCCTGTAAAACGATGATCGTACGACATTTTCCTTCCTACGATTTCTGTCACAAGTTCAAACGCAGTACAGTCGCTCACATGACACTCTCGTTTGTTTTCTTCGATATTGAAATTTAGCACAGACGCACCCGTCAGACAAAATATGTCCGCCAACCAAAACAAAATGTATATCAAAATTATTTTCTTCTAGCAATTAATTAAAAATTTCCCGACTTGTATTATTATGTTAATGTACATGACGAAAAATGGACGATTGAAATGGACCTCTTGAAGTATAATTACTCCTGTTAAAAATGTTTTGATCAATCATTTATAAACAGTGTTAGCTCTGCGGCGACTTGTCTATAAACGACGTATAATTTGAAAGTGGTAGGTATCATTTAAAAGTTTGTGTCGACAAGGATTTGAACCCTTAACCCAGATTTCTCCGAAATCAAATTTCCCAGGGTAATCTACACATAAGTGATAACAAAAAAAAATAAAAAAGAGAAATGAAATAAAGAAACTTACCCATTCTTAAAGCGTTTGATTTCTCTTGCACGTTGTTCTGTATGCGTTCTTTGACTTCGCGCATGCGCTCTCGAAGTGACTCGATATGTTGTTGAGACGACAACGTCTGCTGTTTGTATTCGTTAAGTTTTTCCTTGACCTCATTGGCGACGCTGACGATTTCATCAATTGGATAGTCGTCAGTGACGTTTGTAAATTTCGCCGATGAAAATATATTTGAATAGGAGTCCATCGTACTGTTAAATTTCTCAAGTGTGAATACTTCCGGTTGTGGTGACGTCACTTCCGGTGGTGGTGTTACCTCCCTTTGAGATTCCTCCTCTGTTTTTATATTTTCCTCGAGTGGAGCCACGTTCTTGCGAGAACTCTCTAAATCTAGTTCAGTATTGACATCAGTAACAGCATCCATTGTTCCGTTTTTATTATCCTCAGATTTCACGTCGCCATTTTGATTCTGATTTAATTCCTCATTTTCCTTATTATTAATTTTCTCAAAGTTCGGACCCCTCGTAGTCCTCCTATCCATTGGTCTCTGGGGTTTACGTTCAGGACGACTTTTAGCAATTCCGGAACCACTCGTGTTTGTATTCGTCCGCGGTTTAACACCTGAGTTCGTCTGCGCTCTACGCGCACTTCCGCTTTTAGGTCGTAATGGCCGACCGTGTTCGTGTTGATCCGAAGTGTTTGTGTGACCAGGCATTGTTACAGAAAATTTATTGTATGAAAAACTTTCACGTATTGTTTGAAATTTAATAAACTCCCCGTAAGTTAAACCTTGAAAAGGTAGATCGATATAAATCCAGCTTTTAATAAAATTGATAACACTCCGTGTTTAAATCATCGATGTTTAAAGTTCAATGCACATTACGTACTTCAAAGTTAGCAGGCTGATTAATAAATTCTCCGATCAAGAGCTTCAGAAAGCATGAATTATCACATATTTCATAAATATACTCTCATTGCGCATGCGTGACCGGAAGTCATCCAAGAATTGTATGTTTTTTCCTGATTTATGCTCTCACTACGCATGCGTGAATGAAATATATCTCAGAATCGTCGGTTTGATCTAATTTTTCTCACTTACTGCGCATGCGTGACCGGAAGTTGACTGAGAATTGTCTGTGTGATCACTGAAAAGAGAAAAAAATTATCGTTAGTCATGTTAAGATTAAAAAGTTTATAAAAGGTTTGTTATTCTTTCTTAAATTGTGTGTTTACAATAACTACGCATTTGAAGTCAATGTTTTGGACACAAGAATAATCTCGCGCGCAAACACTATTGTTATGGCGTTCATCATTCGAAGGAGATCGGTAATTTTCCTTGTAAAAACTATGTAAAAGTCCGGTGGAAGAATAACACGTATTTTGTTTATGAAAATGGCGATCGGCTCTGTTCCGAACCATATAAATAGAACTATGACGTCATGTTACGTCACATTTAAATCATGGTAGATGAATAAAAAATTTTGACAAAAAGAAAGAAAACGTGAAGACAGAAATTTTTGGCAAATTTTGAAAAGAGCTAATTCATGTTTTAACTCTTATTCTCTGTAAAATTATATTTTTAACTCGCGGCTATTTGATTCCAGACAAAATTGAGTATTCTTTTTTGTCTTACTTGGTTAAGAAAATCGAGTTTACAAAAATTAGTATAAATTCTTAACATATTTAATAAACATTTAAACTAAATTTATTTTTTTTTAAATAAAAACCTGCTATTTTATTCCATTATTTTTCATATTATGGTTTTCTGAACTTTAAACTACGTGAACTTTTGAAGAAAGTGTTTAAAGAGTTTTAAAAGTTGTAAGAGTGCTTGAGTTTTTGTAAAATAAATTAAAAAACGTGAAAACATTCCCCACTCAACTTGGGGCAAATATTAATCGATCGATCAAAGGTTGAGGTATTCTAATTTCTGTACAATATAAATGATTTAAACATACAATGACCAGCGATTACCTTTAATAAATAACATCTCATGGTGTCCGCCAAAAGTTCATTGGCAAAAAGAAGAAATATGGCAATGTGTTGTTTGGGTTAAACGCTGTAGCAACACATTATATAGCTCATATCACGGTGGTCAGTCAACATTTTTACCGTTCCATGAAAGGCTAAATCTCTGGAATTAGCTGTTAACTAGTTACAAGGCGCATGCTTTAGTCAGTGGCGTACAACTGGCGTATATTATGCACAATTAGTGGTAGGAGAGAGAATGACTAAATACATGATGATATTCAAAGCTAGCCGTTCAATCTATGACAAATTTCTGAAGCTCTTATTAGTTTAGATAAAATATTGAGCACACCGCTTGATCAAATTGTATTACGTTCTTATGCTTAACAATACGCGTCATTAAACTGTCCTTTGTATACAAATGTTGTAGGTGCATAACATAAGGCTGCAACACTTTTCGAACCAAAACGAATTGAGCGTCTGAAACACTTTGATTTTAATGGTAACATAAAAAACCAAGAAATTTTTACAAAATATTTTTGATAAGATCTACTTATATGTACCTTTTCACAAATTGTCTTACGATAAAAGTTGTCGCAGGTCATTTTCACAAATTTGGATTTCTATGTCAGATGAGTAATAAACATTAATATGATGGGTACCAAAATGTATACACTATTCTACATACTTTTATAATATTCGGAATGATTGACCAAAAGATAACTGTTTTATTAATGTTTTTTCGCTTGTGACTTACGATAATTTTTATCGTAAGATGTTTTGTGAAAAGGACCACAGGAACTTTTGGGAGTGGACTGTAGGCAACACTGGCCACTTCACCCTTGATTGTCTTTAATAAACATCATCTTAGAGGTTATACACCTTTATTAAACATGAATCACTTTACAGGTTATATTTGATATGGTAAAAATAACCTGGGGATTTCTTTTTCTTAAAATACGTGGACAGTTCATAAAATGGAATAGAGGGGACATGAGAGGGTGTAGTGATGGGGCGAGAGACGTGTCTATATGGGGAGACAGAATAGTAGATATTTGAATCAAAGGGGCTGTCGGGACCATTCTCATGGCTGATTGTAACCGGTTAATGATCATTTATGTGGTTCTAGCAAAAGTGGATAAAGGGTCTTTGAACGTGTTGCATTTTATGTCATTCAATAAATAACGGGAGACAAATGCCCAAAGGGAGACCAGATCGATAATACCAGTAAAATTTTATTTTGACGTCACGGTGAATTTTGAAGTGTTACGTCATGTTAAAACGTTTACATTAAATCGCACTTACAATGCGGTGATTCATTCCAACTGGCATGACCTAAAAACATCATCCCCAGCCTCTTTATAGAAAAATAGGAACTTGATCCGGTCCTATTTTAAATTCTTAATCATTTAGCAAATATTGTGTCACGTCCAAACAAAGAATTGACTATAGTTGTGCACTTTTAAAGGTTAGGTTTTAAAAAGTCCCCGTCACACTAAGTGGTATTACGTCGAACAAACAAATTGTACGAACTATTTGAATACCCGAGCTAATTTGTATTAATGTTTAAACAAACGTGCTCTCAGCGTATAGTCTGATAAAAATGACCTTCACTGGGTTTCATGCCACCCAACGTCCGTCTGGTGGGATCGCTTGGTGAATACTGGTTAAAAAGGAGTGTCTAGCAAGCTAGATTAGGTAACAGGCGATCTTACAATAATAAGTTGGGGTGATTTTTGTCTGAAAGAATTGTGTACTTTTCTTTATATATATATATTCGTCTGAGGCTCTTATACTTATATATAAGATCCCCTGTGGGCTAGGTGAGCTGGTCATCTATAAATATTTTGTTCTGACATGGCTATAAATTTAGTGAAAAAAACATTAAACTCTTTTAGAAAGATGACGTCACAAAGACATCAGATGACGCAATAATGTCGTCACTTAATTTGCATTGTTAGCCAATTGCAATGAAAATCGTTTAACAGTTCATAATAATTATGAATAGTCTTGGCGTAAGTCTATACAGATCTAATCCCAACGGCAATTAGTTAAGAGTTATAATCCATTTTGATTGGCTTAGGCATACAAGATTCAGAAAAAATGTAATCCGAAATTTATGTCCAAATAAACACGCAGTAAAGAAATATTGGCTCTAATCTAAGCGGTAAGCAGCGGTCAGTAGCGGTCAACAGTCGAAGAATTAACGGGCTATGGAATTTAAAACAGCTTTTCGAAATTCACTGATCATATATTTATGATCGACAGCAGTTATAAGCATGATTGACTAAGGGGTTGGTGGTATATTCGCCACACTAATTTTGTTAAAATGAATTATACAACCTTTGTTTTCAATATTGCCCTACCTTTGCAATGGATTGGTTGGTTTTGATATTTACACAAACGCGTCATGTTATTTGGTACGAACTATACTTAATTCACGGTTCATTGGTTTTGTTTATAAATATTTATATTCCTTAGGAACTTACTTGCGTAAATATTTACATAAAGATAAAGTTAGGATCGATGATTAACACTTAAAGATTACTTTTGTCATACTAGTAATCCGGCTTTATAAAGTCCGTATAAACTGGCTTTTATCTATATACGTCGCGTGAATACTGTCTCGTTTTAAAATTTATATTAATGGCGTGACAGACACGAAGGGAAGTAACTCTACCTAATTTCATGACTAAATTATGCCAAAATGGCAATGTTTTTTCTTGCATTTTTTCTTACCCATGAGGTATCAATGCTTTTAATCTAACCACAGGTGATCGATATTGCTGTTAGTTACTTTGTTGCTTTGGTCAAGTTTTTCACTAATTTTAGTATCTTGATTTTGAATCTTGGCCGTTATTCAATGCTTCATGCAATCATGTACGATAACCGAATCGCCTAGCATGTCAATGTTTGCATGTGAAATATTACTACTTTCCCAAGACTTATTTTACTAAGAACTGATTGACTCAAACAGGCGAATGTTGGGAAAATGTGCCGGAATAAAGCCAACACATCCATATCAGAAAAACTTGCATATGTTTCCATTGAAAGTTAGGACATACATACATTCAAACTGCTTTTAAATCCAAGTTTATTCTATTTTGACTTGCAAATACATATTACTAAACAATTAATTCAAACATCCGTTTATTAAAAACTTTAGTCGAGGTGATATAAACGCTTGTATGTAAACTTCCGGTTTTTCAAACATTCAAGCGTCTATCAATCACCATTCTTCAATGATAAAGCGCCCATTAAAACTGATCAATATTGATGGTTGTGACTTTGTAAGAACTTATCAAAACTACGGATGACCAGGTCATGACATCATTACGTTTATATAAGCCTTGCGAGAGTAACGAAAGTGTCGGAACTTTCGCAACCCAATGACAACTCAACCCGAGACAACTCTATCCCCTACTAACGGATTGAGTTGTCCCAACTTTGAGTTGAGTTATGCACGGGTTGAGTTGTCTTCTGGTTGAGTTGTCCCGTACCCGTAATGAAAGCTAACAGTAGTTACTGAACACGGGGCAGGAATTTGCATACGACGAATGGCAATACGCATTGACGTCATATAGCATTGTAAAACGTCATATCGCTTTGTAAAACGTCATATCGCATTGTAAAACGTCATATAGCATTGTAAAACGTCATATAGCATTGCAAAACGTCATATAGCATTGTAAAACGTCATATCGCATTGTAAAACGTCATATAGCATTGTAAAACGTCATATAGCATTGTAAATCGTCATATCGCATTGTAAAACGTCATATAGCATTGTAAAACGTCATATAGCATTGTAAAACGTCATATAGCATTGTAAAACGTCATATCGCATTGTAAAACGTCATATAGCATTGTAAAACGTCATATCGCATTGTAAAACGTCATATAGCATTGTAAAACGTCATATAGCATTGTAAAACGTCATATAGCATTGTAGAACGTCATATAGCATTGTAAAACGTCATATAGCATTGTAAAACGTCATAAAGCATTGTAAAACGTCATATCGCATTGTAAAACGTCATATCGCATTGTAAAACGTCATATAGCATTGTAGAACGTCATATAGCATTGTAAAACGTCATATAGCATTGTAAAACGTCATATCGCATTGTAAAACGTCATATCGCATTGTGGAACGTCATATCGCATTGTAAAACGTCATATAGCATTGTGAAACGTCATATCGCATTGTAAAACGTCATATCGCATTGTAAAACGTCATATAGCATTGTAAAACGTCATATCGCATTGTAAAACGTCATATCGCATTGTCAGACGTCATATCGCATTGTGGAACGTCATATTGCATTTTTATACGTCATATCGCATTGTCAGACGTCATATCGCATTGTGGAACGTCATATTGCATTTTTATACGTCATATCGCGTTGTCAGACGTCATATCGCATTGTGGAACGTCATATTGCATTTTTATACGTCATATCGCATTGTCAGACGTCATATCGCATTGTGGAACGTCATATTGCATTTTATACGCCATATCGCATTGTAAAACGTCATATAGCATTGTTAAACGTCATATAGCATTGTCAGACGTCATATCGCATTGTGGAACGTCATATTGCATTTTTATACGTTATATCGCACTGCCAAACGTCTAATAATTCTGATATCAACTTTTAGTCATCAGTATGGGCAATCATGTGATCTATATGGTTTATTAGATTACCTCGAGGTCTTAAACGAGTCGAGAGTTTTTTGGAAGAAGCTTAAGGTAATGTAGAAATTTAGAACTATTGTGGGGTTGGGAAAACTACCACTAGAAAGAGAATTTTGTGCTGCTTAGACTGCACTAGATCTGATGAAAATAGGTTACATATAAAGGTCATTTACCTTGTCTTTTTCGTCTTAATTTGTTGATAATGTCGTCATTTTTGACGTGTTAGGAACCATATAGGTCACGTGATTTCACACATTGGTCATTGTGAACTTATTTTGTGGTATGAATCAGCAGTTTTTCTGAATCATTTATTTGTCCAAGATTGTTTGCAAGGCAGTGTTTATGGCAGGACTAGCGTTCCGTATAAAACAAGACAATTAACCAAGAAATTTAAATCAATGTCTCTCAGTAAAGATGACATTTTTATTCATTTTCGTATTGACTTAAAACACGTGAACGTTTAAAGTCAATGTTTGATAATGGACTGGTTGTGTGCTAATTGATTTTTGTCCGGAAATAAACGGAAATGATCGTCGGAAATCGTAAACAATACAATGATTAATGTTAATTCATATGTTTATATAGCTACCGATTTTGTCAAAACCTCGCTTCCGTTTTTAATCAAGAATAAATTTCTTGAATTGTTTCGGTCTATTTTAGGTGTACGGAAAAAAGAGAGTATGTATGTTATATAAGATATTTAGATTAGGTATTTATCGTCTAGGAATTGGGGGGGGGGACAAATGCTGTCCCCTAAAATCCCTTAAAATACGTGAATACAGTCATTTTGGTTTTAACACTTTAATTTCGATTCTAACGCCAATAAGGTACCAACATTTTAAAATAATATTTTTCATGATGAAAAAAATATCAAAAGTGGCTGTTCTAGATTATAGGGGTCAATATTCTACTTTTAAGAGTATTACACTCAATGACCCCTAGGGGTCAATATTGACCTTTAATGTGACCTATAAGAGTGTACACTTTGTAGTTAAGTAAGTTGTGTAAATTTACATACTATGACAAATATACCAGCAAATATTGACACATGTCAACTACCTCGATGTAAGCAAACAGTTCGTCATTATTCGGCGATTTCCGTAAACTTGAACCGTTTAGTTCGGAAACAAACGCTGAATTCGGAATATCTTTGTTTTTAAGTTTAAATTGATGTTGTACACTTTTCCCGCGGAATATCTTTGATTTTATCGTTAAAATTTACTTACACTGTAATAGGAATATCTTTTTTTTTGACAAATATTTGCACCTTTCAAACGGAATAGTTTTGTTTTTGTCGATAAGTTGACGTGGCTTGACTTTACTCCTGTCGCTTGACAGACTCGTTTTGAGGGAAACTCAGCGATCGGAATAGTTTTATTTGTATCGTTAAAAGGTTTCGTTTTGAACTCACATAGCACTCAGAAAGTCGATCTTTGATTTTATATTTAAAAGCCTCGCTTTGAAACAAACGTTGAAAGCGGAATGCTTTTGTTAATATCGTTAAATATTTATGGTTTGAATATTCAAATGAATACTTATCGAGTTCCTTTTGATGAATATCATAATTAGCATGAAATATTACCGATATACAAGGATACCATATATAATATATTAGAAAGAATTGAGCTTTTGACTTAGTCGGAGTCGTTCCGTCTTTCGTTCGGTAAATTCCGGAAGCCAGATCGTATTTTTGTGATATGCGTTTGGATTCCTCAGAGTGGTGTTTCCATTCGGTTTTCTTTAGATTTTCTCAAGCTTGACGGAAAAGCCCGAGTTGCTTCGAATGTATGAAATTTGTCTTACGTATCGATATTTTCAATTTCAGTGCTCTAGCTCGCATAAGATCGCAAATAAATGTTAAATAAAAAATATACATGAATGAATGCAAAATTCGGTACTAAGTCTCTACACTACTTCTAAACAACGTACATGCATGTTTTTGACAACAAATTGAAACATCTTTTTTATATGCAAGGCTTAAAAACGCACTATGCAAATTTTATTTATATTCACATAAAACAGATATTCTTGCCAAAAATTGTATTTAATCTTTTGATTATTAAGAGGTTCGTATTTTATGAATAAATAAATTTGCCGTTAATAATGTAAATATTTAAAGAGGACATGTCAAGTTTAAAAGATTAACGTGTCGTCATCTTTATTAAAAATCTTATTCACACTTGCAGTTTGAAATGTTTAACAAATTTAGACTAAGATATTAGATCTTTAAAGTTAACATGCAAAAAGAGATAAATATATGTAATCGTTAAACATCGGGTGTTTCCGTATTATTTATAAAATACACCTAGCACACCAATCGTTTAACATTCGGGTGTTTCCGTATTATTCATAAAATAAACCTAGCACATCAATCGTTAAACATCGGGTGTTTCCGTATTATTCATAAAATAAACCTAGCACATCAATCGTTAAACATTCGGGTGTTTCCGTATTATTCATAAAATACACATAGCACATCAATCGTTTAACATTGGGTGTTTCCGTATTATTCATAAAATAAACCTAGCAAATCAATCGTTAAACATTCGGGTGTTTCCGTATTATTCATAAAATACACCTAGCAAATCAATCGTTAAACATTCGGATGTTTCCGTATTATTCATTAAATACACCTAGCATATCAATCGTAAAACATCACGACGGTCAGTCAACCTACTCACCATTCATGGAAAGTCTAAATCCTATGAATTAGCTGTAAACCAATTACTTGGCACAAACATGTACTTCCATCAGTGACTGACAACTGCCCTGCATGATTAAGAATCAATGGTAGGAGGGAAAATGGTCTTATAAATTATTTCATGACCAAACTCTACGAAAGTATACCACGCCTGGGAACCGAACTCGTGATCCCTCGATTAGTAGACGTGTGTACGTTATCAACCGAGCTAGTCAGGTCGGGCTAAGTCTGTTGAAAATTAGAACTTAACAAAACTTAACAAACAGGTTCATTGCGACTGTATCAGAATAATTGCATACTGTAACAGTTAACATGATTGACATTTGCGAACACTCTTATTTAATACATTTTAATAAAGAAAATGTACTTTATGTTGACACAATTCTTGTCAATATGTTTTCCTCAAAATTTGTAAAAAAATATCTTTAAATAGTAACAGCAAACAAAGAATAATGTAGATAATTGCCAGTGCTTAGAGAGACTGTACAAAATAAACAATGGCCGTTCAACTAGTTTGATACAGGTGTCATCCAAAAGCAGAAATTACTTCAAGTTTTATATGTAATTGAAAAAAACAAACAAAGAAACCCGGTCGGTAGGGCACCGGGATTTTGAATCTAGTGTCCCGATGTGGGTACTGGTTCGAATCTCACCCGCAGAGGTTATGTTTTTCTCCATTGATAAGGTGAATTTTCCGGCCTTGTGGTAGGGTAGGTGAGAACTGATTGTAGACTAGCGTCCAGGAAAGCTAGGTTAGGTGCGCTGGTCGCCGTAAAATAACCAAAACGTGTTGACACGGCGTTAAACCCATTAGAAAATAAAAAACAAAAAATCTTTACAACATTGGACATATTCAGAGTTTTGCTCGATGACTTTTAGTGTGTACTGTAAAATGTTGAATATCTAGTATTTACTTAAATTGTAAAATCATTTAATTTCCATTTTTAAACTTAAACAAATAATAGGATATGTGAATAACAAATAGTAACTCATTATGCTTCTATTAAAATTAACAAAGTATATATAATCTAGTTATTTAACTTGCAATTAAATTAATATTGTCAATTCATCATACAGTCGTTCAGAGAAATTCCGGTGATTGTGTTATATAGACCATTGTTTCCTCATTCACCAATTAAGCTCGGTCGATCGTTAGCGCCAGTCGGAACACTTCGACCGTTAATTGAATAAGTACTCTCACAGAAATCCAAGAGTTTATTTGCTTAGCACGCAACAGTTTCTGCGAAAAAGTTCTTGTCATAAACACAAGATTACGTAAACACAAGATTTCGTAAATTCATAAGATTTCGTAAATTCACAAGATTTTGCAAACATACGAGATTTCGTAAACACACAAGATTTCATAAACACATAAGATTTCTTAAATTCACCAGATTTCGTAAACACACAAGATTTCATAAACACATAAGATTTCGTAAATTCACCAGATTTCGTAAACACACAAGATTTCGTAAACACACAAGATTTCGTAAACACACAAGATTTTGTAAACACACAAAATTCCGTAAGCATACAAAATATTCAAGAAACACAAAACTCATTTTCTTCTGAAAGGGACCAATTAACAAAAGACAACACATTTTTTGATTTTTTTAAGAATTTAGTATCCAACTTCCTATATTAGAACGAATTTAGAGTCATCATACCTTCGTCAGTAAAAGCTAAGTGTCCTTATACCTATATTAGTATAACTTTAGTGTCATTGTGCCTATGAAATTATAAATTAAGTGCTTGGATAAGTATAAATTTAGTGACCATATGCCTGAATTAGTATGAATTAAGTGTCATAATGTTTAAACTACCATAAATTGAATGTCATTATGCCTATATTAGTATAAATTTAGTGTCATTATGCCTATATCAGTATAAATTTAGTGTCAGTATACCTATATAAAGTATAAATTTAGTGTCATTATGCCTATATCAGTATAAATTTAGTGTCATTATGCCTATATCAGTATAACGTTAGTGTCAGTATACCTATATTAGTATGATTTAGTGTCATTATGCTTACATCATTGTCCTTGACCCAGATCTTTGGCGATTTCATTTATTTCCAACAGTAGCAGTAAACAGAGCTCATATATCAAACCCCCATGAAGTTGAAGTGGCCCTTTTATGGCCCTTAAGTTATCGTTGAACTTTGATAATGTATAATAGGCGATGGTTTAAGTGAAACAAAACAAATATATGCAACTCTTCAAGTATTTATATAGGTGTCGAATGAATGATAATATTTAATGTGAATTTTCATATATTTTCTATGTATCTAAAAACGGCATTTTACAGCCATGGGTTATCTCAGGGCTCGAATTTAACAAAAAAATGGACTTGTACTTTTCTGCGAGTTGATTTTATTTCAACTCGCAAAATGATAAAAATCACTCGCATTTTTTCTTCAAACTTCAATAGCATACATAGTAGCTGTTCATATATGCAATATAAAAACAACATAGTACAATATTTAAACATAGATAGAACAAGGGCTTTATTGTGGGATAGACAAAGAATATCAAACATGGCTTTACAGTGAATCTTTCTTTAATTATTAGTTATACTATCGACCTATATGGCTGTTTAAATGTTGACTTGCGCCACATTAGTTTAGACAGAAATATGTTTGTGGTGATTTAAACTGGCAAAAATTTGCGAGTAAAAATCAAAGTTCCTCGCAATTTTCAAAATCCACTCTCATTTTGCGAGTATGCGAGGTTAAATTCGAGCCCTGCCGGTTATGTGTCTGAAAGGGTATAACTCTATTAATGGTGTAAATGATGGGTTATGTCAAGTAAACTTCAATATATACAAAATTTTATTAGTTTTCACTTTGATGTGACTAAATTGATACGGTGGATCATGAAGAATATTTAAACATAGGTCAATAGATATATAATAAAATGTATGAAGTCCTTGTGAAGTAAGATGTCAACACTATTAAGGTGATTTTACGGCGTCCAGTGCACCCAGGTTTACATCTGGCCACGATCTCCCCGATTAGCCAGAGGCTAAAAAATCAGGAAGCTCTACGATTAAATGGTATACTCCACGTTCTGTTACGCTTCCTTACGAAATCAGCACGTTTTGTTGCGCTCTACTGCGCTTTGCTACGATCGAGACCACGATTTGCATCACGTTCTGTTACGCTTTGTTGCGATCAACACGATTGGCTTCCACGCTCCACCACGACTTACGTTCCGTTACGTCCTGTTAAGATCTCCCACGACAAAGCCGCTTTGTTGCGATCTCCTGCGATTTGACCAACGATTTGAGACAAATTACCACGTTTACGTCACGATTTGATATTTAAACAATAAATAATTCTTTCCCAGCGACGCGGGATGAAAAAATGTGTCCACGCTGGTCCCGATCTGTTGCGATTGTACTCCACGTTCTGTTACGCTTCGGTACGTTCCGTTACGTTTTGTTACGAAGGCCACGCTCTGTCACGATTAGAAAATGAATAGGGGCAATCGTGACGAAATTTAAGTTTGATTTAAAATCTGTCCCGATGCCCACGATCACCCCGATTCAACTCCACGCTCTGTTACGTTCGCCACGATGCTCTGGAATCGGGGACATCGTGGTAATCGTGGCCAGATGTAAACCTAGCATAACCTAGCTTTCCTGGACACTAGTCTATAACCAGTACTCACTTACCTTTCCACGTGGCCGGAAACTTCTCCATATACCGTATATTAATGGAGAAAAATTGGTTGTATTGTCAAATATCTATTGAAGGGGTATAACCACCCCTGGAGGGATTTTAACCCATACCTTTTCGGGAAACTGATTCGAAATCCCGCTGCGCTACAAGCCCGGACCCCGTTGTGTAATATACTTTACCTTCAAGTAATAAGTTGTTAATAACAAAAGTTTTTTTTTATTTTTGTACAAAAAATAAAAGACAATATAAAATCAACACTTTAGTCATGTGGTTTTGTCTTTTTAAATATACCTGACCGGATTTAATTGTTATTTCAAAAACCAAAAAAAACTATATTTTCATATTTAATAATACTCAAAGATTAAGGTGTCAAAAATCTGATAAAAATAGTAATTTAATATTCGACTGTAATTAACGTATGTTTACGATACAATGAAACCTATTTCTAACATACTGATTATTAAGAAACCTGACACCGTTTGTTATTGTATAAAAGTTACCAAAACGTTCTTATCGGGCGCTCTAAACTTTCAAAAGCTTTGAATACCCTTAACACTGAGTTTTTTGTTTTCAGCGAATTATGATTGATTTATTGACCTTGAGAATAGTAATAAAGGTCACGCGGTGAATTATGGGTGATTGATCATAAATGTCGACGTATTTAAGTCCAATTACTGTCTGTTTACGTTTGATTGATACGAAAAATAAATAACTCCCATTTTGTTTTGGAACTATAATTTTGTTGTTTTAATATAACGTGATTTATTTTAGCTCGATTGTGAAGCAAGTTCTCGCAACTTAGATTATTTACTTTCTGTTCTTGCGTCCTGACCCCCCCCCCTCCCGGTACTGAGTTACTTGGATAAAATGTCTTGCTTAAGGAAACAACGGGGTAGGTTTTGGAATTGGATTCGAGACAATTAAAAGCTGGCTATCCAATGATTAGCAGTCCAACATCGTACCCACTCGGTCAATCGGAGACCGTGGCGCTTTCCATACAAAAGTCTTACGATACAAATCATCGTAAGTCAACTGCAAGAAACATTCACAATACAATCATTTTTTCGTCAATCAATTCCAAATATCATTAAATTATGTAGAATATTGTATATTTTTTAATATAATATCATAGTTATGTTTATTATCCATCCTACTTCGAATTGCAAAATTATGAAACTGACTTACGATACTTTTTATCGTAAGAATCCTTGTGAAAAATACGAGACGTATTTATCAAAACTTGATGTCCAGCCCCGTGTTCAGTAACTACTGTTAGCTAACGTTACGGATACGGGAAAACTCAATAAGAAGACAACTCAACCCGTGCATAACTCAACTCAGGGTTGAAACAACTTAATCCGTTAGTAGGAAAATTGAGTTGTCTCGAGTTGAGTTGTCTATGGATTGAGTTGTTCCGACACTTCCGTTACGGAACGTTTTGGAACGTTCAAGGTAACTGAACACGCTACTGGTATACAGAATTATGAATATTAATTTAAGCGGCTAAGTTAGAAAAAACATTCACATAATCTAATTGCATATTAATATTGATTTATGGATTTAAATAATCGCATTACTCCATATAAACAGTGAAACAGTATAATTGCTGAACGCCATTTGTAAATTGTCGCGTAAATTTAGACGACTGGTAACACACAAGTCTATTGATCTAGGGATCGTAGTTTCGATTCCCGGGTGGGGCTAACTTTCGCAGAGCTTGGTCATGAAATTATTTCTACGGACATTCTCCTTTCTACCACTGAATGTAAATCATGTAGGACAGAATTAAGTCATAGACGAAAGTATGCGCCTAGTAGTTGGTTAACAGCTACATGCAGATATTTAGCCTTTCCACGAGGAGTGAGTAGGTGGACTGGCCGCTGTTATATGACTTATACAATATGTTGCTACAGCATTAAACCCAACAACTTTTAGACGATATTTCAGCGATATTTCGTTTGGCATTACCACGCGCGTGGAAAATAAATGGATTGTTTTACTTGCTGTCCCCCACACTGTCCGGGTAAGGGAGTACATGTAACATATTACTAAAGCATAAAATACATACATACATGATAATTTATACCACAATCGCTTGATTACATATTCAAATAAAATTCGATCAAACATCATGAAAATTTCAAACAAAATTAGAATGTAACAATCAAAAGAATGAAATAATTAATTCATTAGACTTGTTTTGTTCCAACCATGAATTTGCTATGAGCTTCATATTGTGTTTAATTGAAAATTGTGAAACAAGGCTTTTGAATCTAACACTGAGGCTACAACAAGTTGATAATATGTTCTATGGATTCGCTCGCACCTTAATTTTGACAGTTTTTACAAAAAATAAAATTTATAATTAAATTTTTTATTTTTACAAAACAGTTTTATTTCCTCGATCGCTCATAAAAATTTGGTCAAACCGCTATACAAAGCAAACTGAATTGAAAGATTTTTTTTCTTCGCTCGCTCGCCCTATTTTATTCCAGAAAAAATCCGTAGAACACATCAACTTGTTGTGGCCTAAGTAAAATTGATATTTAATGTTTACAAAAACGCCATAAAAAGTCGACTTTGGTACTAAACGATAAATAAAGATTCATTTAGGAAATCTATGCCTGAGACGGATGACTAGCATTTCATGAATTATGAGCAGTGGTCCAGTGGCAGGACTCGCGATTAGGGATCGAGAGGTCCAAGGTTTGATCCCAAATAAAGGCACAGCTATTTTCCTTGAGCAAGAAACCTACCTATACTTGTTCCATTCCACCTATGGGTAAATGGGTACAGTGAGGGATCACCTGCCTGAAGGGGATTTAAATGATCAGGAGTTATCGTACCCAGGAAATGTCAGCTGAATATGGAAGTAGACTTTGAACTGCACTTAAACAGTTTTGTTTAATCAAATTAAACTGTTTAGAAACGGCGCAAACTAAAATTCAAATTCTAAAAAAGCAAAACAATGAGCAGTTTGGTCGTATCTTATAAATATACGACATATTAAAACATAGAAAATGAAGAAATCACAATAAAATAATTTAAAATGCATGCAAAATATAAAAAATGCAAAAAAGTAAAAATACTCACAAAAACTCCTCACAATATTTATAATCCTACATAAACTTTACTATACGTCCACGGTACAGAAATGTTTCAGGTAAGTTAAGATATGTTCACTGATCGATTTCTTCTACGATATTTTCCTTCCATTCACTTGATCTTAGATTGACATATTTTAAATCTATTTACATATTTTAACCGCTTGTTAATGTGAACTGGGATAAACTTCTGACCGTATTGAACGGTGACAGTCATTCGAAACTACCTCGGCGATCGTTTACGAAGATATATTTATTTGCGTAGAAGATCGCCGAGGTAGTTCCGAATGCGGTGACAGTATCGGGTCATTCGGAACTCCTCGGCGATCTTCTACGCAAATAAACCTCGGATATCATAAGGTGAGAAAGTAGATCTATCATGGATTCCGTAGAAAACGTGAATTTAATGGAATTTGGTTTTTGTGGTACATGTAATATAGTCTGAACTACACAGAAATACAACGTGTGAGACAGTGTACTGATGAAATGACGTGATAAAGCGTGTAACAATGTACGGTATATTATAGTCTGGATTACCTGCCCCTTGCCACTATCGTTACCGGTCAGGCAAAATGTGATAATGGCAGCCTCCTCAGTTATTACTCATGTATAAAGTTTTCTTAATCGTGCATGATCATTTGCTGACGATAGTTACTTTAGAAGAAGTTTGGTAAAGGTCATACGTGAATTAGTCTCGTTAAATTTCGGATACTTTATTTAGCATAAATGTAACCGAACAACCTAATTTATTACATCTGACGCGGCCATTATCATGCTTTGCCTGACCTACTTTTACCTGTAAAAGTACGACTGGGAATCAGAAAGGTATAGCAGGCCTATTAAGTGTTGTACATAAAATTAAAGGTGGTCATTTTCAATGTATATGTAGACAATCTATAACCATTTGCTATGACTAAGACTTCTGAATTTTGCTTTCCAACGAATTATAGCAGAAAAGCACACAAATTGTTAGACAACATTGACTCACACGTCTAGGTATATAATAGGACTACTTGCCAGCGGGTTAATCGTCGGACCTAATAACCTGGTTGTATTCCTACTACGTCTGATATCCAAGGTATATCTTCGTAGATGATTGCCAAGGTTGTTCCGAATGGATCAGGGTACCAGACAGAGTTAAATATCTGTAAAGGCATTCGGAACACTTCGACCATTCATTGAATAAATAGTCGCGGAAGGATTCGTTGGAGATCCACCAATAGTATCGGGTTTTTGCTACATACGCGAGGAGAAGCACAGACGAAGCACATAACGGTTATGGAAACTAGCTTTTATCTATAAGAACCAGCATATTATAAAATATCTTACGACAATTTAACATAGAAGGACTTACGACTATAATCAATCGTAAGACGCTTGATAATACCTGATGCATAAATACATCTGAAACATAATTCAATTCGGATAAAAACAAACAGGCATTCTTTTTACAACAAGTCTTACGAAAAAAGTTATCGTAAGTCAAATTTATAAATTTTGCAGTTCAAAGTCAGAAGGATAACACACATAAGTATGATGTGATATTCAAAAGATATACAATATTCAGCATAATTCATTAATAATCACAAAATGGTAGACCATAGAAATAACCGTATTATGAATGTTTCTTTATTTTTACTTACGATGATTTTTATCGTAATATTTTTGTGTGAAAAGCACCACAATTACTTTTCAAGAGTAAATTTTATTTTTGATATCACTGTATGTAAGACCACCAACCTTAATTATACATACAAAAATAAAGACATAAAAAATCTAAACTCAAAAACCTAACGCTAATGATTTAGTATTGTTAATATTATATACTGAATTTGTATAGAGCTCTTTCAATATTGAAAATATCATTCAAAAGCGCTTCACAATCATATACATTATAACGAATAACTGAAAATGGTTAAGAGATGATAAAATATAAAAATGATAAAATGAATATTAATACAAACTAAAGGTTAGTGATCTTTGTTTCTTAACTAATATGCACATTATATATAATTGTTTGTTTTTTGTCAACTATCAAAACATTAATAATTTTACGGTGAATGCGTTTGTTAAAATTATTGTTACATGAGTTTCCGAAAGTGTGTAATATGATTGAGTAAAGCTTCTTATGCCGTATGATAAGTTTTAGTCAAGATATTTTTAATAAAACTAAGACTGCCAGTACAAAAACAATGCATTTAGTCACCGTGAAATTATTCAAGCTTTGACAGTTAAGAAACAACGGACAATAGTTAAGAAACAAGTGGAAAGATAGTGAAATGAGTATACTGTTGGTAGAAAGACAGCCAAATGTTAAATAGTTTATTATTAATACTGAATTCATTATTTCAAATAGACACCTTCTGTGTTGACTGCATGATCCCAATGACCACATCTAACACACAAGCGAGATAACTGCTACAAAAAAATAAGTCGCTAAAATTCTGAGTTACTCCCTGAGTAACTCCCCTTTTTAAAAATTATAAAGAGACATGAATGTTTTATCTTCTGAACGGCCGATTAAATTTTACTACAAGAATATTGAATATGTCCGAGTCCGCCTGGCTATCTCAGCTGGTAGCAGGCAAGTCTATCGATCGAGGGGTCGTTGGTTCGATTCCCGGACACGGCATACTTTCTTCGCTCTTGGTCATGAAATAAATTCTATTGTCATTCTCGCTCCTACCACTAATTCTAAATCATGTAGGGCAGTAGTCAGTCACTAAGGAAATTATACGCCTAGTAGTTTGATAACAGGCTAAATCCAGAGATTTAGCTTTTCCAGGAACAGTGAGTAGGTTGACTGACTGCCGTGACTATGCATATGCGGATCCATGATTTCTAGTTGGGGGTGCGAACATTTTAACAAGCAGACTTGGAGTCCATGGGCGGACGTAAAGACTCCCGGTGGGTCCAGGGCAAAGCCAAGGTTAAAGGTTAAAGGCCGGGAAGCTCCTGAGTTATTAGTAATTTTAAGGGATTCAGACACAACTATCCTATCCTTTCGAAACGCAAGGTTTGAAGGTCGAATTTCAAATGATTGTACGATGAATCAAAAACAGGTATTGACATTAATACATTTATATTTCCCTATAAATATCATAAAAAAACTTTTTGAGGGGTGTTCGCCGGGCCTGCCCCCCCCCCGATCTGCCTGATATTTGATGGTACTAGATTCCGCTGGCCTTCATGTGCTTATAGTTGGGTTTGTTTTACAGCCAGATTAAAAAGTACGTAGCTAGCGATTAATACTTGACACAAGTTCTCTCCACGACATCAGCTGGCTATCTAAACTCACACAAAAACAGCAATGACCAATGGCTAAATTTTAACCCACGACTTTCTATCAGTCGTCCTTTTTGTACACAACCACATAATACACATTTTGCAGAAAAAATGCAATATATTAAAAATAAAAACAACACATCCTTTAAATCTATATAAATCACCGAGATAAATGATACTTCATGATACTTAAAAATGACCTACAGTCAAGAAATTCACTATTAGACAAATACATTTCCAAATTCTAGGGGGGGGGGGTCCAGACCCCCCTGGAACCCCTCTCCCCCGCTGGATCCGACTATGGAATGACACTACATGTATATTAAAATTCAAGCATCTCAACTTTTAGAATGACCTGTATCAAATATAACAATTAAGTTAACCCAATATTTTACGATTGGATTCGAATGAAGATTCATAGCATCGATTGATTGATCTTTGGTGACTATGAGTAATCATTTATGAAGGTTATACATGAAATCATCTTTGTTTGTAAATATAACTCATTAGGAGATTTTCTTAACAGGGTAAAACATTTTAGAGTAGAGTAGCTTCTCGTAGCATTCATTTCATTGTATAGCTTCTTCACATTGACTTAAGTAGGGATATAGAATTTGCTATTCAAACACATTAAGAAAATCGGTTATCAACCGTGAGATAACGAAATAGTAAAATGTAATACAGCTTCTTAGGTTAATATGAACATGCTATTATTCTTTGAAAATATTTATAAACTTTTATACTTAGGTTTTATATGAGCATAAAGCTTGTTCAATTTGACCTGAGAAAATTTGATAAATGGAGCATTTAAATTACAATGTATCACTATTCTTACTTTGTATCCTAAATATCTTGAACACATTGACTCGAGACCTATTGAGACAGCATGTTTCTATAGCAACAACTAACTCATTGATTGAATGAACCTCCGTCTCGGGTCAATCTGAACATGTTATTATACATGTATATCGATAAATTATATCGTCTAATAGCCAAATTCAAGGAAATGACCATGAAGAGCCTACGTTAACAATACAAATGAGAGAAACAAAAAAAATCAGAGGACAAACTTTTTTTTAGATTTGTTTACACTATGCGTAAGACTGTAGCCTCAATACTCGTGACTTTAACATAATATAGTGTCAAGGGTCGTTTAAATGTGTGGTTCATTTCAAAGTTTTATGCGATCGCGAAAATTAAAGACAAATTTCGAAGCAAGAAAAAACGCATTTGCTCACTTGTTTCTGGACGCCATTATGTCACGTGATTTAAATGTTGTGTCACGTACCATCTGACGTCACATGTTAATATAACACGTTTACCTCTGATATTATAAACGAGAACGTTTAACAGTTTTGTACAAAGTATGTGAACAAAAATAAACAACAAAATAAATATCTATCTTACGTGATTTTTTCTTTTTGCAAAAATCCAAACACCCCGCAGCGGATATGTCCCTTGATTACCCATTGCTACCACAAGTAAATTTGTCCCTCTGAAAGCCGAATACTTTTTAATCTTTTCTTTTACATTTCAATATTTTCTAAAAATGATGCCTTCCTGTTGTAATTTTCAAGTTCAAAGTACATAAAAATGAAAATTATAGTTTTTATCGTTAAGTAGTAAAGCGTGACGTAAGCGCTGCGAGGAGTTTGGGTGTTTTCCCTTTTCATGGCGGACATTGGCGGTCGCAATTTTTTGTCACATGGTATTAGTAGCGTCAAGTGTTGACAGTGGTTAAGCATCAAAGCGTGACGTAGGCTCTGTGAGGAGTTTAACAAAATTTATCCAATGGTAGACTTATATAATCACTATACCATGACAACAAAAAAATAATGTTTACAAACTCCTTACACTGGTTACGTCACACATTTTATGTCATTCGATATGGGGAAATAACCGCTGCGAGGAGTTTGTAAAGTTGATTGCTTTATTAAATTTGCAGGAAGAACTAGTTGACTGCTTGTGGAATGTTCAGAGAATGCTGGTTTCGGGGAAAGACGGTAACACGGTGACAACACCACGTGTCCTTGACGTCACTTTGGCTACGGTTTCAAGAAGAAAAAGATTCGCCTCAATTTAAAGAAGTGTGTTTTAAATATTTTCCGATTTCCATGATACCTTTACCGAATACGTGGCTAAGACGAAAACTGTATTTCATTTGCTGTGCATGAAGGCATTAACGTCAGTTATTCACTTTTTGCAAACACCATGGAAAACCAGCGAATTACTTTCCGATTGCCATCCATTTAAGGTAAATAGCAAGGTGAAGTGACTCTTTTCAGAAGGCTATTCGTAAAAAACATGACTGTTCTTTCAGAACATTTCAGAGATGCATTTGTAAATTGACAAATAGACAGATGTGTTAGACCGTATACTAGTATGTCACAAAAAGTATATGTCGCATGTAAATCGTGTCTGACATATTCGGCCAAATTAATCACAATGTTGTCATGTGACATATACATGTACGTTGATGCAACTTAGCGATAAATTTATGAAGTATATATCACACATTTCATACAATGCACGCATTAAAATTTTGTTACCATAATTATTCTTCGTACGCAACAACCACAGTTTGCCTTCCATTCGGAATAACCTCGGCAATCTTCTACTAAGATCTGCGTAGAAGATCGTCGAGGGAGTTCCGAATATATGCCTTCAAGTAACGTCAACGATGATGATATTGGCAATGCGAGCATTCGGTATTTTAATATTTTAGATAATTGAAATTCTATTTTTACAGATGTGACATTAACAAATTCCAACGAATATGTCACATTAAATGTCCCATGCTCGGTTGAAGGGAGTAACATATTCGACCGAATATTTCACACGTGTGACATATTCTGACCAATACGTCACATTTGCGTTTTGTGACATAAAAGGTCTAACACAGCTGTCTATTCAGAAGTCTATTCACTAAAATATAGCTATACATTTAGAATGTTTCAGAAGTATATTCGTGAAGTTGTCTAGATACAAATGTCCATTCTAAAGTTCATTTGCAAAACACAGTTTTGCATGCAGAATGTTCAAAAAGATTTTGCGTGAGATGCCGAATAGGCAGCTGTCTATTCAGACGTCTATGTCTCTGACTATCACAGGCTTGCGGTAGCGTACATGTTGTGTATAATCACGTGATCTACATACTAGCGTAAACGAAAATTGTTTATCTGTGATTTCTCTTTTCAGGCAAATAATTGAATGATCTCAAGTAATGCATAAAACACTCTTAACTATTAATCCAATGAGCTCCAAGTCCTCTGCAAAACTTTCATCAAGCTGAAAAGTGTAAACTTTGTGCAGAAGATTCGCAGAAAATAAGTTCATTTCAAAGGCTAATGTAGGCATTTTCTCACAAAAAGTTATTTTATGTTTGCTGCTGCATAAATTTGACAATAATACCAAGAGTTCGTTTACTATATATAAATCACGTGACTTTATACTACAGCATATAAGATCTGATTCTTATGGGAGTATGGTGGGTAAATTACGCCATGTCGTATTGTCGTCCTGCGGGGCGCCACATGAAACACGAGAGAACGACAAAATGATATTTGTCGTATCTTCGTCCCATGGGGCGCCATGCAATGACACAATCATGCGAAAATTCAATTATTTTGTCGTGCTTTTGCCTGATAAGTGTTTAACGAAAACATGTTAATACGACAAAACTTACAAACGTACGATACCTTTTCATGTCGTATATTTGCCTACATTTGTCGCATGATTGTGTTATTTCATGGCGCCCCGCGGGACCTAGATACGACGATAATACTATTTTGTCGTACATTCGTGTTTTCATGCGACGTCCCGCAGGATGACAATGCGACATGGCGTAATTCAGCCTCCATATGGAATTGATTAGAGCACATTACGAAGTCGCTGAAGACGCTGGCAGTGGCTCAATTGTGCACCCGGAACTCCTGAGCGATTTCTATGCAAATATACCTTGGACAACATACGGAGAAAAAGATGTTCTAATATGGATTCCGTAATAAAAGTAAAGTTCATGAATATGTATTTTGTGGAAATATAACTAACTGCACAGAAACACGATTTGTAGTTGCACTGGAAAACGGCAGCCGGCCACGATTAAATGATTTTAACAGTCGTTAAATGAAGTGGGAAAGCCACCTTTAAATTTTGTAATTTGCTAGATAGCAGAACAGCGGTCAAATTGCAGATATTAACTTAGTACTGCTTGCAAACAAGTTCATTCTCTTACCATATGTTATCAAGATTTTCGATCTGATAGCCTCTTGGAACGAGAATGACGAGTTATATACCGGAAGTGCGTTCAACAATGCATGCGCTCGGGTGACATCGAGCGCTATCGTTCTGAATGCGGGCGCCCGCGCGAGTGCTCGCAGTGCAGCTCGAGAGGTGTTTCGCTTACATATCAAAGATGGCGACTGGAAAAATTAATTTTTTATCTCAAAGAATTATCCCTGAAAAGTGGGACGAGAACTTGTGTGTTACTTGTTCCTCAAAACATATCCACGCAATGCAAATAATGTATTAATTTATTTGGTACAGTAAATTGTATCATAATGATTCATGATAAAAAATGTGAAAGATCTCATGTATCGGCAGAAATAATTGTTTCGTTATTTTCCATATTTGCTGTTTGATGCCATTTTGGATTTTCAGCGATCGCTTGCAGACATTCAATAGCCTAACAATTCGCGAAGCAAGCGCTGCCTCGAGCGCTGGCATTGTTGAACACACCTCGGGCCTTATACCTTGTTTTATTGCTATCAATTTTTACGTCCAAGGCATATCTGTGCAGAAGATCTCCGATGAGTTCCGATTTTAACGCTCATTACAACATTCGAATCACACACTGCTTCTTTCAACACGGCCATCATATTTATCACGTGACGATAATAGTACCACGTGACTTATGTTTACAAACCGTTTGCCGCAAGCACGTTTAGCAAGTTCCCCGATTTCAATGTTGTTGGAAGTTTTTATTTTTCAACATTCAAGTCCAATCGTAAATGGAAAGTTGTATAGGACCATATTGTCGTCTGCTTCCAAGGTTTTCATGCTTTTTATTGATTCAAAATTGGTTTTGTGGTACATGAGCTGAAAAACGGGAATGAGCTCGCGCTTCTTATAAATGCGAAAATCCCACGTGGACAGTTTTGGAGTAAATCGTTGATATGCACAAGGAAAAGTCAAGAAATGGCTCGAATGTCGCTCCAAGATTGAGAAATTGCCACAGGTCATTAGCAAAGCGATGCAGGATAAGATTACTTATTGCAAATTTTCTGTTAAATCAAAGCAATTAGAAACCTTCCCACATCAGCGTATGCACGACAAACCGTTTTGCAACGATTAAGTAACATAAGACCATGCAAGCAGACGAGAGTATTGTGCTATACAGTAAAACTCGGATATAACATACTCGCTGACCCATAGAAAAAAAGGTATGTTATAACCGAGGTATTTTATATCCATATAGTATACCTTTTTTTGTTTTGTTTTTGTTTTGGTTTCTTTTACGTCGCATTCAACACATATATAGGTCATATACACGACGGCCAGCTCTTCCTACTACAGGTTTCCTGGACACTTTTTCTATCACCAGTACCTACTTACCCTATCACGAGGCCGACAACTCATGTATAGCCTATAGGGTATGACCTGCCGCGACCGGGATTCGAACCCGCGATCTCCGGATTCGAAGTCAGACATGCTAACCACTACGCCACGGCCGCGGCTACATATAGTATACTAAGTATGTTATATATATAAGGATGAAAAACGGGCAAGAAAAATGGTATGTTTTAACCGAGTGTATGTTATAACCGAGTATGTTATATCCGAGTTTTACTGTATACATATTTCCGTTATTGATCGGACTCAAATGTTGAAAAATTAGCATTTCCTACGATATTGAAATCGGGGTACTTAGGAGTTTCGTAAAGTATAGTAAGTAGTCTAATAGGTGGTAACTTTACATATCTTATCAAAGAAAAAAGGTGTTTTGAATAAAAATTTATCTTTTGTGTCGGCATTGTTAAATCCATAAGCAAACTATATTAAAAAGTGTGCAAGGTTAGGAATTGGCATTAGCTACGTCTTTTACCTAATACGCCTATGATACCACTTAGTATGATGATTTTGACAAAAAAATCATAAGTATTCATAAGAATTATTATAGAATATGATACTTAATATTATGACAAGAGTAGTTTAATGATATAAACATAATTGTCAATTTTACAGTTACTTTGCGCTACATCATGCTATTCACGCTACTTTACATGATTTAGGTAACCGATGTAAACGTCAAAATTAATCTCGTTTTATTCCACAAATTCTTGATGCATGATGTTTATAGTTAACCATTATAGACTTGTTATTTACAAAAGGAAGACTAAATTCAGAGAATTATATATTTCAATGTAAACGAAACCATATTCGCCTCTTTGACGGAACAATATTTTTTCTTTAATAAAGGGAAATAACCACTGAAGGGGGAGTAAACACCAAACAGCAGTTACTTCCCTTTATTGTAAGAATACCAACTGTCTCACAAGTAAATTTAGTCGTCAGAGAGTTGAATACATTTTTCTTTTTACAGTTAAATATTTCCGTTAAATGTATTTTTCCTATTGATAAACGATTAATCTTGACTTTTACGACGGAAACCTAAAATATGTAAATAATAGTGTACCGTAAAATTGCGTAAAATAAACTTTAAAGGTTTTGTTTGTTGTTTGTGTTTGTTTTACCGCTGTAGCAACACATTGTATAGGTCATATAACGGCGGTCAGTCAAACTACTCACTGTTCCTGGAAAGGCTAAATCTCTGGATTTAGCTGTCAACCAACTACTAAGCACATATTTTCGTCAGTGACTGACAACTGCCCTACATAAATAAGAAACAATGGTAGGAGAGTGGATGGCCGTAGAAATAATTTCATAACCAAACTCTACGAAAGTATGTCCAAAAATAGTTTGTATATGGTTAATTTGTCCTTAAATTCTATGGATGTTACGTGAAGTGTCCTATGATATATTCTAAGATCCACTCTCGTTCCCAGAGTCTAGTAGGATTCTCAATACTAGCTAGTATTCTACTAGTCTCTTGGAATGAGAATTTTTAAGGTCATACCAAAAAGAGTTTTTTTTTGCTTGGCGTTCAAATTTGACAAATGAAGACAACAGTTTTAGTTCGATGTATCAGTTATATCAGGTTGATCATTTTGCAATAACTTTTCAATTCGGATTCGGACTGCAGTATATACCATCTAGAGTCAATTTTGGTTCAAATTGCAAGTAATACGTTCATGTACATGATGTAGTAAAAACAGATTTCAAAACACAAGGTCCGCATGCGGAGACTAACATTTTGTCTTTTTGGTATGGCCTATGAATACTTAAAATTTATCTTAAATTCAAGAGAAGAGTGCATCTTATCTCTAACCTTGCACACTTTCTAGTATAATTTGTTTATGAACGTTCCAATATGACCAACATCTCTTGACCATTTCAAATTATTTTGCGCCACATTACGCACTTTAGGCACACCGGTGAATACATGAGGCACCATTCAGAACACCACGGCGATCATCCACGAAGAAAATTTGCCGAAGAGTTCCGAATGCATTGTCACATGATACCACTACCATCACGCGGTTTGTGCTGACAGGATGTAACTCCCCGATGTGAGAACAATGGGTTTTAAATACCGTACTTTTTAAAAATGCAATGATTTCTAGTACTCGATCAAAACACATTAATAGTGTCGGGAGTGACTCAAAATGATTACAGGGCCAAAGATTGTAACACTTAAAAGTAGAACTCAAAATAAAAATTAAATGAATTCATAAATTGAAACAAGGACTATGTATAGCTATAAAGGATCCTTGACTGAAAGCAACTTACAAAACCAAGTCAGTCTGTAAGCAATGTTTAATAGCACTTCAGTTTTACAATGATTTTGTTCAAGGGTTTTACGTCATTTAAATTATAACCCGAGAAAAAATGAATTTCTGAGCAAGGAGTTCATTCTCAAATGTCACAACCTCCGTCCCAGATCAAGTGGATTCTTATCCCATAAGGTAGTCATATGTCTGCATCCAACAGCTGTGTTATAAATGGACTGACATTGGTTTGTTATATCCAGGCGTTTCTGTATTTAACGTTAATATTAACTTGAGGCGAATTTCCTAAACATATTGTTAGCTAGCGCGTTGCCCCCTGGTACCCTTAATTTGATATCAAATGTGTATTCCTTTTGGTGTAAGAAGGGTACAAGAGGACAAAGCGCTAGCTAGCGAAATGCTTAGAACACTTGTCCAATCATATAGTTCTGAACTAATACAACTTTCTTCGTGCCAGACTGTCGAGTGATCGAGTGGTTAACTGTACCAGGTCAATATCAACGTTAAAATACCAACAATATGGAGATATTTAACTGTAACAAGTTCGACTTGCTTCAAAGTCAATTGTACAAAACCTAACTAAAATCTCGGTTTATTCCATTGCTTCTATTGGCTTAAAATTTATTTTCACGTGGAATTGGTACAATTTCTATGAACCATGTTACATATACACGCCAAATAAATTATGACTAGCACAATTAAGCACAAGGCAAAATAAAATAGAAGTTTTGAAAGGGGTAACCAATTGAAGCATTATCACACATACCAAATGATGATATGTACCTCCAAATACTAATTACCTTTAGGGTTTCTTATCCTGGTTATTTGTACTGGCTATCATGGCAGTTGGTAACGTACTCTCGTTTTGTTCAAAAACAAGCTGAACAAGTTACAGTTAATTATTTCCAAAAGAGAAGAAAGACAAACACCCAGAAAGCACACCTTGTCGTAGAGCATTATATGCTCAGGTATGCTTGAAGACCATACAGTTATAGTTTAATAAATATAAAATACATTTTAATTCTGGTCTTGTAGTTTTTTCTGTAAATGTTGTCTTGTTTCTTTACGTCTTGAAGATTTATACACATCTGTATCAAATTTGGTAACGATGATCTAAACGTATACAGTCCTGCAAAAATATAATACAACAATATTAAATAACATTACAATACAACACAATACAATATAATTTACTACATACAAAAATTACTATGCTCATAGCAATGAACAAGAATCAATATATAATGTAATGGCATGCATAAATCAGCAGCTAATTTTCATTAACATTAAGTTTAACAGGAGCAAGTGAGTTTTACAGTTTACAGCATTTAATTATTTTGGCTTCTAAGGTTATTTGTGAGATACGTGAACTTGGGACAAATTTTACATTATTTACAACTACACTGTGGTAAGTGACAATTTCCTTAATATCAATTTCAATTATATACTTACAGAGTATAACATGCTTATTTTTGGAATTTCCGTCTATTAAATCCTGTTAATTATATTGTATAAGTTCGAATAATAAAAGCAACATATCATTGCAAGATTATTGTAAGAAAACTTTACAAGAGCCTGTTATTGTTCTTACCTCCCTTTGACAAGCCAAAATTGTGGTAACAGTGACCCCTAAAAGTTTGCAGACATTGTCACTCTGTAAGCCTACTGAATAGCTGTTATTAAAGTTAAACTTTATTTTGAAATGCTTTTTTTAGTTTTGCGTATTTTGTTAAGCCACTATTTATGGTTGAGACTACAAAAATAGCTTGTAAACTTTAGTATGGAAAAGAATTACCTTGAATATGGTTTTGGAGGCTTTGGGATGTCAGATGCTGATTCTCATATATGTGAGGCATTCATGAAATTTGTTTTCATTTTACCACCTACAATAACAAATATATTAAAAATAATGGTTCTACAAAAAAATAATTATTTGAATTTAAGAATTTTAGTTAATTTTATGGTCTCCAAACTTCCGGTAGGCAATATTTGCATTGAATTAAAAAAATCTTGGTAATTAGAAATGTTTGAAATAGATAAATGTCTGTTTTCTTTGCAGTCCCAAAAAACAGCGTTACTTTTGATAATGGGGTTTTAAGGAAATGACAAGTAATTTTGCTGGAACCTCTCACTAATACAGTGCCATCAAAATTACCTAAACACTTGTACAACCCAGGTTTTGTATTTATTGTGTGCGAAGTACCGGTAGGAAAACTGTCAAGGAATTTAGATGAGTTGGTCACCGTACATGACATAGTTGCTGATATTTTTGTAAAATCTTATGAACAGTGAAACGAAAATTATTAAATACTTGCATTTTCATATACACGTGTTCTGCTTCCGACCATGGTATCGTTGTAATTCTAATATACATTCTAACACTGATAGAGTTGATAGCATCTGATCAATCTGTAAAATAAACATTCAAATTTATATTAGATTCAAGGTTCAAAGTCATCATGATTCATGTAATGTATTTTCATGGTTATTTAATGGTATACAAACTTAAGGTATACAATCCCTTATACCACTCACAATTAAGAACTGATTTGGAAAAGTGTGAAATATGCTAACAAAATAGGATGCAGTAAAGTTCCGCTATAAAGACCACCTTGAATATTGCAAAATCATGTGATTTTTATGTATTGTAGGTCAATAATGTTAATGAGAGAATAAAAACGTCCCGATAATAATACCGTTTCGCTATTAAGACCATTAATTTTGATGGTCTTAATAGCGAAACTTTACTTTATTTTCATTCATTACACTATGCTCATCATATTGTTTATCTTTGCATAAGTTAGATAAACTATTATCAATTAACGTGAAGACAAGTATTGCTCCAAACCTAAACACGTCTTTAGACAAACTCAAACCCACAAGAACTGAACAAAAAGTAAACAAGAGCAGTCCAAATAAGTCAAAAATCTTGATCAGTATTGAAGATAATCTAATAGGAAAAACTTTAACCTCATATTTTGCAATTTTCTAAGTATAAAAGGGCAATAACTCCAAAAATAATTAATCCAGAGTCATCCCCTTTCACAGCATGGTTAATATAGTCCCACAAAATAAAATAAGTATACCAACTTTCAATAAAATAACTTGGATAGTGTTGAAGATATAAGAGTTTCAAAAATCTTTAAATTGAAAACCAACGCCATCGCCAACGCCAACGCCGATGCCGACGCAAAAGTGATAGCAATAGCTCTCATTTTCTTCGAAAAGTCGAGCTAATAAAAATGAACATTGATGGTTTAGCTTAGGGCTGTGACGGTTGGTCCACCTTAGGGTATAGTTCAGACTGTAGTTCAGGTGATACGGTTCGGTTCGTTTTACGATCAATAAGAATATTACGTATTATATTCAAGAATATAATATACAAGTATCATGTACAGGTATCTTAAGATGTGTTGTTAAGTTCTCAAGTCATACAAGTAGAATTATGGAATGACGCTGTTTTATTTACCAGAACAAAACATGTAGAAAATATCTAAATAATATCACTGTTTATAATGAGAAGTGACAATGAAGGTATGGTTAGTTCTAAAGATGCCTTTCAGTCTGTTTAACATGCATTCTAGTAAACCGCGACACTAATCTAATTGTAGCACTGAAACCGCGGTTGGAACCGAACCGTAAGGTGAGCGAACTGTGACAGCCCTAATTGTTGGTGTACATGTATTGTTTTCAAAATTTCTTATTGATAAGTTCATCCTACTTACCACAGGAACTTCTTCATAAATTTTATGTTTCCATTTTCTCTAAAAACAATCTCAGAGTTGAACACGTATTGCCATGATTCACAGACATAAGTTGCAACCTAAAATATAAAACATACGGGAACGCAAACCAAACTGAAATATTTCTTTAGGTTTTATTTATATGTAAAACTAAAATTAGAACTTTTGTATAATTATGCTTTTGTCCAAACCAATCAAATAGAATGCGTTCATTAGTTAGGTCAAATAATTAAATTTGGAAGTCAAATATTACGTCGGAAACGATAAAAATGTTAAGAGTAATATATTACTCTAGTCACATTCCCATCATCCACATCAAAAGGCAGGTGTCATATAAAAAAGATCTTACAACAAAAATCATCTACAGCCAATGATTAGTTTGAAGACTAGAAATGTGTTTTTAATTATTGTTTGAAGATTGAAACTGTCTGAAGTTATATTCAGAAGGCATACATACAGTATTTGAAATCATGATTTTTTAGAATTAATATAAATAAATATCAAGCACTTTAATATAAATGTTTTCTACTTTCGAATTACGGAAGATTTTGTTGTTAGATTTTTTTGTAATATGACAAAAAATGCCGAATATATGAATCTTGAAGTTTTCAAGTCTGGTCTGCTCTTCTTGATCCAGAATACACCAGTCACAACCTGAAATAGACAAAAAAACACGAGAAGAGAAACCCGACAGAAATATTTTTTTACATAATGACACAAGAATTGTACTAAATCAAATAGAAAAGGAAAGAAATGCTGAAAAAGAAACAAATTAAAATGGACATGAGGAAGGCAAGGGGTAGGAAAGCATGCATGGGGACAGGGAGGGCCACGGGCAGGGATTTTTACACCATGAGAGGTTTAATGGTCCGTTTAGGGCGGTCATTTCCGCTACCATTCCCACCTATTCACCAGGGCTATAGGAGGTCTCTGATCACCATTATTCCAAGATAGCTGCCTTCCTGGAAATTTTTTTACCTAGTTAAGAAAATCTTAATTAAATACCCCTAAAATCCATTCCCCTATTCAGTTACCCCCAAGTAATCACTCCTTTCTTAGTATTAACCCCAACCCTCTACCTAAAACCTTTAAATCTTCAACGCCTCTGACTCAAAATGCACCAAACCCATCTCTAGATTAGAGAGTACACTCTTGTTAAAACTAATCAGAACTTATATAACATAACAATTTCTCCCACATTGAAAAATAAACTTACCATCATCTGGTTTTTTTATAACTCTAAGGTCAATACGAGTTTGTTGACAAATTAATATTTTTAAACTAAAAGAACGACAATTGTGTGTCCCCCTTGATGTACGAAAATAAAAACAATTAACTCATTTATTTGACATCTTTGTGTCATTTGATCTACAATATGTTTATGTCATAAATGAGTAGTTTGTGGTAAGTATATCGAATATGGAACATAAAGCTTTGATTTGGGTGATTTTGAGAGTTGGTTGACAGTACAAATGTGTATGTTTGAATGTTTGTAGATACTTAGAATCACATATACATGTGCATTTGTAACAAGATGCATTATATGTATACATAACTGATTAAAGAGTCTGTATTATTTCCTTCGTCAATAATATTTACTAATCGACGAGATCAAATAGTAATTACGCGATGTAGAATTGGTCATACCAGATTAACACATTCATACCTTCTCAAAAGAGAGGAAGCACTTAAATGTATACCATGTGACGAGCATTTCAATGTTAAACACGTTCTCATTGACTGTCAGGATCTTAAATACATTCGTGACGAACATTTTAAGGTTAACTCATTTAAAGAACTTTTCGAGTCAGTACCATCATATGCGATACTTAACTTCTTGAAGGAAATAAATATGTATAATAACATATAGGATTTTAAGTCATTACTATCGATTGAATTAAATTATATTATCATCAAATATTTTCGTTGCGATATAACCTTTTTGTGTTGGTGCGCCGTAAAACCCAAACAAACAAACGGTACATTTTTGTTTCTATGAAAATCAAACATTACTGAAAGAGTGGTTTTAGTAGTTTTTGTTTCAGAAATGTTAGTGAAAAAGTACGCAATCTTTATAGCAGTTTTCAGTTGAGTTTCGTATTTAATTGAATTAGTATTACTTTACTGAAAATCAGCACAAAGTTGTTGTTTTTTTGTGATAAGCCAATCTGGAAAGGAATCACTATTTTCTATTACAGCCAAGCAAAGGAGTGTAAAGTGTAGTGACATATTGATAAGGCTTTATGGTAAGTGCTCAGACGATCATTTAATGGGCGAATACAGCAGTAAGTGAAAAGTGAATACACGAACGTACATTTATAAATGTTATTACATGCACTTGCTGTACTGAGTATTTCAAAGAAATGGACAATTATGTAAGGATTTTGATCGTGTTCATGATTTACATCACTTGCAATACTTCATGTATGACAGAACGCTAGCTTACGTCATAACATCTAGACAGCATCGATACATAAGACTCTTCATAAACAGTCAACAATTTCTGGACATGGAGACGAAAACAAAGATTTTGCCGAACGTATTAAGGGTAAAAAAGAAGTATGAGGCATTAAGAACAGCAACAGTAAAACAACACAGATCTTTTACACAGACACAAAGCATAAAACAGAAAGTTTTCTTATGTTTTTAATTTTTGTTATGAAAAAGACACTACAATCAGATATCGAAACAAGAAGCTAAAGGTTTTCCTCATTAGAAAGGATAGTGGTAAAAACATCACTGTATGTTTTAAGCAGATGTACCAACCTACAGGTTGTGTAAAAGGCCATGCATGTTTTTGTACTTTAAACAATGAACTTGCCCGCTCAAAAGGTGAATACTCGTATGATGACGCTTATAAGTCATTTGTACCGATTTTAATATACCATTTTGACGTTCAAATCTATTTCAAATAGTTCATAACTGACACTAACCAAAAACGGTAAGAAAACATTCGAAAAATCAAAACACATTTCCTCTTTAACATATTCGTATACTTTTTAGAATAGCACAACTATTATTGCTTACATTATTTAAAAAATCTAAAAATTAGTTCGTATTATAAATTATCATTACATTATAGATAAAAAATTATCTTACAACACTGTATATTTCATAAACAACTTATTTACACTTACAAGTTGAAATAATATTGTTATTAAATAATTACAAGAAAAAACATTTAAACTGATTGTATACACAATTTAATTACCTCTTTCGAAAATGAAAATAAGGAAAAAAAACTTACAATAATCCTGTATGCATTATTTTATAATTAAACAATATCATACAAGTAAGTATCATGTAGTAAAATCATTAACTATTATTATAAAAAGCATTTAGCTTTATAACAAAAGACATTTTTTATAAACCGAACTTATTATTACTAAATGCTAAAGTTTACAAAAAAGATGTTTCAGTAATTTAGAATAACTAAACTTATCTTTCAATTCATTTTGATAAAATAAAAATGAACTATGTCAAATACCTTCCACATCCATGTATACAGCAACATACTTTATTATAAATTATTTGTTCTTACAAATACTCCGTGAGGCAAAAAGAAAGGATAACAAGGACATATGGTGCTTTTGGAATTACAAATTGGCCTTTCTCTAAATTAGCCTCAAATATATACATGTTATTAGCTCCCTAGCCAGACTTAGTACTATCGTCTTTATGTCCGTTACTCCATGTATTATAAATAGCACCTTATAAATTTGGTGCATCATTAATATATTGTGAATAGATAGTGAATTCCGATCTAGCTATCCTTTTATAAAGCTCCCTTCACTAAATTACTCAGAATTATGTGTTCAAAATATTAGATTAATTCCGATCTAGCTATCCTCCCATAACAAGGTCCTTCACTAGATTGCTCAGAATTATGTGTTTAAACTCTAAGAATAATTCCGATCTAGCTATCCTCCCATAACAAGGTCCTTCACTAGATTGCTCAGAATTATGCGTTCAAACTCTAAGAATAATTCTGATCTAGCTATCCTCCCATAACAAGGTCCTTCACTAGATTGCTCAGAATTATGCGTTCAAACTTTTAGAATAATTCCGATCTAGCTATCCTCCCATGAAGGGCCCTTCACTAGATTGCTCAGAATTATGCGTACAAACTCTTAGAATAATTCCGATCTAGCTATCCTCCCATAAAGGGTCCTTCACTAGATTGCTCAGAATTATGTATTTAACTCTTAGAATAATTCCGATCTAGCTATCCTCCCATAAAGGGTCCTTCACTAGATTGCTCAGAATTATGTGTTTAACTCTTAGAATAATTCCGATCTAGCTATCCTCCCATAGAGGGACCTTCACTAGATTGCTCAGAATTATTGATATCTTTTAATATCTTAATAAGGAAATGTTTAGGTCTTACTTCTTACTAACAAATACAATAATCATAGACATAGTACATCATTATCAAGCATCATCAGGTCTAATAACATGTATATGAAAATTACAAAAACATTTTTGAAAGTTTAGTTAAAAAAATACCCACATTTTCATGTGTATTTAAAACAAAAAAAAAACGTTACAAAATACTAAATTCAATGAATATGTTTGTATATACATGTACATAGAAGTGTAGGTATAAGTATAAATCATTGATTTTGTGTATGAAGTAGATGATTTAAATGTCAAAATTCAACTTATTATAACAAATGCAAAACAAAATTAAAATGGTAGCCTAACCATATTTAAAACATTCATTTCTACTAGAATGTATTGACATTGAAAAAACATTGCATTAGTATATTTCTATTGGAGAGAAAAATGTTTTGAAAACTTTCCAATGTTTTCTTGATAGATCAATCAGTATGTAATAACATAATTTCTGCTAACCATATTTGTATGTATGAGAAATGAGGAACAGTATTTCGTATAACTCGTTAAATGAAACAAACAACAGGTAATGACATTTTATTTCGAGATAGAAATCTCAATGAGAATAACATGTCATGGGTTGACATGTTATACTTTATCGATATTTTTAACTTAGTGGGTCAATTTAACAAAATATGAGCTCAAAAACAGTGGAAATGAATATATTAACTCTATTACTATGTAAGTAATATCTACGCACTTATCCACTGAGCCAAACGTACTGAACAGATACATTTGCTTTCATAAGATTGAAAAATATTTTGATACTATACCACAATATCCCGTACTAACGTGTTCCTCCATCAATTGGATGAGTCCAAAATAAAAAGTACAAAATCATGCTATGTTTACATAATTGATTTATATATCTGTTATCTTTAAACAGAGATCTAGATGAGAAGGACAGCATTTTAACATTTATAAGAGCGTCTATGTTATCTTAATTAAAGAAAAAAACCTACATGAGAGAAATGATAGAATGACATGTCATTTTGTGTGTATGTTATCTTAATTAAAGAATAAACCCGACATGAGAGAAATGATAGAATGACAAGTCATTAGGTGCGTATGATATCTTGATTCAAGGCAGAGATATGCCTTAGCATTATGTAAGAATGACATGTCATTTTGTGAGTCTGTTTATTTATTTAAGGATAGAAACCTACATGAGAGAAATGATAGAATGACATGTCATTTCCTGTGAATGTTATCTTAATTAAAAAATAAAACCTACATGAGAGAAATGATAGAATGACATGTCATTTCCTGTGAATGTTATCTTAATTAAAGATAAAAAGCATACATAATAGAAATGATAGAATGACACGCAAAATAGAGTGTATGTTATCTTAATTGAGGATAGAAAACTACATGAGAGAAATGAACGACATGACATTTTGTGTGTATGTTATCTTTATAAAAGATACAAAAACCTACATGAGAGAAATGATAGAATGACATGCCATATTTTATCTAATATGAAGATAGAAACCATCAAGGGAGAAACTTTTAAATGACATGTAATATTTTGTGTATGTTATCTTAATGAAATACAGTTACTTACTTCAGAGAAAATCTAGAAAGAAATTTCATATTTTGTGTTTCTTATCTTATTCGAAGATACATGGAAAAATGATATAATGACATGTCATATCGTTTGTATGTTACCTTAATTGAAGCAGAAAAATTAGAGTAATAAAAATGACAGGTCATATTGTGTGTGTATTATCTTAATTGAAGAAAGGAACCTTCATGGGAGAAAAGATCGAATGGCATGCCATATTGTGTGTATGTTATCGTTATGAAAAACGGATACTTACCACGAAGACTTGATAAAATGACATGTCATGTTGTGTGTATGTTATCTTAATTGAAAATAGAAAACCTACATGGGAGAAAAAAATAGAATGACACGTGATATTGTGTATATTATATTTTAATTAAAGATAGAAACCTACATAGAAGAAATGATAGAATGACTTGTCATATTGTGTGTATGCTATCTAAACTGAGGATAAAAAACTCAACCGAGAGAAATAATAGAACGACATGTCCTTTGTGTGTATGTAATCTAAATTAAAGATACAAAACCCTACAAGAGAGAAATGATAAAATGACATGCCATATTGTGTGTATTTTATCTTAATTGAAGAAAGAAGCCTACAAGGATGAAAGATAGTAGAATGACATGTCATATTGTGTTTATTTTATGATAATTGAATATAGAAACCTACATGGAAGAAATGATAGGATGGCATGTCAAATTGTGCGTATGTTATTTATATTGAAGAAAGAAACCTAGAAGGAAGAAATGATATAATGACATGTCAACTTGTGAGTATGTTATCTTAATTTAAGAGATATACTTACCCAAGAGTAATGATAGAATGGCATGTCATATTGTGTGTATGTTATTCAAATTGAAGAAAGAAACCTAGAAGGAAGAAATGACAGAATGACATGTCAAATTGTGTGTATGTAATCTTAATTGAAGACAGATACTTACCTTAGATAATTGATAGAATGACATGTCATATTGTGTGTATGTTATTTAAATTGAAGAAAGAAACCTAGATGGAAGAAATGACAGAATGACATGTCAAATTTTGTGTATGTAATCTTAATTGAAGACAGATACTTACCTTAGAGAATTGATAGAATGACATGTCATATTGTGCGTATGTTAAATTAATTGAAGATAGAAACCTACATGAGAGAAATGATAGAATGACATGTCATATTGTGTGTATGTTATATTAATTGAAGATAGAAACCTACATGAGAGAAATGATAGAATGACATGTCAAATTGTGTGTATGTTATCTTAATTGAAGACAGATACTGACCTAAGAGAATTGATAGAATGACATGTCATATTGTGTGTATGTTATTTACATTGAAGATAGAAACCTACATGAGAGAAATGATAGAATGACATGTCAAATTGTGTGTATGGTATTTTAATTGAAGACAGATACTTACCTTAGAAAAATGTTAGAATAACATGTCAAACTGGAGTATGTTATCTTAATTGAAGACAGATACTAATCTTAAAGAATTGATAGAATGACATGTCATCTTGAGTGTATGCTATATCAATTGAAGAAAGAAACTTACATGAGAGAAATGATAGAATGACATGTCATATTGTGTGTATGTTATTTATATTGAAGATAGAAACCTAGAAGGAAGAAATGACAGAATGACATGTCAAATTGTGTGTATGTAATCTTAATTGAATACAGATACTTACCTTAGAGAATTGATAGAATGACACGTCATATTGTGCGTATGTTAAATTAATTGAAGAAAGCAACCTACATGAGAGAAATGATAGAATGACATGTCATATTGTGTGTATGTTAAATTAATTGAAGATAGAAAACTACATGGGAGAAATGATAGAATGGCGTGTCATATTGTGTGTATGTTATATTAATTGAAGATAGAAACCTACATGGAAGAAATGATAGAATGGCATGTTAAATTGTGCGTATGTTATTCAAATTGAAGAAAGAAAGCTAGAAGGAAGAAATGATAAAATGACATGTCAACTTGAGAGTATGTTATCTTAATTGAAGACAGAAATTTACCCGAGAGTAATGATAGAATGGCATGTCATATTAATTGTATGTTATTTAAATTGAAGAAAGAAACCTAGAAGGAAGAAATGATAGAATGACATGTCAAATTGTGTGTATGTAATCTTAATTGAATACAGATACTTACCTTAGAGAATTGATAGAATGACATGTCATATTGTGTGCATGTTAAATTAATTGAAGATAGAAACCTACATGAGAGAAATGATAGAATGGCATGTAAATTTTGTGTATGTTATCTTTATTGAAGACAGATACTTACCTTAGAGAATTGATAGAATGACATGTCATATTGTGTGTATGCTATATTAATTGAAGATAGAAACCTACATGAAAGAAATGATAGAATGTCATGTCAAATTGTGTGTATGTTATCTTCATTGAAGACAGATACTTATCTTAGAGAATTGATAGAATGACATGTCATATTGTGTGTATGTTAAATTAATTGAAGATAGAAACCTACATGAGAGAAATGATAGAATGACATGATATATTGTGTGTATGTTATCTTAATTGAAGACAGATACTTAAATTAGAGAATTGATAGAATGACATGTCATATTGTGTGTATGTTATTTATATTGAAGATAGAAACCTACATGAGAGAAATGATAGAATGACATGTCATATTGTGTGTATGTTAAATTAATTGAAGACAGATACATGTACTAACCTAAGAGAATTGATAGAATGACATGTCATACTGTGTGTATATTATCTTAATGGAAGAAAGGAACCTTCATGGGAGAAAAGATTGAATGGCATGCCATATTGTGTGTATGTTATCGTTATGAAAAACAGATACTTACCACGAAGACTTGATAGAATGACATGTCATATTGTGTGTATGTTATCTTAATTGAAAATAGAAAACCTACATGGGAGAAATAATAGAATGACACGTGATATTGTTTATATTATATTTTGATTAAAGATAAAAACCTACATAGGAGAAATGATAGAATGACATGGCATATTGTGTGTATGTTATTTTAATTGAAAATAGAAAACCTACCTGGCAGAAATAATAGAATGACACGTGATATCGTTTATATTATATTTTGATTAAAGATAGAAACCTACATAGGAGAAATGATAGAATGACTTGTCATATTGTGTGTATGTTATCTAAACTGAGGATAAAAAACTGCACGAGAGAAATAATAGAACGACATGTCCTTTGTGTGTATGTAATCTAAATTAAAGATACAAAACCCTACAAGAGAGAAATGATAAAATGACATGCCATATTGTGTGTATTTTATCTTTATTCAAGAAAGAAGCCTACAAGGGATAAATGATAGAATGACATGTCGTATTGTGAGTATTTTATCTTAATTGAAAAAAGAAGCCTACAAGGATGAATGATAGCAGAATGACATGTCATTTTGTGTGCATGTTATCTTCATTGAAGACAGATACTAACCTTAGAAAATTGATAGAATGACATGTCATATTGTGTGTATTTTATGATAATTGAAAATAGAAACCTACATGGAAAAATGATAGAATCGCATGTCAAATTGTGCGTATGTTATTTAAATAGAAGAAAGAAACCTAGAAGGAAGAAATGATATAATGATATGTCAACTTGTGAGTATGTTATCTTAATTGAAGACAGATACTTACCCGAGAGTAATGATATAATGGCATGTCATATTGTGTGTATGTTATTTAAATTGAAGATAGAAACCTAGAAGGAAGAAATGACAGAATGACATGTCAAATTGTGTGTATGTAATCTTAATTGAATACAGATACTTACCTTAGAGAATTGATAGAATGACATGTCATATTGTGTGTATGATATATTAATTGAAGAAAGAAACCTACATGAGAGAAATGATAGGATGACATGCCAAATTGTGTGTATGTTATATTAATTGAAGATAGAAACCTACATGAGAGAAATGATAGAATGACATGTCAAATTGTGTGTATGTTCAATTAATTGAAGATAGAAACCTACATGAGAGAAATGATAGAATGGCATGTCAAATTGTGTGTATGTTATATTAATTGAAGATAGAAACCTACATGAGAGAAATGATAGGATGACATGTCAAATTTTGTGTATGTTATTTTAATTGAAAACAGATACTGACCATAGAGAATTGATAGAATGACATGTCATATTGTGTGTATGTTATATTTATTGAAGATAGAAACCTACATGAGAGAAATGATAGAATGACATGTAAAATTGTGTGTATGTTATCTTAATTGAAGACAGATACTTACCTTAGAGAAATGATAGAATAACATGTCAAACTGGAGTATGTTATCTTAATTGAAGACAGATACTTAAATTAGAGAATGGATAGAATGACATGTCATATTGTGTGTATGTTAAATTAATTGAAGATAGAAACCTACATGAGAGAAATGATAGAATGGCATGTCAAATTGTGTGTATGTTATTTTAATTGAAGACAGATACTTACCTTAGAGAATTGATAGAATGACATGTCATATTGTGTGTATGTTAAATTAAGTGAAGATAGCAACCTACATGAGAGAAATGATAGAATGACATGTCATATTGTGTGTATGTTATATTAATTGAAGATAGAAACCTACATGAGAGAAATGATAGAATGAAATGTCATATTGTGTGTATGTTATATCAATTGAAGATAGAAACCTACATGAGAGAAATGATAGAATGACATGTCATATTGTGTGTATGTTATATCAATTGAAGATAGAAACCTACATGAGAGAAATGATAGAATGAAATGTCATATTGTGTGTATGTTATATCAATTGAAGATAGAAACCTACATGAGAGAAATGATAGAATGAAATGTCATATTGTGTGTATGTTAAATTAAGTGAAGATAGCAACCTACATGAGAGAAATGATAGAATGACATGTCATATTGTGTGTATGTTATATTAATTGAAGATAGAAACCTACATGAGAGAAATGATAGAATGAAATGTCATATTGTGTGTATGTTATATCAATTGAAGATAGAAACCTACATGGAAAAAATGATAGAATGACATGTCATATTGTGTGTATGTTAAATTAATTGAAGATAGAAACCTACAAGAGAGAAATGATAGAATGACATGTCATATTGTGTGTATGTTATATTAATTAAAGATAGAAACCTACATGAGAGAAATGATAGAATGACATGTCATATTGTGTGTATGTTATATTAATTAAAGATAGAAACCTACATGGAAGAAATGATAGAATGGCATGTTAAATTGTGCGTACGTTTTTTAAATTGAAGAAAGAAAGCTAGAAGGAAGAAATGATATAATGACACGTCAACTTGTGAGTATAATATCTTAATTGAATACAGATACTTACCTTAGAGAATTGATAGAATGACATGTCATATTGTGTGTATGTTATATTAATTGAAGAAAGAAACCTACATGAGAGAAATGATAGAATGACATGTCAAATTGTGTGTATGTAATCTTAATTGAATACAGATACTTACCTTAGAGAATTGATAGAATGACATGTCATATTGTGTGTATGTTATATTAATTGAAGAAAGAAACCTACATGAGAGAAATGATAGAATGACATGTCAAATTGTGTGTATGTTATATTAATTGAAGATAGAAACCTACATGAGAGAATTGATAGAATGACATGTCATATTGTGTGTATGTTATATTTATTGAAGATAGAAACCTACATCAGAGAAATGATAGAATGACATGTCATATTGTGTGTATTGAAGACAGATTCTTACCTAAAATAATTGATAGAATGACATGTCATATTGTGTGTATTGAACACAGATTCTTACCTTAGAGAAATGATACAATGACATGTCATATTGTGTGTATGTTATATTAATTGAAGATAGAATCATACATGAGAGAAATGATAGAAGGACATGTCAATTTGTGTGTATGTTATTTATATTGAAGACAGATACTTACCTTAAAGAATTGATAGAATGACATGTCATATTGTGTGTATGTTATATAAATTGAAGATAAAAAACTACATGGAAGAATGATAGAATGACATGTCATATTGTGTGTATGTTATTTTAATTAAAGACAGATACTTACCTTAGAGAATTGATAGAATGACATGTCATATTGTGTGTATGTTATATTAATTGAAGATAGAAACCTACATGAGAGAAATGATAGAATGGCATGTAATATTGTGTGTATGTTATTTATATTGAAGATAGAAACCTACATGAGAGAAATGATAGAATGACATGTCAAATTGTGTGTATGTTATCTTAATTGAAGACAGATACTTACCTTAGAGAATTGATAGAATGACATGTCATATTGTGTGTATGTTATATCAATTGAAGATAGAAACCTACATGGAAAAAATGATAGAATGACATGTCAAATCGTGTGTTTGTTACATTAATTGAAAATAGAAACCTACATGGAAGAAATGATAGAATGACATGTCATATTGTGTGTATGGTATTTTAATTGAAGACAGATACTTACCTTAGAAATTTGATAAAATGACATGTCATATAGTGTGTATGTTATATTAATTGAAGATAGAAACCTACATGAGAGAAATGATAGAATGGCATGTCATATTGTGTGTATGTTATTCTAATTGAAGACAGATACTTACCTTAAAGAAATGATAGAATGGCATGTCATATTGTGTGTATGTTAAATTAATAGAAGATAGAAACCTACATGAGAGAAATGATAGAATGACATGTCATAGTGTGTGTATGGTCTATCAATTGAACATAGAAACCTACATGAGAGAAATGAAAGAATCGCATGTCAAATTGTGTGTATGTTATTTTAATTGAAGACAGATACTTACCTTAGAGAATTGATAGAATGACATGTCATATTGTGTGTATGTTATATTAATTGAAAATAGAAACCTACATGGAAAAAATGATAGAATGACATTTCAAATTGTGTGTATGTTATCTTAATTAAGGAGAGATACTTACCTTAGAAAATTGATAGAATGACATGTCATATTGGGTGTAATTTATATCAATTGAAAATAGAAACCTACTTGGAAAAAATGATAGAATGACATGTCAAATTGTGTGTTTGTTATCTTAATTGAAGACAGATATTACCTTAAAGAATTGATAGAATGACATGTCATATTGTGTGTATGTTATATTAATTGAAGATAGAAACCTACATGAGAGAAATGATAGAATGACATGTCATATTGTGTGTATGTTATATTAATTGAAGATAGAAACCTACATGAGAGAAATGATAGAATGACATGTCAAATTGTGTGTATGTTATCTTAATTGAAGACAGAAACCTACATGAGAGAAATGATAGAATGACATGTCATATTGTGTGTATGTTCTATTAATTGAAGATTGATACTTACCTTAGAGAATTGATAGAATGACATGTCATATTGTGTGTATGTTATATCAATTGAAGATAGAAACCTACATGGAAAAAATGATAGAATGACATGTCAAAATGTGTGTTTGTTACATTAATTGAAGATAGAAACCTACATGGTAAAAATGATAGAATGACATGTCATATTGTGTGTATGGTATTTTAATTGAAGACAGATACTTACCTTAGAAAATTGATAGAATGACATGTCATATTGTGTGTATGTTATATTAATTGAAGATAGAAACCTACATGGTAGAAATGATAGAATGACATGTCATATTGTGTGTATGGTATTTTAATTGATGACAGATACTTACCTTAGAAAATTGATAGAATGACATGTCATATTGTGTGTATGTTATATTAATTGAAGATAGAAACCTACATGGAAGAAATGATAGAATCGCATGTCAAATTGTGTGTATGTTATTTTGATTGAAGACAGATACTAACCTTAAAGAATTGATAGAATGACATGTCATATTGTGTGTATGTTAAATTAATAGAAGATAGAAACCTACATGAGAGAAATGATTGAATGACATGTCATATTGTGTGTATGGTCTATCAATTGAACATAGAAACCTACATGAGAGAAATGATAGAATCGCATGTCAAATTGTGTGTATGTTATTTTAATTGAATACAGATACTTACCTTAGAGAAATGATAGAATGACATGTCATATTGTGTGTATGTTAAATTAATTGAAGATAGAAACCTACATGAGAGAAATGATAGAATGACATGTCATATTGTGTGAATGTTATTTTAATTGAAGACAGATACTTACCTTAGAGAAATGATAGAATGACATGTCATATTGTGTGTATGTTAAATTAATTGAAGATAGAAACCTACATGAGAGAAATGATAGAATGACATGTCATATTGTGTGTATGTTCTTTAATTGAAGACAGATACTTACCTTAGAGAATTGATAGAATGACATGTCATATTGGGTGTATGTTATATCAATTGAAAATAGAAACCTACATGGAAAAAATGATAGAATGACATGTCAAATTGTGTGTTTGTTACATTAATTGAAGATAGAAACCTACATGGTAGAAATGATAGAATGACATGTCATATTGTGTGTATGGTATTTTAATTGAAGACAGATACTTACCTTAGAAAATTGATAGAATGACATGTCATATTGTGTGTATGTTATATTAATTGAAGATAGAAACCTACATGAGAGAAATGATAGAATGACATGTCATATTGTGTGTATGTTATTTTAATTGAAGACAGATACTTACCTTAGAGAATTGATAGAATGACATGTCATATTGGGTGTATGTTAAATTAATAGAAGATAGAAACCTACATGAGAGAAATGATAGAATGACATGTCATATTGTGTGTATGGTCTATCAATTGAACATAGAAACCTACATGAGAGAAATGATAGAATCGCATGTCAAATTGTGTGTATGTTATTTTAATTGAAGACAGATACTTACCTTAGAGAAATGATAGAATGACATGTCATATTGTGTGTATGTTAAATTAATTGAAGATAGAAACCTGCATGAGAGAAATGATAGAATGACATGTCATATTGTGTGTATGTTATTTTAATTGAAGACAGATACTTACCTTAGAGAATTGATAGAATGACATGTCATATTGGGTGTATGTTATATCAATTGAAAATAGAAACCTATATGGAAAAAATGATAGAATGACATGTCAAATTGTGTGTTTGTTATCTTAATTGAAGACAGAAACCTACATGAGAGAAATGATAGAATGACATGCCATATTGTGTGTATGTTATATCAATTGAAGATAGAAACCTACATGGAAGAAATGATAGAATGGCATGTCAAATTGTGCGTATGTTATTTAAATTGAAGAAAGAAAGCTAGAAGGAAGAAATGATATAATGACATATCAACTTGTGAGTATGTTATCTTAATTGAAGACAGATATTTACCCGAGAGTAATGATAGAATGGCATGTCAAATTGTGTGTTTGTTATATTAATTGGAGATAGAAACCTACATGAGAGAAATGATAGAATGACATGTCAAATTGTGTGTATGTTATCTTAATTGAAGACAGATACTGACCTTAGAGATTTGATAGAATGATATGTCATATTGTGTGTATGTTATTTATATTGAAGATAAAAACCTACATGAGAGAAATGATAGAATGACATGTCATATTGTGTGTATGTTCTATTAATTGAAGATAGATACTTCCCTTAAAGAATTGATAGAATGACATGTCATATTGTGTGTATGTTATATCAATTGAAGATAGAAACCTACATGGAAAAAATGATAGAATGACATGTCAAATTGAGTGTTTGTTACATTAATTGAAGATAGAAACCTACATGGAAGAAATGATAGAATGACATGTCATATTTTGTGTATGGTATTTTAATTGAAGACAGATACTTACCTTAGAGAATTGATAGAATGACATGTCCTATTGTGTGTATGTTAAATTAATTGAAGATAGAAACCTACATGAGAGAAATGATAGAATGACATGTCATATTGTGTGTATGTTAAATTAATTGAACATAGAAACCTACATGAGAGAAATGATAGAATGACATGTCAAATTGTGTGTATGTTATCTTAATTGAAGACAGAAACCTACATGAGAGAAATGATAGAATGACATGTCATATTGTGTGTATGTTATATTAATTGAAGACAGAAACCTACATGAGAGAAATGATTGAATGACATGTCATATTGTGTGTATGGTCTATCAATTGAACATAGAAACCTACATGAGAGAAATGATAGAATGACATGTCAAATTGTGTGTATGTTATCTTAATTGAAGACAGAAACCTACATGAGAGAAATGATTGAATGACATGTCATATTGTGTGTATGGTCTATCAATTGAACATAGAAACCTACATGAGAGAAATGATAGAATCGCATGTCAAATTGTGTGTATGTTATTTTAATTGAAGACAGATACTTACCTTAGAGAATTGATAGAATGACATGTCATATTGTGTGTATGTTAAATTAATAGAAGATAGAAACCTACATGAGAGAAATGATAGAATGACATGTCATATTGTGTGTATGGTCTATCAATTGAACATAGAAACCTACATGAGAGAAATGATAGAATCGCATGTCAAATTGTGAGTATGTTATTTTAATTGAAGACAGATACTTACCTTAGAGAATTGATAGAATGACATGTCATATTGGGTGTATGTTATATCAATTGAAAATAGAAACCTACATGGAAAAAATGATAGAATGACATGTCAAATTGTGAGTTTGTTATCTTAATTGAAGACAGAAACCTACATGAGAGAAATGATAGAATGACATGTCATATTGTGTGTATGTTATCTTAATTGAAGATAGAAAGCTACATGAGAGAAATGATAGAATGACATGTCAAATTGTGTGTATGTTATCTTAATTGAAGACAGATACTTACTTTAGAGAAATGATAGAATAACATGTCTAACTGGAGTATGGTATCTTAATTGAAGACAGATACTTATCTTAGAGAAATGATAGAATAACATGTCTAACTGGAGTATGTTATCTTAATTGAACACAGATACTTATCTTAGAGAATTGATAGAATAACATGTCATATTGTGTGTATGCTATATTAATTGAAGATAGAAACCTACATGAGAGAAATGATAGAATGACATGTCAAATTGTGTGTATGTTATCTTAATTGAAGACAGATACTTACCTTAGAGAAATGATAGAATAACATGTCTAACTGGAGTATGTTACTTAATTGAACACAGATACTTATCTTAGAGAATTGATAGAATGACATGTCATATTGTGTGTATGTTAAATAAATTGAAGATAGAAACCTACATGAGAGAAATAATAGAATGACATGTCATATTGTGTGTATGTTCTATTAATAGAAGATAGATACTTACCTTAGAGAATTGATAGAATGACATGTCATATTGTGTGTATGTTATATCAATTGAAGATTGAAACCTACATGGAAAAAATGATAGAATGACATGTCAAATTGTGTGTTTGTTACATTAATTGAAGATAGAAACCTACATGGTAGAAATGATAGAATGACATGTCATATTGTGTGTATGGTATTTTAATTGAAGACAGATACTTACCTTAGAAAATTGATAGAATGACATGTCATATTGTGTGTATGTTATATTAATTGAAGATAGAAACCTACATGAGAGAAATGATAGAATGGCATGTCATATTGTGTGTATGTTATTTTAATTGAAGACAGATACATACCTTAAAGAATTGATAGAATGACATGTCATATTGTGTGTATGTTAAATTAATTGAAGATAGAAACCTACAAGAGAGAAATGATAGAATGACATGTCATATTGTGTGTATGTTAAATTAATTGAAGATAGAAACCTACATGAGAGAAATGATAGAATGACATGTCATATTGTGTGTATGGTCTATCAATTGAACATAGAAACCTACATGAGAGAAATGATAGAATCGCATGTCAAATTGTGTGTATGTTATTTTAATTGAAGACAGATACTTACCTTAAAGAATTGATAGAATGACAGGTCATATTGTGTGTATGTTAAATTAATAGAAGATAGAAACCTACATGAGAGAAATGATAGAATGACATGTCATATTGTGTGTATGGTCTATCAATTGAACATAGAAACCTACATGAGAGAAATGATAGAATCGCATGTCAAATTGTGAGTATGTTATTTTAATTGAAGACAGATACTTACCTTAAAGAATTGATAGAATGACATGTCATATTGGGTGTATGTTATATCAATTGAAAATAGAAACCTACATGGAAAAAATGATAGAATGACATGTCCAATTGTGTGTATGTTAAATTAATTGAAGATAGAAACCTACAAGAGAGAAATGATAGAATGACATGTCATATTGTGTGTATGTTATCTTAATTGAAGATAGAAACCTACATGGAAGAAATGATAGAATGACATGTCATATTGTGTGTATGTTATATTAATTGAAGACAGATACTTACCTAAGAGAATTGATTAGAATGACATGTCATATTGTGTGTATGTTATCCTTATACACAAAATGCAAGAAATGGCATGTCATTAGAGTATGATTTATCTTTTTGAAGACAGAAACCTTAATGCACATGAGAGTTATGATAGAATGACATGCCATATTGAGTGTACATGTTATCTAAATGAAAGACAGATACGTAAATAGGACTAAGCTTTTTTTTGCATACGCCTCCTCGATCAGAAGACAAGCATGCTACCAACTGAGATAGCCTGTTCGCTTATCCACAGAAATTTCTTAATGAATTTGGTCTCATATCATATTGACTAGAACAGAAAGTAAAGTTTGTTTAATTATGTCTGTGTTATTTAATACACAGACTAGTATATTAATCAGAAAATAAAATACTGCTGGACACCAACCTATGTTATGTAAATGGTATAAGTTTGTATGTATTATAAATGAAATAAAGTTTGTTTGTTGGGTTAAACGCCATAGCAACACGTTGTATAGGTCATGTAACGGCGATCAGTCAATGTACTCATTGCTCCCGGAAAGGCTAAATCTCTAGATTTATCTGTTAACCTTCTATTAAGCGCATACTTTCGTCAGTGACTGACAACTGTCTTACTGCCCGAATCGAATCCATTGTAATGTTGTATGTATTATAAATGAAATAAAGTATGAAACATGTCCATACTTTGTGTTAAGTTAAATATGATTACACTAAGTGTATGGGAACAAATTGTCTTGATATAGGTTATTTGAAGTAAGTCTAGTCATATAACATTTAAATATTTAGTCAACATGTAAATAACAATTAAAATTTGAATGTGAAACGATCAAATAAAAAATATTAAAGTATGCACTAAATTATTACAAGTAATACTATATCTTAATTTACATTCCCTGAATAATTAGTATAGCTACAACCAATCGTCTTATTTCCTTAGTAAGTAACGCATGTCCTCCCTCTTTTATAAGTAGAACCAGGAACAAAGTCTCTCATTTCTGAACTAATCTCCATCATATATCGTTCATGATTAACGTATAACCACATGAATCAATTTTAAAGTTAAATACAAACAATCATATTATTTCCCCTTCCCTCAAAGAAAGAAAAAACACCAACCACTCTCCCGATTACCAAAACCTACCCCCACCGACTATCCCAAAACTTCCCCCATAACATTAATTTTATTTCTTAACTAGATAAAACTAATATAAAGGATCACAAGCTAGCAATAATACAAATAATAGTGACCAAAGCATTCCGAACCTCTGGTGCTGGGGGATATGAAGCCAATGACTCTTAAAAACCCCAACAGACCGAACCCTCTACATGGTGGGGATGTGGCAAATGGGATGGGATATGCATGCGGGGACCTGAGATATCGGTGCAAATCTCAGATCAGACACGGACAGACTAAAGACAAAAAAACATGTAAGCATAAAGGCAAAAAGTATAATCAATTAAACTACAATAAGGTTAAACAGATAAAAAAATCCTAGAAATGTCATTTGTTAATAAACAAAGTATGCACAAGTCAAACGAATATATTTATTTGATAATGAGTAATGAAAATATAAGTACACACAACTTTACCAATATCCCCCATACACAGGAACACATACCCAGTGCTCGTGCGCAACCCGATCACCACTCAGAGCCAGTGCCAATGCGTAGCCCATCCCCATACACTCACTCAGTGTTCGTATGACCCCATTAAAAACACGTACTAAGTGCTCATGCGCACCCTATTTCCACACTCACACCCCACACTCACACTCGGTGCTCGTATGGTTACTTATCCCAAACTAGTATTCAATGTTCATGCGCACACCCATTCCCACATTTACATCCCACATTTACATCCCGTGCTCATACGCTCCTCCACCACACTATTACACAAAGCTCACACGCACCCTCACACTCGTACTTAGTGCTTATACGGCCCCTACCCCAAAACTGATACTCAGTGCTCAAATGCACTCCCATCCCCACATAAACACTCCACACTCACACTCCATGCTCATACGCACCAATGCCACACTCTCACACAGCAATATATTAACGTTTTTGATAGCTAATTGATGTGCTTCACGTATTAGTAAACAATATTGAACTTGCCCTTGATTAACTTTCATATCGGTTATCGGATAAATTCGCCAAGCAAACAAAACTTGCTTGGTTTAAATCATTAACTTATCGGATGGTTTACGAAGTTAGCCGAGCGTGAGCATAGCATGCGATTGTAAACGAATATGCATCAAGGGCAATTTCAACCTTGTTTAATAATAACAAATACTTAAGTTTATCAACAAATGACATTTCTAGAAAATATATTATGAATAAAAATACACTTACCACGTCTTCTCTGTAACTGTCGTTAAGTCTTCCAGCATGTTGAACCATAACCAAAGCGTTTTATTATTTACACGTACCTCTAAAACTATAAGGAAACCATTTAGTCACAAGTTTTTAATTGTGCAGATTTGATAAATACTTTATTTGAAATAACAGCCACTTAAATATTATTAGCTGATATAAAAAGAAAATAAAGACAGATAAGCAGTAAGGCTAAAATCTAAGTTTTTTAGAAACATAAATTTCATGTAAAGATGTGGTTAACGCCCAAGCTACACATTGTTTAAGGTCATGTCACAGCGGTCAGACAACCTACTCACCGTTCCTGGAAAGACCAAAACTCTGTATTTAGCTGTTTTAACCAGTTACTAGGCAAATACTTCCGTCAGTGACTGACACATGCCCTACATGATTAATGATCAGTAACTTCACTGGTAGAAATCATTCAATGACCAAGCTCAACGAAAGTATACTCCACCCGAGTATCGAACCCACGACCTATCAATCAGTAGATTTGCGTGCAAACAAATGAGCAGGACGGGCGGCTCTAAAAATATTTTACATAAACTTAATTCGGAATTTTAATGTCATGTACTTAAAAGTTAATATACAGTATTTTGACTAGTGCCAACTGTCAAACTGACAGGACAAATGCGGAGCTACCGGCACATAATTTTGTAACTAAGAGCACAGCTTCGTAAGTGACTGCCAACTGTCGTACAGCAGTAAAAATCAGAATTGCTGTAAAAATATTTCATTGTTAATTTCTAAAAAAGTTTTTTGGTTACATGTAATCCCATTAACAATGGATTCGTGAGGAGAAGAAAGATTTAGGCAAAATTATATATAATAAGATTTCGCAACCCTTATATATAATTTGGTATGCAGAAAACAGTCTATGGTGTCATAACCAAATATTTATCATCTCTATAACATTCCATGAGTAATAACCAGCAACATTTTACGAAGATGCAGAAGTCTTATACGTGAGCTTTGGGGTTAGAGATCCTGGGTTCGAATCACTTTTTTGACGCTTTTAAAACTCTGAGTGTGTCACTCTGCCAGGTGTACATCAGTAAATGGTGTCCTAAATGATGGTAAATTCAATTATCAGGGGTTATCGTACATTAATGGTTGGTCGATTTATTATGTATATACGAAAGCAGAAAATTAAAAACGGAGTTGGACTCAAAATGAGTTTTTACGTATTAAAAATTAAAGTTTTAAATTTAGTATTAAAAATATACTTCCTTTATTATATAGATGAGGACATTGATTATTGTCATCAAACAAATCAAAATAAACAGATGATTATATTACAGCAGGACTTCCATAACAGTTTTTAAACCCATAGAATCTGAAAGCATAAGAACATATCTATAAGGATGCGGAGTTTGAAGAGGAGTATAACAAGCACCCAACCGATTTGACACATATTTGCTGAAAAAAAAACACGATGAAAAATTAAATCTCATCCATATATTATTCAAATCCTAATTCATGGGCTGTTTATACCAACAAGTATGAGCAAACCCACATATTTGAGATTCAGAGTAAAATTATTGTTATGATTGTGTAGTTGATTAGTAACAAGGGAAGTAAATCTTCCAAAGTTAGTGTTTATTATCTGTACGAGTTATTTCCCTTGTCTATATTTAGATAGATACGAACCCACTGCCAATGACTGACCAATTTGTGCAAAGGTATTGAGCACAGATTAAGCTAACAATGATTGACAGTTTTAGGATGAACAAATGAAGAAAGTGAAAAGAAAGAAATTGGAAAAAATGATTGACGAGTTTCCCGCCCTTTGACCAGACCTCTGGCTACCGGCTAAGTCATTGGTACCTGTGCCATGTGGCATATAAAATGCAGTTTGTAATTCAGTTAAAGTTTAACTTATGTTATAACAGTGTTTAGTCCTGAAATCTGTGAAAAATTTAATCAGAATCGGATAATTCTAAATCTGTTAAATTTACTGTCAGAAGTGTTCAGTACAATGTTCAATATGTATAAAGATTTAAGTTTATAATTGCTCAAATTTAAAATGAAATAGAAAATGGTGGTAGCCTGACTAATATGTCAATATCATAATACTGGAGCAGTGTTCCAGTTCTATGAAACATGCAAACAATTCGAGAGATCCTAGGTTCGAACCCCAGCAGAGGCCATTTTGCAAGAACGATTACTCCGATAATTCCAATTTGTCCATGTATAAATTGGTATTTGTGAATGTAAAATGTTACTAGTTGTACATTCAAGGTTGTGTAAAATACTCCGAATAAAAATTTAAAGAAAGTAACTAGGAGTCCGGCGACCAGGGCAAAAAAGATATTTTACAGACACATCATCGTATAAAATTCACAATGCACATTTTCACTATTTATAGTAAATGTTGAATGCCAAAGTGGTCTGCTTAAATCAGTAAAATGATGAGCGTGCGGCATATTTTCAACTTTTGAGTGGGCAAGTCTATTGATAAAATACAAAAACACGCATGACCTATAAAACAATCTGTAGGTGAAAAGTCCGAACAAAAAACAACAAAACAAGTCTTGAATTTAACAAGTATATAAGCAATAAAAATGAAAGATATTGGGTATCAAGACATGGGGTACAAAATAAAATATAAATTACCTTGAAAAAAATGTAATCAAATAATATAAATCCAATTCAATAAATATTCCAAATACAGAAAATTCAAATTTAAAATGGCTGTTTTTTAAAAGTGTTTAATTTATCGAATCATTTTATATTTGACTTCCTTATACGAAGGGACAGGCGCACCATGTTATCCGATTGAAATGGCGAATATTAAATTAATTTATGGAAGAAAACCCTACCTATATATATGGCGTTTTAGTTTATGTTCCACACTGATCTAGGACTGAAACGATTCACTGGAAAGTCGATTCGATGCAATTGAATTTTTTCTTTCGATACATTTTAAAGAATAACTTATTCCAAATATACAGAAATACATTCATTAAAACTTTTGAGCTTAAAACTAACTTAGAATGAGTGTTTCTTGAATTAATAACATTTTCTTTTTGATCAATTTGGAAGATCAATAAAGCAAATGAGTTTTCATACAGATTTATTTATCGCAAGTTTATCATTGTAACTAAAAGTCTTAAATTCTTTTAACTTTTATAGATAAGTTTAAAGGCTGTGCTCCAAATCGAAATCAAATCGGTGCCCTCACAATCGACTATCGATGAACCGAATAGAATCGTTGCAGCCCTGAACTGATCACAAAATGTAACGTGGTAAAGGTACCGTGATAAACTTACTTTTTAAAGTCAAGATGGGAAATGACAACCAACTTCACAAAGTTAATGTTACTTTTTTTAGTTTTCTAATGTGACATCGAGCACGTGATCATCACAGGGACATAATATGCCCCTTAACTGGCCCCGATAAGGACCGATACCCATATAAAGAAAAGGTCACAAAGTCGGCAATATTAACGAGCACGGTTCGGTAGCGCAGTTGGTAGCGCGTCTAGATTTCGAATCTAGTGTCCCTTAGAGGTACGGGTTTGAAGCCCAACCGGGGAGGTTATACCCTTCCATGAAAATTTGACAATAATGTAAATTTTCCTCTATCAATGAAGTACATGAAGACAGTTTCGGCCTTGTGGAAGGGTATGCGAGTACTGGCTATAGACAAGGGTCCAGGAAAGCTAGGTTAGGTGCGCTGGACGCCGTAAAATAACCTAATAACCTAACCGTGTTGGCACGGCGTTAAACCAAGTATAAAATAGCTCGTCTGTCATAACATAAGACAAATCTAAATACATTCTATGCAACTTAACTATAGCACGTAGTCAGCTTTCCTTGCAAGACACGCCTGGTTTATAATTATTATGCTAGCTCATTTTAGTGCAATCAAGATTATATGATACAATGTATCTACATGTACATTTCTTTCAAATAAAGGCAATAAAAATAAATACATTCATTAATAATTAAAGAATATTTTATAAATAAATATGCTTACCTCTCCATGCGGTCGTTTCTTTTCCCAACTACACCTATAGGCTATACACAAACTACAACTAGTAAGCACGGAGAGTCCGTGATTCACGTTCCACGCTTCGCTGTACATTAGACAGTCAACTAATTTAGATGTGTACAATAATGTAAACACACTCGTTCCAACCAAGTGACCACACTATACCTCATAATCAAAACAAAAGCACAAAATTAACCTGTTCGTTTTATGTTTTTTACTTTTTTTGATAAACCCCATTATTTTAAATATTAAGAACAACTTTTCTGTATGTTAATTTTGCTTTAGTTGTATTCTCGATGATTTAATTCCATGAGTTATGGTCCCTATAAGGTCATTAAATACTAGGCCTTTTACCTTCAGTCGGCAATGCTATTAAATTTTTTAGTGAGTTTATGTGATTCTGCTAGACTGGATTATCTGCCCCTTACCACTATCGTTATCGGGTCAGGCAAGCCGTGATCATGGCGGCTTCCTCAGTAATTATTCAGGAAATACTCTGTACATGTATTACGTTTTCTTAATCCTGCATGATCATTTGCTGACGTTAGAATTTCGGAAACTTTATTTAGCATAGATGTAATCAAACAACTAAAAAAAGTATCCACTGTAATTCTTGTACAATGATCCTTTGATTTAAGCCTGTGTAGTAAGAATTTATCATTCGATAACATAATTATCCAATACCTAATTCATTACATCGGGCGCGGCCATGATCATGGTTTGCCTGACGTACTTTTACCTGTCAAAGTACGACTGGGAACCAGACAATGTTTTATCAGATGAAGACTAGATTGGAGTTCTTTCGCTAAAACATGTCTTATTGTTTGTTCCAGTTAGAGATAAGTGTGAGATGTCTTTACCCTAGAACCTGGTTTAAAGTTTAAACCTCCAGTAGCTTTTAGTTTGTCACTGTTCGTTCCAAGGCGGAAACGGCTTTCTCTTCTAAAACTGTATGACCTAGAAATTTCATATTTGGCGCATGGTATAACCTTAGATTCCTCTGCGAAGAGTGCTCAAATTATGTCCCTTAAGTAAAAAAAGACCCCGTTCCAGAAATAACAAACTTTACTTAGAGTTTTATCCGCAAATGTTAAAAATTCTCGTTAACTGTGAAGTCTAGAGCTTTCATATTTGGCATGCGGGATCAATTAATGATCTTCTTTAAAGCTTGCTCAAATTATGCATCTGGGGTAAAAAATAGACCCTTCCCAGGGGTCACTAGTTAAACATAGAGTTAAGCCGCCCGGCTAGCTCAGTTGGTAGCACGCAAGTCTACTGATCGAGGGGTTGTGGGTTCGATTCCCGGGCGGGGCATACTTTCGTGGAGTTTGGTCATGAAATTATTTCTACGGCCATTCTCCCTCCTACCAATGATTTTTAATTATGTAGATGCTTAGCAGTTGGTTAACAGCTAAATCTAGAGATTTAGCCTTTCCAGGAGGAGTGAGTAGATTGACTGACTACCGTTATATGACCTATAAAATGTGTTGCTACGGCGTTAAACCCAACAAAACAAACATAAACAGAGTTATGTAAGAAAATGTTTAAGAATCTTCTCTTGACCAGTGTGACCTAGAACTTTCATATTTAGCATTTGGGATCATTAAAGCCACTATATGAAGGTATTTCAATGGAAAACAATTCTTAAAAATAATGTGATTAATGATGAAAAACTGAGACTTAGACATCAGTTAGTTAATGTAATTGGTGAAGACTTAATGGTTAATTTATTAGTTGACAATTGTATTAGTCCTTTATGGAAGATTGTCAGAGATCAAGATAACTTTAGTTTAAAGAAATCTATAAGTCTTACCATTCATAGCTTGGCATTATTTATATCTCGCCAATATACAAAACAATGTGTTAAATGTAACTTACTTACAGATAATATTATATTTCATAGGACCTGTCACTGTCATGATTTACATAACAAGAGGTTAAGACTGTGGAATACTGTTTTAGATAATATGGGATTTACATGGTTCCTATACTATATGAAGTTTAACTGTATAGATCAATGTAGACAGTTATTTATACTTGCTACTAAGAATATTTCAGGTGTTTTACTGAATTCACAAATAGTTTTTGCTTTGAGTGACTTATTATCTAATAGTGTAGAATAGATTTGCTTTACAATTACTATTTCATGATTTATCCTATCGTGCATTTCTAGTATGATGTTATCATATATACATATATTTACAATTATACTGTGAATATGTAATATTTATAAGATGATTTTTGCATCGTGCATTTTTAGTATGATGTTATCATATATACATATATTTACAAGTATACTGCGAATGTAGTGTATGTAATATCTATAAGATGATTTTTGGTTAGATACATATTACTATATATATCATTATGTATTTTCATATGTATGCTATAATTTTCTATTGTATGTACTTGTATGTATATGATCTGTAAATAACTGTTATACTCTTCAGTAATGGAGGAAATAAATAAATAAATAAATTAAAGACACAATTACCAGTTCAGACCATTCTGCTTTCTAAATTTGAGTTTGAAAAAGTGTCCAATTCTTAAAAAAGTGGGGTACTTTTATAAGAGCACACATTATTCATTTATACGCTGATGTTTACTATACCTGATTCAAAATAGTTTAAAAGCTTAGTTATGTAATTGAGAGTAAGTTTTTTCTAATAGGACTTCATGTTTAACATACTGTGATCAAAACTATTGTTTCAAGTATTGACAACCGAATTCTACTTTCGGTTTCGATCTACTTTCACTTTGAAAAACATTAAATAACATGAACATATCTAAGCAAAATTTGCATTTATTTAAAAATTCTTGTTCATTAGAGGTGTTTGAAATAGATAAATGTCAATTTTCTTTGCAGTCAAAAAAAACAGTGTTACTTTTGATATAGGGGCTTTAAATGAAATAAAATAAGAAAGAACTAAATAAAGACATTTTGTTGCTGAGTAGCATTTTATTTTTGTTAATACTAACATAAAAAGTGTTTCGCATTCTCCAAACTGTGAAATATATACAATACAATACATGGCTTTATCACAGAGTGCTAAGTTTGAGCGAGTGACAAAAACGTGTTTCTTTCATTTACTTGACTGTAAATGTCATTCGGAACAACCTCGGCGATCATCTACGAATATACACCTCGGATATCAATCGTAGTAGAAATACAACAAAGTTATGAGGTCAGGTGATTTACTCTAGGTTAAGTAGTGCCGATGTAAACAACCAACATGGCAGATCATTTTGAAGAAAGTATCGAGTACACAAAAAATGTTTCAGGATCAACTTTGATTTAAGTGAATATTAGTTACAGGCATTAAAGAGCTTTAACTGCCCATCATCTTCCGTCATTTTTGGAGTGTAAACGTCGGGAACGTGGCTAGATTCTATGTTGGAACTACTTTCGCTCCTCGTGATATCCGAGGTGTATTTGCGTGGAAAATTGCCGAGGTAGTTCCGAATGTGTAAATGTACTACCACAAACATTTATCCATTTAAGATGCTTTTTTATGCTGAATAAAGTAAGAATTTTGTAAGATTATAATACTTGCGCACGACAAGCACAGCACTTGTTTACATTTTCGAATAAAATTACAGCAGCAATTTTGCATGTAGAGCTGAGAGATACATTGTTATTATCAATTGAGAGTTCAAACAAAATACATGTAACCATTCAATCTATCACAGACGTTTTTTATCAATGGCACCAGAGTCCATATCGTATGATTATAATGCATACGTCCCTATATATAGTTCTCTGTACATACATATATAATAAACATGATTGTATAGATCTAGACATAACTCGTATAGTTCTATTACATTAGCCTGTCACAACTTAAATAATTACACGGTCACTGAATCTATTATTTTTAACCCCTTTTCGACTTGTTATTTCCCCGATATTCAAAATTGTCGCATATATACATGTAGTTAGATTATCAATGATTAATATGGATTGGTGGCTCAATGGGTAAAAAGAGGTTAAATAATAACACATTCAGTGACCGTGTAATTATTCAAGTTGTGACAGGTTAATGTAATAGAACTATACACGGTGATTAATACGGGAGCGATTTTTTAATTGTGCTTGTTGACAAAATATTATATGTGCGTGCATTTTAAAGAATATGAGGACTCTAGTGCCAGTGTTTTTTATATATTAAGAAATACATTAACAATATTCTCGTTTAAAATAATATAGAATAAACTCCTTCCTGGTGTTAATAAAATTATTGTACATGTATATTCAACGACTTTCACAAGTTTTCGTTGCCTATGATCAAAGGGATTTAACTCTGCAAAAAATTGAAAAAAAAACAAATGTATGCTAAATCATTCCGAATTATATCCCTTGGTGCAAAGTAGCACTAACTCAAGTTGAAATTTATTGTTTTATAACAAAGCATTTTGTCAGTCTTAAGTTTATTAAAAATGTAATGAATGAATATAATACTGCATTAGTACCCATGCAAGTATAGAACTAGAGCAAGAAATGGATTTCAAAAATCTTTAAATAGAATAAATAATCTTGACTATGTGTACATGATTCAAACTGTTTCATATATCAAGTTTGACCATAGTCTAAGCACAGTGGTATACTGTATGCAGCGGACCTCCGTACAATGTAGATGCCATTACGTTGTCACTTATTGATGTTGAATCCAAATTATATACGTACAAGTAAATAGAAAGTGTTTTTTCCGAACAAACAATCAAGCACATATTCCGAATAACAAAATAATATAACACTACAATCGTTTTTAGTCTAAATAATCTAATGATTGTCGGTGAGCTGCCATTCACTTCAATAAATTATCGGAATACACCGGTCTTTTCCGAAGACTGCTAAGAAAGCTTCAGAAATTAAAGCACATAACAGGGTAAAACTTCAATCTTTTGCGGGATATATTAAGTCTTAATTCTTGTAGAAATTAACGAGATATTCCGATTGTTCAATGACTTGTGCATAAACTATATTGAGACAAGAGAGATAACTCTCATTCATTTTCTATTTAAATGATGCGCGTACTTGTCTCCCTTTTACATCAACTGGTGGTCGATAATTATTTTGCATTTTGTCGTTGTCAGCATCAACAAGACTTCTTAGTTTTTCGAGTTAAAATAAAAATAAAACAAATGAAAGAAATAAGGTACATTAAGTATTTGGCCATTAATGTTACATGAATATAGTTAGGCAGTCAGTTTGGTAATTAGTGGATTTAGGCATTATACATATTATATACAGTGTTTAACGCCGAGTCAACACAATTTACCTTATTACTAGGGCTGTGGATCGTTCACACAAAACATAGCTTACCATTATAATGATGACAATAATGCTTGTATTAGTTGATCTGAATTGCACATTAGTAACTTAAAAACTGCAATGTTAGGCTCGGTTAAAACACTCAAAAATAGATATATTCCAATTCTCAATATTTCAATCTAAACTGAATTGGTGCATATTGATCCTATATTAATTCTTTTTTAAGACATCTAATAGACTGTTGTATAAAATTACACGTTTTCCTAAACGAATGACAACACTAAATACATTGAAAGCGATAATAGAGGCAATGGAATCCCATCTAAAACTTTCGTATTTCTGAAGATCTTAGATGAAAATGACCTCAGATAAAATTGATCTCATTTTATATGCAATACCCACCAAATGTTTGGAGTCATTTTCACTTTGCAGGCCTACTAAATAGCTTTTTTCTAAAATTTGACAACTGTTTATCTTAAAATGCTCTTTAGTTTTATTATATTTTTTGGTTATCACTATACTTATGACCGAGTCTACAAAAATAGCAAATAAAATACATAATAGAAAATAATTACAATAAACATAGTTTTTCAGGCTTTAGGTTGTCAGATGCTGAAAATTATAAATGTGCTGCATTAATGATATTTGTTTTCATTTTATCACAACCATACTTGAATGAAATAAAACTGATAATTCTAAAAAAATAATCATCAAAATAATAACAGATACAAAAGATGGCGGCTGAAAAAATTAAATTTTTATCTCAAAGAAATATACAGTCAGATCTCGATACAACGACATCCGTTACAACGACATTCTTGTTATACTGACATATTTTATGGGAACCAATACCAACATGTACATGGTCGGAAGAATTCATTACACTGACATATGCGTTATAACGACACATTTCTTGGAAACAAACGATGTCGTTGTATTGAGATCTGACTGTACCTGAAAAGTTGGACGCCAACTTGTGCGTTACTTGTTCCTCATAAAATATCCACGCAACGCATATGATATACAAAATGTACTTTATTTGGTACAGTAAATTGTATCACTAGGATTCATATATGATAAAAATGTGAAAGGTTTCGTGTATCAGCAGAAATAATTGTTCCCCCTTTCCGCTATTTTCAATAATGTGCTGTTTGACGTCATCGTAGATTTTATAGCGAGCGCTTGCAGTCGTTCAATAGCCTTACAATTCGCGAGAAGAGCGCTCGCTCGAGCGCTCGCATTGTTGAACGCACCTCTGGACGAAGCACATTGAAAGTTTCTCTGATGATCATTTGATAGCCAGCGCTGTGATGTTTCAAATCCTAAGTCTGCCTCATTGATTCTTTGTGCAAGAAAGTTTGTCTTGCAAACTCCGTACTGGGGTGTGGGGGGTGGGGGGCAGGAAACGGTCTTGAATATAAATAGTAATATTTGTACATGTAAGCACACATATATCCTAGCCATAGCCTGCAGCGGGTGTGGTCGAGTGGTTATGATATTCGACTGATAACCATTGGGAGCCAGCTCCGCGTTGGTTTTAATTCCACCCCCTATAACGTACCCCTTATTTTTAGAAAAGTAGTACTTTATATATATATATATATTTGCGTAAAAATTGACCCCGACCTGACCTTTATGAAAGATTATTCATTACATTGAAAACGAATGTACAATGCTCGATTACACCGTGGCCGTGAGGATTATGTGTTGAAAATTAACAAATAAACATACTTACAATCGCTGCCGAAGTGTAGAACATAGGCGTAGTTATGATTTTCGTCAGAGTATGTGTAGATAATTATTAGATGCAAAATTCAGGTTGGGGTCAATATTGACACTCTATAGTACTACAACGTTTAACAATATTTATAACAAAAGAAGGCCTGACATAACACAATTTAAGACTCTTTTACGTACTTTTTATAAAATTGAAAAATATACTGCAAAACAGTCCCAAAAAGAAGAAAGCTTCAGAAAATCATGGGAAAAATATATTAATCTAGTTACATGATAATGAATATCACTTAAGACTAAATACGTACTAGCCCTATTGTTTATAATCATATATACTTTTAAGTTAATGAAATAAAAATTGCCTTTTGTTGTTTATGTGTTCTTAGAATTCTCATGTGAGTATCTTTACAAAACTTTTTATGTATCATCACTAAGATGTAAACATAAGTTTTTAACACCTAAAACCTCTTTATTTTTTGTCTTTACATTTTATAAACATTCCTTGAATAGTAATTACAACTTGACTAAATACTTAAGTTTCAATATATTGTACTTGTATATTTTGCTGTCTCTGTCTCGTTTCTTGTGTGGCTATACTCATTTAAATGTTGTATACCTATAATAAATCCATACTGATATGCTTTATATAAGATATGCAATATACTGAAGTTAGCATTATTTTAATCATATGTGAACTTTTAGATATGTGTATATTGAGATATATCTTTTGAATGCAAGCTCAATTGTAATATGTAATAACTTTTTGCTTTGTTTTTATTACTCTTTCTACGTAATGCACACAATGTTTAAATTAGGGACTTTGGTCGGTTGTCTTTCCCTGATGAGGTCTGGGGCAGTCCGGTTGGTAAATGGGTCCTTACAGTTGGAATCCTCGGATTTTATCATTGAACTCCTATGGAAGGGTAACAAAGTGTTTCGTCTGGTGTCTTTCTTGTTAATGAAGATATGAACAGAGGTGGTGGAATTTAGATAGCTCTTTAACTGAAAAATACTAAGCTTGAATTTCAAACAAATTAGGTGATATACAAAAGAGTTATTTAAGATTAAATTTGGCAGGTTGGCATTGGAAAGTGGGGGTAGAGTCCGGGTGGTCCAGCTAATTGGGCTTACCTATTTTGGAGAAAGTGCAGGGGAAATAACTGACTAAAGTCCCTTATTGGAAAATATAAAGCATTTATCTTCTTTAACATCAGACTTTGTTGACAATATTTCCAAGTGTTATGTGACAATGGAAAAAACAGAACAGCTATTATATATATAAAAATGGGAAATAATTAGCATACATCAATACTCTTCTTCATGTTGTAATAATCTCATGTATCATTGTGTTTAAAATTATTAATGAATGTTATTTGATTAAGTTGATGTCAGAGTATACATATATCGATATTTTTTTAATTTGTTACACATACTATGTAAATGTATTATTTTGAAGGACAAGTTCCTTTTGTTTCATATGTATATATTGAAGAAAATAAAAATAACTGGGCAACAATTAGTTGCTGAAATTTAAAAAAAAATGTATATTTTATACAGATAATATATTACCTTTATTATTTACAAAACAGTGTATATTTTTCATGTGAAACGGGTAATAAATAATTTAGAATAAAATTCAAACGACTAAGCCAAAGACCGTAACCCGTCAATTGCAAATTTATTCAACTTCAAAAAGAGAAGAAAAAATATTTCACACATGTGTGTATAAAAGAGCAATCTTCACAAAACGTTATTAGGAATCATTAAAACAATGTCCTAATTATAACAAACCATAACTTTAAAAGATTGACAATTGTGACATGGTTAAAGATAAAAAATTCCGGTCATAAAAACGAATCCGTGTAATCCATCATAGTCCGTAAAAAAATGTTCATTATACCGAACCCCAAACGTAATATATTCGTAAAAATTGACAGCTCCGATCATGGGCGGATCCATCCGGGGGGGGTCAGGGGGTCCGGACCCCCCAGAATTTAGAAAATGTACCTGTCTATTAGGGTATGTCTTGCCATTAAGTCATTTTTAAGTAGCATGAAGCATTTTTTTCGGTGCTTAACATAAATTTAATGGTTATGTAGTTTTTATTATCAATAAGTTTCATTTTTTTCTGCAAAATGTGTATAATGTGGTTGTGGTTCGAGGTTCAGACCCCCCCCTGGAAAAGGTTGGACTCCCCCCCCCCCCCCCTAGAAAAGTTCGGATCCCCCTAGAAAATTCCTGGATCCGCCCCTACTGATGCTTGTCAATCGAAGTTTTGAGTCATTAAAAAAATTGCAGGTTCCTTAAAGCATGACTCGAATTGATCAGCCCATCAAAAGATGTGTCACAAATGAATATAAGACCAATTAATAATAAAACTGCCACGTGATTTAATTCTTAATTAAAAAGGCAAGGCGTGTCGACATGTCATAACTTGTTGAATATAACAGCAGCATGTTTTTGATAAGTCAAAGCGTAGCACGAGTAAACCCATGCTTTTTTAATAAAATCATTTTTAGAGAAAATGCGCGTGCAGACCTGACCCTTGTACCCCCATTTGTAATTATTTGAAGCCCCTAAATAGCAAGCCCTCCTTCTAAAAAGTTTAAACCCTTAAAGAGATCAGCTTATAAAGTTAAAAGGTCATTAATATTTCAGGTTAAGTATGAAAGTGTCAAACTGTCAATTTTAGATCAAATAAAAAAACATTTAAAATCGCTTCCTTATGATAGATAATTGATCGTAGGTGGGCGAGAGGTTAAAGTTTGTAACACTTTCCCTCTGTCTTAGTCTATCGTATTCACGACTTATTTATTTAGTTATTTTATTTCATTTATTTTGTTGGGTTTAACGCCGTAGCAACACATTGTATAGGTCATATAACGGCGTCCAGCGCGCCTAATCTAGTTTTCCTGGACCCTTGTCTATAACCAGTGCTCACCTACCCACCCACAAGGCCGGAAACTTCTCCATATACCATATTAATGGAGGTAAATTGACATGGTTGTCAATTTTTCATGGAAGGGTATAATCTCCCCGGGTGGGATTTGAACCCGTACCCCTTCGGGACACGAGATTCGAGTAGTCGCGGCAAGTGGCGCATTTGTAGTGTGCAGGGCTTAGTCCCAGATGTCCCCTAGTTTGATTCCCGACCACAGCGATTTATCTGGTAGGGTTTGTCGCCGTAGCAACATATGACGTATAGATCATATAATGGCAGTCAGTCAACCTACTCGCTGTTTCTGGAAAGGCTAAATCTCTGAATTTAAATGTTAACTAACTACAACGCGCATACTTTTGTCAGTGAATGACAACTGTCCTACATGGTTAAGAATCAGTGGCAGGAGGGAGAATGACTGTAGAAATAATTTTATTTCAAGCTCCACGAAAGAATGCCCGCTGCCCCTCCCGGGAATCGAACCCATGACCCCTCGACCAGTAGACTTGTGTAATACCAACTGAGCTAGCCGGGCGGCTTTGACTGCAATTAATACCATACCATGATTAAAATACATGTAGCTAGTTTCTGTTGAATACATAAAATGTTGTCAATTTTTATACTTGTATTATTTGTTTAAATAGTATTTGTGTCTAAATGTATGCATTTTTACATGTTGCCTTGTTTGTTTGTTGGGTTTAACGCCGTAGCAACACATTATAGGTTATATCACGGCGGTCAGCCCACCTTCTCACTGTTCCTGGAAACGCTGAATCTCTGGATTTAGCTGTTAACCAACTACTGAGCGCATACTTTCGTCAGTGACTGACTACTGCCCTACATGATTAGGAATCAGTGGTAGGAGGGAGAATGGCAGTAGAAATTATTTCATTTATATGTTGTCACCATGTACAATTTGTATAAGTTAAATAAATGTTAGTTCTGATCTATTCTGTTCTGTACATGAAAATTATACTAACAACCGATGTGGACGAAGATTTCAGCTCCTTGTGGCAGTCTGCACCAAAAACTTTTTTGGACTATAGTCTTTCGGACTATAACCTATGGAAAAAGTTATACATTGTAGTCCGAAGGAAATATTTTCTAGTCCGGAGATTCATTTTGAAACATAGGTCCATGGGATTCACATATTTTGAAACAATGTAATGAGACCCTACAAAAACAGTGTCTGTAGATTTTGTGCTCTAAAAATGTTGAACTGTAGTTGTTTAGGAATGCACAGGGAAAGACACTGGACTGTGGTCAAAAGTTGAAAACAATTTGTGAAATTGACTGTTAGTGGCAGTGTTTTTACATGGGAATATAGAAAAATAATAAATTGGGGATTTGGTGAGATTCAACATAAGTTGATAACGAGATATTTATTTGGTGATCAGAAATGTTTTTAATTGTGTTCTTATTACTACCTACAATAACAATTGATTGTCTGTAACAATTTGGAAAAATGACTGAAAGGCAATTTCACATCAAATGCAATTCTGGATGAAGAACAGTAGGTTAAAAAACTAATTGAGTAAAATAAAAAGGAACATTATATAGGGATAACATTGGTTGATATATATAGTAACCTTTATGGAACAACTGTGGAAGGATAAATTACGAACATACCGACCGTACGGCATTAACACTAAAGAATAAGACGGGGAAGCGCGCCAACACGCAACGTGGACTAGAGCGCGCACCGAAACGACGTCAACGTCATTTACGTCATTTCCATTGTAATGTCATTTTGAAAATAAATGCCGCTGATGAAGGCCGAAAGGCTGAAAGTGCTACGGCAAATTAATTAGCGTCTTTAATTAAGTAACCTTTATATATATATATATATATAATTAGTAAACTTGTATCATTATATGCTGATACAGTAAAGCCTCTGCAGAGGGGCCCTCTAAAGAACAAATCCTCTGCATAACAACAGTTTCTGATACTTCCCTTAGGTGTAATTCTAATAGAAAATTACCTCTGCAGACCAACAACCTCTGAACAACAACACATTAAAGTCTCTCCCAGTGGGTGTTGTTCAAGAGAGGTTATACTGTATTTATGATAGAACAAGTAAATCTGTGAGCTAATGCTCACTAGTGATACCCCCGCCAAAATCTAAAAATATGTGACAAACAGGAAGTAGATGAGCAAGGAGCATGAAATCGCTTTACACCACATGGGACTATGGGATGAAGCAATATGCAAAGTATTAGGCTGCTGCATGTTATAGTTGCTGAGAAAACTGCGACGGAAATTTTGTAACGGACGGACGGACGGATGGACGGACGCACGGACGCACGGACAAGGGTAAAACAGTATACCCCCCTCTTCTTCGAAGCGGGGGTATAATATGGAACCTCAGACGGGCTTTAGACCAGGATACTCATCATCATATCATATCATATATGCTGTAATCAGTAAATATCTAGGTATGAAAGGCAAAACATTGTATATGGCATTTATAGACTTTCGGAAAGCCTTTGATTCGGTAGCAAGATGTAATTTATATGTTTCATTGTTTAAACATGGTATTGATGGTAACCTTTTAAATCTATTAAATCGATCTACCATTCTGTGAAAACTAGGGTAAGAAATGGTAATCAATTGAGCAATCATGTTATAAACTGTCCAGTTGGTCTAAGACAAGGCTGTTGTTGGAGTCCGGTTCTGTTTAGTGTATTTATTGACGAATTGTATGTCTTTTTACAAGAAAATAATGAAGAGGTGTTCAACTTAATTAATTAATATTATTGAACTATTCTTACTTATGTTCGCAGATGATGTTGCACTTCTTTCTGATACCATTTTTTGGTTTACAATGGCAGTTGAATTTATTCAAAGAATTCTGTGTTACGTCACATTTGACGGTCCATATTAACAAGAGTAAAATTGTCGTTTTTGAAAATGGTGGTCGACTAGCCAGAAACGAAAAATGGTACAACAATAATGAATTGATTGAATGTGTTAGTGGTTTTAACTATGTGGGTGTCTATTTTCCATCGTATTTATTCTGTGTGCACAGTATAGCACTGAAAGCTAAGCGAGTATTAATGGCACTTTAATCATCATTGTATTCCTTAATGCCAATGAATAGTAAATCATATTTTAAAATTTTTGATGCTAAAATTACACCCATATTAATATATGGCTCGGAGTTGTGGGGCATATATTGTGTTGATACAATTGAAAGAATTAATTACTATGCATTTTAAAGATTTATGTATGTACCATTGAATACTAGTAACTATGCAGTTCTAGGGGATTGTGAAAGATATCCCAATTATATATATCCACGTAAACGTGTTGTAAAATATTGGCTTCATATACCAAGCTACGTTGCCATTTGTTTGAAAATGGTTTTGGTTATATATGGGATAACCAACATGTTACAAATGAATTACTATTTGTTTATCAATATGAGAGACGCATTAAAGATTAATTTTGCAAAAGTGGTACAGTCATTGTGAAAATAGTTCTAAACTTAATTGTTACTTCGGATTCAAAAAAGTATTTGAATTCGAACCATCTAAATTTTATCAATATAAGTAAATTTAAAAGAGCACTTTCATGTTTTAGATCTTCTTCTCATCAACTGTTAATTGAAAAAAGGTCGATATACAAATGTAAATAGAAATGAAAGATTGTGTCCTTAATGTATCTCCTTTATTAAAACTGAATATCACTTCCTATTTAAATATGTCCTCTTTATACAGATCTCAGAAGTAAATACATAACTAGAAAATTTACCTTTGAACTAAATTTACACAAGTTTAACATTTTATTATCATGTAGACAGTATTCCATAGTAACAATGTTGCAACATATTTGTATAATGCTTGTGATAAAAGGAATACTATATTGTAATGTAATTGTAATTGTTGTAATTTGTACTACATTGTACTTGTATGTCTGTGCAAGGGCCGGGGCCAAATTGCATAAATAAATTGTTTCAGTTTGAGTCATTTACAAGACGACCAGCTCTTCCTACTATAGGTTTCCTGGACACTTATCTATCACCAGTACTAACTTATCCAACCACGAGGCCGACAACTCATGTATAGGGTATGACCTGCCGCGACCGGGTTTCCAACCCGCGATCTCCGGATTCGAAGTCAGACATGCTAACCACTACGCCACGGCCGCGGCTTTTAAACTTTATACAATCTGACCAAGAATCTATCACTTAAATATCGAAGCGGAGATTAAAATATCGAAACTGGCATTTAGGTTTAAGTAGTTTTGAAGTAAACACTTTCAATTCTTTAAATAAAGTCATCATAGTACTTGAGTTGTGTCCGTGTTACAATCTCTGGGGAAACTAAATGGATCACTATCAGTATATATCAAACTGAAACTATTGTTATCTATTCATTTACATTAGTTTCAGTTTCCTTCTACTTGACTTAGGTCACCGTTTGAAATTAAAGGAAACGTTGATTATTTCCAAGAAAAATAGTTTCTGTCCTGAAAGGAGTGTATCATAGTACAGTCAAGGCTGTCATATGTGATCCTCGGACAGACTTGCAAAAATGTCCAATAAGAGTCTTTAATTACAGATCCAAAGTTCGAATGGGGTTCAATTAATTGCACTTACCGATGAAGTCAATGTAACGTCTTTACTTTATAACTACATTGTTTTTATTGAATGTCAAAAATAATAAAAAACAATTTTAATTCAGGCATTTTTTCCCAAAAAAATTATACGTGTTTATATTATTTAGTATTATGCATGAACAAGCTTATCTGCATTCGTCAATATTTTTTCTGAATTGACCATTTTTTATTATTATTATTTAGCGGACAAATAAAAAAACTAGGTTATTCTTGTTTTAAGCATAATAATCATATAAACAATTAAGTCAAACTTAATGCTACGATCACACACTGAGACATTGCAACTAAGACATTGCTGTGTAATAAAACATCAGAGAGTGTGAAAATATGCCGACACGACACGCATCTTAACAGTGTCAAACATGTGTAAATGAGTAACCAAACTAAGGATTAAAATGAATTAAAACGCTGTAAATGATGAAATATACAATTTACAAACATTTTGTGACAAATGATAATGTAATAAGACAAGATCACTATTTTAAATTGATACCTCGTAACCAAATGCCCGGATCATATACAATGATTAGTGATCTACTTATTACCCAAAAAATGACTATCGTTGTTTCGTCAAAGTTATTTTTGGCCATATATTTGCGTACAGTTGTTGAATTAAATTGTCAAAGTTATAATAGAATAATCAAAATTTGAAGCTATCGGTAACTTTGATCAAAGAAACAATTTTTCTGTTGCTTTTACTGTGTATCGATAAGACAAACTACAGGTCGTATTCTAGGTCATGCGTGTTTTTGTACTTTAAACATTGGACTTGCCAACTAAATAGGCGTATAAGCTAATGCATGAACAGCATATTAATGATTTAAACAGACCTTTTTATGAGTAACGTTTATTTTAAATAGTGTGTATGCACATTGTAAATCTTATACATGTATCAAGATATGTTTATACAATAAGTGTAAACTAATTAAACAATAAAATTCTAAAAATAACCCATCCCTAAATATTAGTGTGTAATGAAAAAGGCTATGTTTATATACGCAATGTTTATGTGGACGACCTGTATACAAAATTTTCGCGATTGTTTACATTGTTATCTTAAGACTCTGATTATTGTACGATTATATTGAACTGTCCGATTGCATAAATTAAAACGTCACATTACACAGTATATTTAATACTCGGTTAATTTCGGTAATTCACGTAGAGCGTATTGTCAGCACATAACACTTATGTATTATATCTTATTTGCAAAACGTATCGTAGTATGTGTGCCCGAGTGGGGAGACGGTCAGACTACAAATCCTTTTATTGTGGGTTCGAATCCCGACAGAAACTAATTTTTATCTTTTTTTTCTTATTTAAATCATGGGCGGATTGCCTAAAAAATATTGTCCCCCGTGCATCATGAAACCGGTAGAAGCCTTTGTTGTTAATTTGGTAGCATCTCTTTAAGTGATGATGACAGTAGCACAACCGACACATTCAGTAAAATTGAGTGAGTTTTACATTGTTTGTTTTGAAGTGTTTTATATCTATGTCCAAAATTACTGAATGAAATAGATGTAAAACAAAAAATACAAAACGAAGAACAAAAAAACGACATATTTAGCTTCAGATTCGCACTTCTTTCGAAAATGAATGTTGAGTATCATTGCACTTTAACCGTACAACCATTCCGCCAGATGAGATATCGAAACTAAATTAACTTACATATTGCTATTTTTACTGCAAATTTCTATTTATAGAACGCGAAAAATAATATATACATGTACAAGGTGCGTGTATGTAGCTGCCAGTTGCCAGTTGCCAATTCAATCGGCAACTGGCAACTGGCAGCTAACTTCACACTCCAGTTGCCGATTCAATTTTTTTGTAAGCAAGCACTATGTAAAGGCACTGCGACGAACGTTCCACGCGGGTGTTTGGGTCGGCAACTGGCAACTGGCAGCAAACTTCACACTCCAGCTGCCAATTCGATATATTTAGATTTCAGCGCAGATACGTCCCCCTATGCACAGGTACTGCGATAAACGTCCTGCACGGGTGTTTTGAATCGGCAACTGGCAATTGGCAGCCAACTTCACACCTCAGCTGCCAATTCGATTTTTTAAGTTTTCAGCGCAGATACGTCGCCCTATGCACAGGTACTGCGATGACATCCTACACGGGTGTTTTGAATCGGCAACTGGCAATTGGCAGCCAACTTCACACCTCAGCTGCCATTTCAATTTTTTTAGATTTCAGCGCAGATACGTCGCTATATGCACAGGTACTGCGATGAACGTTCTGCACGAGTGTTTTGAATTGGCAACTGGCAACTGGCAGCCAACTTCACACCTCAGCTGCCAATTCGACTATTTTAGATTTCAGCGCAGATACGTCGCCCTATGCACAGGTACTGCGATGAACATTCCGCACAAGTGTTTTGAATCGGCAACTGGCAATTGGCAGCCAACTTCACACCTCAGCTGCCAGTTCGATTTTTTTAGATTTCAGCGCAGATACGTCGCCCTATGCACATGTACTACGATGAACGTCCTGCACGGGTGTTTTGAATCGGCAACTGGCAATTGGCAGCCAACTTCACACCTCAGCTGCCAATTCAATTTTTTTAGATTTCAGCGCAGATACGTCGCCCTATGCACAGGTACTGGCAGCTCCGATTCGATTTGTTTAGAATTCTGGGCGGATACCACGCACAGGCACCGTGTTGTGCATTCCGGACGGGTGTTTTGAATTGGCGACTGGCAGCTAGCTTCAGATTCGATCTCTGCTACATTTCAGCGCTGATCCTAAGCGAAATGTGCAGAACCTCTGGTGAACGATACGAAACATCGTCTCTGTAAGATATTTTGATTCGGCATCTGTCGAATGGCTGCCAATACGTTGCACTGTTGAAATACTGCGTCCATACTTTCTTATTTTATAGGAGCTCGGTATTATGGTGCTCCGTTGGACAATTGGAAAATAGTTTCATATTCACTGGATTACAGTACTAATACTAGGTCCAATGTGCAGACGCTATTGTGAACGTTAAGAAACATCGTATCTTGATGAATGCTTGAATTATACAACGCCTAATGTGCAGGCACTCCGATAAAGGTTTTCATATAAATATTTAGGGATAGGCAATTACTCCCTCAGGATTTATTTCTGATACTTTACCCAGTATATAGGCATTCTCATGGTCTAATGGTCGGAGTCTGGAATACTTGGATCGAAAGGTTTTCATCACTTTCGAATAATCTCTCAATACAGAGAAACAAGCTAAACTGCAAGCCTTATGTAAGTAGCCGAAGGAGCACATGTTCCTCATTGCACAAGGGCAGCACTGACACATAAATCAAAACAGGTTTTTAAATTAATATCATTTTAATCAACAAACATAATGGATCTCTACCTGAGCAACTGGTAAAACACGAGGCAAAAAGTACAACAAAGTTAGATAAACAATTATGTACGCACAGACCATAATGGGTCATTGACGCTAGATCCTGAAATATTGCACTTAACCAAATTTGCATGTGCATTGTGACTAGGACCTTGACTGGTTTCAAAACCAGGCAATATTCTTCCTGCTCATGCGGCGGGAGATCAGGAATACTTTTAACAGACATATATTAAGACATATACTAATATGATTTTTACTCGATAATATACCCAACAAAAAAATTAAAGGGTCAAGAACACCATTTTTGATTCTCTGCATAAATGTCAATTGTGTTCGTTTTCGGAAATTTTGACACAAATTGTTCAAAATGGTCTATAACATTTATATGATTTTGATGAAAATTTTGAATTTGAAAATTTTCAATGGCACAAAAAACATGCATTTCTGGAAGTACCGATAAGCCATGTGGCTGTGGTCAAATGCGGCATTGCAGGGACTGATATGAACACATTGTTGCTATTAGTTTTTTTTGCATAGAATCTACCCATATTTGAAAAAATAGCTTTAGATCTAGGGGTTCGAATTATTAAATATACAGTACATCCATTTCATATGTACTGGATTCATTCATTAGGCTATCTTGAACACGCCTTGGACTGAAAGTATCGGGCTTATTCTGGACAGTCTCGCCAGCTTGTACACTCGCGAGGGGTAATTAATGGCCACACTATGGAGTGATCGAATATGATTTTACTCACGCAGTTATACTCATTATGTACAAAATGTTGTAAAGATATTCTTACCTCACAGTAAACCACGCCAACATTACTTTTCTATCGAATTTCTTCCTCAACCAGCAGCCATATTTGGTAGTCTAAGTGTCAAGCGATGTCCACGATCAAAATTACCGTTTACAAGTTGTTCTCGTCCGAATGCATCATAGAATCGAAAGAGAAATATCGGCGTAGGAGAACAGATCGTAAAGTCTTTGTTGGATAGGCCTACAACACATTGTAATACAATCACACCGATTACGAACTCCACCGTAATCACAATTCAAAACACGCATTCGAAACGTTCCTCACAGTACCTGCACATAGAGCAACATATCCGCGCTAAAAAATAATAAAATCGAATTGGCAGCTGGAGTGTGAAGTTGGCTGCCAATTGCCAGTTGCCGATTCAAAACACCCGTGCAGGACGTTCATCGTAGTACATGTGCATAGGGCGACGTATCTGCGCTGAAATCTAAAAAAATCGAACTGGCAGCTGAGGTGTGAAGTTGGCTGCCAATTGCCAGTTGCCGATTCAAAACACTTGTGCGGAATGTTCATCGCAGTACCTGTGCATAGGGCGACGTATCTGCGCTGAAATCTAAAAAAATGGAATTGGCAGCTGGAGTGTGAAGTTGGCTGCCAATTGCCAGTTGCCGATTCAAAACACCCGTGCAGAACATTCATCGCAGTACCTGTGCATAGGGCGACGTATCTGCGCTAAAATCTAAAAAAATGGAATTGGCAGCTGGAGTGTGAAGTTGGCTGCCAATTGCCAGTTGCCGATTCAAAACACCAGTGCGGAACGTTCATCGAAGTACGAGTGCATAGGGCGACGTACCTGCGCTGAAATCTAAGAAAATCGAATTGGCAGCTGGAGTGTGAAGTTGGCTGCCAATTGCCAGTTGCCGATTCAAAACTTTTTTGCGGTGAGCGCCGCGGTCCTACAGCATAAGACCGGGTAGCTATCGTCGCCGCTGGAAATACGCTGTTGAGCGTTCGCTCGGCCGCTGTGAAACGCAGGATAAGCCTGTCCGTACTTTTGCGGTGAGCGCCGCGTTCCGAGAGCGTAACACCGCGTAGCTAATTATCGTCGCTGGATGTACGCTGTTGAGCGTTTGCCCGGCCGCCGTGAACCGGAGAATAAGCCTGCCTGTACTTTTGCAGTGATCGCCGAGTTCCGAGAGCGCAACACCGCGTAGCTAATCATCGCCGCTGGATGAACGCTGTTGAGCGTTAGCTCGGCCGCCGTGAAGCGCCGGATAAGCCGGCCTGTACTTCTGAGTTGAGTGTCACGTTCAGAGAGCGCAACACCCCGTAGCTTATCGTCGCCGCTTATCGTCATCACATTACCTGAACATAGGGCGACGTATCCGCGCTGATATCTAAAAAATCTAATTTGCAGCTGGAGTGTGAAGTTGGCTGCCAATTGCCAGTTGCCGATTCAAAGCACCAGTGCGGAATGTTCATCGCAGTACCTGTGCATAGGGCGACGTTTCTGCGCTGAAATCTAAAAAAGTCGAATTGGCAGCTGGAGTGTGAAGTTGGCTGCCAATTGCCAGTTGCCGATTCAAAACACCCGTGCAGAACGTTCATCGCAGTACCTGTGCATAGGGCGACGTATCTGCGCTAAAATCTGAAAAAATCGAATTGGCAGCTGGAGTGTGAAGTTGGCTGCCAATTGCCAGTTGCCGTTTCAAAACACCAGTGCGGAACGTTTATCGAAGTACCTGTGCATAGGGCGACGTATTTGCGCTGAAATCTAAAAAAATCCAATTGGCAGCTGGAGTGTGAAGTTGGCTGCCATTTGCCAGTTGTCGATTCAAAAAATCTTTATGAAACTTTCCGCACAGTACCTGTACAAAGTGCGTGGCATCCCCGCTGAAATCTAAAAAATTCGAATCGGCAGCTGAGGTGTGAAGTTAGCTGCCAGTTGCCAGTTGCCGACCCAAACACCCACGCGGAACGTTCGTCGCAGTGCCTATACATAGTGCTTACTAACAAAAAAATTGAATCGGCAGCTGGGTGTGAAGTTAGCTGCCAGTTGCCAGCTGCCGATTGAATTGGCAACTGGCAACTGGCAACTGGCAGCTAACTTCACGCACCTACATGTACAGTGTGCGATAACCGTGTAATAATAAAATCGGACAGTTCAATATAATCGTACAATAAACATAAAAGAAAAAGATAATAATTTACTGATATATTTTGGCTGTACTGTTTAGTTATACTTGGTTACATGTGTACGTAATTTTTGAACAAAATATCCTTTAAATGTGACTATTTTAGTGGAAACATATTACATACAACTAAAAACCTTTTCATAAAAATACACTCGATAAGGAGAAAACTTTTTTTTCAGTGAACTCTTTATCTACGTTTTTAATTTTATTTTTTGTAGTCCGATCGGACTATGCCCTGCCAAAAAGTTATAGCCCAACTAATTTTTATAGCCTCGGGCTCGGACTCTACGTTTATTTCGCGGACTGCTTGTGGTAAGGTAAATACATCTTCATGTTTGAATTCTACCGGTATTTTGATAGCCCAAAAAACATAGGAAAGGGGTAAGGTATCAGTTGGAGCCCACTCGCAATCTTTTCATACCATATCTTCATACAAATATAAGAAAATAAGTATTCAGTAAAACAAGTTGCCAATTTCAATCAACTCTATCATATTTTCTCAATTCTAATAAGTGTTTAACTGTAATGGTATATCAGACGAATATCTCTTAACTTAATACTTCCTGTAAACATTAAAATTTTGATACGGTAAAACATCTACAGAGCAGCCCTCCACTGAACAAATCCACTTCACTACAGCAGTTTTTATTTGTTTGGGTCGTCAGACCAAACAAATAATGGTAGCGAAATTTCAGACCCGAATGCTGTTAATTGCAAATGCCGAAAGTAGTCCGCTTTTTGAAGCGGTTACTTCCCTTTACATGGACATTAACACCGAAAAATTCAGGGGAGATCACTGCGTGAAGATTGTCAAATGGACTGGTCCCCTGCGAACCATAATAGGACAGGGAACCAGATTAATTGTCAAATAACAGGCGCATTAATTTTCAAACCTGCTCAGGAAAGAAAACATAGTTCCCGATGTCGAAGATTTCTAATATTGTGCAAGTCCAACATTTCCGCAAATTACTGGTAATATATTGAAATAATTTTGATTAAACGCACGTCAATTTTGAACTCTTCAATTAAAAGGCGTTCGTTTATGGGTCAGTTTATATAACAAATTCAATTTGTCACGTGATCAAACCACGCTGAAGAGTCAACAGAACAACCCACGGAGATGAAAGGTTTGTAAATAAAATTTCATGCAATATTTATTATACATTATCGTTTGTTGGTATTATTTTTAAGGAATGATTGTATAGAAACTGACTTTCATCGAAAAATAAACGTCACTTTTGGTGATAGCTAATTTGCACAAAGGCCGAAGGCCTTTATGCTGAAATTAGCTATCACCAAAATGACGTTTATTTTTCGATGAAAGTCAGTTTCTATACATTCATTCCTTATAATTACAACCATTTTTTGCGAAATATGCGTTAGAAAAAAGACCTATTTTTTAATGCGTAGAGCCGAATTACGCAATAATGCGTAATAGTGCGCATTTATTTCCTTCAGTTAACAGGTTTTTAATGCCAACCGTCGGCCATTTTTCTCTTCGATTCGATACAGTTTTTCAGTGTTTTAGGACATAACGGAGCAAAATAATGCATAGATATTAACGTTCATGGATTTTATTTTAAATGAAAGAACACACCAGAGGCTGTACGCTATTGCGAAACTCTTAAAAACAATAATTGAACAAGTTTAAAGTTTTGACGTTGAACACGTGTGTTCAGGTCATCATGACATGGGACAAGTTGTAACCTGGATTAGATGTAGGTCAACTCGTTGAGTCATTTCTGTAAACCCAGTGTAAATGAGCAGTTGTTAAATGTACATTTCTCCGGATTGAATAGCTTTTGAGGCTGTGCAAGGATCCTATATTAGATGGATATGTAACGCCCTATCGTTCAACCAGATTTTATCGATTTTCACTGTCGTTTCAAATTCGTCTGCTAATTTATCGTAAAGTGTATTAATTGGGGGAAAGAGCGGGTTTTTTAAATCCAAAGTGGTGGTAATCGGCGAAAGGTTCAATTAATTGCGCGATCGCGAATGTAAGTTGTCTCTTTATTTGGAATTCTTCCTGCTCAATTACGACTATTTTTTTTTAAAATGTAACAAATTCTTAATAGTAGTTGATCTTTTTGAGTACCGTGAACTCGACAGTTCCGAGTTATTGACAATTCCGGGTCCCTTTTTTACAATAGTACACAGGTGATCCCTTAATAATGCAATATTTTGATTACATGATAGTTAAGTCATGTAAGACATTTGTCCATTAATATTGATTTCAAACCCTGTTGAAACCACTCCGGATTAAAGAGACAAGCATCTGTCACGTGACCCGGAATTTGCAAGCACGACCCGTAGCTATCGAGTTTGCAACATGCATTTTTGAAAATTGTAGCAAATTATGAGCAAATAAACACAATTAATTTAGTTAAGCATGCTAATGTGGAAGTATTTGCATGTCAATCTATGCAGGTTTGATTCTTGTCTGGTTCCCAGTCGTACTTTGGCAGGTAAAGGTACGTCAGGTAAACCATGATCATGTCCGCGCCCATTTACTGAATTAGATATTGGATAATTATGTTTTCAAATGAGCATTTCTCACTACACAGACTTAAATCAAGGGATCATTGTATAAGAATTACAGTTAGTACCTTTTTTCAGTTGTTTGGTTTCATTTTTACTAAATAAAGTATCCGAAATTCTAACGAGACTAACTCACGTTCTAATTGTGTTCATGTGAGTCTTGTTCTTGTAAATTGTTCGATAAATGTACGTGTAATCAAATCAGAAAAATCGAAATCGAATGTCCTGAATAGTATCAAACTCTCCTAAAGTAACTGTCGTCAGCAAATGTTCATACAAATCAAGAAAACGTAATACCTGAATAATAACTGAGGAGACCGCCATAGTTACGGCTTGTCTGACCCGATAACGATAGTAGTAAGGGGCATGTAATACAGACAACTAGTCATTATTCTTTAAAACACAATAAACCGATCGCTTTTTGGTTATCAAAATAGCGGATTAGAACACGTTTAATTGAGGATACAACATTAACTGGGTCTATGATTAAAGTCAATAGTCCAAAAATCGATGTAAAAATCAGCCAGGAAATGGGGTGTTTTAAAGTTGCGTTTTAGGTTTCATCAAGTATATATGCAAGGAAAAGGTTTATTGGATACCATTTTTTAATGTATTTTTTCCACGTTAGTAAAAACAAAATGCTGTTCAAACGCGCGTTGAATGTGACAACTGCTAAATAAAATTGTCCGTAAAGGACTTCAATCCATGAAAATCGTTGTTTTTAACCGAAAATGGCCATATTTGAAGATGAAATTGATTATCTAAGCTAGCTAATTTCGATTTATTAAGTTACCAAATCCATTCAAACATCACAGATCTATCGACAAATCCAACTTTAAAACATATTTAGTGATCATTTCACTCAGAGACTGCGCTACAGTGCAGCCTACATTTTCGATTGGTCGCCATTTCACACATGTGTCGTGCTTGGGTCGATAATTAATGTCTTAGAATAAACATGAAATTTACCAAAATTGGACAATTAAGTCATAAACGACCAACTTATTTATGACTGTCGGACATAATTTTCTTAATGAGTAAATAAAACATCTTTCGATGGATTAGTTTAAAGTGGATATCCGTGGATAGAAATAGCTCGCCTTTTCGTGAAAATGGTGAATGAGACGGAATGGCGCTCTCGCATCGTCTCGCGACGACTGAGAACTTTCGTGACTTTCCTTCCGTTACGAATCCATCTTATATAGGATCCATGGGCTGTGTTATTTCATCAAAATTAGAAAGTTTATTACTGAAATTTGGATCACTTGATGATAACTTAAGCAGTCAGTCCGAGTCAGGAAATTTACATGTCAAGACATTGGATGGAATGACTAGCTATTTCTGTGCTGAGTAAGTGAATGTTTATTATTTACTGAGATTATATTAAAACATGGTTTTTTGGTTTTTATGTTCTCATGTACATTTTAAAACTATCTGTACTTAGGATAGATTCAAATGCTGATCATATTAATCTGGAAGCATTTTCATTCCGGTCTGATAAAAACCGTTATAATTATTGACCTTGTTCACTACTCAATGTAGAATGCACATGCAAGGATTTGCATGGAGTATAGAATTCACCTGCACTTCGGATGCTAAATTATAATGACCAGATACACATATTATCCAACGTACATGTCATTGTGTTATACATTTATGAATTATTTACAAAATAGATCTTTTTTTTAAATATTTATTTGACTTGTTGAAAGCCAACTTGAGTGATTTTGAAATGTATACTGTGACATTCTTCTAAGTTGACCAGCCCAAATACTTATTACTTACTTTATTGTTGACCAATTTAAAATGTGTCGAACTCACAGTATTGAATGATTTATTTATCCTCATTTATTTGTTGTTGTTTTTTATTTTCAGACAAGAAAGTGAAACTAGATGCCTCTGAAACCAAAGGATTTAGATCTATATAAATGAATACCAGTCCATTAGGGCATGCACCTCAGATGGGAAATGATATAAAAATCATTTGAAAAAGAAGACTTATTCGCTAGAAATATAAATAAACTTTTAATGGATTTTAAATGCTGTGTAGGAAGCTTTAGTTAAAACTAAAGATTTGTTTTTAATTCTTCATCCAGCATATCATTAACTTCCTGGAACATTACATCTTATGAAATATTGATAAAGAACGATATTAATGCACAAAATGTATTGTACATTATAACTCATTTTCATTTCTTTTCAATAAAAGTTTATCACACCATTTTTAAGGGTTTTGTGTATCATTTACTTTCCATTGACATTATCGTTATTGACATGTACATCATAGCGTGGGAACTCGCTAAAAATAGCTTTTGAGTCAAGAAAGTAGTTCGGGCATGACGTCATTCATTCAAAAACTGCTGTTTATACGAAAATAAAAGCACATTTTTTTAGGTCACGTGTTCACTTTTGACCAATCAGATTGTGTTATTTCATTCAGGTTGTAATTATATAAACAATAAATGTATGTAAAGTTGATTTCACATAACAAACAAGTTTGTGACAATGATAATATTACTTATTTAAAGTTAGAAAAAAACATGTTGACCATATTATATAAGTATATTGTTAAACTTGTTGTAAGATATGTTGGATATAATAATGTTATTTTTGCATGTTTAGATATAGGATACTTTTTGTATGTTTAGATAAGTTTTAATATATTGAAATGTTACATTATTTTCAGATCATTAAAATGTAAATTTATAACCCTGTGTCATTGTTTCTCGAATTTATAAATTATAGCATCTATATTAAATTTATATCTCATTGTTTCCACACAACCTTCACCTTTCTGATATTCCGAGACCCAAACAAATTCAGCGCCTTCTGTGCTTTGATTTATATTTCCCTTAGGTGTAATTTTATTTGAGTTTAAGCTCTACTGAGCAACGACCTTTGGACAACAACATACTTTAGTGCCTCCCAGTAAGTGTAGCTCAAGAGAGGCAGTACTGTTCTCCCTTACCGACTTACTAGGAGCCTTAATCAGCAGGTTGTACTGTACCAATGTGACTATACTAATTCGAAAATAAAAATGTCTGGTGAGTGGCCGCCACACGTAACATTTCGAGAAGTGTTTTAAATCCACTCAAAAATGACCGTCTGTTTATTGAAAGCAACATATCTGGTAATGTTGTATAGGCGGATCTAGCGGGGGTTCAGGGAGGTCCCGACCACCCCAAGAAATGTACCTGTTTATGAATGTATTTTTTAAGTTTTTTAAAGGTACTAGTTCACAGATTTGGTTTTTTCTAAAATATCAAATTCAAATACCATTTAGTGTCTGTAATTGTGTCAAAAAATTAATTCTTATTATTTTAAGACAAACTGACTTATACATGTATGTCGTAATAAAAAAATATACAATAAAAGTCACAAAATGCACTAAAAATGTTTATACCGTGACATACGGGGTAGATATTTACTACATGAATCATTTGTAGTTGTATGTCAATTTGCACTAAAATTGTCTTATCACAACACTTCTTTCTGCTTCCAAAAATGTTTCCATACAATTTGATAGTTTAAGAAAAATGTTAATATTCAAGTTGAAATCTGTGAATGAGTAGCATAAGTAGCATAAGCAATTTTCTCGCACACATTTGTGCGTAACATAGATCTAATGGTTGTGTAGTTGTTTGGTTTTTTTTTCATTTTATATTGCTGCGTTATGCGTTATTCTGCAAACAGTGTACATGTATAATGTGGTTGTGGTTCGAAAGTTTGGACCCCCTTCCCCTAGAAAAAGTTTGGGACCCCCTCCCTAGAAAAAGTTTGGGACCCCCTCCCTAGAAAGAAATCCTGGACCCGCCTCTGGCATGCACTCATCTTATTAAACCTGATCTTAAATTATTCATTAGCATACTTGCTTATTTTACATCTGGCTACATGTACTTCATATCACAGGCCATATTCAGCAGAAATTAGCTTTTATAATACTCATGACAAAATCATTTTGATATCTAACTTGTTTACATCGTCAACACAATTTGAAAGAGCCGTCCAATCACAGCCTGTGAATAACACCACCATCAAATTTGGTCGCAAAGCTCCGTCTAAAATACAAATTACGGAACCAATATGCCATTATTATTGTTTCGTCTGGATGAAAGCTACGCGTTGATTGGTCGACAAAATAGGTCATCGCGATGTGACCTCGTGAAAGATGACAGGGGATTGAATAAACGACAACGGTCTTTAGGATATCTGTATACGGAGATTGATTCACATCTATTTACTGATATAATTTTTTATACTTTGTTTGACGTCATGTCAACAAGATTTGGTTAATTTACAGCGTTTAGTGCACCTAACTTAGCTTTCCTAGACCCTTGTCTATAACCAGTAGTCTGTTCAATTACCCCGAACGTTCCGTAACGTTAGGGTCGGAACAACTCAACCCAAAGACAACCCGAGACAACTTAATCCCCTACTAACGGGTTGAGTTGTCCAAACTTTGGGTTGAGTTATCCACTGGTTGAGTTGTCTTCGGGATGAGTTGTCCCTAACCCGTAACGTTCGCTAACAGTCGTTATTGAACAGGCTGCAGTACTTACACACCCTTCCACAAGACCGAAAACTTCTCCATATACCCAATTAATAGAGGAAAATTGGAGGATAATTGTCAAATTTTTAAAGAAAGGTATAACCTCGGTCTGGATTCGAACCCGTTCCAAACTCGGGACGCAAGTTTCCAAATCCCGGCGCGCTACCAACTGCGTTACAGACCCGGGTTTTTACTGATATAAACACATCCCTCTGACATTCAATATTAGTATTAAACAGTGAAAGTGTTCATTGTAAATTGTACATGAAAATTTGTTCCGCAATCTCAAAACAAAACAAAAATTCGCGACAGATTTTTACTTTTAAAGATCTAGTAGTACTGTATCTATAGTTAGACGAAAACAAGTGAACTCATGGGCGGATCCAGCGGGGGGGGGGGTTAGGGGGGTCCGGACCCCCCCATAGAAATTAGAAAATGTACCTGTCCATTAGTGTATGTCATACCCTGTAAGTCATTTTTAAGTAGCATGAAGCATTTTTTTCGGTGCTTAACATTAATTTAATGGTTATGTAGTTTTTATTATCAATATGTTGCATTTTTTTCTGCAAAATGTGTATAATGTGTTTGTGATTCGAGGTTCGGACCCCCCCTAGAAAAGTTCGGACCCCTCCCCCCTTAGAAAAGTTCGGACCCCCCCCCCCCCCTAGAAAAAAAAAGCCTGAATCCGCCCTTGTAATTTATTTTGTTTGAGTCACCAGCAGTTATAATTTGGATGCAACAATTTATTCTACATCACTAATAAACAATGTTGTATACAGTAAACAATACATGTTTAATTAATGTATTAATTATCCCAACATTTAGAACAACATTATTCAATAATTTAATTGTTGTACAAAAATAGACTCAAGAATTTCCTGTGAGAAATGATTTTATAGTTTGTTTAGGACAACACGAGACGTTGTCTACATTGAAAACCTCTCAGATTTGTCTCTCAGTATCCTATGAATGGACCCGATAATTTAAGGACCCTTATCCCTAAACGATCTATACCATAATGTCAATCTGTAGCTGTGGAGAAGGTGTAAATCTTAGGATTTCAACACTGGCACCAGAGTCCATATCTTAAGATAATAAAATAATGCGTTCGTCCCTATTCTTCTTCTTTATGTGAATATTATAATGAAAGTATAGTTATAACTCGTACACGGTAATGTATACGTGAGCGATTTCTAATTGTGTTTGTTGACAAAATATTGTATGTGTGAGAATTTAAAGAATGTGAGGACCTTGGTGCCAGTGGATTTCAACAGCGGCGATTTCCGAAGTTAATTCCCTGTCGTCGGAATGATCTATATTAGAAAATTCGCTAGTTTTAATATGAATACTACGGAAGCAAAGTGACATATTTTATTTATTTCAAACTCGTTTCCTCGAGTTACAAAAAAGTTTTTTTTTTCTAATTTTTCAAACAAACAACCTTCTCGTTACTTTAGGGAATAGGTTAGAAAAAATATGTACCATTTCACTCCAATGCTTCCGTATTGTCCGTTTCTTCTCAACTGTCAAAGCTTGAATAATTTCACGGTGACTGAATGCATTGTTTTTGTACTGGTGGCCTAGTTTTTTTATAAAAAAATATCTTGACTAAATAAGTATAAGCGGAATAAATAGCCAGTTCAATTACCGTAAACGTTCCAAAACGTTCCGTAACGATACATTCGGAACTCCTCGGCCATTCGCTGCGAATAATCTAATCTAATAAACAAATATATGATCGTTAAGGCAATGAGTGATGTTTCAAAATTTATGGACTAAAAACCAAACATCACTCATTGCCTAAACGATCGTATATTTGTTTACTTCAACACCGGTGGTTTCAAAATAGCGTCTAAATATGTATGAGATAATTCACAGCGAATGGCCGAGGAGTTTCGAATGTATCGTTACGGAACGTTTTGAAACGTTAAGGGTAATTGAACAGGCTACTAAAGTCACCGGCAATTACTTAATCAACATACTTTACTATGTAACATGAATGAAACTTTGATTATAGTTAGCTTTCAATGATAAGAATTGTCAGATTTTCCTAAGTATGTCATTTGTCTAAGTTTTTTTTGGAACGCATTTATTTGGAATCATAGTAAACCCAATGTTTTGGTTGCCATTCTACATGGCCCTTTCTAGCTCCCCACTTCCTACGGGCCTGTATGTTACTAACAATGCTCATTGACATGTTTACAATGCATTCAAAACTCAGACAATATACAACTGTTTAAAACAAGACAGTGTTATGTTTTCATTCACAAAACTGTCAAATATGTGGTAAACCACGTGACGTGATTGCTTGTTTTACATGTGTACTTAAATTTGATTGGTCAAACCGCAACGTTTTTTAACTGTCAACGTTTTTGATTGGTTCAAACCACAGAATTCATTACTGTATACTGTCATATTATGAACTTGCATTTGATTGGTTAAAATGACATAACATCGATGACACTGACCAATCAGGGAAAGGAAGACATAATTTTGATTGTAAAATTAATGATATCGTGAATTTCACTAATTAGGAGTTAAGAGGAAACCATGTTTTAATACACAACAAGATGGTTTTTGTTTAACTTACAGATCTAGAAAAACTTGCGATCATTTGTACTAAACATTTATGTTCTACGCCAAAAATCGTACTATCAAAATAATCGTAAGTCCGTTTTCAAAATTTCAGAGGGCCTGGGGATCAGTACGACTTACAATATTGTCGCATGGAATGGTAGACCTATAACGCCCCGGCTTGGATTCCAACCCCTACTCCCTTCATGACACTTGAAATGAATTCCGGGCGCGCTAAAAATTCGCTACAGACCCGGTCACGAGTTACAATAAAATTATCTGACACTGAAGTAGTCGTATATTTTGTTTCTTTCATGCTTTGTTCTATGTTTTGTAAGAGGTATTTTACACAAATTATAACATTACGTCATTTCTTCTCCAAGATTATTTCATTGATATCTTCAAATATCACAGCCGCCCGGCTAGCTCAGTTAGTAGCACGCAATTCTACTGATCGTGGGGCCGTGGGTTCGATTCCTGGGCGGGGCATACTTTCGTGGAGCTTTGTCGTGAAATTATTTTTACGGCCGTTTACCCTCCTACCAATGATTTTTAATTATGTAGGGCAGTTGTCAGTCATTGACGAAAGTATGTGCTTAGTAGTTGGTTAACAGCTAAATCCAGATATTAAGCCTCTCCAGGAACAGTGAGTAGGTTGACTGACCGCCGTTATATGACCTATACAATGTGTTGTTACGGCTTTAAACCCGACAAACAAACAAACATGTATGTCAGTCTCCGAAAACAGATGCCTTCATATCTTTTTCATATAACATCTCTGGACATATATATAGAGTAAAAAAATGTTATAATAATTTTTGACATTATATTGAAATATGTAAATATTTTTCCTCCTATAGGCACAAAGTTTAGTCCATCTCCTTTAATCTGGTATATTTTTCATTGAGTTTAAGTAACATCTTCTTTCTTGCATTTGAGTTTAGATTTGACTACTATGAGTAATATTTAAATATGGCTGACATGCAACTTTTCTATTTTCAATCGAAAATTTACGTACTTATGCATTAACATTGTATTTTTTCTCTCACTCGGAGTGAGCAAGAGGAGAATTTTATAGTCTGGTTCAAATCAGATTAAAACGAATGTTTACGAATATATTTATCAAAGTATATGTTTTAGAATGCACTCATAAATTAAAATAATTCCTTTCTATATTTGCAACACGTAGGCCTATTATAGCCTTAATCATAGCATAGACCATTAATTTCACACCATACTGCAGCACATAAATTCTAATTAACAGAGAACTTACATGTATGAAAGAATGTAATTTAAATTTATGTATCGTTCGACATTATATCGTCATGTCTAGCCAGATTCCCCATCAGCTGGTGGCTGCCTATTTATCAACTAGCCAGATTCCCCATCAGCTGGTGGCTGCCTATTTATCAACTAGCCAGATTCCCCATCGGCTGGTGGCTGCCTATTTATCAACTAGCCAGATTCCCCATCGGCTGGTGGCTGCCGATTTATCAACTAGCCAGATTCCCCATCGGCTGGTGGCTGCCTATTTATCAACTAGCCAGATTCCCCATCGGCTGGTGGCTGCCTATTTATCAACTAGCCATTCATTATTGTGATCATTTATACTCACACCTGCTACCTTCTGAGAACTACTTTACAATTATATACATGCTTGTATTTTTTGAAATATGTTTTTGTACTTTCTTTAAAAATAGTGCATATTAAATTGCTTATGTATCATGATTTGGACATAAGGATTTGTTTTGTTCTGTTCTGTTCTGTTCTGTTCTGTTCTGTTCTGTTCTGTTCTGTTCTGCTCTGCTCTGCTCTGCTCTGCTCTGCTCTGCTCTGCTCTGCTCATCTCTGCTCTGCTCTGCTCTGCTCTGCTCTGCTCTGCTCTGCTCTGCTCTGCTCTGCTCTGCTCTGCTCTGCTCTGCTCTGCTCTGCTCTGCTCTGCTCAGCTCATCTCATCTCATCTCATCTCATCTCTGCTCATCTCTGCTCTGCTCTGCTCTGCTCTGCTCTGCTCTGCTCTGTGCTGCTATGCTCTGCTCTGTGCTGCTATGCTCTGCTCTGCTCTGTGCTGCTATGCTCTGCTCTGCTCTGCTCTGCTATGTGCTGCTATGCTCTGCTCTGTGCTGCTCTGCTCTGCTCTGTGCTGCTATGCTCTGCTCTGTGCTGCTCTGCTCTGCTCTGTGCTGCTATGCTCTGCTCTGTGCTGCTCTGCTCTGCTCTGCTCTGTGCTGCTATGCTCTGCTCTGTGCTGCTATGCTCTGCTCTGCTATTTTCTGTAAATTCCTGTTAGTTTCTGTTATGATCTGTTCTGTTCTATGAATTAATATATCATAACAGCCAATTGATTAAACATATTATTATGACGTATATTTTGTGCATTAATCAATCACTACCTTTTTTAAAATACTTTCATATTTTGTGTTATATATGTAGGTGACATAAAGGCAGCCGCCTGGCTAGCTCAGTTGGTAGCACGCAAGTCTACTGATCGAGGAGTCGTGGGTTCGATTTCTGAACGGGGCATACTTTCGTGGAGATTGGTCATGAAATAATTTCTACGGCCATTCTTCCTCCTACCAATGATTCTTAATTATGTAGGGCAGTCACTGACGAAAGTATGAGCTTAGTAGTTGGTTAACAGCTAAATCCAGACATTAAAATTTTCCAGGAACAGTGAGAAGGTTGACTGACCGCCGTTATATGGCCTAAACAATGTGTTTCTATAGCGTTAAACCCGACAAAAAGTCATAAAAGCCCATTGGGTTGCGTGTATGTACAAAATGTATTAATATTTTTGTATTGTATTGGGTAAACTGCACATGTAACTTTACCAAATGAATATTTACTTATTTAACAACTTTATTCTGCTGAGATTATTTGAATGCATGGTCCGAGGAAAATATTTTTTCTCGAACTTAATATGACTTAATCTGTGAGTTAATGACGTCACAAATGCTACAGTTCCAAGACTCAGAGATTTAAAATATGTTACTTCAGGGCTCGAAATTAAGCTCACATACATGTACTCGCAAAATGCGAGTGGATTTTGAAGATTGCGAGTAACTTTTATTTTAACTCGCAAATTTTCGCGAGTTGAAATTGCCGCAAAAAAATTTACTGTCAAAACTAATTTTATGCCACTCTTTCGTACGACAAAAAAACAACGTCTGCAATATATGGTTAAAGTCCACGACGTTACGGCATACATCATTGAAATTGGCATTAAATAATCTTTAAAATGATATGGTTGTATCCAAAATTGGTACAGAATTGATGATGCGCCGCGAGTTTAAAAACATCGAGGTCACCCGTCAGCCGCGCGTGAATAAAACTTAACAAAAGTCCGCCATTTTGAAAATATTGGATGCGATAAAAATTGCCGATAATCGAAGATTACTTATTTAAACCTATGTTTATTTAATTAATAAACATGAAACATTTACCTTATACTTTAATTCTTGTCGCATTTACCTGATACCTACTCGAGGCTAAGCAGAAAAGTGTATGCTATTTGCCGGGCATTACATTTCCAAAGCTAGTTTTATACTTTTTGCAAACACCCTGGAAAACCAGTGTGCTACAGTGAAAAGTCGTCAATTCTTTAAAAACGTGACTTTGATAGGTAGGCCCGTAGGAACAGGGGGGGGGGGGGCTAGGGGGCTTAGCCACCCCAATATTTTCAGCAGTTATAGTGATTGAGGATCTTTATTTAATCTGTCACACTAAATTGATTGTTACATGTGTGCTTAGCAAACAATTTTTATGGAACAAGATGCTCAAATGCATTGTAAAACTAAACTTAAACATAAGTACTGTAACATTAGGTAATGTTTTCTTTTGCTTAAAATAAATCTCAACAAATTAGCCCCCCATCTGAAAATCCTTCCTACGTGATAGGTTTTGGAAAAGTTGTACGTGGACTGTCCACGTTTAGTATATTTAATCAGTACATAATGGTTTATTATATATACAATACAAATTTAATAATATCATTGTACTGTATAATATACATGTATATTTAATATGTCACCGGTACGGTATATTATTAACATATATTTATAAAGAAATACAGTCTTCAGAGGGGGCAATCTGATTCGCCTTTCGTCGTGATCGAACTTAAACGTCATCGACGAAATTTGAATAAATAATTAGGAATATAACGTTTACGTATGCGTGCGTTCAACGGCGGGGCAATGGAGAAGTGTGACACATTAAGAGGAGATGATCCCTTTTTTCATAAAACTAAAATTATCGAAAGTATGAATTGGTATATATACAAGAATGGATTATAAAATGATAAATTTGGGGTTTTGAGTACCCACCCATTTCTATCCCCTTAGACACAAACTTCGCAAGACACTTACAAAAATATTTAAATCGCAAAATATACGCATATATTAACAAAACAATAATTCCTTTTTAAAGGTCCGAAACTTTGCCTTATCCTGCCCCTTGAAAATGCACTGAACAAAAATGATGGAATCCTTCGAAACCCAACTCAATCTTGACCCCCTTAAAACTTCGTAAGGACTCTGGCCCCTCTACCCCAAGAAATAAATATTTCATCCGCAGCTGTCTAACAAAAACGTTAAAGCGATTGTACTTGATAAAAAAATAACCAGAAACGACAAGACGTGAGGTTAGCTTTTACACCGAGCGTTGTCAATAATTGAGATGACAGCGCTGTCAAAATTCTGACAGTCATTAATATTTTACCCAAACCCCATTTAACGCGCCGATCAGGCTCATTAAGGTGTTTTTATGCATATTATTACATAAGCGTTTGAGCGATCGGTGTCAATCATACCGAATCTTTTGTTAACTAGTGTATTCAAACGACACTATTAAACAGAAACATGGCGTCCGATAGGTAACGTTTTAGCGGACTCATTTTTTGTGATTCTAAAAAAATGAATTATTACAAATTTATCAAAAAATTGGAAATATAGATGAAATACCTGTGTCTACAAAATGAAAGTGAAATTGAAATATAATTCAAACGTTAAATTAAAATGGATGTACGTTTCTGTGCTAATTTTTGTAATTTTGCTAAATTTATCCGACGGACAACGCTTTGATCAAAGGGTAAGACTTTTTTAAAAACTAATTTCTTAGTTTTTATTGTTTTATTTTGGCATGATTGTGAAACAAGTTCTTACAATGTAAGAACACCGCAAAATCTTTGCTGGAGCGTTCCTGGAGCGGTGGAAAAAATTATCACCGCTCGTTACTGTTCAACAAAAGTTGGTCCCGTTAAGGCAACGCCGTAAACGCCCGGCCACCGCTTATGGTCCCTCCTACCGCTCCAAATGTTTTGAACTGCACACAATATTGCGAGCGGTGAGGTAAGGGACATATTCCGCTGCGACAAAGTTAACTTCCGCTCCAACAACACCCAGTCAAAGTTTAGCACCGCTAAACGCAAGTCCGTAGACGCTTGGGACCGCTGGGTCAACGCAGATCTTGTACACTGGACCACCCATGCTTTGCCAGCTTTGTCCAGGCGGTTATTTAACGTTGCAAAACATTTGGTGGAGCGATTGTATTTCTTTTACGAGCGGACACGTAATAAGGGACTTTAGTCAGTTATTTCCCCTGGTATACTCTTCAAATAGGTAGGTCTAATTAGTTGGATTACTCGGATTTTACCCTTACTTTTCAATGTCAATTTGCCAAAATTAATCTTAAATAGCTTTTTTGTAAATCATTTAATTTGTTTGAAATTCAAGCTAGGTATTTTTAGGAAAAATAACTATCTGATTTTTTTCACATCTGTTAATATCTTCATTAACAAGAAAGATATTAGATGAAATATTTTGTTATCCTTACATAGGAATTCAATGATAAAATCTGAGGATTCCAACTGTAAGGACCTACTTACCAATTGGATTGCTTCAGATTTTTTCAGGGAAAGATAACTGACTAAAGTCCCTAATTGCTTGAATGTTGTCAGGCGTTGAATCAGTGATCCATTGCGGTGATTAACTTTGGTTTAGTGTTGGTATGGAGGTGTCGGAGTGCGACTAGAATTTGGCTATTAATACGAGGACTAGCGAACTAGAAGCCAATTTTGGAATCGAGCCGCCGTTGAGCGCAGAATTAATTTACATAGAGATTCTTCAAAGTTACAGTAAAACTGTACTGCATGTACCATGGATGCTGAGAGACTTGCTGTAATTGGTGCACTAGTCCAGCAGCAGGATCAGAACCTCCTTAGATTACAACACGCTATTGACAGAATGAGGGGAGAGAAGGAGAAACAGAGTTGTGTGGGTCAGACAGTGGATATAAAGAAGGTCTGAATATGGACTGTATGACAAGCTGATGGTGGAGTTCAGGAATAAGGATCCACGAACATTCCAGCACTTTAAGGATGCCACCAGCCATCCGTTTAGCTCCGTAGTCAGAAGCGATTTGCCGCTGAACCAACTTTGAACTCCCGCCGAGCTAACGCCCGTAAGCGCAGAACGCCGCTCTATCAACGCACGCGTCACCGCTAAACCAACGCTCACTACCGTTTCCTACCGTTTAGCCAACGCTATAGGAACACCGACTGCAGCGGTGCACCGCTTAGGCAACGCCTGTGTTTTCGATGTTTTCATATTTTGTGCGCGGTGATTAGCGTTGTCGAAATTCGGTTACCTCTACCTGCTGTTCAAGGTACGCTCCAATAAAGTTCCGGTGGTCTGACCGGGCCTTTAAATTTATCACTTTTGTGTCGGCTTCCTGGACATCAGTACTGAGCTAGTAGGATAAAGTTGCTGGCTCAAGGAAACAACGGGATTCGAAACAATTCGGCGCAGGCTTTCCAACGTCGTTACCGCTCGACCGCGCCAGCTCATTGCTTCTTACTTATTTCAAAAACTCGCAAAAATAAAAAGAATCATCGAATTTACAAAAAAAAGACATCCGATTGAAACCATCCCGTGTAAAATACCGTTCATATTGACCAATACAAACGCGCACACTTTGTTGTCTCTTAATCTATTTTTTATTTATTTATTTATTGGAGTTAACGCCGTGTCAACACAATTAATGTCATTTTACGGTGTCCAGCGCACCTAACCTAGCTTTCCTGTACCATTGTCTATAACCAGTACTCACTTACCCTTCCACAAGGCCGGAAACTTTTCCATATTATCTAATCAATGGAGGAAAATCGACATATTGTCAAATTTTCATGGAAGGGTATAACCTCCTTGGGTTGGATTCGAACCCGCACCCCCTCGGGCACCAGATTCCAAATCCCGGCGCGCTATCAACTGCGCTATCGACCCGGTTTTTCTCTTAATTTAAGTTGATTTCTAATGCATTTAGGCGTTAGGACAGACTTAATATATATTTGTATTATTACATCGAAAAAGGGAGTAATAATACTTTATAAAGTTATAATTGTAATACATGTACACGTATATTAAGATAATTTTTAATATTTATGATCATTTTATTCTATTAGTCAAAGCTAGGACCCTACCACATATTGTCCATTGATCAGCACTATAATTATATATGCTGATAAGCCCTTTTGGCTATCAATGGACGATATGGTCCTTGGTTAAAGTTGCCAACAAATCAAGCATACATAAATGTAAAGTAAGGCACTCGTTTGGTTTATTTTTTGGCCGAATATGAGCCCCATACACCGCTCAAAATCTTATGCCTTTTTTCCGAATCTGAGATAAAAATTCCCCTATGGATTGAAAATAGACAGTGTTATGACTTCTGAAGCAATATACATGTATCTTGTTAACGAACATTTTTGTAAGAGAAAATTAGTGAAGGAGCAATTTCACGTGTGTTGTTATATTTGTATTTCTACAATCACAATTTAAACTAACTATTTAAATGATTGACAGAAAAATGCTCAGAGTAAATTAGAATGTTTAAAGTCACAACATTATAAATTATATAGGCATTAATGAGTTTACTGAAAATTCCCTCATATTGTCTTAAAACGACGCGAAATTCCCCTTTCTGAGGTATGGGTATCTGTTCCCAAATTTGTCTGATGCCCTTTCACGGTTTATAAGGTAGGCAATATATAGAAATAGGATTTGTTCAGCTTTCGGTGAACTTGTTTAGCTTAGCGATTAATGATGGAAACCATTAAAGATCATTGGCACTATCATTCGGAACTACCTCGGCGATCATCTACGAAGATGTACCTCGGAAATCAGACGTAGTAGGAATACAACCAGGTTATGAGGTCCGGCGACTGTAATTTTCATGCCAACATATAATAATAACATTGTTACACGCTTTATCACATAATTTCATCAGTACAATGTCTCATACGTCGTATTTCTGTGTAGTTCAGACTATATTACCAAAGAAACCAAAATTCCTAGATCTACTTTTTCACCTTATGATATCCGAGGTTTGTTTGCATAGAAGATCGCCGAGGTAGTTCCGATTGTGGCACTTTTCAAAAAATATCTTACGATAAAAGTTATCGTAAGTTAAAAGCTGCAGCGACTGTTAGCGAACGTCACGGGTATGGGACAACTCAACGCGAAGACAACTAAACTCATGGATAACTCAAGCCAAAGTTGGGACAACTCAAATCGTTAGTGAGGTATTGCATTTTCTCGGGTTGAATTGTCTTTGGGTTAAGTTATCCCGAATCTTACGTTACGGAATGTTTCGGAACGTTCGGGGTAATTGAACACGCTACAGGAAACATTCATAACACGTTCATTCTGTGTCCAATTACTCTATAATAATCTTTAATTATGAAGAATCATGAATACTTTATGAAATTCAAATCATTGTAATTTATCGTATCTTTTAGGCTGTGAACTTGATTTTTTTTTTAAATTGACTTACGATCATTTATTTCGTAAGATTTTTGTGTGAAAATAACCATAGTGATATCATCGATAATAAGTCAATTCATTGTGTAAGTTACGTTGACAACGTGACGTAATATCATTAGTATTTAACTCACTGGGTAAATAAAACTGTTGCCATTGACAACCGACAAACTATTTAATATTTACGACCAATACATCGCTATGATAAAATAACCGTTTAGTTCATACCCACACAGGTATGCTTGACAGCCTGTCATTGTTTTTATTTTTGACGGACCAATAACATTGTCGTAAAAATGAAAGAATGCGGTATGACGGTTTTTGGTCGGGTGCATTTGTACCTCATTTCAAGTACATCGAGGACTGTCGTAATAAAACCGTCTCGTGCACCTGATGTGTGAAAACAATTAGTCACTTTTATTGGTGTTGTGCAACTTTATGATAAAATCAAACATCTCCGCTTTTATATCACCACTTCCGGTGTATTTGTTGTCACAAAATGGAAGTGACCTAATTCGTCATTATAGACAGACAATACAGAATAAACGAACAGTGGTTTTGTCATTTTTGTAGCATTTTTTAAACTTTATTTTGTCATTTTTGTAACATATGCGAAATTAAGGATGAATACCATGAGAATAGAACGTAACGTCGTGACGTCATCAAATCAAATCTCAAACTATTATTCTCAGGATCCCGGATTTTTCTACGGAGGGGGGGGGGGCGGTACAAATTTTTTCTCGGGGGGGGGAGGTCAAACTTGCGAATCACATTATATAATGTTTGCAGAATAACGTTACGTGTTGATTATAAAAACTACATAATTATTACTTCTATGTTAACACTAAGGCGATCGGAACGAGTCTGAGAAAATTTTGCTTAATGTTACTGAAAAATGACTTACAGTTAAAAAGATACTAAAAAAGAATACTCATAGACGGTACATTGTTGAAATTTCAGGTTGGCCCTGATCCCTGAGTTCTCTCCCGCTAGAGGTGCAACAATACGGTAAAAATCGTATTGCAATATACTGCAATACATATTGTTCTTTGCGCATACATACATAGCATGAATTAATGCATTGTCTTGATTTGATTAACATCGTATATAGATATTTGAATTTTTAAATGATCTACTACACGTATTACGCAAATGTTTGAATAGATTAGAAGACAAAGTTTTGAATGAACTTTCAAAGATTATTATTCTCTCACTTTACGAAAAAATATTTCAAGTTTCCGAACAAATTTTAACCTTTATTCAAAAATATGAATTTCTGACAAACAAATTAATGTGGAACATAACTAGAAAAACCGGTTCAGAGAAAAACGAACCGGTTAAAAACCGTCAGAAGTCGTATTGCATTATTAACCGGTATACATGTATCGGTTAACCGTTACACCCTTATCTCCCACCAGATCCATCTATAATTCTGATATGAAATGTTTTTCTTTACACGCCATTTCAATCGTCAGCAACTGCTTTACGATTATTCGATAAAATTTACGATGAAAATAAAAAATCTTAAAATTTCACTGTAGTAAAGGTATAATCATTTAGGGATGTGCAATTCCATTTTTTTCTCTTTCCTCGAACAAGTGATATCTTAAATTTATACCTGTCTGGTGTGTTCTATAGAGACCTCGAACGGGCTAAAAACTACTATTAAACGATAAAAACATTGCAAAACGTTTCACAAGTTTATTTCGACATCTTGTCACTTTTAATGCAACATACTGACGGCGCGAAAAGCTGTGCTTGATTTATGTCATTAATCAGTTCTGATATTTAATCGAGCGACAGGACTGTAATATTACGATCACGATTACCTCCCCTGAATTATCTCCCGAACACGGTGTCAAAATGCACTTGTCCAGAAGTTCAGCATTCAAAAGGACGTATTGAGGACTAAGATTGTAAATATATGGTTAGTTAAATTAAACAGAGAACTACATTGTATCATATTGTCAATTATGTGTCAATATTGTGCGTGGATATTGACCCCGACCTGACCTTTATGCAAGAATATTCATTACATTGAATACGAATGTAGTATTAATGCTCGATTACACCGTGGCCGTGAGGATTATGAGTTTAAACTTAACACACAAACATACCTGTACATAATTTTACGATCGCTGCCGAAGTGTAGAATAGGCGTGGTTCTGACTTTCGTCGGGATATGTGCAGATAATAATTAGATGCAAATGTGAAATGTCAGGCCTGGGTCAATATTTACGCACTATACTCACAGTATGTATTTATATGGTGGTATATTTCTGCCATCAGATAACCACATAACTAACTTGTTAATTAAGAGGTTAACTAATTATGGTAACTAGTTAACCACTTAACTTAATTAACTTAAAAAATAAAAAATAATTGACAATATAATACAATGTAGTTCACTGTTGAATTTGACTACAATATTAAGGCATTTACATTATTAAGTAGGTCTATATTAACAGCTTAGATAGCAATTGTCCGCAGACAAGTGGGGTTAATTTCATAACTTGTCCGCATTCATAAATGTGAGAGTTTTTTTTTTTTTTTTTTTAAACGTCGTATTTTACACGTATTTAGGTTATATATACGACGGCCAGCTCTTCCTGCTATAGGTTTCCTGGATACTTTTCTATCACCAGTACTAACATACCCTACCACGAGGCCGACAACTCATGTATAGGGTATGACCTGCCGTGACCGGGTTTCGAACCCGCGATCTCCGGATTCGAAGTCAGACATGCTAACCACTACGCCACGGCCGCGGCTTTCATAAATGTTCGAGACGGGAATAAGAATTTCCCTAGGGCTGTCATTGATAAAAAAATTAGTATCGATATATCGAAAGGAAAGTATCGGTGATACATATACATTATGTTTAACATCACCTTCGTGTAGTTTATAGCTTTATGAAATACTAGATTGTATCGATATTTTAAAGCGCGAATCGATATCAGATCGTCTGTCAAGAATCGGTGAAATATCGATATCGCGATTTCCGATGACGGCCCTAAATTTCACAACGTTGAGTTTCTATTACATACTACCGAAATACAGTAAAACCTGCATTAAGCAGCTAGTGAAGGGAATTGACTAAATTGGCTGCTTACAGCAGGTGACCACTTAAACCATGTTTAGATAAAAATGCTTTGTTTTGTTCAATCTGTATAGTTAAGTGTTCATGCAGTTTCTTACTAAAAAGGACAAAAGTGACAATGTCAGTTGTAAATTGGAAGTCTTACTTTATGTGATGACACCTTGCCGATAAATTTAGACCGTTTAAAGACTCAGTGGTAAGTTTTCACAAGTCTGTGCCATTATACAATGATGGTGACACTTTGTTAATTCTAAAATTTAATTGACCGCTTAATACAAGTAAATTGGTGGATTTGTAAGGAAATAGATGACCACAGGCCATAGAAAGCAAGTGGTTGCTTATAACAGGTGCAAAATTGAGTGATTTTCGTTGGGAGGAAGCCAGATTGACCACTTACAGCAGTTGACTGCTGATAGCAGGTGGCTGTTAATGCAGGTTATACTGTATATCCAATGATAAGTAAAATTACTGTCATACTTATAACAATACATGTAGTTTCCTGTAAGATATTCACGTCAAGTGATTAATTCGTTACAACTGTAAAATTTACATTTGAAATATTTATATTGACAAGTGGAGATCATTACAAGGTTCAAACAACTTAATTAAAACGTCAGATTGTTTCAAACGTCGTAAAAAACAAGAACGTATCATTATACATGAAGTTATAGGACGGGAAAAAGTGAGGTTCATTGCTTTAAAACTACGACTGTCGCACTGAGCTAAAGAACAGTAACTGTGGAATTTTTCACATAATTCTTACGATCCTGCCGATCTAGCGGGGTGGCCACGGGGGTCCGAACCTTCCCCTGAAATTCCGAAATACTACTTATATATACTAGGCTTACCAGTCTATTAGAGTATTTTTAACTGTGGACCATCTTAAGTTTCAACAATAAATTTCAACAATAAATTTTCTCGGGTTTGCATCGCTCGCCATTGTCTTTAACATAGATAAAATGTTTTTTTTCCAAATAAAACATTCGGATATATATAAAGCATTTAATAACCAATGCCCTATTTATGGATATTCAAGACTTATAACATAAGATTTACAAATCCACTTAGCCGCCCAGCTAGCGCCGTTTGTAGCACGCAAGTCTACTGATCCAGGGGTCGTGGGTGGGATTCCCGGGCGGGGCATACTTTCGTGGAGTTCGGTCATGGAACTATTTCTATGACCATTCTCCCTCCTACCAATGATTTTCAATTATGTAGGGCAGTTGTCAGTCACTGGCGAAAGTATGCGCTTAGTAGTTGGTTAACAGTTAAATCCAGAGATTTAACCTTTCCAGGAGGAGTGGGTAGGTTGACTGACCGCCGTTTTAATATATGACCTCTACAATGTGTCGCTAAGGCGTTAAACCCAACAAACAAACAAATCTACCAGAGTATTCACTTTTTATTAGGGCCTATAGTTTCACGATCTAGGACAGTTATTTTTGACAACCATGATAGCTGATTCGCTGATACACTGTCAGACAGGGATACGGTTCTCAGGATAGTCGTAATTTATGATTGATGATCTTGAACTCATTAGTCGTACAATAAAAATCATTACCTACATTATAATAACAAATTGTCAATGACATGATTCGTATTAATGTCATGCTATATTTCATACGGAGAGAAGTCATGATCTTTAACCTCTGTACATTAAAGAAATCGGGATATCAGCGCTGTTGGTAGCGCTTCGGGATTTCGAATCTACGTGTCCCGAGGGGGGGGGGTACGAATCCCACCCGGGATTATACCTTTCCGTAAAAATTTGACAACTGTGTCAACTTTTCTACATCAAAAATGAATATGGAGAAGTTTCCGGCCTTGTGGAAAAGTAGGTAAGTACTGGTTTCAGAAACGGGTCTAGGAAGGATAGGTTAGGTGTGCTGGGCGCCACAAAATGACCATATGTGTTGACACGTCGATAAACCTTGTATACATTGATAAATTGTATTTTAAAGAACGTATATCACCAATATAAGTGCGCATCATTTTCGCGCATCCACGTGATTTTTGGTCAAATTTTGCAATATGTTTAATTATACAAAAAAATCTATTTTCTATTTTCAGTTCAACAGGCGGCAACCAAGGTTACAGTCTCGTCGGGGTAGTTTCCGGCAAAGATCGGACTTTTCCGTTCGACGAACTCAACCATTTAATAATCGGAGATTTGAAACTCAGGTGCAACCGACGAACAACGATGGTTACCGGAGAGCCGTAGAAAGACGAGAGAGAATTGAGCATCTGGTAAGTAGGACATTTATCGAAAATCGCGTATGAGGTCTCTCAATTTGATTAATTTGTTTTTGTTTGCTTTTGTTGGGTTTATCGCCGTAGCAACAAATTGTAGAGGTCAAACAACGGCGGTCAGTCAACCTACAGTCACTCCTCCTGGAAAGGCTAAATCTCTAGATTTAGCTGTTTATCAGCTACTAAGCACATACTTTGGCCAGTGACTGACAGCTACATAATTTAAAATCATTGGTAGGAGGGAAAACGGCCGTAGAAATAATTCCATGACCAAGCTCCGCGAAAGTATGCCCCGCCCGAGAATCGAACCCACGACTCCTCAACCAGTATACTTGCGTGCTACCATCTGAACTAGCCGGGCGGTACTTAATTTGATTAAAACCTGATCTAAAATTGTCCACTGGCCTACTCGCTAATTTAGATCTAGCTGTTTCTTTATGAGGGTCACGTTCAGGTGCCCATTCCTCATAATAATATTCATGATGCATTCATTATGTTTAGAAGGGCTAGTTTGTTCACATTGTTTACGTCACGCAATTGAAGTGAGCGTTCCAATCACAGCCAATGAATAACACCACCATCAGGTTAGCTTGCGAACCTCGGTCTAACAATAGAAACTATACGAAATCAAAATGCTATTAAAAGTGTTTCATCTAGATGAAAGCTACACATTGATTGGTCGATATAAAGATCATCTCGAGGTGACCCTTCTAGTGCACTTTAGAGATCCTGCACAACAGCGCTCTACAGGATATCCGCCATGGAGATTGCTTGATTCTTGACTGACGATCTGATATCGATTCGCGATTTTGAATATAGTCAGAATCTATGGCGTTTTATAAAGCCATAAACTAAATGAGTGTGACATTTAATTTAACATCAGTGCGTTGTATTTATTTTTTTAAATATTTCTGAGTTTTCATGTTTTCTGTTAGGTATTAAAAACAAGAAAATACAGTTTGTTTTATGTCTGAAACAACTTTTAACATCATGTATTTCTATCGTTTCAGAGGAGACAAAGACAGCATCTTGAAAACAAGATCGAAATACAGAATCAAATATTAAGGCAAGAGTTGTCGTCTGACACCCATGACGGTAGAGGGCGTGGTGTACAAACAACGCCATCTCGCGCCAGACTTCCACAGAGAGAAATTGTAAGAACTTTAAATGTTCCAAGGACTGAACGAGTCTTTGTACAAAATACAAACCGTAGGTTGGTGCCAGTTACTTCGACACAAAGGGCGAACAACCATGGCGTAAGATTTGTAGAAAATACGAGAAGTGAAGTGCCTGGATCCCGTGGTTCGAGCCGTATACGTATAGTACATCATTTTAAACCATACAGGCCCGATATTTTAAACAATGTTTATAGACCAGTGTCAGGTTCACGTAATTCTCAACATACTCCGGTTTATACTGCAAGACGACCGGACACTGTAGTTGTTAGACCCAACCCGGAAGTTCATGTCAATGTTGCGCATGCGCAAATACCAAACGTTGTAGAGTCACAGCAAGCACATAATGTACACGTCTCGAGACAAAGAGAACCCACACACGTTATTTTGCAACAAGGGACGCAAATTATTCAACCCACTGTAGCCGAGCCCAGCACAGTGAATACTACACATAGACCAGTACAGATGCTTAGCCAAAACACCGGGGATGGTGGTCACTCGATAGTACACGTTCTCCCTGCAGCCCCTTCTGTGGCCCCTAGTGTACAGAGCATAGTTCCTTTTACAATTCTAGGTAAGCATGTAAACAATGCTGTCGATCTTTCGGGACAAGTCAGTGGCACAAATGTGGCGAGTGCAAACAATGTCCAACACGCCAAGGTGGCCGCCACAAATATTGCAAATGAAGTGCCTGCGAACAATTTTCAATTTACAAATGCCGCCACAAATATTGCAAATGCAGAAAATACAAACACTGTTCACCACGCAAATGTGGCGGCCACAAATATTGCAAATGCAGTGCCTGCAAACACTGTCCACCACGCAAATGTGGTGGCCACTAATATTGCTAACGCAGTGCCTGTAAATAATTTTCATTTTACAAATGCAGCTAATGCTGTTCCTGCACATACAATACAACTTGCCAATGTGGCACCCGTTCATCACGTTAATTCCTTCCAATCACTTATACATCGTATGCTCCTAGGTGGTGAATCCACCGACTCACCGGACATTCCTGACCCTACTGTTGTAACCACTACAGTTGATAAGCTGGCTCAGTTGTTGACAAGTCAAGTGCTCGAACCAACCCAGGCTTCCATGCTCGGCGAAGAGGAGAATGAAGAGATCGAATGGGAGGACCTTCCTCCAACCACTACAACAACGACGACAACAACAACGACGACTCCACGACCGACAACCACCACTACCACAGCTCCATCAACAACCACTGCATCATCGATGATAAAATCTATAGCTGAAAGAATTGTTTCACTTCTGATTGAAAAATCAGTCGCTCCTGTTGTTGAAACACCAAGTCATGTTGGAAACACATTGCCACCGGAAGTGGTCAAACTTCCAATGACAAGAGTTACCGTGAAACCGACACTGGTTGCTGCAAATTCTGATTCTAATTCTTTAAGTGCTAAAACTGAAAAGGATACGATAATAATAGTTAAGAACGGCCATGGAAAGAACGCACGAGCCATCGCTATTCCAAAACGTGCTCTTATAAATGTTCTTAAATCACGGAGAACTAAGTTGCAAAGAAAAAGTAAAACTGGCGAAACGACATTTAAACAAGAAAATATTTCAAAAATTCCGTCGTCATTAGAACCTTCGCAGACTGGATTGAATCTAAATGATGTTATACTTTCCGACAGTCTTGCTGGTGGCAACGAGGTTGGAATGTCCCCCTATGTAGCCGGCAACGATCTTGGTGGCATTTCTGTTAAGAAAATTTCAAAGTTAGATTCGAAGGCAATCTCACCTAGTGTTGACAAAACGGACTCAACAGCTAAATTTGTGGCCCTACCTAGTGTTGACACGACGGACTTAATAGCTAAATCACCGGCCTTAACTAGTGTTGACACGACGGACTTAGTAAATAAATCTGCGGCCAAAATAGTTCTCAACAAGTTAGATCTAGGTTTTAACGACAAAACCATTAAGAGTGTTCAAAAAGTTCCTGACAAAAGTTCAAATATAAACCCAACAGTTTCAGAAAGTACGCACCAAAGCCGTAGTAACAATAATGGCATTGTCCCTGTTGCTATGGCAACCAGTGAAGTGAAAAACATGGAGCCCTCAGCAGCTGACATTCTAAAAAGTTTAAGACAGCTTATAGAATCACAACGGACAACTCCGTCGACTACGACGCCACAACCGACCACTACCACCGTGAAAACAACACCGCTCACCACGACAGCTGCTCCAAAAGAGGAGTGCACTCCTACATCCCCAAAGTTCCAATGCAGAGGTAAAGATTTGTTTGTAACTATGGACTCTATAAGCGCCTGGTGTGTTGGTATGTGCGTTTCTAAGGGATGCATTAATTCTGTCTGCCAGTGCGGATGTGACGTCATGCCTACGCAACAATCTCCAAGCAGCGCTGCAACAATGGCTTTACTACGACAACAACAAATGCTTTATGCGTGGGGAACGACAAACAAGCCCATGACAACAGAAGAAGCCGACGAATATGAAGCAGAAGACGGGACAACAACCCAGACTCCGCCCCAAAAACCTTGGTGGGCGTTACCTTTTCCCAATTCCCCCTCCCCTTCGAAGGATTTTACATTAGCTCCTTTGGACCCATCAAATGTCAAGTCGCAACAAGAACATTTAAAGAAAATGACAGAAATCGCGTGGGCTTCTGAATTGAAATCTCGTTTAAGAAATCTCGCGGTGGCCGCGACTACCTCAACAACACCGGCACCAGGAAAGCAGGCACCTGACTGGAGCGGAACACCTTGGCATCTGCCGCCGTTGCCAATGCCACCAAGTCCAACACCGAATGGTGGACCGCCCGCAATGAGTGAACTTTTTTCAATGGGAACTCCAAATCTTAGAAATGTATGGGGACGTTCGAACAGTTGGGGTGGAAACTCAGGAAGTAGTGGAAACCAAGGGATGTTTTGGGGTAATGGGCATAACCCATGGGGCGGAGGGGGCGGCATGGATAATCGATTTTCTCGCCTTCGTTTCAGCTGGGGTAGCGGTTCTTCCGGTGGCGGGGAAGAGAACGAAGCGGCTGATAAGTGATTTTTTCTAGTTTAAGAAAATTATCGTTGTGCTGTGGTAGTTTTCTGGCCGTAGATAGACTGTGCCATATTTATAGTCTCATTCACAAAAGTCTTACGATAAAACCAGTCGTAAGTCAAATGCAATAAATTGTCACATTTTTTTTAAAAAAATGCGTCATTTTAAAAGGTACTATAGATGGGTAATCTGTCATGAAAGATAAACACAGCACACGTCAATTTCGAGCTAAAAGGAATAAGTTTTTTATACTTGTTCTCGGTTTGAACGTTGATTTTTGTCGTAAGATATTTTGCGAAAAGATCTAAATGTTTATTGTAAACATTTCGCAAGTTTGATTCAGGCCCAATACGACATTATTGCGTATGTAAAGGAGTTACTAAATAGATGCTACCGTTTGTCCATATTTGTTTGTGCGTTTGTTTGTAGATGTGACGTCATGTTTATTGTTGTAATGTCATGTTAGCTGTTGTGACGTCATGTTTGTTGTTTTGACGCCATGTTTGTTGCTGAGACCTCAAGGTCAGTGTTGTGTCGTCATGGTTTATGTTGTGACGTTATGTTTGTTAATGTGACGTCATGCTCATGTTGACATTCGAAGATACTATGTAATTTGACAACATCACGTGATCAATCCCACCACGGATAGTTCTAGGTACTACTTGTTCAAACTTTTATTTTTAAATACCGGTTTTCTGCAATGGATATCATCATTCAAATGATTGTGACTACTTACAGCTTGATGTGCATCCTCTTGTTCATTTAGCTAAGTCTAGAAAGCCATTTTTAACCGATAAGTGTTAAAAAGTCATTTTTTTTTAATTGAAAAGTCTCAAAAACCATTTTTTAAACTGATAAGTCTTAAAAACAGTCATCTTTATATCGATAATTCTAAAACTTTTAACAGGACTTAGTAATTACCTCCCTTGCATATGAACATAGAATGCTTTTAAATGAGTCCATTCAAAAGTCTATGTCGACATTATTTAAATATCTAACTCGGTAAAAATGTTAGAAATGTATTGTACAAATAAATTAAACTATTTCAAGAATAACTAAGCTGCCATAAAACAGTTTTAGTTACTGATTTTATACCATAATTTGCATATTGCTAGAATTGTATTTACTCTTTAAGATCGAAATATTTATTTTATCTAATTTATTTATTTGACATTAGAATGTCATTATTTATTTATTTATATTCATTATCTACAATATTGTATAATTTTGTAAGTCACGTTAAGTCACGTAGCCGACGAGACTTCTCTACTTCCGGTGGGAGCATTATTTCGGAATCATTCGACGATTTTCCTAAAATCAAATTTTATGATTATTTGAACGGAAAGTCCATAGAATTTCGAATAAAATATTTACTTAAATGTAAAAGAAACAAGACCGAGTACATGTAATAGTTTATTAAAACATCGGAAGTTTATATGATACTTTTTCGGATAACATCGTCAGGACGAGCTATGTGGCTACGTTAAAGACATATAAATGCATTTCTCAATGTTTTTTCTACAATGCTACGAACAGGATTTTTGATAAAATTTTACTTGTTCCTAATAAAGCATTGCTACTAAAACATAAACACGAAAATGTCACCATAGTCATTCTACGACGATATGTAATGTTATTGTTGTTGTTTTTTGTTGTTTCTTTTTGTTGTTATGTTGATTAGATATTATTAAAGTTTTTAAATGTTCATGAAATAATTTGGACTGAAACAAATAAAGAAATATATCTAAATATAACTTTGTGACGTCATTTTTGCGCATGCTTTAGACAATATTCGGACATCCTTGGCCATTCTCTACGATCAACCACAGACATATTAAGACGCCATTTTGGAACATTTAGCGATACGTGCACAAACAAAATTCTTTAACCAGAGTACTGTCCGTTATATCTCAACTGTCAAAGCCTGAATAATTTCACGGTGACTGAATGCATTGTTTTTGTACTGGCGGACTGATTGTTATGAACAATATCTTGCCTAAAACATATCACACGGCGTAAGAAGCTTTACTTGATCATAATACAAACTTTCGGAAACTCATGGATTTGTTACAACAATAATTGTAACAAATGCATTCACCGTAAAATTATTTATGTTTTGAGAGTTGAAAAAAACGAACAATTCACGTCAACAAAATAACTATTGTTAAGGCGATATTTTATGTCTAGTTTAAAATCATGCATTAAAATTGCAATACACGTTTCAATGATATCACTGAACAAATATGTAGTTACATGTATAACATTATATAAAAATTAGATTACTGTATATAAAATTGATTCAACAAATTCACGTGTGTTTATGAACTACGTTTCTTCATCGTAAAGCTTTCGCCTGTGCCTCGCCTCGCGTAAAGATAGCAAAACTGAATATTCTTGGTGGCTCCCAAACACCTTCCAAGATTTTCCATTGAATGAATGGGAGAGTTGTTTCGGTTGTTTAAGACGATAGTTTTCTCAGGTTTAATGCCGAAGCAACACAAATACATGTTATTTCACTTCGGTCTGTCAACCTTCTCACCGTTCCTGGAAAGGCTAAATCTCTGGATTTAGATATTAAGCAGTTTCCAGCACATGCTTTAGTCAGTGTCTGAAACTTGCCCTACATGATTTAGAAATGATGGTAGGAGAGCTAATGGCCATAAAAATTATTTCATGACCAAACTCCACGAATGTAAGCCTCGTCAAGGAATCGAACCCACGACCCCTCTATCAGTAGACCTGCGCGCTACCAACAGAGCTAACCGGTGTTAATGTATATACCACTGACAGTTGAATAAAATATAACAATACAGGGAATGTCAACCAGGTGTATTCTGCATATCATAGTGACTTTGACATCCTGATGTCTTTGTTGGAGAGATGTCCATTGTACATAGTGTATTGACCAGCATAAAGTCTGATATCACTGATTCATAAAATTGACTTACGATAATGTTTGTAGTTAGAATTCAGTAAAATATACAACTGACCAAGGGTATTGGCACTTTTAGGAAACAAAACTGTATTAAAACTTGTATTAATCAAATGATTGACACAACATCTTGTACTGTAAACTTAACAGATAGTAAAAACAATATCATTGACAGTACTTGATGGGAAGACCAGATTGGTTTGCAACAAACTATCTGTGTCAAATGTTGAGCTGAATTTTTGCGAACCTTCTTCAACAGATATGGATAAATTTGGAGGAAGAAATAAGGTGCACACTGTAATAGGTCTGTGTAAAGTTTACTTCAACAGCCATATCAAAAAGGGAACATTTATACGCTATCAGCAAATCTAATCACTCAAACGTAGAAAATTGTGAAACTGACAAGATTTCTTATGAAACTGTTTTTCAATTTGTAAGCAATATAAGCAATAAGCTCGTTCACTAAAAATCAAACATGGTGAAATCTACATAGTTGTATGCCATGAAACTGTTTTGTTCACTAATACGTTAATATTGGCACTTTTTGAACAAAAAGCTTACGATATAAGTCGACGTAAGTCAAAAAGTCAAATCGTCAATGTTGTGTTGCATCATGGTTCACAATATTTTATACCTGAAAATTTGCACCTTTTGGTACAAGTTCATAAATTGACAACTGATTATTTTTATCGTAGTTTTGCTTGGTGACAAAAATAAATTATTAAAGTAATTATTGTGTTAGAAGAAATAAGAAGGAAAAAAAATTATATATGAATTAACCACGCTCCAGGGTAAAGAACTAAATAAAAAGCATGTATATTAACACAGACTATAAACCGCAATTTAAATGAAGCAGGCCTCTCTGGTTCGATTAGAAGCCTTACCATGAGTACCTCTCTGTTAGAGAGTTGCTGTCTAATATGACAGATATATTTGTTAAATTAGATTACAGTATTGATGTGATGTTTTGTGTTGATAAACGATGTTAAATCTAGATAAAAGACAAAAGTTAAAGTAATGAAAAATGTCTGGATCAACTTAGTCGGTAGCGCCCAAGTATACCGATCGAGTGGTTATGGGTTCGATTTCGAGGAGGGGCATACTTTCGTGGAGTTTGGTCATGAAATAATTACCGCGGCCATTGTTTCTCCTACAAATTGTCAGTCATCGAGGAAGTATGCACCTAAAAATTTGTCAACATATAAATCCAACGATATAGCTTTTCCAGGAACAGTGAGTAAGATGATTTATGACCGTATTAAATACAAACGATAACAAAATACTGAAAACAGTCGTTTAAAATTATTCAACCGATACAAATCTAATTCAATATACATGTACAAACAATTAGTGTCCTGCTTTCCTTTACAAACACTTCAAACGTGTATCACATTTCCTGTTTACAAACTATGAGAACGCAATAGGTCAGGTAAGTTTATCTATTTTAAGTGAAATAAATTTATTAATCATATTTGAATATTTAATGACTTAAATTGCATATGCAGGAATGTAGAAACTTTTTTTAACTAGAAGTCATGAGTTTCAAGTCTATGTCATCTCTATGGCATTCTTCAAGAGCATGTTAACACAACTGACCATATAAATAGGGAATTTGTATAGCAATTACAATTTCCAAGTGATAGGCTTGTCCTATGTGTCCCATCCTGGCACTGCCGTGGTAGCCGAACAACCTTTGAAGTTATGATTTGAAATTTGCAAGAAACACTTTCTTCAATACTGAATCATTTTATACTCATCCTATACAATAACCATAATTTCGTGCCTGAATCTAAACATAAGTGTAAAAATTATTTCTGATCAAGAAATTATGATCAAGCTGTTAAAATACAACATATCTATTCTGTTGTACAGAAATTTGATTTTTGTCAATAATCATCATCAACGTATCGTCTTTGGCAAACACTGTTCATCCAAATATCAAATGAGGTCCAATTAATGCATGTAAGCCAGGGATATATCACAGGTAGTGTATAAATGGATAAAAGCAAAACTAAATTAAGAAACATGTAGATTACTTTTGAGCTGAACCATCGTGTTGTCAGTGTAATACTAGTCTAACTATATGTAACTGAAGATGTATGTATATTAGTTTTGTGCCGAAACATCAATTGGCCAGTGTACAACAAGTCTTATCATTCTTATTACATGTAAATATAGGATGATGTAAACTAGGTTTGAGCTGATTGCCATAAATTTTTGTATTCCAAGAATTCTACTTCTAAACTTTCTTTATCGATCTATTCTTTCCATGAATAATAATCCTATCATTTCCAAGATTTCGAACAATAAGAGGACATCTGTCCACTTATCTATCATAATTTATGTACTTGATATTTATATTCCTGTAAACAACCTTCCCATTTAAGCATCTTCTTCACAGATCTCAAAGTAAACATTACAACTATTGAGTGAACTGTTGCAATTTTTTTCACTAGCTCAAATGAATAAAGCTGTGTTGCTAGTGAGAATTTCGAAAGCTAAGCTTCTAAAAGTCTCAGTACATGTTTGTCTATACCATTATGAAGTTGATCTTATTGTATTATATGTCACTTGTATGATATCAAGTCTCAAGAAAAAAAACAGTAATGCTGTTGGCTATAAAATCCGACATTAATATGAATTTATGAAATGTGATCTTTCAGTTATTTTCGTTCATTCTTTTCATGGTTGTCATACACGTGTTATCTCACCTTTACCTATTACTTTCCATCTAGAGTCATTCGGAACACCCTCGACCTTTCATGAATGAATAATCTCGGGAGGATTCGTGGGGGGGGGTCTTACCAAATTTTGGTGATTTTTCTACCTACGCGAGGCGAAGCACGTAACGGTTACGCAAAATAGTTCTTGTTGTATACTCACAGATCTTTGTTTAAACATATCTATTTGTTTTAAATTGAACCAAATATTGTTCATCGGTATCATTGAACTGATTAATTTTAAATTTACGGATTAAAAACGGAACTTAAGTCATCGCCTAAACGATCGTGTAGTTGTTTACATAGTTTCAAAATGGCGCCTAAATATGTCCGAGGTTATTCGTTAGCGAATGGCCGAGGATGTTCCGAATGCATCTAGAGTATAATGTTTTCTAAATAACAGATTTGAGCATAAGTTAAGATTGAATCATTAGTGTTGACTAGGTATACACAGGAGGGTAGCTAGGTTTCTTGTTTCATTTATACGAAATCCCTTAATTTCTAAATGATCACAGAATATAAGATAATTTAGATACAAATAACTGTAGAATTGTTATATAAACTATGGTGCACGATTGCTCCCCTTTGACGATTGACCTAGATAGTTAAGCATTTTCTAAGCTTTAATCTACTTTTATCCAGATTAAAGTTTCTTTCTCAACTATGGTATTTGATATTTCAATTAATAATAAGATTGTTGTACATTAACTTACAGTAATATGTTAAGGTTATTCAATAGTTTTACATAATTACAGAGCCTGATAGCTAACTTGAAAGTACCAATAATAATAACCATCTTCATGAGCAAGTTGCTTTAAGATGACTATCTGTAAGGTCAGGGCTTATCTTTGAATCTATAATTATTTACAAATTAAAAACAAGGACATTATTCACAAGTATTTAAGTGGACAAATGTTTTATCATAGCACTCAAATCATTAGAAATAGGATGCAGTCATTAAAATGTACGTCAATAATCTAAGGGTTTTAGTATCAAGGCATTGTGTATATCAAGATATAAAAGATGATGTTGATAACAATGTCTACATAAAATTCCTTGTTTCAATCTGCGTATAACATCAGTATTATTCACTGGGAAATAGAGCGGAGCTAACATTTTAAATGGAGTAAATATAAGACTACAAATAATGTGGAGTTAATACTGCAAAAACAACGGTGCTAATGCTAGAAGTAGGGAGAAGAAAAATACAACTTCTGTAGGGACATTTTTACTATTGGGATAGAGAAAATGATGCAAATGGAGGGGAGCTAATCCGGATAAAGGGACTGAGCTAATAATACAATACTTTCTCTTTGTTTGGTTTAAAACCGTGTACAAACACAGTAATTTCACTGGATATTGATAGTTTCCTCCAAAATGAAAGAGCAAAGAATTGCTCCGCTCATCAAACCTTAGTTTCCTGGATCCTTGACAATAACTAATACATACACACCCTTTCACTAGGCCGACTAATTCTCCATACATCTTATTAATACAGGAATATTGCCATTGTTGAAACTTTTATAGAAGGTTAATACCACCCGGGTGAATATCTACATGTATCATGGAACTATTATTATATTATACTATTATCCTCTAAACCAATAACTCCATATTGAGCAGAAACATGATTATAATTGATGTTAAATGCTCCTGGCTTAAAAGGATACATACTTTTTCGCAGCACAACGAAAATATGTCATATATCCCTTATTGATACATGCTTTAAATTTTAATGCACATAACATAAAATCAATCCATTTTAATTGTTATAACCCTCGTAATGTGGTACAATTAAATTTTAATTTATACATTGTGTATATGTTTGTATAATTTGTTGAAATGTAGCAAATTAGCAATGACAGCATAAACAATTAATTCACAAATATATGAACAAATCATTTGTTAAGCCTTTGTCAAAGTCAAAGTTCTCCTACATCAAATGTGATGATTTTATCCACTGGGACCAGAGTCCATATCTTATGATCATAAAAAATGCATACGTCTCTATATATAGTTCCCTGTGCATACATACATGTACACTACCTTATATATGGTATTGAAATTATTCTACAGTGTGTACAACCCTAACCATTTTTCTTTAATTCGACTTATATCTGAAAAAATGGCCTAGATTTAAAGATAAAACATTCCTCAAACTTCATGCAAAGCTACACGTATCTAATTCCGTTTTCGTAACTTTTATACTTGCCTCAGTATCACTATTTTGCAGCGATTGCAACGACACAACTTACTTCCGGTTTAACTTAACCTGGTTCCCTGGACTATTATAACTACGTATATATTCTTTTTATAGAATTTGGGTCACGTATACGTTTACCTAGACGGTGCGCTTCGTATGGGTTTTAATTTGGCGCGCTTCATTGACAAGGTATGGGAAAAATTTTCGAGAAATTTACGTCGCTTAACGCGTCATGATTAAACCAGAAGTAAACAGCGTATCTCAATCGCTGCAAAAATCACATTGAATTCGATTAATTTCATGCTTTTTGGTTTGTTTGTTGGATTTAACGCCGTAGCAACACATTTCATAGGTCATACAATGGTGGCATACAACTCTCACTCCTCCTGGAAAGGCTAAATATCTGGATTTAGCTGTTAACCTACTACTAAGCGCTATTTTCGTCAGAGACTGACAACTGCCTTACATAATTAAAAATCATTGGTGGGAGGGTGAATGGCCGTAGAAAAAGTTTCATGACCAAGCTCCACGAAAGTAAACCTCGCCCGGGAATCGAACCCACGACACATCAATCAGTAGACTTTATGCTACCAACTGAGTTAGCCGGGATGCTTTTATTTCATGATAACTATTTAGATAAAAGTTTTTGAATAATCAGTTTTTGTAAAGAAATGTTTAATCTACAAATCGAGACCAATATTTGCATCCAAATATGTTCCAAAAGGTTAAAACAATCTGTCAGACCGTACCCACTGTAAAATAGTTCAATATCATGGCAGTGCATTTTCAAAAATCTTACGACAAATTAACAATACAATATAGAATGATATACAACTAAAATGATCGTAAGACGCTTGATAATACGAGCCCCTTTTGTATATTATAATGAAAGTATAGTTTTAACTCGTACACGGTAATGTATGCATGCCCGATTCTTAATTGTGTGTCTTGACATAATATTATATGTGTGCGTATTTAACGAGTTTGAGGACTCTGGTGCCAGTGATTTTTTCGTATTTTGTAAAGTTTGTCATTTACATTTCAGAGTAACACTTAATCTACACTTGGCACTTTTATTGAATTTGTTCGTTGCTACTAAAAGGTGGAATAAAATCAAGATAAATGGTGTAACAAGAAAATATTGATGCAAAGCATCAAAGAGCGCAAACATTAATAACATAAAACTACTGCTTAAGCCTGCGATTCTCTATGAGTGAGAATTATCATAAGTGATTCATTTTATTTATGATTACTAAAACTTACACGCTTATATAAATGTACTATATTTAATAGGATCATAATAAGTGATGGTCTAAAAATCCTTTGTTGTATATGGTGCCAGTCCCTTAGTCAGTGACTTAGACCGTCCCCCAAAAATACCTAAACGCGCTTGCTTCTATAAAAAGACAACAAAGACTGTGAAGATCGAGTGAACATGTTTAAGAATAAATTGCAGTTTTAAAGAGAATATATTATTACATTTTTAAGATACTTCTTTTAAAACATAAATGAAACGTTTGCAAAAACACGCCAGATATAACAGTTCGTTAACCTAAAAGCCAAGTCTCCGTGTCAAGTTATATTGTCACCAAAGTGCGTACGTGTTTTAGTCTAACCTAAATTGACTTCAATGACGGTCCCCATTAAACAGTAAGTTAGACAGTAATTAGGCAGTAACAGCCAAAATGTTCCGCATACAAAGACATTATCAAAGCCCATTACATACAATGTACAAAACACTTGTCAGGTATAACAATTTTGTGAAAAATTCACCAACCTAAAGCTTGGTATTTAGCCATGTCTCTGATCCAGCTGTATGATTACCAAGAAGACGTAGGTGTTTTAGTCTTATCATTATTAACTTCGTTTTGTCCGATTTCCTGTTTAGTCATAACAGACATTTTTGTCCGAGTATATAACCACTTCACTAATTTGGTTTAATAAGAAAATCCGATCGATTCTTAAGTTACAAACAACTATAATCAATTTGATAACATGGTTATCTGAGAATAGTGCGTTGGACAGTAATTAGGCAGTAACAGCCGAAAAGTTCCGCATGCACAGACAAATTCAAAACACATTCCATAAGTGAGCGCCTATCGCGTTATGGCAATTCTTTATGACAGCATATGACGGTTAATGTTATGTATGTCGGTCTAAAAAATATGTATCACATCTTCCGTTTACCGCTCCATATAAGTGTCGTTCGTTTGATGTAAAACACAGAGCAAAACGGACACAAAAATACAAATACGAGGGATGATCCTGAAATAACCGGACTGGTAACATAGAGACAACAATATTTACTGCACATGTATAAATTATACACCGAGAGAAAGAGCAAACATTCTTCGTTGAATGGGAAAAATATAACACTCAAATCTAAATCCAGTCCGTAGCAACTATTCCTTAATAACTATGGCAACGCTGAGGCGCCGCAGCTCAAATAACATGACATCAGACGGTTAGATTATGCTTTGCCGCGAACTAACAAAATAAATCAAAATGTTGAAATTTCGCGAAAACGTAACGTTAAGTAGTAGCAATGTTGTGTCAAATTTTGACGTCATTTAGATAAAAGACTATTAAGAAATCAAGTAACAAGCATCCTTGGTTGCAACGTCCAACGTTCAAAAATGTTATTGTCTAATAAGAGAAAATTTCGCACGTTTGTACGATTTAAAACGCAAGAAGGAGAATCTCAGACAGAAACTTTTAACATGATTTAACAATTGCTACGTATGGACACTGTTAGCCGTACTCTATTTTTTGTGTGGCTCAAATCGTTTTCAGATAAATGGAGCCGGCTTAATTTTGGGGTTTGGCTTTGTTCATTAAAGGATGAATAAACGACGTTAACGTCGAGCGTGTCTGGCGTTCTAGAAAAAGACTGAAGAGTGACAATGCGCGGACGTATTTCATTCGAGTTATGGGACAATTTGAAGATTTCTTACACAAGAAATACACATATCAAATGTGTGTAGTCTCAAATACTAACTTATTTAGAGGTAACATTTATAGACAAAATTTAAATATATCTGATGAAAAACAGTTTATCGTAAGGGTATAAACTATACAATCTTGTTGCAATTAATGACGTTGATGACGTCGTCGTATAAAATTTGGCGTGCGCCGCAAGCGCTTACATTGTGTTGTATTTTTTTGTATTATGCTGGTAATATACTTGATAGAAATATAAATTTATAGCTCTTTATTGATAAATAAATGGCCTTTCTTGTGATATATATTTTAAGTATGTCCAGCAAAATTTGTTGACGCTGCATCAGTAGTCCGGTTATTTCTGGATCATACCACTCTTCAGGTGAAACCATTCGTTAGAGGTTTAAAGTTCAAATTTTCTGGTTGTAATTCTTTAATTTTCAAAAACTATAGATAATTATAAAATATTATCCAAAATTTCGCGAAATTTGGTCATCAAACAACGGCGCAATACGAATTTTAACTCTTGGGCGAAACACACCTGCATCAAGTTATGCATGAGTTATCGTTCGTGACCGGAATCGGTATGACGTCATCGTAGTCCTACATCCTGAAAGCGGTTATTAGAAACACAGGTGCAAGATACTATGTTTCCCAATTATAGAATATATAGAGAAGATATAGATCGATTTTCTTCAAATAAAAAGTATTTTATGTAGAATAATCCTTTCTAGGTCGAATAGCGAAAGAATTTTGACGATTGTGCATTATTTGTGAATGTGGTGATTATGACCGTGAAACAGGTGTTTGAGACTTTTTTGAGAGTATAAGTATATATTATAGTAAGGAAAATTTGTGTCTTGTGCTTGTAATTAGAAATAAATGCTAATTAAATAATTGCTATTTACAACTAGTTTGTAATTCTTTCATGATATCAATTTAAGTAAATTTGAAGTATTAGTTCGGAGCCCATATTCTTATGAAGATGAGAATTTATTACTTACCGTTGATCATGGTGTTTCAGATTTCTTCAGCACCAGTTTTGAATTATTATCACAGAATGTTTAAACATTAATTCCGATGCAACTTATGTTTTAAAAAAAACTTTACACTGTAATGGTTTATAAGAATTCCATCTTTGTTCGAGGGACTGCACTCACAGTGGTTTCAAATACATTAAGATAACTTGTTCAAAACGACGACAACTCGGCGACGAAGTAAATAATTTCAAATCGTATCTTCATCGTGTTTCGAATAGTTCTTAATAATTCCCTTTGTTGTATTTATATGCCTTTCTGTAATTCCATATGAGAATTTAAGTTTTAATAAAATCACAAATAACTCCTTGGTAAATTCAACTGTTAATATATTTGTCTAACAAACTAGTAAAAAAAAAGATTTATTAGCGCAAATTGACTTCCGTGAAAAAACAATTTCAACTCCGATTCAAAAGATTATTTTCTAACATCATTATTCAGACCAATATTAACTACAATTAAAAAGTATATAATTGGCGACAGCCTTTTGACAGGTCATGTGTAACAAATGCAATTTGTTGGCGATGATATCTTAATCTACATTAAGGACCCCAATATATAGAGGCTCACCGCGGGACTTTTTTGTCATCTTGTACGAATTTTATTGTTTCCCGTGGGGAACCTCACAAACTTAATTAACACATTTAAAGTTAGGGGTACATAAAAATAATTTATCAATTACTCTTTTGTGTCATCAAATTATTGATACTATTGGGTATGTTTCCATGGACACAGACTCTCAAATCCTGACACGTGTTGGCTATCACTCTGCCGTCGTCATTAATATACAAAGTACGTACCGCACCCTCAATCAATTTCAACATTGTCTAACAGACGTCATGCTGTGAATTCAAAAGAAATTTTTAATCCGCTGACATATGTTACGCGATATATTGGAGATAAGGTAAATGATAGTAGATGACCGTTCAGGCGATCAAGTTCATATTACGCATTTAAATATTTTTTGTGCAAAATAGCGAGGTTTAGAATGCCGGTCTCATCATTTAATATAATCGCACAACCAGCGATATAAAGATATATATATATATATTAATGTTTAATCAATTTTCATTCCATGATTTTTAAATGCGATTTTTAGATAAATTAATTTTTATGCTTATTTTCCAAACTAATATTTACTGCACCCAACATTACGAAACAATTTGAGTAGTATTTTCTGCACAACATTGCTGTCACCTGATTTTCCTTTTTTCATCTTTGGTTCCTTGAGAAAAAAGCACGAGGTACACTATTTTCTTTTCAAAAAGGAAATTAAATAGCGTTTTCCGCACGAAGATTATATTTTTGGCAAGTATCTGTCAAAATATGACGAAATCATAACTTTACGTAGTCTAAGTTATTTCTGCCGAGTTTTTTTCAATCTTTTTCCCCTTTCACTTGGTCATCATATAGAAATAAAAAAACGCGCTTGCTCTTAACCAGTTTCAGACTCATTTAATGTAATGACGTATTCGATTTAATTTCTTTTTGAACCTTTTTTCACGCAAATAAAAAGTACATCACAAAAAAACTACTTAATATCATGGAATTGTCGATGAATGCAATCAAATATACAACATATAAGCCTAGTTATTAAACTGGTTTATATAAAATATAAAAAATCATGTAGGAAATGTAATTATTAATAAAAAAATGCAAATTTAATTTCAAAATGTTTTTGCGACTGATTAATTGACAGGCGTGTATAAATTACAATCCATTGACTGTTACAACAGGTTTTAATCGATAGGACTACGATGACGTCACACACGGTAGATAAGCGATGTTGTAATATCGGCTAAATTGATACAGGTTTAAATCAGAGTTAAATATCTCGATATACACATTGTTTACATGCGTTAAGCGTGAGTGTATGCTGAGATACTATAGAAATACGTAATATTTTGATGTTTAATCGTTTTTTGTGTCCAACGATAAATTTCACCTTTAACTGTATATTTGCACTTGATTCTAAATAATCAACCGATAGTTTCACATATCTGAATGTATCTAAGCGGAAGTTTTGATCTCACAAAGTAACACCCACGAAGAGTGCTTGGTTCATATGAAACGTAGTTTTTGACAAGTTCAGATGGAGTGATTTTATGAAGTTTAAGTTACAAAATATCTTAATACTAAAACTGGACTAATTGTTAATTTTTGAAATTTATTAAAAAGATAACATTTATATATAATTTAAGCAGTTCAATCATTATCCAACATGGCTGAGGCAAGAGCCGACAGTGATCTGCAACAGTGTCAGCCTTGTTTAAGAAAAGACATTAAAAGTTTAGCAGATATATTTTGTAGCACATGTAATGAATATCAATGTCATCAGTGTTCTGCCATTCATGAAAATTACGCGTTTATGAGTGACCATAAACTAGTTAGTGTCGAAGAAGGACAATATCACGTTTCATCTGTCGATGGCGATGACGAGGAAATAATAAAATTTATGTGTGCCACACATAGTAAACCCTATGAGTACTATTGTCAAAAGGATGATGCATTTTTATGCAGTAAGTGTGCCATTATAAGTCATAAGAAATGTGAAAGTATAATTGACATTCAATGCAATGACGGACATGATGGGTGTCAGAAACTGAAAAAGGAATTAGTTGCAGCCATAGACACAACAAACCAAGTTACAGAACTTTTAGATGAAGCTAACGCGCGTTTATCAGACGATATTCAAACTCTATCTGACAAGTTGAAAGATATGAAAACGCGATTGATACAAATATTTGATGATTTTACCAAAGCCGTCCTTACCCATGCCACAGCATACAGCAACACTACCAAGAATGATTTAGCAAAGAAGAAAGCCAAATGTGAAGAACAGGTCAAGTCCTTGAAGAAAAACATAAAAACCATTGATTCTATAATGAATACAGGAACTCCCGCAGAAAAATTCATTACAGAACGTGAGATGTCAAAAGAAGTACAACAGGCCGTAAAATATTCAACATCTTTAGAGAATGAGACGTCATTGATTAAAGTTAACTGTTCGTTTGAAAAACAATTACATGATCTCAAATCAAGAATGTTATCATTTCAAGAATCGGAGACATTAGATATATCATATCAACTACCACACAGTTCAACACTTGAACTAGTAAGTTCAATTAAGTTACAACAGTCAGGTGACGACGTTGAAGAACCACTCAACTCTGGCGTGGCTTTCATGCCAGATGGTAGAGTGGTTACTGTAGACAATTTTAACTCAAAATGTCTCATTTATGATGTAAATCTGAATATGAAGAATTCTTATAAATTTCCTTATAATCATCCTCAATGTGTTACTGTTGCATCAAATGATGTTGTGGCAGTAACATCTAGTAGTAACTATAGATTAGATTTATTGAATGTAAGTAAAACAAATGATATAACATTAAATAGAACATGTAAAATGAATGCTCGGTATTATTCTATTAGTATGATGAATGATGAGAGTTTTCTTGTTAGTACAATAGATCACATTAAACCTTTCCGTATTGTATCTATGTCTGGTGATGAGAGTGATGTTAATATTAATCTACCAGACAAGAAATACCCATTAGATACTAGCTATTGTACATATATACGTGGAAGGGAGAAAGTTGTACATTGTGATAGAGATGATACTACTATTTTTATATATGATATCAGGTCAGGTAAGAGAGTAGTTATAAAACATGATTTGATACAGGCACCATGTGGTGTAGCTGTAGGTCCGTATGATCATATATTTGTATGTAGTAACGATACAAACTGTTTAGTTGAGATTACACCATGTGGTCGTGTATTATCATCACATCAAGTAGATATGTGGTATCCTCGTCGTGTAGCAATATCTAAGGACAGGAAACATCTTGTTGTATCTAACTCTTGTAGTGGTGATTTAAAGTTATCATTGTACAAAATTTCATGATTATGTGATGATAAGCTCAAAACATTGATGAATGTTGCATTAATTTGATTAACTAATCTGTAACAAGTTAAATAATTATTTAGTCACTGAATCTGCTATTTTCAACTTATTTCGAACTTGATATTTTCCCGATTTTCGATTTCGCCTCATATATGATTAGTTCATCAATAATCAATCCAAACCGGTGACTACCACATTGATAACCATGTAATTATTTAAGTTGTGACATGTTAATTAAACAAAACAACACGATATTTTACAATCACCTTGACCATTGGTCAATTGTTTGGATACTAATATAATGTTAATTATCAATTTCTGTATGTTTTGTGTGCTATGCCTAATATGATTCATAATAATCTGCCGCGATTACAGTAAACCGCTCATGCGCAAATAATGGTATGAAATTTAATACTGCAAATAAAGTAGTCCGCGTTATGCGTTAACACACATATTAGGTTGTTTGTACAATTGTACAAAGAATATATAATCTGGTTTAGTTTTCTCATGATTGTTTCCATTTGTTGTATAATTGTGTGTTTTATACTTCATCAAAACCTCATGTCCGACATGAAATACCCTTAGTGGTCAAACTCTCATTAAATATTCGTATTTTGCAGTTTAAAAGAAAGGATCAGTTTGTTTGTTATTAGATTTTGTTTACTGTAATATTTAAGAAATAACTTACAGTTGTCTATATTTGACAAATTATTAAAATATAGGAAAAAGCTTTGATGCGCGTATAATGTAATCACGAGTGCCTTAATTAACTTATCAAGCAAGTAAAAATGACAAAACTTTTTTCAATGTACAATATAGGTACATAACACCCAAGGGGAGAAGGGTAAACGTGTGTTGATATTCAGAGGTTGTTGCTCTGCAGTTGTTAAATAGAATTAAAACAACGCCAAAGGGAAATATAAAATGTTGTTGTTGTTCAGAGGCTTTGTTCTCTAGAGGACAGTTCTGCAGAGGTTATACTGTATACATATTATCATGTACGTTTCATGATTCTATACGTCTTATGAGTTGAGGTGATTTGTGTACATTTGGACACGTAATATATTCGCCGTTTTCTTATGGTGAATTATATTTATATGTTTTATTTTCCGTTAACAGGTTTCCTATAGACCGCTGTCTAGCTAGTAGGTGAGCGGAGAATTTAAGATCGAGTTTTTAATCAGATTGATTATGTTGATATTAAATATTAAATGTCGTTTGTTCATTAGTTAAATCATTTCTACTTTACATTTTCTTCACTAAGTTATTATCCAAATGTATTCAACTGTCAGTGGCGCATACATTAACCCTGCTGATTTAAATACCAATTACAGAACTTTAGTACTCGTGAGCAAGAAAAAGTTTATGTACAGCTGATGGTTAATGTATGCATCACTGATAGTTGAATAAAAATTAACAAAAGAGCATTGAAAATGTTGACTTACATTGTAAAACATTTTGAATAGGCATTTGATAGGACCGAGTTCATATAAATGGAGAGAAATCGTGTGTATTATGTATTTTATGTTTTTTTTATGATTGTTCTATATCAATGTAATGGACTTTTATATCATAATTATAAATTTATCATTTTTATGAAATCTATGTGTATCTGTATTTAAATCATATTATATACATGTATATTAAATCTTTTTACGCTTAATGAAGTATTGTTTTGTTTGTTCTTTTTTGTTGTTTAAACCCAAATTGACTGATATAGTGTATATTTGCCGATTTATAATTTCACAAAAATTCTGACCACAAAAAACAGCGTAAGTCCTTTTAAAAATATTAAATAAAAAGTTGAATCTTTGACTCCATCAATTTAATATAGGTATACATTACACATAATTTTGTATGCGTTATGTATATCTTTTAAAAATGATTTTTATTTCCTAATCGATAATTTGTAAAATTGACTTACGATGATTTTCGTCGTTAGAATTTTGTGAAAAAGACTACTGGTCAATCAAACAAGTTCTTAGAATAAAGTACATGGACCATTTCAAACAACTTATATTTACCACATGATGGAAACCACATCTTGTACTTCAATACAATAAAGACATACTTATGTTTGATGGACAGTATTTGCACCAAATAGATGTTTATTGTAGAATGAAGATTTTTAAGGTTTTTTATAAACTATCGGAGAAATGTGAGGTGGTCAGTTCACCTAACTATTACAATTTGAGATGTAACAGTATGTAACAGTATAAGGCACTTGGCCACATCAAGTGTCAACATTGCTAGCACAAACACTTTACTATGAGTAACAGGACTTTAAATCAGAGATCTTATCACTCAACCTTGGAGAAGAATGTTGCAACAGGCAGATACCTACCTCATGTAACAATTTTGTGTACCTATTTGTAAACATTGAATATTTTTACTAATCAATCTTAAGATAAAAATAGCGTAAGTTAAATAACAGAAAACATTTATATAATGGAACATACCGCCAGATAAGAAAGTTCGAACCTGTTGTATTTCTGACATAAGTTAATGAATTTGACTTCCAAGTATTTTTATCGTAATATTGTTATGTGAAAATAAATAAATGAAGTGGGTGAAATATTTTACATACTGGTCCCTAGCCGTGATTAAATGAGTAACAGTAAGAAAAGCGATCATAGAAATAAGTGGTCATTTTCTACAAAAAGAATTATCGTATGTCAGTTTTACAAATTTTGCAGTTCGAAGTCAGAAGGATAATAAACATAACTATGATATGAGATTCAAAAGGTAAACAATATACTACCTACATTTGTAATTCAGTGATATTTGATTGGCAAAACAATACCTCAATATGAATGTTTCATGATTTTTGTCGTAATATTTGTTTTGAAAAGTGTTTTACACTGGTTATAAAGGAAGGTAAAACAGTATGAAACAGTCGCGCAGCTCACCAATCTAGTCTGGATAACCTGCCCCTTATCACTATCTTTATCGGGTCAGGCAAACCGTAAGCATGGCGGCCTCATCACTTATTATTCATGTATTACGTTTTCTCAGTCTTGTATGATCATTTGCTGAATATAGTTATGTATATCTTTCAAAAATGATTTTTATTCTTTAAGCGATAATTTGTAGAATTGACTTACGATTACTTTCGTAGTTAGACTTTTGTGAAATAAATGTTTTTAAGATTACAGTACAGGGACAGTTCAAACACGTTATTTTTACCACATGATTGAAACCACTCTTTGTACTTCAGTACAATACAGGCATACTTATGTCTCATGGACAGTATTTGCACCAACTAGATGTTTATTGTAGAATGAAGGTTTTGAAGTTTTTTTATAAACTATCGGAGAATAGTGAGGTGGTCAGTTCACCTAACTATCAAAACATGAAATGTAACAGTATAAGGCACTTATCTTCAGCAAGTGTCAATATTGCTAGCACAAACTTTACAATCAGTAACATGTGAGGTGGTCAGTTTATCTAACTATTAAAATTTAAAATGTAACAGTATTAGGCACTTATCTTCAGAAAGTGTCAACATTGCTAGCACACACTTTACAATCAGTCACAGTTAACTTTGGCTTTAAGTCAGAGATCATATCACTCAACCTTGGGGAAGAATGTTGCAACAGGCAGATACCTTCCTCATGCATCTTACGATAAAAATAAGCGTACGATATAAGCAGAAAATATTTACATAGAGGAACAAACCACCGGTGTGGAATATTCAAAACTGTTGAATTTCTGTAATAAGTTAATGAATTTTACTTACAAGTATTTTTTATCGTGATATTGTTAAGAAAAAAAATAATGAAGTGGGTGAAACATTTTACAAGCGTAAAGTCTAAAGCTTTCCTAGATATAAGTGATCAATTTCACAAAAAAGATCTTACAAAAATGATCGTCAGTCAATTCCAAAACAATTAAAGTTCAAAGCCTAAAGTATATGGAATCATATAATGATATGAGTTTCAGAAAGTATTCTTCATTATTTAAGAATATCATCAATTGATTGGACAACAAAAGAAGGTATTATGAATGGTTCCTGCAGTAAACTTTCGATGATTTTTATCGTGAGATTTTTTGTTAAAAAGGCCACTGGTTTCAGTCTACGATTCTTACCAAAACAAATGAGATAGTTGAAAACCGTCATTTAATCTACATAAAACAGACAGAGGTTAAAGTAATACATGGTTCTGTATGATGTTAATTTTCAACATTTTATATTTTCATGTCTGGTAGTCAGTCCATCTACCTTTGTGTTTTTCAACATACCTAGGTTTCGGGATCTAAACTATTAACCCAGTACTGAGCACCTACCATCGCATACACATGTACATTTAACAAAACTTATAAAACTTATAAATTTTCAACAAATAAAGTCAAATATGGAACAACATTATTATGTTTATTTCATCGCATAGAACAAAAGATTTAACAAATAATTACAAAAATCACAGTGTGTGAATAAGTTAAAGTAACAAAATGAGGATTGTTATCTCTATGACTATGTAAAAGTTGTAAAATGATAATGGCATTCGTAAAATAGTGTCTACAATTCTCTCTCTAATTATGTGTGTGAACTCCATGGCTGTTGAGAACCGATTTGCATCGCATTCTCATGAATCTTACACACTGTTGGAAATGATTCTGACGTATACCTGCCCACTCGCGTACAATCCTTCAGCATAGCCCAGCTAGGGATTGAGCTGCAACCCCACGGCGTACACGGTGGTTCAATTTATCCCATACGTTGTTCTTTATGTTTAACTAGAGATTTCGGCGGTGTGCACATCAGTGTGATGTATTTGTCACGATTTCCTCGTGCATTTAATTAATTTTATTAATACACGGTTCAACGCAGCAGTAAGATTACTTTTGAAGGAGTGACTATGAAGTAATAATTGTTAAATAGTCAATAGCAGATGTACAAAATTTCGTTAAAAAATATTCGTTCATCAAAAAGTTATACGCTATTGAAATGTGTATACTTATAAATTTTTGTTAAGTGTATATGCAGATTCTAATTTCTCTACCTGAAGTATTGATATCAATATAACACCAAGACAGTTTGTATAGCTAAAGAAATACACAAAAGAAGTCCAATGGCGTCGATCGAAAATATATACCACGACCGATTTGCGCTATATACGACACTGAGCGCCCGATTTAATAGGTTACATGTAGCCTGTTCAATTATGCCGAACGTTCCAAAACGTTCCTTAACGGAAATGTCGGAAGAACTCAACCCAAAGACAACTCAATGCCCTAGTAACGGATTCAGTAGTCCTAACTTAGAGTTGAGTATTGCACGGGTTGAGTTTTCCCGTACCCGTTACGTTAGTTAACAGTAGTTACAGAACACGGGGCCGGTGTTTATATACTCAACAACTTTTTTATTAAGTCGTACATATAAACATAGGAAAATATAAGCTACACAGATATTGTGTGTAAAATTGATTGTGAAACACGTAGTTTCCTGGGTCCATAAAGCACGTGCATTTCCTGTTGTTTTGTCCGGAAATTGCTACCAACAAGTAGAATATATACAAAACTACACATTTTAAGTCTGTAGATTTAGATACGCTTGGTCGACACTTTACTTTAAAACCCAAAGTTATAGTAATGACGAAGTTATCAGTAGAAGATACAAGGCTTGCTGTTGGTTCATGGTGGACACATTCGCTATTAAATTCTAAGTTGCAGATATTACGCCCATGACTTGAAATCTATTACAAATGCATGAAGTACATTTACATTGAGTTACAATGATTGTCATCTTATCAAACGAATCAGGCAGTAAATATAAACATAGAGATATTACCCGAAAAATAAGTGTGGAGTTAGAAAAGATGTTAAGTATATTAAACTGCGATAATAATAAAAACTTATTACAGGCAAACTACTCTTAAAAACTTGTGCCGTGCTTAACCTCGAAAGTGTGTATATTTCCTTAAAAGATGAGTAGAACTCCCATTGTTAACCATTTAAGTATATATGAAAATGAAAATTAAAAAGATAAAAGTTTCTTATGCTTTTTACTTTCTTGAAATATATCGACTACTGTACTGTTGCACAACTCGCAAGAAAATACGTAGTTCTAGATTTTTATACATGTATACTGATTTTAACCCATAGTCAACGAAGTTTAAGATCTTGTACTTAAATATCTTGATTGAAGACAATTTATTCATAAGCCATGATCTAAGTTAAATTTTGCATAATTCAACCAATTTTGATGAATGACATTTTTTGTAGAAATAGACACATATATGATAGAAATATTGACTTTTACAATTTTGAATTTTCGTTTAAAGGGAGATAATACAGACATCAGCCTTGTTTAGTACTATATGTATTTATGTTCCGTTATAACAATATTGTACTGATGTTAGTGTTTATTTAGATCAAAACAGAATGAAGTAATGAATCAAGCCAGCAGTGCATATAGTGTTGTCTATCAAATCTTCAGTCGATATTTGATTGATTGTTTAAACAATACCTCAAAAATCTATAACACCTAGTTAGCGTAGTATCTACAGAGCATGATTACTAATTTAGGGAGCATGGATCTAACTACTTATAAACTAACGATGATTTTTATCGTAATAATTTATGGTTTTGTGAAAAAAAAATGAAAATACATGTTGTTAAAATGTTTATTTGTTCTCATGCTTTACGGTGAACTATTGTGTTATTAGATAAAAATAAACTATGGAAATATAAAATCTTGTAGTTTCTTTGTTGTGAATGTTTTGAAATTGACCTACGATGATGTTTTTTGTAAGATTGTTTTTGTATAATGTCCATTTAGTATGATAATATATCATAAGTAATATACGTGCGATTTAAAACATACAGTTGATTAAGAGGTAGAATACTATTATCTGCACGTGTGTTAACTCTATTTGTAAACTGACGTGATCTATATTATAAACTTGATCTTATTCAACACCGTCATAATTTATCTCATCTCTTATAAAATATAATTGTCAATTTATTTATATGTCTATGTTAGACTCAAAATGGATAAAGCCCTGCACTGATTTTGCAAATCCCAAATCATATAAAGGTTGAAAGATATATCTGTTCCACACAAAATGTTCAGTATTAGTAAAAAGTTACGTTACTTATAAAAAAATAAAATTCGTTTGAACGTTCCTACCATGAAAACATTCATCTTTTTCATTATTCACAAGACGCACAGAAATACCTCTCCGTTAATTACTTTTCGAATTAGATCCATTGACTGTTTGCATAGTTTTATAGGAAAAAGCATTGCCAAAGACATACACACACTTCAATATAAAACATCCCCCCAAAAGACATTAGGAACTCTCAAATAATGGATATGCTGCATGTCACACCTTCTTTTTACGGCAAATTACCACATACGGTGAACATTTAGTGTTGTGTAACCTAGGTGCGTGACCCCATGTTGACAATGCAGTAGCCTGGATGAATAAAGGTTTAAATTGCATTTAGCTGTCAGTGACAAATACGGTAACTCCGCTGATTTAGATATTCCCTACAGTGCTTTTGTACTCAGGATTGAGATATATATATATTTAAATCAGCGGAGTCAATGTATACACCACTGAAAGATGAATAAAATTTAACAATAGAGGGAATGTCCACCATGTTTTGATATATCCAGTATATCATGGTGACTCTGACATCCTGACATCTTTGTTGAAAAGATGACCATTGTACATAGTTTAAATCGCAATGGTTCTTTCAGTATCTGATAAGTAATTGTTTTTTAATGACAAACAGATGGAGCGTATAAAAGTTAGTTATAAATTGTTTTGTTTCTCTTTTTTGGTATAACGCTGTAGCAACACATTATATAGGTCACATACCGTCAGCCAGTCAACCTACTGACTGATCCTGGAAATGTTAAATCTTTTGAGCCCTCCAGGTTTTAACGCACACAATTTGATAACACTCCCGTATCAATATCTATCTGTATATAATAAATAAAGAAAATGTAATTATAATAACTTCTGGAAATTAAAGTTTTGTCTATATATGAAGTCTTATATATATAACTGATTAAATAAATCGTTAATGAATAATTATCAAATTGTTTTGCGGTAGTGATCATAGCATATATGTTTAATTAGATCATATTAGTATAGTGCACCGATAAAATATATAGATAATGATAAAAACCGATACATTCGGATATCTCGGATAATATCATTGTAACTTCTATTGTTCGAAGTTATTTTAAGGTCATCCGATCTTATAGCGGTAGCGTACATCACATTTAAGTTTAATTAGGTTATATGGTATATATACTTCACTGACTAAGATGATCATCAGTGTATAATTGGGTAGATAAAGTTTGAGAATTTTATCATATGATGATTGTAATACTCAATCTCGACTGATAATAATATGGAAACTTACTCCCACAAGCAATTTCAGTTAACAGATATCCTGTAGAGCGAATAGGCGAGCGGAAACTTTTTAATCGGGTTAAAATCAGATTGTCTCACAAGTACATATTTTGGTTATCTTCAAATCCCGTATACTGGACATTGTGTCAGGTGCGAATATGTCCAAATAGAAATTAAGATTATTTATAAAACGACAAAAACAAAAATACTCCGTAGTATTTTCAATATATTACAATTTAGTATGATAATCTATTGAATCAAATAAAATCACGTGACCTCCACAGCAACACTTTCACCTTGCAGTCTGGTCGAATTAAAACAAAAACAAGTTACGTTATAGCTTCGTATAATCATATTCTCTCTATTTTTGTAGCAGGGATAATAACATGGCACTTGTACTCCCATGCCTTTAAGCTAGCTTACATGGCGAGGTGTCAGTCTCCACCTACAACTCAAGAGATTAATGTTTTTAATCACAGTTCAGACCATGATTGTTTTCTTATTGCATTAAATTTCACATAAATAGAACATGTCAATAATGATATTTAGGGCATATAATATTCGATTAACTATCTTCACATTATTAAAAAATGATAACATTATCTCTGGGTTATTTAAATAATCTAATGAACAAATATAGTAAGATAAAAATGGCTAGTAAAGCTAGGTACAGTTTGATAATTTGATCACTATAATGTTTGATGTACACTGTACAAGTAAATTAAAGTGATAAATTGTATCATAATAATGACCCTTAACCGTGTTATCATTATAAGTAACGATTGTGACTCAAAAACACGGTTACTGAACAGATCGCCACTAGAGGTGGGCGTAAAACCCTAGAAAACATACAAAAGTTTCTTCCTATTAAAAAGGACGCCGAATACCAAGAAATATGATATTTACCCGACACAATAAATTCTAGAAACGTTTTTTTTTTCAAAACATAATGAAAATACTTATGAAGGGAAGTAACGATTACAAAACTTAAAATTGAATATCTATGAAATTATCTCCCTTGTATTAATTAAAGATTTAGATGTGTGATATGCCCAAAATTACCAAACCCGTTACACTTATATATTTAAGACATTTAATATCTTGTTTGGAAAGAAAAATCAGTGAAAATCATTTTTGTGTAGCGTATAAGTTGTTTTGTTTTAGATCACATGACGTTTGTTTTACATTCGACGTTACAACGTGAATTTTCCTTCGTGGAATAAAATAAAACAAAACAAGTGACGTAACTTTAACGTTGAGCGCGGTGCGTTATGTTAGAAAAGTAAATATGTGGAACTTATCTGACCATGCTGTGAATGTGGAAATCAGGGGCGACCCTGGCGATAATCTGATCTAACACCGTAAAAACATGTAAAAACAAATCACCCCTAAATATCAGTTTGTAATGAAACATGCTATGTTCATATACGCAGTGTGTATGTGGGTGACCTGTAGCTCACACAGGGTAAAGAACATAGCCCTATTTATGTAAACAATACAGTGAACTAACCCACGACAGGGAATTCTCAGGATGTTAGAGTTATAAGGTCGGCCGAGCTTAACATACGATTGTAAACGTATATACATTGAGGACAATTTTAACCTTGTTTTATTAATACTACAAATTATTGTTTAAATACACTATCGTTTAGTTTTATCTCAAGTTATCTTAAAGTCATAGAAGTGACGAGAAATAAGAACCATCATGATATCAAATAAATCAAAAAAATTGCATAATAGTGATCTTTGGTCATTAAAATTACTAACTATGAATTAAAAATGCAGCGATTACCATCCATCACACAGATGACGACGGATGAAATAACCCAATTTTCCTTTCAGAGGCCATTTCACGGAAATGGTCGATAAGACTCGTACGTCATCGGAAAATTACGACAGTTGCTAATTTGCATATTAAACGGTGTTCCGGTAAAAAAACAACGTAATCATGATAAATGTCAAAGCTTGAAATATGCGGCACATACTTTGGTTTACCTCATTAAAGACACAACTTATCGCAAATTTTGACATCTGTGTTGCACGCTTTTTTCGGGCTAGATATAACGGTAGTATTTCAGTATGTTACGATTAATGAACATACTTTCTGAGGCCCTGCAATGACTACATGAACCTAGTTCAAATGCAGTGTTGATAATGATCGTTTCATCACACACTTGAAAAATATTCATAATTGGCAATGATATTTGCTGTTTTGGGTTTGAGTTAAAATCTTTGATGCAACTGAAGTGATTTAAATCTGTCAATACAAACGGCGAGCAATCGGGTACAGCCGCCCGATTAGCTAAGTTGGTAGCTCGCAAGTCTACTGATTGAGGGGTCGTAGGTTTCATTTTAGAGCGGGGCATACTCTCGTGGAGCTTGGTTATGAAATTATTTCTACGGCCATTCTCCCTACTACCAATTTTTTTTTATAATGTAGCACAGTTGTCAGTCCCTGACGAAAGTATGCGCTTAGTTGGTGGTTTAAAGCTAAATCTAGAGATTTAGCCTTTCCTGGAGTAGTGAGCCGGTTGACTGACCACCGTGATATAACTTATAAAATGTGAGCAACGGCGTTAAACCCAAACAAAAACAAGCAATCGAGTGCTGATACCACAGTGGTGGATAAACAATTATGTTTTCCCGACTTGTTTTATCGCCATTTGTGACCCATATATGGACGGTTTAGAGGGTTTGGTAGCCAAGTTTTGCACTGTGCAAGTACGCACTCAGGTATAAGCTCACGCTGATGAAATCTGGGGTTGCCTCGTGCCAGTCTCGCAAATGCCCTCCTGTCTATGTATCTTGGATCCCTCCAAACTCCCCGATTGCATAACATAGCCAAGAAACACATTTAGAGGCATTTTCTTTATCTTGAATACAAGATATGTCTATCTTTATTCCCTTTAAGCCACCAGTCCTAAGTGCTCATTTGTTATACATAGTGAACAGAATCATTCAGGACAATCAATAAACCCCTGAAAATGCTGTGTTCTAGGTGGTGGAGGAAGTTTTACAACTTCAATAACAACATTCCAATTTCTGTCACGAATGAAAGACCTTAGTACTTCATGTTATTCATTTGTGACAAACATAACTATCCTTCTTCTAGCCATTTTACTTAGCTGTATTTTGTTTTATAGTAGGATAAAATGAGTTTATACAAGAGCAATGATTATTTCATAAAAATGTATAGTTTGCATAAACATGTATAATTTATATTTACCAAACAACCAAATTCAAAATTTACCTATGAACGGGCCTCAATTTATTTCACCTGTCAGCAAACACGAGAAAGTCATGAAACATGTAATACTTGAAATTTTCACGACTATTATGATATAACCACTATACTACAATTTTCCTTTGATGTCCAGGATTTATAAGTTGTGTCTTTAAATATGCGAGTCACGTGACTTACGGAAACGATCGGTAATTTTCGGCGCGGATTTTAAATCTTTTAGGACATGGCATGTCTTAAAATATTTATGAAATTTCATAATTGAATTAAATCAAGAGGCGGATACTTTTTAATTTTTTTAACATGTCAAAAACTATTTAAATATAAATACAATATGTCAATAATGTTTTTTTGCAAAATTAATTTTCTTTAATTTCGTCACTTATATATCTTTAAAAGAGGTATACATGTACATACATGCCTGAAAAAGTTGTTTATCAATTTAATCATTGATTTAAACTTGATGTCAATAAAATTATGGTCATTTTACACAGCTAACTAATCTAACTTAGCTTTCCTTGACACTTGTCTATAACAAGTATTCACCTACCCTTCCACAAGATCAGTAATTCTCAATACACATGTACAATGTACCTTTATTACTGTTAGAACATTGACACTAGTCTATAACAAGTATTCACCTACCCGTATACAAGATCGGTTATTTCTTAATATACAATGTACTTTATTACTGATAGAACATTGACAATATTATTACATTTTCATTGAGTGTATATCCGCCACGTGAGGGATTCGAAACGGTGACCTAGATGCCTAGGGTATATAATTCAAAATCCTGCGTACTACCAATTGCCCTACAGACCAGGGGTAGTAATATATTTAAATTAATATTCAACGGTCCAACACATCAAAACCAGAGTGTTGGGTTGGGTTGAGTTTATGCCGTAACAACACATTGTACAGGTCATGACACAGCGGTCAGTCAACCTACTCACCATTCTTAGAAAGGTTGAACCAATTGCTACACTGACCCAGTTACGAATTCATTAGTTTCTCAGTGTTTGATTCTTCTCTCCTTAGACATTTTTAAGCAAAGAGATACTTGTGGGTTTAAAACCGCTTTTTCGATCTTAACACCACACGTTTCCCTTTAAAATACAAAATATTTGTACCGGTTGTAACTGGTAATATTGTATTAATATATATAGATAACAAGAAAAAAATACAAACAAACAAAAACTGGAAAACAGAAAGAAAAGAATAAAACATCATGACATGAGAATAGGAAGATATGATGCAGTTAAGTGCTAAGTGAGTACAGTAGAGGAGAAAAGACGAGAAATGTATACAGGTCGGTCAGCTATAGGTGTGATATATTAGAGGACGAGTGGCCAAAACAAATTAGTCAAATCGTTTTAATTGTTTGATATAACTGTGTACATGCCTAAACAGTTCAATATTTGTCATCAAATCAAAGGCTTGATCCCCGTTTAGGAGTTGGTGCACCGTTACTGGTATAACATTTTGTATGTTTTCAAAATGTACTATTCGTTGTTGTTGAAATAACGGACATTCTAGAAAGTAATGCTCGGTAGTTTCTATTTTGCCGCATTGACAGTAAGGGTTATTTATAATGTTTTTTGAGAAAAGATGTTCTCGAAGATTACTACAGTGTGTTCTTTTTTGGGTATGTAATATAGACGTTGATCTGTCACCAACATAAAAGTATTTCGGAACTGATTGTATTTGATTAAAGGTAGCCAAACCACGTTTAAAGGACGAGAGGGATTGTGGCTCTCTTAGTTCATTTGGAAGTGCGTTCCATGCTGCTATTGTTGCTGATATGAACGATTTCGCATAGAGATTAGTATAACAGAAAATGTTACGAGTTTGTGAAGCATTTCTCAAGTTGTAAGCAGATGTTTCGGATATCGTATTAGGGATTAGATCTATTAAGTACTGAGGAGCGAGCCCGTGCTTTATTTAAAAAAAATGTATAAGTCTATGATTTTCTCGTCGCTGTTTTAGTGGAATAAAGCAAGTTTCATGGTAAAGTTTATCGACTGAGACTAATTTAGTTGTGCCAGATATGATTATCATAGCTTCTAGTTTAGATTTATGGTGTGACCCTCAACCTCCTTGGGATGGGACCCCAGAGGTTAGTAAATTGTGTTTAATCAATTGTCGAGCAGATAATTGCGACAATCAGAGATGCGCGTGTTCTTGTATTGAAGAAATTCTTTTTAATGCAAAATATGATCAATTGACTTTACAAGCTCCGTGACGTCACGTATGACGGCATGACCCGTCTGCGCATGCATTAAGTTAAATGTAATTTTTGAATATGTGATATCACTATATAATTAACCAATCATGTTTCGTGACTTCAAGTTAGCAGAAGCCAAATCGCTTATGAGAACCAGTTTTATATAGGCGTCACATGGGGAACTTGCTGGTGACAGAAAATAAGTTTTCTTTTCATTCATGGATGTTGGTTATAATAATATTACCTAACACATTCGGAAGTTTTCGGCATTTCACTAGAAATAATCTCAGACATATTTAGACGTCATTTTGGAGCGACCTTTCATGCATTTGTTTGATTTCACTTAAGTTATATTATTCACTACGAAAAACATTTCGCATAAGATCGCCCTAGTAGTTTCGAATGAACCTCGGACATATTTAGACGCCATTTTGGATCGACATTTTATGTATGTGTTTGATTTCACATAAGTGTATTTGTCCATGCTTGATGTACTAAGTTTTAGCATTTTTCCTCAAAACTTAAAACTGCATTATATACTTTTACACTATAGCAGTTTTTGTTATCCGTTATTTCATTTTTCAAAATTGTGTTGGGTTTTAATTTTGTGTCAACACATGTAAAGTCACCTTACAGCGACAAGCGCGTCTAACCTAGTTTTCCTGGACCCTTGTCTAATACTAGGTCGACAACTTCTCCATATACCATTTTTAGGAAGAAAATCAACATGTTTGTCAAATTATCATGGAAAGGTATATAAACTGCCCCGGGTAAGATTCCAACCCGTAACCTAGGTTCGACATACGGGCACTCTACCAACATTACTACAGACCCGGGTTGTTATTTTGTTATTTTCAAATAAGTGATTTATTGGTACATGTTTTTTTCTTTTATTGTTAATATTTATATATGATAATTTTATAGAAATAAAAGATGTCTTCTTGCAATGTGTTCCACACTAACTGTATCCCAATGATTCTCAGCTAGGGATTCCGTAGAGAACTGGGTCCCTGAAAATTAAAACTTCAAAGTAAGAATTTTTTAGTATAAAAGGGTCCTAACTTAGTGGCTATTCATGCTACAAATATGTCACTTTGTATTTGACCTCCAATGGTAACCCGTAGACGTGTATAACGTGTGAAGCGAATCCTTTCAGTGGTCTCAAAGATATGGAAGAGAAAAAAAACGTTGCACTTAAAACTTAACCAAGCCAAAAACTGATACACCGACATTAACGCCGAAGCACAGGTTGGGTAGGAGTTCTTAGCAACTATTCTCCAAGTATCAAAGAATCAAATAAATGACCTTTAACTGAAGATCATCCGATCGTATTGTGGTAGTGTACATAACATTTAAGTTTAATTAGGTGATATGGTTTTATATCCTTCACCGACTAAGATTATCATCAGTGTATACTGGATAGATAATTTTGATAATTGTATCATATGATGTTTGTTATACAGAATTTTGACTGATAACGTCATGGAAAATCACCACCACAAGTAATGTTACAATTATGAACACATATTTTTGTTATCTTCAAATCACGGTTACTGGATTTTATGCCAGGTGCGGATTTGTCCAAATGGAAATCAACATAATTTATAAAACGACAAAAGAAAACCCACCGTATTTCAATATAATTCAATCAAGTATTACCCTTCAAAAAAGTACTTGATCTTCACAGTAACACTTATATACCTGTCATGCTGAGCGGACTGAAGCAAAACGCTAATTGCAGCAGTTATGCAAAAGTCGAACTAGTAATAGAATTAGTAGAATTAGTAGACTTATTTAGAATATCAAAAGCAGGCCTTTCTAGTTGTATTCCAACCATACAATGTACCATGTATACTCTTCCATGCGCAAATAGCTGTTTAATATAACAAGTATAGTTTTGTTCAATTAGAGTGACAGTGCCTATAGAAGAGTTTGAACCTTTTGAACAACTATTTCTTCCATGTAATCTAACAATCTGAAATAAATATAGTTTTGAAGCAGAGATATAACATAGCACTTGTACCCCCTTGCCTTTAAGCTAGCTTATATGGCGAGGTGACAGTCCTCACTTACAACTCGAGAGGTCGTTGTTTATGATCACAGCTCAGACCATGATTTTTTATTTGTTTGGGTCGTCATACCAAACAAATAATGGTAGCGAAATTTCAGACCCGAATTCTGTTAATTGAAAAATGCCGAAAGTAGTCCGCTTTTTTGAAGCAGTTACTTCCCTTTGCATGGACATTAACGCCGAAAAATTCAGGGGAGATCACTGCGTGAAGATTGTCAAATGGACTGGTCCCCTGCAAACCATAATAGTGTAACGTGTATACCGAGCGTGTATCTAATCAGGTAGGTTAATGAATGATTTAAGTTGTAACTCACCCTCTTGTAGGGTCAGTCATTAAGACAATTTTATATAAGAATTTTCCTCGTCTTGCTTAGACTAATGATTGGACAAATAAATGATACAAAATGATAGGATAGAACAAGAAATAATCACAGTTAATTACATATATACATATACGCTATCCACAGACACAACTTAATAGATCAAGCTCCAACTTCTTATGAAGTTACAACTTATAGGAGTTCCAACTCCAACATCAACAATTAGTTCCAAACTTACGGACAAACCATATATACACATGATCCGAGCGGTAACAAAGAAACTCACACAAACTATCATACAAGGCTGGGGTATCAACGCACGAGGTGTTGGAACTACCAGGAGTTCCAACCAGAAACAAATTCTACCAATCCGTCAACTGAACAACCAATAACCCACGGCAACACATACTTAATCGCTACAAACACGTTCGAGCCTCAGCACAAGAGGCGTTGAAACCACCAGGAGTTATAACCAACAACTCCCACAACACACCAGGTTTTATGACTAACCTGCGGTTTCAACCCGAACTCACCAAACCACGACGTTCTAACAACGACTCTCTCTTACACTGCGACCCGGTATTAGGTACTAACAATTCTAACACTCTCTTGGGCAAGCGCAATGCTTGAACAAGAACGCGAGTAGATAGATTTGTAGCACCAGGTATACTGACAAAGTCCCAGTCAATTAAGAGCGATGTGAACCCTCCGGAGTCTCCTACCAGACTCCCATTTTCTCTGTCGAGTATCGCCTTTTATACCCACCTGATGCCCACGCATACCGGAACTGAAATCTGATTGGTTCATACATACATTTGATGCTCTTTGGAACTTATGCACGGGAAGCACACCTGCAAGCGCCTACTTTGTCTTTGAATGAGCGTCTACCGTTACCCGTTTACAAATGTTGCCTTGCTTACAAGGGAGGTAACCTTACATGGAGACGCTAAAATGCAGTCATGACCGTTAACGTTACACTAGGACAGGAAACCAGATTATTTGTCAAATAACAGGCGCATAAATTTTTAAACCTGCTCGGGGAAGAAAATATAATTCCCGATTGGTCGAAGATTTCTAATATTGTGCAATTCTTAAAATTTCCGCAAATTACTGGTAATATATTTAAATAATTTTATTAAACGCACGTCAATTTTGAACTCTTCAATTAAAAGGCGTTCGTCTATGGGTTATTTTATATAACAAATTCAATTTGTCACGTGATCAAACCTCGCTGAAGAGTCAACCAGAACAACCCACGTAGAAGAAAGAAGGTTTGTAAATAAAATATCATGCAATATTTATTATACATTATCGTTTGTTGGTATTATTTATAAACAAGAAATACATGTAAAGTTGATTTCACATAACAAACCAGTTTGTGACAGTGATAATATTACTTATTTAAACTAAAAACAACGTGTTGACCATATTATGTAAATATATTGTTATACTTGTTGTAAGATAAGTTGGATATAATAATGTTATTTTTTTGCATGTTTAGATATAGGATACTTTTTTGTATGTTTAGATAAGTTTTAATATATTGACATGTTACATTATTTTCAGTTCATTAAAACATAAATTTATAACCCTGTGTCATTTTTTCTTGAATTTATAGCATCTATATTACATTTATATCTCATTGTTTCCAAACAACCTTCACCTTTCTGATATTCCGAGACCCAAACAAATTCAGCGCCTTCTGTGCTTTGATTCCTTTTGCATTAAACTAGGGCGAATAAATGTTCGACGACCTTCACAGAAATAGTACATGTTAATAGAGATTATTTTCTCTCTGTGTTATCAAAAAATCTGTTGAACAAATAAAGTAAAATAAAAATGGCTGGTAGAGATAGGTACAATTTGATAATTTGATCACTTTAATAATTGATGTACATTGTTTATGTAAATTTCTAGTGATAATTTAATTGAAAAATCTAACTAAATTATCATACTTAACCTTGTTACAATAATGAAACCTCCGACCGAGGCTTAGTGGTTAGCATGTCTGACTTAAATTCCGGAGATTGCGGGTTCGAAATAAATGTGTAGATGAAAAATAAAACACATCAGACAAAGAAATCACAAAAAACTATTCTGAGAAATTATTGTTTGATACCAGACAACAAAATGAATGGTTTCCATCCCCAAAATGGCATTATCATGTCCTCACTCGTATATTTCTGCTTAAAAGTTTAATAATGATAATTTTATACCATATAATGTGTCGTGATGAATTTTTTAATGAAGTAATTTATATTACACATATTGTTTAATACATACATACATACATACATCTTTATTGGCAAATAACGGTATTTACATTTGCCTTTGGCCATTTACAAAGACCACAAATTCAAATATATATATCAAATACAATATTCAATATAATGAAACAGTTAATCAATATTGTAACAAAAATACAAAATTTATATTATAAACAGTAATTAAATATTAAGACCACGATTCCTGATAGATAGAGCTTCTTTTATAAGTTTTAATAATAATAAACAAAATTTAAAACGTTATGACTGAACAATTTTCCCATCTTAGGTTAGCATTGGATGAGTATTGCCTGCTAAATGATAATCAAGTTATTCACTAAAAACAAGCTATACTTCCATGTATAATTAGTTACTTTAAGTTCTAAAGGTAAAACATAGCTCAGTTAAAAAAGCAAGATTTTCCAAGTGCATGACAGTAATAAAATATATACAAAAAAGGACCTATTTAACTATAATTGTTGAATTTGTACTCAAAACTCTGTAAAAAATATTATGCTTCATACAATGAATACAAGATCCCTAAGCGCGCGTCCTACTACTGGACCACTGCTCCTACATACAAGAAACAATGAAAACTATCGAGTTTAATCATCTTGTGTCCTAACACTAGGATATAGTCTTACATTTTGAACCATTTCGTCACAAATTCTTGAGTCTATCAAAACGGTCATATTGATAACCCATATTACAATGTATGTACATGTGACTTGATATCATAAATATAACCAAGGTTACACGTACGCCAACTATTTCAAACATATATAACTGACTGATGACACAAATTTGGATTTAATGTTAAATGAAGTTTTAATGAGAAAAGTCTGTAGATATTTGAAAATATTTATTTAATGTGAAATATATGGATATTAAATTAACGTTAGAATAACCTGATTATATTCTTTTTTAAAAATGGCTGAGGCACAAATTGACAGTAAAATAAGTGACAAGCAAATATGTCAACCATGTTTAAGAAAAAACATTCAAAATTTAGCGGATATTTATTGTAGCACATGTAATGAATATCAATGTCATCAGTGTTCTGTTATTCATGAGAATTACGCTTTTATGCGTGATCATAAACTAGTTAGTGTTTCCGAAGGACAATATTATGTTTCATCTGTTGATGGCGATGACGAGGAAATAACAAGATATATGTGTGCCACACATGGTAAACCATATGAGTTCTATTGTCAAAATGATGATGCATTTTTATGCAGCAAATGTGCCGTTATAAGTCATAAGAAATGTGATGGTATTATTGACATTGAAAGTAAGGACAGACATAGTTGGTGCGAGAAATTAAAAAGTGAATTAGTTGCAGCCATAGACAAAACAAAGCAAGTTACAGAACTTTTAGTTGAAACTGATGCGCGTTTATCAGACGATATTCGAACTCTATCTGACAAGTTGAAAGATATGAAGACTCGATTGATACAAATATTTGATGATTTCTCCAAAGCCGTCCTTACTTATGCCACAGCATACAACAACACTACCAAGAAAGATTTAGCGAAGAAGAAAGCCAAATGTGAAGAACAGATCAAGTCCTTAAAAAAACACATAAGAACCATTGATACCATAATGAATACAGAAACTCCTTCAGAAAAAATAATTACAGAACGTGAAATGTCAAATGAAGTACAACAGGCCGTAAACAATTCAACATCTCTAGAAAATGAGACGTCACTGATTAAAATTAACTGTTCTTTTGAAAAACAATTACGTGATCTCAAATCGAGATTGTTATCATTTCAAGAATCGGAGACATTAGATATATCATATCAACTACCACACAGTTCAACACTTAAACCATTAAGTTCAATTAAGTTACAAAATTCAGGTGACGACGTTGAGGAACCACTCTACACTGGTGTGGCTTTCTTGCCAAATGGTAGAGTGGTTACTGTAGACAATAGCAACCATAAGTGTCTTATTTATGATGTTAATCTGAATAAGAAGAATTCTTTTAAATTTCCTTATAATCATCCTCAATGTGTTACTGTTGTATCTAATGATGTAGTTGCAATAACATCTGGTTATAACTATAGATTAGATTTTCTGAATGTAAGTAAAACAAATGATATAACATTATATAGAACATGTAAAATGAATGTTGATTATTATTCTATTAGTATGATGAATGATGAGAATGTTCTTGCTGGTACAATAGATCACACTAAACCTTTCCGTATTGTATCTATGTCTGGTGATGAGAGTGATGTTGATATTAATCTACCAGACAAGAAATACCCTGTAGACACTAGCTTTTGTACATATATACGTGGAAGGGAGAAAATTGTACATTGTGATAGATATGATAATAAGATTTTTATATATGACATACAGTCAGGTGAGAGAGTTGAAGTACAAAATGATTTGATACAGGCACCATGTGGTGTAGCTGTAGGTCCGTATGATCATATATTTGTGGTCAGTAAAGGTACAAAATGTTTAGTTGAGATTACACCATGTGGTCGTGTATTATCATCACATCCAGTAGATATGAAGTATCCTCGTTATATAGCAATATCTAAGGACAGGAAACATCTTGTTGTATCTAATGCTTGTCCTGGTGATGTAAAATTATCATTGTACAAAATTTCATGATTTAGAGATAATAGGCTTACCATGACTTCTTCATTTGATTAAACGCCTAATCTATATTACATATTCAATAACGTTGAAATAACATGTGCAATCTTATTGACCATTAGTAAAGTATACGGTTACTAAAAAAGCCTAAAATATCTTATTCTTTATAATTCGTTTTGTAAAAAGACACAAAATTTGACTATCTGATGTAACAGTAAAAATCTTTTTCACAGGTTAAAAGAAAAAATCATAATACTACTTTATTATGTTGGAATGTTACATTTTATAAATGAGTTTAAGTAATTGAGGCATAAGTGTGATAAGATCTGGGTATTAGGTTCAGATACGAAGTTACCCTGAGTTTTTAGTCATATATTGGGTTTATACTTGCAGAGTTTCCCCACAAGTTTTACTTAGTTATGAAATGTACCAAACTGAGTATACTATCACAGGATTACATAATGTACTTTATATCATCTATTTTTATAAATTGCGAACATTTGATGAACTATTTTTTCTGATGGTATAGATACAAAGTCATGTATATTTTGTCATTTTAAAGTTTTGTGCGTTAAGGTAGTTAGTTTTGATTTGATGCATTCGGTCACGTGATGTGGCCATTGTTATTTTGTTATGGTTGCAGTATGTATGTTGAGAAAAGATGGTAAATTGCTTGTTTCAATCATTTCTACTTTACATTGTCCTCACCTACATTTGAACGTTGAGCATTTTGACTTATATTGTTAAATATTTGTAAAAGCCAATTGTATTGATAAAAGTAAGTACAAAATATAATGGGAGAAAATGTGGGTGTAAAATGTATTTTATTTTGTAAGAGTGATTGTACTTTATCCATGTGTGTTTTATCTAATATATCACTTTTTATAAAGTAAATGTAAATATTTGTTAAACATATTACTAATATTAGAACTTAGTATTCTGAACTGATGTTTTTGTTTATTTTTGTTTATACCCAAGTTGACTAATACATTTTGTATACCCTACAGTAAGCATTTCACATAAATTCTTACCACAAAAATCAGCGTAAGTTATCAGCAGAATTTCTTAATGGAATATTCATTTTCATTATATGAATTCTAGTTGAAGAATATTGCACAGAATTAAGTGGTGTGTCTTTTGAATATATTTTATCATCAAAACGTATTTTTGATCTTAAGATTGTCTGCGAGAATACATTTTTAAATATTGACTGGTGATTTTTATTGTAAGAATTATGTGAAAGATCCTTATGACCAAATAGAAGGTATACACAACTATAGAAATAACTTATTTAATCAACTCAATGAAACCACTCCCTGGTCTACAGTACAATACAGACAGTGTATTGGTTTTTAACCCGTCAATCTTTGTTAATTGTTGACTTGAATTTTAGAGTTTACACACTTCATCAACCGTCGGTGTAATATGAAGTGGTCAGTTCAAGTTTCAATAGAAATTAGGATATATTAGCAGTAAACATTCATCTTTAACTAGTGTTGACATTACATGTCTATCATTAACCGGTAAGGTGGTCAGTTCACCTAACTATCACTATTTGAAACAGTATAAGGCACTTATCCACAGTAAGTGGCAATATTGATAGCACAACCTTTACTTTTAGTAACAGGTAACATTGACTTTAAGTCAGATATCTTATCACTTAACCTTGGAGAAGAATTTTGCAACAGGCAGAGACCAACATCATGTATTTTATTCACCTATTTGTGAAAATATTGAAGCTTTTTGCTAATCAATCTCACGATAAAATTTAGCGTAAGTCTAAAGCAGAAAAAGTTTGTAAAACTATAATAATTACGTAACGCCTGATAAGAATGTCCAATATGGTATGTTCTATTTTATTCATAAAAAATAGAATTTCACTTAAAGAAGTGAATAAAATTGACTTACGATGATTCTTATCGTACTATTGTTTAGCGGAAAACGAGAATGAACAAAACTACTGGTATACATAGTTAAACTCAGCTATGATACTGTCTGGTGGTACAATATGCAAAATGCAAAAACAAATATGAATACATTGTCACTTCCATCAGCCTTGCTGTTGGGTTAACCATTGAGTGATGTGGTTGAGTGTCTCGTTTACCACTCTGGAGAAATGAGTTTGATTTCAAGTCAGTGTGTATGTTTTTATTCTACCAATTTACTAAAAGAGGTGTTTGACGAACTCACGCAAAAGTCTCCGCATGAATTTACTGAGATCCTGACCATCTTTCTGGAAAACTAAAGAGGAGAGTGGGGTAATTTTAGGTGACTATTAAGTCACTTTTAACAGTCTTGCTGGTAGTTTGATCCTTTCAGCGACGCGGTTAGTTGTCTTACATAACACCCACCCGGAAGAACCCAGCTAGGGCAAAGAGTTTGTATCCTCCTCATTTACTTTAGAATTATACCAATTTGAATTCAATCGAATTTGTCTAAAAAAACAGCGCTGGTGTAATACGGAAGTCAACATACTGTCTTTATATTTCATTGGTATTATGATAGACAATTATCAAACAAACAACCTCTGTGATAATTTAAAATATATAAAACATATCACAAATATATAATTAAGTCAAAAAACATCAAATCAGGGTATATAGTCATGTGATCTTCAGAATGTAAACATTCTCTTAAATTTCATCAAATTCTGGCAGCAGGCTAAAACTATGAAAAATACAAATAATGCATAAAATCACATTTCTTTCATAAAGTGAAGTATCTATTACAAAACTCATAATTAAGTATTTATGAAATTATCTCCCTTGTATCAGGGATTAACCCCGCTGATTTAAATACCTCTTACAGTAATTCTGTACTAATGACCAATAAAAATGAAATATCCGAATTTCTATACGGGGGATGATTAAATGTATACACCACTGACTTATGAATGAAGTTGAATAATCACTTAGTAAAGAAAATGAACTTATAATATAAAATTCTTAAACATCGATCAAGTACAATTACTAATACAACATTACATACATAATACACACGAATTATCTCCCTTTATATGAAATCGGATCTATTAAATGAACCTAAAAAATGATTCACAAATGTAACTTAACATGTTCTTAACATTTCTACTTTTCAGTTTCTTCTTATTTATTGTTTATTTATTTATTGGAGTTAACGCCGTGTTAACACAATTTAGGTCATTTTTACGGCGTCCAGCGCTAGGTTAGGTGCGCTGTACGCCGTAAAAATGTCATGTACAAAATCCTGAATAAAATGTTGAGTTTTTGATACTATTAATTTAAAATGGGTATACATAATATGGAATTTTGTATGTCTTATGTATAACTTTTAAAAAAGAATTTTGACTCGTAGATTTGACAAACGATGTTTTCGTTGTTAGAGTTTCGTGAAATAGACCATCTGGTCAAGTAAAATGGTTCTTAAACTAGAGATCAGGAGCAAGAAACTTTTTTTAAAAAGTTATAGTAATCACATGTAGGAAACTACATCTCGTTCTTCAATACAATACAATGGTTATTTTCACATAAATCTTACGATAGAGATCATCGTAAGTTAAGGCAGGAAACTTTTATAATTCGTTCATTCTTTGTCCAATCAATTTATTATATTCATTTATTATGAAGAATAATGAATACTTTCTGAAATTCATAACACTACTTTATATCATATCTTTTTGGCTTTGGACTTAAAATTTTGGAAATTGACTTGCGATAACTTTTGTTTAAAACTTATTAACTGATTTTGTATTACACAAAGTTACTTACAACAAAAATTTAACGTAACTCATTAGTACAAATCATAACAAAATGTTAAATTACTCAAAGTGTGGTATGCCTTTTGAAAATAATATCACATAAATTATATTTGATTTTTGGCTTTCTGTGTGAATTTATAGAATCGACTTACGGTAATTTTCGAAATAAGAATTCAGTAAAATGGACAACTGACCAAATGAAATGGCACTTATAGTATACAAAACTGTATTAAAAACGTGTATTAATCAAATGATGGAAACTACGCCATGTACTTCAATACACTAGAACCAGCATACATATTATGGACAGTAATTGACGAGAGACTAGATTGGTTTGAGCCAAACTATATGTGTCAAATGTTGAGCTGAATTTTTTAGTTTACAACATTTTCAACTGTGGGAGAAATTGACATGGTTGTATCTTATGAAACAGCTGTATTAATCAATCGGTTAACATCAAGCTATTTCACCAAAGATCTTAACACGGGTCTGTAGCTCAGTTGGTTGCTAAGCGGTATTTCGAATATAGTGTCCCAGTCCCAAAGGGGTTATGGGTTCGAATCTCATCCGGGGATGTTATACCCTTCCATGAATTTTGAAAATTATGTCAAATATCCCCCCCCCAATAATAAGTTATGTTATGAAGTTTTCGGCCTTGTGGAAGGGTAGATGAGTACTGGTTATAGTCATAGGTCGAGGAAAGCTATGTTCGTTCACAAAGATCAGAAACGGTGAAATCTACTTGTAGTGTACCATTAAACTGTTTTGTTTACTGTTAGGTAAATGTTAAAACTTTTTTACACATAAATCTTACAATAAAAGTAATTGTTAGTCAAAAGCAGATAACGACCATTATACGTATTTCAATTTCGATTTTCTGAATATACGTATTGCATCATTCTTAACAATGTTCTATACCTGAACATTTCTACCTTCTACGAAAAGTTTATTAAATTAACATACTACAGTATAACTTGATTATAACATACTCGGTTATAACATACACTCGGTTATAACATATCATTTTTCCTGGCCCAATTTTCATATTTTGTATATAACATACTTAGTATGCTATATGGATATAACATACCTTGGTTGTAACATACCTTTTTTCTTTGGCCCTGCAAGTATGTTATATCCAAGTTTTACTGTATGATTATTTTCGTAGTTCAGCTTTGTGAAAAAACAAACATTTTAGGGGTATGTATTGTGTTAAAATAAATAACAAACGAAAATTTTCCTTGAAGTAAATAAACGTTCGAGTGATAACGACGTTGGACTGATATTACTGTATTGGTTAGCCTGTTCGGCGTTGGTTCGAACCCCATTTAAAACTAACCCCATTGTTTCCCTGCGCAAAAAAGTTTATCAAACCAGCTCAGTACAGATGGACCAGGAAATGGAGAGACTCGAAAATGCTTATTCTAAGTTGTAATTTGTACCCGATAAAATGACGAATGTAAAAGATATAGATGGTGCTCTAAGTTCCATTTAAACTTGGCATGAAGTCAGTGGGACTTTAACGACGTTAAAGTTCCAACTTGTCTTGAACATATTAAACTTTAGCTTAAATCATATATTGTACGGTTTAAGGGGAGGTAATACAGAAATATGCATTGTTAGTTTTACATAAGTTATCTTGTCTTTTATTACAACATCTTACTGACATGGCCGTGATTACTCGACTCAAAATAGAATAAATGTTCTGATAAGTCTACCAATGAAAATATACCTACTCTTAGGAACGAAACTTAGCTTAGCAAAAACTGCGTCTCATACTCATCGAAAGATCATAGATTTAATATTTAGGTAAGACCTAAATACTTTAATTGACTTTTTTCATTGTCGACCTTTGTATGTAGTTGGACATTGATCAGCTTTTGACAATTGCTACCTCCGTAAATAAATATCTTTCAAAGCGTCGTACAAGATCTGTAAGATTCCCATGGAGGATCACGTCGAGACTTTTGTCTCGACCAATCAATGCATAGCTTTTATCTAGACGAAACACTATAAATAGCATTTGATTTTGTAATTTATTTTTAGACCATCGCTTGCGAGCTAATTTGACAGCGATATTATTCACAGTCTGCTATTGGACGGCTCATTTCAAATTGCGTGATGTAGACGATGTAAACATGTAACTTAACATAACGATTTCTTCATGACTATTATAATGAGAAAATGTCATCTGAACGTGACCCTCATAAGAAAACGGCCAGATCTAAATAAGCAAGTAGGTAAGCCGAAAATTTAAGATCGGGTTTTAATCAGATTGAGTATATAGCCAACTACCTTTTTAAAATCAGTCAAATGATAGCAGGTATATAACTGAAAAACTGTAGTAAAAACGAAGTAAATTACAAAGCACTATAATTACAAAACACGTTAAATTATTACATAATTATATTTCATGTATACTCCAACAAGTTGACGTATCCTTACTATAACTACATTTTGTTATTGTAATTGAAATGTGATTCAATATGCCAAATTTTAAAGGGAATTTATGTTATCTTTCGACTTTTGCACTGTTGTTAGTTGCAATGAAAAATTATCATTCAATGTATCTCAATGAAAAAGGAGACTATCAAAGAATATTCAGGATATAAAACTGTATAAGTTATCGGTACTTTTTGTAATGGCGATGATTTGATCAATGATTTGTTTGGGTTTAACGGCGCATTAACACAAAAATGCGATATTGCGCCGAAAGCTTTTGATGATAGCATTTAATGAAACGGAATAATAAAGGTTTTAGGTCCTATATTCCGATACATCAGTTGAAACTTGATCTAAACTGACCAATGCGGAAGTATATGAATATTATACGATTTAAATGTACAACTTCAATATCAAAATCAAAGCAAAATGCAAACGCATCATATTATTACTTAATCTAACACTGACAGTTTATCTAAGTTAGGTCTTAACAAGATATCCTAACATCTATTAAAATTTAAACGTATATATTTGCTCATTGATTTACTGTTCTGATAAAACACTATATTTAGAGTCTCCTAGTTTGTCAACTTAAAATGAGATATGTATGTAAAATATTTGTGTTCAAAAGTAAGAAATGTATTTCTGTAATAAATTAAATATGTCTCGGTTGAGGAGAAGATTCAATATCAGGTCCTAAACAACATCATAGCAAAATGTAAATACATCAAAATTTTAAACAAAATGAATAAATCTATAACTGACAGATTTATTTTAAAAAAGAGTTACAACACATAACTACAACATAAAGAATATTTTACTTTTTTACTAAAATTTTATTAAAATATATTTAAATATGGTTTATAAAAATATTTTACTCAAATGAAGTTAACTTCCTTGATCCATTGTCAAGGGCAGTTCTAAGATTTTTTTCTTGGTGGTCCGAACTTTTTCTACAACCATATTATACACATTTTGCAGAATAACACAACATGTCAATAACAAAACAAAAATACATAACTATTAAATATGTTAAGCACTGTAAAAAATTGCTTCATGCTACTTAAAAATGACTTACAGTCTAGAAATGCACTAATGGACAGGTACGTTTTGGAAATTATAGGGGATCCGGACCCCCGACCCCCACTAGATCCACCTATGACTGTGTAATCATAGTTTGCAAACATGAAATATGATACTCCTTTTAAATGACTGTATAGAGAGGCAGGTCTATTCATACTTGTACATAAAATTATACTTCTCTCAAATGAGATATTTTGAACAATTCTTTTCAGATTACAAAAAAATCATGCATCAAAAGAAACTGTAGTTTAAACAAAGTTAACTTTTTAGGTGGTTACCCGTTTACAATAGTTATACAACATGTACAGATCGTTCACGTAAACATTGCGTATATAAACAGTGCCGGTTTCATTACACACTAATATTTAGGTGTGATTTACTCTTACAAATTTACAGTTTAGTTAGTTTAAATTTATTTTATAAATACATAATCATTTATGAACATAAAGTGCATAATTTTATACATTATTTGAAATATCAAAAAGGCATGTTTAAACCTTTAAACATGCTGCTCATGCATTAGCTTATTCACCTATTTAGTGAGCAAGTCTATTGTTTAGAATACGACCTGTAAGTAGTTTATTTTAGCTGGATTTTAAAACACGTTCTTACAACTCAGTTTAATCAGTTTCGTGTCTGTCTCCTGGTCCCCAAGTACTGAGCATGTAAGATAAAGTTTCCTGCGCAAAGAAAAAACTGGGTATGTTTTGGTTGAAATTTAATTCAACGCCGAGCTGGCATTCCAATGATTATAAGTCCAACGTCGTAAGCACGCGACCACGCCCGCTCCAATTTTACAGATACATTTCAAATTTCATCCCAGTTCAGCCTCGTTTTGAATATAGCACGTGGAATGTTACTTTGAGTTTATTGAATTAAAATCATGTTATGTCACAATGTTAGTCTTTTAATAAATAATATGACATGCTACACAAAAAATGTTGAATAATACTTCAAGAAAATTTGCCGGCTTTTGATTGGCTGATCGAGTCCCCGAAAAAAATCCATATACACCGTGTGTTAGTTCATAATTATACACCGTGTCCTATGGTAGCCTCTCAAAATAATTCAACATAAATTCTTGTCTAATGTCTGCCATTTTGTTTATCGATTCGAACATGTTTTTCTTTGTATTCTTGACATTACTTAGCAAATTAAGACTTAATGATGCAATTTTCTTTATAAAAGAACGTTATACACCGGGTTTTCAATATGAATAACAAATCCATAACTTACAATACTGTAAATCAAGGACCCAAAATGTGACGCTTTACAACATCATCTTCCATGCCAATGTGTGCTTCCTTTTTCTATTCTGTGACTGTGTTCAATACTACGAATTATCCAGTCATTATAAAGTAAATAAAAAGGTTGACTTGCGTTTCATTCATTGAAGCAAGCCAAGCTATGCATTAAGTATAAATAATGAAACTGGCGGTCAAACGATCTTTCTAAAAAATGACTCCATGTAGTTTCTCTTCGACTTCGCTCTATTTTCGGAAAACGATTTCCATCGTGCCCTAACAGTTTATCCCGTCAGCGAGTGTTTCCTTAATATAGTCCATACATCCCCATCGTACGTGCGCAGTTTTACTTCTAAATAGATCCTAGTAGGCCTACTTTCCGATCTTTCTATCCATGAAAAATTTCGTTAAAATGTCAAAGAGTGAAATCCAACATATCATAACATGACCGCCATTATGACGTCATGATCAAACGTGCGAAAAATATTGGGGTGCGCAGCAGGGAAATTGAACTTAAATACTGCTGTTAGTTTTTTGTACATTTTTAAGTTGTCGATGGATTTTAATGGGATCTGAAGTATTATAAAATCGTAATAAAGATTTCTGACGGTATATACACCGTCAACAATCTTTATAACTAATAATATATGTCATTATTATATATCTAATAAATCTTACCAATCGAATATCTGCATTTGGTCCACGTGACCGTCCAATATATTCCCGTATTGGATCCAAAAATAATATATTATTTTCGTATTGGACGATTGGGTACATGTGCACTAAACTATGCAAAGTCATAAATTATGTTCGCCATTTTTTCATCGGTTCAAACTGTTTTTCTTTGTAGTCTTGGCATGAGTGAGCAAATAAACCATAATAATGGTCTGTAATAAATAAAATAACGTTATACACAAGGTTTTTCACATGAATTACAAATCGTTTTCTTACAATACGCTAAACCAAGGAGCCAAAATTTGACGATTTCCGATCAAGCATTCAATTTCAAGGCAAAGCTTTTTATCCATTATGTCACTGTGTCACGAATTATCCAGTCATTGTGCAATTAAAACAAAGGTTGACTCGTGTTTCATTCAAACAAAGCAATGCATTAAGAATAAATAATGAATCTGGCTTTCAAACGATCTTTCTCATAAAAACAATCCACGTAATATCCAGACTTTATTTTCGGAAACCGTCCATGTCCATCGTGCCATAAAAGTTCATCCCCAGACGCGTAGGAGCTGGAGCCGCAGGGGCCGTGGCTACGGCCCAAATAATCTGGCAAGCAGCGCCGCGATCTATATTTCATGACACATTGAAAATCTTGAGATCAAATACAAAGATTTGTTCTTAAACAGGGGGTTCTGAAGGGCTGGAAATCTAGTTTCAGAGGCTTCAATTCACAAAAAAATTCGACCGGCGGGAGGGACACCCCTCCCGAACCTATCCTATCTGCGGCCTCAATATTCAAATTCTTCCCAAGCGCCATTCGAATCGTCCGTGTGCAGTTTATCTTTATGAATAGATTCTATGAAACCTTGTACTTTCCAATTTTTTTATATCCACTAGTATTTATAGTTTAAATGTCAAATAGTTAATCCTACGGCAAGGTCTTAACCTCGATACTTGAGAGAATTAATTTTTCAATAGGTGAGGGAGCCTCCGCCTACCTGTATACGTGCGGTATGAGTAGGCTACAAACAAATCATAACATGGTCGTCATTATGACATCATGATTATACGCACCCTGCAGCGGTTATTTTCCTTTGATAATTCAATAAGTAGCAAAGCGTGACGTACGCAATGCGAGACGTTTGGATAATACGTAGGACTACGTCACAGTTCTACATTCGCACCCGTAAAAAATGGCATAGACATTTATTGCCGCTTAATTCATGAATTAATACCCTTTTCTTCTAAAAAATGACCGAGCTTTTATAGAAATTGTGGATGTGATAGTGTTTTTGGTGGTGATATTGATAAGATTGACTGTGATTGCTTTGGAGGGATGATATGGTGATTATGAGTATTACAAAAGAAAGATATACAATGAAAAGGTCATTATACAGTTTACTGTACAATACGGAAATATATTTGGACTCCTACACCGCTTGAAACGTCATATTGGACGAGCCGATACAGCTCGTTCAATGTCTTTTCAAACTGTGTTCTCGTCCAAATATATTTCCGTACTGTACTGTAAACTGTATAATAACCTATTATTACATGTAATGGTTGTGAAAAAATAAATAGGAGAAACATCAACTTTAAGAAACAGAGTAGCTTTACATAATCAACATATCAATCATCCTGAACTAAGACAATTTCCACTATACACATTTTGACAATTGCTGCAAAACCACACCAAAATACAAAATATTTCCATTCTTCAAAATGTATAAAGAAAACAGAAATATACGTCAAATATATGAAAATAAATTTATTAAAACATTCAAATCATAATTTAATAAACACTTTAGTAAACATATACATACAATACATATTATACAATACCATATTATTAAGACGTCACAAAATAAAGACGTCATGATGTCGTTACCATACATACCCCATGACGATAAATATTGAAACCGGTTTGGGTTCAGACAAACGTGTTCTTATATTACATACATCAGATTAACAAAGAAGAAAAAATACATACATAAGAGTCGACATCTTATTATTTTTGTGTGTATATATATACATGTTTTAACATATTACACATTTTTACTTCTCGGCGTAAGATTGGTGTGAAATTAATCGAATCATTGTTCCCATTTATAAATCATTTAAAGCAAATTAGATAACCGTATCCAATAACTAACTGTAATTTGAAGACCATAGCATCGTATTGTGTTAGCGTACATGGTGCATATCTATATATCACATTATAAAGATGAATTATTTTTTTTAAGCATATGATGTATTTGATAGCAATTAGCCTTTATTAAGTGGTCAGAATCTATCAAGTTTTGGAATTATCATAGAGTCAACAACATGGTACAATGACCCAGACGTTTAAAAACCTAACTAGATTAGCCTTTAAACAATCAACACTAACCAACTTAATATCATCACATAAACTTATTTACAATTGTATTTGTCACATGTGACTTGTTTGAAGAAATGTTAACAAGTTGCTGCATTAATCATTCACAAATTAAGGACGTGAGAATGAGGATTGCCTCGCTCTCTGTCAATGCATACATTGATGAATTACTGCTTAAATTAAGGGGTTCCTTTAAATGTGATATTAGGACATCTTTAGGGATGTGTTAAGGGCCCTTTAAAGGTGATGTTTCGACACCTTTAGGGAATTGACTGGTTAACATTGACGTTATGTGGCGCTATTCCAGACAAGACCGATTAACAGTAGCATCATGTTATACAGGTAATGACACCAACATTCATAATCACATAAATAAAAGCAAATGAAAGATGAAAAGTCTTACAAAAAGTTTAGGTTTCAGTTTCGCTATGAACTTGTATATATCATTTAAAAATGTCAGATTGGATTAATCAAATCATTTTTATCCAAACCTGGTTTACTCGACCACCTGCTGCAAGCAGTCGGTATTGTCACTTCCCTTCACTGGCTACTTAATAAAGTATATCTTAATTTACATGAGGATACAAAATTTGTATTTAATATAAGTGTATGTTCATTAATGAAAACTATCAGTTTTAAGTTTCAGTTTCACATCCTGTTGTTGATTCAATGGTATCAAGTGATTCGTTCGTGATAGAATACAAATCAATTACCTTCACCTAATAAGCAGATGATATAAACTTACCATTGTTTCGTCAAGGTCTTCGCATTATATACAGTAATACCTGCATAACGTAAATGTTTTATAAGTTATTTAAAAATGTCTGCTAAGAATAAACCATATTGAAATTAACTGATTGTTGAGGTTCATTTATATGTGATATCCTATTGAAGTAATTGGAGAGGAAAAAAATTGAAATGCATATTATTTTATCTAATCATGTAAACAAATATTATTACATATTTAAACCAAATCGCTGGAGCGCTTGAGAAACAAAGACCTGAACCTATTTATCATTTTGTTAGATATAGGGTATCACTTTTGATCATTGTAAAACTAGGTCACCGTTTCTTACATCCGAATTACAGTATGATATAAATAAAACCCTTTTGCAAATATGTTATTTCAATGATATCTAAACAATTCTTTAATATCTAATCTTTTAAATGTTTCCTGAAATCTTTGAATCGACAATCTCTGTTTGGTACATCAGTACAGAACGCGGCGTCTACAAACTGAATAAAAGGCGGATTGTTATCGGTAGACCGCACCACCTAGTGTGTAGGGCATTGCTAGACAATATTAGACAATATTGATTTACAACGAATCAAAGGGCAATCGGAGTAAAATTAGACATTACTTAAGAACTATACCGCTTTATATGTGTTGAAAAAATAATAAAGCGTTGTTGAAAAAATGGTTTCGAACTCTGTTTTTAACACTGGGACGATGATATATTCATTGTTCTAAAAACAGAATAACAGGACATAACGCACGATGTAGATATTTGAGGATTAAATAATATACAAATATACTTGAAATAGTTAATGCAGTAATTGCATTTTATAGTCTAAGTTTCATGCTTACGCACGTTTACCGACTTTACAGCTATTACCCCTGGTCACTGGGCTACTGGTATCTATCTATCAATCTCCCTGTGGAGTCTTTTTACTCCGCTTATTAATGCAGTGAAAATATATTTGTACTCTAAACCAAATGTATTATTTGACAACATTAAACACGCACTTCATTAGTTTCCGTATCGATTTACGGCAAAGTTCGTACACATTCGTCAAGTTTCGTTGCTTTAATTAGTGACAATACAAAATATGGATAAAAAAGTAACAACTGTATTATGTCAAACGGTTTGTGGTGCAGAGGTAAAGTACTGACTTGTCAATCGAAATACCCCGGGTTCGGTTCACACACAGGTTGATATTTTTGTAATTTCGCAAACTCTAGTAACATAGTAGAAACACTTTGACTTACTCATTACTTTTACTAATTGACTGAATATTGATTATACATCATTTAACAACATTTTTGTCTCTTTATTATCATACATCTTTCTTCATTAATATTTTATAATAAATTTGTGACATGGTTAAAAACTGAAGGACTTTCATACATGAAAACGCCCATTATGTGTGTAATACACTTTCGCTCAGTTTTTTTAAAAGAATCATGGAATCCGCGCGCTGTCGTGTTAACAAGTATTTGTACAGCATGTGTCGATTATGTTTAAATTGCAAAAAAAATAAGGTTTAATGTGGGATCGAACCCGTAACCTCTTGATTGTGAGGTGGTACGTTTTACCACTACACCAAGTCCTTAGATGCCCGTTTGAGTTCTATTACTAAATCTTAAAGTAATACATTCGTGTATTTACGGAGATTTTATACGGAAATTCACGGCTATACATACAGTGCATGTTTAATGTTGTCAAATAATATATATGTAATTATATACCATAACATAAAATACTGCACGTAGGCAATCTATTTCTAGCATAAAAGAGGTAAAGTTTGAATACGGTGTATTATGTCAGTTTGAAAAGCTTTTGTAATATGAGAAATTGAAATATTTCATTTATACATTGAAATGTCCTTATATGGTTATTGAAGAAAATCTATGAATATTAAAAAACATTACAACCATACATTACAACCGAGGATATGTTAAATGATAAAGGTTTATATCAGGTACATTGTAACCACTGCAGAGCAGACATTTGGTGAAATTTAACAAAGTGTCGTATTATAATGATTGCTCACAGAAATAGTCCATTTTCAGTACGGAGAATTACCCGTTATTCTTATCAAACGAGAATGATAATTCACGGCCATTAGCGAGCACAGATCGACGTTTTTATGCTCCAGTATATGATGTTTGAATTAAATGTAAAATCCGTTGATAAACATTGCTATTTCATAAAAGACTTAAACAATCAGGGAAACATCGTTTAAGGTTCCGTCAAAAGATATCAATTTGTAAGTGATGATTAGTGTAAGTTAGGGTAATAATTTAACAATCTAATAGTTCTCGTCTTTTTTCCGACAAAATTGCTGATTCAGCTCTTACAAGATCAAATTAAACTTTATTTAATTCTTACACGATAGAAGGCGTCGTTCATTTGATGTAAAACATAAAAAATCGATGTGAGGAATTCTAATATAACACTCTTGTTAGATAGCCACCTGTTATAGGTTTAACTGTATTTTTACACTTGGTTTTAATAATCAACCAATAGCTCCACATATCTTAATGTATCTAAGCGGAAGTTTACATCACCTTTGGTAACTTTGTAATAGCAACAAATAACAAGGTAATGCCCACGGAAAATAGTCTGTTCATTTAAGTTGTAGTTTTTGACAAGTTCGGATGCAGTAATTTTAGAAAGTTTGATTCAAAATATCCTAATATTAAAAAGTGAATATTTGATCTTTTTAACTTGGAACTAATAAATAAGATTACACTGGTATATATTAAACAGTTAAATGATCATCAAACATGGCTGAGGCAAAAGTCGACAGTGGAACTTGTGATCAGCAAGAGTGTAAGCCATGTTTAAAAAAAGACATTCAAAGTTTAGCTGATATTTATCGTTCCTCATGTAATGAGTATCAATGTTATCAGTGTTCTACCATTCATGAGAATTACGCTTTTATGAATGACCATACAATAGTTAGTGTCACTGAAGGACAATATTATGTTTCATCTGTTGATGGCGATGACGTGGATATTACAAAATTTACATGTATATGCAAAACGCATAGCAAAAAACTTAAATACTATTGTCAAAATGATGATGCATTTTTATGCAGCAAGTGTGCCATTATAAGTCATAAGAAATGTGAAGGTATAGTTGACATTGAAACTCTTGATGGACATGGTGGGTTTGAGAAATTGAAAAATGAATTACTTGCAGCCTTAGACACAACAAAACAAGTTACTGAACTTTTAGATGAAGCTGACGCGCGTTTATCAGACAATATTCAGACTCTATCTGACAAGTTGAAAGATATGAAGACTCGATTGATACAAATATTTGATGATTTCTCCAAAGCCGTCCTTAATCATGCCACAGCATACAGCAACACTACCAAGAAAGATTTAGCAAAGAAGAAAGCCAAATGTGAAGAACAGACCAAGTCCTTGAAGAGACACGTCAGAACCATTGATTCCATAATGAATACAGGAACTCCCACAGAAAAATTCATCACAGAACGTGAAATGTCAAATGAAGTACAACAGGCCGTAAACAATACAACTGTATTAGAAAATGACATGTCATTGATTAAAATTGACTGTTCGTTTAAAAAACAATTACATGATCTCAAATCGAGATTGTTATCATTTCAAGAATCGGAGACATTTGATACATCATATCAACTACCACACAGTTCAACACTTAAACTAGTAAGTTCAATTAAGTTACAACAGTCAGGTGACGACGTTAAGGAAACACTCTACTCTGGCGTGGATATCATGCCAGATGGTAGAGTGGTTACTGTTGATAACAAGAATCATAAATTTCTCATTTATGATGAAAATCTGAATATGAAGAATTCTTATAAATTTTCTTTTGAATATCTTCAATGTGTTAGTGTTGTACCTAATGATGTTGTGGCAGTAACATCTAGTGGTAGATTAGATTTTCTGAATGTAAGTAAAACAAATGATATCACATTAAATAGAACATGTAAAATTAATGCTCAGTATGAGTCTATTAGTATGATGAATGATGAGAGTTTTCTTGTTGGTACAATAGATCACATTAAACCTTTCCGTATTGTATCTATGTCTGGTGATGAGAGTGATGTTAATATTAATCTACCAGACAAGAAATATCCAGGAGGCTCTAGCTTTTGTACATATATACGTGGTAGAGAGAAAGTTGTACATTGTGATAGACATGATAATACTGTTTTTATATATGATATCAGGTCAGGTAAGAGAGTAGTTATAAAACATGGTTTGATAAAGGCACCATGTGGTGTAGCTGTAGGTCCGTATGATCATATATTTGTATGTAGTGAAGAAACAAACAGTATAGTTGAGATTACACCATGTGGTCGTGTATTATCATCACATCAAGTAGATATGTGGTATCCTCGTCGTGTAGCAATATCTAAGGACAGGAAACATCTTGTTGTATCTAACGCTGCTGGTGGTGATAAAAGATTATCATTGTACAAAATTTCATGATTATGTGGTGATAAGCTCAAAACATTGATGAATATTGCATTTATTTGATTAATTAATCTGTAACAAGTTAAATAATTATTTAGTCACTGAATCTGCTATTTTCAACTGATTTCGAACTTGATATTTTCCCGATTTTCGATTTCGCCTCATATATGGTTAGTTCATCAATAATCAATCCAAACCGGTGACTACCACATCGATAACCATGTAATTATTTAAGTTGTAACATGTTAATTAAACAAAACAACACGATATTTTACAATCACCTTGACCATTGGTCAATTGTTTGGATACTTATATAATGTTAATTATCAATTTCTGTATGTTTTGTGTGCTATGCCTAATATGATTCATAATAATCTGCCGCGATTACGGTAAACCGCTCATGCGCAAATAATGGTGTGAAATTTAATACTGCAAATAAAGTAGTCCGCGTTATGCGTTAACACACATATTAGGTTGTTTGTACAATCGTACAAAGAATATATAATCTGGTTTAGTTTTCTCATGATTGTTTCCATTTAATACCCTTGTGTGTTTTATACTTCATCAAAACCTCATGTCCGACATGAAATACCCTTAGTGGTCAAACTCTCATTAAATATTCGTATTTTGCAGTTTAAAAGAAAGGATCAGTTTGTTTGTTATTAGATTTTGTTTACTGTAATATTTAAGAAATAACTTACAGTTGTCTATATTTGACAAATTATTAAAGTATAGGAAAAAGCTTTGATGCGCGTATAATGTAATCACGAGTGCCTTAATTAACTTATCAAGCAAGTAAAAATGACAAAACTATCTTCAATGTACAATGTACAATATAGGTACATAACACCTAAGGGGAGACGGGTAAACGTGTGTTGATATTCAGAGGTTGCTGCTCTGCAGTTGTTTAATGGAATTAAAATAACGCCAAAGGGAAATATCAAATGCTGTTGTTGTTCACAGGCTTTGTTCTCTAGAAGACCGTTTTACAGAGATTATACAGTACACATATTATCATGTATGTTTCATGATTCTATACGTCTTATGAGTTGAGGTAATTTGTGTACATTTAGACACGTAATGTATTCGCCGTTTTCTTATGGTTGATTATATTTATATGTTTTATTTGCCGTTAACAGGTTTCCTATAGACCGCTGTCTAGCCAGTAGGTGAGCGGAGAATTTAAGATCGAGTTTTTAATCAGATTGATTATTTTGATATCAAATATTAAATATTGTTTGTTCATTAGTTAACTCATTTCTACTTTACATTTTCTTCACTAAGTTATTAACCAAACGTATTCAACTGTCAGTGGCGCATACATTAACCCTGCTGATTTAAATACCAATCACAGAACTTTAGTACTCGTGAGCAAGAAAAAGTTTATGTTCAGCTGATGGTTAATGTATGCATCACTGATAGTTGAAAAAAAATTAACAAAAGAGCATTGAAAATGTTGACTAACATTGTAAAACATTTTGAATAGGCATTTGATAGGACTGAGTTCATATAAAGGGAGAGAAATCGTGTGTATTATGTATTTTATGTTTTTTGAATGATTGTTCTTTATCAATGTAATAGACTTTTAAATCATAATTATAAATTCATCATTCTTATGAAGTCTATGTGTATCTGTATTTAAATCATATTACATACATGTATATTAAATCTATTTACGCTTAATGAAGTATTGTTTTGTTTGTTCTTTTTTGTTGTTTAACCCAAATTGACTGATATAGTGTATATTTGCCGATTTATAATTTCACAAAAATTCTGACCACAAAAACAGCGTAAGTCCTTTTAAAAATATTAAATAAAAAATTGAATCTTTGACTCCATCAATTTAATATAGGTATACATTACACATAATTTTGTATGCGTTATGTTTATTTTTAAAATGATTTTTATTTCTTAATCGATAATTTCGTTAGAATTTTGTGAAAAAGACTACTGGTCAATCAAACTATTTCCTAGATTATAGTACATGGAACATTTCAAACAACTTATATTTACAACATGATGGAAACCACATCTTGTACTTCAGTACAATACAGACATACTTATCATGGACAGTATTTGCACCAAATAGATGTTTATTGTAGAATGAAAATTTGTAAGGTTTTTCATAAACTATCGGAGAAATGTGAGGTGGTCAGTTCACCTAACTATTAAAATTTGAGATGTAACAGTATGTAACAGTATTAGGCACTTGACTACATCAAGTGTCAAGATTGCTAGCAAACACTTTACTATGAGTAACAGGTAACATAGACTTTAAATCAGAGATCTTATCACTCAGCCTTGGAGAAGAATGTTGCAACAGGCAGATACCTACCTCATGTAACAATTTTGTGTACCTATTTGTAAACATTGAATATTTTTACTAATCAATCTTAAGATAAAAATAGAGTAAGTTAAATAACAGAAAACATTTATATAATGGAACATACCGCCAGATAAGAAAGTTGAAACCTGTTGTATTTCTGATATAAGTTAATGAATTTGACTTCCAAGTATTTTTATCGTAATATTGTTATGTGAAAATAAATAAATGAAGTGGGTGAAATATTTTACATACTGGGCCCTAGCCGTGATTAAATGAGTAACAGTAAGAAAAGCGATCATAGAAATAAGTGGTCATTTTCTACAAAAAAGAATTGTCGTAAGTCAGTTTCATAAATTTTGCAGTTCGAAGTTAGAAGGATAATAAACATAACTATGATATGAGATTCAAAAGGTAAACAATATACTACCTACATTTGTAATTCAGTAATATTTGATTGGCAAAACAATACCTCAATATGAATGTTTCATGATTTTTGTCGTAATATTTGTTTTGAAAAGTGTTTTACACTGGTTATAAAGGAAGGTAAAACAGTATGAAACAGTCGCGCAGCTCACCAATCTAGTCTGGATAACCTGCCCCCTATCACTATCGTTATCGGGTCAGGCAAACCGTAAGCATGGCGACCACATCACTTATTACTCATGTATTACGTTTTCTCAGTTTTGTATGATCATTTGCTGAATATATTTATGTATATCTTTCGAAAATGATTTTTATTCTTTAAGCGATAATTTGTAGAATTGACTTACGATGACTTTCGTAGTAAGACTTTTGTGAAATAGATTTCAGGTATAGTTTAATGTTTTTAAGATTAAAGTACAGGGACAGTTCAAACACGTTACCACATGATTGAAACCACTCTTTGTACTTCAGTACAATACAGGCATACTTATGTCTTATGGACCAAACAGATGTTTATTGTAGAATGAAGGTTTTGAAGTTTTTTTATAAACTATCGGAGAAATGTGAGCTGGTCAGTTCACCTAACTATTAAAGTTTGAAATGTAACAGTATTAGGCACTTATCTTCAGCAAGTGTCAATATTGCTAACACATTTTACAATCAGTAACATGTGAGGTGGTCAGTTTATCTAATTATTAAAATTTGAAATGTAACAGTATTAGGCACTTATCTTCAGCAAGTGTCACGATTGCAAGCACACACTTTACAATCAGTCACAGTTAACTTTGGCTTTAAGTCAGAGATCATATCATTCAACCTTGGGGAAGAATGTTGCAACAGGCAGATACCTTTCTCATGCATCTTACGATAAAAATAAGCGTACGATATAAGCAGAAAATATTTACATAGAGGAACAAACCACCGGTGTGGAATATTCAAAACTGTTGAATTTCTGTAATAAGTTAATGAATTTTACTTACAAGTATTTTTTATCGTGATATTGTTAAGAAAAAAAATAATGAAGTGGGTGAAACATTTTACAAGCGTAAAGTCTAAAGCTTTCCTAGATATAAGTGGTCAATTTCACAAAAAAGATCTTACAAAAATGATCGTCAGTCAATTCCAAAACAATTAAAGTTCAAAGCCTAAAGTATATGGAATCATAGAATGATATGAGTTTCAGAAAGTATTCTTCATTATTTAAGAATATTATCAATAATTGGACAACGAAAGAAGGTATTATTAATGGTTCCTGCAGTAAACTTAAGATGATTTTTATCGTGAGATTTTTCTGTTAAAAAGGCCACTGGTTTCAGTCTACGATTCTTACTAAAACAAATGAGAAAGTTGAAAACCGTCATTTAATCAACATAAAAGAGACAAAGGTCAAAGTAATACATGGTGCTGTATGATGTTCATTTTCAACATTTTATATTCCCATGTCTGGTAGTCAGTCCATCTACCTTTGTGTGTTTCAACATACCTAGGTTTCGGGATCTAAACTATTAACCCAGTACTGAGCACGTACCATCGCATATACATGTACATTTAACAAAACTTATAAAACTTATAAATTTTCAACAAATATAGTCAAATATGGAACAACATTATTATGTTTATTTCATCGCATAGAACAAAAGATTTAACAAATAATTACAAAAATCACAGTGTGTGAATAAGTTAAAGCAACAAAATGAGGATTGTTATCTCTATGACTAAGTGAAAGTTGTAAAATGATAATGGCATTCGTAAAATAGTGTCTACAATTCTCTCTCTCATTATGTGTGTGAACTCCATGGCTGTAGAGAACCGATTTGCATCGCATTCTCATGAATCTTACACACTGTTGGAAGTGATTCTGACGTATACCTGCCCACTCGCGTACAATCCTTTAGCATAGCCCAGCTAGGGATTGAGCTGCAACCTCACGGCGTACACGGTGGTTCAATTTATCCCATACGTTGTTCTTTTATGTTTAACTAGAGATTTTGGCGGTGTGCACATCAGTGTGGTGTAGTTGTCACGATTTCCTCGTGCATTTAATTAATTTTATTAATTCACGGTTCAACGCAGCAGTAAGATTACTTTTGAAGGACTGACTATGAAGTAATAATTGTTTAATAGTCAATAACAGATGTACAAAATTTCGTGAAAAAATATTCGTTCATCAAAAAGTTATACGCAATTGAAATGTGTATACTTATACATTTTGTTAAGTGTATATGCAGATTCTCATTTCTCTACCTGAAGTATTGATATCAATATAACACCAAGACAGTATGTATAGCTAAAGGAAATAAACAAAAGAAGTCCAATAGTGTCGATCGAAATTATATACCACGACCGATTTGCGCCATATACGACAATGTGCACCAGATTTAATAGGTTACATGTAGCCTGTTCAATTATGCCGAACGTTCCAAAACGTTCCTTAACGGAAATGTCGGAACAACTCAACCAAAAGACAACTCAACCAAAGACAACTCAATTCCCTAGTAACGGATTCCTAACTAAGAGTTGAGTATTGCACGGGTTGAGTTGTCTTCGTGTTGAGTTTTCCCGTACCCGTTACATTAGCTAACAGTCGTTACTGAACACGGGGCCGTTGATTATATACTCAACAACTTTTTTAACTCAGCATTTTTAAATACCTAATATTTCTTTACATAAAGCCGTACATATAGACATATTAAAATATAAGCTACACAGATATTGTGTGTAAAATTGTTTGTGAAACACGTAGTTTCCTGGGTCCATAAAGCACGTGCATTTCCTGTTGTTTTGTCCGGAAATAGTACATTTACATTGAGTTACAATGATTGTCATCTTATCAAACGAATCAGGCAGTACATATGAACATTGAGATATTACCCGAAAAATAAGTGTGGAGTTAGAAAAGATGTTAAGTATATTAAACCGCGATACTTATATAAACTTATTACAGGCAAACTACTCCTAAAACCTTCGTGCTAAACCTCGAAAATTTGTAAATTTCCTTAAAAGATGAGTAGAACTCCCATTGTTAACCCTTTAAGTATATATGAAAATGAAAATTAAAAAATAAAAGTTTCTTATGCTTTTTACTTTCTTGAAATATATCGACTGCTGTACTGTTGCACAACTTGCAAGAAAATACGTAGTTCTAGATTTTTATACATGTATACTGATTTTAACCCATAGTAAACGAAGTTTAAGATCTTGTATTTAAATATCTTGATTGAAGACAATTTATTCATAAGCCATGATTTAAGTTAAAGTTTGCATAATTCAACCAATTTTGATGAATGACATTTTTTGTAGAAATAGACACATATATGATAGAAGTATTGACTTATGCAATTTTGAATTTTCGTTTAAAGGGAGATAATACAAATATCAGCCTTGTTTAATACAATATGTATTTATGTCCCTTTATACCAATACTGTACTGATGTTTGTGTTTATTTAGATTAAAACAGAATGAAGTTATGAATCAAGCCAGCAGTGCATATAGTGTTGTCTATCAAGTCTTCAGTCTATATTTGATTGATTGTTAAAACTATACCTAAAAAATCTACAACACCTAGTTAGCGTAGTATCTACATAGCATGATTACTGATTTAGGGAGCATGGATCAATCTACTTATAAACTAACGATGATTTTTATCGTAATAATTTATGGTTTTGTGAAAAAAAATGAAAATACATGTAGTTAAAATGTTTATTTGTTTTCATGCTTTACGGTGAAACATTGTGTTATTAGATAAAAATAAACTATGGAAATATAAAATCTTGTAGTTTCTTTGTTGTGAATGTTTTGAAATTAACCTACAATAATGTTTTTTGTAAGATTGTTTTTGTATAAATGTCCATCAGTATGAAAATATATCATAAGTAATATGAATGCGATTTAAAACATACAGTTGATTAAGAGGTAGAATACTATCATCGGCACGTTTGTTTACTCTATTTGTAACCTGACGTGATCTATATTATAAACTTGAACTCATTCAACACCGTCATAATTTATCTCATCTCTTATAAAATATAATTGTCAATTTATTTATATTTCTATGTTAGACTCAAAATAGATAAAGCCCTGCAATGATTTTGCAAACTATCTCAAGATAAAAACCATCGTAAGAGTTTTTTAGTGTTTCATTATAGCTCGTGTCAACGACGAAATTAAGATAAATGTGTCTTATATCTTAAATAGAATTATGATGGGAAGAAGCTGAATTTCTATATGCTAGTACGAGTGCATAGTCTTTAGAGGTTACACACCACTAAATTAAATTATTATTTGTTGAATATAAAAAGTCTCAATTTTAATGTCAAATAACAGTATGACCCAAGGGTGTTAGATATCCCAAATCATATAAAGGTTGAAAGATCTATTTATTCCGCACAAAGTGTTAAGTATTAGAAAATAAAATTTGATTGAACGTTCCTACCATGAAAACATCCATCTTTTTCATTATTCACAAAACGCACAGAAATAGCTCCCCGTTAACTACTTTTCGCTAGCAAACGAAGTATATCCATTGACTGTTTGCATAGTTTCATAGGAAAAAGCATTACCAAAGACATACATACACTTTAATATATAAATAATAATATATAAAAATCACCCCTAAGACACCAGGAACTCTCAAATAATGGATATGCTGCATGTCATACCTTTTTTTCCAGCAAATTACCACATACGGTGAACATTTAGTGGTGTGTAACCTAGGTGCGTGACCCCATGTTGACAATACAGTAGCCTGGATGAATAAAGGTTTAAATTGCATTTAGCTGTCAGTGACAAATACGGTAACTCCGCTGATTTAGATATTCCCTACAGTACTTCTGTACTCAGGATTGAGATATATATATTTAAATCAGCGGAGTCAATGTATACACCACTGAAAGATGAATAAAATTTAACAATAGAGGGAATGTCCACCATGTTTTGATATATCCAGTATATCATGGTGACTCTGACATCCTGACATCTTTGTTGAAAAGATGACCATTGTACATAGTTTAAATCGCAATGGTTCTTTCAGTATCTGATAAGTAATTGTTTTTAATGACAAACAGATGGAGCGTACATAAATAAAAGTTAGTTATAAATTGTTTTGTTTCTCTGTTTTGGTATAACGCTGTAGCAACACATTATATAGGTCACATAACGTCAGCCAGTCAACCTACTTACTGATCCTGGAAATGTTAAATCTTTTGAGCCCTCCAGGTTTTAACGCACACAATTTGATAACACTCCCGTATCTATATATATCTGTATATAATTAATAAAGAAAATGTAATTATAATAACTTCTGGAAATTAAAGTTTTGTCTATATATGAAGTCTTATATATATAACTGATTAAATAAATCGTTAATGAATAATTATCAAATTGTTTTGCGGTAGTGATCATAGAATATATGTTTAATTAGATCATATTAGTATAGTACATCGATAAAATATATAGATAATGATAAAAAACCGATACATTCGGATATCTCGGATATTATCATTGTAACTTCCATTGTTCGAAGTTATTTAAAGATCATACAATCGTATAGCGGTAGCGTACACAGCATTTAAGTTTAATTAGGTTATATCCTTCACTGACTAAGATGATCATCAGTGTATAATTGGGTAGATAAAGTTTGAGAATTTTATCATATGATGATTGTTATACTCAATCTCGACTGATAATGATATGGAAAATTACTCCCACAAGCAATTTCAGTTAACAGATATCCTGTAGAGCGAATAGGCGAGCGGAAACTTTTTAATCGGGTTAAAATCAGATTGTCTCACAAGTACATATTTTGGTTATCTTCAAATCCCATATAGAGGATTCTCAATATTTATGCATGAATTTCAAAACGAGGTTAAGATGGGTCAGATGTAAACAACTCTCCTAGTAGTATAAATGGCAGGAGGAGGTTAGATGTATCAGTCAGTAAATTTATAAGAAAATACAAGGTTAACAATTAATGCTGATGTGTTTATGACTGTAACTTAAACAGAAGATATTTTTATGTTGATACTCATGTTTAATCTTCAACTTATATTCAAAGGACATAATGTATTAACAAGTGTTTCCAGTTAATATTTAGCGTTATTTTCTAATTAGACAGTACTTTTGAAAAAAATTAAGCTTACTAAATTGTCTTTTTATCTTAAGCTTTTTATGATTTCACAGTTAATACAGTTGATACATTAGTAAAGTAAAAAATACGGTTATATGTAGAATTTATTCAATGAAAAAGTACAAAATTGTTCCTATATTACCGTAAAAATTCATGTAATTTATATTCAGAACCCATGATCAACTAATGTGTTCAAATCAATTTATGTGTGTCAGGAACACACTAAATGGACCTCCAAAAAGAAAATTAATACTTTCCAAAATGTGTTTGACTGGTCCATAGCCAAGATTACCACAAAACATAAGAATAGAAAAGAACTAGCAATATCAGGTCACGCTTACATTCACAACTGTATGAGCATCTTCGTATATACAAGTCAAAATGAAGCATTTTCAGGAATTTGGAATAATCAAGATTCGACTGAGGAGAGGCAAAATATTAATATACCTAAGCAATTTCTATTTGAAAACAAAACAACATTATGATTTAGTTTGAAACTACATTTGTATTTCGGCAAGGAATGATAGAGGCAGGGATATAATATGTCTTTCATTATAATGAAGTCAACAACAATAATATATAATCTCATTTGATTTAATTTACTATACTACATAATTATAGTCACTACCTAATTATTTGTCATGGTTCTGTTTTTTAGATTAAAAACATATATATTTTAAAGGAACTGATGATATTTTCAATAGCATATAAACATTGAAGTCATCAGAAGGGTAAAAGAATTATTAGTAATCTATTTTAATGGTGTCTGTAGGCCAGTTAAGTCAGTCGGGATTGTATTAGTTCTCATTTTAAAGGTCATGCATACTAAAGACATGTCCACCAGATACGGTTTTTATATAAATAATGAAGAAATGTGACTATTTTATTTTTCATTCCTTCCCATACAAACTCTTCGGAAGTACAGTTTTCTCTGTAGACATTACATACACATTTTATAGGTTCATTAGTGAAGTTGAATACAACAAATATAGTACCATACAGTAAACTAACTTTATCTTCATACAACTAAATATACTATCAATAGTTACATAATTTTATTGCTCTTACTTAAAAAATTTCCAAAGCATGGAATGTTAACCTGATAGCCTTCGATTTGTTATGGTAATTATTATAAGATCAGATCTACAACAACATACTGTGATGAAATAAACAATTGGTCAGTCTAACATTAGACTGATTACTATATAGATTGCTAAGTGTATTTACACTGTATTTATGTTGTTTTTGTTTAATGATAGGTATAATAGGTAAAAGTTTTTCATATCAAATAAATAAATTCAAAATTTATTTTTATTATTTAACATATTTCAGTTACAACCTGACGAACAAATCAATACTTTTCCCAATATCTCTATATCACACAGTGTAACTACGCTGGCTTATCAGTTTTTTTACATTTGACCCATCTAAACCTCGTTTTCACTACCTCATGAATTATTCATGAACATAATATTAAGAAAGGTCTATACTGGACATTGTGTCAGGTGCGGATATGTCCAAATAGAAATTAAGATTATTTATAAAACGACAAAAACAAAAACACTCCGTAGTATTTTCAATATATTACAATTTAGTATGATAATCTATTAAATCAAATCAAATCACGTGACTTACACAGCAACACTTTCACCTTGCAGTCTGGTCGAATTGAAACAAAATTAAGTTACGTTATAGATTCGTAAAATCATATTCTCTCTAGTTTTGTAGCAGGGATATAACATGGCACTTGCACTACCTTGCCTTTAAGCTAGCTTATATGGCGAGGTGGCAGTCTCACTTATAACTCAAGAGGTCGTTGTTTATGATCACAACTCAGACCATGATTTTTTATTGCTTTCAATTTCAATGAATTCGAACATGTTAATAATGATAATTAGAGCATATATATATTCGATTAACTAACTTTACATTATTAAAAAATGATAACTTTATCTCTGGGTTATTTAAATAATCTAATGAACAAATATAGTAAGATAAAAATGGCTAGTAGAGCTAGGTATAGTTTGATAATTTGATCACTATAATGTTTGATGTAAATTGTACAAGTAAATTTATAGTGATAAATTGTATCATAATAATGAACCTTAACAGTGTTATCATTATAAGTAACGATTGTGACTCAAAAACACGGTTACTGGACAGATCGCCACTAGAGCTGGGCGTAAAACCCTAGAAAACATACAAAAGTTTCTTCCTATTCAATAAGGACGCCGAATACCAAAAAAATATGATACTTACCCGACACAATAAATTCTAGTAACGTTTTTTTCAATACATAATGAATATACTTATGAAGGGAAGTAAGTTTTACAAAACTTATAATTAAATATTTATGAAATTATCTCCCTTGTATTTATTAAAGATTGAGATGTGTGATAAGTACAAAATTATACCCCTGTTACACTAATATATTGATATATATATATATACACTGGGGTCCATAAGTTTCTTTACATATGTATTTTTTTCGATTATACGTAGATATACTTAAAATGTTGTTAGTTTCTCAACTGATGTACATTTTACCACAAACCTTCAATAATGCTCTTTCATAGTATCTCCCTTTTTGTCAAAATTTAGTCTTTAATGGAAAATGACTTCTATTGCATACTACATTTGTAATTAAATTCTCTTAAATTGTCAAGTTTTCAAAGTAAAACATGAAAATATCAAATGTGTAAAGAAACTTATGGACCCCAGTGTATATATGTTACACTAATATATTCAAGACATTAAATTACTTGTTTGGAAAGAAAAATCAGTGAAAAACATTTTTATGTACCTTGTAAGTTGTTGTTTTAGATCACATGGCAATAGATCTTGTAATTGTGGTTTCTGAAGTCGTTTTTTATATTTTATTCGACGTTACAATGTGAATTTTCTTTTTATGGAATAAAAAAAACAAAATAAAATTACATAACGTAAACGTTGAGTGCGGCGCGTTGCACTATAAGGTAAGTATGTGGAACTAATCTGACCATGCTGTCAACATGAAAATCAGGGGCGACAATGCAGATAATCTGATAATAAACCGTGCTTACAGGAGTTATCAACCTTAGGGTAAATTTAAGTAAGCGTGCTACGTTTCATTCAATATGATGGAAAATAGTTGTAAAGAATATAAAATTATATCAATTGATTATTTTAAAACTTTATAAGATGCTGTTGTGACAGATACAAATGTAGTATGAAAATAATGTAAATATATTTAAAACTCCATACCGAGAGCAATCATTTGCTTGTTAAGCGATTAGCTGGCATCGCATATCCGCATTTATACAAGTTTATAGTAAAATCGTATATAATATTAAATAGCGGAAACGTACGTAGACTCTTGTATAAAGATATTTAGAATAAAAGTCATCACGTAAAAATACAGAGCATCGATTGATAAAATACGCACCGAGTCATTCCGGCCCCTAAACTCAACAAACAGTTCTCTTCAAATTTTCTTGATCAAATTACTTTTTAGAAAAACTGATCCAGCATAAAACCAAGTATTTTTACTTTAATTAAACCCTTATTCGTGTTACACATTTTGAATAATAATTTTGATAAACAAATATTTCTTGAGCTTAGAATTACTAAGATGTTTTTGTTTTGTTTTCAGTGGGAAACCTGAAACTATTTTATTGTAAATTCAGGATTTTTCATTAGGTTTTTTCTAGCAGTCTCCGAATTCGTCGTTATTTCCACCTAGTCTTAAATTAAAAATAATGTACACGAATTATAGCGTTCGTTATTTTGACTCATTCTTTTGAATAACTAACTTATCAATAATTATTTTGTCGTTTTCATTCCGGATACCGCTTGTAAATGTCATGTGATCATTTCCACACGGGTATCCCATGCTCTGTAACTTATTTGAAAACTTGTCAATTTATGCACGGGATGCCTGTGCACTGTTACTTATTGGCAAACTTGTTATTTTTGTGTGTCAATTTCAACACGGGGCGCTAGTGTGTTGTAATTCATTGGACAGAGCATGCGTAGCAGTTTGGTATGATATTTATCAACAAGCAAAGCACTTTTTAGAGGGTACAGCTATTGTCTTATTATTTTAGAATATAATGCTAAATCATTAAAATGGACGGCATATTTTGACGATAACGTTTTTGTCCAGTTCACTTTCATTCAATCCAATATCAAGTTCTATTTTGCTGCACCAAATATCCAGTAGTAATGAAATTTGTCGTGAAGACTAAATTTATTAGTTAAAGTTATTTTGTTTGAGACGAAATTGTTATTACTTAGTTACATTTTTGTTTTGTTCTATTCACAGAATTGTAACCAGGCAACCCAATGAGGTCGACAAATAAGAAAAGCTAGAAGTTTTCCCTCGAGAAGTGAATCACGTGACTTTATTCAAATCGACCCAAGGATTATAAGTCAGCAAAGACGACCAAGATCAATGCGTTGTTTTATTTAGCCATGCGGTAGAGATACGTCACATGCTTTCAGGCGTGAAAGTCGTTGTCGAGGCAGAAGTTGTGTTTACCTTGTGAGTGTTATTGTGTTCATCGAAGACTTATTCTTCCTCTTTTACAAGTGAGCCGAATTCGAGGACCGGAATTACGGCCTTTAGACAATCGTCTTCGTGAACCTCGGCGTTCGGACCTGAACACAAACACACCACTAGCAATACGACAAGCATTACAACGTAGATTAGGTGGAGGTTCACAACGAGGCACAACTGAGCCAACAAGTACAAGTCAAACTGATGGAAGTCAAACACTTCTTCCGACCATTAATTTTGGTATAAGTGAAGACGTACTGGCGACATTGATTGCTCAACCTGTGTTGAATGAAATAGTTGGACCTCAGGGAATCAACCAGATCCTAGCAGGAGAACCACCACAAATATTGACGAGAGAATCTTTAAGACGAGGTAGAAATACAAGAAATAGACAAAATCTGATAAACCGTCAACCGACATCGACCAGAAAATTTACAGACGAGAACGCTGGCATACCTGTACCTTTGAGTCAGTTGAATCTATTTCCTAATTTAGGGAGTCGGTCTTCAGGTACTTGGAGTTTTTTTGTGTTATACAACTAAACTATTTTTCACCAAATCTAGGCGTGTTGCTGCTTTGTTGTTGTTTTCAATAAAGGGAAATAACTGCTGCGGTTTTGATGTATATTTGAAGTTTCTGTAGTATTTGCATTGACGCTCGACACCATATCTATAAAACTAGATCTACGATAACGTTGTTTATGCAAATAATCTGTATCAAATTTATCCTTCTATGGATAAGATTTTGATGATTCTTAACAAATAAATAAAACTATTTCCGTATGGTGTGATGAAAACAGAACAGAACATACAATTTATTTGCTCACTCAAAGATATTTTGATGACAAAAATCCGACACGAGGGAAAATAAGCCGTTCTGATTATAACATTGTTATACTTACAATGTACATGTATTTATACTAAATGCAGAATGCTTAATGTAAATGTGTCACATAAAATGTGAGGATATACTTATTTGTAGAGCGGAGAAATGTCTGTAATTAATTAATAATATTTGGTAATAGAAATATATTAAGATCAATAGAAACATATTCAGTAACTGTGTTTAAGTTGCGGCAGATTAATAAAACAGAACAATACATTGTAGCTTTGGTAAAGATAATTTCCTTTCTATATGTTAAAATCAATGAATAATAATAAAAAACAAATTGACCTTCGTGGGTGTGAATCATAAATAGTCCAAAAATCGTGACTCTTTATTACGAAAATATTAATCAAAATAACTTGGTCGTTTGATGTCGCTTTTGTGTGTAAATACGCGTTATACAGATTATATCACATTATATAGATTATATCACGGTCATGTAAAGGCCAAATCTCTATATTTAGCCGTTAACCAATTACTAGACACATACTTCCGTCAGTGACTGACAACTGCCCAACATGATAGGTAGGAGGGAGAATGGTCTTAGAAATAATTTCAGTCAATCCCTGCATCACAACCGCAGCTTGGTCTTGAGTCCTGGTGATTTAGTTAAATCCAAAATCTATATCCGGAATTCAATTTGTTTGAGTTTTACCGTTTGGTAAATTAAAATGTGCGTATAAAGAAAAGTAAGTAACCCTGTGCATGAATGGGAAACACCATGAAATAGATTTCCCAGTCAGATGCATTGATGAAGGCTTGCATATTTGTTTTCAATGAAATTCATTTTCCCTTTTTAGATTTAATTTCTTCACCGACAGAAATGTCGCTACAACCGGCACCAGTAAATGAGGCTACTGTTCAACAACTTCAGGGAACAAGTGAGTACTTCTATCTCCTTTTTGAGACTCTTCATTTTATGTTAACAATAAAAAGTGCTTGTCTGGTTCCCAGTAGTACTTTGACATGTAAAAGTACGTCAGACAAAGCTTGATAATGGCTGCTCCCGATGTAATGAATTTGGTATTGGATAATTATCTTTCCAATTGAAAATTCTCACTACACAGGCTTAAATCAAATTATCATTGTACAAGTATTACAGTGGATACATTTTTAGTTGATTTTTACGAGACTAATCCACGTCCGAATTGTGTTCACTTCGAGTTACTATCGTCAGCAAATGATTATGCAAGATAAAGAAAACGTAAACGAAATATTGTTACCCGATTAACTGAGGTGGCAGCCACTATTGCTGCTTGAATGACCCGATTACAATAGTGATAAGGGGCAGGTAATATAGACTATAAACAGTGCGAGCTAATTATTGCTCTCACAGGGTAAAAAGCAAGCCCTGTTTTGTAAAACAATACAGTGAATTAACCCATGGTAAGGGATGCTCAGGATTATATGGTTATAAAGTCGGCCGAGCTTAACATACGATTGTAAACCTATATACATTGAGGACAATTTTAACCTTGTTTTATCAATACTACAAACTATTGTTTACATACACTATCGTTAAGTTTTATCTCAAGTTATCTTAAAAGATGTATACATGTACATACATATTTGTAGTCTGTTCAATAATTTAATCATTGAGTTAAACTTGATGTCAATAAAATTATGGTCATTTTACGACAGCCTACTAATCTAAATTAGCTTTCCCGGACACTTTCCTATAACTAGTACTCACCTATACCCTTCCACAAGATCGGTAATTTCTCAATATACAATGTACTTTATTACTGTTAGAACATTGAAAATATTATTACATTTTCATTGAGTGTATACCCGCCACGTGAGGGATTCGAAACGGTGACCTAGATGCCTAGGGTATATGATTCAAAATCCTGCGCACTACCAATTGCCCTACAGACAAGGGGTAGTAATATATTTAAATTAATATTCAACGGTCCAACACATAAAAACCAGAGTGTTTGGTTGGGTTGAGTCATGCCGTAACAACACATCGTACAGGTCATGTCAGAGCGGTCAGTCAACCTACTCGCCATTCCTAGAAAGGTTGAATCTATTGCTTCACTTACCCGGTTATAAACTCATTAGTTTCTCAGTGTTTGATTCTTTCTTTCAGTTGTGTTGTTTGTGAATTTATCCAGAAGTGGTAAAAGTGCCAGCAGACGAACAGTTGCTGAAAGACTCAAACTAGCAACATCAGATCAACCAGCTAAGACAAATGACGTCATCAACGGCACGCTCGGATCACGTGACTTAGGACGTTCGTCTGGCTTAGGTGCTACTTTAAATAACCTGATACAGGAACCAACTATTCCTTTACGATTTCTTCCTCCAACTAAAGCAGAATGTCTTACTTTAAGTTTAGAGTTATGGTGTGACCCTCAACCCTCTTGGGATGGGACCCCAGGGGTCAGTAGATGGTGTTTAATAAATTTTTGTTGAGCAGATAATTGCGACAATCAGAGATGTGCGTTTTCTTGTATTGAAGAAATTCTTTTTAATGCAAAATATAATTAATTGACTTTACAAGCTCCGTGACGTTACGTATGACGTCATGACCCGTCTGCGCATGCGATAAGTTAAATGCAATTTTTGCATATGTGATATCATTATATATAATAAACCAATCATGTTTAGTGACTTCAAGTTCGCAGAAGCCCAATCGCCTATGAGAACCAGTTTCACATGGGCGTCACACGGTGATCTTGCTGGTGACAGAAAATTAGTTCTCTTTTCATTCATGGATGTTGATTATAATAATATTACCTATCATATTCGGAACTTTTCGACATTTCACTAGGAAAAATCTCAGACATATTAAGACGCCATTTTGGAGCGACCTTTCATGTATTTGTTTGATTTTACTTAAGTTCTACTATTCACTACTAAAAAAATACATCAAGCCATTGGGACCATTAAATGTATTTTTCCATGCTTGATGTACTTACTTTTAGCATTTTTCATCAAAACGTAAGACTGCATTTTATACTTTACACTATAGTTGTTTTTGTTCTCCGTTATTTGATTTTTCAAAATTGTGTTGGGTTTTAATTTTGTGTCAACACATGTAAAAGTCATCTTACAGAGACAAGCGCACCTAACCTAGTTTTTTTTGGACCCTTGTCTAATTCCAGTTCTCATCTATCATTTCACAAGGCCGACAACTTGTCCATATACCATATTTTAAAAGGAAGAAAGTCAACATTTTTGACAAATTATCATGGAAGGGTTTTTGACCGCCCAGGGTGGGAGTCCAACCCGTTACCTAGATTCGACATTCGGGCACTTTACCAACATAACTACAGACCCCGGTTATTATTTTTTTATTTTCACATAATTGATTTGATAGTACATGTAATATACTATTGTTATAGAAAACAAAGATGGTTTCTTGCAATGGGTTCCACACTAACTGTATCCCAGAGATTCTCAGCCAGGGATTCCGTGAGGATCCTGAAATTTAAACCTCAAACTAAGAATTTTCGTGTGAAAGGGTCCTCTAATTGAAGATCATCCGATCGTATAGCGGTAGTGTACATCACATTCAAGTTTAATTATGATATAATATATATGATATAATTTATATATCCTTGACCGACTAAGATGATCATCAGTGTAGTATTGATTGGTAAAGTTCGATCATTGTGTCACATGATGTTTGTGAATCACTACCACAAGTCATGTTACAATCATGTGTTATCTTCAAATAACAGTTACGGGACACTATGTCAGGTGCGGATATATCCAAAATATTATTTTATAAAGCTAAAAAAACAAATTTAAAGTATTTTAAAACAATTTTTACTGTACGATAACAACTTTAAGCCCGCGATCTTCGCACTTACACTTTCAATTGGCGGACTAAAGCAAATCATTAAGGAGAAGTTTGAACCAGCCTTTTTCTAACAACTATTTCTGCCATGTAGTCATACAATCTGAACAAATAGTACTTGCAACGTACATGATAGGACTCATAAATGTTGTATAAACTTCAAAAAGAATATGATCTTATTTTTTGTATGAAGAGTGTCTGCTCATCATTTGAGAGGTATGGGTTTCTTATCTCAATTCAAAGTAGGGGGTTATTTCGGGTTGCATTAGTTATTCCAATACATAAATCTATTCATTTGTTTATCGATAAAAACAATGAAAAAATACTGTCAATTTATAATTGGCCAAATACTATGATATGGTTGTAGATTTTGAACCTTTTCTTATCACAAATAATTGAGTCGATGAAATCGGTCATATTGATAACCTGTATAATGTACCATGTGATTTGATATCATATATTAACAACAAGGTTATACACGTACGCCATCTGTATAAAACGTATTAAACTTCCTTAAGACACAAGTTTCGATTTAATGTTAAATGGCATTTCACTAAAGAAAAACTTTGGATATTTTGAAATATTTATGTTATGTGAAATATATGGATATTACATTAACATTAGGATAACTTAACTATATTTTTTTTAAATGGCTGAGGCACAAGTTGACACTGGTTTAAGTGACAAACAAAAATGTCAACCATGTTTAAGAAAGGATATTCAAAATTTAGCAGATATTAATTGTAGCACATGTAATGAATATCAATGTCAGCAGTGTTCTGCCATTCATGAGAATTACGCTTTTATGCGTGACCATAAACTAGTCACTGTTTCCGAAGGAAAATATTATGTTTCATCTGTTGACGGCAATGACGATGATATTACAAGATTTACATGTATATGCAAAACGCATAATAAAAAACTTAAATACTATTGTCAAAATGATGATGCATTTTTATGCAGCAAGTGTACCATTATAAGTCATAAGAAATGTGAAGGTATAGTTGACATTGAAACTCTTGATGGACAAGGTGGTTGTGAGAAATTGAAAAATGAATTAGTTGCAGCCATGGACACAACAAACCAAGTTACAGAACTTTTAGATGAAGCTGATGTGCGTTTATCAGACGATATTCAAACTCTATCTGACAAGTTGAAAGATATGAAGACTCGATTGATACAAATATTTGATGATTTTACCAAAGTTGTCCTTACTCATGCCACAGCATACAGCAACACGACCAAGAAAGATTTAGCAAAGAAGAAAGCCAAATGTGAAGAACAGATCAAGTCCTTGAAGAAACACATAAGAACCATTGATTCTATAATGAATACAGGAACCCCTGCAGAAAAGTTCATTACAGAACGTGAAATGTCAAATGAAGTACAACAGGCCGTAAAACATTCAACATCTTTAGAGAATGAGACGTCATTGATTAAAATTAACTGTTCGTTTGAAAAACAATTACATGATCTCAAATCAAGATTGTTATCATTTCAAGAATCGGAGACATTAGATATATCATATCAACTGACACACAGTTCAACACTTAAACTAGTAAGTTCAATTAAGTTACAACAGTCAGGTGACGACAAAAGAGGACCTCTCTACACTGGCGTGGATTTCATGTCAGATGGTAGAGTGGTTACTGTAGACAATAGTAACTCTAAATTTCTCATTTATGATGAAAATCTGAATATGAAAAATTCTTATAAATTTCCTTATAAATATCCTCAATGTGTTACTGTTGTATCTAATGATGTTGTGGCTGTAACATCTGGTGGTAACTATAGATTAGATTTTCTGAATGTAAGTAAAACAAATGATATAACATTAAATAGATCATGTAAAATGAATGCTCAGTATGATTCTATTAGTATGATGGATAATGAGAATTTTCTTGTTGGTACAATAGATCACATTAAACCTTTCCGTATTGTATCTATGTCTGGTGATGAAAGTGATGTTGGTATTAATCTATCAGACAAGAAATACCCAATAGACACTAGCTATTGTACATATATACGTGGTAGAGAGAAAGTTGTTCATTGTGATACTGATGATCATACTATTTTTATTTATGACATAAAGTCAGGTGAGAGAGTTGTTGTAAATAACGATTTGATAAAATCACCATGTGATGTAGCTGTAGGTCTGTATGATCATATATTTGTTGGTAGCAACAGTACAAAATGTTTAGTTGAGATTACACCATGTGGTCGTGTATTATCATCACATCAAGTAGATATGTTTGCTCCTCGTTATGTAGCAATATCTAAGGATAGAAAACATCTTGTTGTATCAAATGCTGCAAATGGTGATAGAAAAATATCATTGTACAAAATTTCATGATTTTTAGATAAAAAGCTTATCAAACGAAGAAAAACATAGTATTGTCTTTGTTTATTTACTTGTCACGACTTGAATAATTACTCGGTCACAGAATTTGTTATTCTAACTCTCAGGCTTGGTATTTCCCCTACGTTATAATTAGCCTCAAATAAGGTAATTTTATCAATAATCTATATAGATCGGGGACTCAGTAGGTTTAAACAATTTTTAAAAAAGACATCCTGTGACCTAGTAATTATTTAAGTTGTGATATGCTGATTAAACAAAACATTACGACATTTTTACAACTACCTTGACCATTGTCAAAAGTTTGGTTACTGATATATCTATTTTGACCATTGGTCAGTTGTTTGGTTACTTATTTATCTACCGTAACCATAGATCAAATGTTCAGTTACTCTAACTTCGTTATGTCTTGTGAGATAGTTGATCTACCTTGATCATTTGTCAAATGTTGGTTTCATACATAGTGTTAATAATCTTCCTGTATATGTTTTATGTTGTATGTCAGACTTGATTTTTACAAAAGTGATTTCCCTTGTTCCGTAGTGGACTGCAGCAACTCGTCATTACTATCTGCCGCGGACGATTACATTTAGCCATGCATGCGCAATTAATGGTAATGAATTTTGATACTGCAAATAAAGTAGTCTACGTAATACGTTAATACGTAAATGATGAAGCAGTTTGTACAATTTACGAAGTATTTGTAATCTAGTTAAGTATTCTAATGTTTGTTTCCGTTTGTTGTATAACTCCGTTTTTTATACTACATCACAGTCCCATGTCCGACAGCGCTATAAGCTCTTTGTTATACCCTTAGTTGTCAAACATTCAATGATTATTCGCTTTGTTTTCACAGTTTAAAAGAAAGGGTCAACATGTTGTTTAATATAAAATTAACGAAACTACTAAGTACCCCGATTTCAATATTGTAAGAAATTTTTATTTGTCAACATTTTAGTTCCATCGATAACAGAAATATGTTTAGGAACATACTGTCGTCTGCTTGCATGTTTTTATGCTAATTTGTCGATGGAAAACCGGTTTGTCGTACATGCATTGATATGGGAAGATTTCTAATTGCTTTGATTAAAAAGAAAATTAAAAATCGCATCCTTTTGCAAAACATTTATTGCAATGTTTCGTTCTGGAAGCGACATTTCAGCCTTGTCTTGATTGTTCGTTGTACATATCAACGCACTTACGATTTTCACTAAAACTGACCATGTGGGATTTTTGCGGGAGAAGCACGTTCCTATTTTCGCTTGTCAGTACGTGCACGACAAAACCAATTTGCTTTAATTAAGAAGCATGAAAACCATGTAAGCAGACGGCAGTATATTCCTATACACATTTCCATTTTCTATTGGACATAAACGTCGAAAAATAAAAAAATCCAAACAACATTAAAATCGGGGTACTTAGAAAATTTGTTAAGTATATCATTTTTCATGTAATACTTAAAAAATAATGCCCTTTTAAGTCATATTGATCAAAAAGAGAAGAGATAAAAATCTAGAGTTAGACTTTTTTTAACGTACAATATTGGTACAGCGCAACCTCACTTTAACAACACCCACTTGGAGACGGGCAAACATATGTAGTTATACCGAGTATTTTTATCTCTGCAGAGGTTGAAATACAGTATTGATTACACAAAAGGGAGATACAAAAGACTGTTGTTCTGCAGAGAGTATCATGAATTGATATTGCCATGTTTCATAATTCTATTAGTTGAGAACATTTGATTGCATTTTGTAAAATTTAATCACGTGATGTATTCATCGTTTTCTCATGGTTAATAATACTATGTTGATAACAAAGATTAAATATTGTTTGTTAATTAGTTAAATCATTTCTAATTTACATTTCCTTCATTAAGTTATTATTCAAATGTATTCATCTGTCAGTGGTGCAAACAATAACCCCGCTGATTTAAATACCAATTACAGTATACCCCGCTGAAGTAAATACCTATCGCATTACTTTTGTACGTACGAACAATGAAAAAAGATATCCGTATAAATTATATGAATGGGAGAGGGGTTAATGTATGCACCACTGATAGTTTACTAAAATTTAAAAATAGAGCATAAGAAATATCGGCATACATTGTAAAAAATTTGAATGAGTATCTGATAGAACTGAGTTTATATGAAGGGTGAGAAATCGTGTGTATTATGTATTTTATATTGTATGAGTGATTGTACTATATCAATGTATTGGAATTTTATATTATAATTATAAATTTATCATTCTTACGTAGTCAATGTATATCTGTTTTTAAATCATATTACATATATTAAATCTATTTACTCTAAATTAAGTGTTGTTTTATCTATTAATTTTGTTTAAACCCAATTTGAGTGATGTGGTCTACAGTTGCCGCTTTATAATTTCACAAAATTTCTTTCAACAAAAGTCATCGTAAGTCATTTTTAAAATCCTAATAAAATGTCGAATATTTGATACTATTTATTTGAAATAGGTATACATTACATGGAATTTTGTATGACACATGTATATCTTTCAAAAGGATTTTTTATTCTTTAAACGATAGTCTAAAGAATTGACTTATGCTGATTTTCGTAGTTAGACACCCGTGAAAAGACTACTGGTCAAGTAAACTAGTTCTAAGTACATGGAACATTTCAAACAACTTATATTTATCACATGATGGAAACGACACCTTGTAATAATTCAGTACAGTACAGACATATATATAATGGACAGTATTTGCACCAAATAGATGTGTTTATAGTATAATGAAGATTTTTAAGGTTTATTATAAACTATCGGAGAAATGTGAGGTGGTCAGTTCACCTAACTATCAAAACATAAAATTTAACAGTATAAGGCACTTTGCAACAGCAAGTGTCAACATTGCTAGCACACACTTTACTATCAGTAACAGGTAACAATAACTTTATGTCAGAGATCTTATTACTCAAACTTGGAGAAGAATGTTGCAACAGGCTGAGAACTATCTCATGTAACAGTTTTGTGTACCTATGTGTAAACATTAAATATTTTTACTTATCAACTTTAAGATAAAAAACGCGTAAGTCAACAAAAGAAAAACATTTACCTAGAGTAATAATCTCCCGGTTTAAAATGTTCAAACTGTTAAATTTTTGTTATAAGTTAATGAATTTGATTTACGAGTATTTTTATCGTAATATTGTTATGTTAAAAAGAAAAAACATTAAATGGGTGAAATATTTTACAAATTGGTACCTAGTAGTGATTAAATGAGTTACAGTAAGAAAAGCTATCCTTGAAATAAGTGGTCAATTACACCAAAACTCTTATAAAAATGATCGTAAGCCAATTCCAAAATTGAAGTTCAGAGCCTAAAGCATATGATATCATATATTGATCTGAGTTTCAGAAAGTGTTCATTATTCTCCATTATTAAAAGATATTATTAATTGATTGGACAACGATAGAAGGTATTATGAATGGTTTCTGCTTTTAACAGATCGTGATTTTTATCGTTAGATTTATTTTCGAAAATGACACTGGTTTGTGTCTACAGTCCTTACTTAAGACAATTGATAAAGTAAAAAAACGTAGTTAAATCTACATAAAAGAGACAAAGGATAAAGTAGTACATGGTGCTGTATCTTTTTTTAATTTTAACATTTTTATTCCCATGTCTGGTGGCCAGTTCATCATCAATGTACCTACCTGTGTGTTTTTTGACATGTCGAGATCTCTAGAACCAAGATTTTAACCTAGTTCTACGCACGTATCATCGCATACATTGACAGATTCTCCTTGCTCTACCTGAAGTATCGATGTCAATATAACACCAAGACAGTTCGTATAGCTAAAGAAAATAAACAAAAAAAATACGTTTAAAGGGAGATAATACAACTTTCGATCAAAAATAAACAGCAATTTAGCGTTGTATCTGATATTTATATTAAACCACGACACTTATATAGACTTTTTTCAGGCAGACTTCACTAAGGACATTGAGTCGTGCCAAAACTCGAAATTCTGTGCATTTTCCTGTATAATTCAGCAGAACGCCCATTGATGACCCGTTATATATTCTGGAAAATAATATTTAAAATATATGTAATTTATTTGGTTTTTACTTTCGGGCAGTATATCGTATGGCGACTATCATTTCGCAAGTTGCTTGAAAATACGCACTTTTAGTTTTTGATACATGAATACTAATTATAGCTCATAATCAACGTAGTTAAATAGCTTGTACTTAAAAATCCTGGTAAAAGACATTTTATAACTCGTACGTCATGATATAAGTTTAAGTTTGTATAATATATCGAAATGGAATAAATGACAATTTTTGTAGAAAAAAGACACATTTATGATATAAATATTGACGTACACAATTTTGAATTTACGTTTAAAGGGAGATAATACAAATATCAGCCTTGTTTAGTATAATATGTATAAATGTCCCTTTATGACAATATTGCACTGACGTTTGTGTTTATTTAGATCAAAACAGAATGAAGTAGTGAATCAAGTCTTCACTCGATATTTGATTGATTGTTATAACCTTGCCTCAGAAATCTACACACCCAGTTAGTGTAGTCTAGCAAGGCAACAGTCGATATTCGGTTGATTGATATGACCAAAACTCAGAAATCTAACCACTCAGTAAGTGTAGTCTATCAAGTCTATAGTAGATATTTGATTGATTGTTATAATCGTACCTCAGATATATACTCGGTACGATATGACGTTTTTGTGTTGGTGCACCGTAAAACCCAAACAAACGAACAGTAATGTATCCACCAAGTTAGTGAAGTCTATCAAGTCTACAGTTGATATTTAATTGGTTGTTATAACCTTACCTCAGAAACCTACCTACTCAGTTAGTGTAGCAAATGACAGACAAAATTATGTGCGAATGTTTTAAACTATGGTTTAAATTAAACTGCAGTCCCATAAACATAAAATAGTCATTAGGGCACTATTCGGGCGCCATGCGATCAAGCTCCGCAATGACCCGTACGACCTATTGCGTACAAATACGGACAGATACGTTTTTCCAGGGTCTGTGAGATGAGCCCAGGATACACGTGTCGGTTTCAAAGTCAAATCGTGAACTAAATCGTGGTCGAGTATGAATTCAGCTTGCATATCTTCTAGCTACGGCTCCTAACGTGTGTGTGTTTTTTGGGCAATGTGCGTACCGTCACCTTAAAACGCAAGGCTTACGACTTTCTGCACGCACTGGTCTGCAACAAGCCACGATTTTATGGGTCTGAGGCATAAGTTTTTCATACACCAAATTAAAATATTGTTTTCGATAAAGTTGAATTGGGATTGACCTGTCTCGCTGTTTAAAGGTTTTTGGTATACAGAGATTAAATTCAATTAAAATTTCGACAATGGGAAAAATCAAAACTGTCTTTGTACAAAAGCTTTGTTGTGCGGGTGGTCGTTCTGTGGAGGTAATACTGTACCGGTAAGGACTGTATTATAAACTCTCAAAGCTTGAGTGTTTCAACGTTAAACATTTTAGACAAAGACATGTTATTTGCAAAAAAACCCTATATATTTACCATTATTTAATCAAGGTTATTCTGCCATAAGATCAAAACCAAATATCGAATAAGCAGTAAAAACTTTGTGCAGTTAAGTTTTTCGTCTTTTGAAACAATAAATTGTTTATTCTACCCGTCATAATATACATATTATCTAAAATCTGGACGCCCAACGTGAATCTATTCATGTTTAATAGTTGACAAAATGAACAATAGCTACAATAAAAGGTATTTATTAATGTTCTTGAAGCGAATATGGGGTTTAGGAACGTTACAAAGAATGCATATACTATATTACAAAAACATGTTTTTTGCCTTAACATTCCATAATGGTAAACAACTTTTCATACATTAAAAGTAAAAGACACCTATTAGTTCGATCATTTGTGACGTAGTTTTTGGCGACTTTGGATGTAGCGTTATATAAAGTTAAAAACTACGAACATTTCTGAATGTTGAAAACCAAATTTTTGTTTTAATTTTGGAACTAATTTAGTGATAACATTCACATTGAACTTGCTTTTAAATACTGATAATGGCTGAGGCACAAATCGACAGTGATCAGCAAAAATGTCAACCATGTTTAAGAAAAGACATACAAAGTTTAGCCGATTTTTATTGTAGCACATGCAATGAGTTTCAATGTCGCAAGTGTTCAACAATTCATGCGAATTACTCGTTTATGCGTAATCATAAACTAGTTAAAGTCTCAGAAGGACAATTTTGCGTTTCATCTGTCGATGGCGATGACGAGGAAATAACAAGATATATGTGTACCGCACAAAGTAAATCTTATGAGTTCTATTGTCAAAAGCATGATGCCTTTTTATGCAACAAGTGTGCTGTTGTAAGTCATAAGAAATGTAAAAAAATCGTTGATATTGAAAGCATGGACGGTCATGGTGGGTGTGAGAAATTGAAGAATGAATTAGTTGCAGCCATGAACACAACAACCCAAGTTACAGAACTTATAGATGAAGCTGATGTGCGTTTAGCGGACGATATTCAAACTCTATCTGACAAGTTGAAAGATATGAAAACTCGATTGATACAAATATTTGATGATTTTACCAAAGCCGTCCTTACTCATGCCACATCATACAGCAACACGACCAAGAATGATTTAGCAAAGAAGAAAGCCAAATGTGAAGAACAGATCAAGTCCTTGAAGAAACACAAAAGAACCATTGATTCCATAATGAATACAGGAACTCCTGCAGAAAAATTCATTACAGAACGTCAAATGGTCAATGAAGTACAACAGGCCGTAAAATACACAAAATCTTTAGAGAATGAGACGTCATTGAAAAAAATAAAGTATTCGTTTGAAAAACAATTACGTGATCTCAAATCGAAACTGTTATTATTTCAAGAATCTGAGACATTAGATATATCATATCAACTATCACGAAGTTCAACACTTAAACTAGTAAGTTCAATTAAGTTACAACAGTCAGGCGACGACGTTGGGGAACCACTCTACACTGGTATGACTTACATGCCAGATGGTAGAGTGGTGACTCTAGACAATCGAAACTCTAAATGTCTCATTTATGATGTAAATCTGAATATGAAGAATTCTTATAAATTTCCTTATAAATATCCTGTAAGTGTTACTGTTGTATCTAATGATCTTGTTGCAGTAACGGCTGGTTATAACTATAGATTATATTTTCTGAATGTAAGTCAAACAAATGATATAACATTAAATAGAACATGTAAAATGAATGCTCGGTATTATTCTATTAGTATGATGAATGATGATAATTTTCTTGTAGGTACAATAGATCATATTAATCCTTTCCGTATTTTATCTATGTCTGGTGATGAGAGTGATGTTTATATTAATCTCCCAGACAAAAAATACCCAATAGGCACTAGCTATTGTTCTTATATTCGTGGAAGAGAGAAAGTTGTACATTGTGATACAGATGATAACAAGATATATATATATGACATCAAATCAGGTGAGAGATGTGTAGTACACAGTGATCTGATACAGGCACCATGTGGTGTAGCTGTAGGTCCGTATGATCATTTATTTGTAGTCAGTAAAGGTACAAAATGTATAATTGAGATTACGCCATGCGGTCGTGTATTATCATCACATCCAGTAGATTTGGTGTGTCCTCATGTTGTAGCAATATCAAAGGATAGAAAACATCTTGTTCTATCTAATTCAGCTACTGGTGATACAATATTATCATTGTACAAAGTTTCATGATTATGAGATTATAAGCTTTTCAAAACAATGATGATCATTTTACGGTTTTTTTTAATCTGTGACAACTTAAATAATGATACGGACACTGAAACTGTTATTTTCAACTTGTTTTCGACTTAAATTTTTCCCGATTTTCAACACACCATCTTGGTTTCCATGGTAACCGCCATGCTTTCAGATGTCCACCTACGCTAAAATTTAACTAAAGACATCCTTCTATCCAACAATGCAAAGAACAGCTCTGGACAATTTATTTTTAGAAAAAAGCCTCAGATACTAGACTTTAAATTGTTCATTAATAATCACTATGATTTGGTGACTCAGTACTTTAAAACAAGTTAAAATAACGCATTAGATGACCATGTAATAATCTAATATTTGACAGGTTAATTTGTTATTGATATAACTACCTTGACCATTGGTCAATTGTTTAATTACTTATGTAGTCTTAATTATCAATTTATGTATGTTTTGTACCGTATATCAGATTTGATTTTTAGGAAAGGGGTTTCCCATGTTTAGAGGCCGCATGTTGCTAATCCTCATGCGCAAATAATCGTATGAAATTTAATACTGCAAATAAAAAAGTTCGCGTCGTGCGTTAAGGCGTCAGATGATGCAGTTAGTGCAATTATACAAAGTATATACATTCTGGTTTAGTATTAGTTTACTAATGGTTGTTTCCGTTTGTTGTATAATACCGTATTTTTCATTGCATCAAAACCCCATGTCCGACAGCGTTATTAGCGCTTTGATATACCCTTAGTGGTCAAACATTCATTGAATATCCGTTTGTGCCGTTTATAAGAAAGGATCGACATGTTAGTTATCATATTATATTTTATGTATAAAAATATATAGTTTTAACCTTGTTGATTCTATGATTCTGTGTTTTTATATTCCATCAAAACCTCCATGTCCGACAGTGTTATTAGCTCTTTGATATACCCTTAGTGGTCAAACTTTCATTGAATATCCGTTTGTGCCGTTTATAAAGACAAAACTAGCATGTTAGCTAATACATTATATTTAATGTAATATTCAAATAAATGAGTTTTAAGTCATCGTGGTCAAAGTGTGAATAGTTGAAAATAAATTCATGTACATAATTATGTAACTTGTAGATTTTACATACTTGTATAATCATTGAGTTTTTACTTTAAAGATTTTTCCCGGTGATTTACCCAGCTTAAACAGAGCTGTAAAGTGAAATATCGAGGATTTGTTTACTGGAATTATCTTTATCAATTTTAAAATTTGATAAAATTTGCTAGTTTTTTTAATGTACGATATAGGTACAATACAACTCTCAAATATGCACCCACTTAGGAATTCACAAACGTGTGTTGATATTTAGAGATTGTTTCTCTGCAGAGGTTAAATACAATTAAATATAAATTATATGGCAATATGAATTTCCTATTCCCTTTTTTCTCTTTCCTTCCAATAGATTAATTTTTCTATATACATGTAATTGTTTCTCTTTTTAATTTTATTTATAAACTACACATATTTTTGCTCATGTGTAATAATTTGTGATATAATGCAGGTCTGTACTGCAGAGGTTAAACTTCATACATATTACCATGTGTGTTTCATGATTCTATAAGTCTTATGAGTTCAGGAGATTTGTTTAAGTTTTGTTTAATTTGATCACGTGATGTATTCACCGTTCTCTTATAGTTAATAATAATGTGTTGATAACAAAGATAAAATATTGTTTGTTCATTAGTTAAATAATTTCTACTTTACATTTTTTTTCACTACGTTATTATCCAAATGTATTCAACTGTCAATAGTAAAAACATTAACCCCATTGATTCAAATACCAATTACAGTATACCCCGCTGAAGTAAATACATATCGCATTACTTTTGTACGTATGAACAATGAAAAAAGATATCCGTATAAATTATATGTATGGGAGAGGGGTTAATTTATGCACCACTGAAAGTTTAGAAAAATTTAACAATTGAGCATAGAAAATATTGGAATACATTGTAAAATATTTTAAATGTACATTATATAGAACAGGGTAAATTTAAAGGGAGAGAAATTGTGTGTAGTATGTATTTTATGTTGTATGCGTGATTGTTCTTTATCAATGTATTGAATTTTATATTAAAATTATGAATTTATCACTCTTATGTAGTCTTTGCATATCTGTATTTAAATCATATTACATACATTAAATCTATTTAATGAAGTGTTGTTTTTGTTGTTGTTTTTTGTTGTTTTTTTGTTTAAACCCAAATTGACTGATATAGTCTTAAGTTGCCGATATATCATTTCACAAACATTCTGACCACAAAAGTCAGCGTAAGTCATTTTCAAAGTCTTAAATAAAATGTTCGTATATTATTAATTTAAAACAGGTAAACATTTTATTGAATTTTGTATGCGTAATGAATATCTTTTAAAAATGATTTTTATTCTTCAAGCGGAAATTTGTAAAATTGACTTACGGTAATTTTCGTTGTTAGAATTTCATGAAATTGTCGTTTTTAGTCAAGTAAAATAGTTCTAGGATTATAGTACCGGAACATTTCAAACAATTTATATTTATCACATGATGGAAACCACGTCTTGTACTTCAGTACAATACAGACATACATATCATGGACAGTATTTGCACCAAATAGATGTGTTTATTGTATAATGAGGATTTTTAAGGTTTTGTTATAAACTATCGGAGAAATGTGAGGTGGTCAGTTCACCTAACTATTTTAGAGGTAACAGTATAAGACACTTAGCCACAACAAGTCTCAACATTGCTAGCATACACTTTACTATCAGTAACATGTACCATTGACTTTAAGTCAGAGATCTTATCACTAAACCTTGGAGAAGAATGTTACAACAGGCAGAGACCTCATGTATCTGTTTAGTTCGCCTATTTGTTCATAAACATTACATACTTTAACAAAACAATCTTACGATAAGAATTAGCGTAAGTCAAAAGCAGAAAATAGTTATTTTGAGAAACATACCGCCGGTCTAGAATGTTCGAAACTGTTGAATATCAACTATAAGTTAATCATAAATGAAATTGACTTACGACGAGTTGATCGTTATATTGTTTTGTAAATAAATGAAGGAGAGTAAATATTATACATATTGGGGTGAGTAAATGGGTAATAATCAGAAAGCTATCATTGAAATAGTGGGCATATCCACACAAAATTCTGACTAAAAATAATCGTAAGTAAATTTTAAAAAGTTAAAGTTTAGAGTCTAAAAGATATGATGTCTTATAAAGACATGTGGTTCATATCATTTTAATGCCTTATAATTAAAGATTATTATAATTGATTGGATAAAAAGATTGCAGGTACTTGTTTTACCTAACGATGATTTTATCGTAGGAATTATTTGCGAAAATGACCACTGGTTTGAGTATACGATCCTTGATAAAAGACAAATCAGAGTGTTGAAAACAGACAGAGGATAACGTTGCTGTGTGAAGTGAATCTAACATCTTTTTCCCCCAAATCGGGTGTTCAGTCTATCTATGTTTTAACCAAACACTTTAACCTAGTTCTACGCACGTTTCATTGCGAATACTTGCAGATTCCCCATGCTTTACGTGAAGTATCGATATCAAATAACTCCAAGACAGTTCGTATAGCTAAGGAAAGAAAACAAAATAAGCCCACGGGTGTTAATAAAAAATAATCATCTATCGATTTTTACCTAATTAAGCGTTGTGCGCCCGACTTAACAGGTTACCATATGTATATATTCAACGGCGATAGTTACATAAACTTATTACATGCAAACTGCACCTACTAAGAGATATGATTCTTTGTAAAAGTCAAAATTTGAACTTTTCTTTGTACAGTCTGTCTCCTATTGAAGGATTATGTGTAAAGGAGAATTAAAAAAAAAAGTGCCTCATTTGCTTTTTACTTTCTTGAAGTATATCGACTACTGTACTGTTGTTTAGCTCGTTGAAAATACGCAGTTCTAGATTTTTGCAGTTATAAGATTTTATACATGTATACTGATTTTAACTCATAGTCAACGAAGTTTAAAATCTTGTACTTAAAGGGATATACAGGCAAATGACTGAACCAAAAGATAGAACCAAGTGTCTTTAAAACAGTATTAAGAACGTAAGAACTCACTTACTAATAACATTTGTCACTTATAACATTACACAGAACGAATTAAAACATGAGGCATACACATTGTTGAAAACGAAAGTAGGATACTGAGGGAACCAACAAGCTATTTTTTGTATGTTGTACTTGCTAAAATTAAACATTTTCTATGGTCGCTTCTTGTCTTTTCAACATTCTTAGGCGGTTAAGATATCTTTTAAATATAATGATACTAATACAGCATACTAAAACATTCTAGTATCTTCTCATCAGTAAATGCATATTCTATCACTAATCTATTAAAGCTAACCTGACCAACGTGGGTCTAGTTTGGAAACTCCACATTTATTACGAGAAAATAAAATATTTTGTCATGTAATATTACAGAGAGTCTATTGCATTCACAGTTATAAAAAACATTATTCAAAATCAGAAAATATCGTCTGTTGAATGCCAGAAGGGGCTATCAGCAGTTTTTACCAAAATGGACTTTTTGCAATATTTTGAAATGTTTTCATCTATATTTCTTCTATACAAAATATCTTTACAAGATTCCAATTATAAGTGATCCAAATGAATTATCTTTTTTGGGGTCCATTAGCTATCACCAATTTCATTGACTGCCAGAAGGTGCTATGAGCACAGAGTGAACCACCAAAAGGTGCTATCAGCAGCGTAATCTGCTGATAGGCCAAGTGGTTATTGTTTACTTTTAACTAATACTAATCACCTGATTAGTGGTTATTCATTTGTCTGACCGATGATTTTATGTTTGCACTCCAGAATATTGTAAATATAACACTGGTACTGTTTCCAGAAAGTTTCTAAAGCTTCTGTAAATTGGGCGTATTTTTGTGGGAAAACAAGAATCCATTGTTAATTTGACATACTTCATAGGAATATTATTTCCTTTGAATGAGGTAAGTTTCTATTTTTCATTTCCTTCATAACTTTATATTTGTTCATAGAACCATTTGAAAACACAAAATAAATAAGAAATACACAGGTCATAACTTTTTTTAAATATTAAGTGCAGCTATATTTGTTTATCTGTTAACTCCTTTTGGCAGCCACTTTTTTATATATAATAAATTTAAATATTCTGCAACTATTTATTCAGTTTTTGTTACTCATATCAATATATCTTATAAATGTGTTGTAAAAATGAATTTGATGGTGTAATACTTATACGTGTCACTTCTATCATATGATTGTTTGCTGATAGCTCCTTATGGCAGCATGAATTTCTCATTCTAGATAATTATGGATGTTATTTGGTCAGATGAGGAAATTTGCCCAGCTATCTATCTGAATACACTAATGGATCAACAAAACTCTGGCAATGACATGCTTCAAACAAAACAATATTCTGAAATGCATGGTGATTTTTCAGCAGAACATAGTTCAAACATCAGTTGAACCATAGTTTGAGAGCAGACAACCTACTGAATGGCAGAATAAAATAGTGAAGATGCATGAAGAAATATCTGACATGAAACAAGCTGTAATTCAAGAACAAAATGACCGACAGTTGGAAACTAATCAACCCCAGTTTGCTGATGCCCAACAAAATCAAAAAAACCCTAATTCGGAAAATAAAAAAAATCTGATTTACAAGAATTATCAGACGATGATATTCATTTAATACAACTGCGACCTGCTACATAAGTTTCGAAGAGAACACAAACCAAAAAGGAGAGGCAATGCCCCAATTATTGTGTCTGATGATGAAAATGTTGATGATAGCGATTTCGATGATGTCAACTACATTGTATAACCATTAAGATGAAAGATCTGGGCACACACAATTGGAGTGCGACTCAATGCATTCAGCAATAGAACATGCAATAAACAGACGTCCATATATGTACCAGAGCAATGGGATACAATTTTTCAGATGGCCAGGCGTCAAAACCCTTATGTTGTTGTACCACTGAGGCACACTAATTTCTATGAGCTAAAAAAGTTTGCTAAAAGCAATTTCAAAATTTTAAAACAAGCTCAGATGGAACAAAAGTTAACTGGCTTAAGATGAAATTTTTAAAAGTGCAGAATAGCCATTCAGACCAAATCTTCGAAAAATATAACTATGGTGATAATGAGTTTGTAGCCATTAATGTGAAAAAAAGCTGGAATAGCCGATAAATGCTAATGAGGTATAAGGAGAAGTTACATATATCTGTCGCAAAGAAACGTGATATAATGGATTTATGTAAATCATAAGTCATACCTGAAATTTACTGGACATACTATGAAAATTTACCCACCACCAAAGCAGTAAGAGATCGTTTGCCAAGCGCTGAAATTCTAAAGGTTGTATCTGAGTCAGACACTGATGACGAATTTTTTATCAAAAGACTATGTATTGACAAAGAAATAGTTTTATTGTGTATGCAAACTGTCCACAGTGAAGTATAAACAATGAAATAAAGAATAATCAACGCTTAACATATTGTTATATTACAACTGACTGACATATTACATGTTGTTGGACCCTTGTTGCAATTACATAAAGTATGTAAATCGGGCAGCCAGAAGGGGCCATCACCAAAAATGACCAAATATGAGAAAACCAAGAGGCATTTAGGTTCAAGACTCGGTATGCTTATTAACCTCCCTATATACAATAACAAATAAAACAAAAACTTCAGGTTTGAACACTGACTGATTTTACATACAAGCCTGAACATATAAATGCCTATTTCTCAAAAGTATAAAAAATGCTGATAGCCCCTTCTGGAATTCAACAGACGATATGAAGTTGAACGTTTGTCTGTATATCCCTTTAAAAGTATTGATTCAAGACGTTTTATTAATATGTAATGAAAGAAGTTAAGTCTGTATATTTAAACGAAATGTGACAACTGAAATTTTGTGTAGGAATAGACACATTCGTGATAGGAATATTGACGTACTCAATTTTGAATTTATGTTTAAAGGGAGATAATACAAATATCAGCCTTGTTTAGTATAATACGTATAAATGTCCCTTTATGACAATTTTGCACTGACGTTTGTGTTTATTTAGATTAAAACAGAATGAAGTAGTGAATCAAGTCTTCAGTCGATATTTGATTGACTGTTATAACCTTGCCTCAGAAATCTACACACCCAGTTAGTGAAGTCTAGCAAGGCAACAGTCGATGTTCGGTTGATCGATATGACCAAAACTCAGAAATCTACCCACCCAGTAAGTGTAGTCTATCAAGTCTACAGTCGATATTTGATTGATTGTTATAACCTAACCTCAGAAATCTACCCACCCAGTTAGTGTAGTCTATCAAGTCTACAGTCGATATTTGATTGATTGTTATAACCTTACCTCAGAAATCTACCTACCCAGTTAGTGTAGTCTATCAAGTATATAGTAGATATTTGATTGATTGTTATAATCGTACCTCAGATATATACTCGGTACGATATGACGTTTTTGTGTTGGTGCGCCGTAAAACCCAAACAAACAAACAAACAGTAATGTATCCACCAAGTTAGTGAAGTCTATCAAGTCTACAGTTGATATTTAATTGGTTGTTATAACCTTATCTCAGAAACCTACCTACCCAGTTAGTGTAGTAAATGACAGACAAAATTATGTGCGAATGTTTTAAAGTATGGTTTTAATTAAACTGCAGTCCCATAAACATAAAATAGTCATTAGGGCACTATTCGGGCGCCATGCGATCAAGCTCCGCAATGACCCGTACGACCTATTGCGCACAAATACGGACAGATACGTTTTTCCAGGATCTGTGAGATAAGCCCAGGATACACGTGTCGGTTTCAAAGTCAAATCGTGAACTAAATCGTGGTCGAGTATGAATTCAGCTTGCATATCTTCTAGCTACGGCTCCTAACGTGTGTGTTTTTGGGGCAATGTGCGTACCGTCACCTTTAAACGCAAGGCTTACGACATTCTGCACGCACTTGTCTGCAACAAGCCACGATTTTATGGGTCTGAAGTTTTTCATACACCAAATTAAAATATTGTTTTCGATAAAGTTGAACTGGGATTGACCTGTCTCGCTGTTTAAAGGTTTTTGGTATACAGAGATTAAATTCAATTAAAATTTCGACAATGGGAAAAATCAAGACTGTCTTTATTCTGCGGGTGATCGTTCTGTGGAGGTAATACTGTACCGGTAAGGACTGTTTTATAAACTCTCAAAGCTTGGGTGTTTCAAAGATATAAGGTTGATAAAAACATTTTAGACAAAGACATGTAATTTGCAAAAAACTATATATTTACCATTATTTAATCAAGGTTATTCTACCATAAGATCAAAACCAAATATCGAATAAGCAGTAAAAACTTTGTGCAGTTAAGTTTTTTTCGTCTTTTGAAACAATAATTTTTTTATTCTACCCGTCATAATATACATATTATCTAAAATCTGGACGACCAACGTGAATCTATTCATGTTTAATAGAAGACAAAATGAACAATAGCTACAATAAAAGGTATTTATTAATGTTCTTGAAGCGAATATGGGGTTTAGGAACGTTACAAAGAATGTATATACTATCTCACAAAAACAAAAGAAGTAATATCAATTATTGACATAAACATGTTTTTTGCCTTAACATTCCATAATGGTAAACAACTTTTCATACATTAAAAGTAAAAGACACCTATTAGTTCGATCATTTTGGCGTAGTTTTTGACGACTTTGGATGTAGTGTTATGTAAAGTTAAAAACTACGAAAATTTCTGAATGTTGAAAACCAAATTATTGTTTTAATTTTGGAACTAATTTAGTGATAACATTCACATTGAACTTGCTTTTAAATACTGATAATGGCTGAGGCACAAATCAACAGTGATTCGCAAAAATGTCAACCATATTTAAGAAAAGACATAAAAAGTTTAGCCGATTTCTATTGTAGCACATGTAATGAGTTTCAATGTCGCAAGTGTTCAACAATTCATGCGAATTACGCTTTTATGCGTAATCATAAACTAGTAAAAGTCACAGATGGACTATATTGCGTTTCATCTGTCGATGGCGATGACGAGAAAATAACAAGATATATGTGTGCCACACATAGTAAATCCTATGAGTACTATTGTCAAAAGCATGATGCCTTTTTATGCAACAAGTGTGCTGTTGTAAGTCATAAGAAATGTAAAAAAATCGTTGACATTGAAAGCATGGACGGTCATGGTGGGTGTGAGAAATTGAAGAATGAATTAGTTGCAGCCATGAACACAACAATCCAAGTTACAGAACTTATAGATGAAGCTGATGTGCGTTTAGCGGACGATATTCAAACTCTATCTGACAAGTTGAAAGATATGAAGACTCAATTGATACAAATATTTGATGATTTTACCAGAGCCGTCCTTACTCATGCCATAGCATACAGCAACACTACCAAGAATGATTTAGCAAAGAAGAAAGCCAAATGTGAAGAACAGATCAAGTCCTTGAAGAGACACGTGAGAACCATTGATTCCATAATGAATACAGGAACTCCCACAGAAAAATTCATCACAGAACGTAAAATGGTCAATGAAGTACAACAAGCCGTAAACAATACAACTGTATTAGAAAATGATATGTCATTGATTAAAATTAACTGTTCGTTCGAAAAACTATTACATGATCTTAAATCAAGATTGTTATCATTTCAAGATTCGGAGACATTAGATATATCATATCAACTACCACAAAGTTCAACATTTGAACTAATAAGTTCAATTAAGTTACAACAGTCAGGTGACGACGTTGATGAACCACTCTACTCTGGCGTAGATATCATGCCAGATGGTAGAGTGGTTACTGTAGACAATAAAAACTCTAAATGTCTCATTTACGATGTTAACCTGAATATGAAGAATTCTTTTAAATTTCCTTTTAAATATCCTCAATGTGTTACTGTTGTATCTAATGATGTTGTGACAGTAACATCTGGTGGTAGATATAGATTAGATTTTCTGAATGTAAGTAAAACAAATGATATAACATTAAATAGAACATGTAAAATGAATGCACGTTATAATTCTATCAGTATGATGGATGATGAGAATTTTCTTGTTGGTACAATAGATTACAGTAAACCTTTCCGTATTGTATCTATGTCTGGTGATGAGAGTGATGTTGATATTAATCTACCAGACAAGAAATACCCATTAGGCACTAGCTATTGTACATATATACGTGGAAGGGAGAAAGTTGTACATTGTGATAGAGATGATAATACTATTTTTATATATGATATGAAATCAGGTGAGAGAATAGTTGTAAAAAATCATCCGATACAGGCACCATGTGGTGTAGCTGTAGGTCAGTATGATCAAATATTTGTGGTCAGTAAAGGTACAAAATGTATAATTGAGATTACACCATGTGGTCGTGTATTATCATCACATCCAGTAGATATGTTCGCTCCTCGTTATATAGCAATATCTAAGGACGGGAAACATCTCGTTGTATCTGGAGGTTGTGTTGGTGATATAAGATTATCATTGTATAAAATTTCACGATTTTGATATTACATGTATAAGCTTATCAAATGAAGAAGAACATGGTATTGTCTTGGTTTATAAACTTGTCACGACTTTTATAATTACACCGTCACTGAATATGTTTTAACTTCATCTTTTACTCTTGATACTTTCTGCTATGTTGTTAATTGCTTCAAATAAAATAAGTTCAACAATAATCAATATGGACCAGTGACTCAGTCGTAAAACGAGTTAAAAATAACAATTCAGTGACCATGTTATTATTTAAATTGTGTTGGGTTGATTAAACAAAACAACACGTTATTTTACAACTACATTGACCATTGGTCAAATGTTTGGTTACTTATATATTTAACTACCTTGACCATTAGTCAATTGTTTTGTTATGTATATACTACCCTAGCCATTGGTCAATTGTTTAGCTACTTATATACTTACCTTGGCCATTGGTCAAATGTTTGGCTACTTATATAACCACCTTGACCATTGGTCAAATGTTTTGTTACCTTTATAGTGTAAATTATTGACTTCATTATATTTAGTGAGAAAGTTCAATTACCTTGGCCATTGGTCAAATGTTTGGATACTTATATAGTATATATTACTTACAACTGTATGTTTTGTGTTTTATGTCAGATTGGTCTTTCCCACGGACTCTAGCAACTCTAACTCAACTTACGCTGACGATGACATTTAAACGCGCGCGCGCAATTAATAGTATGAAATTTAATGCTGCAAATAAAGAAGTCTGCGTTATACGTCAATGCGTAAGATCATGCAGTTTATCCAATTGTTTAAAGTATATATAATCTGGTTTAGTATTCTAATGAGTGTTTCCATTTGTTTTGTAATTCAGTGTTTTAATACTCCATCAAAATCCTATGTATGACACCGCTATAAGCGCTCTAATATACCCTTAGTGATCAAATATTTTTTGAATGTTCGTTTTTGTTTTGCAGTTTAAAAGAAAGTATCAGTTAGCTAGTTATTATTGCATATTTTATGTAATAGTTAAATATAATGAGCTTAAAGTCATCGTGGTCAAAGTGTAACTATATAAAAAGTATAAAGTTCATGTACATAATTATGAACATTGTAGGTTATATGGGGTTTATACATGAAAGAGTTTTTCCCGCTGATTAACTCAGCTTAAACAGAGCTGTAAAGTGAAATATACAGGGTTTGTTCACTGGAATACACAATGTAATTATCTTTATCAATTATGAAAAAATGTCAAAATTTGTTAGACATTTTTAATGTACGATATATGTACCGTACAACTTCTCTAATTATGAGTTGAGGTGATTTGTTTACATTTTGTAATATTTGACCACGTGATGTATTCATCGTTTTCTTATGATTAATATTTTATTTTGATAACAAAGATTAAATATTGTTTGTTTATTAATTAAATAATTTCTACTTTACATTCATTTCACTAAGTTATTATCCAAATGTATTCAACTGTCAATAGTGAAAACATTAACCCCATTGATTCAAATACCAATTACAGTATTCCCCGCTGAAGTAAATACCTATCGCATTACTTTTGTACGTATGAACAATAAAAAAAGATATCCGTATAAATTATATGTATGGGAGAGGAGCTAATGTATGCACCACTGATAGTTTAGAAATATTTAACAATAGAGCATAGAAAATATTGGAATACATTGTAAAATAATTTGAATGTACATTATATAGAACTGGGTAAATTTAAAGGGAGAGAAATCGTGTGTATTATTTATTTTATGTTGTATGCGTGATTGTTCTTTATCAAGGTATTGAATTTTATATTGAATTTATAAATTTATCATTCTTATGTGGTCTTTGCATATCTGTATTTAAATCATATTACATATATTAAATCTATGTACTCTACATGAAGTGTTGTTTTTATTTGATGTTTTTTATTTACATGTAAACCCAATTTAACTGATATAGTCTAGAGCTACTTATATTCTTACAGCAAAAGTCAGCGTAAGTCATTTTTAAAATTCTAAATGTTGATTTTTTTATACTATCAATTTAAAATAGGTATACATTACATATAATTGTGTATGCGTTATGTATATATTTCAAACATGATTTTTAGTCTTTAAGCGATATTTGTAGAATTGTATTACGGTGATTTTCGTTGTTAGAATTTCGTGAAATAGTCTTTTTGGTCAAGGAAAATAATTCTCAAATTACCGTACAGGAACATTTCAACCAACTTATATTTATCACATAATTGAAACCACACCTTGCACTTCAGCACAATACAGGCATACTTATGTTTCATGGACATTATTTGCACCAAATAGATGCATATTGTAGAATGAAGATTTTTAATTTTTTTTACATTTCATGTTTTGATAGTAAGGTGAACAGACCGTTCACCTTACTATCAAAACATGAAATGTAACAGTATTAGGCACTTCGCGACAGCACACACTTTACTATCAATAACAGGTAACATTGACTTTAAGTCAGATATCTTATCACTCAACCTTGGAGAAGAATGTTACAACAGGCAGAGACCTACCTCATGTAACAGTTCTGTGTACCTATGTGTAAACATTAAATATTTTTACTTATCAACTTTAAGATAAAAAAGTCAACAAAAGAAAAACATTTACATAGAGTAATAATCTTCCGGTTTAAAATGTTCAAAACTGTTAAATTTTTGTAATAAGTTAATGAATTTGATTTACGAGTATTTTTATCGTAATATTGTTATGTTAAAAAGAAGAAAATAAAATGGGTGAAATATTTTAAAAATTGGTACCTAGTAGTGATTAAATGCGTTACAGTAAGAAAAGCTATCCTAGAAATAAGTGGTCAATTTCACCAAATATCTTATAAAAATGCTCGTAAGCCAATTCCAAAAATGAAGTACAGAGCCTAATGTATATAATATCATATAATGATCGGAGTTTCAGAAAGAGTTCATTATTCTTCACTATTAAAGAATATTATAAATTGATTGGACAACAAAAAAAGGTATTATAAATGGTTTCTGCTTTTAACAGATCGTGATTTTTATCGTTAGATTTATTTTCGAAAATGACTCTGGTTTGAGTCTACAGTCCTTACTTAAGACAATTGATAAAGTAAAAAAAACGTAGTTAAATCTACATAAAAGAGACAAAGGATAAAGTAGTACATAGTGCTATATCTTTTTATTTTTAACATTTTTATTCCCATGTCTAGTAGTTCATCTACAAAGTACCTATCTGTGTGTTTCTTGACGTGTCGAGATCTCTCGAACAAAGATTTTAACCTAGTTCTAAGCACGTATCATCGCATATATTGACAGATTCTTCTTGCTCTACATGAAGTATCGATATCAATAAAACCCAAAGACAGATCGTATTGCTGAAGAAAATAAACAAAGAAAGTCCACTGGTGTTAATACATTAAACCGATTTAGCGTTGGGCACCGGATTGTACGGGTTAACCTATGTATATTCAAACTCAATACTTATATCAACGTATTACAGGCAAACTACACTTAGACATATGAGTTATGCAAAAACCAAATATGTTGTACTTTTCCTTAAAAAATTGAGGACACGTTAATTATTTTTAAAAACAAGATTGTAATATATATGCATCTCATTTGAGTAATGCTTAAACGAAATTTTTAAAATTTCCTTAAAAAAACAGCAGAATTTCCATTGATGACCCGTTTAATATTTTGTGAAAATTACATAAAATATATATGTGTAATATATGTATAGAATATTGTATGGCCACTATCGTATCGCAACCCGCTTGTAAAAACGCATATCTAGTTTTAAATACATGAATACTGATTATAACTCAAAGTTTTTTAAGATCTTGTACTTAAAAATCTTGGTAAAAGACATTTTATTAACACACCATAAGACGACAATGTTAAGTTTGTATATTTAAACGAAATGTGACAACACAATTTTTTTGTAGGAATAGACACATTCAAAGGAGAAATATTGACTTAGACGATTTTCAAATTACGTTTAAAGGGAGATAATACAAACATCGGCCTTGTCTAGTATAATACGTATTTCTTTTCCTCTATCACAATATTGAATTGACGTTTTTCTTTTCCTCTCTCACGACTTTTGTGTTTATTAAGATCAAAACAGAATGAAGTAGATTATCAAGTCTAGAGTCGATATTTCATTGATTGTTACAACCTTACCTCAGAAATCTACCCACCCAGTTAGCGTAGTCTATCAAGTCTACAGTCGATATTTGATTGATTGTTATAACTTTACCTCAGAAATCTACCCACCCAGTTAGTGTAGTCTATCAAGTCTATAGTTGATATTTGATTGATTGTTAAAACCTTACCTCAGAAATCTACCCACCCAGTTAGTGTAGTCTATCAAGTCTACAGTAGATATTTAATTTATTGTTACAACCTTACCTCAGAAATCTACCCATCCAGTTAGCGTAGTCTATCACGTCTACAGTCGATATTTGATTGATTGTAATAACCTTACCTCAGATATCTACCCACCCAGTTAGTGTAGTTTGTCAAGTCTACAGTTGATATTTGATTGATTGTTATAACCTTACCTCAGAAATCTACATACCCATTCGTTCTGTAGGTGGTCGTTCTGCAGAGGTAATATTGTACCGGTAAAGAACGTTTAATAAACTCTAAAAGCTTGGGTATTTCAAAATGATAAGACTGATCAAAAGATTTTAGACAAAGACGTATTTAAATAGTATACATATTTACTATAGAAATAATCAAGTCCATTTAACATAAATACAATAGCAAATATCAAATAAGCAGACCAATCTGTGTGCAGTTATGATTGTTCGTCTTTTGAAACAATAAGTCTGTTCTTCTACCCGTCATAATATACTCATTATCTAAACTTAGGACGACCAACGTGAATCTATTCATGCTTGATAGTTATAATAAAAGGTATTTATTAATGTCTTTGAAGCTATTGTCGGTTCTAGGATCGATATCAAGTATTGATATACGTCTTACATTATAACAAAAGAAGTTATTTCAAATTTTGGAACAAACATGTTTTTACCTTAACATTCCCATAAAATGAAACACCTTTTCATAAATGGTTATATATTTGATAATAAATGACATGGAGGACTTCTTCAGTAGTTGTAGTCTAACTGTTATAATACCTTTTCTTATAAATGAGTGAAAAATATATTTTTACTGGAAACCTATTGTATACATGTTATTATTTACCATAATAAATAAAACGGTTGCACATAGGCAGGTAGATAGTGTTTTATCAAAACCTGTTTAAGTAGTCACCTTGTGTATTTTAACAACGTCAACGAAAACACCTCACGTAATTTGTCGACATGACTGGATATCGCCCGAAGTTTGAAAGCAGCTATTATGGAAAGACTACATTAAGAGGTCACCTGGTGTAAGCTGCCAATCAAGCTACTTCCCTTCACTGGCTGCTTAATACAGGATACACTGTATAGTTTTTAAGTTACATTAGAAACAAAAAATAATGTTTCTTTGATATGCAGTTTTAAGTTTCAGTTTCACATCCTGCTGTTCATTCAATGGAATCATGTGGTACGTTCATGATAGTGTATAAATAAATGTCCTTCGCCGAAAAAGTAAAATGATATCAGATTACCCAAGTTTTGTCAAGGTTACGTATATATAGTAATATCTGCTCGCAGCAAATGGGATATTTTGTATTTCAATTTAAGTCTTATATTTTTGCAAAATGGTGAAATAAATATATTTACTCATAATACATAAGATAATGCAGACAATATTAATGCAAATAAAATCTAAAAAAAAACAGATTGTTTACATTTTCAACAGCTGTAACATATGCTTATACAAGTCTAAAACAATCAGGGAAAAATCGTTTAAGGTTCCGTCAAAGTATTACAAGCTGTAAGTGATGATTAGTGTAAGTTAATGTAATAAGTTAACATTTTAATAGTTCTCGTCTTTTTCGCGACAAAATTCCTGATTTGTTTTTACAAGATCAAATTAAACTTATTTTAATTCTAACGTGATAGGAGTCGTCGTTCATTTCATGTAAAACATGAAACAATATCGATGTGAGAAATTCTAATATAACACTCTTGTTAGATAGCCACCTGTTATAGGTTTAACTGTATTTTTACACTTGGTTTTAATAATCAACCAATAGCTCCACATATCTTAATGTATCTAAGCGGAAGTTTACATCACCTTTGGTAACTTTGTAATAGCAACAAATAACAAGGTAATGCCCACGGAAAATAGTCTGTTCATTTAAGTTGTAGTTTTTGACAAGTTCGGATGCAGTAATTTTAGATTAGTTTCATTCAAAATATCCTAATATTAAAAAGTGAATATTTGATCTTTTTAACTTGGAACTAATAAATAAGATTACACTGGTATATATTAAACAGTTTAATGATCATCAAACATGGCTGAGGCAAAAGTCGACAGTGGAACTTGTGATCAGCAAGAGTGTAAGCCATGTTTAAAAAAAGGCATTCAAAGTTTAGCTGATATTTATTGTTCCTCATGTAATGAGTATCAATGTTATCAGTGTTCTACCATTCATGAGAATTACACTTTTATGAATGACCATAAACTAGTAAGTGTCGCAGAAGGACAACGTTATAATTCATTTGTTGATGGCGATGACGAGGAAATAACAAGATATATGTGTGCCACACATGGTAAATCCTATGAGTACTATTGTCAAAATGATGATGCGTTTTTATGCAGCAAGTGTGCCATTATAAGTCACAAGAAATGTGAAGGTATAGTTGACATTGAAACTCTTGATGGACATGGTGGGTTTGAGAAATTGAAAAATGAATTACTTGCAGCCTTAGACACAACAAAACAAGTTACTGAACTTTTTGATGAAGCTGACGCGCGTTTATCAGACAATATTCAGACTCTATCTGACAAGTTGAAAGATATGAAGACTCGATTGATACAAATATTTGATGATTTCTCCAAAGCCGTCCTTAATCATGCCACAGCATACAGCAACACTACCAAGAAAGATTTAGCAAAGAAGAAAGCCAAATGTGAAGAACAGATCAAGTCCTTGAAGAGACACGTCAGAACCATTGATTCCATAATGAATACAGGAACTCCCACAGAAAAATTCATCACAGAACGTAAAATGTCAAATGAAGTACAACAGGCCGTAAACAATACAACTGTCTTAGAAAATGATATGTCATTGATTAAAATTGACTGTTCGTTCGAAAAACAATTACATGATCTTAAATCAAGATTGTTATCATTTCAAGATTCGGAGACATTAGATATATCATATCAACTACCACACAGTTCAACACTTGAACTAATAAGTTCAATTAAGTTACAACAGTCAGGTGACGACGTTGAGGAACCATTCTACACTGGCGTAGATATCATGCCAGATGGTAGAGTGGTTACTGTAGACAATAATAACTCAAAATGTCTCATTTATGATGTTAACCTGAATATGAAGAATTCATTTAAATTTCCTTTTAAATATCCTTATTCTGTTACTGTTGTATCTAATGATGTTGTGACAGTAACATCTGGTGGTAGATATAGATTAGATTTTCTGAATGTAAGTAAAACAAATAATATAACATTAAATAGAACATGTAAAATGAATTCTCAGTATTTTTCTATTAGTATGATGGATGATGAGAATTTTCTTGTCGGTACAATAGATCACATTAAACCTTTCCGTATTGTATCTATGTCTGGTGATGAGAGTGATGTTGATATCAATCTACCAGACAAGAAATATCCTGTAGACACTAGCTATTGTATTTATATACGTGGTAGAGAGAAAGTTGTACATTGTGATAGAGATGATGATAAGATTTATATATATGGTGTCAAATCAGGTGAGAAGGTAGTTGTACAAAATGATTTGATACAGGCACCATGTGGTGTAGCTGTAGGTCCGTATGATCATATATTTGTATGTAGCAACAGTACACAATGTTTAGTTGAGATTACACCATGTGGTCGTGTATTATCATCACATCAAGTTGATATGTTGTTTCCTCGGTATGTAGCAATATCTAAGGACAGGAAACATCTTGCTGTAGCTGGAGGTTGTGTTGGCGATATTAGATTATCATTGTACGAATTTGAATGATTTTGATATTATAAGCTACCAAAACATTGATGAAAACTGTACTGTTTTGTTTTATTAACCTGCCATAAATTAATAAATTGCTTGGTCGCTGACTCTGTTATTTTTATTTTTTTATAATCCAGATTTTCAAAGTCGCCTCAAATATATCTAGTTAATCGATAATCAATACGGGTCGATGACACAGTATATCAAAATAGTTAAAAAAATATTACATTCAGTGACCATGTAATTATTTAAGTTAAGCCGCGGCCGTGGCGTAGTGGTTAGCATGACTGACTTCGAATCCGGAGATCCGGGTTCGAATCCCGGTCGCGGCAGGTCATACCCTATACATGAGTTATCGGCCTTGTGGTAGGGTAAGTTAGTACTAGTGATAGAAAAAGTGTCCAGGAAACCTAGAGTAGGAAGAGCTGGCCGTCGTGTATATGACCTATAAATGTGTTGAATGCGACGTTAAAAAAAAACAAAATTTAAGTTGTGTCATGCTAATTGAACAAAACAACATGACATTTTACAATTACCTTGATCATTAGTCAATTTTTTTATCTATATAAATACAATGTGTCTTGACCATTGGTCAATTGTTTGATCCATTATATATTAGTCTATTGATTGTTTCCGTTTGTTGCATAATTCCGTGTTTTATACTCTATCAAAACCTCCATGTCCGACAGCGCTATTTAGTGCTTTGATATACCCTTAGTGGTCAAACATTGAACAACTAGTTTTTTCCCTTAAAAAGAAATGATCTGTTAGCTAGTATTTATATTATGCCCTATGTAATATAAAACAATAATGTGTTTTAAGTCATCATGGTCAATGTGTGAATAGATAAATAACTAAAGTTCATGTACACAGGTATGAACCTTGAAGATTTTTACATACTTGCATATGGGGTTTATACTTCAAAGATTTTTCCCGGTGATTTACTTAGCTATAAAAAGAGCTGAACAAAGTAAACAGTCGGGGATTTGTTCACTGAAATTCACAACTTACATTTCTTCATCAATTTTGTAAATTGTATGTATATTATAGATACAGTACAACTTCTCTTGAACACTGGAGGAGAGGGGAAAACATGTGTTGACATTTGGGGGTTGTTGCTCCGCACAAGTTAAAATAGAAGTATAATTACACTAAAGGGAAAAATATCAAAGGTTGTTGTTGTGCAGAGGCTTTGTTCTGTAGTGGGTCGTTCTGCAGAGGTTATATTGTATACATATTATCATGGCTGTTTCGTGATTCTATAAGTCTTATGAGTTGTGATGATTTGTTTTCATTTTGTAATATTTGATCACGTGATGTACTCGCCGTTTTCTTTTTGTTAATAATCTATAGTTAGGTAATAATATGTATTATTCTCCGTAAGCAGATTTCCTATAGACAAGTCTAGCTAATAGGCGAGCAGAGAACTTTAGATCGAGTGGTAATCAGATCGATTATGTTGATAAAAATATTAAATATAATTTGTTCATTAGTGAAATCATTTATTTTTTATTTTTCTTTACTAAGTTATTGTTGAATTTTATAGAACTGTCCCTGGTGCATACTCCGCTGAAGTACAATGTAAATTCATATCGCAGTAATTTTGTATTTACGATCAATGAAAATAGATATCCGTATTGATGTACGGTAGAGGTTTTATTTATATGTATCCACCACCAATAAACATAAACTACAGAGCGTAGAAAATGTTGACTAATGTTGTAAAACATTTGAATGCTCATTTGATGGAACTGAGTTCATATAAAGGGTGAGAAATTGTGAGTATTATGTATTTCATGTTGCATGAGTGATTGCACTTTATCAATGTATTGGAATTTTATATTATAATTATAAATTAATCAATCTTATGTAGTCTATGTATATCTGCATTTAAATAACATTATAAATATTAAATCTATTTAATGAAGTGTTGTTTTTGTTGTTGTTTTTTTTGTTTAAACCCAAATTGACTGATACAGTCTAAAGTTGCCGATATATCATTTCACAAACATTCTGACCACAAAAGTCAGCGTAAGTCATTTTCAAAGTCTTAAATAAAATGTTCGTATATTTGATACTATTAATTTAAAACAGGTAAACATTATATTGAATTTTGTATGCGTAATGTATATCTTTTAAAAATGATTTTTATTCTTTAAGCGGAAATTTGTAAAATTGACTTACGGTAATTTTCGTTGTTAGAATTTTGTGAAATTGTCGTTTTTAGTAAAGTAAAATAGTTCTAGGATTATAGAACAAGAACATTTCAAACAACTTATGTTTACCACATGATGAAAACCACATCTTGTACTTCAGTACAATACAGACATACATATCATGGACAGTATTTGCACAAAATAGATGTAGATGTTTATTTTAGAATGTATACTTTTAAGGTTTTTTATCAACTATCGGAGAAATGTTCACCTAACTATCAAAACATAAAATTTAACAGTATTAGGCACTTAGCAACAGCAAGTGTCTTAATATATAAGATATATAACATTGCTAGCACACACTTTACTATCAGTAACAGGTAACATTGACTTTAAGTCAGATACCTTATCACTCAACCTTGAAGAAGAATGTTGCAACAGGCAGAGACCTACCTCATGTAACAGTTTTATGTACCTATTTGTAAACATTGAATATTTTTACTAATCAATCTTAAGATATAAATACCGTAAATCAAGAACAGATAACAATCCCACGGTTTAGAATGTTCAAAACTGTTAAATTTCTGTAATCAGTTAATGAATTTGACTAACGAGTATTTTTATCGTAATATCGTAAAAAGAAATAAATAAAGTGGGTGAAATATTTTACAAACTGGTAAGAAAAACTATCATCAAAATCAGTGGACAATATCACCGAAATAAAATTTTACAACAATGATCGTAAGTCAATTCCAAAAACTTAAATTCAAAGCCTACAATATAATTATGATATCATATAATGATATGAGTTTTAGAAAGTATTCATTATTCTTCATTATTAAAGAATATTATAAATTGATTGGACAATGAATGAAGGTATTATGAATGGTGCCTGCTTTTAACTGACGTTGATTTTATCATGAGATTTTTTGTGAATAAGGCCACTTGTTTGAGACTACGATTCTTGCTAAAAGGCAAATGAGAAAGTGAAAACCGTAGTAAAGTCTACACGACACAGACAAAGGATAAATTAATACATGGTGTTGATTTTTTTAAACATTTTTATTCCCATGTCTGGTAGTCCATCTACAATGAACCTACCTGTGTGTTTCTTGACATGTCGATATCTCTAGACCAAAGATTTTAACCTAGATCTAAGCAATAATTATCGCATATATTGACAAATTCTCCATGCCCTATATAATGTATCGATACCAATATAACGCCAAGACAGTTCGTATAGCTAAAGAAAATAAACAAAAGAAATCCACAAGTGTCGATCAAAATATACAGTGATTAAGCGTTGGGCACCGGATTTTACGGGTTACCTGATATATATTAAGCCACGAAACTTATATAGACTTACTTCAGGCACACTTAACTAAAAAATTTGAGTCAAGCCAAAACCTGATATTTTGTACCTTTTCCTTTATAATATTTAGCATAACGCTCATTGATGACCCGTTATATATTTTTGAAAATAATATTTAAAAAATATATGTAATCTTTTTGTTTTTTACTTTCGGGCAGTATATGGTATGGCTACAATCGTTTCGCAAGTCGCTTGAAAATAAGCACTGTTAGTTTTTGATACATGAATACTGATTATAACTAATAGTCAACGTAGTTAAAGATCTTGTACTTAAAAATCTTGGTAAAAAACATTTCATTAATCGCACGTCATGGTATAAGTTTAAGTTTGTATAATTTAACGAAATGTGATAAATGACAATTTTTGTAGGAATAGACACATTTATGATATAGAAATATTGACTTACACAATTTTGATATTACGTTTAAAGGCGAGATGACACAAATGTCAACCTTGTTTAGTATAATATGTACACGCGTCAAAAGTTCTAAGTATACACTTTTTGATAATAAGAAAAGCATAGTAAAAATATTCAAATCTTAATTGTTTTCTAATTACATATCATCCATACGTTAACCTTAACTTTTGATAAAGATAACCGGTTCAATGTCAAAATCATTGATTCGGAACGAGAAAATGTGTTTTTCATGGTTTTCCCATGCAAGGAAAATCTGGCCAGTGAAAATCACCTAACACTCACTCATAAGATCAAAGCATTTGTCAAAAGTGGAAGGCCGGGTAAAAAAGGGAAATTTGACTCGAATACCGCTTCCAGAGAGCGAATACACATCAGGAATGCTTGAACCTGGCATGTCAGTAAGAGACACGTTTTTATTGACTTTGTTTAGGCAAATTTAACAAAATGCATTTTAAGATATTTGAAAATGTTGTCTTCAACGAATTTGTGTAGAAAAAAATATTTTCCATTGTTACTCTGCTAATACGTTAAGTCACATAACGTTACATTCTCTTTGACGTCACTGACGTCAATGATCAAGCTTGAGAAAACGCTTTTATGATTTTGTTCATTAAACATCAGTGCATGATAAGCATTGTTTAGTTGGATATAAATTCGGTTTTTAGGACTTTTAGAAGCCAAACTTCATCGTTAAAACTGCCATAATCCACTTAAGTGTTTGTCCGAATTACTGTTACATTTTTACATAGAAATGATAAAATTATACAAACTGTCGCATTTTCTTTCAGCATACCAACTTTTGTGATCAGTTCTAGCTGCTTTCATACAACTTACACAAGAATTCATCATTTTCCCTCAATTATTTTGATCTAACTTTTGTATCAGTAGGCTAAGCGCATGATTTTGGCGCGCAGATCTAAATGTAATAGATTTTGTAATATTATGTCCTATTAATTCAAAATTAAAATCGTTACGGTAATCGGTATAGCGTGTTTTAAACTTTCTTTCTGATATATCCTTTTTTTTATTTGTTATTTCCTTGTAACAATTTATTTACTTTGTTACCATTTAAGCCATTCAACTTATTGTTACTGGTTGAAATTTGTGACATTTGCATTGGAGACCAATAAAATCAAATGTCGTTAAACGAAAAGTTTTTGTTGATTTTCAGACCAGACTTTTTTCCACATTATTAGATAGTATTGCAGTTTTCATTTGAGAAATCGGTATGGAAATTCATAATGTAGTTACCACAATAAAATATGATTTATAAGGTGTATACTTAGAACATTTGACACGTGTATATATGTCCCTTTATCACAATATTGCATTGATGTTTGTGTTTATTTAGATCAAAACAGAACGATGTAGTCTATCAAGTCTACAGTCGATATTTGATTGATTGTTATAACCTTACCTCAGAAATCCACCCACCCAGTTAGTGTAGTCAACAAGTCTACAGTCGATATTTGATTGATTGTTATAACCGTACCTCAGAAATCTACCCACCCAGTTAGTGTAGTCTATCAAGTCTACAGTCGAAATTAAATTGATTGTTATAACCTAGCCACAGAAATCTACCCACCCAGTTAGTGTAGTCAACGAGTGACAAAAATATGTGCAAAAGTTTCAAGGAGTGATCATTGTTAAGCTACAGTCGAATAAATATGAAAATAGCCGTGAGGCCACCATACCAGCGCCGTGCAATCAAACTACACAAGGACCCGTACGAACTTTTGAGTACCCGTACGGACAGTTGCGATTTCCAGGGTCCGTGAGATGAGCCAGGATACACATATCGGTTTCAAAGTCAAATCGTAAACGTTTGGTCGAGTATGAATTAAACTTGCATATCTTTCAGCTACGGCGCCGTACGGGTGTGTTATTTTGGGCCATGTGCGTACTGTCACATTAATACGCATGGCTTTCCACGATCTATGGCTGTATGCACGTACTAGTCTGCAACAAGTCACGATTTTATCGGACTGAGGCATATGTTTGAAATCAATTAAAAATACCGTTTTAGATAAAGTTAAACTTTTCTTGAACATCATTCACTTGACACGAATACATATATTTTGCATCGCTGGTAAAAGGTTAAATTAAATTAAAATCACGTCTATGATAAATATCAAACTGTCGTTGTACAGAGGATTCTTTCTGTAGGTGGTCGATCTGCAGAGGTAATACTGTACCGGTAAAGACCGTTTTATAAACTCTCAAAGCTTGGGTATTCCATAATGATAAGACTGACATAAAGATTTTAGACAAAGACGTATTCAAATAGTATACATATAAACTATTGCAATGATCAAGTCCATTTTAACATAAATACGATAGCAAATATCAAATAAGCAGACCAAACTTTGTGCAGTTATTTTTTTGTCTTTTAAAACAATACATCTTTTATTCTACCCGTCACGATATACACATTATCTTAAAATACAACGACCAACGTGAATCAATTCATGTTTGATAGTTGACAGAATGAACAATAGCTATAATAAAATGTATTTAGTAATGTCTTTGAAGCAAATGTCGGTATTAGGTTCGTTACCAAGTATTGATACTATCTAACATAAGAACAAAAGACGTTATTTCAAATATTGGCATAAACATGTTTTTACCATAACATTCCCATAATGGTAAACACCTTTTCATACATTTAAAGTAAAGGACACCAATTAGTTTGATCATTTATGGCGTAGTTTTTGACGAATTTGGATGTAGCGTTTTATAAAATCAAAAAATACGAAACTAAATAAATATTGAAGAACATTTTTTTTGTTTTTAATTTTGCACTAATTTAATAGTATTAGGCACTTATCTTCAGCAAGTGTCACGATTGCAAGCACACACTTTACAATCAGTCACAGTTAACATTGGCTTTAAGTCAGAGATCATATCACTCAACCTTGGGGAAGAATGTTGCAACAGGCAGATACCTTCCTCATGCATCTGTTTAGTTCGCCTATCTGTACATAAACATTTCATATTTTAACAAATTCATATTACGATAAAAATAAGCGTACGTCAAAAGCAGAAAATATTTACATAGAGGAACAAACCACCGGTTTGGAATATTCAAAACTGTTGAATTTCTGTAATAAGTTAATGAATTTGATTTAAGAGTATTTTTATCGTGAAATTGTTAAGTAAAAGAAAATAATAATGAAGTGGGTGAAATATTTTACAAACTTACATTAAGAAAAGCTTTCCTAGATATAAGTGGTCAATTTCACCAAAAATATCTTACAAAAACGATCGTAAGTCAATTCCAAAGCAATTAATGTTCAAAGCCTAAAGTATATGACATGATATAATGATATAAGTTTCAGAAAGTATTCATTATTCTTCATTCTTTAACAATATTATCAATTGATTGGACAACGAAAAAAGGTATTATGAATGGTTCCTGCAGTAAACTTACGATGATTTTTATCGTGAGATTTTTTGTTAAAAAGGCCACTGGTTTCAGTCTACGATTCTTACTTAAACACATGAGATAGTTGAAAACCGCCATTTAATCTACATAAAACAGACAAAGGTTAAAGTAATACATGGTGCTGTATGATGTTAATTTTCAACATTTTATATTCCCATGTCTGGTAGTCAGTCCATCCACCTTTGTGTTTCTCAACATACCAAAGTCTCGGAATGTAAGCTTTAAACTCAGTACTGAACAGATTATCATCCCATATATTGACAGATTCTCCTTGCTGTACCTGAAGTATCGACACCAACATAACCCAAAGACATTTCTTATAGATAAAGAAAATAAACAAAAAAAGTACACAAGTTTCGAACAAAAATATACAGCGATTAGCGTTGGGCACCGGATTGTACGGGTTACCCGATGTATGTTTTTAACCACAATACTTATATCAACTTATTAGAGGCAAACTTCCCTCAGACACATGAGTCATGCAAAAAACAAATATGTTGTACTTTTCCTTAAAAGATTGAGGTCCCGTTAATTATTTTTAAAAACAAGATTAAAAAATATATGCACCTCATTTGAGTAATGCTTAATCGAAATTTTTAAAATTTCCTTAAAAACAGCAGAATTTACATCGATGCCCATTTAATATCTTGTGAAAATAACATTAAAATATATATGTGTAATATATGTATAGAATGGAGAATGGCCTCTATCATTTCGCAACTCGCTTGAAAAAAAACGCACATCTAGATGTTTATACATGAATACTTATTATAACTCATAGCCAAAGTATTTTAAGATCTTGTACTTTAAACTCTTGGTAAAAGACATTTTATTAACACGCCATAACATGACATAAGTTTAGGTTTGTATATGTACACGAAATACGACAACTTATTTTTTTGTAGGAACAGACACATTCAAAGGAGAAATATTAACTAAGACGATTTTGAATTTACGTTTAAAGAGACAAAATACAAACATCGGCCTTGTTCAGTATAATATTCATTTACGCATCTTCATCACAATATTGTACTGACGTATTTGATCAAAACAGAATGAAGTAGTGAATCAAGCCAGCAGTCGATATTTGATTGATTGTTATAACATAACCTCAGAAATCTACCCACCCAGTTAGTGAAGTCTATCAAGTATACAGTCGATATTTGATTGATTGTTATAACCTTACCTCAAAAATCTACACACCCAGTTATATAGTCTATCAAATTTACAGTCGATATTTGATTGATTGTTATAACCTTACCTCAAAAATCTACACACCCAATTAGTGTAGTCTATCAAGTCTACAGTCGATATTTGATTGATTGTTATAACCGTACCTCAAAAATCTACACACCCAGTTAGTGTAGTCTATCAAGTTTACAGTCGATATTTGATTGATTGTTATAACCTTACCTCAAAAATCTACCCACCCAGTTAGCGTAGTCTATCAAGTATACAGTCGATATTTGATTGATTGTTTTAACCTTACCTCAAAAATCTACCTACTAGTTAGTGTAGTCTATCAAGTCTACAGTCGATATTTGATTGATTGTTTTAACCTTACCTCAAAAATCTACACACCCAGTTAGTGTAGTCTATCAAATATACAGTCGATATTTAATTGATTGTTATAACCGTACCTCAAAAATGTACACACCCAGTTAGTGTAGTATCTACAGAGCCTGATTACTAATTTAAGGAGCATGGATTTTATCTTAAGGCATGACCAAACTACTTATAAACTAATGAAGATTTTTTCGTAATAATTTATGGGTTTGTGAAAAAAATGAAAATACATGTAATTAAAATGATTATTTGTTTTCATGCTTTACGGTGAAACATTGTGTTATTAGATAAAAATAAACTATGGAAATATAAAATCTTATAGTTTCGTTGTTGTGAATGTTTTGAAATTGACCTACGACAATATTTTTCGTAAGATATTTTGGTATAAATGACCATTTAGTATGATAATATATCATAAGTAATATGTATGCGATTTAAAACATACAATTGATTAAGAGGTAGAATTCTATCATCGGCACGTGTTTTTACTCTATTTGTAACCTGACTTGATCTATATTATAAACTTGAACTTATTCAATACCCTCATAATTTATCTCATCTCTTATAAAATATAATTGTCAATTTATTTATATTTCTATGTTGGACTCAAAATAGATAAAGCCCTGCAATGATTTTGCAAAATATCTTAAGATAAAAACCATCGTGAGAGGTATGTTTAGTGTTTCATCATAGCTCGTGCCAACGACGAAATAAAGATAATTGTGTCTTATATCTTAAATAGAATACTGATGGGAAGAAGCTAGATTTCAACATGAGTGCATGGTCCCTAATACATAAGTAAATGTACCCTTGTTGATAATTCAGAAGCCTGCATGAATTTATAGTTAAATTGTATTTAACTGTCAGTTACGAAAACATTAATTCCACTGATTTAGATATTCCCTACAGTACTTCTGTACTCAGGATTGAGATATATATATTTAAATCAGCGGAGCTAATGTATGCACCACTGGCAGTTGATTAAAATTTAACAATACAGGGAATGTCAACCAGGTGTATTATGAATATCATATTGACTTTGACATCCTGATGTCTTTGTTGGAGAGATGACCATTGTACATCGTTTAGTGACCATTGTATTGTTTCTTCTTTCATATTTTGTAATTGGTTTTAACGTCGTATTCAACACATGTTTAGTTTATATATACGACGACCAGCTCTTCATACTATAGGTTTCCTGGACACTTTCCTGTCACCAGTACTAACTAACCCTACCACGAGACCGACAACTCTTGTAAAGGGTATGACCTACCGCAACCGGGCTCGAACCCGCGATTTCCGGATTCGAAGTCAGACATGCTAACCACTACGCCACGACCGCGGCCTTTCTTTCAGTATCTTGTTACTAATTGCTATTTAAAGACACTACCTTATTACCATTTATGTTTATATGTATATGATTAATAAAGAAAATAGATGTAATTATAATAACTTCTGGAAATTTATTTTTGTCTATATATGAATTCTGACAATAAAAATATGATCAAAATAACACATAAAATCGTTAATGAATAATAATCAAATTGTTTTGCGGTAGTGTACATAGCATATATGTTTAATTAGATCATATTTGTATAGTACACCGATAAAATATATAGATAATGCTAAAAACCGCTACATTCGGATAACTCGGATATTATCATTGTAACTTCCATTGTTCGAAGATATTTGAAGATCATCCGATCGTATAGCGGTAGCGTACATGTCAATTAACTTAAATTAGGTTACATGGTTTTATATCCTTCACCGACTAAGATGATCATCAGAGTATATTTGGTAGATAAAATTTGATATTTTAACATATGATGTTTGTTATACTCAATCTCGACTGATAATGATATGGAAACTTACTCCCACAAGCAATTTCAGTTAACAGATATCCTGTACAGCGAATAGGCGAGCGGAAAATTTTTGAACGGGTTTAAATCAGATTGTCCCACAAGTCATGTTACAATTATGAATACATATTTTTGTTACCTTCAAATCCCGTATACTAGACATTGCGGATATCTCCAATTGGAAATTAATATAATTTTATAAAACGACAAATGCAAACAACTTACAAGTATCTAATTTAATATTTCCATTAAAAATAGTATTGTACAATTACCCATCAAATCACGTTTAAGAACTTGATCTTCACAGTAACTCTTTTACCAGACATGCTGAGTGGACTATAGCAAACGCTAGTTGTGGACGTTATGTAGTAGTCGAACTCGTAGTAGAATTAGTTAGTTAGTTTGTTTGTTTGTTTGTTTGTTTGTTTGGGTTTTACGGGGCACCAACATAGAAATGTCATATCGCACCAAAAGCAATCAATGATATTTTTAATACAGCCGAATTATAATGATTCAAAGTCTTATATTGTATGATATGTATTTATTTATTTCAAATAGTTAATTATCGTATATGATCGTATCGACTAAAAAAATGTTCTCTGAGTGAGTTAACCTTAAAATGTTTGCCATGGGTGTATTTAAGATCCTGACAGTCAAGGAGAACGTGTTTTACATTGACATGCTCGTCACATGGTAGTAGAATAAGTACACTGAGTAGAATTTCGAAAACATGAGAAATTAGATGTTCAAAACAAGATTTCTTTTTTCAATTAGATGAACAGTGACTATGTAGGGGTTTTAACATCTTATCCCGACTTGAGAATACAAGCTTCCTTCAAAAACACAATTCTACCTGCCATGTAGTCTTACACGTGCACTTAAATAGTCGATGCATTTCATAAAATCGAACGTATTCATATTCTCTCTAGTATTGTAGCAAAAGTATAACACGGCACTAGCACTACCTTGTCTTTATGCTAGCTTTTGTGGTGAGGTGGCAGTCTCCACTTACAGCTCGAGATGTCAATGTTTCTAATTACAGTTCAGACCTTGAAATTTTTCATATTGCATTAAATTAGGGCGAACAAATGTTAGACGAACTAATTTCACGTAAGTAAAAAATGATAAAATTCTCTCTGTGTTATCAAAACAATCAGTTGAATAAATAAAGTAAGATAAAAATGGCTGGTAGAGCTAGGTACAGTTTGATAATTTGATTATTAAAATGTTTGATGTACATTGTATATGTAAAATTATAGTGATAATTTAATTAGAAAAATCTGTAACTAAATCATTATACTTAAACGTGTTACAATTATATATAAAGATTGTGACTTAAAACTAAACTGATCGCCACTACAGTAGTACTCTGTAAAACATACAAAGGTTTCTTCCTTTTTAGAAATTATGACGACTTGTCACTGTAGCATGTTCAAAATAGTTTTCCAGGTTGTTAGCAAAAAAGATAAAAGCGGCGTTAGGGTTTTATGCACAACAAATAGTAAACAAATTTTTAGCCTTGCGTAGGTATCATTGAAATCTGGCAATAATCAAAAGACTCACATCTCTTTAACACTCTAAGTCTAGGCGTATTGTTTAATGTTATATCTTGATAATGCTGATTTCACTGTTTCCTGCTTTAAATCGTAGTTTTTTATGTCATATATACATTGTATTGCCATAGAAACAATCGGGAACTCAAGATTTGTCCTACCGTTGTACTTCAGTAAGGGATTTCAATTTTTGACTTTCAGCAATTTCGCCGATAGTCTTAAATTGTACCACAAATCGAAAACTATCAACAAATATGTCTGACCAGTACAACCTGCGGAGTGATATATGATTTACTTCGCAGTGCAATATCAGGCGATAAATGTAGTTCCGGCATCCTATATAGACAAGCTTGTGAAATGGTAGTAAATCTTGTTAATACACTAAGCAGTATACATACATTTTCGTACCCTTAGGTAAACAATATTTTCGTTCTAACTAGTATCGAGAATCCTAATAGCCTCTTTGAACTAGAATGAATACATAGTGCTAAATCTAATGTTTTACAGGGTAGAATAAACACTTCGACCGCATACTTTGCCCTGCTCGATTCGTACTTGAATTTAATGAGTGAGGAGTAATCATAAGTATTAATTTGTTAGGTTTCAATGTGTAAAGTCTTTCTGAATTTTAATACTTTGATTATTAATATCGACATCATTTAATATTCAACAAGCATCTTAACATAGAAGGAAGTTCAAATCTTAATGCGGAGAAAACATGCATTTATTAAATTGCCAATCAATAATAACAACAAGTAAAAAATTGCTGCAAATGCAGCAAAATGATTGTCACGGCAAACAAAAGAAGAAGTATTAACTATAATCAAAAGGTAACTCAAAAAAGCATTACATTGAATTGTCATGTTAAGGGTTTTCAGTAATAAAAAGGTAACTTGTTATAAAACGTTTTTCTGTTCAAATGTACTCGTTCCCAGAGCCTAGTAAGACACCTAGTTAGTTTGAGAATATTGATAACCTTGGAGTACGAGAATGGTCTGGATCTAGACACCATCTTTATGCCGACAGGATGTTTGGTTTTAGTTGGTTTTATTTCCAGTAATTCATATTTGCATGACGCTTAAAAAAATGATCGGCAAAAGGGAAAACCTTGTCTTTCAGAACAGAAGCTATTTACATGATTTATCGCTTCTGTTCAGTCAAGTGCTCCTTACATTGCGGATCTGTTCTTACCAATCCGTGTGACTATTGGTTCCCAAAAGTGATCTGTATAATAAGGGGCGATCATTGGTCTCCGGGCAAAATGAAATACAAAGTACATAAAAAGAGGCATTTAACCGCAAGAGATACTCCCTTAGAACAAAACATGACGTAACCGGTTTAAGACGTAAAGATGTGTCATAATAATCATTAGAAAGTTCGTCCACAGATAAGCCCATACCGAACTGTCCAGAAGCAGTAGGATGTTGAAATGCTAAACAAAATATTTTATCTCTTATACTGCCAACCCCTCTCTTGAGTGTTACAGCCAGGATTAAGTGCACGTCGGAAAGTGATAAATAAAGTAAAAGTTAAAAGATCCTGACAAATAGTTTTTGCAGGAACAGTGAGTAACTGACATCAACCGATTTGCAGGCCAGGATTTTGAATTATACAAAAGCATAACTGTCATTGATCGATATTTTAATCAGTATTCGATGTATATCGTATACTTGGGTAAAGCCCTTGTTCTAGGTAATTCCTTACGCTCCCCTCGCAGCTCAGTGAACACATTACATTCATTCGCTGCTTTAAAACGTGTTGAATTACAAGTATAAGCATTTCCAAAAATGCTTGAACCACCGTTTAGCCGTGTATACTCCATAGATTAAAAACATTCAAGCAATATGGGCTAGCGTCTTATACCGTCTCAAGTATATTTATTTTAGAATACAATGATTAGCGTGCCCAGCAGCGTCTTCAGTTATCTTGAACATTCCGTAACGGTAGAATCGGAACAACTTAAGAAATTGACAGCTCAACCCGAGTCAACTCAATATCATACTCACGGATTGAGTAGTCCCAACTTAGTGTTGAGTATTGCACATGTTGATTTGGCTTCGGGTTGAGTTCTCCCGTATCCTTAACGTTAGCTAACAGTAGTTACCGATCACGGGACTGGTAAAGATATGTAAAACCAGTGAGTCTATTCATAGAATACCAGGAATTAGCGCACCCTATGTAAAAACATTGATTTAGATGCGCCTCAAAGTAGGGAAGTTAGGTTTGCAATTTTTCAACAAATGCGAGTTTTAGAAAGAAAAAAACTTGTTACATATAGTTAAGCATTTTTTCTTGGTCTTATATTGCAACTGTCAATTAACTTGCACACGTTTATTTATTGATATAGGTATTTTCGGTAATTAATTCAAGCAAGTAACCCAACAAATCATGGCTTCGACGAGCCCATTCTAGCACCCCTAGTTTGACTTTTCGACGTCCATTTTTTCAAAATGTGACCTCAAATGCATCGTTTCGATTGGCTTTAGACAACCGGAGTTGACTACAAATTGCTCAAATCTTGACAATTGTCTATATCGCCGGTCCAATGACCGGCGATAATGATATTGACCTTTTCTATGAACCTTTAAACAGCCAATGAACGTTTACCAAATTCCAATATATGCAAAACTTTTTACGCATTTGTAGAGCGTGTAAACAACGCCTTATATGATATTATCATACTAGTGACGTTTTCAAACTCGTATTACGTCATATATCGTGGCTACACTTTGTTTTCAAGTTCAATAAGTTGCTCTATGTGTATTGGTGAAAGATCAGAGATGCACGTTCTAAAAATCAATGGTTTCTTTCTTGTTCGTTAATTTTCCGTTATCTAACTAATGCTAAACTGTCCAACATCTTTGAATTTCGACATTTTGATATTACAGGCGTGAAAATTTGTTGCATTTTACTTGTTACGGAAGAATTTTGTTGCCGGATACACAAAAGGATTTCACATGTATTTCAATTCCGAAAAGATGCGCCTAAATACAAAAGCGAGCTATTTTGAATAGAAATCATATTTTTTATAAAAATAACATGCCAGAAAATATAGAAAGTTAGAAATGTATGGTTCAAAGGACATTTTCAATCGTGAAAAAATTTACTCAGACACGAGAAAACATAATCCATTCGAACAAATTAAAACTGGCAAGCTTTTCACCTAGATGTAAATGTCCGTCATTTTAACTTTCTTAAAAGTACCTGGTCCGTTGCAGTGATACCTCAGGTCAATAGACCGTCAATATAGTACGAAACTCTTCATAGTTCGCATAAAATAATCTTACATCTGCTCGATCCGTAACCCTCACGCTCTTAAAATTAACTGGTCCGCTACACTTACATGTAATCATAGTTTAAAAAGATCGTCAATAGAACTCAGTTAAAGTAAGAATAAAAAGTCAATGTTACACGATTAGGCTTCTTTTTTTATACAGTCCGCTAAAAAGGACACAAAGGTATATTATTGAAATATTACATTTGAATCCTATCAAATTTGTTTTCAAATGACAAAAGCTCAAACAGTTGAAATTATGTAATATTTACAACAATGTGTAATGAAGCAATCGACGATTCTTTTTATAGTAAAAATCTGCAAACCTATTTCATGAAAATAATTTCGATATTGGTATTTATATATTTACATTTTAGAAATTTCCGAAAACTCTATCAATCTTATCTTTTCAAATAAAATATTGGCAAATCTCAATTATATTTCTACTGTACGCACATTATGATACGCATATTTGTTAAACTGTATCCGTACACTAAACTGGTCCGCTGGTCCGGTTGGTCCGCAAATTATACCTACCCCTTTTCATGTAAGTCGAAAGGATTTGCGGAAATGTGTTGATGTAAAACGCTGATTTTTCGTGTGTTGCATTGTTGATAGAAATATTGTTTATATGGTTCTCCCCAAAAATGTTTTTTCTATGTAACTTTTAACGGAAATGGGCTGTACTATGACTGCATTAAAAACAATAAATTTGTCGGCAATGGAAATCGAAAGGATTTATGTCACGTGACTTTTGCCCATTGCAATCAAAATCTACCCACCACAATATCACGGCGTTGAGACGCCGTGAAATAAAAATTCGAAATAACTAACCATCGATCGATATCGTCTGTTGGCCTATCACTAGAACATGATCCTAAATTTTGAACCTTTTCGTCACACATACTTGAGTCTATGAAATCGGTCAAATTAATAACCCATATAATGAACATGTGACTGGGTATCATCAATGAACGACTGTGATATACACGTACGCCACCTTTACTATTTAAAACGTTTTAACTTTCTTTAGACTCAAGTTTGGATTTAATGATCAATGTTTCACTGAGGAAGCTCTTTGGATACTTTAAATATTTAAATATTTACGTAATGTGAAATTTATGGATATTACATTGATACGATAATAACTTGACTATAATTATAGAAATGGCTGATGCACAAGTTGACAGTGATTTAAGTGACAAACAAAATTGTCAACCATGTTCTAGGAAGGACATTCGATGTTTAGCAGATATCTATTGTGGAACATGCAATGAATATCAATGTAATGAATGTTCACAAGGTCATGGGATTTACGCTTTCATGAGTGGACATAAAATAGTTAGCGCCTCAGAAGGACAATATCATGTTTCCTCCGTAGATGGCGATGACGAGGAAATAACAAGATTAATGTGTGCCACACATGGTAAACCATATGAGTTCTATTGTCAAAAGGATGACGCGTTTCTATGCAGTAAGTGTGCCATTATACGTCATAAGAAATGTGAAGGTATAGTTGAGATTGAAAGTATGGACGCACATGGTGGGTGTGAGGAATTAAAGAATAACTTAGTTGCAGCCGTAGACACAACAAACCAAGTTACAGAATTTTTAGATGAAGCTGATGCGCGTTTATCAGACGATATTCAAACTCTATCTGACAAGTTGAAAGATATGAAGACTCGATTGATACAAATATTTGATGATTTCTCCAAAGCCGTCCTTAACAACGCCACAGCATACAGCAACACTACCAAGACTGATTTAGCAAAGAAGAAAGCCAAATGTGAAGAACAGATCAAGTCATTGAAGAAACACATCAGAACCATTGATTCCATAATGAATACAAGAACTCCTGCAGAAAAATTCATCACAGTACGTACAATGTCAAATGAAGTACAAAAGGCCGTAAAATGTTCAACATCTTTAGAAAATGAAATAGCGTGTATTAAAATTGACTGTTCGTTTGAAAAACAATTACATGATCTCAAATCGAGATTGTTATCATTTCAAGAATCGGAGACATTAGATATATTATATCAACTGACACACAGTTCAACACTTAAACTAGTAAGTTCAATTAAGTTACAACAGTCAGGTGACGACGTAAAAGAACCACTTTACTCTGGCGTGGATTTCATGCCAGATGGTAGAGTGGTTACTGTTGATAACCTGAATCATAAATTTCTCATTTATGATGTAAATCTGAACATGAAAAATTCGTATAAATTTCCTTATAATAATCCTCAATGTGTTACTGTTATATCTAATGATGAAATTGTTGTTACATCTGCTGGTAACTATAGATTAGATTTTCTGAATGTTAGTCAGGCAAATGATATAACATTAAATAGAACGTGTAAACTGAATGCTCGGTATTATTCTATTAGTATGATGAATGATGAGAATTTTCTTGTTAGTGCAATAGATCACAAAAAACCTTTCCGTATTGTATCTATGTCTGGTGATGTGAGTGATGTTAATATTAATCTACCAGACAAGAAATACCCAAAAGACTCTAGCTATTGTACATATATACGTGGAAGGGAGAAAGTTGTACATTGTGATACAGATGATAATACTATTTTTATATATGATATCAGGTCAGGTAAGAGAGTAGTTATAAAACATGATCTAATACAGGCACCATGTGGTGTAACTGTAGGTCCGTATGATCATATATTTGTATGTAGCAACAATACAAAATGTTTAGTTGAGATTACACCATGTGGTCGTGTATTATCATCATATCAAATAGATATGTGGTTTCCTCGTTATATAGCAATATCTAATGACAGGAAACATCTTGTTGTATCTAATGCTGCAAATGGTGATAGAAAAATATCATTGTACAAAATTTCATGATTTTGAGATAAAAAGCTTATCTTACGAAGAAAAACACTGCATCGTCTTAGTTTTGCACTTGTCACGACTTACATAATTACTCGGTCACAGAATCTGTTATTCTAACTACTTTCACACTTGGTATTTCCCATATATTATAAATAGCCTCAAATAAGGTAAGTCTATCAATAATCTATATGGGTCGGGGACTCGGTAGTTTTAAACAAGTTTTAAAAAACACATCCTGTGACCTTGTAATTATTTAAGTTGTGATATGCTGATTAAACAAAACATTACGATATTTTTACAACTATAGTGCATACAAAAAAAAACGTGTTTTGGTAAACATTAAAATTGAGACAATTCATTTCAGAGGTAGGCAGTATTGAAAATAAAATTTGTGTAATTCATTTTAACAAAATAAGCATGGTTGATAAACCAACACCACTGTAAATCATGCTTGTTATGGTAGAACGCCTAAGACACAAGTAAAATATATCACATTTGTTTTTAAGTCATCCTGGGCTTCCCTTGTCAAGGGTTAGTTCACTGTATTGTTATTATAAACAGTGTGTTGTTTTTTTGTACGCACTATACCTTGACCATTGGTTAATGTTTGGTTACTTGTTTATCTACCGTAACCATAGGTCAAATGTTTAGTTACTTAACTTCGTTATGTCTTGTGAGATAGTTGATATACCTTGATCATTTGTCAAATGTTGGTTACATACATAGTGTTAATAATCTAATTATGTTTTGTGTTGTATGCTAGATATGATTTTTACAAAAGTGATTTCGCTTGTTTCGTAGTGGACTGCAGCAACTCATCAATTCAATCTGCCGCGGACGATTACATTTAGCCACGTATGCGCAATTAATGGTAATGAATTTTGATACTGCAAATAAAGTAGTCTACGTTATACGTTAATACGTTAATAATGAAGCAGTTTGTACAATTTACGAAGTATTTGTAATCTAGTTAAGTATTCTAATGTTTGTTTCCGTTTGTTTTATAACTCTGTGTTTTATACTCCATCACAGTCCCATGTCCGACAGCGCTATAAGCTCTTTATACCCTACCCTTAGTTGTCAAACATTCATTGATTATTCGCTTTGTTTTCATCGTTTAAAAGAAAGGGTCAACTTGTTGTTTAATATAAAATTAACGAAACTACTAAGTACCCCGATTTCAGTATTGTAAGAAATGTTTATTTGTCAATATTTTAGTTCCATCGATAACAGAAATATGTATAGGAACATACTGTCGTGTGCTTGCATGTTTTGATGCTAATTTGTCGATGTAAAACCGGTTTTGTCGTGCATGCATTGATATGGGAAGATTTCTAATTGCTTTGATTAAAAAGAAAATTAAAAATTAAATATCTTATCAGGTGACGCATCCCTTTGCAAAACATTTATTGCAATGTTTCGTTCTGGAAGCGATATTTCAGCCGTGTCTCGATTGTTCGTTGTACATATCAACACACTTACGATTTTCACTAAAACTGACCATGAGAGATTTTTGCGGAATAAGCACTTCCTATTTCCGCTTTTCAGTACATGCACGACAAAACCAATTTGCTTTAATTAAGAAGCATGAAAACTATGCAAGCAGACGACAGTATATTCCTATACACATTTCCATTAACTATTTGACATAAACGTTGAAAAATAAAAATTGTCCAACAACATTGAAATCGGGGTACTTAGAATTTTCGTTAAGTATATCATGTTTCATGTAATACTTAAAAATAATGCCCTTTCAAGTCATCGTGATCAAAAAGAGAATAGATAAAAATCTAGAGTTAGACTTTTTAGTGTACGATATAGGTACAGCACAACCTCACTTTAACAACACCCACTTGGAAATGGGCTAACGTGTGTTGCTATTCCGAGTATTTTTTTATCTCTGCAGAGGTTGAAATACAATTTTGATTACACTAAAGGGAGATACAAAAGACTGTTGTTCTGCAGAGGTTATCATGAATTCATATTGCCATGTTTCATGATTCTATTAGTCTTAGTAGTTGAGAACATTTGATTGCATTTTGTAAATATTCATCACGTGATATATTCATCGTTTTCTTATAGTTAATAATATTATGTTGATAGCAAAGATTTAATATTGTTTGTTCGTTAGTTTAAACATTTCTACTTTACATTTTCTTCACATAGTTATTGTTCAAATTTATGGAAATGTCAGTGGCGCATACATTAACCCTGATGAATTAATACTTGTACCAATTACAGTTTTTTGTACTAACGGTCAATGAAAATAGGTATTCATATTTATGAACGACAGAAGTGTTATTGTATGCACCACTGATTGTTGAGGAGAACTTTACAATAGAGCATAGAAAATGTTGAAATAAATTGTTAGACATTTTGAATGTACATTTAATAGAACTGAGTTCATATATAGGGAGAGAAATCGTGTGTATTATGTATTTTATGTTGTATAAGTGATTGTACTTTATTAATGTATTGGAATTTTATATTAAAATTATAAAACTATCATTCTTATGTAGTCAATATATGTCTGTATTTAAATTATATTACATATATTAAATATATTAACTCTAAATGGAGTGTTGTTTTTATTTATTTATTTTGTTTAAACCCAATTTGAGTGATGTGGTCTACAGTTGTCGCTATATAATTTCACAAAAATTCTAATCACAAAAGTCAGCGTAAGTCATTTTTAAAATCTTAAATAAAAATGAAACACCTTTTCATACATAGTTATATATTTGAGAATAAATGACATTGAGGACATCTTCAGAAGTTGTAGTCTAACTGTTATAATACTTTTAATTATGAATAAGTGAAAAATATATTTTTACTGGAAACATATTGTATACATGTTATTATTTACCATAATAAATAAAACGGCTGCACGTAGGCAGGTAGATAGTTTTTTATCAAAACCTGTTTAAGTAGTCACCTTGTGTATTTTTAACAACGTCAACGAAAACACCTCACGTAATTTGTCGACATGACCCGATATCGCCAGAAGTTTGAAAGCAGCTATTATAGAAAGTCTGCATTAAGAGGTCACCTGGTGTAAGCAGCCAATCAAGCCACTTCATTTCACTGGCTGCTTAAAACAGGATACACTGTAGAGTTTTAAAGTTACATTAGGAACAAAAAATAATGTTTGTCTGATTTGCAGTTTTAAGTTTTTGTTTCATATTCTGCTGTTCATTCAATGGTATCATGTTATACGTTCATGATAGTGTATAAATAAATGTCCTTCACCGATAGGTAGATGATATTAGATTACCGTAGATTTGTCAAGGTTTTTACCGTATATATACATGTAGTAATATCTGCCAGCGGTAAATGGGATTTTTTGTATTTCAATTTACGTCATATATTTGAGCAAATTGGTAAAATAAATATGTTTACTCATAATACATAAGGTAATGCAGACAATATCAAAGCAAATAAAATCTAAAAATCCCAGATTGTTTACATATTTCATGTTTCAACAGCTGTAACATATGCTTATAAAAGTCTAAAACAATCAGGGAAAATCGTTTAAGGTTCCGTCAAAATAATTCCAGCTTTAAGCGATGATTAGTGTGAGTTAATTGATAATAAGTTAACAATTTGATAGTTCTCGTTTTTTTTAACGCAATTCCTGATTTGGTTTTTACAAGATCAAATTGATTTTAATTTCAATCTAACGTGATAGGAAGAGTCGTTCATTTAATGTAATACATGAAGCAATATCGATGTTAGGAATTCTATTATAACGCTCTTGATAGGTTTAACTGTATTATTACACTTGATTTTAATAATCAACCAATAGCTCCACATATCTAGATGTATCTGAGCGGAAGTTTAGATCACCGTTGGTAATTTTGCAATAGCAACAAATAACAAAGTAACGCCCACGGAAAAAAGTCTGTTCATTTAAGTTGTAGTTTTTGACAAGTTCGGATGCAGTGGTTTTATAAAGATTGATTCAAAATATCATGTTATTAAAATGTAAATATGTGTTCTTCTTTATCTTGGAACTAATAAATACAATTACATTAGTATATATTAAACAGTTTAATGATCATCAAACATGGCTGAGGCAAAAGCCGACAGTGATACTTGTGATCTGCAACAGTGCCAGCCATGTTTAAAAAAAGACATGCAAAGATTAGCTGATATTTATTGTTCCTCATGTAATGAGTATCAATGTTATCAGTGTTCTGCTATTCATGAGAATTACACTTTTATGAATGACCATACAATAGTTAGTGTTACAGAAGGACAACATTATGTTTCATCTGTTGATGGTGATGACGAGGATATTACACGATTTACATGTATATGCAAAACGCATAGCAAAAAACTTAAATACTATTGTCAAAATGATGATGCATTTTTATGCAGCAAGTGTGCCTTTATAAGTCATAGGAAATGTGAAAATATTGTTGACATTGAAAGTCATGATGGAAATGGTGGGTGTGAGAAATTAAAAAATGAATTCGTTGCAGCCTTAGACACAACAAAACAAGTTACTGAACTTTTAGATGAAGCTGACGCACGTTTATCAGACAATATTCAGACTCTATCTGACAAGTTGAAAGATATGAAGACTCGATTGATACAAATATTTGATGATTTCTCCAAAGCCGTCCTTAATCATGCCACAGCATACAGCAACACTACCAAGAAAGATTTAGCAAAGAAGAAAGCCAAATGTGAAGAACAGATCAAGTCCTTGAATAGACACGTCAGAACCATTGATTCCATAATGAATACAGGAACTCCCACAGAAAAATTCATCACAGAACGCAAAATGTCAAATGAAGTACAACAAGCCGTAAACAATACAACTGTATTAGAAAATGATATGTCATTGATTAAAATTGACTGTTCGTTCGAAAAACAATTACATGATCTTAAATCAAGATTGTTATCATTTCAAGATTCGGAGACATTAGATATATCATATCAACTACCACACAGTTCAACACTTGAACTAATAAGTTCCATTAAGTTACAAAAGTCAGGTGACGACGTAAAAGAACCACTCTACACTGGTGTGGCTTTCTTGCCAGATGGTAGAGTGGTTACTGTTGATAACATGAATCATGAATTTCTCATTTATGATGTTAACCTGAATATGAAGAATTCTTTTAAATTTCCTTTTAAATATCCCTATTCTGTTACTGTTGTATCTAATGATGTTGTGGCAGTAACATCTGGTGGTAGATATAGATTAGATTTTCTAAATGTAAGTAAAACAAATGATATAACATTAAATAGAACATGTAAAATGAATGCTAAGTATTATTCTATTAGTATGATGGATGATGAGAATGTTCTAGTTGGTACAATACATCATATTAAACCTTTCCGTATTGTATCTATGTCTGGACATGAGAGTGATGTTGATATCAATCTACCAGACAAGAAATATCCATTAGACTCTAGCTGTTGTACATATATACATGGAAGGGAGAAAGTTGTACATTGTGATAGAGATGATAATACTATTTTTATATATGATATCAGGTCAGGTAAGAGAGTAGTTATAAAACATGACCTAATACAGGCACCATGTGGTGTAGCTGTAGGTCTGTATGATCATATATTTGTTGGTAGCGAAAGTAAATGTATAGTTGAGATTACACCATGTGGTCGTGTATTATCATCACATCAAGTAGATATGCTTGCTCTTCGTTATGTAGCAATATCTAAGGATAGAAAACATCTTGTTGTATCAAATGCTGCAAATGGTGATAGAAAAATATCATTGTACAAAATTTCATGATTTTTAGATAAAAAGCTTATCAAACGAAGAAAAACATAGTATTGTCTTTGTTTATTTACTTGTCACGACTTGAATAATTATTGGGTCACAGAATCTGTTATTCTAACTTCTTTCACGCTTGGTATTTCCCCTACGTTAAAAATAGCCTCAAATAAGGTAATTTTATCAATAATCTATATGAGTCGGGGTCTCAGTAGTTTTAAACAAGTTAAAAAAACACATCCTGTGACCATGTAATTATTTAAGTTGTGATATGCTGATTAAACAAAACATTACGATATTTTTACAACTACCTTGACCATAGGTCAAAAGTTTGGTTACTGATATGTCTACTTTGACCATTGGTCAGCTGTTTGGTTACTTGTTTATCTACCGTAACCATAGGTCAAAAGTTTGGTTACTGATATATCCACTTTGACCATTGGTCAGCTGTTTGGTTACTTATTTATCTACCGTAACCATAGGTCAAATGTTTAGTTACTTAACTTCGTTATGTCTTGTGAGATAGTTGGTCTACCTTGATCATTTGTCAAATGTTGGTTACATCCATAGTGTTAATAATCTTCCTATATATGTTTTGTGTTGTATGCTAGATATGATTTTTACAAAAGTGGTTTCGCTTGTTTCATAGTGGACTGCAGCAACTCCTCAATACAATCTGCCGCGGACGATTACATTAAGACGCGCAAGCGTAATTAATGGTAATAAAATTTGATACTGCAAATAAAGTAGTCTACGTTATACGTTGATACTTTAATAATGATGCAGTTTGTACTGTTGTACGAAGTATGTGTAATCTATTCTAATGATTGTTTCCGTTTGTTTTATAACTCTGTGTTTTATACTCCATCACAGCCTCATGCCCGAAAGCGCTATAAGCGCTTTGTTATACCCTTAGTTGTCAAACATTCATTGAATATTCGCTTTGTTTTCACCGTTTAAAAGAAAGGATCAACATGTTGATTAATATATAATTAACGAAACCTTTATGTACCCCGATTTCAATATTGTAAGAAATGTTTATTCGTCAACATTTTAGTTCCATCGATAACAGAAATATGTATAGGAACATACTGTCGTCTGGTTGCATGTTTTTATGCTAATTTGTCGATGGAAAACCGGTTTTGTCGTGAATGCATTGATATTGGAAGATTTCTAATTGCTTTGATTGAAAAGAAAATTACTAATTAAAAATTTTATCCTGCAGGTGACGCATCCCTTTGCAAAACATTTATTGCAATTTTTCGTTCTGGAAGCGACATTTTAGCCTTGTCTTTATTGTTCGTTGTACATATCAACGCACTTACGATTTTCACTAAAACTGACCTTGTGGGATTTTTGCGGGAGAAGCACGTTCCTATTTCCGCTTTTCAGTACATGCACGACAAAACCAATTTGCTTTAATTAAGAAGCATGAAAACCACCATGCAAGCAGACGACAGTATATTCCTATACACATTTCCATTAACTATTGGACATAAACGTTGAAAAATAAAAATTGTCCAACAACATTGAAATCGGGGTACTTAGAAGTTTCGTTAAGTATATCATTTTTCATGTAATACTTAAAAAACGCCTTTTAAAGTCATCGTGATCAAAAAGAAAATAGATAAAAATCTCGAGTTAGACTTTTTAATGTACGATATAGGTACAGCACAACCTCACTTGAACAACACCTACTTGGAGACGGGCAAACATATGTTGTTATTCCGACTATTTTTTATCTATGCAGAGGTTGAAATACAATATTGATTACACTAAAGGAAGATACAAAAGACTGTTGTTCTGCAGAGGTTGTCATGAATTCATATTGCCTTGTTTCATGATTCTATTAGTCTTAGTAGTTGAGAACATTTGATTGCATTTTGTAAATATTAATCACGTGATGTATTCATCGTTTTCTTATGTTCAATTATATTATGTTGATAACAAAGATTTAATATTGTTTGTTCGTTAGTTTAAACATTTCTATTTTACATTTTCTTCACTATGTTATTGTATAAATTTATTGAAATGTCAGTGGCGCATACATTAACCCCGATGAATTAATACTTGTACCAATTACAGTTTTTTGTACTAACGGTCAATGAAAATAGATATTCATATTTATGAACGACAGAAGTGTTATTGTATGCACCACTGATTGTTGAGGAGAACTTGACAATAGAGCATAGAAAATGTTGAAATAAATTGTTAAACATTTTGAATGTACATTTAATACAACTGAGTTTATATAAGGGGAGCGAAATCGTGTGTATTATGTATTTTATGTTGTATAAGTGATTGTACTTTATTAATGTATTGGAATTTTATATTAAAATTATAAAACTATCATTCTTATGTATTAAATGTATGTCTGTATTTAAATTATATTACATATATTAAATATATTAACTCTAAATAGAGTGTTGTTTTTATTTATTTATTTTGTTTAAACCCAATTTGAGTGATGTGGTCTACAGTTGCCGCTATATAATTTCACAAAAATTCTAACCACAAAGTCAGCGTAAGTCATTTTCAAAATCTTAAATAAAATATAATATTTGATACTATTGATTTAAAATAGGTATATATTACAGATAATTTTGTATGCCACATGTATATCTTTCAAAAGGATTTTTTATTCTTTATGCGATAGTCTATAGAATTGACTTATGCTGATTTTCGTAGTTAGCCTTTTGTGAAAAGACTACTGGTCAAGTAAACTAGTTTTAAGTACATGGAACATATTAAACAATTTATATTTATCACATGATGGAAACAACATCTTTTACTTCAGTACAATACCGGCATACATATCATGGACAGTATTTGCACCAAATAGATGTTTATTGTAGAATGAAGATTTTAAGGGATTTTTTATAAACTCTCGGAGAAATGTGAGGTGGTCAGTTCACCTTACTATTAAAATTTGAGATGTTACAGTATTAGACACTTAGCCACAAGTTGTCAACAAGAATCAACATTGCTAGCACACACTTATTGTCAGTAACATGTGAGGTGGTCAGTTCACCTAACTATTAAAATTTGAAATGTAACTGTATAGGGCACTTAGCCACAACAAGTGTCATCATTGATGGCACACACTTAACTATCAGTAACAGATAACAGAGATCTAACTACTCTTACACGGAGAAAAATTTTGCAACAGGCAGAGACCTACCTCATGTATCTGTTTAGTTCGCCTATTTGTACATAGATATTACATATTTAAACAAAACAATCTTACGATAATAATTAGCGTAAGTCAAAAGCAGAAAATAACTATATTGAGGAATATACCGCATGTCTAGAATTTTCGAAACTGTTGTTTATCAACTATAGTTCAATCATAAATGAAATTGACTTACGACGATTTTATCGTTATATTGTTTTGTAAATAAATGAAGGAGAGTAAATAGTATACATATTGGAACCAAGCAGTGAGTAAACGGGTAATAATTAGAAAAGCTATCATAGAAATAGTGGTCATATCCACACAAATATCTGACGAAAAAAAATATCGTAAGTCAATTTTAAAAAGTTAAAGTTCAGAGTCTAAAAGATATGTTCTCATATAAAGACATGTGGTTTATTTCCTTTTAATGCCTCATAATTAAAGATTATCATAATTGATTGGACAAAGAATGCAGGTACTGTAGATGTTTACTGGTTTTACCTAACGATGATTTTATCGTAGGATTTATTTGCGAAAATGACCACTGGTTTGAGTATACGATCCTTGCTAAAAGACAAATCAGAAAATTGAAAACAGACCAAGGATAAAGTTGCCGTATGACGTGATTCTAACATCTTTTTCCCATGTCGGGTGGTCAGTCTATCTATGTTTCAACCAAACACTTTAACCTAGTTCAAAGCACGTTTCATTGCAAATACTTTCAGATTCTCCATGCTTTACGTGAAGTATCGATATCAATATAACTCCAAGACAGTTCGTATAGCTAAAGAAATAAAACAAAAGAAGCCCACGGGTGTTAATAAAAAATAATCATCTATCGATTTTCACCTAATTTAGCGTTGTGCGCCCGACTTAACGGGTTAGCATATTTATATGTTCAACGGCGATACTTACATAAACTTATTACATGCAAACTGCACCTATTAAGAGATATGATTCTTTGTAAAAGTCAAAATTTGAACTTTTCTTTGTACAATCTGTAGAACTCCTATTGAAGACCCTTTAAATATATGTGTAAAGGGGAATTAAAAAAAAAGTTTCTCATGTTCTTTTTACTTTCTTAAAATATATCGATTACTGTACTGTTGTCAAAAGATAGAACCAAGTTTAGTCTTTAAAACAGTATTAAGAACGTAAGAAATCACTTACTAATAACATTTGTCACTTATAACATTACACTGAACGAATTAAAACATGAGGCATACACATTGTTGAAAACGATAGTAGGATACTGAGGGATCCAACAAGCTATTTTTTGTATGTTGTACTTGCTGAAATTTAACATTTTCAATGGTCGCTTCTTGTCTTTTCAACATTCTTAGGCGGTTAAGATATCTTTTATAATATAATGATACTAATACAGCATACTAAAACATTCTAGTATCTTCTCATCAGTAAATGCATATTTTACCACTAATCTATTTTAGCTAACCTGACCTACGTTGGTCTAGTTAGGAAACACCCCATTTATTACGAGAAAATAAAATATTTTGCCAAGTAATATAACAGTGAGTCTATTGCATTCACAGTTATAAAAAACATTATTCGAAATCAGATAATATGAAGTTGAACGTTTGTCTGTATATCCCTTTAAAAGTACTGATTCAAGACATTTTATTAATATGTCATTAGAGAAGTTAAGTCTGTATATTTAAACGAAATGTGACAACTGAAATTTTGTGTATGAATAGACACATTCATGATAGGAATATTGACTTACACAATTTTTAATTTACGTTTAAAGGGAGATAATACAAATATCAGCCTTGTTTAGTATAACATGTATTTATGACCCTTCATCACATCATTGTACTGACGTTTGTGTTATTTTTTATCAAAACAGAATGAAGTAGTGAATCAAGCCAGCAGTCGATATTTGATTGTTTGTTATAACGATACCTCAGAAATCTACCTACCCAGTTAGAGTAGTCTATCAACTCTACAGACGATATTTGATTGATTTTTATTACCTAACCTCAGAAATCTACCCACCCATTCGTCCTGTAGGTGGTCGTTCTGCAGAGGTAATATTGTACCGGTAAAGAACGTTTAATAAACTCTAAAAGCTTGGGTGATTCAAAATGATAAGACTGATCAAAAGATTTTAGACAAAGACGTATTTAAATAGTAAACATATTTACAATAGAAATAATCAAGTCCATTTAACATAAATACAATAGCAAATATCAAACAAGCAGACCAAACTGTGTGCAGTTATGATTGTTCGTCTTTTGAAACAATAAGTATGTTCTTCTACCCGTCATAATATACTCATTATCTAAACTTAGGACGACCAACGTGAATCTATTCATGCTTGATAGTTATAATAAAGGTATTTATTAATGTCTTTGAAGCTATTGTCTGTTCTAGGATCGATATCAAGTATTGATATACATCTTACATTATAACAAAAGAAGTTATTTCAAATTTTGGAACAAACATGTTTTTACCTTAACATTCCCATAAAATGAAACACCTTTTCATAAATGGTTATATATTTGATAATAAATGACATGGAGGACTTCTTCAGTAGTTGTAGTCTAACTGTTATAATACCTTTTCTTATAAATGAGTGAAACATATAGTTTTACTGGAAACCTATTGTATACATGTTATTATTTACCATAATAAATAAAACGGCTGCACATAGGCAGGTAGATAGTGTTTTATCAAAACCTGTTTAAGTAGTCACCTTGTGTATTTTAACAACGTCAACGAAAACTCCTCACGTAATTTGTCGACATGACCGGATATCGCCCGAAGTTTGAAAGCAGCTATTATGGAAAGACTACATTAAGAGGTCACCTGGTGTAAGCTGCCAATCAAGCTACTTCCCTTCACTGGCTGCTTAATACAGGATACACTGTATAGTTTTTAAGTTACATTAGGAACAAAAAGTAATGTTTGTTTGATATTGCAGTTTTAAGTTTCAGTTTCACATCCTGCTGTTCATTCAATGGAATCATGTGGTACGTTCATGATAGTGTATAAATAAATGTCCTTCGCCGAAAAAGTAAATGATATCAGATTACCCAAGTTTTGTCAAGGTTTTTACCGTATATATAGTAATATCTGCTCGCAGTAAATGGGATATTTTGTATTTCAATTTAAGTCTTATATTTTTGCAAAATGGTGAAATAAATATATTTACTCATAATACATAAGATAATGCAGACAATATTAATGGAAATAAAATCTAAAAAAAAAACCAGATTGTTTACATATTCAACAGCTGTAACATATGCTTATAAAAGTCTAAAACAATCAGGGAAAAATCGTTTAAGGTTCCGTCAAAGTATTACAAGCTGTAAGTGATGATTAGTGTAAGTTAAGATAATAAGTTAACATTTTAATAGTTCGCTTCTTTTTTGCGACAAAATTCCTGATTCAGCTCTTACAAGATCAAATTAAACTTTATTTAATTCTAACACGATAGGAGGCGTCGTTCATTTGATGTAAAACATAAAAAATCGATGTGAGAAATTCTAATATAACACTCTTGTTAGATAGCCACCTGTTATAGGTTTAACTGTATTTTTACACTTGGTTTTAATAATCAACCAATAGCTCCGCATATCTTAATGTATCTAAGCGGAAGTTTACATCACCTTTGGTAACTTTGTAATAGCAACAAATAACAAGGTAATGCCCACGGAAAATAGTCTGTTCATTTAAGTTGTAGTTTTTGACAAGTTCGGATGCAGTAATTTTAGAAAGTTTGATTCAAAATATCCTAATATTAAAAAGTGAATATTTGATCTTTTTAACTTGGAACTAATAAATAAGATTACACTGGTATATATTAAACAGTTTAATGATCATCAAACATGGCTGAGGCAAAAGTCGACAGTGGAACTTGTGATCAGCAAGAGTGTAAGCCATGTTTAAAAAAAGGCATTCAAAGTTTAGCTGATATTTATTGTTCTTCATGTAATGAGTATCAATGTTATCAGTGTTCTACCATTCATGAGAATTACACTTTTATGAATGACCATACAATAGTTAGTGTCACTGAAGGACAATATTATGTTTCATCTGTTGATGGCGATGACGTGGATATTACAAAATTTACATGTATATGCAAAACGCATAGCAAAAAACTTAAATACTATTGTCAAAATGATGATGCATTTTTATGCAGCAAGTGTGCCATTATAAGTCATAAGAAATGTGAAGGTATAGTTGACATTGAAACTCTTGATGGACATGGTGGGTTTGAGAAATTGAAAAATGAATTACTTGCAGCCTTAGACACAACAAAACAAGTTACTGAACTTTTAGATGAAGCTGACGCGCGTTTATCAGACAATATTCAGACTCTATCTGACAAGTTGAAAGATATGAAGACTCGATTGATACAAATATTTGATGATTTCTCCAAAGCCGTCCTTAATCATGCCACAGCATACAGCAACACTACCAAGAAAGATTTAGCAAAGAAGAAAGCCAAATGTGAAGAACAGATCAAGTCCTTGAAGAGACACGTCAGAACCATTGATTCCATAATGAATACAGGAACTCCCACAGAAAAATTCATCACAGAACGTAAAATGTCAAATGAAGTACAACAGGCCGTAAACAATACAACTGTATTAGAAAATGATATGTCATTGATAAATTGACTGTTCGTTCGAAAAACAATTACATGATCTTAAATCAAGATTGTTATCATTTCAAGATTCGGAGACATTAGATATATCATATCAACTACCACACAGTTCAACACTTGAACTAATAAGTTCAATTAAGTTACAACAGTCAGGTGACGACGTTGAGGAACCATTCTACACTGGCGTAGATATCATGCCAGATGGTAGAGTGGTTACTGTAGACAATAATAACTCTAAATGTCTCATTTATGATGTTAACCTGAATATGAAGAATTCTTTTAAATTTCCTTTTAAATATCCTTATTCTGTTACTGTTGTATCTAATGATGTTGTGACACTAACATCTGGTGGTAGATATAGATTAGATTTTCTGAATGTAAGTAAAACAAATAATATAACATTAAATAGAACATGTAAAATGAATTCTCAGTATTTTTCTATTAGTATGATGGATGATGAGAATTTTCTTGTCGGTACAATAGATCACATTAAACCTTTCCGTATTGTATCTATGTCTGGTGATGAGAGTGATGTTGATATCAATCTACCAGACAAGAAATATCCTGTAGACACTAGCTATTGTACTTATATACGTGGTAGAGAGAAAGTTGTACATTGTGATAGAGATGATGATAATATTTATATATATGGTGTCAAATCAGGTGAGAGGGTAGTTGTACAAAATGATTTGATACAGGCACCATGTGGTGTAGCTGTAGGTCCGTATGATCATATATTTGTATGTAGCAACAGTACACAATGTTTAGTTGAGATTACACCATGTGGTCGTGTATTATCATCACATCAAGTTGATATGTTGTTTCCTCGGTATGTAGCAATATCTAAGGACAGGAAACATCTTGCTGTAGCTGGAGGTTGTGTTGGCGATATTAGATTATCATTGTACGAATTTGAATGATTGTGAGATAACAAGCTTATCAAAACATTGATGACCATTGTATTGTTTTGTTTTATTAACCTGCCACAACTAAAATAATTACTCGGTTACTGAATCTGCTATTTTTAACTTCTTTCTTGGTACTTTCCCTTATGTTGTAACTAGCCTCAAATAAAATAATGCCATCAAAAATCCATATGGGTCGGTGAATTAGTAGTAAAGCAAGTTGAAATAACGCGTCCCGTGACCATGTAATTATTTAAGTTGTGACATGCTGATTAAACAAAACATCAAGAAATTTTTACAACTACCTTGACCAATGTTATATTAATAAATAATAAGCTTAAACTCATCGTGGTCAAAGTGTAAATAAATACAAAATCTCAAATTCATGTACATAGTTATGAACATTGTAGGTTTTTACATATATGGAGTTTATACTATAAAGAGTTAGTCCCGCTGATTAACTCAACTTAAACAGAGCTATAAAGTGAAATATACAAGGTTTGTTCACTGGAATATACAATGTAACTATCTTTATCAATTTTGAAAAAATGCCAAAATTTGTTCGACTTTTTTAATGTACGATATATATACAGTACAACTTCTCTAATTATGAGTTGAGGTGATTTGTTTACATTTTGTAATATTTGATCACGTGATGTATTCACCGTTTTCTTATATTTTGTGATGATATGTTTATAACAAAGATTACATAGTGTATGTTCATTATTTAACTTTTATTTAACTATCAGTGGCGCATACATCAACATCGCTGATTTAAATACCATTACATACTATAGTCTCCTCGTTATGTAGCAATATCTAAGGACAGGAAACATCTAGTTTTTATTGGACTACATCCATTTTTGTGCCTTTCAGTAATTGGAGTTCCGAATAGCACCTATACATTGTGCTGCTACCACGCCTACCTCCCCCCCCCCCGAAAAAAAAGCTTGCTTGAAGGGAGGGAAGTACAATTTAAGCCGGGACATTATATAAATCTACGTAATACCAGAATTCGTCTTGGAATTCTTTAACCTTGAATGTCTGTTGGATAATTTAAGGACGCATTTTGGCATGTGCGTAATTTACGTTGGGAGCCATTCGAAAAAACAATAAACATCCATGGTCCGAGCAGCGATTGCCCCGCAATCAAACTAGCCAAAAGCTTGATCATGTCACCATATATTATTTTGTGAGGAGAAGTGTCCACACAAGTGCTGTAGTACACCTCTGTTGTTAAACTTCGGCCCTATAAAAAAGGTCTACGTTTTGATAATAAGTTTAAGTTTGTATTTGTATAATTTTTTAAAGGAATATACACATTCATGGTAGAAATATTGACTAATACAATTTTGATTGCGTTTAAAGGGAAATAATACAAATATCAGCCTTGTTTAGTATAATATGTATTTATGTCCCTTTATGACATTATTGTACTGACGTTTGTGGTTCTTTTTCAAATCAAAACAAAACGATGTAATCTATCAAGTCTACAGTCGATATGAGATTGATTGTTATAACCTTACCTCAGAAATCTACCCACCCAGTTAGTGTAGAATTAAGTAGTGTATCAAGTTTACAGTCGATATTTAATTACCTCAGATATCTACACACTCAATTGGTGTAGGCAGCGACTGACGAAAGTATGTGCGAAACTTTCAAGGGATAATGATAATAAGTTTGATATATATCAAATAAAATTATTGTTTTAGATAAAGTACAACCTCTATTGAACAACACCATTGGAAGGGATTAATCTGACTCGCCGTTAAAGGTTGTTCCTACACAGTGGTTAAATTTAATTAAAATTACGCCTATGGGAAATATTAAAACTGTCGTTGTATATAGGATTCGTTATGTAGGTAGTTACTATTGAAACAATCAAAGTAATTTTTATCATAGTTACAATAACTGTTATAACTGTTTATTGGTTCAAAACAGCCACCGGCCCATCATACATTTTCATTTATAGTAAATTCCAAATAAAGATACAATTTAATGTTAATGTGTAATGTATCAGCAAGTAATGGCAACCTGTTTAATGTGTCTGTATATGACATACATATAAACATTGATCAGTTTTACTATATTCTTAGTGGATATTATATCATTAAACGATTGATTGCTAACACCGAAATATCAAATCAGTAAACCAAACATTGTGCAGTTAGGTTTTTTCTTCCTACAGTGTCTTAAAGATCTTAACATATTTTAAACAATAAATATAGTATTCTACCCGATCATTATATACACGTTATTGGACATCTCGACGACCAACGTGAATGTATTCATGTTTGATAGTTGACAAAATTAACAATAATTATAATAAAATATATTTATCAATGTCTTTGAAGCTATTGTCGGTACTAGGATCGTTTCCAAGTATTGATATACTATCTTACTTTATAACAAAAACGTTATTTCAAATATTGGCATAAAGCATAAAAACGTTCTGAATTTTACCTTGACATTCCCATAAAAGTAAACACCTTTTGAAACATTAAAAGTAAAAGACACCAATTAGTTCGATCATTTTTGGCGTAGTTTTAGACGAATGTGGATGTAGCGTTTTATAAATTGAAAAAACTACGGAACTATCTGAATATTGAAAACCAATTTTTTGTTTTTATTTTGGAACTTATTTAGTGATAATATTTACATTAAACTAGTTTTTAAATATTGATAATGGCTGAGGCACAAATAGACAGTGATCAGCAAAAATGTCAACCATGTTTAAGAAAAGACATTCAAAGTTTAGCTGATATTTATTGTTCCTCATGTAATGAGTATCAATGTTATCAGTGTTCTACCATTCATGAGAAATACACTTTTATGAATGACCATACAATAGTTAGTGTCTCAGAAGGACAATATTATGTTTCATCTGTAGATGGCGATGACGTGGATATTACAAAATTTACATGTATATGCAAAACGCATAGCAAAAAACTTAAATACTATTGTCAAAATGATGATGCATTTTTATGCAGCAAGTGTGCCATTATAAGTCATAGGAAATGTGTTGGTATTGTTGACATTGAAACTCTTGATGGACATGATGAGTGTGAGAAATTGAAAAATGAATTAGTTGCAGCCATAGACACAACAAACCAAGTTACAGAACTTTTAGATGAAGCTAACGCGCGTTTATCAGACGATATTCAAACTCTAGCTGACAAGTTGAAAGATATGAAGACTCGATTGATACAAATATTTGATGATTTTACCAAAGCCGTCCTTACTCATGCTACAGCATACAACAACACTACCAAGAATGATTTAGCAAAGAAGAAAGCCAAATGTGAAGAACAGATCAAGACCTTGAAGAAACACATCAGAACCATTGATTCTATAATGAATACAGGAACTCCCGCGGAAAAATTCATTACAGAACGTGAGATGTCAAAAGAAGTACAACAGGCCTCAAAAATTTCAACATCTCTAGAAAATGAGACGTCACTGATTGAAGTTAACTGTTCTTTTGAAAAACAATTACATGATCTCAAATCGAGATTGTTAGTATTTCAAGAATCGGACACATTAGATATATCATATCAACTACCACACAGTTCAACACTTAAACTAGTAAGTTCAATTAAGTTACAACAGTCAGGTGACGACGTAAAAGAACCACTCTACTCTGGCGTGGATTTCATACCAGATGGTAGAGTGGTTACTGTTGATAACATGAATCATAAATTTCTTATTTATGATGTAAATCTGAATATGAAGAATTCTTATAAATTTCCTTATGAATATCCTCAATGTGTTACTGTTGTATCTAATGATGTTGTGGCAGTAACATCTGGTGGTAACTATAGATTAGATTTTCTGAATGTAAGTAAAACAAATGATATAACATTAAATAGAACATGTAAAATGAATGCAAGTTATTATTCTATTAGTATGATGGATGATGATAATTTTCTTGTTGGTACAATAGATTACAATAAACCTTTCCGTATTGTATCTATGTCTGGTGATGAGAGTGATGTTAATATCAATCTACCAGACAAGAAATATCCATTTGGCTCTAGCTATTGTACATATATACGTGGAAGAGAGAAAGTTGTACATTGTGATACAGATGATAATACTATTTTTATATATGATATCAGATCAGGTAAGAGAGTAGTTATAAAACATGATCTGATACAGGCACCATGTAGTGTAGCTGTAAGTCCGTATGATCATATATTTGTTGGCAGCAGAAGTTCAAACTGTTTAGTTGAGATTACACCATGTGGTCGTGTATTATCATCATATCAAGTAGATATGCTGTTTCCTTGTAATATAGCAATATCTAAGGACAAGAAACATCTTGTTGTATCTAATGCTGCTATTGGTGATACAAGATTATCAGTGTACAAAATTTCATGATTTTGAGATAAAAAGCTTATCTAACGAAGAAAAACACAGCATTGTCTTAGTTTTGCACTTGTCACGACTTACATAATTACTCGGTCACAGAATCTGTTATTCTAACTTCTTTCACACTTGGTATTTCCCCTATGTTATAAATAGCCTCAAATAAGGTAAGTTTATCAATAATCTATATAGGTCGGGGACTCAGTAGTTTTAAACAAGTTAAAAAAACACATCCTGTGACCATGTAATTATTTAAGTTGTGACATGCTGAATATACAAAACATTACGATATTTTTACAACTGCCTTGACCATTGGTTCAAAGTTTGGTTACTGATATATATCTACTTTGACCATCTGTCAGCTTTTGGTTACTTGTTTATCTACCGTAACCATAGGTCAAATGTTTAGTTACTTAACTTCGTTATGTCTTGTGAGATAGTTGGTCTACCTTGATCATTTGTCAAATATTGGTTTCATACATAGTGTTAATAATCTTCCTATATATGTTTTGTGTTGTATGCTAGATATGATTTTTACAAAAGTGATTTCGCTTGTTTCGTAGTGGACTGCAGCAACTCCTCAATTCAATCTGCCGCGGACGATTTCATTAAGCCGCGCAAGCGTAATTACTAGTAATGGTAATGACATTTGATACTGCAAATAAAGTAGTCTACGTTATACGTTAATACAACAGATGATGCAGTTTGTACAATTGTACGTATGTGAAATCTAGTTAAGTATTCTAATGATTGTTTCCGTTTGTTTTATAACTCTTTGTTTTATACTCCATCACAGTCCCATGTCCGACAGCGCTATAAGCTCTTTATACCCTACCCTTAGTTGTCAAACATTCATTGAATATTCGCCTTGTTTTCACCGTTTAAAAGAAAGGGTCAACATGTTGTTTAATATAAAATTAACGGAACTACTAAGTACCCCGATTTCAATATTGTAAGAAATGTTTATTTGTCAACATTTTAGTTCCATCGATAACAGAAATATGTATAGGAACATACTGTCGTCTGCTTGCATGTTTTTATGCTAATTTGTCTATTGAAAACCGGTATTGTCGTGCATGCATTTATATGGGAAGATTTTTAATTGCTTTGATTAAAAAGAAAATTAAAATTAAAAATCTTATCCTGCAGGTGACGCATCCCTTTGCAAAACATTTATTGCAATATTTCGTTCTGGAAGCGACATTTCAGCCGTGTCTTGATTGTTCGTTGTACATATCAACACACTTACGATTTTCACTAAAACTGACCGTCTGGGATTTTTGCGGAAGAAGCACGTTCCTATTTCCAATTTTAGGTACATGCACGACAAAACTAATTTGCTTTAATTAAGAAGCATGAAAACCATGCAAGCAGACGACAGTATATTCCTATACACATTTCCATTAAATATTGGACATAAACGTTGAAAAATAAAAATTGTCCAACAACATTGAAATCGGGGTACTTAGAAGGTTCGTTAAGTATATCATGTTTCGTGTAATACTTAAAAATAGTGCCTTTTAAAGTCATCGTGATCAAAAAGAGAATAGATAAAAATCTAGAGTTAGACCTTTAGTGTACGATATAGGTACAGCACAACCTCACTTTAACAACACCCACTTGGGAACGGGCAAACGTGCGTTGCCATTCCGAGTTTCTTTTATCTCTACAGAGGTTGAAATACAATATCGATTACACTAAAGGGATATACAAAAGACTGTTGTCCTGCAGAGGTTGTCATGAATTCATATTAGTCTTAGTAGTTGATTGCATTTGGTTGCATTTTGTAAATATTAATCACGTGATGTATTCATCGTTTCTTTTGGTAAATTATATTATGTTGATAACAAAGATTAAATATTGTTGGTTCATTAGTTAAATCATTTCTACTTTACATTTTCTTCACTAAGTTATTATCCAAATGTATTCAACTGTCAGTAGTGCAAACATTAACCCCATTGATTTAAATACCAATTACAGTACTTTTGGTCGTAAGGATCAATGAAAAAATATATCCGTATAAATTTATTATATGTATGGGAGAGGGGTAAATGTACGCACCACTTATAGTTTAGTAAAATTTTACAATAGAGCATAAGAAATATCGGCATACATTGTAAAAATTTTGAATGTGTATTTGATAGAACTGAGTTTATATGAAGGGTGAGAAATCGTGTGTATTATGTATTTTATATTGTATGAGTGATTCACTTTGTCAATGTATTGAAATTTTATATTATAATTATAAATTTATCATTCTTATGTAGTCAATGTATATCTGTATTTAAATCATATTACATATATTAAATCTATTTACCCTAAATGAAGTGTTGTTTTTATTTATTTATTTATTTTGTTTAAACCCAATTTGAGTGATGTGGTCTACAGTTGCCGCTTTATAATTTCACAAAATTTCTTGCAACAAAGTCAGCGTAAGTCATCTTTAAAATCCTAATAAAATGTCAAATATTTGATACTATTTATTTGAAATAAGTATACATTACATGGAATTTTGTATGACACATGTATATCTTTCAATAGGATTTTTTATTCTTTATGCGATAGTCTATAGAATTGACTTATGCTGATTTTCGTAGTTAGACTTTTGTGAAAAGACTACTGGTCAAGTAAACTAGTTTTAAGTACATGGAACATTTCAAACAATTTATATTTATCACATGATAGAAACGACACCTTGTAATTCAGTACAATACAGGCATACTTTTATTTCATGGACAGTATTAGCACCAACTAGATGTGTTTATTGTAGAATGAAGATTTTAAGTTGTTTTTTTTTAAAAACTATCGGAGAAATGTGAGGTCGGCAGTTCATCTTACTATAAAATTTTGACATGTTACAGTATTAGGCACTTAGCCACAAGTTGTCAACAAGAATCAATATTGCTAGCACACACTTATTGTCAGTAACATATGAGGTGGTCAGTTCACCTAACTATTAAAATTTGAAATGTAACTGTATAGGGCACTTAGCCACATCAAGTGTCATCATTGATGGCACACACTTAACTATCAATAACAGATAACAGAGATCTAACTACTCTTACACGGAGAAGAATGTTGCAACAGGCAGAGACCTACCTCATGTATCTGTTTAGTTCGCCTATTTGTACATATATATTACATATTTAAACAAAACAATCTTACGATAAGAATTAGCGTAAGTCAAAAGCAGAAAATAACTACATTGAGGAATATACCGCCGGTCTAGAATGTTTAAAAATGTTGAATATCAACTATAAGTTAGTCATAAATAAAATTGACTTACGACGATTTTATCGTTATATTGTTTTGTAAATAAATGAAGGAGAGTAAATAGTATACATATTGGAACCAAGCAGTGAGTAAATGGGTAATAATTAGAAAAGCTATCATAGAAATAGTGGTCATATCCACACAAATATCTGACGAAAAAAATATCGTAAGTCAATTTTAAAAAGTTAAAGTTCAGAGTCTAAAAGATATGTTATCATATAAAGACATGTGGTTTATTTCATTTTAATGCCTCATAATTAAAGATTATCATAATTGATTGGACAAAGAATGCAGGTACTGTGAATGTTTACTGGTTTTACCTAACGATGATTTTATCGTAGGATTTATTTGCGAAAATGACCACTGGTTTGAGTATACGATCCTTGCTAAAAGAGAAATCAGAAAGTTGAAAACAGACAAAGGATAAAGTTGCTGTATGACGTGATTCTAACATCTTTTTTCCCATGTCGGGTGGTCAGTCTATCTATGTTTCAACCAAACACTTTAACCTAGTTCTAAGCACGTTTCATTGCAAATACTTGCAGATTCCCCATGCTTTACGTGAAGTATCGATATCAATATAACTCCAAGACAGTTCGTATAGCTAAAGAAATAAAACAAAAGAAGCCCACGGGTGTTAATAAAAAATAATTATCAATCGATTTTCACCTAATTTAGCGTTGTGCGCCCGACTTAACAGGTTACCATATGTATATATTCAACGGCGATACTTACATAAACTTGTTACATGCAAACTGTACCTACTGAGAGATATAATTCATTGTAAAAGTCAACATTTTGTACTTTTCTTTGTACAGTCTGTAGAACTCCTATTGAAGGATTATGTGTAAAGGAGAATTAAAAACAAGTTTCTCAATTGCTTTTTACTTTCTTGAAGTATATCGACTACTGTTCTGTTGCCTAACTCGCTGAAAATACGCAGTTCTAGATTTTTGCAGTTATAAGTTTTTATACATGTATACTGGTTTTAACTCATAGTCAACGAAGTTTAAAATCTTGTACTTAAAGGGATATACAGGCAAATGACTGAACCAAAAGATAGAACCAAGTTTAGTCTTTAAAACAGTATTAAGAACGTAAGAAATCTTTACTAATAACATTTGTCACTTATAACATTACACTGAACGAATTAAAACATGAGGCATACACATTGTTGAAAACAAAAGTAGGATACTGAGGAACCAACAAGCTATTTTTTGTATGTTGTACTTGCTAAAATTAAACATTTTCAATGGCGCTTCTTGTCTTTTCAACATTCTTAGGCGGTTAAGATATTTTTTTTAATATAATGGTACTAATACAGCATACTAAAACATTCTAGTATCTTCTCATCAGTAAATGCATATTTTACTACTTATCTATTTAGCTAACCTGACCCACGTGGGTCTAGTTAGGAAACATACCATTTATTACGAGAAAATAAAATATTTTGCCAAGTAATATAACAGTGAGTCTATTGCATTCACAGTTACAAAAACATTATTCAAAATCAGAAAATATGAAGTTGAACGTTTGTCTGTATATCCCTTTTAAAGTACTGATTCAAGACATTTTATTTATATGTCATGAAAGAAGTTAAGTCTGTATATTTAAACGAAATTTTGTGTAGGAATTGACACATTTATGATAGGAATATTGACTAACACAATTTTGAATTTACGTTTAAAGGGAGACAATACAAATATCAGCCTTGTTTAGTACAATATGTATTTATGTCCCTTTATCACATCATTGTACTGACTTTTGTGTTATTTTTTATCAAAACAGAATAAAGTAGTGAATCAAGCCAGCAGTCGATATTTGATTGATTGTTATAACATTACCTCAGAAATCTACCCACCCAGTTAGTGTAGTCTATCAAGTTTATAGTCGATATTTGATTGATTGTTATAACCTTACCTCAGAAATCTACCCACCCAGTTAGTGTAGTCTATCAAGTCTACAGTCGATATTTGATTGATTGTTATAACCTTACCTCAGAAATCTACCCACCCAGTTAGTGTAGTCTATCAAGTTTTCAGTCGATATTTGATTGACTGTTATAACCTAACCTCAGAAATCTACCCACCCAGTTAGTGAAGTCTAGCAAGGCAACAGTCGATGTTCGGTTGATCGATATGACCAAAACTCAGAAATCTACCCACCCAGTAAGTGTAGTCTATCAAGTCTACAGTCGATATTTGATTGATTGTTATAACCTTACCTCAGAAATCTACCCACCCAGTTAGTGTAGTCTATCAAGTCTACAGTCGATATTTGATTGATTGTTATAACATTACCTCAGAAATCTACCCACCCAGTTAGTGTAGTCTATCAAGTCTACAGTCGATATTTGTTGATTGTTATTACCTTACCTTAGAAATCTACCCACCCAGTTAGTGTAGTCTATCAAGTCTACAGTCGATATTTGATTGATTGTTATTACCTTACCTCAGAAACCTACCCACCCAGTTAGTGTAGTCTATCAAGTATACAGTCGATATTTGATTGATTGTTATTACCTTACCTAGGAAACCTACCCACCAAGTTAGTGTAGTATCTACAGAGCCTGATTACTAATTTTGGGAGCATGGATTTTATCTTAAGGTATGACCAAACTATTTATAAACTAATGAAGATTTATTCGTAATAATTTATGGGTTTGTGAAAAAAATGAAAATACATGTAGTTAAAATATTTATTTGTTTTCATGCTTTACGGTAAAACATTGTGTTTTTAGATAAAAATAAACTATGGAAATATAAAATCTTATAGTTTCGTTGCTGTGAATGTTTTGAAATTGACCTACGACAATATCTTTCGTAAGAGTTTTTGGTATAAATGACCATTTAGTATGATAATATATCATAAGTAATATGTATGCGATTTAAAACATACAATTGATTAAGAGGTAGAATTCTATCATCGGCATGTGTTTTTACTCTATAGATTTGTAACCTGACATGATCTATATTATAAACTTGAACTTATTCAATACCCTCATAATTTATCTCATCTCTTATCAAATATAATTGTCAATTTATTTATATTTCTATGTTAGACTCAAAATAGATAAAGCCGTGCAATGATTTTGCAAAATATCTTAAGATAAAAACCACCGTAAGAGGTATTTTTAGTGTTTCATCATAGCTCGTGCCAACGACGAAATTAAGATAATTGTGTCTTATATCTTAAATAGAATACTGATGGGAAGAAGCTAGATTTCAATACGAGTGCATGGTCCCTAATACATAAGTAAATGTACCCTTGTTGATAATTCAGAAGCCTGCATGAATGTATAGTTAAATTGTATTTAACTGTCAGTAACGATAACATTAATTCCGCTGATTTAGATATTCCCTACAGTACTTTTGTACTCAGGATTGAGATATATATATTTAAATCAGCGGAGTTAATGTATGCACCACTGGCAGTTGATTAAAATTTAACAATACAGGGAATGTCAACCAGGTGTATCCTGAATATCATTATTGACTTTGACATCCTGATGTCTTTGTTGGAGAGATGACCATTGTACGTCGTTAAGTGACCATAGTATTGTTTCTTCTTTCATATTTTGTTATTGGTTTTAACGTCGTATTCAACACATGTTTAGTTTATATATACGACGACCAGCTCTTCATACTATAGGTTTCCTGGACACTTTCCTGTCACCAGTTATAACTAACCCTACCACGAGACCGACAACTCTTGTAAAGGGTATGACCTACCGCAACCGGGCTCGAACCCGCGATTTCGGGATTCGAAGTCAGACATGCTATTCACTACGTCACGACCGCGGCCTTTCTTTCAGTATCTGGTTACTAATTGTTATTTAAAGACACTACCTTATGAATATTTATGTTTATATGTATATGATTAATATAGAAAATAAATGTAATTATAATAACTTCTGGAAATTTCACTTTTGTCTATATATGAATTCTGATAATAAAAACTGATTAAAATAACACATAAAAAATCGTTAATGAATAATAATCAAATTGTTTTGCGGTAGTGTACATAGCATATATGTTTAATTAGATCATATAAGTATAGTACACCGATAAAATATATAGATAATGATAAAAACCGCGACATTCGGATAACTCGGATATTATCATTGTAACTTCCATTGTTCGAAGTTATTTGAAGATCATCCGATCGTTAGGCGGTAGCGTACATGTCATTTAAGTTTAATTAGGTTATATGGTATATACCCTTCACTGACTAAGATGATCATCAGTGTATAATTGGGTAGATAAAGTTTGATCGTTGTATCATATGATGATTGTTATACTCAATCTCGAGTGATAATGATAATGATATGGAAAAGTACACCCAAAAGCAATCTCAGTAAACAAATATCCTGTAGAGCTGTAGAGCGAGTAGGCGAGCGGAACCTTTTTGATCGGGTTTAAATTAGATTGTCCCACAAGTTATGTTACAATTATGAATTCATATTTCGGTTATCTTCAAATCCCGTATACTGAACATTGTGTCAGGTGCGGATATGTCCAAATAGAAATTAAGATTATTTATAAAACGACAAAAACAAAAACACTCCGTAGTATTTTCAATATAATACAATTATACAATAATACAATTTAGTATGATAATCTATTAAATCAAATTAAATCACGTGACCTCCAAAGCAACACTTTCACCTTGCAGTCTGGTCGAATTAAAACAAAATTAAGTTACGTTATAGCTTCGTTTAATCATATTCTCTCTATTTTTGTAGCAGGGATATAACATGGCACTTGTACTCCCATGCATTTAAGTTAGCTTATATGGCGAGGTGGCAGTCTCCACTTATAACTCAAGAGGTCGTTGTTTATGATCACAACTCAGACCATGATTTTTTTCTTATTGCTTTCAATTTCACTGAATTCGAACATGTTAATAATGATAATTAGAGCATATAAATATTCGATTAACTAACTTTACATTAATAAAAAATGATAACTTTATCTCTGGGTTATTTAAATAATCTAATGAACAAATATAGTAAGATAAAAATGGCTAGTAGAGCTAGGTACAGTTTGATAATTTGATCACTATAATGTTTGATGTAAATTGTACAAGTAAATTTATAGTGATAAATTGTATCATAATAATGAACCTTAACCGTGTTATCATTATAAGTAACGATTGTGACTCAAAAACACGGTTACTGAACAGATCGCCACTAGAGCTGGGCGTAAAACCCTAGAAAACATACAAAAGGCTGTCTTTAGCCAATCAGAACGTTGCATTAGAGGTCACATGACCAAAATGATGACGTCGAGAAGCAAAAAAGGGTGCGTGTATGGAATCGTCCACGGCGTGTATTATACGGTTACCTGTTTGTAATACAAGAAAATATCATTATCGATATATGAACGGGTATCAATTTCAAGGAGTAACAATATAAAACCAGAAAAAAAACATTCATGCCTATTCGTAACATGTTCATTTATTGAAGAAAGCTAGCTTTTGTTGAAAAACAACAACCTATCTTCCCTATTTCCGAGCGAGTTTATTAATATATTTCTACGTTCGATTAGCTGACGGAATATGGTACAGAACAAATTCTTGTATTGAATGATCTTGTTTGCTTATCAATAAAATAAAATTTTATTAATGTGAAATGGTCATGTGAACTGTTCATTCTACCGTTATAATGCATGTGTCGGAACATGTCTGGTTATTCATTCGATTTATTTAAAGTGGCCTAACAGTGTGTAGAATGAATCAACCTCGCTCAATGTTAATATAAGTTGACCAGGGCCGCCAATCACTCAGTTAGTGTAAATTCTATCATTACAGTATAATTTTACATAAAGAATAGTAACATATAAGAGTTAAGTGTCTTTTTAAAGGATAAAATTGTTATTTAGCCGGAAAAATTAAGCAGAATTACTCAAACGCATTCAAATGTTTCGAATATCCTTGCGAGGGATACACAGCTGATTAATTATGCGTAGACCGGTATGACTAAAACGCGAAATGGAGATTTTGAGGCGAAATGGACGAAATGGAGATTTTGTGGCGATGTGGAGTTTTAATTGTTTAATAACTCTTTTATTCCAATGATGATATCTATTTTGTTGACTGAAAATGAACATAGTATATAATATACTACACAAATATTGATAAATATTTAAAAACTGTTTTACTTTGAATGTTTTATTGCCGAATTCCTACAAATTATCGTACCAAAGTTCATTTCGTACACGAATTGGAGACGAAATGGAGTCTAAATTGTTTAATAATTATTTTACTCCAATGACAATAATTATTTTGTTAACTGGGAATGGACATTATTATAATAAACTACACAAATATCGATTAACATTTTTAAAAATTAAAAAAAGGCTTTATTTTGTTAAATGCAAGTAGCCTTTACTTTAAATCCCAGATTTCCAGTTATTGTAACTGATGTAAAAATATCACTGTCTTAACTAATAAGCCTCAAAGAAGCATTAAACATTAAGCATTAAGCCACATAGCTTCATAGTTTTATTTCATTTTTGAATCATATCAACTTAAAATGCTGCAAATATCTCTTTTCTTATTTCTACTTCACACCATATTGACGATAACCTATTTAAGGTCGAAGTGAAACTTAAATAATATGATGGTGTGGCGTCCATCCTTCTGTAAGCCACTTCATGCCTGCTCAATATCTCGATGAGTTTCTTAGTGACATTCATGGTACATGGTTGGAGAACTTTTGATGTGTATAGCGTTTGTGTTTATACACTGAATGTTGTTGACTAATAAAAAACTTGTTTTCCTTGATAACTAAACAACAGCTTCATCCAGGTTTTCTCAATTTTATGTATGGAAATTGCCTAGGTCAAGATGCGCGCTTCTAGTTCTGACGCCTTGGTGTCATAGTTAGGTTAAGGTTTATGCCTTGGATAAGATGCTAACTACTGTGCCTAGATTCATTAAATCTTTGCTAGTTGGAAGTACTTCATATGGAAATGATCGAACATACAAATCTATATTGATTTTAATGTCACACATGGCTAAACGACGATTTCAAGCATTTTTGGAAATGCTAATACTTGTATTAATTAAAGATTTAGATGTTTGATATGCCCAAAATTACCCCCCTCCCCAGTTACACTAATATATTTAAGACATTTAATATCTTGTTTGGAAAGAAAAATCAGTGAAAATCATTTTTGTGTAGCGTATAAGTTGTTGTTTTAGATCACATGACGTTTGTTTTTCATTCGACGTTACAACGTGAATTTTTCTTCGTGGAATAAAATAAAACAAAACAAGTGACGTAACGTAAACGTTGAGCGCGGTGCGTTATGTTAGAAAAGTAAATATCTGGAACTTATCTGACCATGCTGTGAATGTGGAAATCAGGGGCGACCCTGGCGATAATCTGATCTAACACCGTAAAAACATGTAAAAACAAATCACCCCTAAATATCAGTGTGTAATGAAACATGCTATGTTCATATACGCAGTGTGTATGTGGGTGACCTGTAGCTCACACAGGGTAAAGAACATAGCCCTGTTTATGTAAACAATACAGTGAACTAACCCACCACAGGGAATGCTCAGGATGTTATGGTTATAAGGTCGGCCGAGCTTAACATACGATTGTAAACGTATATACATCGAGGACAATTTTAACCTTGTTTTATTAATACTACAAATTATTGTTTAAGGTGGTATGGTACATCTGACTGTTTTTAGATTTCCATATAAGTTTTGGTACCGTTGTAAAATTGAAGATATTACTGATTCGGATCTACACTTTATTTGACGTCATTATTGCTAATTACGTTACCATGACGTCGTAAACATGACGACCGCGTGCACTTTTTACGTCAGTCGACAACGGAAAAAAAACTTTTATGATGTGTTGCTAAATCTTTATTGTCCGCGCCACAACAAGAAATTATACATAATTTTAAAGCTTACATCATTATCTACCACTTGAACAGTGTAAATATACATTTTTTCTTAAAACTTTTGAAGGAGACAAAAAATTCCGAATTGGCAACATCAGAAAAAATCCAGAAAAAAATGCCTTAAAACCGGTTTTATGAAAAATCTGGCCGATAAATTTTTAAATACACTATCGTTTAGTTTTATCTCTTGTCACTTGTCTATAACAAGTATTCACCTACCCTTCCACAAGATCGGTAATTCTAAATACACACTGGGGTCCATAAGTTTCTTTACACATGTATTTTTTTCGATTAAACGTAGATGTACTTAAAATGTTGTTAGTTTCTCAACTGATTTTACCACAAACCTTCAATAATGATCTTTCATAGTATCTCCCTTTTTGTCAAAATTTAGTCTTTAATGGAAAATGACTTCTATTGCATACTACATTTGTAATTAAATTCTCTTAAATTGTAAAACATGAAAACATCAAATGTGTAAAGAAACTTATGGACCCCAGTGTACAATGTACCTTTATTACTGTTAGAACATTGACACTTGTGTATAACAAGTATTCACCTACCCTTCCACAAGATCGGTTATTTCTCAATATACCATGTACCTTTATTACTGTTAGAACATTGACACTTGTCTGTAACAAGTATTTACCTACCCTTCCACAAGATCGGTTATTTCTCAATATACAATGTACCTTTATTACTGTTAGAACATTGACACTTGTCTATAACAAGTATTCACCTACCCTTCCACAAGATCGGTTATTTCTCAATATACAATGTACTTTATTACTGTTAGAACATTGACACTTGTCTATAACAAGTATTCACCTATACCCTTCCACAAGATCGGTTATTTCTTAATATACAATGTACTTTATTACTGTCAGAACATTGACAATATTATTACATTTTCATTGAGTGTATACCCGCCACGTGAGGGATTCGAAACGGTGACCTAGATACCTAGGGTATATGATTCAAAATCCTGCGCACTACCAATTGCCCTACAGACCAGGGGTAGTAATATATTTAAATTAATATTCAACGGTCCAACACATCAAAACCAGAGTGTTGGGTTGGGTTGGGTTAAGTTTATGCCGTAACAACACATTGTACAGGTCATGACACAGCGGTCAGTCAACCTACTCACCATTCTTAGAAAGGTTGAATCAATTGCTACACTGACCCGGTTACGAATTCATTAGTTTCTCAGTGTTTGATTCTTTCTTTCAGATGTGTTGTTTGTGAATTTATCCAGAAGTGGTAAAAGTGCCAGCTTACGAACAGTTGCTAAAAGACTCAAACTAGCAACATCAGATCAACCAGCACAGACAAATGACGTCATCAACAGCACGCTAGGATCACGTGACTCAGGACTTTCGTCTGGCTTAGGTGCTACTTTAAATAACCTGATACAGGAACCAACTATTCCTTTACGATTTCTTCCTCCAACTAAAGCAGAATGTCTTACTTTAAGTTTAGAGTTATGGTGTGACCCTCAACCCTCTTGGGATGGGACCCCAGTGGTCAGTAGATGGTGTTTAATAAATTTTTGTTGAGCAGATAATTGCGACAATCAGAGATGTGCGTTTTCTTGTATTGAAGAAATTCTTTTTAATGCAAAATATAATTAATTGACTTTACAAGCTCCGTGACGTTACTTATGACGTCATGACCCGTCTGCGCATGCGATAAGTTAAATGCAATTTTTGCATATGTGATATCATTATATATAATAAACCAATCATGTTTAGTGACTTCAAGTTCGCAGAAGCCCAATCGCCTATGAGAACCAGTTTCACATGGGCGTCACACGGTGATCTTGCTGGTGACAGAAAATTAGTTCTCTTTTCATTCATGGATGTTGATTATAATAATATTACCTATCATATTCGGAACTTTTGGACATTTCACTAGGAAAAATCTCAGACATATTAAGACGCCATTTTGGAGCGACCTTTCATGTATTTGTTTGATTTTACTTAAGTTCTACTATTCACTACTAAAAAAATACATCAGGCCATTGGGACCATTAAATGTATTTTTCCATGCTTGATGTACTTATTTTTAGCATTTTTCATCAAAACGTAAGACTGCATTTTTTACTTTTACACTATAGTTGTTTTTGTTCTCCGTTATTTGATTTTTCAAAATTGTGTTGGGTTTTAATTTTGTGTCAACACATGTAAAAGTCATCTTACAGAGACTAGCGCACCTAACCTAGTTTTTTTTGGACCCTTGTCTAATTCCAGTTCTCATCTATCATTTCACTAGGCCGACAACTTGTCCATATACCATATTAAGGAAGAAAGTCAACATTTTTGACAAATTATCATGGAAGGGTTTATGACCGCCCAGGGTGGGAGTCCAACCCGTTACCTAGATTCGACATTCGGGCACTTTACCAACATAACTACAGACCCCGGTTATTATTTTTTTTATTTTCACATAATTGATTTAATAGTACAGTAAAACCCCTCTAAACCGGAATTGCTTCGGACCAAGAAAAATATCCGGTTTGGAGAGGTTTCCGGAATGGAGGGGTTTTCCTTCTGACTATAAGAGTTAAAATATTTGTTTGATGGTACACCTACAATGGTATTGTATTAAGTGTGTGATCTTTTACAAGTAGTACAAGTACACGTACATGTATTTCAAGATGTACTTTTGTGTTGTGAATACATTTGTACATCAATTAGTCCTGTTTGCATATAATATCTGTCATGCATCGTGATATTTCATGCTGGAAATCTTCAGGGCATTGCAAAATCATTTGACTATTTATCATTGAAATGCCGTTTACGTTGTAGTTTACATCCTTTCTATAATACATGTATAGATAATTGTTTTTATCAGCAACTACCGAAAAATTGTATGGCTTAGTACTGAGAGACAAAGACGTTGACAGGAAGGTTGAAAGTTGTAACAACTTTTTTTCAAATAAACAAAAAATATAACCATAAGTGTATGCTATGGAACAAATTCACTCATTTATTATTTTCATTTAATCATTTAATGACAATACAAACTGTCGACGTTTAGACGGTGGCTGAGAAATATTACCAAAATTTTCAATTACGATTATGTTGCAATGACAACTCCAATAGTATGATGATTTAATAAAACATGTACATGTAATACAATATTGTTATAGAAATCAAAGATGGCTTCTTGCCATGTGTTCCACACTAACTGTATCCCAGAGATTCTCAGCCAGAGATTCCGTGAGGATCCTGAAATTTAAACCTCAAACTAAAAATTTTCGTGTGAAAAGGTCCCCTAATTGAAGATGATCCGATCGTATAGCGGTAGTGTACATCACATTCAAGTTTAATTATGATATAATATATATGATATATTTTATATATCCCTGACCGACTAAGATGATCATCAGTGTAGTATTGATTGGTAAAGTTCGATCATTGGGTCACATGATGTTTGTTTTACCAAATTTCGATTGATAACGTTATGGAAAATCACTACCACAAGTCATGTTACAATCATGTGTTATCTTCAAATAACAGTTACGGGACACTATGTCAGGTGCGGATATATCCAAAAGATTATTTTATAAAGCTAAAAAACAAATTTAAAGTATTTTTAAACAATTTTTATTGTACGATAACAACTTAAAATCACATTAAAGCCCGCGATCTTCGCACTTACACTTATACAATCTGAACAAATAGTACTTGCAACGTACATGATAGGACTCATAAATGTTGTATAAACTTCAAACAGAATATGATCTTATTCTTTGTAGGAAGAGTGTCTGCTTATCATTTAAGAGGTATGGGTTTCTTATCTCAATTCAGAGTAGGGGGATAATTTCGGTTTGCATTAGTTATTCCAATACATAAATCTATTCATTTGTTTATAGATAAAAACAATGAAAAATACTAGCCCAATACTAGGTTATGGCTATAGATTTTGAACCTTTTCTTATCACAAATACTTGAGTCTATGAAATCGGTCATGTTGATAACCCGTATAATGTACCATGTGATTTGATATCGTATATCAACAACAAGGTTATACACGTACGCCATCTGTATAAAACGTATTAAACTTACTTAAGACACAAGTTTCGATTTAATGTTAAATGACGTTTCACTAAAGAAAAACTTTGGATATTTTGACATATTTATGTTATGTGAAATATATGGATGTTACATTAACATTAGGATAACTTGACTATATTTTTTAAAATGGCTGAGGCACAAGTTGATAGTGGTTTAAGTGACAAACAAAAATGTCAACCATGTTTAAGAAAAGATATTCAAACTGTAGCAGATATCTATTGTAGCACATGTAATGAATATCAATGTCAGCAGTGTTCTGCCATTCATGAGACTTACGCGTTTATGAGTGACCATAAACTAGTTAGTGTCGAAGAAGGACAATATCACGTTTCATCTGTAGATGGCGATGACGAGGAAATAATAAAATTTATGTGTGCCACACATAGTAAACCCTATGAGTACTATTGTCAAAATGATGATGCATTTTTATGCAGCAAGTGTGCCATTATAAGTCATAAGAAATGTGAAAGTATTGTTGACATTCAATGCAATAACGGGCATAGTGGGTGTGAGAAATTCAAAAATGAATTAGTTGCAGCCATAGACACAACAAACCAAGTTACAGAACTTTTAGATGAAGCTAACGCGCGTTTATCAGACGATATTCAAACTCTACCCAACAAGTTAAAAGATATGAAGACTCGATTGATACAAATATTTGATGATTTTTCCAAAGCCGTCCTTACTCATGCCACAGCATACAGTAACACCACCAAGGAAGAATTAGCAGAGAAGAAAGCCAAATGTAAAAAACAGATCAAGGCCTTGAAGAAACACATAAGAACCATTGATTCCATAATGAATACTGGAACTCCTGCAGAAAAATTCATTACAGAGCGTGAAATGTCAAATGAAGTACAGCAGGCCGTAAAATATTCAACATCTTTAGAGAATGAGTCGTCATTGATTAAATTTAACTGTTCGTTTGCAGAACAATTACATGATCTCAAATCAAGATTGTTATCATTTCAAGAATCGGAGACATTGGATATATCATATCAACTGACACACAGTTCAACACTTAAACTAGTAAGTTCAATTAAGTTACAACAGTCAGGTGACGACGTTAAAGAACCACTCTACACTGGCGTGACTTTCATGCCAGATGGTAGAGTGGTTACTGTAGACAATAAAAACTCTAAATGTCTCATTTATGATGTAAACCTGAATATGAAAAATTCTTATAAATTTCCTTTTAAATATCCTCAATGTGTTACTGTTGTATCTAATGATGTTGTGGCTGTAACATCTGGTAATAACTATAGATTAGATTTTCTAAATGTAAGTAAAACAAATGATATAACATTAAATAGAACATGTAAAATGAATGAAAGTTATTATTCTATTAGTATGATGAATGATGAGAATTTTCTTGTAGGTACAATAGATCACATTAAACCTTTCCGTATTGTATCTATGTCTGGTGATGAGAGTGATGTTAATATTAATCTACCAGACAAGAAATACCCCAGAGACTCTAGCTATTGCACATATATACGTGGAAGAGAGAAAGTTGTACATTGTGATAGAGATGATAACAATATTTATTTATATGATATGAAATCAGGTGAGAGAATACTTGTAAAAAATCATCAGATACAGGTACCATGTGACGTAGCTGTAGGTCCGTATGATCATATATTTGTTGGTTGCAACAGTACAAAATGTTTAGTTGAGATTACACCATTTGGTCGTGTATTATCATCACATCAAGTAGATATGAAGTATCCTCGTTATGTAGCAATATCTAAGGACAGGAAACATCTTGTTGTATCTAATTCTGCAATAGGTGATAAAAGATTATCATTGTACAAAATTTCATGATTTTGAGATGAAACGCTTATCAAAACATATATGAAACTTGTATTGTTTTGTTATATTAATCTGTAACAACTTGAATAATCATATGGTCACTGAATCTGCTATTTTCAACTTGTTTCGAGCTTGATATTTTCCCGTTTTTCATAAATCGTCTCATGTATGGTTATTTCACCAATAATAAATATGAATCGGTGACTCAGTAGTTTAAAACAAGTTAAACATAATACATTCGGTGACCATGTAATGATGTAGGTTTTGACAGGTTAATTTAACAAAACAACACAATATTTTACAGCTACCCTGAGCATTGGTCAATGGTTTGGTTACTCATATAACTACCCTGACCATTGGTCAAAAGTTTGGTTACTTATATAACTATCCAGACCATTGGTCAAATGTTTGGTTACTTACATAACTACCCTGACCATTGGTCAATTGTTTTGTTACTTATATAATTACCCTGACCATTGGTCAATTGTTTTGTTACTTACATAACTACCCAGACCATAAGTTGAGGTGATTTGTTAACGTTTTGTAATATTTGATCTCGTGATGTATTTACCGTTTTCTTTTTGTTAATAATAGCATGTATTATTCTCCGTAAGCAGATTTCCTATCTAGGCAAGTGTAGCTAATAAGCGAGCAGAGAATTTTAGATCGAGTTATAATCAGATCGATTATGTTGATAAAAAATATTAAATATTATTTGTTCATTAGTATTAAAATATTTCTTTTTTTTCTTCACTAAGTTATTGTTGAATTTTACAGAGCTGTCTCTGGTGCACATCCCGCTGAAGTAAATACATATCACAGTTCTTTTGTATTTACAATCAATGAAAACCGATATCCGTATTTATGTACGGCTGATGGTTAATGTATGCACCACTGATAGTTGAATAAAATTTAATAGTAGAGCATTGAAAAAAAGATATCCGTATAAATTATATGTATGGGAGAGTAGTTAATGTTTGCACCACTGTTAACTTAAACAATGAAGCAAAGATAATATTTCGCTCAAATTGTAAAATATTTACATGTACATTCAATAGAACTGAGTTTATATAAAGGGAGAGAAATCGTGTGTATTATGTATTTTATGTTGTATGAGTGATTGTACTTTATCAATAAATTGGAATTTTATATCATAATTATATATTAATCATGCTTATGTAGTCAATGTGTTATATAAACTTAAATCATATGACATAATTAAATCTATTTACTCTATATGAAGTGTTTTATTTGTTGTTTGTTTAACCCAGATTTGACTGATATTGTCTATTGTAGGGGTGTAACAATACGGCAAACCCCGTATTGCAATATATTGCAATACGCCAAATTCGTATTGCAATATATTGCAATATATTGCTATACATACAGTTTATTGTGTACATAAGCAAAGCTGAAATTAATGACATGTGTAAACAGTAAAGGATACAATTATTTGGCCTATTGAAGCACAATAAGTCTGTTTTAAGTTTTTTAAACGTTTCAACACTTTATAGAACATTTAATTTTTAGATTCTGATAAAAACTCAGCATGGCAAACTATAGAAATTTATAACAAGAGCCAAAAAACGTTAAACAAACATGTGCCTGCTATATACAAAGCGTTTTACTAAAAATAGTTTCGGTGTTGAAGTTAGCAAAATTGAGAACAAAGTCATTGATCAAGACTTAGCCTCTTGCCAATTGACTCCTCTGCTGATAAGGAACCAATTTAATCCAAATTATCCGTCATGATTGTAAAAACTGGTTCTGGGAAAATCGAACCGGTTAAAACCGTCAGAATTCGTATTGCAATATTAACCGGTATATCTGTTAACCGTTACACCACTAGTCTATTGTCTATAGTTGCAGATTTATCATTTCACAAAAATTCTTTCCACAAAAGTTAGCGTAAGTTTAAAATCTTAAATGAAATATAAATATTTGATACTATTGATTTAAAAAAGGTATTCATTAGACATAATTTTGTATGCGTAATGTATATCTTCAAAAAAGGATTTTTTCTTCAAGCGATAATTTGTAGAATTGACTTACGATGATTTTCGTCGTTAGAATTTTGGTAAGGTTAAATGGTTTTTAGATTTTCTTACAGAAACATTTTAAGCATCTTTTTTGTTATCACATGACTGAACCACATCTTGTACTTCAGTACAATGCAGACAAGGATAGTATATGCAACAACTAGATGCGTGTATTGTAGAATGAAGATTTTTCAGGTTTTTTTCATAAACTACCGGAGAAATTTAAGGTGGTCAGTTCAACCTAACTATCAGAACTTGAAATGTAACAGTATTAGGCACTTACCAACAGCAAGTGTCAAGATTGCTAGCACACACTTTACTATCAGTAACAGTATTAGACATTTAACCACAACAAGTGTCAACATTGCTAGCACACATTATACTATCGGTAACAGTATTAGACACTTAACCACAACAAGTGTCAACATTGCTAGCACACATTTTACTATCAGTAACAGTATTAGACACTTAACCACAACAAGTGTCAAGATTGCTAGCACACACTTTACTATCAGTATGAGTATTAGACACTTAACCACAACAAGTGTCAACATTGCTAGCACACACTTTACTATCAGTAACATGTACCATTGACTTTAAGTCAGAGATCATATCACTCAACCTTGGAGAAGAATGTTACAACAGGCAGATACCTTCCTCATGCATCTGTTTGGCTCACATATTTGTACATAAACATTACAGATTTTAACCAATCAATCTTACGATAAAACTTAGCGTAAGTCAAAAGCATAAAGGAAATATCCCCGGTTTAGAATGTTCGGAACTTTTGAATTTTACGTATAAATTTATGAAAATGGCTGACGACGATTCTTATTGTAATATTGTTTTGTGGAAGAAATAAATTTAAGGGATCAAATATTTTATATATTGGTACCAGCAATAATTGAAAATAATAATAAGAAAGCTTTCCAAGAAATAAGAGGTCATTTTCACACAAAATCTTACAAAAAAATATCGTAAGTTAGTTTCATAAATTTTGCAGTTCAAAGTCAGATGGCAAATAAACATAACTATAACATGATATTCAGAAGGTATAAATATTCTACATAAGTCAATGATATTTAGAATTGATTGGCCAAAACATGACCGTAATATGAATGTTTCGTGTTTTTGACTTACGATGATGTTCTACACTGATTTCAAAGTGGAGGTAAAAACAGACTTAAACACTTTGCTCCGGCAATAGTTGCAAAGCTCACCAATCCTGGTATAATTTACAGTATAACCTCTGCAGAGCAGATCTCTTAAGAACAAATCGTCTGCACAACAACAGCTTTTAATATTTTCCTTATGGGTGATTGTGATTGAATTTTGTCTCTACAGAGAGTCAATCTACAGAACACATAGTCTTCACAACATCTTTTGTTATTATCCTTAGGGGTTATTTTCATTAAATTTTACCTCTGAAGAGCGTCTGTCTACAGATCACATAGTCTGCACAACATCTTTTGTTATTATCCTTAGGGGTTATTTTCATTAAATTTTACCTCTGAAGAGCGTCTGTCTACAGATCACATAGTCTGCACAACATCATTTGTCATTATCCTTAAGGTTTTTTCATTAAATTTTACCTCTGAAGAGCGTCTGTCTACAGATCACATAGTCTTCACAACATCTTTTGTTATTATCCTTAAGGTTATTTTCATTAAATTTTACCTCTGAAGAGCGTCTGTCTACAGATCACATAGTCTTCACAACATCTTTTGTTATGATCCTTAAGGTTTTTTTCATTAAATTTTACCTCTGAAGAGCGTCTGTCTACAGAACAAATAGTCTGCACAACAAGAGCTTATGATATTATCCTAAGAAATTGTAATATGATCATCATTCCTTGTGAGGGATTTAACGATGGTCGATTGTAACATGATCATCATTTCTTGTGAGGGATTTAAAAATGGTCGATTGTAACATGATCATCATTTCTTGTGAGGGATTTTACGATGGTCGATTGTAACATGATCATCATTTCTTGTGAGGGATTTAACAATGGTCGATTGTAACATGATCATCATTTCTTGTGAGGGATTTAACGATGATCGAATATAATCGATTATCGATCAATCCAGAAGATGTCGGGAACAATCGATTATAATGTTTTATAATCGATTATCGCTAAGTTGGTATCTTTTTTATTGACAATTATACATTCTTGTTTTAAATGATTAATATAAACAAAACACAGTTCATGGGAATAAAACTTTACTAAATTAAACCATGTGTATATTTTTATTAATACTTAGTTATTGTAAATTTATTGAGATAGGTGTTGATATTTTCGGTCGATGACTTGGATCAAATATAGTCCCTTTTTGTATTATATAGATACTGAAAATTTCGGAAAATTGATTTTATTATTAAACGTGTACAACCATCAAACCTCTTATTATAGATTTATAACAAATGCTTTAATATTCTATTATAAGAAATAAAATTGCTTGAACCATTGCAACGTAATGTCTTATATTTTTGGAAAACCCTGAATGAAAATCCTGAAAATAGTTTCGATTATATAATCTATGATTGATCGAAAAGTGTTGTCCGATTAATTTCGATGATCAATTATATTATTTCCGATTTCGAAACCCTACTATTTGGAAACTATTTGACGCTGAGTTCAAAGGGTAAAACAAACTAAGACAGTTTGCACTGGTGTTATTGGACTACATCCATATTTGTGCCTTTCAGTAATTGGAGTTCCGAATTAGGTCTATTGTACAGCTCACAAATCCCTTATTTTGATAATATGCCACAGCTTAATTCAGAAGTTTATTCTTTCCAGGAGAGGTGAGTAGTTGACTAACCACCTTCATATGACCTATACAACGAGTTTCTACCGCGTTACCCATCCAGAAAAAGAGCTTGATTGAAGGGAGGGAAGTACAATTTAAACAGGGTCATTATAAAAATCTACGTCATACCAGAATATGTCTTGGAATTCTGTGGCCTTGAATTTCTGTTGGAACAATTTAAGGACGCATTTGGCATGTGGATAATTTACGTTGGAGCCATTCGTGAAACAGTAAACATTCATGGTCCGAGTAGCGATCGCACCCACAACCAACCTAGCCAAAAGCTTGATCACGTCACCATAAATTATTTTGTGAGGAGAAGTGTCCATAAAAGTGCTATAGTACACCTCTGTTGTAAAACTTGGGCCTTATAAAAAAGGTCTACGTTCTGATAATAAGTTCAAAATTGTATATTTAAACGAAATGTGACAACTTAAACTTTTTGAAGGAATATACACATTCATGATGGAAATATTGACTTACACAATTTTGAATTAACATTTAAAAGGAGATAATACAAATATCAGCCTTGTTCAGTATCCAGTGTAACCTTTGCAGAGCGACTTTCGGGAGAGTTTTAAAAAAAATGTCGCACTGCAGAGAGTGTTGCAGTGGAAGACTTTCTACAGACATCGAAAAAATCCGTTTTCGGTACGTAAAACTGGCCGTTATCCGTTCCGTAATGTAAATACAGCTATTAGCTGGCGCAGATCGACAAAAGTAAACAGTTTTAATATGATTACAAAGTTTTTTAGATAAATCATTATAACCGTTCACAATTCCTAACATGATAGTTAGTTTTAGGCAGAAGAAATCAATACACTAGGGACATGGTTTCTAGTACCGTCAAATTTGTTCTTTATACCTGTCTAATGTCAAATAATATTTAGCATAATTTATCATCGTCTTTTCGAGAGTAAATGTCTGATTCGGCTCTTAAACCTCAAATTTTCTCAACACATAATTTATTCCATCGAAGCTTTTAATAATTAGTATAATAACAGATAAGCTTTCATTTTTCGTCAACTAACTGGGCTGGTGTACGACTTATATTTGATGATGTCAGCCTACCAAACATAGCGCTCTTCATCTTAATCCGTTCGTTGGTGCCACTAGTTTATTAATCCCTGTTAGTCAAATGATTTAACAAAATGGCACCTAAGGATAGTATTATACAATTAAGATAATTGCTTATTGATTTAATCTTTCGGTCATAGATAATTATCGATTATTGATAGACTTAGTGTCGCTGTACGGAGGTAAAGGATAAACAAATCGAATTTATCTCAACGGCCTTTTTCCGCTATGCGGTGGTGTCGTTCATTAGAGGTAAATTATAGTGCAATATCGACGGGGAGAATTCTGATATGCCGCTCGTCGGTGGTTGCCACTCGTTTGAGGTGCCGTTAGCAGAGGTTATACTGTAATATGCATTTATGTTTCTTTATCACAATAGTGTACTGACGTTTGTGTTTTTTTAGATCACAACAGAATAAAGTAGTGTATCAAGTTTACAGTCGATATTTAATTACGTCAGATATCTACACACTCATCTAGTGTAGTCAACGACTGGTGAAAATATATGCGAAAGTATTGAAGAATGATGATAATAATTTTGCTATATATCAAAAAAAAATGTCGTTTTATATCAAGTACAACTTCTCTTGAACAACACACACTGGAAGGGATTAATCTGTCTCGCCGTTAAAGGTTGTTGCTATACAGAGGTTAAGTTCAATTAAAATCATGTCTATGGGAAATATCAAAACTGTCGTTGTAATGAGGGATCGTTTTGTAGGTGGCCGCTCTGTGGAGGTAATACTGTACCGGTAAAGACTGTTTTATAAACTCTCAAAGCTTGGGTATTTCAAAATGATAAGGTTGATAAAAAACATTTTAGACAGCGACATGTTATACAAATAATTTATATTTACTATTGAAATAATCAAGGCCATTTTTATCATAGTTACAATATCAAATATCAAATCAGAAAACCACACATTGTGCAGTTATGTTTTATCGTCATAAAGTGTCTTATAGATCTTATTTTTTTTTCAAACAATAAATATATTATTCCACATGATCATAATATACACGTTATCGGACATCTCTACGACCAACTTGAATGTATTCATGTTTGATAGTTGACAAAATCAACAATAGTTATAATAAAATATATTTATTAATGTCTTTGAAGCTATTGTCGGTACAAGTATCGTTTCCAAGTATTGATAAACTATCTTACTTTATAACAAAAACGTTATTTCAAATATTGGCATGAACTTGTTCTGAAATAGACCTTGACATTCCCCTAAAAGTAAACACCTTTTGGTTATATATTTGATTATAAATGACATTGAGGACTTCTTCCATAGGTGTAGTCTAACTGTTATAATACCTTTTATAATGAATGAGTGAAAACTATATTTTTACACTAAACCAATTGTAAACATGTAATTATTTACCATAATAAATAAAACGACTGCACGTAGGCAGGTTGGTAGCGTTATATCCTAACCTGTTTTAAATAGGCACCTGGTGTGTTTTAACGACGTCGACGAAAACACCTCACGTTATTTGTCGACATGACCCGATATCGCCCGATGTTTGAAAGCAGCTATTATGGAAAGTCTATCTTAAGTGGTCACCAAGTGTAAGTACCCAATCCAGCCACTTCCCTTTACTGGCTGCTAAATGCAGGTTACACTGTATATTTAAAGTTATATAAGAATACAAAAATAGTGTGTGTTTGAAATTGCAGTTTTAAGTTTCAGACTTACATCCTGCTGTTCATTCTATGGTATCATGTGATACGTTCATGATAGTGTATAAATGAATACCCTTCACCGAATAAGTAGATGATATGAAATTACCCTAGTTTTGTCAAGGTCTTCACAATATATATACATATATAATATCTGCCAGAAGTAAATGGTTTGTTTTATATTCAGTTTACGTCTTATATTTTAGCAAATCTATAAAGTCAAATATTTGCTCATAATACATGACAGTATTAAAACAAAAAAAATCTAAGAAAACCAGATTGAATACATATTCAACAGCTGTCAAGTATGTACAGTGGTATACAGGTGACATGGAAATATTTAAAATACCGCTACTATTAAGTAGCCTCGCAGTAGATTTTACGTGCGAACGCAATAACTTTTGCGTGGTCACGTAAAAGCTAGTGCGTGCGCACGTAAAGCTATGCGTGGCAACGCAAACGTTATTGCGTGCGCACGTAGAAGCTACTGCGAGGCCACGTAATAGTAGTTAAAGTTAAAAAAGTGCGGTTTAAAGTCTGCTTCCATCTACATGTTCAGCCGACTTTACAATCTTGTACGTTAACTCCTGGTCACTGAAATCACCTTCAGGCAGGCGATCCCTCACAGTACCCATTTACACCTGGGTGGAGTGGAACAATTGTAGGTTAATTTCTTGCTCAAGGAAATTAGCAGTGCCCCTAGTGGGGATCGAACCCGGGACCTCTCGATCCCTAAGCGCGAGTCCTACCACTGGACCACTGCTCCTACATGTAATAGTAGCGAATTCTTAATATTTCTCCATGTCACCTCTATGCCACCTAACGTATGTTTTCTTAGAAAGAAATATTCACACAAAATCCTCAAATATCTTCGTACTATGCAAATAATTTTTAAAACTCGCCCCCTTTAATGTTTGCTTAATGTAAGATATAAACGATTTAAATTGAACGAAATCAAACATTGCACGCTTTACATCGTAGAGTAATTGTAAGCTAATTGTTATAACTATTTTTACTGTAAATTTATATATACATGTAATTATTTACCATAATATAAAGGACGGCACGTAGGCAATCTATTTCTAGCATAAAAGAGGTAAAGTTTGAATACAGTGTATTATGTCAGTTGAAAAGGTTTTGTAATATGAGAAATTGAAATATTTCATTTATACATTGAAATGTCCTTATATGGTTATTAAAGAAAATCTATGAATAATAAAAAACATATTACATCCATACAATATAACCGAAGCCATGTTAATTGATAAAGGTTTATATCAGGTACATTGTAACCACTGCAGAGCAGACATTTGGTGGAATTTAACAAAGTGTCGTATTATAATGGTTGCTCACAGAAATAGTCCATTTTCAGTACGGAGAATTACCCGTTATTCTTATCAAACGAGAATGATAATTCACGGCCATTAGCGAGCACAGATCGACGTTGATTTTATGCTCCAGTATATGATGTTTGAATTAGTTTTAAAATCCGTTGATAATCATTGCTATTCCATATAAGACTTAAACAATCAGGGAAAAATCGTTTAAGGTTCCGTCAAAGTATTACAAGCTGTAAGTGATGATTAGTGTAAGTTAAGGTCATAAGTAAACAATCCAATAGTTCTCGTCTTTTTCGCGACAAAATTCCTGATTTGGCTTTTATAAGATCAAATTAAACTTTTTTAATTCTAACGTGATAGGAGGCGTCGTTCATTTGATGTAAAACATAAAAAATCGATGTGAGAAATTCTAATATAACACTCTTGTTAGATAGCCACCTGTTATAGGTTTAACTGTATTTTTACACTTGGTTTTAATAATCAACCAATAGCTCCACATATCGTAATGTATCTAAGCGGAAGTTTACATCACCTTTGGTAACTTTGTAATAGCAACAAATAACAAGGTAATGCCCACGGAAAATAGTCTGTTCATTTAAGTTGTAGTTTTTGACAAGTTCGGATGCAGTAATTTTAGAAAGTTTGATTCAAAATATCCTAATATTAAAAAGTGAATATTTGATCTTATTAACTTGGAACTAATAAATAAGATTACACTGGTATATATTAAACAGTTAAATGATCATCAAACATGGCTGAGGCAAAAGTCGACAGTGGAACTTGTGATCAGCAAGAGTGTAAGCCATGTTTAAAAAAAGGCATTCAAAGTTTAGCTGATATTTATTGTCCCTCATGTAATGAGTATCAATGTTATCAGTGTTCTACCATTCATGAGAATAACACTTTTATGAATGACCATACAATAGTTAGTGTCACTGAAGGACAATATTATGTTTCATCTGTTGATGGCGATGACGTGGATATTACAAAATTTACATGTATATGCAAAACGCATAGCAAAAAACTTAAATACTATTGTCAAAATGATGATGCATTTTTATGCAGCAAGTGTGCCATTATAAGTCATAAGAAATGTGAAGGTATAGTTGGCATTGAAACTCTTGATGGACATGGTGGGTTTGAGAAATTGAAAAATGAATTACTTGCAGCCTTAGACACAACAAAACAAGTTACTGAACTTTTAGATGAAGCTGACGCGCGTTTATCAGACAATATTCAGACTCTATCTGACAAGTTGAAAGATATGAAGACTCGATTGATACAAATATTTGATGATTTCTCCAAAGCCGTCCTTAATAATGCCACAGCATACAGCAACACTACCAAGAAAGATTTAGCAAAGAAGAAAGCCAAATGTGAAGAACAGATCAAGTCCTTGAAGAGACACGTCAGAACCATTGATTCCATAATGAATACAGGAACTCCCACAGAAAAATTCATTACAGAACGTAAAATGTCAAATGAAGTACAACAGGCCGTAAACAATACAACTGTATTAGAAAATGATATGTCATTGATTAAAATTGACTGTTCGTTCGAAAAACAATTACATGATCTTAAATCAAGATTGTTATCATTTCAAGAATCGGAGACATTAGATATATCATATCAACTACCACACAGTTCAACACTTGAACTAGTAAGTTCAATTAAGTTACAACAGTCAGGTGACGACGTTGGCGACCCACTCTACACTGGTGTGGATTTCATGCCAGATGGTAGAGTGGTTACTGTTGATAACCAGAATCTTAACTGTCTCATTTATGATGTAAATCTGAATATGAAGAATTCTTTTAAATTTCCTTTTGAATATCCCTATTCTGTTACTGTTGTATCTAATGATGTTGTGGCTGTAACATCTGGTGGTAGATATAGATTAGATTTTCTGAATGTAAGTAAAACAAATGATATAACATTAAATAGAACATGTAAAATGAATGCAAGTTATGATTCTATTAGTATGATGAATGATGAGAATTTTCTTGTTGGTACAATAGATCACATTAAACCTTTCCGTATTGTATCTATGTCTGGTGATGAGAGTGATGTTAATATCAATCTACCTGACAAGAAATACCCAGTAGACTCTAGCTATTGTGCATATATACGTGGAAGGGAGAAAGTTGTACATTGTGATAGAGATGATAATACTATTTTTATATATGATATCAGGTCAGGTAAGAGAGTAGTTATAAAACATGATCTGATACAGGCACCATGTGGTGTATCTGTAGGTCCGTATGATCATATATTTGTGGTCAGTAAAGGTACAAAATGTATAGTTGAGATTACACCATGTGGTCGTGTATTATCATCATATCAAGTAGATATGCTGTTTCCTCGTTATATAGCAATATCTAAGGACGGCAAACATCTTGTTGTATTTAATGCTGCAACTGGTGATAGAAAATTATCAATGTACAAAATTTCATGATTTTTAGAAAAAAGCTTATCTAACGAATAAAAACACAGCATTGTCTTAGTTTTGTACTTGTCACGACTCTCATAATTACTCGGTCACAGAATCTGTTATTATAACTTCTTTCACACTCGGTATTTCCCCTATGTTATAAATAACCTCAAATAAGGTAAGTTCATCAATAATCTATATAGGTCGGGGACTCAGTAGTTTAAAAGATGTAAAAATAGCACATTCAGTAACCATGTAATTATTTAAGCTGTGACATATTGATTAAAAAATACATCACGATATTTTACAACTACCTTAACCAATGGTCAAATATTTGGTTACTTATAAAGTGTAAATTATCTACATCTTTATGTTTTTGTGTTGTATGTCAGATAAGATTTTTTTCAATGGAGTTTCCCGCGTTTAGTAGTGGACTGAAGCAACTTCTCAATTTAAACGACCGCGGACGATTACATTAAGCCACGCATGCGCAATTAATAATATGAAATTTAATACTGCAAATAAAGTAGTCGGAGATACGTGTTAAAACACAGATGATGCAGTTCGTACAGTTGTACAAAGTATATATAATCTGGTTTAGTATTCTAACGATCTATTCCGTTTTTTGCATCATTTCCTGTTTTTATACACCATCAAAACCTCATGTCCGACAGTGCTATAAGCGCTCTGATACATCCTTATTGGTCAAACATTCCTTGAATATCCGTTCATTTGCCGTTTAAAAGAAAAGGTCAGTTTGTTGGTTAATATAAATGTATTATGATTAATGAAGTAGTTAAATAAATAATGAGTTTTAAGTCATCGTTGTCAAAGTGAGAATAGTTAAGAAAATCTTAGGTTCAGATACATAGTACTTATCCTTTTTTCTTACATACGTTTATACAGGGTTTTTTACTACTGAGGATATTTCCCGGCAGAGGTTATACTGTATACATATTATCATGGATGTTTCATGATTCCATAAGTCTTGTATAGTAAGATTTCTTTCACCTTACGAAGGTCACGGCGCTTACCTTTGTAAATATGGGCTAAACCATTATAAAAGAGGTTGTTCGGAAGGTTTATTACACGTTCAGAGATGATGACTTAACTAACACTTTAAAAACATTTGGGTCGTTATATACACTCTTTGTGTGCACGAGATTCACGAGGGAGAAAAACTTGGATAATTTATATAATACTGACACTATATTATAAATAAGATAAAAAAAACGTAGCAAGGTTTTAGTCTGAGAAAATATTATGCTACTGGGATTTGAACCTTGAACCTTTAGGTCTGACGGCCGACGCGTTACCACTGGGCTAAGGATATCAGTTAGTGAGATGCGTCAAAGTAATTGTAATTAACGCTTGCTAGTATTGTATTGCACACCTGTTCACCGCATTTGGATCTTCTTCATGAATATTCAATGCACTTTGACCTTCGTAAGATGAAAGAAATCTTACTATAAGTTGAGGTGATTTGTTTACATTTTGTAAAATTTGATCACGTGATGTCTTTATGGTTATCTTTATTATTTTCATGCACCGTAAACAGGTTTCCTATAGACAATTGTCTAGTCAGTAGGCGAGTTGAGGATTATAGATTTAGCTTTGATTATTGATTGATAATGTTGATATCATATATTAAATATTCGTTGTACATTAGTAAAATCATTTCTACTGTATATTTTCTACACTAAGTTATTGTTAAATTTTATTAATCTATCCGCGGTGAAAACATTAACCCCGCTGATTTAAATACCAATCACTGAGTTTCTTAACTTACGATCGATGAAAGTAGACAGCCGTATTTATATACGGCAGCGGGATTAATGTAACTATAAGGCAAAGAAATGTTGACTAAAATTGTAAAACATTTTTATCGTACATTTGATAGAACTGAGTTCATGTAAAGGGAGAGAAATCGTGTTTTAATGTATGTTATGTTGTATGTGTGATTGTACTTTATCAATGTATTGATATTTCATATTATATTTTTAAATTTATCATTCTTATTTAGTCAATGTATATCTGAACTGAAATCATATTACATATATTAAATCTATTTACTCTACTTAAAGTGTTGTTTTTATTTGTTTGTTTTTTTATTTACATGTACACCCAATTTGACTGATATAGTATATCTAGTTACGGATTTATCATTCCAACAAAATTCTAACCACAAAAGTCAGCGTAAGTAATTTTCAAAATCCTAAATAGAATGATCAATATTTGATACTATCAATTTAAGAAAGGTATAAATTACACATACTTTTGTATGCGTTATGTATATCTTTCAAAAATGATTTTTATTCTTTAAGCGATAATTTGTAAAATTGACTTACGATGATTTTCGTTGTTGGAATTTGGTGATATAGACTTTTAGGTCAAGTAAAATAGTTCTTAGATTATAGTACATGGAACATTTCAAACAACTTATATTTACAACATGATGGAAACCACATCTTGTATTTGCACCAAATAGATGTTTATTGTAGAATGAATATTTTTAAGTTTTTTTTAAAAAAAATATCGGAGAAATGTGAGGTGGTCAGTTCACCTTAGTATCAAATTTTGAAATTTAACAGTATAAGGCACTTAGCCACAGTAATTGTCATCATTGCTAACACACCCTTTACATTCAGTAACAGGTAACATTGACTATCAGTAACAGTATTAGACACTTAGCCACAACAAGTGTCAACATTGCTAACACACACTTTACTATCAGTAACAGTATTAGACACTTAGCCACAACAAGTGTCAACATTGCTAGCACACACTTTACTATCAGTAACAGTATTAGACACTTAGCCCCAACAAGTGTCAACATTGCTAGCACACACTTTACTATCAGTAACAGTATTAGACACTTAGCCATAACAAGTGTCAACATTGCTAGCACACACTTTACTATCAGTAACAGGTCACATTTACAATGATAAGTCAGAGATCTTATCACTAAACCTTGGAAAACAATGTTACAACAGGCAAACTGTTTTGTGTACCTTTTTTTTAAACATTTAGCATTTATGTATTTCAACCAAATTATCTGAGTTAATTCATAAAATTTACTTACGATAATGTTTGTAGTTCGAATTCAGTAAAATGTACAACAGACTAACTGAATTGGTATGGTATACAAAACTGCATTAAAAACTAGGATTAATCAAATGATTGACACTACGCCATGTTCTTTAATACACTACAATCAGCATACATATCTTGAATAGTTATTTGCGAGAGCCCAGATTGGTTTTAACAAAACTATCTGTGTAAAATGTAAAGCTAAAATGTTGAGTTAACAACAATTTGTCAGCTGTGGGAAAATGTGAGACGGACGCACAGTTCACGTTACCATCGTTATTCTTATAAAGCCGCATTAGACACTCATCTTCAGCAAGTGTCGATTTTTTCTACAAATAGAGTCACGATATATTGTCAGGTTCGAAAACGCGCTATCAAAAAAAATAACAATAATTTGAAGTCAGCAAGTTTAATTATTCAATCGTAGAAAATTCTAAAACTGTCACATCTTATGAAACTGTTGTGTTAATCAATTGGTAAACATTAAGCTCTTTCAACAAAGATCGAAATCCGGGTCAGTCGCTCAGTCTGTAGCGCACCGGTATTTCGAATCTAGTGTCGCGAGGTTAAACCCTTACATGAAAATTTGACAAATATGTCAATTTGCATCTATTAATAAGGTATATTGAGAAATTTCCGGCCTTGCGAAAGAGTAGGTGAGTACTGATTGTGGACAAGGGTCCAGGAAAGCTAGGTAAGGTGCGCTGGACACCGACAAATAACCAAAACGTGTTGACACGACGTTTAACCAAGCATGAATAAATAATTTCACCATTCGGTACATGTAAGCAATAAGCTGTTTTCACAAAAATCAGACACACAGTGAAAGCTACAAAGTTTTATCTCATGAAACTCTTTTGTTCACTTATAGGTTAATATTGATACGTTTTGCAGAAAATCTGAAGATATAAGTCATTGTTAGTCAAAGGCAGACAACCACTATTGTACGTTTATCAATTTTGATTTTTTTAACTTATACGAAGAGTTGAATCATTTTTAAAATATTCTTTGCCTGACCATTTTTACCTTCTACGACAAAATTATCAAATTAACTTACAATGAAGTTTCTAGTAGTATAGCTTTGTGAAAAAACAAGCGTTTAGGGGTATTTATTGTGTTAGAATTAATAACAAACGTAAATTGCCCTTGAAGTAAATAAATAAACGTTCGAGTGGTAACGACGTTGGACTGATATTAATTGGTAAGCATGTTCGGCGTTGGCTCGAACCCCATTCAAAACCTACCCCATTGTTTCCTTGCGCAAGAAATTTTTACACACTGGCTCAGTACATATGGACCAGGAAATAGAGGGACTCGAAAATGCTTAATCTAAGTTGTAATTTGTACCCGATAAATAGACAAATGTAAAAGATATAGATGCTGCTTTAAGTTCCATTTAAACTTGGCATGAAGTCAGTGGTTTTAACGACGTTAAAGTTCTAACTTGTCTTGAACATATATCATAAAATACATTTATTAATAATCTTAGTTAGATATGAAAGCTGTTTGTCAGGTAAAAATTAAACTTTAGCTTAAATCATATATTGTACTGTTAAGGGGAGGTTATAAAAAACTTACATGGTTGTATCTTATGAAACTATTGTGTTAATACAATAGGTAAGCACTGAGCGCTTTCAACAGAGATCAAAACACGGGGTCTGTAGCTGCTAGCTCAGTTAGTAGCGAACCGGTATTTCTAATCTAGTGTTCCGAAGAGATATTATTTCGAATCCCATCGGGGGAGGTTAAACCTTTCCATGAAAATTGGACAATTATGTTAATTTTCATTTATTAATAAGGTATATATAAAATTCTGGCATTGTGGAAGGGTAGATGAGTACTGGTTATAGATAAGGGTCCTGGAAAGCTACGATAGTTTACAAAGATCAGACGCGGTGATATCTACATAATAGTGTACCATTAAACTGTTTTGTTTACTGTTAGGTAAATATTAAGACTTTTACACTAAAATCTTACAATAATTACACATTGTTAGTCAAGAGCAGATAACGACCATTATATGTATATCAATTTCGATTTTCTAAATTTAGCATTGAATCATTTTTAACAATGTTCTATACCTTCTATCTTTCTACCTTCCACAAAAAGTTTATTAAATTAACTTACGATGATTTTTCTCATAGTATCGCTTTGAGAAAAAACAAACATTGATGGAATATTCATTGTGTTAAAAATAAATAACAAACGAAAATTGTCCTTGGAGTAAATAAACGTGGCCGAGTTGTTACGACGTTGGACTGATATTTATTGATCACCCAGCTCGACGTAGGTTCGAATCCAATTCAAAACCTATCTCCATTGTTTCCATGAGCAAGAAAATTAACCGACTTCCCCAATACAGATGGGCCAGGTTGTGGACGAACTCGAAAATAATCTATCTAATTTGTAAGAACCTGTTTTAAACCTAGTTAAAAAATAAGCGTTTATTTAAAAGGGTTTATAAACTGTTGAAAATCCTGTAAAAAAGACAAAGATAAAAGTTTTTGATGGTGCTTTAAGTTCCATTTCAACAGGACATGTAGGCATTGGTTTTAACGACGTTAAAGTTCTAAATTGTCTTAGACATATATCATAACAGACATTTTATTGATTTATAAGTTATCTTATATTATTAAGTTATATTTGAAAGCTGTTTCACAGGAAAAAATGACTTTAGCTTTAATCATATATTGTACGGTTAAGGGGAGGTTAAACAGAAATATGCCTTGTTAGTTTCATATGAGTTACCTTTTCTTTTACTTCAACATCTTACCGACATTGTCGGGATTATAATCTGCCGAAAATAGAATAAATGTTTTTATAAGTCGTCCCTTGAAAAAAGAGCGACTCTCATGAACTAAATTTAGCTTAGCTGGAACAGCGTCTGATTACTAATCAAAAGATCATGGAGTTGATATTTAGGTAGGACACAATTCCAGTAGGACCACAGACTTGCATGGAGGGTTACGTCGAGATGACCTTTGTGTCCAACAACCAATGCGTAGCTTTCATCAAGACAAAACACTTTAAATAGCATTTGCGAGCTAATTTAACAACGGTGCTATTCACAGTCTGCTATTGGACGGCTCATTTCACATTTTAAGTTGCGTGACGTAGACGATTAACAAGTAACTAAACGATTTTTTTGTAATTTTGATGATTTGATAATCGATCAAAACTGACCAATGCGGAAGTATATGAAATATACCATTTAAATGGACATTAAAATATCGAATAAAATACAAACGCTGCATATTATTACGTAGTTTGTATAAATCTAATACAGACAATTCATGTAAGTTATAACATGAAATTTATATATATTTGCTCGTTGATTCACGGTTCTGATAAAACACTAAATTCAAAGTCTCCTAGTTTGTCAACTTAAAATGAGATATTTTAGTAAAATATTTGAGTGCAAAAGTAAGAATATACTTCTGCAATATTTTAAATATATCTCGGTTGAGGAGAATATTCAAATTCAGGTTCTGTTAGAACACCATACAATAATGTAAATGCATCAAACTTTTAATCAAAATGAATAAATCTATAACTGTCAGATTAACACTGCTTTATTCAAAAAAAAGAATAACAACTCATAACTACAACATGTAGAATTTTGTCCATATCTGCATTAACAATTTTAACCAACTATACATTGAAATATGGTTTGTAAAGATTTTTTACTCAAACATAGTTAACTTCCTTGATCCATTGTGTTCTCGTAGTTTGCAAACATGAAATATGATACTCCTTTTAAATGATTGTATAGAAAAGCAGGGCTATACATACTTGATCATAAAATTATACTTGTCTCAGATGAGAAATTTTAAACGATTCGTTTTCTGTATACAAATAACAGTATAATGTCGTTAAATTTGACGTTGGTTACCTGTTTACTACAGTTAAACTACATGTAGTTTATTTTAGCTAGATTTTGAAACAAGTTCTTTCAATTTATTTAATCAGTTTCGTGTCTGCCACCTGGTCCCTAGGTACTGAGCATGCAAAAGTTTCCTGCTCAAAAAAACGGGGAATGTTTTGGTTGGAATTCAATCCAACGCAGAGCTGGCATTCCAATGATTATAAGTCCAATTTCGTAAGCACTAGACCACACCCGTTTCCATTTTACAGACATATTTCAAATTTCACCCCAGTTCAACCTCGTTTTGAATATAGCACATGGAATGTAACGTTGAGTTTATTAAATGAAAATCATGTTATATCAAAAGTTAGTATTTCAATATATTTAATATATATACAACTATACAAAGAAAATAAACTACGTTAATTTAACAAAGAACATATTCCAACTTATTGGCGTAATATTGGTGTTAAATTAATTGAATCATTGTTCCCACTTATAAATCATTTAAAGCTAATAAGCTAACCGTATCCAATAACTAACTGTAATTTGAAAACCATAGCATCGTATTTTGTTAGCGTACATGGTACATATATATTTATCAGTAAATAAAGATGATTTTTGTTGGGGGGGACCATATGATGTTTCTGATAGACATTAACCTTTATGGAGTAGTCAGAATCAAATTTTGAATTATCATAGAGTCAACAACATGGTTCAATGGCCCAGACGTGTGAAATCCCTAACAATTGAGTCTTTAAAGTATCAAAATTAACCAACTTAATTTCATCACATAAAGTAATTTACATGAGTATTTTGACACATGTGACTTATTTGAAGAAATGTAAATAAGTAGCTACATTAACCATTTATTGACTAATTAAACTATTAAATTATTAAACTAATTAACGACGTGAGAATGAGGATTGCCACGCTCTCTATGATTGCATGCCCTAATTGCATAACTGCATAAAATAAGGGGTCCCTTTAAAGGTGATGTTTGGACATCTTTGGGGATGTATTAAGGGCCCTATAAAAGTGATTCTTCGACATCTCTAGGGAAATGTCTGGTTAACAGTGGCGTTGTGTTGCACTGTTCAAAACGATTCTGTTAACAAAAGTATCATGCTGTACTGTTCAGGACACCAACTTTCATAATCACATAAATAAAAACAAATGCAAGATAAAACTCAATAACAACAAATCAAAAACAACAACACACACAAAACACACTATATAACATCATATGTGATATTTTTTACTATGTTTCGTGAAAATGTATATATTTATGGAAGAGGGGTTTAACTTACTTATTATTATTACAATGGAACCCCTCTAAACCGGAGACCCTCTAATTCAGAATTTTCTTCAGGTCCCGAAAATTTATCTTTATTTATTTAGCAAAAACACCCTTTATTCCGGAAACCACTGCATTCCGGAAACCGAACGAGTTTTAGCTTAAGCTTCATTTTCGTCACGCAACATTACCCCTGTATATCGGAAATCGAAATGATATCGGCGAGGTAGAGACACGAATTTCAAGAAAGTGACACTTTTCTTTGTTTAAAAGGTGTGGCGTGAAATTGACTATTTGTAATTATCGTTATCGATTTTAACATTGAATGATGACACTTATTGACTGGGTGCGAAATCTATTCTTAGTAAGATAGGGGTTTGTCAGGATTCTTTGGCGATAATTTCACAGCTTGGTCGAACAGTTAATTGATAATTAAGGATTTAATTTAATTAATTTATTGGATTTAACGCCGTGTCAACACAATTTAGGTCATTTCATGGCGTCCAGCGCACCTAACCTAGCTTTCCTGGACCATTGTCTATAACCAGTACTCACCTACCCTTCCACAAGGCTGGAAACTTCTCCATATTATCTAATTAATGGAGGAAACTCGACATTATTGTCAAATTTTCATGGAAGGGTATAACCTCCCCGGGTGGGATTCGAACCCGCACCCCCTCGGGCACGAGTATCCAAATCTCGGCGCGCTACCGACTGCGCTATCGATCCGGGTTAAATTAAGGATTTAATTTGTTCATGAATTGCATTTTGACTTGAATTGAATCAACCTGTGGCAAACATTCATTGCCGATTAGGATTTGACAAAAGTATTTATTCGATTGATTTTCGGCGGTGTTTAATTGATATATGATTGACCAATAATTTGTAAAAATATTTTTTTTATTTATGTCGTAACAATGAACAATAAAGTTTACTTGTTCACGAGTTTACTTGCTTGAGTAAATTAATTGGTTGCATTTTTCCAATAAATCGTCATGCTATTTGAATTTTAATTGCTAAATGATCGTAAAATAACTCAGCTACCGTCTAAACGTCGTCGGGTTGAATTGTCATTAGATAACAAATGAAGATAATTAATGTGTCTAAATTGGTTTCATAGCGTACATTTATGGTAAGAAGTTTTTGTTTATTTGTAAAAAAGTTGTAACAACTTTCGACCTTCCAATCAGCATCTTTGAGTCTCAGTACTAAGCAATAAGAATTTTCGGTAGTTGCTAGTAGAAACAATAATGTGTATTTTAGAACGGATGTAAACTACAACATAGACAGCGTTTCAATGATAAAAAGTCAAATAATTTAATGATTTGGCAATACCCTCAAAGATTTCAAGTATGGATGTATGACAGATATTATATGCAAACAGGATATATTGATGTACAAATATATTCAATACACAACACTACATCTTGAAATGCATGTACATTGTACTTGTACTACTAGTTAAAGATCACACACACACACTCAATATAAGATCATGTAGGTGTACCATCAAACACAAATGTAAAATCTCATGGTCAAAGGAAAAACCCCTCTATTTCGGAAACCTCTCCAAACCGGATTTTTTTCTTGGTCCGAAGCAATTCCGGTATAGAGGGGTTTTACTGTATTATTAATCATTTTGTTCAACGCCATTGATTATGAAATATATAATCAGGCGATTAAGCAAATGAAAAGGTTTAAGTTTAAGTTTAGCTATGAACTTGTATATATCATTTAGGAATGTCAGATTGGACTAATCAAATCAGTTTTATCGAAACCTGGTTTAAGCGGTCACCCGCTGTAAGCAGTCTATACAACCACTTCCCTTCCCTGGCTACTTAATTACAGTACGTATATTTTACAGTTAATAAGAATGCGAATATATAAGTGTTTGTACATGTATGAAAAAAAAATCAGTTTTAAGTTTTAGTTTCACATTCTTTTGTATATTCAACAGTAACATGTGATACGATCATGATAACGTATAAATAAATGTCCTTCACCGTATAAGTAGTTGATAAAAACTTTCCCTAGTTTTGTCAAGGTCTCCACAATAGATATAGTACCATATTATGTACATATGCTTTGATATCATAAATAAACACTAGGTTTACACGTACGCTTACAGTTTAAAACTTATTTAAGACACAAGTTTGGACTTAATTTTAAATGAAGTTTCCTTGAGTAAATATCTTGATTCTTAATATATTTATGTAATGTGAAATATATCATGGATTTTACATTATGTATAAAACTTTCTTAAGACACAAGTTTGGATTTAATGTTAAATGAATTTCATTATAGAAAAACTTTGGATATTTTGAAATATTTATGTTATGTGAAATATATGGATGTTACATTAACATTAGGATAACTTGACCATATTTTTTAAAATGGCTGAGGCACAAGTTGATAGTGGTTTAAGTGACAAACAAAAATGTCAACCATGTTTTAGAAAGGATATTCAAAGTTTAGCGGATATTTATTGTAGCACATGTAATGAATATCAATGTCATCAGTGTTCTACCATTCATGAGAATTACGCTTTTATGAATGATCATAAACTAGTTAGTGTCGCAGAAGGACAACATTATGTTTCATCATGCGATGGCGATGACGTGGAAGAAACGAGATATATATGTGCTAAGCATAAAAAACCTTTTGAGTTCTATTGTCAACAAGATGATGCGTTTTTATGCAGCAAGTGTGCCATTATAAGTCATATGAAATGTGAAAGTATTGTTGACATTGAATGCAATGACGGGCATGGTGGGTGTGAGAAATTGAAGAATGAATTAGTTGCAGCCATAGACACAACAAACCAAGTTACAGAACTTTTAGATGAAGCTAACGCGCGTTTACCAGACGATATTCAAACTCTAGCTGACAAGTTGAATAATATGAAGACTCGATTGATACAAATATTTGATGATTTCTCCAAAGCCGTCCTTACTCATGCCACAGCATACAGCAACACTACCAAAAATGATTTAGCAAAGAAGAAAGCCAAATGTGAAGAACAGATCAAGACCTTGAAGAAAAACATAAGAACCATTGATTCTATAATGAATACAGGAACTCCCGCAGAAAAATTCATTACAGAACGTGAGATGTCAAAAGAAGTACAACAGGCCGTAAAATATTCAACATCTTTAGAGAATGAGACGTCATTGATTAAAATTGACTATTCGTTTGAAAAACAATTACATGATCTCAAATCAAGATTTTTATCATTTCAAGAATCGAAGACATTAGATATATCATATCAACTACCACACAGTTCAACACTTAAACTAGTAAGTTCAATTAAGTTACAACAGTCAGGTGACGACGTTAAGGAACCACTCTACTCTGGCGTGGATTTCATGCCAGATGGTAGGGTGGTTACTGTTGATAACAAGAATCATAAATTTCTCATTTATGATATCAATCTGAATATGAAGAATTCTTTTAAATTTCCTTATGAATATCTTCAATGTGTTACTGTTGTATCTAATGATGTTGTGGCAGTAACATCTGGTGGTAGCTATAGATTAGATTTTCTAAATGTAAGTAAAACAAATGATATAACATTAAATAGAACATGTAAAATGAATGCTCAGTATTATTCTATTAGTTTGATAAATGATGATAATTTTCTTGAAGGTACAATAGATCATATTAAACCTTTCCGTATTGTATCTATGTCTGGTGATGAGAGTGATGTTGGTATTAATCTACCAGACAAGAAATACCCTGTAGGCACTAGCTATTGTACATATATACTTGGAAGGGAGAAAGTTGTACATTGTGATAGAGATGATAATACTATTTTTATATATGATATCAGGTCAGGTAAGAGAGTAGTTATAAAACATGATCTGATACAGGCACCATGTGGTGTAGCTGTAGGTCCGTATGATCATATATTTGTTGGTAGCAAAAGTATAGGTTCAAAATGTTTAGTTGAGATTACTCCATGTGGTCGTGTATTATCATCACATCCAATAGATATGGAGTTTCCTCGTTATGTAGCAATATCAAAGGACAGGAAACATCTTGTTGTATCCAATGCTTGTTCTGGTGATAAAAGATTATCATTGTACAAACTTTCATGATTTTGAGTTTATACGCTTGTCAATAGAAGAAATATTGCCTTGTTTCATTAACGTGTCTCGACTCAAATAATTACATGGTCACAAAATCTGTTATCTTTAACTTCATTCACTCTTAGTACTTTCCGCAATATTGTTAATAGCCTCAAATGAAGTAAGTTCATTAAAAATCAATCTGAAACGGTGGCTAAGTTGTTTTAATGAATATATTCAGTGGCTATATAATTATTTATGTTGTGACATGTTAATTAAACACAACAACATGACATTTTACAACTACCTTGACCATTGGGCAATTGTTTGGTTGATTTTATATCTACCTTGACCATTGGTCAATTGTTTGGTAATTTATATAACTACCTTGACCATTGGTCAAATTTTTTATTACTTATATAGTGTAAAGTATCTACTTCTGTATGTTCTGTGTTGTTTGTCAGATATGATATTTTACAAAGGGGTTTCCCATGTTTAGTAGCGGCCTGTAGCAATTCCTCAATTCAATCTGCCGTGGATGATTACATTAAGCGGCGCATCCGCAATTTTGAAAAAGGTATGAAAATTTAATACTGGATATAAAGTAGTCCGCGTTATGCATTAATGCGTCAGATGATGCAGTTATCGCAATTGTAAAAAGTAAATATAATCTCGTTAAGTATTCTTACGATTGTTTCCGTTTGTTGTATAATTATGTTTTTATACTCCATCAAAATCTCCATGCCCAACAGCGCTATAAGTGCTTGATATACTCTCAGTTATAAAATATTCATTGGGTATCTGTTTTTTTATATTTAAAAGAAATGATCAGCATGTTAGTTATTACATTATATTTTATGTAATATATAAAACAAAATGAGTTATAGGTCATTGATGTTTAAGTTTGAATAGATAAAATATCTGAAATAACATAGGCATTAATATTGTTGTATTTTTGTGCGCGACTGTCTTAACTTTTTACCTATATTCTAACCAATACAATTTGCTCAACCATATCTGTTTGACCAATAAAATTCTATTGCGCAAAAAGAAATCGATTAAAGACATCCTTGATTATTTGTGATATACATGTGTGTAACACGGACTGTAGTTGCTGACTATTAAAGGTGATTCGCTATCCTAATTGATTATACAGTCATCGTGGTACGCTGATGGCGATTTGACGGAACAGCGAACACGATTTTGTATACCTCAAAACAAAAATAACTTTGCATATCGCCGAATATCTTTAAAGATATTTCCTAGTTTAACATAGATTGTGTTTATAATTTAAAACTTTTCCCTGTGATTTAATTAGCTATAAAAAACCGAACAAAAGTAAAATATCACGATTTGTTCACAGGAAAACACAATGTACTTTTCTTTATTAATTTCGAAAATATTTTTAAATGTTGTTAAAATATTGTTAAATATTGTCAAAATTTGTTATATTTTATAATATACGATAAAGGAACAATACAACCTCTCTTGAATAACACGCATAGAGGGAGGGGGACAATATGTGTCGCTATTTAGGGGTTGTTACTCAGCAACAGTAAAATACAATTAAAATTACACCAAGGGGAATATCAAAGGCTGTTGTTGTGCATAGGCTTTGTTCTGTAGAGGGTCGTTCTGTAGAGGTAATACTGTATACATATTATCATGTATGTTTTAAGATTCTAAAATTCTTATTTGTTGAGGGTGATTCGTTCATATTTCATTTTGTATTATTTAGTCACGTGATAAATTCACCGTTTTCTTATGTTTATATTGATAACAAAGATAAAAGATTGTTTGCTTATTAGTTAAATCATTTCTACTACACATTTTCTTCATTAAGTTATTGTTCAAATTTATTCAACTGTCAGAGGCGCATACATTAACCCCGCATATGTAAATACCAATCACAGGACTTAAGTATAGTGCGCACATATTGACCCCGACCTGACCTTTCACATTTACATCTAATTATTATCTACACATATCCCGACGAAAGTGAGTACCAAGCCTATTCTACATTTCGTAAAATTATACAATTGTATTTGTGTGTTTTAGCTCATAATCCTCATGGTCGATATGTAATCGAGCATTAATACTACATTCGTATTCAATGTAATGAATATTCTTGCATAAAGGTCAGGTCGGGGTCATATGTACGCACTATACTTGTGAGCAAGAAAAAATAATATCCGTATTTATGTACGGCTGATGGTTAATGTATACACCACTGATAGTTGAATACAATTTAAAAATAGAGTTTAGAAATAATGAGTTGAATTGTAAAACATTTTGAATGTACAATTAATAGTATTGAGTTTATATAAAGGGAGAGAAATCGTGTGTTTTATGTATTTTATGTTGTATGCGTGATTGTGCTTTATCAATGTATTTGAATTTTATATTAAAATTTTAAATTGATCATTTTTATGTAGCCAATGTATATCTGTATTTGAATCATATTACATATATTAAATCTATTTTCTCTACATAAAGTGTTGTTTTTATTTGTTGTTTTTTATTTACAAGTACATGTAAACCTAACAGACTTAATTCGGAACTCAAATTTGTGGGGTTTTCCGTCCGTGTGATGTAGGTACAAACAAAGTCTGTTACACATTATTGATGAAAATCACGAAATATGGATTAAATCCTATTGTTCTTTGGACACGTGTTTTCATTGTAACAGTGAAAGTTTGTTTGTACCTACATGGAAAAAATATTTGAATTCCGAATATAATTTATTTAACTGATATGGTCTATAGCTACTGATATTCTTACAGCAAAAGTCAGCGTAAGTCATTTTCAAATCCTAAATAAAAAGTTGAATTTCTGATACTATCAAATTGAATTATGTATGCGTTACATATAATTTTGTATGCCACGTGTATATCTTTCAAAAAGGAGTTTTATTCCTTAAGCGATAACTTGTAAAATTGACTTACGGTGATTTTCGTTGTTAGAATTTCGAGAAAAATACTTCTGGTCAAGTAAAATGGTTCTTAAATTAGAATACAGGAGCAAGAAACTTTTTAATAAGTTATAGTAATCACATGATGGAAATTACATTTCGGTCTTCAATACAATACAGTGGTCATTTTCACATAAATCTTACGATAAAAATCATCGTAATTTAAAGCAGGAAACATTTATAATTCGTTCATTCTTTGTCTAATCAATTTGCAACAGTCATTTATTATGAAGAATAATGAATACTTTCTGAAATTCATAACATTACTTTATATCATATCTCTTTGGCTTTGGACTTAAAATTTTGGAAATTGACTTACGATAACTTTTGTTTAAAACTTATTGACTGATTTTGTATTGCACAAAGTTACTTACAACAAAAATTTAACGTAAGTCATAAGTACAAATCTTAACAAAATGTTAAATTACTCAAAGTGTGGTATGCCTTTTGAAAATATTATCACAAAGAACTTATATTTGATTTTTGGCTTTCTGTGTGAATTCATAGAATTGACTTACGGTAATTTTCGAAATAAGAATTCAGTAAAATGGACAACTGACCAAATGAAATGGCACTTATAGTATACAAAACTGTATTAAAAACGTGTATTAATCAAATGATGGAAACTACGCCATGTACTTCAATACACTAGAACCAGCATACATATAATGGACAGTAATTGACGAGAGACCAGATTGGTTTGAACCAAACTATATGTGCCAAATGTTGAGCTGAATTTTTTAGTTTACAACATTTTCAACTGTGGGAGAAATTGACATGGTTGTATCTTATGAAACTGTTGTGTTAATCAATCGATAAACATCAAGCTATTTCACCAAAGATCTTAACACGGGTCTGTAGCTCAGTTGGTTGCTAAGCGGTATTTCGAATATAGTGTCCCAGTCCCAAAGGGGTTATGGGTTCGAATCTCATTCGGGGATGTTATACCCTTCCATGAATTTTGAAAATTATGTCAAATATCCCCCCTAATAATAAGTTATGTTATGAAGTGTTCGGCCTTGTGGAAGGGTAGATGAGTACTGGTTATAGACAAAGGTCGAAGAAAGCTAAGTTAGTTCACAAAGATCAGACATGGTGAAATCTACTTGTAGTGTACCATTAAACTGTTTTGACTGTTAGGTAAATATTAAAACTTTTTTGTAGAAAATCTTACAATAAAAGTCATTGTTAGTCAAAAGCAGATAACGACTATTATGCGTATATCAATTTCGATTTTCTAAATTTATACGTATTGAATCATTCTTAACAATGTTCTATACCTGAACAATTCTACCTTCTACGAAAAGTTTATTAAATTAACTTACTATGATTTTTCTCGTAGTTTAGCTATGTGAAACAAAAAACATTTTAGAGGTATTTATTGTGTTAAAATAAATAACAAACGAAAATTTTCCTTGAAGTAAATAAACGTTCGAGTGATAACGTCGTTGGACTGATATTAATGGTTAGCCTGTTCGGTTCGAACCCCATTTAAAACTCACCCCATTGTTTCCCTGCACAAAAAATTTAACAAGCCAGCTCAGTACATATGGACCAGGAAATGGAGAGACTCGAAAATGCTTAATCTAAGTTGTAATTTGTACCCGATAAATTGACACATGTAAATTACATATGGTGCTTTAAGTTCCATTTAAACTTGGCATGAAGTCAATGGTTTTAACGACGTTAAAGTTCTAACTTGTCTTGAACATATATCATAAAATACTTTTATTAATAATCTTAGTTAGATATGAAAGCTGTTTGTCAGGTAAAAATTAAACTTTAGCTTAAATCATATATTGTACGGTTAAGGGGAAGTTATACAAAAATATGCCTTGTTAGTTTTATATAAGTTACCTTTTCTTTTATTACAACATCTTACTTACATTGCCGTGATTACTTTGCTGAAAATAGAATAAATGTTCTGTTAAGTCTACCGTTGAAAATAGACCGACTCTCATGAACGAAACTTAGCTCAGCAGAAACAGCGTCTGATTAGTAATCAAATGATCATAGAATTGATTTTTAGGTAGAACCTTAATACTAAAATTGACTTTTTTCATTGTCCTACCTTTGAATGAACGTCTGCCAATTTGTTATGGTTTGATTTTGGTTAAAAGAGGGAGTCCGAAAGTCTATAGCCAATCTCAATAAACCGATATCATGTAGAGTGTTATCATACAGAATCTCTAAGATTCGCATAGAGGGCCACGTCATGATGATCTATGAGTCGATCAAGCAATGGACAGCTTTCATCGAATCGAAAATGCATTTTGATTTGGTAATTTGTATTTTGCAGACAAACGTTTATGCTCTAATTTGACAGTGGTATTATTTGCAGTCAGCGATTAAATGGCTTATTTCAAATTGCGTAATGTAGACATAAGTCACTAAACATAACGATTTTCTTATGAATATCATAACGAGAAAAAGTCACCTGAAAGTGACTCTCGTAAGAAAAGGCCATTTCTATATAAGCAAGAAGGCGAGTGGAAAATTTAGGATCGGGTTTCAATCAGATTGAGTCTCAAGCCTACTACCTACTTAAAATGTGACGAATGGTAGCTGTGATATAACAGAGAGTACGGAGTAAACTACGAAGAACTATAACTTGCAAATACGTTATATTACTACATAAATATATTTCATGTATATTGCATCAAGTTAGTTAACGCATCCTTAATATAACTACATTTAGTTGTTGTAATTTAAATGTATTATTCAATATGCTCAATTTTAAAGGGATTTTATCTTTCTACTTTCGCACTGTTGTAAGTTGTAATAAAAATGAAACGTGTCATACTCAATAAAAAGGGAGACTATCCAGGAATATTCAGGATGTAAAACTATATAAGTTATCGGTATTTTTGTAAAAACGATTTTTTGATAATCAATTTGATTGGATTTTACGGTTCATCAACACTAACAGGGTGTACTGCGCCGAAAGCAATTGATAATAACAGTCAATGAACAATTAATGAAGGTTTAAAGTTTTATATTTCGATACACCAGTTGAATCTTGATCTAAACTGTCCAATGCAGAAGTATATGAAAATTATACGATTTAAATGGACAACAAAATATCAATATGAAAATTGAAGCAGAATACAAACGCAGCATATAATTACTTAGTTTGTATAAATCTAACACTGACAATTCATGTAAGTTGAATTTTAATATCACACCATTTGTCAAAATTTCAATGCATACATTTGCTCATTGATTCACAGTACTGATAAAACACTAAATTAAAAATATTTATGTATAATATTTGTGTACAAAAGTAAGAATGTATTTCTGTAATAAATTAAATATATCTCGGTTGAGGAGAATATTCAAATTCAGGTCCTATAAGAACATCATAACAAGATGTAAATGCATCATTATTGTAATCAAAATGAATAAATCTATAACTGACAGATTAACCCAGATGTATTGCAAAAAAGGGTTACAACACATAACTACAACATACAGAATATTTTACTTTTTTATTACAATATGTTTATCACTTTTTTTACTCAAATGAAGTGAACTTCCTTGATCCATCGTCAGGATTACTTCATGCTACTTAAAAATGACTTACAGTCTAGAAATACAATATTGGTCAGGTACATTTTGAAAATTCTAGAGAGTCCGGACCCACTGACCCCCCCCCGCTAGACCCGCCTATGATAGTGTAAAAGGATAGTTTCCTCAATTGAAGTTAACTTCCTTGATCCATTGTGTTCTCATAGTTTGCAAACATGAAATAAGATACTCCTTTTAAATGTTTGTATAGACAGGCAGGTATATACATACTTGTACATATAATTATACTTGTCTCAGTTTACAAATTTTAAACGATTCTTTTCAGAATACAAATATATGAAATGTATCATAAGAAACTGTTATTTGAAAAATACCGTTAAATTTTAAGTTAGTTACCTGTTAACTATAATTATACTACATGCAGTTTATTTTAGCTTGATTTTAAAACAAGTTCTTACAACTTAGTTTAATCAGTTTTGTGTCTGCCTCCTGGCCCCCAAGTACTGACCATGTAAGCTAAAATTTCCTGCTCAAATAAATCAAAGCGCTTACAACACTGGAGTTGTTCGACATAGAAAACATGTTTACTTCGGTCACTAGTTGTTCTCAAAATTATGAGACAATATGAAGAATAAGATTTCATATCTTGAAACATAAATGCAGATCTCTCGTATTATATTTTCTTACATTGTTCCATTTGCAAACTGTCCATGAAAAATCAAATTTAATTGGATAATCAGAAAAAGGATATCCCTTCGATTGATCTATATTCGAGTTCAACATTGTGTTCACAAACTAATTGGTCTTTGAGATGTTATTCTAAGCATCATGAGTAAAAATAAAATGACCTAAAACAACGTGACGATGTTTACATTCTTATAATTATTCCCACGTTCAACTGAATAATTAAACATTTGTTTGTGACTACTCAATATAATATTGCTATCCAAAAAAGTATACACTTTAAAATAATTAAACTTGTCATTTAACCTCATTTAGAACGTGTTTACATCTGTCATTCATTACACAGACCTTTGAAAACGAAATTAAAATACATTAGATAGTAAGCACCTTTAATCTAATAATTGGTACTACTGCATTTATAGTCCAGCATTTATTCACAATATAATCGTTATTATATTCAAAAATAACAAATAAAACAATTTTGAGTTCATACGCCGTACCACTTCCTATGCGTAGCCGATTTGTGCGATGAGTAAAGCGTCTAAGCCAAGAGAGGTTTTTTCGTCTATGTATATAATAAGAGATCAATGCTCCCGCACTTTTGAATTGGGGTTAATCTCAGGGAATATTCACTGTTGTATATATATTCAGCGTTGATTTTATGTGAGTATTACAATATTCGTTTGAAAACTTTTATCAGAAATATACATGTTTAAAAATGTTGCATTCTTTCATTTACCTCAAAAAGTAGTTTTTGTAGAAAGCGGATATACTGATTTCTCAAATTGGCATATATAGTTGTTTTTCGAACAACTAAACACGGGATATGTTTTGGTTGGAATTCATTTCAACGCGGAGATGGCATTCCAATGAGTATCAGTCCAACGCCGTAAGCACTCAATCATGCCCGCTCCAATTTTACAGACACATTTCAAATTTCACCGTAGCTCAGCCTCGTTTTGAATATAGCTCGCGGAATGTTACTTTGAGCTTATTAAAGAAAATCATGTTATGCCATAGTGTTAGTCTTTCAATATATATACAACTATACAAAGAAAAGAAACAACATAATTTAAACAAAGAACATACTCCAACTTATTGGAGTAAGATTGGTGTAAAATTTATCGAATAATTATTTCCACTCATAAATCATTTTAAGCAAAGGAGTTAATCGTATCTAAAAATAATTGTAATTTGAAAAACATAGCATCGTATTTTGTTAGCATACATGGTACATATCTATATATCACTAAATAAAGATGAATTATTATTTTCGAATCAATGCCATATGATGCTTCTGATAGCAATTAACCTTTGTGAATTAGTCAGAATCAAATTTTGGAATTATCATAGAGTCAACAACATGGTTTAATGGCTCAGACGTGTGAAATCCCCAACAGTTGTGCCTTTACACAATAACTTACCAACTTGATGTTATCACATAAAGTATTTACAATTTTTTTTTGTCACATGTGCTTTATTTAAAGAAATGTTAACAAATAGCTGCATTAATCATTCACAAATTAAGGACGTGAGAAAGAGGATTGCCTCGCTCTCTATCAGTGCATTCCTTGATTGCATACTTGAGCGATGATAGATTCATTGTTCTAAAAACAGTCAGTAGAACAGGACATTACGTTCGATGCAGATATTTATGAATTAAATCATGTACAAATATACTTGAAACATTCACACTGTAAATCATGGGTATATAATCCACTCGTATACATCATATAGTGATATAAATCAAAACATTTATTTTGTGTCTAAAATTTAATCATGTATGTCAGTACTTGGTGCAAAACATCGAAAACGTTTCACACTTATCTCCAGGTTATATATCTGATTATAAATGATATTGGGACTTCTTCAGTAGTTGTAGTCTAACTGTTATAATACCCTTTATTATAAATGAGTGAAAATATATTTGTACTGTAAACCAAATGTATACATGTAATTATTTACCATAATATAAAAGACTGCACGTAGGCAATCTATTTCTAGCATAAAAGAGGTAAAGTTTGAATACAGTGTATTATGTCAGTTGAAAAGCTTTCGTAATTTGAGAAATTGAAATATTTTATTTATACATTGAAATGTCCTTATATGGTTATTAAAGAAAATCTATGGATATTAAAAAACATATTTCATCCATACAATACAAGCAAAGTCATGTTAAATGATAAAGGTTTATATCAGGTACATTGTAACCACTACAGAGCAGACATTTGGTAGAATTTAACAAAGCGCCGCGTTATTATGGTTGCTCACAGAAATACAATGTAGTTCATTTTCAGTATAAAAATATTTTCCTCAAATGAAGGTAACTTACTTGATCCATTGTGTTCTCGTAGTTTGCAAACATGAAATATGATACTCCTTTCAAATAATTGTATAGAAAAGCAAGGCTATACATACTTGTACATAGAATTATACTTGTCTCAGTTGAGAAATTTTAAACGATCTTTTCAGTATACAAATACCATATAATGTAATTTGAATGTCATTAAATTTTTACGTTGGTTACCTGTTTACTATAATTATATTACACGTTGTTTATTTTAGCTAGATTTTAAAACAAGTTTTTTTCAACTTAGATTGATCAGTTTCTTGCCTCCTGGTCCCTAAGTACTGAGCATGTAAGATAACGTTTTCTGTTCAAAGAAAAAAAACGGGAAATGATTTGGTTGGAATTCAATCCAACGCAGAGCTTGTATTCCAATGATTATAATATAATATAATGATTCCAACGTCGTAAGCACTCGACCACGCCCGCTCCCATTTTACAAAAACATTTCAAATTTCACCCCAGTTCGGCCTCGTTTTGAGTATAGCATTGGGAATGTAACTTTGAGTTTAATAAAAGAAAATCATGTTATGTCAAAATGTTAGTCTTTCAATATGTATAATATATATACAACTATACAAAGAAAAGAATCTACGTAACTTAGACCAGGGATTTTATATAACTGGGATCTATAACGATAAGTAAATGCAATAGATTTTTATCAAATTTTTACTGTCGTCGCTATTATTTTGACCAGTAAGGAAAACAAGTATTACAAGTTAAAATAAAGATATTCACATGAAATTTTGTACCAGTTTCTATCAAATTGACACAAATGTTAGGTAAATGTGTTTCTAGATGATTTTGAGGTAAATTATACTCACATACTGTTTCACAAATTAATTCTTTTTCCCGCCGATCTGCCTTTTATAGCCCCATTTTACATACCTAAAGTAATATTTTCGGTCACAACTGCAACAATTCAATAAGACACGCACAAAAACATATATCAAGTTTTTAAACTCTGGAATAGTTTGTACAGCCTGCGTCAGCTAGTTATAGACAGTGATGATCGAGAAAATTCTAAAAAATCTACCACCCCCATTTCCAATTAGCATACCGACAGTTTTTCTTTAGAAATTTTGAAGCCCCAGTCTATAGACCATTACCATAGAGTCTATGTTATAGAACAGTCAATTTTTAACAAGTTAAATTTTGGGAGGTAATTTATATACTTTTCCCTAGCTAGCCTTACTCAATACTATACGTAGATTTAAAATGATAATATATAGGTATAGATTTCACTTAAAATTCAAAATGAATTGTTAAAAAGGTTTAATGCTACATAATTTTAGATAATTAAAACGTATATCACAATTTTAAGCACGTCAGAAAAGTAAAATTTACAAAAAAACTTTCAACTTTAGTAAAGGGAGATAATTTCTCAAAGCCATAAATACTGATTAATAAAGAAGTTGTTCATAGGCGATCTTGTATACAAAAGAGAAACTGCTCTCGGCAACGTCCCCGAACAAAACGACAATTGCTGTCCGTTTCACTATCCACAATCAAATTTTGGTGAACCTATGTACAAGTGTAAATGGGTATCTACGATGGTGGTATAATTTCGTTGCTCCAATATATCGACTAATTGCATTTAAGTGTGCTTAAAAAAACTCGATCCAAATTAATTGATAGATAAATAACACTAGCCCGATGACCACGGGTAATTGTTTTAAAGTCGGTAAAAGTCAGCGATCTCCGTCATTGGTGAAAGCAAATATCAATCGGAACACCTTGACGATTTATCAAATAAATATAAATATTTATTTGAATATGAAATGTGATTACCGTAACTTTATGTTTAAACACTATATTAACAAATAGTATACGTATAATTATACTGTAAATTAAAAATACACTTGGGGTCCAAAGGACAGTAAGTTCCCCCCGTGTGTACAGGACACAGCCCTGACCAGGGGTTCAGGAGGAGCAGAAGCCCTCCCGTATGTTTGGATATTTAAGGGTAAACATACTGTTTTCCAGAATCTAAACTATCATGACCTAGGATCAAAAGCTATACATATAGCCAGGGGTTTTTACATAACACAAATTCGGCGCGATATGACCTTTTTGTGTTGGTGCGCCGTAAAACCCAAACAAACAAACAAACAAACAAACAAACAAACAAACATGTATATATATGTTTTATAAAATTCCTGTTATATCGTTACGTGATTATAATTATATGTAAAAAACAACAGTAAATAAAATTTGTATGTGTGCCAGGGATTATAATACAGGCAAAAGTTCAACTTGATATTTCTTGATTTTGAATGATATTTTTATAACCGTGAATGCAACAGACACACTATTATATTACTTGGCAAAGAATTTCTTTATTTTCTCGTAATATTTAGGGTGTTTCCAAACTGGACCCACGTGGGTCAGGTTAGCTAAAACATATTAGTGTTTAAATATGCATTTACTGATGAGAAGATGCTAGAGCTTATTATTGTGCAACATTAGTATAATTCTATTAAAATATATCCTAACCGCCTAAGAATGATGAAAAGACAAGAAGCGACCAATGAAAATGCTTAATTTCATCAAGTGCGACATATGAAAAATCAGAAATAGCTTTGTAATTATCTCATTATTTTACTTTCTTTTTCAACAATGTGTATCCCACATGTTTTTATTCGTTCAGTTGAATGTTATAAGTGAGAAGTGTTATTAGTAAGTGATTTCTTACGTTCTTAATACTGTTTTACTTCTCTTGAAGACTAAACATGGTTCTATACTTTTGACACAGTCAATTGCCCGTACATTCCTTTAAGGCAAGAATCAAACGGAGTAAAAAAAACTTTTTTTGCACGATAAATTGAATATTTGCGCGTTTCCCATCATTCTCGTTCCGAGAGGCTATCGAGATTAGAAAATCTTGATAACATTAGGGTACGAGAATGGTTTCCCACTAGGCGCATTTATGTTTGATGGCTTATTTTACTCAGGGAATTAGATATCATGTTATCTATGTCTCTGCTTCACTTAAAGAAATATATCAATGGAAGTAAATGAAAGTGGGAATTTTGTTTGTTAATTATATGTAATTTTATTGCACGCATAACGAGTGATTTTTTTCCTATAAAAATTGTACTTTTCGATAGAAAAAACCATTTCTTCGGCAATTTTAGGGAATGGGGAGCTTACACTGGATCTGCCTGTGTTGTAAATTATGCTCCAATGAGTCTAGTACATTTACTCAGTAAAGATATACTCTGTACGTGTTATGATATGTTTTTCGTCATAAATTTTCTTAATAACACTGACAGGATTGTCTTGTCATATTCTTAGTCATTTTAAATATTAGTGCAAATGACCCATTCTCGTGCTCTGAGGCTATAAAATTCTCGATCTAGCTTTTTTATGTTTAAAAAATGGAGAAGACCTTATTCCTGTAATATTTTGGTTCGTCAACATAAACCTCAAGTAACGGTTAAATCCTTCCTAATATAACTCGTCAGTTGATCGGTCAGTGTTTTAGGATTCACACTATAACGACGGTTAGGACGGTTTGTGTATTCGTCTGTGTTTTAGCGCGGTAGGGAATTCCCAGATTTTCGGGTGGGGGAAGTCCCGGAATTCTTGGTGAAAACGAAACTACATTTTCGAAAAGGACGATCAAGATCAGACAGGAATCAAAATGGCTTACAGTCAAAGTTTTCTGGAGAAAATGTCCGAGGAAAGTTATGATTTTTTATGTACCACGTGTGATGAAAATCATAGTAAGGCGGTTGAAGCTATTCGCTATTGTGTGGAATGTGGTGGCTACTGCTGCCAGGCATGCACTGACACACATAAGTTGTTTCCTACTTTGAGGAACCACAATCTTCTTGATGTAAGCCAGGGAGGAAATAAAAAACCAGGACTCCCAGAATTTCCAACGGAGCGTTGTAGCTTACATAAAGGAGAAATTTTAAAGTTATACTGTGAAGATCACGATGATGTTGGTTGTTCAGTTTGCATGGCAACCAATCACAAGTAAGTTCTCTTTGTTTTTTTATGGGGGGGGATTGTCTAGCACCGTAGCATTACGTTTTATAAATCACGTTGTTCAGTCAACGTATTGATCATTCCGTGATTGGCTACTGAGGAAATCTCTGTTTTCATCAGTTTAAAACTATATATCTTAAGCGAACCCGTGTGTGTACTGTTAATGAAAGAGTCTGATGAAAATCAAAATTAAAAAGCGGCTAATAATGTTTTGGGAACGTGAACTAAGTAAGCGCATACTTCTGTCAGTGACTAGCAACGGCTTAAACACAATTTAAAATCAGTGGTAGGAAGGCCAATGGCCATAGACATTATATCATGACCAAGTTCATGCAGGAATCGAACCCAATCAATTTTGATCAGTAACTTGTTTGCTACCAGTAGACCAATAAAGACGGACAGGCCTTTGATGTTAAAAAAAAACAACAAAACCTAATTTTCACCATAAAAACTCAATATTTACTGAAAGACCATAATTGTGACTATTTGTGGAGAAAAATATAGGTCAGAGGGGCACATTGGGCCCGCTTGGTATTCAAACCCTTTGCCACTTGATAAGTTGAATTGTTTGCTACCAACCGAACCAGCCGGGCATGATTTTGATATTTAAAAACAATCTAACATAATTTTCACCACAAAAACTCGATATGTACAAGAGCTTTATATTGACTATTTGTGGAATAGAATAAAGTTTGCTTAATATGCTTAAAATAATCAATAATTGCCCAAAACCTGTTAAATGGAACTAAACAAATCGAGTGTTTTGTTGCTCAACACGTTTAATTCTTTCTGCTATGTAAGAGAGTGAGACAATTTTGAGACAATTGGGTAGGACATTGTGGACGACAAAATGACATGTTAGTTTGTTTTACCAATTAGAATTTATGATAGATAGAACAAGTTTTGTCACCACAGGGAGTGGTAAATTTCTCCTGAAACATAGATAATATATACACTGTATTATTGTCACATTGTCATGGAATAATAATTCACCAAGCAGCCATTTGTTTGTAAAAGAAAGGAAATACTTGTGTGTTTTCTTTCTTTCTCTCTGATAGTCTAATATGGTGTACTAATATCATAGCTTTTTAAACTTGGATTACCAAAATTTAAACAGTTTGTTTACTTTTATCTATTGTAGGTCATGTCCAGGTAGCAGTATTCATTATGTTCCGGAGACGATTGACTCATTATTTAAGTTGGTTGATGTCAAACGTATAAACAAACATTTGAAAGATAAGATGGTTTCCATGACGTCTTTCAGAAATTCGAATGACTCAAAATTGGATGCACTGAAAAAGGCAAAATGTGAAGCTGAAAAGCAAGTTGAAATATTTGAGAAAGCATTGATATCTATTATAAGAAAATCTGCCAAGGATTCCAAATTAGAGATTGATGCAAAGTTCAAAGAATTAGAAAAAGATATTCTGCAAGACAAACACAACATTGATGCTGTTAATGATGAATTACAACAGTCAGAAGTAAAATTGAAGAAATCAGATGGCAACAGAGCACAAAAATTTGTTTGTGGCAAACAAGCCGAGAAACAGCTGAAAAAAGTAGATAGTTTAGTGATCAAACAAGAAATGGGAAGTCAGCAAGATACATCATTGTCATTTTCTCCGAACCAGTCTGTGATGAATTATGTAAAAGGTTTACAAGGTATTGGTCAGGTATATGTGAGAAGGAAGAAGTTAGATATGTACAAAATCAAAGGACAGAGAGATATTATTATAAAAATCTCTGGTGACTCTGAGAAATGTCATTCTGTTGCATGTTGTTTTACACAAGATAACAAGCTTCTTGTTACTGACCTCCCGAACAATAAATTAAAACGTATAAACTTAGATACAATGATTGTAGAAGATTCATGTAAGTTAGATGGTTATCCTCGTGGTGTTTGTTGCATCAGTGATAAACAAGTTGCTGTGGCATGTTGGGAGCCTCACAGTATACAATTTGTATCTATTGATAAGAAAATGTCTCCTACAAAGCTGATTAAATTACCACATGATTGTTATGGTATTGCTTTCAATGATAACAAGCTCTATGTGTCAGATTTATATTCTTCACTGTATGTATACAACATGGATGGTACTTTGATGAATACTATTACTTGTGACAACACTGGAACAAAACTATTTGCTAACATTAGACTTGTTACTTTTAATGAGAATGGAGACAAAATGTTTGTTGCTGATGCAGGAAAAGGACTTATCTGTTTAGATAGAAATGGTAACTATCTATCAACTGTCAGTGATAGTGACTTGGATTGGGCAACTGGTGTATGTGTTGATAGTAATGGTTGTGTATTTGTTACTGGGAATGATTCCCGCAATGTGATACAATATAATGAGGATGGAAAGAAGATGGGTGTTATTATCAAACAACAAGATGGATTATACAAACCAACAGCAGTATGTTTTCATCAGAAACTGAATAGATTGTTTGTTACCATGGATGAAAGTGATGCTGTAAAAATGTATGAGTTAGAGTAGTTATACTTAATACTTGTACACATTGTGTGATAATATTTGTGACAGAGCAGCAGTGTACATTTGAAAATATTTTTTGTGAGTAGATGACATGTTTGTATAGAAAAATGTTTGATTTTTACTTAAGTTTCTAAAATTTCTCAACTATAATTACACACATGTACACTGGGGTCGAAATGTTTCTTTACACATGTTCATTTTTGTTAAGTTTTCAGTGAAAGTATGAAAAAAATACATGTGTATGAAACTTTTGAAACCCAGTGAATCTGTAAGGATGATGTGAAACGGACAGCAATTGTGTTTTTGTTCGGGGACATTGCTGAGAGCACTTTCTTTTCTATACAAGTTCGCCTTTGAACAACTTTTTTATTAAGCAGTAAATATGGCTTTGACAAATTATCTCCCTTTACTAAAATTGAATGTTTTGGTAAATTTTCTTCTTTTTCTGACATGTTTAAAATTTTAATACATTTTGATTATCTAATACCATGTAGCATTGAACCTTTTCAACTGATAGCTTTGAATTTTGAGTGAAATCTTTACCTTTATATTATCATTTTAAATCTATGTATAGTATTGAGAAAGATCACTTAGGGAAAATAGATAAATTACCTCTTTTTTCGAAATTTAATTTGTTTTACCTTCCGTGTTGTAAATGGAATGTTCTATAAAATAGACTTGTGAATGCATGTTAGCTTCATTCGGCAGCAGACGATTGGTGATTGCTCGTGGTGATGGTTTGAGTGGAAGACAGTCGTGAGTCTACTGTTTATTTGTCGACGTTTTTCAGACAGTGTGCAAGCTATCTGCTGTACTGACAACTGAGTATCATTGCGATAAGTAAGATGTCTCTAAGGTAGAAGCGCTTTCTTGCACGTTAACGTTGGCGACAGAACCTGCTAGGTAAATCGTGCTGATCCTAGGCTTTCCCTTGTTTTTCTTACCCGAGGTTGTGTTGGTAGGCAGACTAATTTTGCTCCAACGATTGAAGTTATGTTTCTGCTCCGGGTCGTTCTTGAGGTATAGGAGCTAACGATGCGTTTGTTTCATGCAAAAGTGGATAACTCGATGTTGTGTGTTCGAAATATTGGTTTCGGCTTTTGCTTTTGCTCCTATTTGTGTTTTATTATTGACTTGAAATGAAGAATTTTCTGATCAATGATATACATAATATTGGTTACGTCCATTCCATTTATGAACTTTTGTAAATGCATGTTTATTTAATTGTCTATAGTCATTATAATTTGAATCATAATTTTAACTTTACTGTATTTTATTTTGTTATTATATGCTTCAATGTATAATCTAAGATATTTATATCAATGAATATACACTCACCGGCAGTTCTAATTACTCACCCTATATATTTTATAAATTTTCCAGTTATGCGGAAAACATATAATTGCATGTTATATACCGTTTGATTCACAAATTATTTGCCAACATGAGCAAAATTTTTTAATTAAAAAATGTAACATCACCATGATATCTTATTCCATTTTATCATGTAACTATCAACAACAAAAATCACAACTTAATTTCGTATGGCCCCTGTTCGCTCTGATTACTACAAGACATCGTGATCACATACCATTGATAACATTTGTCAGAAATTGTCGATTAGGTGCATCCCATTCCTGCAAGAGATCATTAGATAATTCATGGATTCTGTGTTGGTGCCTCAATTACTGTACCTGCCGTCCGGGCTGCACAGTGGCATTTAAACAGCTCGAGTCATTCGCAAGCGTCTCGTGGCCTATTGTAATCTCAGTGCCAACATCAACCCCTGTTTTGGTGTCTCCTATAATGTACCCCCTTTCAAGCAAATGTCTGCACTCTGTACAGTAGTTAATTGAACGCTGAAATATGCCAATGATATTTCATGTGGTTTTTGTTGCCCTCTGATGACGTACCCGGAGTTTAGTTTACACGACACGTCTGTCCTGATGGAGAGTGTTGACTCACCTTTGAGGTCGCTGATATCGGTCGGTAACACTTTCGGTTGCCAGGAACTTCTGCTGCATCAAAGCAACAGGTTTGACGGTTGAACACAGTGGCTACCTGCAAAAATTCATCTTAAGATATCAATTTAAATTCATTTAAATCGACCTGAAGCCTGAATTCTGAATTCAGTATTTGGTGAGTTTTAGTTAAAGTGTTATAGTAATTTGGTTAAACACTTCGAATTAAGCGCAAATTTCAGTAAAAGGTATTTCTTCTAAAATCTGAAAATGTTGATTTTAAATGTTTGTATGGCGCAAAAATACTCGAACAATAACATCATTGTGACTTGCGAAATTTACACATTTCCAATAGACACATCATGTTTAGACACATTTTTTTGTCAATGAAAAGTGTAAAATTAGAACAGCCGGTGAGTGTATATTACTTTGTTTGTTTTCTATGATGTGTGTAAAGTAAGATAACTAATATTTTGTACTCGGTATAAGAATGAATTTTTTCTTGTAGGCTGGCTGTTTCTAAAATGTTAAGTTTTATTATTATTAGAGCTGTTGGGTTAGCTCAGTTGGTACCACGCAAGTCTACTGATCCAGGGACCGTGGGTTCGATACCCTGGTGGTGCATTTTTTGTGGAGCTTGGTCATAAATTTATTTTTCGGCTATTCTCCCTCCTTCCAATGACTCTTAATTATATTAAAGGCAGTTGTCAATCACTGAAAAAGGTATGGCTGAGTAGTTGGTTAATAGTTAAATCCAGAGAGTTAGTCTTTCCTGGAGGAGTGAGTAGGTTGACTGACCGCCGTTATTGACATACACCATGTGTTTCTAGGGCGTTACCCCCCCCCCAAAAAAAGAATAATTATAATATTATGTTGTATATAATTTCATATATGAATAATGTAACATTATATGAAATTTGTTTTATCACAATATTAATCAGAAATAAATATATTAAACTTAGATGTAGAATTTGTTATGTTAGGAAACATGTATAAAATAGATTTAACTTGTCCGTAAATTTTTTATATATAATACAATCATTATGATGGCTTATAACTTACTGAGTTATATTTGTACATTATTGTACATTTTACTGACATGTATGCATATTTTTATAAGTTATGCGATAATTGATAATTTAACAATGACTCTGACAGCTGCGGACAAATTCCCTTTTTTACTATAAGTTTAATACAACCCTAGGTCCCAAGTATGAAAAGCAGGAGCAAATAAAATACAACACAAAATACTTTATTATACAAACATATTTTATTTATATTGTCAAAAATACAGACACAAAATAAACATCAACAAAAAAGCGTGGAATGTCACAGAGATACTTATTTACAATGGAATTCACTCACAGTAAAGATTTTATTTAGCAAATAAATAAATATTGAATGTTTAATGGAATGAGATTTCTCCTTCACTGACCATAATCGGGCAAAATATTTAGTAAATAACAAAAAGATGTCACAAATAGCAAAAAGATGACAAAAGTAACAATCTAAGTACTGAAAAACAGAAAGACTTTCATGCACATTGAAAACTAACGAATCCATATTAATGATTACGCTTACATATTAAAGTACGAATGGAGCAGGGCAAAAGCATGCAGGTGAAGTGTTTATTCTATCCTGTATAACTGGCAAATACTACAAGTTTGGATTCCTCCCATTCACACGCTTATATATACCCGTGACTGACAAAGTTACTGGAGATGATTGACGGAACTACATTTATCCCCTAGAAATAAACTGCGTAGTAAATCAGAGATACATGTATCAGTGCGCAGGTTTATCTGGTCAGGCATTTGAATTGTCGATAGTTTTCGACTTGTGGTATAACTTAAATCTTTTGACAGGAAATTGCCAAAAGTCTAAAAACAGTTTAATATTACAAAATTGAAACAATAAGATTTTAAAAGATTAAAAAAGCATTAAGTCACAAAGTACAAGGAATATGTGCTTCTCTTACTTTGATTAAGTAACTAAGCAAATAAATAACGAAAAGAACATATAAGTAACAAAAAGATATCATAAGTCACAAAAAGATTAGATTTAAGACATAAAAATGGTTAAGTACAACAAGATTTAGATTAAAAAAGAACAAAAAAGTCACAAAAAGATTAACCAAAAACAATATACATGTAAATTCTATAAACTTGCAGTAAATGTAGTACAATTTTTTTCCTTTCAGGCTTTACGGTGAAACGTTGCGTGATTCAATGAAAATAAACAATGAAAAATTTTTTTTTATATTTTCATTGTAGTTAAAATATAACCTTTTATTATCATCATTGATACAGGATATTTGTCAACTTTGGTGTAAGATCTTTTTTATTTCAACTTGTGAACTCAGACAATTACATTTTCACCCGTGGTTTCCCACCCAATTTTATTTTTGTCTATTTTTCGCTCAAGAAGGGCAATACCATGTTTTCCCAATATATGTATGTGTAAATAAATTCTGTAAGATCACAACACAAAAATGTAATAAATACAAATAATAGAAAATGTAAAACAATAAAAATTTTGATTTTGAGAATTTTTGACTTTTGTATAAAGCTATCAATAAAACACATATGAGATTCAATTCCTTGTAAAAAAATATTTAGACATAAAACTACAAAAATAATATCAATCTACAATGATCAAACTTAATTCTGATAATTAACCTTTCTCCGTGAAAAGATATCCTGTAGAACGTTGTCGTACAGGATCTCTAAGATCTCAATGGTAGGTCAGGTCAAGATGACCTTTATGTCGACCAATTAATGTGTAGCTTTCATCTAGACGAAACACTGTTAAAAGCGTTTTGATTTTGTAATTTCTATTTTTAGACCAAGGTCTGCGAGCTTATTTGAAAGCGGTATCATTCATAGGCTGTGATTGGACAGTTCATTTCAAATTGTGTGACAAAGACGATGTAAACAAGTTACTTAACATTAAAATTTTGTCATGAATATCATAATGAAAAAGGGTCACCTGAATGTGACCCTTGTTTGAAAACGGACAGATCTAAATTAGTAAATAGGTGAGCAGAAAATTTAAGATCGGGTTTTAATCAGATTGATAATTAACCAACTAAATAGTTTCCTAACTAAACTAGAGTCTTTTCAAGGCAAACATCAAAATTTAGGGCCCTTTCAAAAACTGTTTGAACCCTGTTGATATGATGCCTTACAATACAATTTCTAATTAACTATATTTTTAATTATAAAGGCACTGGTAGAATTAATTCAGTTCATTGAAAGTGACCTTGAAGGTCATTGCTCAAATTATTTAAAGGGAATGATAAAGGGTTCACCCCCTCAATATAGCAGCATTATTCAACAACATTTTCAAAATTTCCACGAGGCCTCAATGATATATGTTAAAAAAAAATCAAAATGGCCGACATAATTTTTTAACTATTTATTTGCCGGCTAATACACATTAAAAAAATTCATCGAGTTAAAGTAAAAAACAGCCCCATTTTATAGAATAAACATAACAAGTTAACTTAAGCCACGCCTACAAGAACCCCACATGAGAATAAGAATCAATGTTATATTCATATTTCCACTACAGACACATTTATATATAAGCTTCCATTTGTTACGACTAGACAACACACGACAAAAACTAGTAAAGTCTAAAGTTACAAAAATAAGACATGTTATGTGGAAACCATATTAAAGCCGGATTTCAAAACTTTAATGCAAAAATTACAAAGGGAAAAATCCATAATAAAGGCAGGTAAAGTTGTGGTTACTTTCTAATACTGTTCATCAAATGGTATGTTACCATTGTATGAAGTTTTATAAAGATCTGACAATTAATGGCAGAAATATATGGTAAATAAAAACTTTAACACAATTGTTAACGACACAAGACGCCCACAAGCCCGCCCGCCCAACTGCCTGCCCGAGTTAGCCAAATCTTATTTTGTTGAAAAATCCGGCTTATAAAAGCAAGTGTTGTTTAAAGCCTGCTTCAGGGGGGTTTGTAATATCTGTTACTGGGATCATACAAATTTTGAATAGCAAACTTCTAGGATTTTTCCATGATTGCTCTCAGTTTTCCATGATACAACAGAAACACATACTGAGCCCAAAACGAGTACAATTATATATTTTTGTAATGATGTAGCAATATTTTCATCAACATTAGTGCAATTCGTACCCAACATTTTAAGTTGCGATTTATGTTTGAATTTATATTTTCATTCTTTTTAATGGGTTAAAATCAAAATAGACATAAAATGTTTTTTTCCATGACACATTAAACTTTTTGCATGATGTTTTCTAATTTTCCATGATTTCCCTCCTAAAATCAAAATTCCATGATTGTTCTAGAAAAATCTCACATTCCATGGTTTTTCCAATTTGTACGAACCCTGCTGTTACCATTATTAGCTCTTTCAGTAAACAGGTAAATGTTGTTCACCAAATAAAACTTTGAAATGTTTTGCATCGTTAGGTGATTTTCATTCACTACAATATTTTATTTATACAAAAGTATATACAGCAACAAAATAGTAACAGATATTATGAAACATCCTTTATTATGTATACACATTTGGGGCGCGTTGCTTAAGCAAATGGTTACGTACCGCTTAGTACCCTAGCACCCTTAGTTTGATGTCACTCAGTTATTTCTTTTGTTTTAAGAAGGGAACCAGGACACAAAGCGATACGTAGCAATTTGCTTTAGCAACGCACCCATGTTTAGCTGATTTTACAGTTTTGTACAAAAACTCCTGATCATTCAAATCACATACAGGCAGGTGATCCCTCACAGTACCCATTTACACCTGGTGGAATGGAAAAAACTGTAGGAAAATTTCTTGCTCAAGGAAATTTCAGTGTCCCCAGTAGGGTTAAAACCCGGGAGATGCAAGATGCAACAGAAACACTACTTCTGTCTTTGGTCATGTCCCACATTGATTACTGTAATCTAATCTTGTATGGAATTTCAAAATGTGATCTATGCAAATTTCGGCGAATTAAAAACATATGTGCCAAACTAGTATTAAGGTTAAAAAATCAGACAGCTCAAAATATGCTTTGTACTCACTGCACTGATTCCAGTCAAAGCAAGTTTCAACTTTAAAATATGTACTTTCATGTACCATTGTTTTACTGGAACTGCACCTGCATATCTGACTGAATTCTCCAAAAGTCAGTACAAAGTAGATCTGGTCATAGATCTGCAAAATCCAAAGACCTAAATTTTTTGGAACCAATAAATAAGAAAAAAACATCAGTGACAGAAGCTTAAGCACGGTTGGCCCAATGCTATTGAATAAGCCACCAGATGATATCAAATTATCATCTACTTTCGATGCATTCAAAAAACGATAGAAAACTCACTATTTCTCTACTTTTTATGATCTATTCTAAAATTGACATGACATGGCTAGTTAATGCCTCAACATACAATGGTAAACATACTCAATGATCGAGTGAATACATTATGACGTGAGAATGAGGATTGCCTCGTTCTCTGTCATTTTCTACCTTGTTTCATATGTCTGCATTACAGATTATATAAATTTTCCCTTTTAAAGGTGATGGTTAGACACCTTTAGTGATAAAAAATTAGTGATAAAAAAGTAAAATTACAACAAATCATGAACTGTGAATGATGTAGGTCCAAAACTTATGAACTATAAGAGCTCAATAAAACAATAAAGAAATACTCTAACACACTCTATAACATTTTTGTGATAACTTTTATTTTGTTTTGTGTCATTGTATATAAATTATGTATTTGTGGTGAAGGGTTTTTACTTATTCATTTTTTATAATTTATCTTTTTGTACAACGCCATTAAATATAAAATATAGAAATAGGCGTTTAATCAATTGAAAACGTTAAAGATTAAGTAATCGTAGTTTGCAAACATAAAATATAATACTCCTTTTAGATGTTTGTATAGAAAAGCAGGTCTATTCATACTTGTAAATAAAATTATACTTGTCTCTTTTGAGAAATTTTAAACGACTTTAGTATTCAAATACCATACATGTATAATAAATTTTGAATTATTTCGCTATTTTCACGTTTGTTACCTGTTTACTAGAATTATACTACATGTAGTTTATGTATAACTCTATTTTGAAACAAGTTCCTACAACTTAGTTTAATCAGTTTCGTGTCCGCCTCCTGGTCCCCCAGTACTAAGCATGTAAGATAAAGTTTCCAGCTCGAAGAAAAAAACAACGGAATACAATCCAACGCCGAGCTCGCATTCCAATGATTATCAATCGAACGTCGTAAGCACTAGATCCCACCGGCTCCCATTTTATAGACACATATCTAATTTCACCCCAGTTCAGTCTCGTTTTGAATATAGCACTTGTAATGTTACTTTGAGTTTATTGAAAGAAAATCATGTTATGTCAAAATGTTAGTCTTTCAATATTTATATAATATATACAAAAGTACAAAGAAAAGAAACTACCTAATTTACACAGAGAACATATTCCTACTTATTGGCGTGAGATTGATATGAAATTAATCGAATCATTGTTTCCATTAATAAATCGATTAAAACAAATAGGTTAATCGTATCCAATAACTAACTGTAATTTTAAAACCATGGCATCGTATTGTGTTAGCGTACATAGTACATATCTATGTATCACATTATAAAGATGAATTATATTTTAGGATTATGTGATGTTTCTTATAGCAAGTAACTGGTATTGAGCGTAAAGTTTGACCCCGACCTAACCTTTATGCAAAAATATTCATTACATTGAATTTGAATGTAATACTAATGCTCGATACAGATCGGGGTATATCGTCAAAGCTCGATTGTACTTATCACACAGATTATTTTTTTTAAAATTAAAAGAGTACAATGAGTGTCTATTACACAGTGACCGAGAGAAGTTAAATCGTTACGTGCTGAAGTGTAGAAAAGGCGTGGTTTTGATTTTCGTCGGATTATGTGTAGATAATTATTACATGCAAATGTTAAAGGTCAGATTGGGGTCAAACTTTACGCACAATATTAAATGGTATAATCTATAAAACTTTGAAATTATTATAGAGTCAACAACATGGTATAATGGCCCAGACGTGTGAAATCTCTAACAGTTTAGTGTTTAAACAATCAAAACTTATCAACTTAATGTCATCACATAAAGTAATTTACAAGAACTTTATAAACTTTAACATCTGCAAGTATATCGCGAGTTCAGCGCAAAACGGACGTAACTCGTTCTTTTCTTACATTGAGTTACGACTGATTTACCCTAAACCCGTGTTATTATTATTATGTGTTATTGTTCATTTGATGTCAACTGTCAGTAACGTATACATTAATTCCTGCTGATTTAAAATACGTTTATTTTCGATCATAAGTACATAATACTGCAGTGAATATTATTACAACGAAAGTGAATGTATGCATCATTGGCAGATGAATGCATGTTAACCCTTCTCTTCATCCATTCAATTCGTTACGGAGCCCCTGAAGTGACATTTTCAAATACTTATTTTTGTTTTCACAACTACTCGAGTAGTTCGTTTAAACGTAATATTTATCATTATTTCTTTTTTCCGAAATAATATTATGTTTAAACGAGATAATTATTACGTTTAAACGAAATAGTTGTGATAAAAAACCGTATTTCAAAATGACACTTTAGGGCTCCGTAATTTGTCACGTTGTTATTGCTATATTTAAAATATAGCAGCAAATATCTTGTCTTTAAAATGACATAAGGTTTAAATCTGTGAATAGTATTTAAATAGTATGCGCATACAAAAATGGTTTAAGTCATTTACAATAAATTGAAGACCATTGTCATATGCTTTGTGATAATAATTAGACCCGCGAATGTGTGTGTTAGTTAACAACAAATTATGTGAAGGACATTATCGAGAAAAGTAAATTATAAAGAGAAATATCTTAAAGAACTCTTTAGTTACACATATTGTTAAGATCTATGAAATCAGAGTAGTTCAATCTGTCAAATATTTGATTGACGCAAACTTTAATAATAGTATTGGTTTATTGTCAACATTGTTGGATAAGTATAGTTTATTGCCATGTCATGTTTATATACATGTATATATATACATTTTTACGCACCAGGGTATATAAGTGTGTAAACCCAAGTGCTTTGGTTCCGTTTTTTACGGTATTAATACACATTTTTTGTGTGTGACTCTTTAGAGTTGAATACCCAGTTCCTTTTAGAGACAATTTTTGAAGAGTAGTCTCCCTTTAGTTAGGGATCTGCATTTCGAACCGTTTTAACTTTGTTTTCTTCGGAGTTAAAGCGATTTTTTGTGTTCGGCTCTCTCGAGTTGAATACTCGGTCCCCTGGGTAGGAAAAAAGGGCCGAGTAGTTCTCTCCCCTTGCTAGGGGAGTCCCGCTCCCCTGAGCTCCAACAAACTTTTGAATAAGCTTTTCATCGTCAAAACCAGGGTATACCGCCCTGTGATCTTTAGAGTGTTAGCTAACTCGATTTTGTTGAAGTCTAATAGCAGCCAAAATAGAAAAAATCAAATAGTGCATAAAATAACTATTATACTTCTTTGTCAAAAATACCCACATAAACTTGTGAGCGCGTTCATTTTGAATCCTCTGTTTGCACACAACCCAGTTTATTGCTCAATTTTAAAGCTACCTTACTAACTTACTGAGTCAACTTTACTTTTTGTGTAAAAGAAGTTGATGTCGTTCAACTATTTGTCAGGAAAAAAATCGGTGAAAACTATATCTTTATTTACTTTATTAGGTGTTGCATAGCTCGATAATTATGAAAACGTCTTTTATTAATCTTTCGACACAGCTGTCTAAGCCAACTTTTGAACTATATTTTAACAAAGACAAATCTACCATATCGGTTAGTTAAATGAAATTCTCTTCCGGTATAATGAAATGGATATAAGATGTGGTAACAATGGTTATTTGTGATAAACAGGTGCGTTTCACGGACAGTAATTGCATACTATTCACCTTTTGTATTGTGGGTGACTATTTATGCCAATTGATCATACATTCGTCGTGGTACGTTCCTGGTAGCGTGCAAGTCAGTCAATCTACTGATCGAGGGGTCGTGGGTTCGATTCCTTGGCGGGGCATGATTTCGTGGAGCTTGGTCATGAAATTATTTCTACGGCCATTCTCCCACCTACCAATGATTTTTAATTATGTAGGACAGTGGTCAGTCACTGACGAAAGCATGCGCTTAGTAGTTGGTTAACAGCTAAATCCAGAGATTTATCTTTACCAGGAGGAGTAAATAGGATGACTGACCGCCTTTATATGGCCTTTACAATGTGTTGCTACGGCGTTAAACCCAACAAAAACAAACAAAACATTCCTGGTGGATGGCTGAAGAGCGGACATGACTATTTATACTTGATACAAAATAAACCCTGTATAGCGCCAAATATCTTTTTTAAGATATTTCTTGTTTAAATATAAATGACATTGGGACTTCTTCAGTAGTTGTAGTCTAACTTTTATAATACCTTGAATTATGAAATTCAATGAAAAACATATGTTTACCGTAATCATATTGTATACATGTAATTATTAACCATAATAAATAAAACGGCTGCACGTAGGCAGGTAGGTAGTGTTATATCAAAACCTGTTTTAAATTGTCACCTGATGTATTTTTAACGACGTCGACGAAAACACCTTGCGTAATTTGTCGACATGACCCGATATCGCCCGAAGTTTGAAAGCAGCTATTATGGAAAGTCTATCTTAAATGGTAATCTGGTGTAAGCAGGCAATCAAGCCACTTCCTTTCACTGGCTGCTTAAAACATGGTACACTGTATAGTTTTAAAGTTTCATAAGGAGAAAAAATAATGTTTATTTCACATCCAGGTAACGATTCAATGGTATCATGTTACACGTTCATGATAGTGTATGCATAAATATCCTAAACCGAATAAGCAGATGATATAAGTTAAGTTCGTCAATGTTTTTACGATATATATAGTAATATCTGAAAGCAGTAAATCATATTTTTTTGTATTTCAGTTTACGTCTTATATTTTAGCAAATCAATAAAGTAAAGTATTTGCTCATAAAGTATCATGCAAGACATATTTACTCATAATACAATATTAAAGCAAATAAAATCTAAAAAAAAGATTGTTTACATATTTAACACCTGTTACGTTTGCTTTCTTAGAAAGAAATGTTCACACAATATTCTCATATATCTTCTTACTATGCAAATATGTTAAAACCCCTTTAATGTCTGCTTAATATAAGATAGAGTTTTACATCTACAAACTAGGTTTTCAGTGTGAACGAATTCAGTACCTTTTATGTCTGCTAAGCATTTTAACAGTAATAACAATCTAAATCACCTTCATGACTGCCTTGTATGAGAAAATTGTTTACAAAATCAACAACCTTGTAGAGGGGTTTACAAATTATACACTCTTAATGTCTTCCCTTTAGATTTTCAGTATTTATAAATTCAAATACTCCATGTCAGCCTACTATACAAACAGTGTTAATAGATAATATTGCTTTATAATTTCTAAAAGAAGTAAATAGTCTAATGTATTTCAATCTACAATTTATCTTTATAGCAACTTGAACAAGTATTGCTCGTATTTCATTCTACAGTAGTTGTAATATAATTGTTATAACTTTTTATATTATGAAATGAGTGAAAAACATATTTTTAATGTAAACTAATACATATATTCATGTAATTATTTACCGTAATATAGAAGACATGTAGGCAAACTATTTCAAGCATAAAAGTGGAAACTTTTGAAAAGTTTGAATACAATGTATTATGTCAGTTTGAAAAGCTTTTGTAATTTGAGAAATTGAAATATTTCATTTATACATTGAAATGTCCTTATATGGTTATTAAAGAAAATCTATGAAAATTAAAAAACATATTTCATCCATACAATATAATCGAAGCCATGTTAAATGATAAATGTTTATATGAGGTACATTGTAACCACTACAGAGCAGACATTTGGTGGAATTTAACAAAGTGTCGCTGTATTATGGTTGCTCACAGAAATAGTTCATTTTCAGTACAGCGAATTATCAGTTATCATTATCAAACGAGAATGATAATTCACGGTTAAAAACAAGCACAGATCGACGTTGATTTTATGTTCTAGTATATAATGTTTGATTTAGTTGTAAAATCCGTTGATAAGCATTGCTATTTCATAGAAAAACTTAAGCAATCAGGTTAAAAATCGTTTGAGGTTCCCACAAAATATTTCAAGATATACGTGTTGATTAGTGTGAGTTAAGGTAATAAGTTTACAATCAAATAGTTCGTGTCTTTTTCGCGACAAAATTCCTGATTTGGTTTTTACAATATCAAATTAAACTTTTTAATTCTAACTCGACAGGAGGAGTCGTTCATTTTATGTCAAACATGAAGCAAACTCGATATGAGGAATTCTTATATAACACTCTTGATAGATAGCCGCTTGTTAAAGGTTTAACTGTATTGTTACACTTGATTCTAATAATCAACCAAATGGTGACTTTGACATCCTGACATCATTGTTGAAAAGATGATTATTGTACATACTTTAGTGACAATAGCAATGGTTCTTCTCTCAGTATCTGACAAGTAATTTTTATTTAAATACAATAAGATCGTAAGATGGAGCGTTAATGTCAAGAGTCGACTGAATCGTGATACTAATAGTAGACTTCACAAACCCTTGATTTAACTTTAACTTTAAATAAAAGTCATAAATTGTTTTGTTCCTCTTTTTTTGGTTTAACGTCGTAGCAACACATATTGGTCAAATAACGTCGGTCAGTCAACCTGCTTACTGATCCTGGAAAGACTAAATCTCTGAAGCCCTCCCGGTTTCAAAGCACACAATTTGATAACACTACCTTATGAATATTAATGTTTATATGTGTATGATTAATAAAGAAAATAAATGTAATTATAATAACTTCTGGGAATTTAAGTTTTGTCTACATATGAATTCTGACAATAAAAAACTGATCAAAATAACTCATAAAAATCGTTAATGAATAATAATCAATTTGTTTTGCGGTAGTGTACATAGCATATATGTTTAATTAGATCATATTTGTATAGTTCACCGATAAAATATAAAGATAATGATAAAGACCGCTACATTCGGATAACTCGGATATTATTATTGTAACTTCCTTTGTTCGAAGATATTTGAAGATCATCCGATCGTATAGCGGCAGCGTACATGTCATTTAAGTTTAATTAGGTCATATGGTATATATCCTTCACTGACTAAGATGATCATCAGTGTATAATTAGGTAGATAAAGTTTTATTATTGTACCATATGATGTTTGTTATACTCAATCTCGAGTAATAATGATATGGAAAATTACACCCAAAAGCAATCTCAGTAAACAGCTATCCTGTAGAGCGAATAGGCGAGTGGAAAATTTTTGAACGGGTTTAAATCAGATTGTCCGACAAGTAATGTTACAATAATGAATTCATATTTCGGTTATCTTCAAATCCCGTATACTGGACATTGTGTCAGGTGCGGATATGTCCAAATAGAAATTAAGATTATTTATAAAACGATAAAAACAAACCACTTCGTAGTATTTTCAATATAATACAATTTAGTATGATAATCTATTAAATCAAATTAAATCACGTGACCTCCACAGCAACACTTTCACCTTGCAGTCTGGTCGAGTTGAAACAAAATTAAGTTACGTTATAGATTCGTAAAATCATATTCTCTCTATTTTTGTAGCAGGGATATAACATGGCACTTGTACTCCCTTGCCTTTAAGCTAGCTTATATGGCGAGGTGGCAGTCTCCACTTATAACTCAAGAGGTCGTTGTTTATTATCACAACTCAGACCATGATTTTTTTCTTATTGCTTTCAATTTCACTGAATTCGAACATGTTAATAATGATAATTAGAGCATATAAATATTCGATTAACTAACTTTACATTAATAAAAAATGATAACTTTATCTCTGGGTTATTTAAATAATCTAATGAACAAATATAGTAAGATAAAAATGGCTAATAGAGCTAGGTACAGTTTGATAATTTGATCACTATAATGTTTGATGTAAATTGTACCAGTAAATTTATAGTGATAAATTGTATCATAATAATGAACCTTAACCGTGTTATCATTATAAGTAACGATTGTGACTCAAAAACACGGTTACTGAACAGATCGCCACTAGAAGTGGGCGTAAAACCCTAGAAAACATACAAAAGTTTCTTCCTATTAAAAAGGACGCCGAATACCAAGAAATATGATATTTACCCGAGACAATAAAATTCTAGTAACGTTTTGGTTTTTTTTCAAAACATAATAGACATACTTATGAAGGGAAGTAACTGTTACAAAACTTATAATTAAATATTTATGAAATTATCTCCCTTGTATTTATTAAAGATTTAGATGTGTGATATGCTCAAAATTACCCCCCCCCCGTTACACTATTATATTTAAGACATTTAATAACTTGTTTGGAAAGAAAAATCAGTGAAAATCATTTTTGTGTAGCGTATAAGTTGTTGTTTTAGATCACATGACGTTTGTTATTCATTCGACGTTACAATGTGAATTTTCCTTCGTGAAATAAAATAAAACAAAACAAGTGACGTAACGTTAACGTTGACGCGGTGCATTATGTTAGAAAAGTAAATATGTGGAACTTATCTGACCATGCTGTGAATGTGGAAATCATGGGCGACCCTGGCGATAATCTGATCTAACACCGTAAAAACATGTAAAAACAAATCACCCCTAAATATCAGTGTGTAATGAAACATGCTATGTTCATATACGCAGTGTGTATGTGGGTGACCTGTAGCTCACACAGGGTAAAGAACATAGCCCTGTTTATGTAAACAATACAGTGAACTTACCCACGACAGACAATGCTCAGGATGTTATGGTTATAAGGTCGACCGAGCTTAACATACGATTGTAACCGTATATACATTGAGGACAATTTTAACCTTGTTTTATTAATACTACAAATTATTGTTTAAGGTGGTATGGTACATCTGACTTTTTTTAGATTTCAATCATATCCAACTATTTGTCCTTTCGTAACTTACTGATTTTACTTCTCGATAAAATCGATAATTTATCAGAGCCTCCGTCGTTGCACTCGGTATTGTTCGGAGATTTCCGATATGACACCCTGCTGTGATCATAGATTGATAAAACTGAGCAATCCCAATCAATATATCACGTGATTGACACTGCATGACATCTATTACCAACATTTGATATCTGTTATATTTTCATATAAACTTATAAATAACAAACCCTGCAGCGCGCGGTAAGAATGAATATATTTCAAGGAGTTTGATTTACGTTTCCTTTTATGAAAAGAATTAAAATTTATAAACTATGTATCATACACATAATTGTCATTACACCTTGTGTGTATTTCCATTTGCAACTGCATAAGTAAACGTACATATTAATACTTATAATAAACATAAAAAAGCAATCAATTGGCATATAAATTGTACTGAAATACTGAAAATATTTAATATAATTTCATATAAAGACAAACATCTGGAACATCAATTAATATCAATAGATGCTTTATCCTTTAAAAGTATTAACACCGGCTATTTTTTTTAAACTTCAGTTTAAGTTCTTCAATTAATCATTTAAACAGCATCGTTTTATAAAACCAAATGATGTATTTTCCTCTTCTTAGATAATTAGTTTATACGAAACAAATAACGAATTATACAATGCCATACGATTTTCAACTTTTGTAACAAGTAAACTTGAAATTTAAAAAAAATACGTTTTAATCTTGTCACATAGATTTATTTTCATAGAGTAAAAAATCTTGTATCTGTAAAGCCTTATTATCAAAAGTAAGAGTATTTTTACTGCAAAGAAAATAGACATTTATTATAACAAGCTTTTTAGACATATAAAGGAATATATAGCGTGGTCTTATAATTTTAAGTATCCCACTTTTTAAAAAAAAAACAGAATGGTTTGAACAGTTTATTCTATTTCGTAAATGCATGTTATATTTCAATAATTTCATGTCTGTTAAGCAGTTAGTGTTCAAGTTGACTGTTGATAAATATATCTTCATATTATGGCTTTGATTATAGTGCTCGATAACACACAATATATTTGACCTTTGATAAGATCGGTAGCGATAAAGCGTCATATTTTATCTTTCGATCTTAACACCACACGTTTCCCTTTAAAGTACAAAATATTTGTACCGGTTGTAACTGGTAATATTGTATTAATATATATAGATAACAAGAAAAAAAATACAAACAAACAAAAACTGGAAAACAGAAAGAAAAGAATAAAACATCATGACATGAGAATAGGAAGATATGATGCAGTTAAGTGCTAAGTGAGTACAGTAAAGGAGAAAAGACGAGAAATGTATACAGGTCGGTCAGCTATAGGTGTGATATATTAGAGGACGAGTGGCCAAAACTGATTAGTCAAAGCGTTTTAATTGTTTGATATAACTGTGTACATGCCTAAACAGTTCAATATTTGTCATCAAATCAAAGGCTTGATCCCCGTTTAGGAGTTGGTGCACCGTTACTGGTATAACATTTTGTATGTTTTCAAAATGTACTAGTCGTTGTTATTGAAATAACGGACATTCTAGAAAGTAATGCTCGGTAGTTTCTATTTTGCCGCATTGACAGTAAGGGTTATTTATAATGTTTTTTGAGAAAAGATGTTCTCGAAGATTACTACAGTGTGTTCTTTTTTGGGTATGTAATATTGACGTTGATCTGTCACCAACATAAAAGTATTTCGGAACTGATTGTATTTGATTAAAGGTAGCCAAACCACGTTTAAAGGACGAGAGGGATTGTGGCTCTCTTAGTTCATTTGGAAGTGCGTTCCATGCTGCTATTGTTGCTGATATGAACGATTTCGCATAGAGATTAGTATAACAGAAAATGTTACGAGTTTGTGAAGCATTTCTCAAGTTGTAAGCAGATGTTTCGGATATCGTATTAGGGATTAGATCTATTAAGTACTGAGGAGCGAGCCCGTGCTTTATTTAAAAAAAAATGTATAAGTCTATGATTTTCTCGTCGCTGTTTTAGTGGAATAAAGCAAGTTTCATGGTAAAGTTTATCGACTGAGACTAATTTAGTTGTGCCAGATATGATTCTCATAGCTTCTAGTTTAGATTTATGGTGTGACCCTCAACCTCCTTGGGATGGGACCCCAGAGGTTAGTAAATTGTGTTTAATCAATTGTCGAGCAGATAATTGCGACAATCAGAGATGCGCGTGTTCATGTATTGAAGAAATTCTTTTTAATGCAAAATATGATCAATTGACTTTACAAGCTCCGTGACGTCACGTATGACGGCATGACCCGTCTGCGCATGCATTAAGTTAAATGTAATTTTTGAATATGTGATATCACTATATAATTAACCAATTATGTTCCGTGACTTCAAGTTAGCCGAAGCCAAATCGCCTATGAGAACCAGTTTTACATGGGCGTCACATGGGGAACTTGCTGGTGACAGAAAATAAGTTTTCTTTTCATTCATGGCTGTTGGTTATAATAATATTACCTAACACTTTCGGAAGTTTTCGGCATTTCACTAGAAATAATCTCAGACATATTTAGACGTCATTTTGGAGCGACCTTTCATGCATTTGTTTGATTTCACTTAAGTTATATTATTCACTACGAAAAACATTTCGCATAAGATCGCCCAAGTAGTTCCGAATGAACCTCGGACATATTTAGACGCCATTTTGGATCGACATTTTATGTATGTGTTTGATTTCACATAAGTGTATTTGTCCATGCTTGATGTACTAAGTTTTAGCATTTTTCCTCAAAACTTAAAACTGCATTCTATACTTTTACATAACACTATAGCAGTTTTTGTTATCCGTTATTTCATTTTTCAAAATTGTGTTGGGTTTTAATTTTGTGTCAACACATGTAAAGTCACCTTACAGCGACAAGCGCATCTAACCTAGTTTTCCTGGACCCTTGTCTAATACTAGGTCGACAACTTCTCCATATACCAATTTTTAGGAAGAAAATCAACATTTTTGTCAAATTATCATGGACGGGTATATAAACTGCCCCGGGTAAGATTCCAACCCGTAACCTAGATTCGACATACGGGCACTCTACCAACATTACTACAGACCCGGGTTGTTATTTTGTTATTTTCAAATAAGTGATTTATTGGTACATGTTTTTTTTCTTTTATTGTTAATATTTATATATGATATTTTTATAGAAATAAAAGATGGCTTCTTGCAATGTGTTCCACACTAACTGTATCCCAATGATTCTCAGCTAGGGATTCCGTAGAGAACTGGGTCCCTGAAAATCAAAACTTCAAAGTAAGAATTTTTTAGTATAAAAGGGTCCTAACTTAGTGGCTATTCATGCTACAAATATGTCACTTTGTATTTGACCTCCAATGGTAACCCGTAGATGTGTATAAAGTGTGAAGCGAATCCTTTCAGTGGTCTCAAAGATATGGAAGAGAAAAAAACGTTGCACTTAAAACTTAACCAAGCCAAAAACTGATACACCGACATTAACGCCGAAGCACAGGTTGGGTAGGAGTTCTTAGCAACTATTCTCCAAGTATCAAAGAATCAAATAAATGACCTTTAACTGAAGATCATCCGATCGTATTGTGGTAGTGTACATAACATTTAAGTTTAATTAGGTGATATGGTTTTATATCCTTCACCGACTAAGATTATCATCAGTGTATACTGGATAGATAATTTTGATAATTGTATCATATGATGTTTGTTATACAGAATTTTGTTTGATAACGTCATGGAAAATCACCACCACAAGTAATGTTACAATTATGAACACATATTTTTGTTATCTTCAAATCACGGTTACTGGATTTTATGCCAGGTGCGGATTTGTCCAAATGGAAATCATCATAATTTATAAAACGACAAAAACAAAAACCACCGTATTTCAATATAATTCAATTAAGTATTACCCTTCAAATAACATTAAAGTACTTGATCTTCACAGTAACACTTATATACCTGTCATGCTGAGCGGACTGAAGCAAAACGCTAATTGCAGCAGTTATGCAAAAGTCGAACTAGTAATAGAATTAGTAGAATTAGTAGACTTATTTAGAATATCAAAAGCAGGCCTTTCTAGTTGTATTCCATCCATACAATGTACCATGTATACTCTTCCATGCGCAAATAGCTGTTTAATATAACAAGTATAGTTTTGTTCAATTAGAGTGACAGTGCTTATAGAAGAGTTTGAACCTTTTGAACAACTATTTCTTCCATGTAATCTAACAATCTGAAATAAATATAGTTTTGAAGCAGAGATATAACATAGCACTTGTACTCCCTTGCCTTTAAGCTAGCTTATATGGCGAGGTGACAGTCCCCACTTACAACTCGAGAGGTCGTTGTTTATGATCACAGCTCAGACCATGATTTTTTATTTGTTTGGGTCGTCAGACCAAACAAATAATGGTAGCGAAATTTCAGACCCGAATTCTGTTAATTGAAAAATGCCGAAAGTAGTCCGCTTTTTTGAAGCAGTTACTTCCCTTTGCATGGACATTAACGCCGAAAAATTCAGGGGAGATCACTGCGTGAAGATTGTCAAATGGACTGGTCCCCTGCAAACCATAATAGGACAGGAAACCAGATTATTTGTCAAACAACAGGCGCATAATTTTTTAAACCTGCTCGGGGAAGAAAATATAATTCCCGATTGGTCGAAGATTTCTAATATTGTGCAATTCTTAAAATTACCGCAAATTACTAGTAATATATTTAAATAATTTTATTAAACGCACGTCAATTTTGAACTCTTCAATTAAAAGGCGTTCGTCTATGGGTTATTTTATATAACAAATTCAATTTGTCACGTGATCAAACCACGCTGAAGAGTCAACCAGAACAACCCGCGTAGAAGAAAGAAGGTTTGTAAATAAAATATCATGCAATATTTATTATACATTATCGTTTGTTGGTATTATTTATAAACAAGAAATACATGTAAAGTTGATTTCACATAACAAACCAGTTTGTGACAGTGATAATATTACTTATTTAAACTAAAAAAAAACGTGTTGACCATATTATGTAAATATATTGTTATACTTGTTGTAAGATAAGTTGGATATAATAATGTTATTTTTTTGCATGTTTAGATATAGGATACTTTTTTGTATGTTTAGATAAGTTTTAATATATTGACATGTTACATTATTTTCAGTTCATTAAAATATAAATTTGTAACCCTGTGTCATTTTTTCTTGAATTTATAGCATCTATATTACATTTATATCTCATTGTTTCCAAACAACCTTCACCTTTCTGATATTCCGAGACCCAAACAAATTCAGCACCTTCTGTGCTTTGATTCCTTTTGCATTAAACTAGGGCGAATAAATGTTCGACGAACTTCCAGAAATAGTACATGTTAATAGAGATTATTTTCTCTCTGTGTTATCAAAAAATCTGTTGAACAAATAAAGTGAAATAAAAATGGCTGGTAGAGATAGGTACAATTTGATAATTTGATCACTTTAATGTTTGATGTACATTGTTTATGTAAATTTCTAGTGATAATTTAATTGAAAAATCTAACTAAATTATCATACTTAACCTTGTTACAATAATGAAACCTCCGACCGAGGCTTAGTGGTTAGCATGTCTGACTTAAATTCCGGAGATCGCGGGTTTGAAATAAATGTGTAGATGAAAAATAAAACACATCAGACAAAGAAATCACAAAAAACAATTCTGAGAAAGTATTGTTTGATACCAGACAACAAAATGAATGGTTTCCATCCCCAAATGGCATTATCATGTCCTCACTCGTATATTTCTGCTTAAAAGTTTAATAATGATAATTTTATAACCATATAATGTGTCGTGATGAATTTTTTAATGAAGTAATTTATATTACACATATTGCTTAATACATACATACATACATCTTTATTGGCAAATAACGGTATTTACAAATGCCTTTAACCATTTACAAAGACCACAAATTCAAATATATATATCAAATACAATATTCAATATAATGAAACAGTTAAACAATATTGTAACAAAAATACAAATTTTATATTATAAACAGTAATTAAATATTAAGACCACGATTCCTGATAGATAGAGCTTCTTTTATAATTTTTAATAATAATAAACAAAATTTAAACCGTTATGAATGAACAATATTCCCATCTTAGGTTAGCATTGGATGAGTATTGCCTGCTAAATGATAATCAAGTTATTCACTAAAAACAAGCTATACTTCCATGTATAATTAGTTACTTTAAGTTCTAAAGGTAAAACATAGCTCAGATAAAAAAGCAAGATTTTCCAAGTGCATGACAGTAATAAAATATATACAAAAAAGGACCTATTTAACTATAATTGTTGAATTTGTACTCAAAACTCTGTAAAAAATATTATGCTTCATACAATGAATACAAGATCCCTAAGCGCGCGTCCTACTACTGGACCACTGCTCCTACATACAAGAAACAATGAAAACTATCGAGTTTAATCATCTTGTGTCCTAACACTAGGATATAGTCTTACATTTTGAACCATTTCGTCACAAATGCTTGAGTCTATCAAAACGGTCATATTGATAACCCATATTACAATGTATGTACATGTGACTTGATATCGTAAACATAACCAAGGTTACACGTACGCCAACTATTTCAAACATATATAACTGACTGAAGACACAAATTTGGATTTAATGTTAAATGAAGTTTTAATGAGAAAAATCTGTAGATATTTGAAAATATTTATTAATGTGAAATATATGGATATCAAATTAACGTTAGAATAACATGATTATATTCTTTTTTAAAAATGGCTGAGGCACAAATTGACAGTAAAATAAGTGACAAGCAAAAATGTCAACCATGTTTAAGAAAAAACATTCAAAATTTAGCGGATATTTATTGTAGCACATGTAATGAATATCAATGTCATCAGTGTTCTGTTATTCATGAGAATTACGCTTTTATGCGTGATCATGAACTAGTTAGTGTTTCCGAAGGACAATATTATGTTTCATCTGTTGATGGCGATGACGAGGAAATAACAAGATATATGTGTGCCACACATGGTAAACCATATGAGTACTATTGTCAAAATGATGATGCATTTTTATGCAGCAAATGTGCCATCATAAGTCATAAGAAATGTGATGGTATTATTGACATTGAAAGTAAGGACAGACATGGTTGGTGCGAGAAATTAAAAAGTGAATTAGTTGCAGCCATAGACAAAACAAAGCAAGTTACAGAACTTTTAGATGAAACTGATGCGCGTTTATCAGACGATATTCGAACTCTATCTGACAAGTTGAAATATATGAAGACTCGATTGATACAAATATTTGATGATTTCTCCAAAGCCGTCCTTACTTATGCCACAGCATACAACAACACTACCAAGAAAGATTTAGCGAAGAAGAAAGCCAAATGTGAAGAACAGATCAAGTCCTTAAAGAAACACATAAGAACCATTGATACCATAATGAATACAGAAACTTCTTCAGAAAAAATCATCACAGAACGTGAGATGTCAAATGAAGTACAACAGGCCGTAAACAATTCAACATCTCTAGAAAATGAGACGTCACTAATTAAAATTAAGTGTTCTTTTGAAAAACAATTACATGATCTCAAATCGAGATTGTTATCATTTCAAGAATCGGAGACATTAGATATATCATATCAACTACCACACAGTTCAACACTTAAACCAGTAAGTTCAATTAAGTTACAAAAATCAGATGACGACGTTGAAGAACCACTCTACACTGGTGTGGCTTTCTTGCCAAATGGTAGAGTGGTTACTGTAGACAATAGCAACCATAAGTGTCTTATTTATGATGTTAATCTGAATAAGAAGAATTCTTTTAAATTTCCTTATAATCATCCTCAATGTGTTACTGTTGTATCTAATGATGTTGTTGCAATAACATCTGGTTATAACTATAGATTAGATTTTCTGAATGTAAGTAAAACAAATGATATAACATTAATTAGAACATGTAAAATGAATGTTGATTATTATTCTATTAGTTTGATGAATGATGAGAATGTTCTTGCTGGTACAATAGATCACACTAAACCTTTCCGTATTGTATCTATGTCTGGTGATAAGAGTGATGTTGATATTAATCTACCAGACAAGAAATACCCTGTAGACACTAGCTTTTGTACATATATACGTGGAAGGGAGAAAGTTGTACATTGTGATAGATATGATAATAAGATTTTTATATATGACATACAGTCAGGTGAGAGAGTTGAAGTTCAAAATGATTTGATACAGGCACCATGTGGCGTAGCTGTAGGTCCGTATGATCATATATTTGTGGTCAGTAAAGGTACAAAATGTTTAGTTGAGATTACACCATGTGGTCGTGTATTATCATCACATCCAGTAGATATGAAGTATCCTCGTTATATAGCAATATCTAAGGACAGGAAACATCTTGCTGTATCTAATGCTTGTCCTGGTGATATAAAATTATCATTGTACATGATTTCATGATGTTGAGATAATAGGCTTACCATGACTTCTTCATTTGATTTAACGCCTAATCTATATTACATATTCAATAACGTTGAAATAACATGTGCAATCATATTGACCATTAGTAAAATAAACGGTTACTAAAAAAGCCTAAAATATCTTATTCTTTATAATTCGTTTTGTAAAAAGACACAAAATTTGACTATCTGATGTAACAGTAAAAATCTTTTTCACAGGTTAAAAGAAAAAAATCATAATACTACTTTATTATGTTGAATGTTACATTTTATAAATGAGTTTAAGTAATTAAGGCATAAGGGTGATAAGATCAGGGTATTAGGTTCAGATACGAAGTAACCTTGAGTTTTTAGTCATATATTGGGTTTATCGCAGAGTTTCCCCACAAGTTTTACTTAGTTATAAAATGTACCAAACTGAGTATACTATCACAGGATTACATAATGTACTTTATATCATCTATTTTTATAAATTGCGAACATTTGATGAACTATTTTTTCTGATGGTATAGATACAAGGATGCATTCGGTCACGTGATGTGGCCATTGTTATTTTGTTATGGTTGCAGTATGTATGTTGAGAAAAGATGGAAAATTGCTTATTTCATTAGTTTAATCATTTCTACTTTACATTGTCCTCTCCTACATTTGAACGTTGAGCATTTTGACTTATATTGTTAAATATTTGTAAAAGCCAATTGTATTGATAAAAGTAAGTACAAAATATAATGGGAGAAAATGTGGGTGTAAAATGTATTTTAATTTGTAATAGTGATTGTACTTTATCCATGTGTGTTTTATCTAATATATCACTTTTTATAAAGTAAATGTAAATATTTGTTAAACATATTACTAATATTAGAACTTATTATTCTGAACTGATGCTTTTGTTTATTTTTGTTTATACCCAAGTTGACTAATACCTTTTGTATGCCCTACAGTAAGCATTTCACATAAATTCCTACCACAAAAATCAGCGTAAGTTATCAGCAGAATTTCTTAATGGAATATTCATTTTCATTATATGAATTCTAGTTGAAGAATATTGCACAGAATTAAGTGGTGTGTCTTTTGAATATATTTTATCATCAAAACGTATTTTTGATCTTAAGATTGTCTGCGAGAATACTTTTTTAAATATTGACTGGTGATTTTTATTGTAAGAATTATGTGAAAGATCCTTATGACCAAATAGATGGTATACACAACTATAGAAATAACTTATTTAATCAACTCAATGAAACCACTCCCTGGTCTACAGTACAATACAGACAGTGTATTGGTTTTTAACCCGTCAATCTTTGTTAATTGTTGACTTGAATTTTAGAGTTTACACACTTTATCAACCGTCGGTGTAATATGAAGTGGTCAGTTCAAGTTTCAATAGAAATTAGGATATATTAGCAGTAAACATACATCTTTAACTAGTGTTGACATTACATGTCTATCATTAACCGGTAAGGTGGGCAGTTCACCTAACTATCACTATTTGAAACAGTATAAGGCACTTATCCACAGTAAGTGGCAATATTGATAGCACAACCTTTACTTTTAGTAACAGGTAACATTGACTTTAAGTCAGATATCTTATCACTTAACCTTGGAGAAGAATGTTGCAACAGGCAGAGACCAACATCATGTATTTTATTCACCTATTTGTGAACATATTGAAGCTTTTTGCTAATCAATCTCACGATAAAATTTAGCGTAAGTCTAAAGCAGAAAACGTTTGTAAAACTATAATAATTACGTAACGCCTGATAAGAATGTCCAATATGGTATGTTCTATTTTATTCATAAAAATAGAATTTCACTTAAAGAAGTGAATAAAATTGACTTACGATGATTCTTATCGTACTATTGTTTAGCGGAAAACGAGAATGAACAAAACTACTGGTATACATAGTTAAACTCAGCTATGATACTGTCTGATGGTACAATATGCAAAATACAAAAACAAATATGAATACATTGTCACTTCCATCAGCCTTGCTGTTGGGTTAACCATTGAGTGATGTGGTTGAGTGTCTCGTTTACCACTCTGGAGAAATAAGTTTGATTTCAAGTCAGTGTGTATGTTTTTATTCTACCAATTTACTAAAAGAGGTGTTTGACGAACTCACGCAAAAGTCTCCGCATGAATTTACTGAGATCCTGACCATCTTTCTGGAAAACTAAAGAGGAGAGTGGGGTAATTTTAGGTGACTATTAAGTCACTTTTAACAGTCTTGCTGGTAGTTTGATCCTTTCAGCGACGCGGTTAGTTGTCTTACATAACACCCACCCGGAAGAACCCAGCTAGGGCAAAGAGTTTGTATCCTCCTCATTTACTTTAGAATTATACCAATCTGAATTCAATCGAATTTGTCTAAAAAAACAGCGCTGGTGTAATACGGAAGTCACCATACTGTCTTTATATTTCATTGGTATTATGATAGACAATTATCAAACAAACGACATCTGTGATTATTTAAATATATGAAACATATCACAACTATATAATTAAGTCAAAAAAACATCAAATCAGGGTATATAGTCATGTGATCTTCAGAATATAAACATTCTCTTAAATTTCATCAAATTCTGGCAGCAGACTAAAGCTATGAATGATTCAAATCATGCATAAAATCACATTTCTTTCATAAAGTGAAGTAACTATTACAAAACTCATAATTAAGTATTTATGAAATTATCTCCCTCTTATCAGGGATTAACCCCGCTGATTTAAATACCTCTTACAGTAATTCTGTACAAATGACCAATAAAAATGAAATATCCGAATTTCTATACGGGGGATGGTTAAATGTATACACCACTGACTTATGAATGAAGTTGAACAATAACTTAGTAAAGAAAATGAACTATAATATAAAATTCTTAAACATTGATAAAGTACAATTACTCATACAGCATTAAATACATAATACAGAGGAATTATCTCCCTTTATATGAACTCGGATCTATTAAATGAACCATAAAAATGATTCACAAATGTAACTTAACATTTTCTTAACATTTCTACATTTCATTTTCTTCTTATTGATTGTTTATTTATTTATTGGAGTTAACGCCGTGTCAACACAATTTAGGTCATTTTTACGGCGTCCAGCGCTAGGTTAGGTGCGCTGTACGCCGTAAAAATGTCATGTACAAAATCCTGAATAAAATGTTGAGTTTTTGATACTATTAATTTAAAATGGGTATACATAATATGGAATTTTGTATGTCTTATGTAAAACTTTTAAAAAAGAATTTTGACTCGTAGATTTGACAAACGATGTTTTCGTTGTTAGAGTTTCGTGAAATAGACCATCTGGTCAAGTAAAATGGTTCTTAAACTAGAGATCAGGAGCAAGAAACTTTTTTTAAAAAGTTATAGTAATCACATGTAGGAAATTACATCTCGTTCTTCAATACAATACAATGGTTATTTTCACATAAATCTTACGATAAAGATCATCGTAAGTTAAGGCAGGAAACTTTTATAATTCGTTCATTCTTTGTCCAATCACTTTATTATATTCATTATTATGAAGAATAATGAATACTTTCTGTAATTCATAACACTACTTTATATCATATCTTTTTGGCTTTGGACTTAAAATTTTGGAAATTGACTTACGATACCTTTTGTTTAAAACTTATTGACTGATTTTGTATTACACAAAGTTACTTACAACAAAATTTTAACGTAAGTCATGTGTACAAATCTTAACAAAATGTTAAATTACTCAAAGTGTGGTATGCCTTTTGAAAATATTATCACAAAAAAAACTTATATTTGATTTTTGGCTTTCTGTGTGAATTCATAGAATTGACTTACGGTAATTTTCGAAATAAGAATTCAGTAAAATGGACAACTGACCAAATGAAATGGCACTTATAGTATACAAAACTGTATTAAAAACGTGTATTAAACAAATGATGGAAACTATGCCATGTACGTCAATGCACTAGAATCAGCATACATATTATGGACAGTAATTGACGAGAGACCATATTGGTTTGAACCAAACTATATGTGTCAAATGTTGAGCTGAATGTTATAGTTTACAACATTTTCAACTGTGGGAGAAATTGACATGGTTGTATCTTATGAAACTGTTGTGTTAATCAATCGGTCAACATCAAGCTATTTCTCCAAAGATCTTAACACGGGTCTGTAGCTCAGTTGGTTGCTAAGCGGTATTTCGAATATAGTGTCCCAGTCCCGAAGGGGGTACGGGTTCGAATCTCACCCGGGGAGGTTATACCCTTCCATAAATTTTGAAAATTATGTCAAATATCCCCCCAATAATAAGTTATATTATAAAGTTTTCGGCCTTGTGGAAGGGTAGATGAGTACTGGTTATAGTCATAGGTCGAGGAAAGTTAGTTCACAAAGATCAGACACGGTGAAATCTACTTGTAGTGTACTATTAAACTGTTTTGTTTACTGTTAGGTAAATATTAAGACTTTTACACATAAATCTTACAATAAAAGTAATTGTTAGTCAAAAGCAGATAACGACCATTATACGTATATCAATTTCGATTTTCTAAATTTAGCATTGAATCATTCTTAACAATGTTCTATACCTTCTACCTTTCTACCTTCTACGAAAAGTTTATTAAATTAACTTACTATGATAATTCTCGTAGTATAGCTTTGTGAAAAAAAACATTTTAGAGGTATTTATTGTGTTAAAATAAATAACAAACGAAAATTTTCCTTGAAGTAAATAAACGTTCGAGTGATAACGACGTTGGACTGATATTAATGGTTAGCCTGTTCGGCGTTGGTTCGAACTTCATTTAAAACTAACCCCATTGTTTCCCTGCACAAAAAAGTTTAACAAACCAGCTCAGTACAGATGGACCAGGAAATGGACAGACTCGAAAATGCTTAATCTAAGTTGTAATTTGTACCCGATAAATTGACAAATGTAAAAGATAAAGATGATGCTTTAAGTTCCATTTAAACTTGGCATGAAATTAGTGGTTTTAACGACGTTAAAGTTCTAACTTGTCTTGAACATATATCATTAAATACATTTATTAATAATCTTAGTTAGATATGAAAGCTGTTTGTCAGGTAAAAATTAAACTTTAGCTTAAATCATATATTGTACGGTTAAGGGGAGGAAATACAGAAATATGCATTGTTAGTTTTACATTAGTTATCTTTTCTTTTGTTACAACATCTTACTGACATGGCCGTGATTACTCGACTCAAAATAGAATAAATGTTCTGATAAGTCTACCAATGAAAATATACCTACTCTCAGGAACGAAACTTAGCTTAGCAGAAACAGCGTCTAATACTCATCGAAAGATCATAGATTTAATATTTAGGTAGGACCTAAATACTTTAATTGACTTTTTCATTGTCGACCTTTGTATGTAGTTGGACATTGATCAGCTTTTTGACAGTTGCTACCTCCGTAAATAAATATCTTTCAAAGCGTCGTACAAGATCTGTAAGATTCCCATGGATGATCACGTCGAGACTTTTGTCTCGACCAATAAATGCATGGCTTTCACCTAGACAAAACACTATAAATAGTATTTGATTTTGTAATTTCTTTTAAGACCATCGCTTGCGAGCTAATTTGACAGCGGTATTATTCACAGTCTGCTATTGGACGGGTCATTTCAAATTGCGTGATGTAGACGATGTAAACATGTAACTTAACATAACGATTTCTTCATGACTATTATAATGAGAAAAGGTCACCTGAACGTGACCCTCGTAAGAAAACGGCCAGATTTAAATAAACAAGTAGGTAAGCGGAAAATTTAAGATCGGGTTTTAATCAGATTGAGTCTATAGCCAACTACCTTCTTAAAATCAGTCGAATGATAGCAGTGATATAACTGAAAAACTGTCATAAAATGGAGTAAATTACAAAGCACTATAATTACAAAATACGTTAAATTATTACATAATTATATTTCATGTATACTCCAACAAGTTGACGTGTCCTTACTATAACTACATTTTGTTATTGTAATTGAAATGTATGATTCAATATGCCAAATTTTAAAGGGAATTTATGTTATCTTTCGACTTTTACACTGTTGTCACTTGTAATGAAAATTATCATTCAATGTATCTCAATGAAAAAGGAGACTATCAAAGAATATTCAGGATATAAAACTGTATGAGTTATCGGTATTTTTTGTAATGGCGATGATTTGATCAATGATTTGTTTGGGTTTAACGGTGCATTAACACAAAAAGGCTATATCGCACAGAAAGCAATTGATGATAAAAATTAATGAAACGGAATGATAAAGGTTTTAAGTCTTATATTTCGATACATCAGTTGGCACTTGATCTAAACTGACCAATGTGGAAGTATATGAAAATTATACGATTTAAATGGACAGCTTAATATAAAATCGAATCAAAATGCAAACGCATCATATTATTACTTAGTTTGTATAAATCTAACACTGACAATTCATGTAAGTTAGCTTTTAACATGATATCACAACATCTATTAAAATTTAAAAGTATATATTTGCTCATTGATTCGCAGTTCTGATAAAACACTAAATTTAAAGTCCCCTAGTTTGTCAACTTAAAATGAGATATTTATTTAAAATACATATATTTGTGTACAAAAGCAAGAATGTATTTCTGCATTAAATTAAATTGTCCAGGTTGACGAGAATATTCAAATTCAGGTCCCATAAAAACATCATACAAAGATGTAAATGCATCAAAATTTTAATCAAAATTTATAAAATCTATAACTGACAGATTAACACTGATTTATTTCAAAAAGAGTAACTACTTATAACTACAACATACAGAATATTTTACTTTTTTACTTCAATTTCATTTAAATATATTTAAATATGGTTTATAAAAATATTCTACTCAAATGAAGTTAACTTTCTTGATCCATTTTCAGGGGCGGATCCAGGATTTTTTTTCTAGGAGGGGTCCAAACTTTTTCTAGGGGGTCCAAAATTTCAAAACCACAACCACATTATACGCATTTTGCAGAATAACACATGCCAATGATACAGTCTAGAGATACAATAATGGACAGGTACATGTTGGAAATTCTAGGGGGTCCGGACCCCCTGAACCCCCCACTAGATCCGCCTATGATTGTGTAATGGTAGTTTGCAAACATGAAATATGATATTCCTTTTAAATGTTTGTATAGAAAAACAGGGCTATAATATTTATACATAAAATTATACTTGTCTCAGTTGAGAAATTTTAAACGATTTCTATCAGGATGCAAATGTCATATAATGTAATTTGAATAATATTGTTAAATTTTTACGTTGGTTACCTGTTTACTATAATTATACTTTATATCGAACCCGGGTATTTTGATTGACAAGTCAGTACCACAAACCGTTTGATATAATAAAATCGTTACATTTTTATCCATACCTTGTATTGTCACTCATTAAAACAACGAAACTTGACGAACGTATACGAACTAATCCGTAAATCGATACGGAAACTAATGAAGTGCACGTTTAATGTTGTCAAATAATATAACATAAATACATGAATACAACATGTCGGTATAATTTTAAATGTTACGAATTGATTTTTATAACTACAAACATAATAAATGCAAGTTACAGGATTGTCAAGTGTGGGGGATGGTGGTGCAAAAATTACAAAAAAAAATTAAGGATAAGAGCAAAATACTATTGTCCTAAATTTTTGCGATTGTTTAAAAAGTAGAGAAATAAGCTCGGTGTATTGGAAATTTACGGTCGACGGTTTTGTAAACCAATTTATATAAAAGTAGTGGCCTGAATACATATTTTTGTTATCTTCAAATCACGGTTACTGGAAATTGTGTCAGTTGCGGATTTGTCCAATTAAAAATGAACATTAATTATTAAAAAAATATACAAAAACAAAAATCACTGTAGTATTTCAATATAGTTCAATCAAGTATAGTGCGGACACATTGACCCCGACTTGACCTTTATGCAAGAATATTCATTACATTGAATACGAATGTAGTATTAATGCTCGATAACAATCGGATTTTATCGACACGGCTCGAATTTAATTTTAACACAGGGATTAATTTTAAAGTACATTTAAAGCGTACAACGAGTGTCTATTGCACATAGGCCGGACTAGAGGATTGTTCGATGAGGCTAGCTACCAATTCAAAGGTTGTTGGTTTTAGCCTCACAATTACTATCCTCACACCCATTTATTATTAATTGTTATCAAAAATGTAAGAACACGAGTTTCCCGTTTGAATGCATTTGAATCGTAAGTTGTTATACATGCGGGCTGTGTATACTCTATACATGTTAAATTATATTTTAAATACGTAACGAGTCGAAGTGTAGAGTAGGCGTGGTATTGATTTTCGCCGGGGCTGCGTTCAGTTAGCAGTTAGCGTTAGCCAAACACAGTTATCGTTATGAACGGTTAATTGAACTACCCGTTGAAGTGCGAACGTTTAAAGATGGCGGGCAAGAGAGTCGTTACTTCTATTTTATTAGAAGAATTCGGAGAGGAGGAATTGTTTACTTGTTTTTTGTATATGTATTGATCTAAATCAACGGGAGTATCAGTGCCGACTTCGTTAGACCTAATCCGGAATTAAAATTTATGGGGTTTTCCGTCCGTGCACAGGCGGTACAAACAAAGTTGTCTACACATTATTGATAAACAACACGAACTATGGATTTAATACTACTGTTCTTTTTTACACGCGTTTTCATTGAAACAGTGAAAGTTTGTTTGTACCGGAGGGGAAAACCCAAATATTTGAATTTCGGATATAGTCTATTCGCTATGGCAGTTACTATTTTGCAAAATGTACTGGAACTATTTTGTTTCAGGTTGTTTCATATTCGCGTACTATATACTAAAACCGTTAGCTGTTGGCCTTAAACGTTTTCTGCTAACAGGCCGTTCAATTATTACTGTTGGCGAACGTTACAGAACGTTACAGAACGTTACAGAACGTTCGCGGTAACTGAACGCAGGGCGGGATATGTGCAGGTGATAATTAGATGCAAATGTGAAAGGTGAGGTCGGGGTCAAATTGTACGCACTATATTACCCTTCAAATAACATTAAAGTCTTTGATCTTCACAGTATATACATGTCATGCTGAGCGGACTGAAGCAAAACGCTAATTGCAGCAGTTAAGCAGTAGTCGAACTAGTAATAGAATTAGTAGACTTATTTTGAATATCGAGACCAGGCCTTTCTAGTTGTATTCCATCCATACAATGTACCATGCGCAATTAGCTGTTTAATATAACAAGTATACTTTTGTTCAATTAGATTAATAGTGCCTATAGAAGAGGTTGAACCTTTGACGTCGCCACCAGAATGTCAGCCTTCTACAAGAACACAACTATTTCTGCCATGTAATCTAACAATCTAAAATTAATATTTGTAACATACATGTTAGGGAATATGAATGTTGAATGAACTTTACAGAAATTGAATATAATCATATTCTCTCTAGTTTTGTAGCAGAAATATAACAGCACTGGTACTATCTTGCCTTTAAGCTAGCTTATATGGCGAGGTGGCAGTCTCCACTGACAACTCAAGAGGTCGTTGTTTATGATCACATCTCAGACCATGATTTTTTCCTATTGCATTAAACTAGGGCAAATAAATGTTCCACGAACTTCACAGAAAAAGAATATGTAGATAATGATTATATTTCCTCTGTGATATCAAAAAAAATCTGTTGAACAAAAATAGTAAGATAAAAATGACTGACAGAGCTAGGTACACTTTGATAATTTGATTATTATAATGTTTGATATACATTGTATTTGTAAAATTATGGGGATAAATTGTATCATAAATAATTAAATAGAAAAATCAGTGACTAAATCATTATAATTAACCTTATTACAGTTATGAAACCTCCGACCGTGGCGTAGTGGTTAGCATGTCTAACTTCAAATCCGGACAAAATGAATCCCCAAATGGCATTATCAGGTCCTCACTCGTATATTTCTGCTTAAAAGTTTAATAATGATAATTTGACAACCATATAATGTGTCGTGATGAATGTTTTTCGATGTAATTTATATTACACGTATTGTTTAATATAATAAACAAAATTTAAAACGTTATGACCGAACAATTTTCCCACCTTAGGTTAGCATAGAATGAGTATTGCCTGCAAAATGATTATCAAGTTAATCACTAAAAACAATCTCAAAATACTCCCATGTATAATTAGTTACTTTAAGTTCTATAGGTAAAAACATAGCTATGATAAAAAAGCAAAATTTTCCAAGTTCATGACAGTAATAAAATAAATACGAAAAAGGACCTATTTAACAATAATTGTTGAATTTGTACTCAAACTCTGTAAAAAACATTATTCTTCATACAATGAATACAAGAAACAACGAAAACTAACGATTGTACGATTTTACGTTAACTTTCTTATATATACCTTTTCAAAACGGACGTAGAAAGTTACCCTATTGGTATAATGTCTTGAAATGCTACTGTAAGAAATATTCTTTATTAAATGAAAAGTTTTGAAATTATACTATACCTGGTTTGTACAATGAAGTACTCATAATGGTGATTTCCGTTCTGGCGTTCAAACCCTTCAACAGTATCCGGTTTGAAGGAATGTCGAGTGGATACTCCTTAAGGAAATAAATGGTTAGTCAATGTATAGAAGAAAATACGATTAATTTAATGTTAATGGTGGAATCATTCTAAAGCAAATATCGTATATATTAGTTTTATCTTTATTTTCTTTAGATTCTTGTTTTAAAAACAACAAAAAACTTTTACTCATAACAGATTCTATGAAACTACCGAGCGTGTTGTATGTGACAATATTGTACGTATTAATTGGTTTGTAATTTTAAACGCTTTAGTGCGAATACTGGTCCTATGTCGCTAATCAAAGCGAACGTGTTTAAAAACATTAAAAACGTATGCAAATAGTAAATAAATATACAGTAATTGTTCAGTAATTGATAACGTAACAAGACGATAAGTGAATGTAACATACGTAGTTAGTTTAAGTACAGTATACTTGGCGTTAGGTGGACATTTAAAGAGTACATGAGTGGTTCATAATTGACCATTCCGAGTGCGACTTTTTTATTTGAATAACAATACATTTACCCACAAATATAACTATGTGCTCTTTTGTTAACACCTTGTTAGTGGGACAAAATATAACTGAAAACCTTGTTAAATATGCTTATAGGTAAGGTCATGGAAAGGTCCATTAGAGGGATGTGCCAAAATACGTTAAATAGTATAGGCTTTAAATTCAAATCATTTTACAAATATCACCCATGAAGCACTCGTAAAGTGACGCGTACGCTACACTTTAAAATAACAGTTGTTTAAGTGGCGTCTTTTTGCATCGATGACTCTGATTGGTTACATTTAAACTTACAGAATTACGCTTGACTCACATTGACGTGTATGAACATGAATTTTATCTCGGGCGTTCATTGGATATCTTAAAAAATTATGACCGTTACGTTAGATGTAGATTATGTACAAGCAGGTAGCGTCGTTCAATTGGTTCGATTTTGAAACATTTAAGTAGTGTCCGTACTTGAAATATGACGCGGAATGGGATGTGCCTTCTCGTAATAACTCAATCTCGCATGATACCTATGACTCAACCTCTTGTGACGGATATAACGGATATGTCCATAACCACTCAAGTCATTTCCGGTAAAACCTCCAAACCGACGCACGTGTAGTAAGTAGTTTGTTTATCTTAAACAACTATTAACATCATGCATTTCTATCGTTTTAAAGGAGACAAAGACAACATCTTGAAAACAAGATCGAAATACAGAATCAAATATTAAGGCACGAGTTGTCGTCTGAAACGCATGACGGTCGAGGGCGTGGTGTACAAACAACGCCATCTCGCGCCAGACTTCCACAGAGAGAAATTGTGAGAACTTTAAATGTTCCAAGGACTGAAGAGTCTTGGTACAAAATACAAACCGTAGGTTGGTGCCAGTTACTTCGACACAAAGGGCGATCAACCATGGCGTAAGATTGGTAGAAAATACGAGAAGTGAAGTGCCTGGTTCCCGTTGTTCGAACCTTACACCTATAGTGTATCATTTTAAACCATACAGGCCCGATATTTTAAACAATGTTTATAGACCAGTGTCAGGTTCACGTGATTCTCAACATACTCCGGTTTATACTGCAAGACGACCGGACACTTTAGTTGTCAGACCCAACCCGGAAGATTATGTCAATGTTGGGCATGCGCAAATACCAAACGGTGTAGAGTCACAGCAAGCACATAATGTACTCGACTCGAGACAAAGAGAACCCACACACGTTAATTTGCAACAAGGGACACAAGTTATTCAACCCACTGTAGCCGAGCCCAGCACAGTGAAAACTATACATAGACCAGTACAGATGCTTAGCCAAAACACCGAGGATGGTAGTCACTCGATAGTACACGTTCTCCGTGCAGCCCCTTCTGTGGCCCCTAGTGTTCAGAGTAAAGTTCCTTTTACAATTCTAGGTAAGCATGTAAACAATGCTGTCGATCTTTCGGGACAAATCAGGGGCACAAATGTGGCGAGTGCAAACAATGTCCAACACGCCAATGTGGCGGCCACTAATATTGCCAACGCAATGCCTGCAAGCACTGTCCACAGCGCCATTGTAGCCGCCACAAATATTGCAAATGCAGTGCCTGCAAACACTATCCACCACACGAATGTGGCGGCCACAAATATTGCTAACGCAGTGTCTGTAAACAATGTTCATTTTACAAATGCAGCTAATGCAGTTACTGCACATACAATACAACTTGCCAATGTGGCACACATTCATCACGTTAATTCCTTCCAATCACTTATACATCGTACGCTCCTAGGTGGTAAATCCACCGACTCACCGGACATTTCTGGCCTTACAGTTGTAACCACCACAGTTGATAAGCTGGCGCAGCTGTTGACAAGTCAAGTGCTCGAACCAACCCAGGCTTCCATGCTCGGCGAAGAGGAGAATGAAGAGATCGAATGGGAGGACCTTCCTCCAACCACAACAACAACGACGACAACAACAACGACGACTCCACGACCGACAACCACCACTACCACAGCTCCATCAACAACCACTGCATCATCGATGATAAAATCTATAGCTGAAAGAATTGTTTCACTTCTGATTGAAAATCAGTCGCTCCTGTTGTTGAAACACCAAGTCATGTTGGAAACACATTGCCACCGGAAGTGGTTAAACTTCCAATGACAAGAGTTACCGTGAAACCGACACTGGTTGCTGCAAATTCTGATTCTAATACTTTAAGTGCTAAAACTGAAAAGGATACGATAATAATAGTTAAGAACGGCCATGGAAAGAACGCACGAGCCATCGCTATTCCAAAACGTGCTCTTATAAATGTTCTTAAATCACGGAGAACTAAGTTGCAAAGAAAAAGTAAAACTGGCGAAACGACATTTAAACAAGACAATATTTCTAAACTTCCGTCGTCATTAGAACCTTCGCAGACTGGATTGAATCTAAATGATGTTATACTTTCCGACAGTCTTGCTGGTGGCAACGAGGTTGGAATGTCCCCCTATGTAGCCGGCAACGATCTTGGTGGCATTTCTGTTAAGAAAATTTCAAAGTTAGATTCGAAGACAATCTCACCTAGTGTTGACAAAACGGACTCAACAGCTAAATCTGTGGCCCTACCTAGTGTTGACACGACGGACTTAATAGCTAAATCACCGGCCTTAACTAGTGTTGACACGACGGACTTAGTAAATAAATCTGCGGCCAAAATAGTTCTCAACAAGTTAGATCTAGGTTTTAACGATAAAACCATTAAGAGTGTTCAAAAAGTTCCTGACAAAAGTTCAAATATAAACCCAACAGTTTCAGAAAGTACGCACCAAAGCCCTAGTAACAATAATGGCATTGTCCCTGTTGCTATGGCAATCAGTGAAGTGAAAAACACGGAGCCCTCAGCAGCTGACATTCTAAAAAGTTTAAAACAGCTTATAGAATCACAACGGACAACTCCGCCGACTACGACGCCACAACCGACCACTACCACCGTGAAAACAACACCGCTCACCACGACAGCTGCTCCAAAAGAGGAGTGCACTCCTACATCCCCAAAGTTCCAGTGCAGAGGTAAAGATTTGTTTGTAACTATGGACTCTATAAGCGCCTGGTGTGTTGGTATGTGCGTTTCTAAGGGATGCATTAATTCTGTCTGCCAGTGCGGATGTGACGTCATGCCTACGCAACAATCTCCAAGCAGCGCTGCAACAATGGCTTTACTACGACAACAACAAATGCTTTATGCGTGGGGAACGACAAACAAACCCATGACTACAGAAGAAGCCGACGAATATGAAGCAGAAGACGGGACAACAACCCAGACTCCGCCCCAAAAACCTTGGTGGGCGTTACCTTTTCCAAATTCCCCCTCCCCTTCGAAGGATTTTACATTAGCTCCTTTGGACCCATCAAATGTCAAGTCGCAACAAGAACATTTAAAGAAAATGACAGAAATCGCGTGGGCTTCCGAATTGAAATCTCGTTTAAGAAATCTCGCGGTGGCCGCGACTACCTCAACAACACCGGCACCAGGAAAGCAGGCACCTGACTGGAGCGGAACACCTTGGCATCTGCCGCCGTTGCCAATGCCACCAAGTCCAACACCGAATGGTGGACCGCCCGCAATGAGTGAAATTTTTTCAATGGGAACTCCAAATCTTAGAAATGTATGGGGACGTTCGAACAGTTGGGGTGGAAACTCAGGAAGTAGTGGAAACCAAGGGATGTTTTGGGGTAATGGGCATAACCCATGGGGCGGAGGGGGCGGCATGGATAATCGATTTTCTCGCCTTCGTTTCAGCTGGGGTAGCGGTTCTTCCGGTGGCGGGGAAGAGAACGAAGCGGCTGATAAGTGATTTTTTCTAGTTTAAGAAAATTATCGTTGTGCTGTGGTAGTTTTCTGGCCGTAGATAGACTGTGCCATATTTATAGTCTCATTCACAAAAGTCTTACGATAAAACCAGTCGTAAGTCAAATGCAATAAATTGTCACATTTTTTTTTTAAAAAATGCGTCATTTTAAAAGGTACTATAGATGGGTAATCTGTCATGAAAGATAAACACAGCACATGTCAATTTCGAGCTAAAAGGAATAAGTTTTTTATACTTGTTCTCGGTTTGAACTTACGTTGATTTTTGTCGTAAGATATTTTGCGAAAAGATCTAAATGTTTATTGTAAACATTTCGCAAGTTTGATTCAGGCCCAATACGACATTATTGCGTATGTAAAGGAGTTACTAAATAGATGCTACCGTTTGTCCAGATTTGTTTGTGCGTTTGTTTGTAGATGTGACGTCATGTTTATTGTTGTAATGTCATGTTAGTTGTTGTGACGTCATGTTTGTTGTTTTGACGCCATGTTTGTTGCTGAGACCTCAAGGTCAGTGTTGTGTCGTCATGGTTTATGTTGTGACGTTATGTTTGTTAATGTGACGTCATGCTCATGTTGACATTCGAAGATACTATGTAATTTGACAACATCACGTGATCAATCCCACCACGGATAGTTCTAGATACTACTTGTTCAAACTTTTATTTTTAAATACCGGTTTTCTGCAATGGATATCATCATTCAAATGATTGTGACTACTTACAGCTTGATGTGCATCCTCTTGTTAATTTAGCTAAGTCTAGAAAGCCATTTTTAATCGATAAGTGTTAAAAAGTCATTTTATTAATTGAAAAGTCTCAAAAAACATTTCTTAAACTGATAAGTCTTAAAAACAGTCATTTTTATATCGATGATTCTAAAACTTTTAACAGGACTTAGTAATTACCTCCCTTGCATATGAACATAGAATGCTTTTGAATGAGTCCATTAAAAAGTCTATGTCGACATTACTTAAATATCTAACTCGGTAAAAATGTTAGAAATGTATTGTACAAACAAATTAAACTATTTCAAGAATAACTAAACTGCCATAAAACACTTTTAGTTACTGATTTTATACCATAATTTGCATATTGCTAGAATTGTATTTCTTATTTAAGATCGAAATATTTATTTTATCTAATTTATTTATTTGACATTAGAATGTCATTATTTATTTATTTATATTCATTATCTACAATATTGTATAATTTTGTAAGTCACGTAAAGTCACGTAGCCGACGAGACTTCTCTACTTCCGGTGGGAGCATTATTTAGGAATCATTCGACGATTTTCCTAAAATCAAATTTTATGATTATTTGAACGGAAAGTCCATAGAATTTCGAATAAAATATTCACTTAAATGTAAAAGAAACAAGACCGAGTAATAGTTTATTAAAACATCGGAAGTTTATATGATACTTCTTCGGATAACATCGTCAGGACGAGCTATGTGGTTACGTTAAAGACATATAAATGCATTTCTCAATGTTTTTTTCTACAATGCTACTAACAGGATTTTTGATAAACTTTTACTTGTTCCTAAAAAAGCATTGCTACAAAAACATAAGCACGATAATGTCACCATAGTCATTCTACGACGATATGTAGTGTTATTGTTGTTGTTTTTTGTTGTTTCTTTTTGTTGTTATTGTATGATGATTAGATATTATTAAAGTTTTTATATGTATATGAAATAATTTGGACTGAAACAAATAAAGAAATATATCTAAATATAACTCTGTGACGTCATTTTTGCGCATGCGCAATTAAAATCATCTTTAGACAATATTCGGACATCCTCGGCCATTCTCTACGATCAACCACAGACATATTAAGACGCCATTTTGGAACATTTAGCGATACGTGCACAAACAAAATGTTTTAACCAGAGTACTGTCCGTTATATCTCAACTGTCAAAGCCTGAATAATTTCACGGTGACTGAATGCATTGTTTTTGTACTGGCGGACTAATTGTTATGAACAATATCTTGCCTAAAACATATCACCCGGCTTAAGAAGCTTTACTTGATCATAATACTAACTTTCGGAAACTCATGGATGTGTTACAACAATAATTGTAACAAATGCATTCACCGTAAAATTATTTATGTTTTGAGAGTTGAAAAAAAACGAACAATTCACGTCAACAAAATAACTATAGTTAAGGCGATATTTTATGTCTAGTTTAAAATCATGCATTACAATTGAAATACACGATTCAATGATATCGCTGAACAAATATTTAGTTACATGTATAACATTATATAAAAATTAGATTACTGTTTATAAAATTGATTCAACAAATTTACGTGTGTTTATGAACTACGTTTCTTCATCGTAAAGCTTTCGCCTGTGCCTCGCCTCGCGTAAAGATAGCAAAACTGAATATTCTTGGTGGCTCCCAAACACCTTCCAAGATATTCCATTGAATGAATGGGAAAGATGTTTCGGTTGTTTAAGACGATAGTTTTCTCAGGTTTAATGCCGAAGCAACACAAATACATGTTAATTCACTTCGGTCTGTCATACTTCTCACCGTTCCTGGAAAGGCTAAATCTCTGGATTTAGATATTAACCAGTTTCCAGCACATGCTTTAGCCAGTGTCTGAAACTTGCCCTACATAATTTAGAAATGATGGTAGGAGAGCTAATGGCCATAAAAATTATTTCATGACCAAAATCTACGAATGTATGCCCCGTCAAGGAATCGATCCCACGACCCCTATATCAGTAGACATGCACGCTACCAACAGAGCTAACCGGTGTTAATGTATATACCATTGACAGTTGAATGAAATTTAACAATACAGGGAATGTCAACCAGGTGTATTCTGCATATCATAGTGACTTTGACATCCTGATGTCTTTGTTGGAGAGATGACCATTGTACATAGTGTATTGACCAGCATAAAGTCTGATATCACTGATTCATAAAATTGACTTACGATAATGTTTGTAATTAGAATTCAGTAAAATATACAACTGACCAAGGGTATTGGCACTTTTAGGAAATAAAACTGTATTAAAACTTGTATTAATCAAATGATTGACACAACATCTTGTACTTTAAACATAACAGATAGTAAAACAATATCATTGACAGTACTTGATGGGAAGACCAGATTGGTTTGAAACAAATTATCTGTGTCAAATGTTGAGCTGAATTTTTTCGAAAACACCTTCTTCAACAGATATGGATAAATTTGGAGGAAGAAATAAGATGCACACTGTAATAGGTCTGTATAAAGTTTACTTCAACAGCCGTGTCATAAAAGTGAACATTTATATGCTATCAGCAAATTAAATCAATCAAACGTAGAAAATTGTGAAACTGAAAAGATTTCTTTTGACTGTTTTCAATTTGTAAGCAATATAAGCAATAAGCTCTTTCATAAAAAATCAAACATGGTGAAATCTACATAGTTGTATGTCATGACTTTACATGACTCATATTCACTTATATGTAAATATTGAGACTTTTTGTACAAAAAAATTACGATAAAAGTCGACGTAAGTCAAAAGTCATTGAACGTCAATGTTGTATTGAATCATGGTTCACAATAGTTTATACCTGAAAATTTCCACCTTCGTGTTCAAGTTATTTTCATTGACAAACGATAATTTTATCGTAGTTTTGCTTCGTGACAAAATAAGTAATTGAAGTAAATATTGTGTTAGAAGAAATAAGAAGAAAACATTGTTTAATATGTGAATTAACCATGCTCCAAGTTAAAAAACGAAATAAAAACCACAATTTAAAGTTAAAAAGCAAATGAAGCAGGTCAATCTGGTTCGATTTCCAGTCATACCAGCAGTACTTCTCCGTGTTAAATTAGATTTAAAGTATTGATGTGATGTTATGTGTTGATAAACGATGTTAAATCTAGATAAAAGACAAAAGTTAAAGTAATAAAAACTGTCCGGATCAACTCAGTCGGTGACACCCGAGTATAGTGGTCGAGTGGTCATAAGTTCGTTATCGAGGAGGGGCATACTTTCGTGGAGTTTGGTCATGATATATTCCTTCGGCCATTCTTTCCTCTACAAATTGTTAGTAATCGAGGATGTATGCACCTAAAAACTGGTTAACAGCTGAATCCAAAGATTAGCATTTCCAGGCACAGTGAAGCAACAACAAAATACTGAAAAGAATCGTTTATATATTCTTCAGATGATATGAATCTAATTCAATATGTACAATTAGTGTCCTGCTTTTCTATACAAACACTTCAAACATTTATCACATTTCCTGTTTACAAACTACGAGAATGCAATAGATCAGGGAAAGTAATTTCTTCAAATCGGAATAATTTTATAAACCATTTCTAAATATAGTATCGACTACATTTGCAGATGCAGAAATTTACAAACTTTTTATATGTTGCAGTCATGAGTTAATGTCAACTCTATAGTGTTTTTCAAGAGCATATTAACACAATCAACCATATAAATAGGGAATTTGTATAGCAATTAGAATTTCCAAGTGATAGGCGTGCTCTATGTGCCCCACCCTGGCACAGCCGTTGTAGCCGAACAACCTTTAAAGTTATGATTTGAAATTTGCAAGAAACACTTTCTTCAATACTGAATCATTTTATACTCATCCTATACAATAACCATAATTTCTTGCCTGAATCTAAACATAAGTGTAAAAATTATTTCTGATCAAGAAATTATGATCAAGCTGTTAAAATACAACTTATATATTCTGTTGTACAGAAATTTGATATTTTTATATTATCATCATCAACGTATCGTCTTTGGCAAACACTGTTCATCCAAATATCAAACGAGGCAGGTGCATATCACAGACAGTGTATAAATGGATAAAAGCAAAACTAAATTAAGAAACACGTAGTTTTTTAGTTGAACCATCGTGTTGTCAGTGTAATACTAGTCTAACTATATGTAACTGAAGATGTATGTATATTAGTTTTGTGCCGAAACATCAATTGGCCAGTGTACAACAAGTCTTATAATTCTTATTACATGTAAATATAGGATGATGTAAACTAGGTTTGAGCTGATTGCCATAAATTTTTGTATTCCAAGAATTCTACTTCTTAACTTTCTTTATCGATCTATTCTTTCCATGAATAATAATCCTATCATTTCCAAGATTTTTAACAATATGAGGACATCTGTCCACTTATCTATCATAATGTATGTACTTGATATTTATATTCCTGTAAACAACCTTCCCATTTAAGCATCTTCTTCACAGATCTCAAAGTAAACATTACAACTATTGAGTGAACTGTTGCAATTTTTTTCACTAGCTCAAATGAATTAAGCTGTGTTGCTAGTGAGAATTTCGAAAGCTAAGCTTCTAAAAGTCTCAGTACATGTTTGTCTATACCATTATGTAGTTGATCTTATTGTATTATATGTCACTTGTATGATATCAACCGTCTGAAGAAAAAAAAACAGTAACGCTGTTGGCTATACAATATAACAGTAATATGAATTTATGAAAGGTGATGTTTCAGTTATTTTCGTTCATTCTTTTCATGGTTGTCAAATATTTTTGTATTCAATTTATATACGAATTATCTTACATCTACTTCTTTACTTTCCATCTAGTATAAAATGTTTTCTAAATAACAGATTTGAGCATAAGTTAAGATTGAATCATTAGTGTTGACTAGGTATACACAGGAGGGTAGCTAGGTTTCTTGTTTCATTTATACGAAATCCCTTAATTTCTGAATGATCACAGAATATAAGATAATTAGAAAAAATAACTGTAGAATTGTAATATAAACTATGGTGCACGTTTGCTCCCCTTTGACGATTGACCTAGATAGTTAAGTATTTTCTAAGCTTTAATCTACTTTTATCCAGATTAAAGGTTCGTTCTCAACTATGGTATTTGAGATTTCAATTAATAATAAGATTGTTGTACATTAATATACAGTTGATATAATATTTTTACACAATTACAGAGCCTGATAGCTAACTTGAAAGTACCCATAAGAATAACCATCTTCATGAGCAAGTTGCTTTAAGATGACAATCGGTAAAGTCATGGCTTTTCTTCGACTATCCCATACAGAACATTGAATCCATACTTATTTGCAAAATTAAAAACAAGGACATTATTCACAAGTATTTAAGTGGACAAACTAATTATCATGGTTCTTAAATCATTAGAAATAGGATGCAGTCATTAAAATGTACGTCAACAATCTAAGGGTTTAAGTATCAAGGCATTGTGTATATCAAGATATAAAAGATGATGTTGATAACAATGTCTACATAAAATTCCTTGTTTCAATCTGCGTGTAACATCAGTATTATTCACTGGGAAATAGAGCGGAGCAAACATTTTAAATGGAGTAAATATAATACTACAAATAATGTGGAGTTAATACTGCAAAATCAACGGTGCTAATGCTAGAAGTAGGGAGAAGAAAAATACAACTTCTGTAGGGACATTTTTACTATTGGGATAGAGAAAATGATGCAAATGGAGGGAGCTAATCCGGATAAAGGGACTGAGCTAATAATACAATACTTTCTTTTTGTTTGGTTTAAAACCGTGTACAAACACAGTAATTTCACTGGATATTGATAGTTTCCTCCAAAATGAAAGAGCAAAGAATTGCTCCGCTTACAAACCTTAGTTTCCTGGATCCTTGACAATAACTAATACATACACACCCTTTCACTAGGCCGACTAATTCTCCATACATCTTATTAATACAGGAATATTGCCATTGTTGAAACTTTTATGGAAGGTTAATACCACCCGGGTGAATATCTACATGTATCATGGAACTTTATTATATTGTCCTCTAAACCAATAACTCCATATTGAGCAGAAACATGTTTATAATTGATGTTAAATGCTCCTGGCTTAAAAGGATACATATTTTTTCGCAGCACAACGAAAATATGTCATATATCCCTTATTGATACATGCTTTAAATTTTAATGCACATAATATAAAATCAATCCATTTTAATTGTTATAACCCTCGTAATGTGGTACAATTAAATTTTAATTTATACATTGTGTATATGTTTGGATAATTTGTTGAAATGTAGCAAATTAGCAATGACAGCATAAACAATTAATACACATATATATGAAAAAATCATTTGTTAAGCCTTTGTCAAAGTCAAAGTTCTCCTACATCAAATGTGATGATTTTATCCACTGGGACCAGAGTCCATATCTTATGATCATAAAAATGCATACGTCTCTATATATAGTTCCCTGTGCATACATACATGTACACTACCTTATATATGGTATTGAAATGATTCTACAGTGTGTACAACCCTAACCATTTTTCTTTAATTCGACTTATATCTGAAAAAATGGCCTAGATTTAAAGATAAAACATTCCTCAAACTTCATGCAAAGCTACACGTATCTAATTCCGTTTTCGTAACTTTTATACTTGCCTCAGTATCACTATTTTGCAGCGATTGCAACGACACAACTTACTTCCGGTTTAACTTAACCTGGTTCCCTGGACTATTATAACTACGTATATATTCTTTTTATAGAATTTGGGTCACGTATACGTTTACCTAGGCGGTGCGCTTCGTATGGGTTTTAATTTGGCGCGCTTCATTGACAAGGTATGGGGAAAATTTTCGAGAAATTTACGCCGCTTAACGCTTCATGATTAAACCAGAAGTAAACAGCGTATCTCAATCGCTGCAAAAATCACATTGAATTCGATTAATTTCATGCTTTTTGGTTTGTTTGTTGGATTTAACGCCGTAGCAACACATTTCATAGGTCATACAACGGTGGCATACAACTCTCACTCCTCCTGGAAAGGCTAAATATCTGGATTTAGCTGTTAACCTACTACTAAGCGCTATTTTCGTCAGAGACTGACAACTGCCTTACATAATTAAAAATCATTGGTAGGAGGGTGAATGGCCGTAGAAAAAGTTTCATGACCAAGCTCCACGAAAGTAAACCTCGCCCGGGAATCGAACCCACGACACATCAATCAGTAGACTTTATGCTACCAACTGAGTTAGCCGGGATGCTTTTATTTCATGATAACTATTTAGATAAAAAGTTTTTGAATAATCAGTTTTTGTAAAGAAATGTTTAATCTACAAATCGAGACCAATATTTGCATCCAAATATGTTCCAAAAGGTAAAAACAATCTGTCAGACCGTACCCACTGTAAAATAGTTCAATATCATGGCAGTGCATTTTCAAAAATCTTACGACAAATTAACAATACAATATAGAATGATATACAACTAAAATGATCGTAAGACGCTTGATAATACGAGCCCCTTTTGTATATTATAATGAAAGTATAGTTTTAACTCGTACACGGTAATGTAAGCATGCCCGATTCTTAATTGTGTGTCTTGACATAATATTATATGTGTGCGTATTTAACGAGTTTGAGGACTCTGGTGCCAGTGATTTTTTCGTATTTTGTAAAGTTTGTCATTTACATTTCAGAGTAACACTTAATCTACACTTGGCACTTTTATTGAATTTGTTCGTTGCTACTAAAAGGTGGAATAAAATCAAGATAAATGGTGTAACAAGAAAATATTGATGCAAAGCATCAAAGAGCGCAAACATTAATAACATAAAACTACTGCTTAAGCCTGCGATTCTCTATGAGTGAGAATTATCATAAGTGATTCATTTTATTTATGATTACTAAAACTTACACGCTTATATAAATGTACTATATATAATAGGATCATAATAAGTGATGGTCTAAAAATCCTTTGTTGTATATGGTGCCAGTCCCTTAGTCAGTGACTTAGACCGTCCCCCAAAAATACCTAAACGCGCTTGCTTCTATAAAAAGACAACAAAGACTGTGAAGATCGAGTGAACATGTTTAAGAATAAATTGCAGTTTTAAAGAGAATATATTATTACATTTTTAAGATACTTCTTTTAAAACATAAATGAAACGTTTGCAAAAACACGCCAGATATAACAGTTCGTTAACCTAAAAGCCAAGTCTCCGTGTCAAGTTATATTGTCACCAAAGTGCGTACGTGTTTTAGTCTAACCTAAATTGACTTCAATGACGGTCCCCATTAAACAGTAAGTTAGACAGTAATTAGGCAGTAACAGCCAAAATGTTCCGCATACAAAGACATTATCAAAGCCCATTACATACAATGTACAAAAACACTTGTCAGGTATAACAATTTTGTGAAAAATTCACCAACCTAAAGCTTGGTATTTAGCCATGTCTCTGATCCAGCTGTATGATTACCAAGAAGACGTAGGTGTTTTAGTCTTATCATTATTAACTTCGTTTTGTCCGATTTCCTGTTTAGTCATAACAGACATTTTTGTCCGAGTATATAACCACTTCACTAATTTGGTTTAATAAGAAAATCCGATCGATTCTTAAGTTACAAACAACTATAATCAATTTAATAACATGGTTATCTGAGAATAGTGCGTTGGACAGTAATTAGGCAGTAACAGCCGAAAAGTTCCGCATGCACAGACAAATTCAAAACACATTCCATAAGTGAGCGCCTATCGCGTTATGGCAATTCTTTATGACAGCATATGACGGTTAATGTTATGTATGTCGGTCTAAAAAATATGTATCACATCTTCCGTTTACCGCTCCATATAAGTGTCGTTCGTTTGATGTAAAACACAGAGCAAAACGGACACAAAAATACAAATACGAGGGATGATCCTGAAATAACCGGACTGGTAACATAGAGACAACAATATTTACCGCACATGTATAAATTATACACCGAGAGAAAGAGCAAACATTCTTCGTTGAATGGGAAAAATATAACACTCAAATCTAAATCCAGTCCGTAGCAACTATTCCTTAATAACTATGGCAACGCTGAGGCGCCGCAGCTCAAATAACATGACATCAGACGGTTAGATTATGCTTTGCCGCGAACTAACAAAATAAATCAAAATGTTGAAATTTCGCGAAAACGTAACGTTAAGTAGTAGCAATGTTGTGTCAAATTTTGACGTCATTTAGATAAAAGACTATGAAGAAATCAAGTAACAAGCATCTTTGGTTGCAACGTCCAACGTTCAAAAATGTTATTGTCTAATAAGAGAAAATTTCGCACGTTTGTACGATTTAAAACGCAAGAAGGAGAATCTCAGACAGAAACTTTTAACATGATTTAACAATTGCTACGTATGGACACTGTTAGCCGTACTCTTTTTTTGTGTGGCTCAAATTGTTTTCAGATAAATGGAGCCGGCTTAATTTTGGGGTTTGGCTTTGTTCATTAAAGGATGAATAAACGACGTTAACGTCGAGCGTGTCTGGCGTTCTAGAAAAAGACTGAAGAGTGACAATGCGCGGACGTATTTCATTCGAGTTATGGGACAATTTGAAGATTTCTTACACAAGAAATACACATATCAAATGTGTGTAGTCTCAAATACTAACTTATTTAGAGGTAACATTTATAGACAAAATTTAAATATATCTGATGAAAAACAGTTTATCGTAAGGGTATAAACTATACAATCTTGCAATTAATGACGTTGATGACGTCGTCGTATAAAATTTGGCGTGCGCCGCAAGCGCTTACATTGTGTTGTATTTTTTTGTATTATGCTGGTAATATACTTGATAGAAATATAATTTTATAGCTCTTTATTGGTAAATAAATGGCCTTTCTTGTGATATATATTTTAAGTATGTCCAGCAAAATTTGTTGACGCTGCATCAGTAGTCCGGTTATTTCTGGATCATACCACTCTTCAGGTGAAACCATTCGTTAGAGGTTTAACTGTATATTTGCACTTGATTCTAAATAATCAACCGATAGTTTCACATATCTGAATGTATCTAAGCGGATGTTTTGATCTCACAAAGTAACACCCACGGAGAGTGCTTGGTTCATATGAAACGTAGTTTTTGACAAGTTCGGATGGAGTGATTTTATGAAGTTTAAGTTACAAAATATCTTAATACTAAAACTGGACTAATTGTTAATTTTTGAAATTTATTAAAAAGATAACATTTATATATAATTTAAACAGTTCAATCATTATCCAACATGGCTGAGGCAAGAGACGACAGTGATAGTTGTGATCTGCAACAGTGTCAGCCTTGTTTAAGAAAAGACATTAAAAGTTTAGCAGATATTTTTTGTAGCACATGTAATGAATATCAATGTCATCAGTGTTCTGCCATTCATGAGAATTACGCGTTTATGAGTGACCATAAACTAGTTAGTGTCGAAGAAGGACAATATCACGTTTCATCTGTCGATGGCGATGACGAGGAAATAATAAAATTTATGTGTGCCACACATAGTAAACCCTATGAGTACTATTGTCAAAAGGATGATGCATTTTTATGCAGTAAGTGTGCCATTATAAGTCATAAGAAATGTGAAAGTATAGTTGACATTCAATGCAATGACGGACATGATGGGTGTCAGAAACTGAAAAAGGAATTAGTTGCAGCCATAGACACAACAAACCAAGTTACAGAACTTTTAGATGAAGCTAACGCGCGTTTATCAGACGATATTCAAACTCTATCTGACAAGTTGAAAGATATGAAAACGCGATTGATACAAATATTTGATGATTTTACCAAAGCCGTCCTTACCCATGCCACAGCATACAGCAACACTACCAAGAATGATTTAGCAAAGAAGAAAGCCAAATGTGAAGAACAGATCAAGTCATTGAAGAAACACCTAAGAACCATTGATTCGATAATGAATACAGGAACTCCTGCAGAAAAATTCATTACAGAACGTGAGATGTCAAAAGAAGTACAACAGGCCGTAAAATATTCAACATCTTTAGAGAATGAGACGTCACTGATTAAAATTAACTGTTCGTTTGAAAAACAATTACATGTTCTCAAATCAAGATTGTTATCATTTCAAGATTCGGAGACATTAGATATATCATATCAACTACCACACAGTTCAACACTTAAACTAGCAAGTTCAATTAAGTTACAACAGTCAGGTGACGACGTTAAAGTACCATACTTCTCTGGCGTGGATTTCATGCCAGATGGTAGAGTGGTTACTGTTGATAACATGAATCATAAATTTCTTATTTATGATGTAAATCTGAATATGAAGAATTCTTATAAATTTCCTTTTAAATATCCTCAATGTGTTACTGTTGTATCTAATGATGTTGTGGCAGTAACATCTGACGGTAACTATAGATTAGATTTTCTGAATGTAAGTGAGACAAATGATATAACATTAAATAGAACATGTAAAATGAATGCTCAGTATGATTCTATTAGTATGATGAATGATGATAATTTTCTTGTTGGTACAATAGATTACAATAAACCTTTCCGTATTGTATCTATGTCTGGTGATGAGAGTGATGTTGATATCAATCTACCAGACAAGAAATATCCAGGAGGCTCTAGCTATTGCACATATATACGTGGAAGGGAGAAAGTTGTACATTGTGATAGAGATGATAATACTATTTTTATATATGATATCAGGTCAGGTAAGAGAGTAGTTATAAAACATGATCTGATACAGGCACCATGTGGTGTAGCTGTAGGTCCGTATGATCATATATTTGTATGTAGTTACAGTAAAGATACAAACTGTTTAGTTGAGATTACACCATGTGGTCGTGTATTAGCATCACATCATGTAGATATGGTGTATCCTCGTTATATGGCAATATCTAAGGACAGGAAACATCTTATTGTATCTAACTCTTGTAGTGGTGATAAAAAATTATCATTGTACAAAATTTCATGATTTTGAGATAATAGGCTTACCATGACTTCTTTTTTTTATTAAACGCCTATTTCTATATTACATATTCAATATTTTACAAATGGTCAATATGATTGTACATGTTTAGGTTATGAGCATATGAAAACATTGATGAACATTGTCTGGTAATTTATTTTTACTTGCCCCAACTTAAATTATTGCTCGGTCGCAGAATTTGTTCTTTTTATATATCTAGTTCATCAATTATGTATATGGATCGGAGACTCAGTAGATTAAAAGTATCACATTCAGTGGCAATGTAATTATTTCAGTTTTGACAAATTAGTTAAACAAAACAACACGATATTTTACAGCTACCTTGACCATTAAGCTGCACATGCGCAATTGATAATAAAAGAATATAATACTGCAAATAAAGTAGTCAGCGTGGTGTGATAACACACAGATGATGCAGTTTGTACAATTGTATAATGTTTATATAATCTGTTTTAATATTCTAACGATTACATTTGTTTTATAATTCAGTGCTTTAATACTCCATCAAAACCCTATGTTCGACAGCGCTATAACCGCTCTGATATACCCCTCGTAGTAAAAATATTTTTTTAATGTTTGCTTTGCAGTTTGAAAGAAAGTATCAGTTAGCTAGTTATTATTGTATATTTTATGTAATAGTTAAAAATAATTAGCTTAAAGTCATCGTAGTCAAAGTGTAACTATATAAAAAGTATAAAGTTCATGTACATAGTTATGAACATTGTAGGTTTTTACATATATGGGGTTTATACATGAAAGAGTTTTTCCCGCTTATTAACTCAGCTTAAACAGAGCTGTAAAGTGAAATATACAGGGTTTGTTCACTGGAATACACAATGTAACTATCTTTATCAATTTTGAAAAATGTCAAAATTTGTTAGACTTTTTTAATGTACGATATATGTACAGTACAACTTCTCTAATTATGAGTTGAGGTGATTTGTTTACATTTTGTAATATTTGATCACGTGTTGTATTCATCGTTTTCTTATGATTAATATTTTATTTTGATAACAAAGATTAAATATTGTTTGTTCATTAGTTAAATAATTTCTACTTTACATTTTTTTTCACTAAGTTATTATCCAAATGTATTCAACTGTCAATAGTAAAAACATTAACCCCATTGATTCAAATACCAATTACAGTATACCCCACTGAAGTAAATACCTATCGCATTACTTTTGTACGTATGAACAATAAAAAAGATATCTGTATAAATTATATGTATGGGAGAGGGGCTAATGTATGCACCACTGATAGTTTAGAAATATTTAACAATAAAGCATAGAAAATATAGGCATACATTGTAAAATATTTGAATGTACATTTAATAGAACTGAGTTCATATAAAGGGAGAGAAATCGTGTGTAGTATGTATTTTATGTTGTATGAGTGATTGTACTTTATCAATGTATTAGAATTTTAAATCATAATTATAAATTTATCATTCTTATGTAGTCAATGTATATATAAACTTAAATCATATTACATATATTAAATCTATTTACTCTATATATAGTGTTGTTTTAATTTGTTGTTTTGTTTAAACCCAAATTGACTGATACAGTCTATAGTTACCGATTTATCATTTTACAAAAATTCAAACCACCAAGTCATCGTAAGTCATTTTTGAAGTCCTAAATAAAAAGTTGAATCTTTGATACTATCAATTTAATATAGGTATACATTACATATAATTTTGTATATGTAATGTATATCTTTCCAAAAGGATTTTTATTATTTAAGCGATAATTTGTAAAATTGGCTTACGATGATTTTTGTCGTTAGAATTTTGTGAAAAAAAAACTACTGGTCAATCAAAAAAGTGCTTAGAATAAAGTACATGGACCATTTCAAACAACTTATATTTATCACATGATGGAAACCATGTCTTGTACTTCAGTACAATACCGGCATACATATCATGGACAGTATTTGCAACAACTAGATGTTATTGTAGAATGAAAATTTTTAAGGTTTTTTATAAACTCTCGGAGAAATGTGAGGTGGCCAGTTCACTTTCTAATCAAAACTTGAACTGTAACAGTATAAGGCACTTAGCGACAGCAAGTGTCAAGATTGCTAGCACACACACACATTACTATCAGTAACAGGTAACATTGACTTTATGTCATAGATCTTATCACTCAACCTTGAAGAAGAATGTTGCAATAGGCAGAGACCTCATGCAACTGTTTGTTCACCTATTAGTACATTAACATTAAAGATTTAAACCAATCAATCTTACGATAAAACTTAGCGTAAGTCAAAAGCATAAAGGAAATACCGCCGGTTTAGAATGTTCGGAACTTTTGAATTTTACGTATAAATTTATGAAAATGGCTGACGACGATTCTTATCGTAATATTGTTTAGTGAAAAAAATAAATTTAGAAGATCAAATATGTTATATATTGATACCCAGCAATAATTGAAAATGATAATAAGAAAGCTTTCCAAGAAATAAGAGGTCATTTTCACACAAAATCTTACAAAAAAATATCGTAAGTTAGTTTACTAAAGTTTGCAGTTCAAAGTCAGATGGCAAATAAACATAACTATAACATGATATTCAGAAGGTATAAATATTCTACATTATTCAATGATATTTGGAATTGATTGGCAAAAAAATGACCGTAATATGAATGTTTCGTGTTTTTGACTTACGATGATGTTCTACACTGATTTCAAAGTGGAGGTAAAAACACACTATAACACTTTGCTCCAACAATAGTTGCGAAGATCACCAATCCTCGTATAATTTACAGTATAACCTCTGCAGAGCAGCCCTCTTAAGAACAAATCGTCTGCACAACAACAGCTTTTAATATTTTCCTTATGGTGATTGTGTTTGAATTTTACCTCTGCAGAGAGTCAATCTACAGAACACTTAGTCTGCACAACAACATCTTTTGTAAAAATCCTTACGGGTTATTTTCATTAAATTTTACCTCTGCAGAGAGTCAACCTTAGGGTTTTTTTCATTAAATTATTACCTCTGCAGAGATTCTGTCTACAGAACACATAGTCTGCACAACAACATCTTTTGTTATTATCCTTAGGGGTTATTTTCATTAAATTTTACCTCTGAAGAGCGTCTGTCTAAAGAACACATAGTCTGCACAACAACATCTTTTGTCATTATCCTTAGGGGTTATTTTCATTAAATTTTACCTCTGAAGAGCGTCTGTCTACAGAACACATAGTCTGCACAACAACATCTTTTGTTATTATCCTTAGGGGTTATTTTCATTACATTTTACCTCTGAAGAGCGTCTGTCTATAGAACACATAGTCTACACAACAACATATTTTGTTATTATCTTTAGGGGTTATTTTCATTAAATTTTACCTCTGAAGAGCGTCTGTCTAAAGAACACATAGTCTACACAACAACATATTGTGTTATTATCCTTAGGGGTTATTTTCATTAAATTTTACCTCTGAAGAGCGTCTGTCTAAAGAACACATAGTCTGCACAACATCTTTTGTTATTATCCTTAGGGGTTATTTTCATTAAATTTTGCCTTTTACCTCTGAAGAGCGTCTGTCTAAAGAACACATAGTCTACACAACACCATATTTTGTTATTATCCTTAGGAGTTATTTCATTAAATTTTACCTCTGAAGAGCGTCTGTCTACAGAACAAATCGCCTGCACAACAAGAACTTTTGTTATTATCCTTAGGGTTTATTTTCATTAAATTTTACCTCTGAAGAGCGTCTGTCTAAAGAACACATAGTCTGCACAACATCTTTTGTTATTATCCTTAGGGGTTATTTTCATTAAATTTTGCCTTTTACCTCTGAAGAGCGTCTGTCTAAAGAACACATAGTCTACACAACACCATATTTTGTTATTATCCTTAGGAGTTATTTCATTAAATTTTACCTCTGAAGAGCGTCTGTCTACAGAACAAATCGCCTGCACAACAAGAGCTTTTGTTATTATCCTTAGGGTTTATTTTCATTAAATTTTACCTCTGAAGAGCGTCAATCTACAGAACACATAGTCTGCACAACAAAAGCTTTTAGAGATATTATCCTTAGGAACTGTAATATGATTATCATTTCTTGTGAGGGATTTAACGATGATCGAATATAATCCATTATCGATCAATCCAGAAGATGTCGGGAAAAATCGATTATAATGTTTTATAGTCAATTATCGAGTTTGTATCTTTTTATTGACAATTATACATTCTAGTTTTAAATGATTAATAAAAACAAAACACAGTTCATAGGAATAAAACTTTACTTAATTAAGCCATGTGTATATTGTAACTAATACTTAGTTATTGTAAATAAATTGAGATTTGTGTCGATATTTTTGGTGGATGACTTGGATCAAATATAGTCCCTTTTTGATCTATATAGGTACTGAAAATTTCGGAAAATTGATTTTATTATTAAACGTGTACAACCATCAAACTTCTTATTCTAGATTTATAACACATGCTTTAATATTCTATTATAAGAAATAATATTGCTTGAACCATTGCAACGTAATGTCTTATATTTTTGGAAAACCCTGAATGAAAATCCTGAAAATAGTTTCGATTATATAATCGATGATTGATCAATAAGTGTTGTCCGATTAATTCCGATGATCAATTAATATGTTTTTCCGATTTCGAAACCCTACTATTTCGAAACCATTTGACGCTGAGTTCAAAGGGTAGATAAAACAAACTAAGGCAGTTTGTACAGGTGTTATTAGTCTTCATCCATATTTGTGCCTTTCAGTAATGGGAGTTCCAAATTAGGTCTATTGTACAGCTAACAAATCCCTTATTTTGATAATATGCCACAGCTTAATTCAGAGGTTTATTCTCTCCAGGAGAGGTGAGTAGTTGACTAACCACCTTGATATGACCTATACATCGAGTTTCTACCGCATTACCCCTCCAGAAAAAAGCTTGCTTGAAGGCAGGGAATAACAATTTAAGCAGGGTCATTATATAAATCTACGTCATACCAGAATTCGTCTTGGAATTCTTTGGCCTTGAATGTCTGTTGTGACAATTTAAGGACGCATTTGGCATGTGGATAATTTACGTTGGAGCCATTCGTAAAACAGTAAACATCCATGGTTTGAGTAGCGATCGCACCCACAACCAACCCAGCCAAAAGCTTGATCATGTCACCATATATTATTTTGTGAGGAGAAGTGTCCACAAAAGTGCTATAGTACACCTCTACTGTTACACTTTGGCCCTATAAAATGGTCTACGTTTTGATAATAAGTTTAAGTTTGTATTTGTATATTTTTTTAAAGGAATATACACATTCATGGTAGAAATGTTGACTAATACAATTTTGATTTGCGTTTAAAGGGAGATAATACATATATCAGCCTTGTTTAGTATGATATGTATTTATGTCCCTTTATGACATTATTGTACTGATTTTTGTGGGGTTTTTTTCAGATCAAAACAAAACGATGTAATCTATCACGTCTACAGTCGATATTAAATTGATTGTTATAACCTTACCTCAGAAATCTACCCACCCAGTTAGTGTAGAATTAAGTAGTGTATCAAGTTTACAGTCGATATTTAATTACCTCAGATATCTACACACTCAGTTAGTGTAGGCAGCGACTGACGAAAGTATGTGCGAAACTTTCAAGGGATAATGATAATAAGTTTGATATATATCAAATAAAATTATTGTTTTAGATAAAGTACAACCTCTCTTGAACAACACACACTGGAACGGATTAATCTGACTCGCCGTTAAAGGTTGTTCCTATACAGTGGTTAAATTTAATTAAAATTACGCCTATGGGAAATATCAAAACTGTCGTTGTATATACGATTCGTTATGTATGTAGTTAATATTGAAACAATCAAAGTCATTTTTATCATAGTTACAATAACTGTTATAACTGACTATTAGTACAAAACAGCCACCGGTCCATCATACATTTTCATTTATAAACAACAAGTAAATTCCAAATAAAGATACAATTGAATGTGAATGTGTAATGTATCAGCAAGTAATGGCAACCTGTAGTATGTGTCTTTATATTATATATATATATAAACATTGATCAGTTTTACTATATTCTTAATGGATATTATATCATTAAACGATTGAATGCTAACACTGAAATTAGTAAACCAAATATTGTGCAGTTCGGTTTTTTTCATCTCACAGTGTATTATAGAACATATTTTAAACAATAAATTTATTATTCCACCCGATTATAATATACACGTTATCTGACATCTTTACGACCAACGGGAATGTATTTATGTTTGATAGTAGACAAAATTATCAATAGCTATAATAGAATATATTTTTATCAATGTCTTTGAAGCTATTGTCGGTATTAGGTTCGATGTCAAGTATCGATATACTATCTTACTTTTAAAAAAAGAAGTTATTTCAAATATTGGCATAAACATGCTTTTACCTTAACATTCTCATAGTGGTTAACACCTTTTCATACATTGAAATTAAGGACACAAATTAGTTCGATCATTTGTGGCGTAGTTTTTGACGAATGTGGATGTAGAATTTTATAAAGTTATAAACTACGAAACTATCTGAACATTGGAACTAATTTAGTGATAATATTTACATTAAAATAGCTTTTAAATACTGATAATGGCTAAGGCACAAATCGACAGTGATCAGGAAAAATGTCAACCATGTTTAAGAAAAGAGATTCAAAGTTTAGCGGATTTTTATTGTAGCACATGTAATGAATATCAATGTCATCAGTGTTCTGCCATTCATGAGAATTACGCTTTTATGAGTGACCACAAACTAGTTAGTGTCTCAGAAGGACAATATCATGTTTCATCTGTAGATGGCGATGACATTGAAATAATTAGATTTATGTGTGCTACACATAGTAAACCCTATGAGTACTATTGCCAAAAGCATGATGCCTTTTTATGCAGCAAGTGTGCTATTGTAAGTCATAAGAAATGTAAAATTATTGTTGACATTGGACTCAATGACGTACATGGTGGGTGTGATAAATTGAAAGATGAATTAGTTAAAGCCTTATACACAACAAACCAAGTTACAGAACTTTTAGATGAAGCTAACGCGCGTTTATCAGACGATATTCTCTATCTGAGAGGTTGAAAGATATGAAGTCTCGAATAATACAAATACTTGATGAGTTTACCAAAGCCGTCCTTAATCATGCCACAGCATACAGCAACACTACCAGGGAAGAATTAGCAAAGAAGAAAGCCAAATGTGAAGAACAGATCAAGTCCTTGAAGAAACACATAAGAACCATTGATTCCATAATGAATACAGGAACTCCTGCAGAAAAATTCATTACAGAACATGAAATGGTCAATGAAGTACAACAGGCCATAAACTATTCAACATCATTAGAAAATGAGACGTCATTGAAAAAGATAAACTATTCGTTTGAAAAACAATTACTTGATCTCAAATCGAAACTGTTATCATTTCAAGAATCGGAGACATTAGATATATCATATCAACTACCACACAGTTCAACACTTAAACTAGTAAGTTCAATTAAGTTACAGCAGTCAAATGACGACGCAAAAGAACCACTCTACTCTGGTCTGGATTTCATGCCAGATGGTAGAGTGGTTACTGTTGACAATAAAAACTCTAAATGTTTTATTTATGATGAAAATCTGACTATGAAGAATTCTTATAAATTTCCTTATGAATTTTCTTATAATCATCCCCAAAGTGTTACTGTTGTATCTAATGATGAATTAGTGGTTACTACAGCACTTCCCTATAGATTAGATTTTCTAAATGTAAATAAAACAAATGATATAACATTAAATAGAACATGTAAAATGAATGCTCAGTATTATTCTATAAGTATGATGAATGATGAGAATTTTCTTGTTGGTACAATAGATCACATTAAACCTTTCCGTATTGTATCGATGTCTGGTGATGAGAGTGATGTTAGTATTAATCTACCTGACAAGAAATACCCTGTAAGCACTAGCTATTGCACATATATACGTGGAAGAGAGAAAGTGGTACATTGTGATAAAGATGATAATAAGATATATATATATGATATGAAATCAGGTGAGAGAGTAGTTGTACAAAATGATCAGATACAGGCACCATGTGGTGTAGCTGTAGGTCCGCATGATCATATATTTGTTGGTAGCAACAGTACAAAATGTTTAGTTGAAATTACACCATGTGGTCGTGTATTATCATCACATCAAGTAGATATGAAGTCTCCTCGTTATGTAGCAATATCTAAGGACAGGAAACATCTTGTTGTATCTAATGCTGCTGGTGGTCATAGAAAATTATCATTGTACAAACTTTCAAGATTCTGAGATGATAACCATATCAAATCATTGATAAACATTTTATTGTTTTGTTATATTAATCTGTTACAACTAAAATAATCATATTGTCACTGAATCTGCTATTTTCAACTTGTTTTGAAATTGATATTTTCCCGATTTTCAAAGATCGCCTCATATATGGTAAGTTCCTCAATAATCAATATGAATCGGTGACTCAGTTGTTTTAAACAAGTTAAAAGTAACATATCCAGTGACCATGTAATTATTTAAGTTGTGAGATGCTGATTAAACCAACCATCACGATATTTTACAACTACCTAGACCATTGGTCAAATGTTTGGTTACTTATATAACTATCTTGACCATTGGTTATATTTTGGTAACTTATATAGTGTAAATACTTTACTATAGGTTTTGTGCTGTATGTCAGATATGATTTTTATAAAGGTGTTTCAATTTTTTGTAGCGGACTGTAGCAACTTTTCATTTCTATCTGCCGCAATTTCGAAAAATTGGCAAACCTTTATAGACATTTTTAATGTTCAATAAAGATACAATACAAACTCTCTTGAACAACACTCACAGAGGGAGGGTCAAATATTTGTTGCTATTCAGAGTTTGTTGCTTTGCAGAGGTAAAATACAATTAAAATTACCACCAAAGGGTAATATCAAAGGCTGTTGTTGTGCACAGGCTTTGTTCTGTAGAGGGTCGTTCTGTAGAGGTTATACTGTATTCATATTATCATGTATGTTTCGAGATTCTAAATTTCTTATGAGTTGAGGTGAGTTGTTCATATTTCATTTTGTATTATTTAGTCACGTGATGCAGTCACCGTTTTCTTACGGTTAATGATATAGATGAAATATTGTTTGTTCTCTAGTTTGATCTACATTTTCTTCTTGTTTATATAATTGATCATGTATCATGATTTGTGAAATTATTGTCTGTTCTGTTCTGATGCTCTGTAGAGACTTTGATATGTAGAGGACTGTTTGCAGAGGTTATACTGTATACATATTATCATGGATGCTTTATGACTCTAAAATTCCTATGAGATTAGATGATTTGTTTACATTTTGTAAAATTTGATCACGTGATGTATTTATGGTTAACTCTATTTTTTTTATTCTCCGTATACAGGTTTCCTATGATCACTGTCTAGTTAGTAGGCGTGTTGAGGATTATAGATTTAGTTTTGGTTATTGAATGATAATGTTGAAATCGTATAGTAAATATTGGTTGTACATTAGTAAAATCATTTCTACTGTATATTTTCTTCACTAAGTCATTGTTAAATTTTATTCATCTATCAGCGGCGAAAACATTAACCCCGCTGATTTAAATACCAATAACTGAGTTGAGTTAAGTTCAACTATAAAGCAAAAGAAATGTTGACTGAAATTGTGAATCATTTCTATTGTATATTTGATAGAACTGAGTTCATATAAAGGGAGAGAAATCGTGTGTATTATGTATTTTATGTTGTGTGAGTGATTGCACTTTATCAATGTATTGGAATGTTATATTATTATTATAAGTTTATCATTTTTATGTTGTCAATGTATATCTGTGTTTAAATCATATAACATATATTAAATCTATTTACTCTACTTAAAGTGTTGTTTTTATTTGTTAAAACATTGACTGATACAGTCTATAGTTGCTGATTTATCACTCACAAAGCACAGCGTAAGTCATTTTCAGAATCCTAAATAATATGTTTCAAATTTGATACTGTCTAATTTAAAATAGGCATACAATACATGGAATTTTATATCCCTTATGTATAGCTTTCAAATATAATTTTTATTCATTAAGCGAAAATTTGTAAAATTGATTTACGATGATTTTCGTTGTTTGACTTTCGTGAAATAGAATTCTGGTCGAGTAAAATAGTTCTAAAATTACCTTACAGGAACATTTCAACCAATTTATATTTACCACATGATGGAAACCACATCTTGTACTTCAGTACAATACAGGCATACTTATATCTAATGGACAGTATTTGCACCAAATAGATGTTTATTGTAGAATGAAGATTTTTAAGTTTTTCTTATAAACTATTGGAGATATGTGAGGTGGTCAGTTCACCTATCTATCACAATTTAAATGTAACGGTTTTAGATACTTCTCTTCAACAAGTGTCAACATTGCTAGAACACACATTACTATCAGTAACATGTCACATTAACAATGATAAGTCAAGGATCTTATCACTCAACCTTGGAAGACAATGTTACAACAGGCAGACACGTAACGTATGCGACTGCTTTGTGTACCTATTTGTAAACATTGAACATTTTATGAATTTCAACAAACTATCTTAGTTAATTCATGAAATTTACGTATGATATTTTTTGTAGTTCGAATTCAGTAAAATATACAACAGACCAAATGAATTGGCACTTATAGTATTATAGTATACACAACTGTTTTAAAAACTTGTATCAATCAAATGATTTACACAACGCCCTGTACTTCAAACCACATCATCCAGTATACATATCATGAATAGTTATTGACGACGGACCAGATTGGTTTGAACCAAACTACCTGTGTCAAATGTTTAGCTGAAATTTTGAGATTATAGCACGTTGTAAACTGTGGGAAAAATATGAGGGCGCAGTTCACCTTGACATCGTTATCATAATAAATCCGTACTAGACACTCATCTTCGATATTTTCTTCAAATTTTCTTCTTATATAGTCATGATTTAATGCGGGGTTTGAAAACACGTAAACAATTAACAATAATTTGAAATCAGCAAATTTAATCACTCAAACGTTGAAAATTGTGAAACTGACATGGTTGTATCTTATGAAACTATTGTGTTAATACAATGGGTAAGCACTGAGCGCTTTCAACAGAGATCAAAACACGGGGTCTGTAGCTACTAGCTCAGTTAGTAGCGAACCAGTATTTCTAATCTAGTGTTCCGAAGAGATATTATTTCGAATCGCATCGGGGGAGGTTAAACCTTTCCATGAAAATTGGACAATTATGTTAATTTTCATTTATTAATAAGGTATATTGAAAATTTTCGGCCTTGTGGAAGGGTAGATGAGTACTGGTTATAGATAAGGGTCATGGAAAGCTACGATAGTTCACAAAGATCAGACGCGGTGAAATCTACAAAGTAGTGTACCATTAAACTGTTTTGTTTACTGATAGGTAAATGTTAAAACTTTTTTACACATAAATCTTACAATAATTACACATTGTTAGTCAAGAGCAGATAACGACCATTATATGTATATCAATTTCGATTTTCTAAATTTAGCATTGAATCATTCTTAACAATGTTCTATACCTTCTACCTTTCTACCTTCTACGAAAAGTTTATTAAATTAACTTACGATGATTTTTCTCATAGTATCGCTTTGAGAAAAAACAAACATTGAAGGAATATTCATTGTGTTAAAATAAATAACAAACGAAAATTGTCCTTGAATAAATAAACGTGGCCAAGTTGTTACGACGTTGGGCTGATATTTAATGATTAGCCAGCTCGACGTAGGTTCGAATCCAATTCAAAACATATCTCCATTGTTTCCATGAGCAAGAAAATTAACCGACTTCCTCAATACAGATCGGCCAGGTTGTGGACGAACTCGAAAATAATTAATCTAATTTGTAAGAACCTGTTTTAAACCTAGTTAAAAATAAGCGTTAATTTAAAAGGGTTTATAAACTGTTGAAAATCCTGTAAAAAAGACAAAGATAAAAGTTTTATATGGTGCTTTAAGTTCCATTCAACAGGACATGTAGGCATTGGTTTTAACGACGTTAAAGTTCTAACTTGTCTTAGACATACATTTGTATATCTTAACAGACAGGACATGTAGGCATTGGTTTTAACGACGTTAAAGTTCTAAGTTGTCTTGGACATATATCATAACAGACATTTTATTCATTTATAAGTAATCTTATAGTATTAAGTTATATTTGAAAGCTGTTTCACAGGAAAAAAAGACTTTAGCTTTCATCATATATTGTACGGTTAAGGGGAGGTTAAACAGAAATATGCCTTGTTAGTTTCATATGAGTTACCTTTTCTTTTACTTCAACATCTTACCGACATTGTCGGGATTAATCTGCCGAAAATAGAATAAATGTTTTTATAAGTCGTCCCTTGAAAATAGAGCGACTCTCATAAACTAAATTTAGCTTAGCTGGAACAGCGTCTGATTACTAACCAAAAGATCATGGAGTTGATATTTAGGTAGGACACAATTCCAGTAGGACCACAGATTCTCATGGAAGGTTACGTCGAGATGACATTTGTGTCCAACAACCAATGCGTAGCTTTCATCAAGACAAAACACTTTAAATAGCATTTGCGAGCTAATTTAACAACGGCGCTATTCACAGTCTGCTATTGGACTGCTCATTTTACATTTTAAGTTGCGTGACGTAGACGATTAACAAGTTACTAAACTTAACGATTTTTTTTATAATTTCGATGATTTGATAATCGATCAAAACTGACCAATGCGGAAGTATATGAAACATACCATTTAAATGGACATTAAAATATCGAATAAAATACAAACGCTGCATATTATTACGTAGTTTGTATAAATCTAATACAGACAATTCATGTAAGTTATAACATGAAATTTAAAAGTATATATTTGCTCGTTGATTCACAGTTCTGATAAAACACTAAATTCAAAGTCTCCTAGTTTGTCAACTTAAAATGAGATATTTAAGTAAAATATTTGAGTGGAAAAGTAAGAATATACTTCTGCAATACAGTAAAAGTTCGCTGGCTCGAACTTGAAGGGACGTGGAAAAAAATTCGAGCCAGGCAGGTGTTCGACCTGGCCGACATTCGTCCGAGTTCGACGTTGTTACTTTCCTTTGTTTTTTTAATTGTTTTTATTCGTTATCTCCCTTGGTTTAATATAAAACCCGAATACACGGTTCGTTCAAGTGTCTTGTAAAAGTAATCGGTACAAACTGCAAATTAATTTGCTTAAAACTTATTTTTTGTTCATTATGTTCATGTGAAATAAAATTATAAAAACTAACTCAAATATTGTTAATGTAATTTTACTTTACCTCGAAACATAAAAGAAGCATTATAGCACAATGAGGACGTAACCGAGTCCTAGACTAAGTTGTTTAATCGTTGAATCTGCATGTATATTCTTGTCTAATATTTTGAATTGATACCGATCGTAAATTTCCACTGATTGGATACTAAAATGCATTAACATTTTGTTTGCAATTTTATCAATTAAGACAAACATACAAGCTGTATATACGCTAATTCATTTGTTTTAGCGATGCCTTAGTTACTCGATTTATTGTTGATTTTTAATCATACCATGACACTTAATAACTTGTGTCCATCAACAATGTGCAATCTACAAACAATTCTATTGTTAAGTATTTTTGTGCGACAATGAAATAAAATCAATCAACAAATTTAAGGTTGAGCGATTTTCACGCCGTGTTATTATCACGCGTCACAAACAATAGTTACGATCAGACCTTTGTCGCTGATGTGTAAAAATCTATTGTTCGAGAGAGACAATAGTATTATAGTGTATTTGTAAACCACGGACGCGTGATATTGGTTCGAGAGTTCGACCCTGTCCGGTTCGACTCAGAAGAGGTTATTTTATATAGATATAGAAGGGAAATTGATCGGTGCCAGACAATGTGTTCGACTCAGGCAATTAATTCGAGCTGGTGGTGTTCGAGAGAATGAACTTTTACTGTATTTTAAATATATCTCGGTTGAGGAGAATATTCAAATTCAGGTTCTGTTAGAACACCATACAATAATGTAAATGCCTCAAACTTTTAATCAAAATGAATAAATGTATAACTGACAGATTAACACTGCTTTATTTAAAAAAAAGAATAACAACTCATAACTACAACATGTAGAATTTTGTCCATATCTGCATTAACAATTTTAACCAACTATACATTGAAATATGGTTTGTAAAGATTTTTTACTCAAACATAGTTAACTTCCTTGATCCATTGTGTTCTCGTAGTTTGCAAACATGAAATATGATACTCCTTTTAAATGATTGTATAGAAAAGCAGGGCTATACATACTTGATCATAAAATTATACTTGTCTCAGATGAGAAATTTTAAACGATTCGTTTTCTGTATACAAATAACAGTATAATGTCGTTAAATTTGACGTTGGTTACCTGTTTATTACAGTTATACTACATGTAGTTTATTTTAGCTAGATTTTGAAACAAGTTCTTTCAATTTATTTAATCAGTTTCGTGTCTGCCACTTGGTCCCTAGGTACTGAGCATGTAAAAGTTTCCTGCTAAAAAAAACGGGGAATGTTTTGGTTGAAATTCAATCCAACGCAGAGCTGGCATTCTAATGATTATAAGTCCAATTTCGTAAGAACTAGACCACACCCGCTTCCATTTTACAGACATATTTCAAATTTCACACCAGTTCAGCCTCGTTTTGAATATAGCACATGGAATGTAACTTTGAGTTTATTAAATGAAAATCATGTTATATCAAAAGTTAGTATTACAATATATTTAATATATTTACAACTATACAAAGAAAAGAAACTACGTTAATTTAACAAAGAACATATTCCAACTTATTGGCGTAATATTGGTGTTAAATAAATTGAATCATTGTTCCCACTTATAAATCATTTAAAGCTAATAAACCGTATCCAATAACTAACTGTAATTTGAAGACTATAGCATCGTATTTTGTTAGCGTACATGGTACATATCTATTTATCACTAAATAAAGATATTTTTTTGGGGGGGGACCATATGATTTTTCTGATAGACATAAACCTTTATGAAGTAGTCAGAATCAAATTTTGAATTATCATAGAGTCAACAACATGGTTTAATGGCCCAGACGTGTGAAATCCCTAACAGTTGAGTCTTTAAAGTATCAAAACTAACCAACTTAATTTCATCACATAAAGTAATTTACATGTGTATTTTGACACATGTGACTTATTTGAAGAAATGTAAATAAGTAGCTACATTAACCATTTATTGACTAATTAAACCATTAAATTATTAAACTAATTAAGGACGTGAGAATGAGGATTGCCACGCTCTCTATGATTGCATGCTCTAATTGCATAACTGCATAAAATAAGGGGTCCCTTTAAAGGTGATGTTTGGATATCTTTGGGGATGTATTAAGGGCCCTATAAATATGGTACTTCGACACCTCTAGGGAAATGTCTGGTTAACGGTGGCGTTGTGTTGCACTGTTCAAAACGATTCTGTTAACAAATGTATCATGCTGTACTGTTCAGGACACCAACTTTCATAATCACATAAATAAAAACAAATGCAAGATAAAACTCAATAACAACAAATCAAAAACAACAACACACACAAAACACACTATATACCTCACCTTACAATTACGGTAAACATACTAAGTTATTGAGTGAGTGCATTGTGACATGGGAATGAGGTTTGCCTCGCTCTCGGTCATTTAATACCTTGTTTCATATGACTGCAATGACAACCTAAATAAATTGTCCCTTTAATAGTGATGTTTCGACACCTTTTGGGATGTATTAAGGGCCCTTTTCAGGTGATGTTTCAACACCTTTGGGGAATTGTCAGGTTAACAGTGGCAAAATGTTATACTGTTCAGGACACCAATTTTCTATGTAACATTAATAGAAATAAATAAGAAATTAGTGATAAAAATGTAAACTTAGGTGGAATCATGAACTGTGAAGGATGTATGCCCAAAAATATGAATTATAAAGGCTTTTTATTTATTTGTGTTATTGTATAGGTCGTTTGCGTTAATGCTGGACCCCTATTTGCCGTTAATATCTTTAAAACTATAACAGCGATTTTGCTAAAAAAAATTATACAATCTTATTTTAATTTTTCCTTCTAGGATTTAAATTTTCAGAATTTTTAATAGATAAGTAAAAAAGTTTTCCATAAGGTACAATGCAAAATATTTGGATTTTTTTATCAAAAATCCGGCGGGAGGTAAAATAAGCTGTTCTGATAATAACTTTGTCATATTCCAGTGCATTTATACTAAGTCCCGTGCTTTGACTGTAAATTTGTCGCTTGAATAAACACTAGACGGTCTACTGAATTGTAAAGCAGAGGCCCGTCTTTAAAATCGTACGTGTAGAATTTGTATAGATTTTGACGACAGTGATGATGATGATATTTGAGTTTGTGTATACTGTTATTCTTTGTTATCAAAAAATGTTTTAACCGGGCCTCATATTTGGCTATTATTTTGTATCTACTGTTATGTGGCTGTTCTGATTATGGCACATACCCATTTAACAAAAGTCACTTTTTGGCTTCAAAATTTGCATTGAATGTCTATGTAATTAAAGAAAAATTCTGAATATTTGGATTTGAGAAGGAAAATGCTAGTTATGATCACATACAAAATTTGAGTTAATTCCATATGATAGTTATTGAGATATTTCATGACTTTAGGGGTCCAGCTTTAACGCAAACGACCTATATATACATATGTTTTTATGGTGGAGGGTTTTTACTTACATGTATTTATTATTATGTTTTATAACATTTTTGTACAACGCCATTGAATATGTTACATAGAAATAGGCGTTTAATCAAATGAAAAAGTTTAAGTTTAAGTTTTCTATATAACATCATATGTGATATCTTTTACTATGTTTCGTGAAAATGTATATATTTATGGAAGAGGGTTTTAACTTACTTATTATTAATACAATGGAACCCCTCTAAACCGGAAACCCTCTACTTCAGAATTTTCTTCAGGTCCCGAAAATTTCTCTTTATTTATTTAGCAAAAACACCCTTTATTCCGGAAACCCCTGCATTCCGGAAACCGAACGAGTTTTAGCTTAAGCTTCATTTTCGTCACGCAACATTACCCCTGTATATCGGAAATCGAAATGATATCGGCGAGGTAGAGACACGAATTTCAAGAAAGTGACACTTTTCTTTGTTTAACAGGTGTGGCGTGAAATTGACTATTTGTAATTATCGTTAGCGATTTTAACATTGAATGGTGACACTTATTGACTGGGTGCGAAATCTATTCTTAGTAAGATAGGGGTTTGTCAGGATTCTTTGGCGATAATTTCACAGCTTGGTCGAACAGTTAATTGATAATTAAGGATTTAATTTAATTGATTTATTGGATTTAACGCCGTGTCAACACAATTTAGGTCATTTCATGGCGTCCAGCGCACCTAACCTAGCTTTCCTGGACCATTGTCTATAACCAGTACTCACCTACCCTTCCACAAGGCTGGAAACTTCTCCATATTATCTAATCAATGGAGGAAAATCGACATTATTGTCAAATTTTCATGGAAGGGTATAACCTCCCCCGGTGGGATTCGAACCCGCACCCCCTCGGGCACGAGTATCCAAATCTCGGCGCGCTACCGACTGCGGTATCGATCCGGGTTAAATTAAGGATTTAATTTGTTCATGAATTGCATTTTGACTTGAATTGAATCAACCTGTGGCAAACATGCATTGCCGATTAGGATTTGACAAAAGTATTTATTCGATTGATTTTCGGCGGTGTTTAATTGATATATGATTGAACAATAATTTGTAAAAATATTTTTTTCATTTATGCCGTAACAATGACCAATAAAGAATACTTGTTCAAGAGCTTACTTGCTTGAGTAAATTAATTGGTTACATTTTTCCAATAAATCATCATGCTATTTGAATTTTAATTGCTAAATGATCATAAAATAACTCAGCTACCGTCTAAACGTCGTCGGGTTGAATTGTCATTAGATGATAAATGAAGATAATTAATGTGTCTAAATTGGTTTCATAGTGTACATTTATGGTAAGAAGTTTTTGTTTATTTGTAAAAAGGTTGTAACAACTTTCGACCTTCCTGTCAGCATCTTTGAGTCTCAGTACTAAGCAATAAGAATTTTCGGTAGTTGCTAGTAGAAACAATAATGTGTATTTTAGAACGGATGTAAACTACAACATAGACAGCTTTTCAATGATAAAAAGTCAAATAATTTAATGATTTGGCAATACCCTCAAAGATTTCAAGTATGGATGTATGACAGATATTATATGCAAACAGGATATATTGATGTACAAATATATTCAATACACAACACTACATCTTGAAATGCATGTACATTGTACTTGTACTACTAGTTAAAGATCACACACACACACACACTCAATATAAGATCATGTAGGTGTACCATCAAACACAAATGTAAAATCTCATGGTCAAAAGAAAAACCCCTCTATTTCGGAAACCTATCCAAACCGGATTTTTTTCTTGGTCCGAAGCATCTCCAGTATAGAGGGGTTTTACTGTATTATTAATCATTTTGTTCAACGCCATTGATTATGAAATATATAATCAGGCGATTAAGCAAATGAAAAAGTTTAAGTTTAAGTTTAGCTATGAACTTGTATATATCATTTAGGAATGTCAGATTGGACTAATCAAATCAGTTTTATCGAAACCTGGTTTAAGCGGTCACCCGCTGTAAGCAGTCGATACAACCACTTCCCATCCCTGGCTACTTAATTACAGTACGTATATTTTACAGTTAATAAGAATGCGAATATATAAGTGTTTGTACATGTATGAAAAAAAAATCAGTTTTAAGTTTTAGTTTCACATTCTTTTGTATATTCAACAGTAACATGTGATACGATCATGATAACGTATAAATAAATGTCCTTCACCGTATAAGTTGTTGATAAAAACTTTCCCTAGTTTTGTCAAGGTCTCCACAATAGATATAGTACCATATTATGTACATATGCTTTGATATCATAAATAAACACTAGGTTTACACGTACGCTTACAGTTTAAAACTTATTAAGACACAAGTTTGGACTTAATGTTAAATGAAGTTTCCTTGAGTAAATATCTTGATTCTTAATATATTTATGTAATGTGAAATATATCATGGATTTTACATTATGTATAAAACTTTCTTAAGACACAAGTTTGGATTTAATGTTAAATGAATTTCACTATAGAAAAACTTTGGATATTTTGAAATATTAATGTTATGTGAAATATATGGATGTTACATTATGTTTTAAATGTATAACACTTTCTTAAGACACAAGTTTGGATTGAATGTTAAATGAAGTTTCACTAAAGAAAAACTTTGGATATTTTGAAATATTAATGTTATGTGAAATATATGGATGTTACATTAACATTAGGATAACTTGACTATATTCTTTAAAATGGCTGAGGCACAAGTTGACAGTGGTTTAAGTGACAAACAAAAATGTCAACCATGTTTTAGAAAGGATATTCAAAGTTTAGCGGATATTTATTGTAGCACATGTAATGAATATCAATGTCATCAGTGTTCTACCATTCATGAGAATTACGCTTTTATGAATGATCATACAATAGTTAGTGTCGCAGAAGGACAACATTATGTTTCATCATGCGATGGCGATGACGTGGAAGAAACGAGATATATATGTGCTAAGCATAAAAAACCTTTTGAGTTCTATTGTCAACAAGATGATGCGTTTTTATGCAGCAAGTGTGCCATTATAAGTCATAAGAAATGTGAAAGTATTGTTGACATTGAATGCAAAGACGGGCATGGTGGGTGTGAGAAACTGAAAAATGAATTAGTTGCAGCCATAGACACAACAAACCAAGTTACAGAACTTTTAGATGAAACTTATGCGCGTTTATCAGACGATATTCAAACGCTACCCAACAAGTTAAAAGATATGAAGACTCGATTGATACAAATATTTGATGATTTCTCCAAAGCCGTCCTTATCAACGCCACAGCATACAGCAACACTACCAAGACTGATTTAGCAAAGAAGAAAGCCAAATGTGAAGAACAGATCAAGTCCTTGAAGAAACACATCAGAACCATTGATTCAATAATGAATACAAGAACTCCTGCAGAAAAATTCATCACAGTACGTACAATGTCAAATGAAGTACAACAGGCCGTAAAATATTCAACATCTTTAGAAAATGAAATAGTGTGTATTAAAATTGATTGTTCGTTTGAAAAACAATTACATGATCTCAAATCGAGATTGTTATCATTTCAAGAATCGGAGACATTAGATATATCATATCAACTACCACACAGTTCAACACTTAAACTAATAAGTTCAATTAAGTTACAACAGTCAGGTGACGACGTTAAGGAACCTCTCTACTCTGGCCTGGATATTATGCCAGATGGTAGAGTGGTTACTGTAGACAATAATAACTCTAAATGTCTCATTTATGATGAAAATCTGAATATGAAGAATTCTTATAAATTTCCTTATCATCCTCAATGTGTTACTGTTTTATCTAATGATGTTGTGACAGTAACATCTTGTGGTAACTATAGATTAGATTTTCTGAATGTAAGTAAAACAAATGATATAACATTAAATAGAACATGTAAAATGAATGCAAGTTATCATTCTATCAGTATGATGAATGATGAGAATTTTCTTGTCGGTACAATAGATTACAATAAACCTTTCCGTATTGTGTCTATGTCTGGTGATGAGAGTGATGTTAGTATTAATCTACCAGACAAGAAATACCCATTTGGCACTAGCTATTGTACATATATACGTGGAAGAGAGAAAGTTGTACATTGTGATAGATATGATAATACTATTTTTATATATGATATCAGGTCAGGCAAGAGAGTAGGTATAAAACATGATCTGATACAGGCACCATGTGGTGTAGCTGTAGGTCCGTATGATCATATATTTGTTGGTAGCAGCAGAACAAAATGTTTAGTTGAGATTACACCATGTGGTCGTGTATTATCATCACATCAGGTAGATATGTTCAATCCTCGTCAGGTAGCAATATCTAAGGACAGGAAACATCTTGTTGTATCTAATGCTGCTATTGGTGATAAGAAATTATCATTATACAAAATTTCATGATCTTGAGATAAAGGCTTACCATGACATTGATGAATGTTAAACTTCTTCATTTGATTAAATGCCTATATTCTATAGTACATATTCAATGGTGTTGAAATAACATGAACAATCATATTGACAATTAGTAAAATATTTGGTTTCTAAGAAAGCCTGAATTATCTTATTCTTTATGATTCTTGTATTTAAATACACAACTTGACTATCTTATCTAACAGTATATATCTTTTTCCCAGGTTAAAAGAACATTTTATCATTCAACTAATTTATTTAGCTTAATATTATATTTTAGCAATTAGTCATATATGATAAAGATCTAAGTGTGAATAGATCACAGTATTAAGTTCAGATACGAAGCAAACTTGTAGTTTATAGACGTTTCACTTTGTTATAAACTGAGTCAAACTGAGTATAATATCGTTGGTTTGTTCATAACATAAGGTACTTTATATTATTAATTTTTATAAGTTGCCACATTTGGTAAATTATTTTTTATATATTCTGTCATGCATATTTTGTCATTTTAAAGTGCCATGAATTAAGGCAGTTGGTTTTATTTTGTAGCATTCGGTCACGTGATGTGGCCATTGATTTCTTTTATGATTGCAGTATGTATGTTGAGAAAAGGTTGAAAATTGCTTGGTTTATTAGTTAAATCATTTCTATTTTACATTATTTTCACCTAAGTTTGAACGTTGAGCATGTTGACTTAAAATGTAAGATATTTTTAAAAGCTAATTGTACTGGTAAGATTATGTACAACATATAAAGGTAGAGAAATTGTGTGTAAAATGTATTTTATTTTGTATGAGTGATTGTACTTCATCCATGTATCTTTTTTATTTAATCTTTCAATAAGCCATTATATGAATTCAATGCATATACGTTTGTAAAATATGTATTAAAATTTGTTCTCTGAACTTCTGGTTTTGTTTATATTTGTTTATACTAAACTTGACTGATACATTTTGTATGACCTGCAGTAATCATTTCAAAACAATTCTTACCACAAAAATCAGCGCAAGTTATCAGCAGAAATTCTTAATGAAATAGTGGTGTGTCTTTTCAATATAAGTATCAATAAAACCATGTATTGATCATTAGATTTTCTGTGATAATTTATAAATTTAACTTACGGTGATTTTTATCGTAAGAATTATGTGAAATATACCTAAGACCATATAATGGTATACTAAAATAACTTATTATATCAACTCAATGAAACCATTGCCTGGTCTACAGTACAATACAGATAGTGTATTGGTTTTAAACCCATCAATCTTTGTTAATTGTTGACTTGAAGTTTAGAAATTAAAGATGTATCAGCCCCGTGTTCAGTAACTACTGTTACCTAACGTTACGGATACGGGAGAACTCAACCCAAAGACAACTCAACCTGTGCAATACTCAACTCAAAGTTGGAACAACTCAATCCGTTAGTAGGATATTGAGTTGTCTCGGGTTAAGTTGTCTATGGGCTGAGTTGTTCCGACACTTCCGTTACGGAACGTTTTGGAACGTTCAAGGTAACTGAACACGCTGCAGTATTAGGTTCTTCAACACAGCAAATGTCAACATTGCTTGTCTCGCACACAATCCGTAAGAGGTTACATTGACTTTAAGTCAGAAATCTTCTTGTTTTATTTAACTGGGTTCAACGCCGTATCAACACAATTAAGGTCTTTTACGGAGTCCAGCACATCTAACCTAGCTTTTCTGGACCCTTCTCTATAACAAGTACTCGCCAACCCTTCCGCAAGGCCGGAAACATCTCTTTATAATCTAATCAATTGAGGATAATCGACATTATTGTCAAATTAATTATGGAAAGGTATTAACTCCCCGGGTGGAAGTTGAACCCGTACCCCCTTCGGGACACGAGATCCCGACACCAACTGCGCTCTCAAACCGGGTAAGGTCAGAGATCTAACTACTCAACCACGGAGAAAAATGTTGCAACAGGCAGAGACCTAACTCAAGAAACTTTTTTGTTTACGTACAGTGGTTGCTGTCGATCGGTGGGTGCACTGATCAGGTGGTCGTTTGCACAGGTTCTACAAACATTTAGTATTTCAAAAATCAATCTTACGATGAAATTCAACGTAAGTCTAAAGCCGAAAACGTTTATATAACTATAAGAAAAACCTAACGCTAGATCAGAATAGACTTACGATGATCTTTATCGTAATATTGTTTTGTGGAAAACAAGAACAAATGAAACTACTGATATACATAGTAAAACTCAGCTATGATACTGTCTGGTGATACAAAATGTAAAATACAAAAAACAAAGATGACTACATTGTCACTTCCATCAGCCTTGCTGTTGGGTTAACATTTGAGCGATGCGGTTGAGTGTCTCGTCTACCACCCGGGAGTAAAGGTTTGATTCCAATTCAGGTGTGTTTGGTTTCTCAAACAGTGTCAGAGGTGTTTGACGAACTCACACAAAAGTCTCTGCAAGGACAGTTTATTGAGAGTCTGACTATCTCTCTGGAAACTAAAGAGGGAAGAGTGAAGTAATTGTAGGTGACTATAAAGTCACTATCAACAGTCTTGCTGGTGGTTTGATCCTTTCAGCGACGCGGTTGAGTGTCTTGCATACCAACCACTCAGGAGAACCCGGGAGTTTTTATCCTCCACATTTACTTTAGAATTATACCAATCTGAAATCAGATTCTCGGCTGATGAGAATATTCAAATTCAGGTCCTATAAGAACATCATAACAAGATGAAAATGCATCATTATTTTAATCAATATGAATAAATCTATAAGACAGATTAACACAGATTTATTTCAAAATAGAGTAACGACTCATAACTACAACATATAGAAAATTTTACTTTCTTTTACTACAATTTCATTTAAATTTAAATATTGTTTAAAATAATATTTTAGTAAAATGAAGTTAACTTCCTTGATCCATTGTCAGAGGTGGATCCAGAATTTTTTAAAAGAAGGGGGGGTTACAAACTTTCGAACCACAACCACATTATACACATTTTGCAGAATAACCCATGTCATAAATAGAATCTACTCAATCATTAAATCTATGGAAGTCTCCGTGAAAAATTGCTTCATGCTACTTAAAAATGACTTACAGTCTAGAAATACAATAATGGACAGATACGTTTTGGAAATTCTAGGGGATCCGGACCACCTGACCCCCCGCTAGATCCGCCTATGATTGTGTTGTCGTAGTTTGCAAACATGAAATATGATACTCCTTTTAAATGACTGTATAGAAAGGCAGGTCTATTCATACTTGTACATAAAATTATACTTGTCTCAAATGAGATATTTTGAACGATTCTTTTCAGTATACAAAAAACATATCATGCATCAAAAGAAACTGTAGTTTAAACAAAGTTAACTTTTTAGGTGGTTACCTGTTTACAATAGTAATACAACATGTACAGATCGTTCACGTAAACATTGCGTATATAAACAGTGCCGGTTTCATTACACACTAATATTTAGGTGTGATTTACTCTTACAAATTTACAGTTTAGTTAGTTTAAATTTATTTTATAAATACATAATTATATATGAACATAAAGTGCATAATTTTATACATTATTTAAAATATCAAAAAGGCATATTTAAACCTTTAAACTGCTGTTCATGCATTACCTTATTCACCTATTTAGTGAGTAAGTCTATTGTTTAGAATAGGACCTGATAGAAGTTTATTTATGCCTAGGTCACATTTAACCCGGTGCCCGGCCGGCGTTCCCGATTTTTAGAAATCGGCCGGTATGGTGAGATCGGAATCAGATCGGCCGGCAAAATTGAATCCTTCATACTAGAAAGGTACCCGTCAGATGCCCGTACGGGATCCGGAAGATGGCCGCCCGCTGCCCGTCCTGCCCTCCACGCTGGTACACCGTGCCCTGGTGCTCTTGACCGAGTCTCTCGTCCGGCCGGAATGTTTACATTGAAGAAATTTGAGTGATCAAAGCAGGCCTAAACTACGCCTGGATAATGTTGCATGGTATACATGTAATGGACTAGGATATTTTGTTGGTTTCAGAAGCGCGAGGTAATGGTCTGTAGAGACTGACGGGGGCATACGTATTGCGGCGCTAGAGGTGAAATTCTTGGACCGTCGCAAGACGCACTACAACAAAAGCATTTGCCAAGCATGTTTTCATTAATCAAGAATAAAAGTCAGAGGTTTGAAGGGGGTCAGATACTGTTGTAGTTCTGATCCTAAACGATGCCAACTCTCAATCAGCGATAGTTGCTTCAACTATGACCTCGCCGTTAGACCCCGGGAAACCAAAATCTTTGGGTTCCGGGCGCAGTATGGTTGCAAAGCTGAAACTTAAAGGAATTGACGGAAGGGCGCTTGTGCCTTAATTTGACTCCACACGGGAAACCTCACCCGGTCCGGACACCATTTGTGATAATTCAAGAAGTAAAGCGTTTTTCTTTGACTTATTTTTTAGTCAGCTAATGTTATGTTGTAGAACATAGGATGATCCTCGAAAAATTAGGCTATCTCCTCTACTTGGGGATCAGATAATTTTGATTTTATTTAACTTCTTTCACATTGGCGACTGGAACAACGCTCTCTTCTTCTTGAGCAGTCATATCTTGCTCTTGTTGGGTGGTGCTCTGTCTTTTCCCCCTTATAGACTTTTTTACATTTTACGTCTGCACGGCGCCCGGCCGGCGTCCGGTAAATATATGGATACACATAGCAGCCTATATTTATTCGCACCCGGACAATGTGTCCGATGCTCGGATGCCGAACGTCAGCCGATTCGTTTCAGATGACTTTCCGATGCCCGACGTCGGGAGTGATTTTAACTGCGAGTTAAAATGAACCCGGCGCCCGGCCGACGTCTAAAAATGTCCAAATTTTCTCCGGAGCCCGGCAGATGTCCGGCCGGTGCCCGGCCGATATTGTCTTCAAACACGTCGGAAACTAATCGGAAACACATCGGGGCTTAATTGTGACTGGGGTATTAGCTGGATTTTGAAACAAGTTCTTACAACTTAGTTTAATCAGTTTCGTGTCTGTATCCTGGTCCCCAAGTACTGAGCATGTTAGATTAAGTTTCCTGCTCAAAGAAAAAACCGGGGTATGTTTTGGTTGAAATTTAGTTCAACGCAGAGCTGGCATTCCAATAATTATAAGTTCTTGGTCGTAAGCACGCGACCACGCCTGCTCCAATTTTACAGATACATTTCAAATTTCATCCCAGTTCAGCCTCGTTTTGAATATAGCACGTGGAATGTTACTTTGAGTTTATTGAATGAAAATCATGTTATGTCACAATGTTAGTCTTTTAATAAATAATATGACATGCGACACAAAAAATGTTGAATAATACTTCAAGAAAATTTGCCGGCTTTTGATTGGCTAATCGAGTCCCCGAAAAAAAATCCATATACACCGTGTGTTAGTTCATAATTATACACCGTGTCCTATGGTAGCCTCTCAAAATAATTCAACATTAATTCTTGTCTAATGTCTGCCATTTTGTTTATCGATTCGAACATGTTTTTCTTTGTATTCTTGACATTACTTAGCAAATTAAGACTTAATGATGCAATTTTCTTTATAAAATAACGTTATACACCGGGTTTTCAATATGAATAACAAATCCATAACTTACAATACTGTAAATCAAGGACCCAAAATGTGACGCTTTACAACATGAATTTCCATGGCAATGTGTGCTTCCTTTTTCCATTCTGTGACTGTGTTCAATACAACGAATTATCCAGTCATTATAAAGTTAATACAAAGGTTGACTTGCGTTTCATTCACTGAAGCAAGCCAAGCTATGCATTAAGTATAAATAATGAAACTGGCGGTCAAACGATCCTCTCAAAAATGAATCCGTGTAGTTTCTCTTCGACTTTGCTCTATTTTTCGAAAACGATTTCCATTGTGCCCTAATAGTTTATCCAGTCAGCGAGTGTTTCCTTAATATAGTCAATACATCACCATCGTACGAGCGCATTTTTTCTTCTAAATAGATCCTAGTACTTTCCGATCCTTCTATCCATGAAAATTATTCGTTTAAATGTCAAAGAGTGAAATCCTACAACATATCATAACATGACCGCCATTATGACGTCATGATCAAACGTGCAAAACAATATTGGGGTGCGCAGCAGGAAAATTGAACTTAAATACTGCTGTAAGTTTTTTGTACATTTTTAAGTTGTCGATGGATTTTAAAGGGATCTGAAGTATTAAAAAATTGTAATAAAGATTTCTGACGGTATATACACCGTCAAAAATCTTTATAAATAATAATATATGTCATTATTATAAATCTAATAAATTTAACCAATCGAATATCTGCATTTGGTCTACGTGACCCTCCAATACATTCCCGTATTGGATCCAAAAATAATATATTATTTTCGTATTCGACGATTGGGTACATGTGCACTAAACTATGCAAAGTCATAAATTATGTTCGCCATTTTTTCATCGGTTCAAAATGTTTTTCTTTGTAGTCTTGGCATGAGTGAGCAAATAAACCATAATAACGGTCTGTAATTAACAAAATAACGTTATACACAAGGTTTTTCACATGAATTACAAATCGTTTTCTTACAATACGCTAAACTATCTTTCTCATAAAAACAATCCACGTAATATCCAGACTTTATTTTCGGAAACCGTCCATGTCCATCGTGCCATAAAAGTTCATCCCCAGGCGCGTAGGAGCTGGAGCCGCAGGGGCCGCGGCTGCGGCCCCAATAATCTGACAAGCAGCGCCGCGATTTATATTTCATGACACATTGAAAATCTTGAGGTCAAATACAAAGATTTGTTCTTAAACAGGGGTACTGAAGGGCTGGAAGTCTAGTTTCAGAGGCTTAAATTCACACAAAATTCGATCGGCGGGAGGGACACCCCTCCCAAACCTATCCTATCTGTGGCCTCAATATTCAGATTCTTCCTACGCGCCTGATCCCGTCAGCGGGTGTGTTTCCTTTATTTAGTCTGTACATTCGTATCGTCCGTGTGCAGTTTATCTTTATGAATAGATTCTATGGAACCTTGTACATTCCATTTTTATATCCACTAGTATTTATAGTTTAAATGTCAAATAGTTAATCCTACGGCAAGGTCTTAACTTCGATACTTGAGAGAATTAATTTTCCTAAAGGTGAGGGAGCTCCGCCTACTTGTATAAGTGTGGTATGAGTAGGGTACAAACAAATCATAACATGGTCGTCATTATGACATCATGATTATACGCACTCTGCAGCGGTTATTTTCCTTTGATAATTCAATAAGTAGCAAAGCGTGACGTAAGCAATGTGAGGCGTTTGGATAATACGTAGGACTACGTCACAGTTCTACATTCGCACCCGAAAAAAATTGACATTTTTTCGCCGCTTAATTCATGAATTAATACTCTTTTCTTTTAAAAAATGACCGAGCTTTTATAGAAATTGTGGTTGTGATAGTGTTTTTGGTGGTGATGTTGATGAGAATGACTGTGATTGCTTTGTTGGGATGATATGGTGATTATGAGTATTACAAAAGAAAGATATACAATGAAAAGGTCATTATACAGTTTACTGTACAATACGGAAATATATTTAGACTCGTACACAGCTTGAATAGTCATATTGGACGAGCCGATACAGCTTGTTCAACGTCTTTTCAATCTGTGTTCTCGTCCAAATATATTTTATTATATATTGTATTGTAAACTGTATAATAACATATTATTACATGTAATGGTTGTGAAAAAATAAATAGGAGAAACATCAACTTTAAGAAACATAGTAGCTTTACATAATCAACATATCAATCATCCTGAACTAAGACAATTTCCACTATACACATTTGGACAATTGCTGCAAAACCACACCAAAATACAAAATATTTCCATTCTACAAAATGTATAAAGAAAACAGAAATATACGTCAAATATATGAAAATAAATTTATGATAACATTCAAATCATAATTTAATAAACACTTTAGTAAACATGTACATACAATACATATTATACAATACCATATTATTAAGACGTCACAAAATAAAGACGTCATGACGTCGTTACAATACATACCCCATGACGATAAATATTGAAACCGGTTTGGGTTCAGACTAACGTGTTCTTATATTTCATACATCAGATTAACAAAGAAGAAAAAATACATACATAAGAGTCGACATCTTATTATTCTTGTGCGTATATATATATATACATGTTTTGACATAGAACACATTCTTACTAATTGGCGTAAGATTGGTGTGAAATAAATCGAATCATTGTTCCCATTTATAAATCATTTAAAGCAAATTAGCTAAGCGTATCTAATAACTAACTGTAATGTGAAGACCATAGCATCGTATTGTGTTAGCGTACATGGTACATATCTATTTATCACTAAATAAAGATGAATTACTATTTTGGAATCATATGATGTTTCTGATAGCAATTAACCTTTATGAATTAGTCAGAATCAAAATCTGGAATTATCATAGAGTCAACAACATGGTTTAATGGCTCAGACGTGTGAAATCCCGAACAGGTGAGTCGTTAAACAATCAAAACTAACCAACGTAATGTCATCACATAAAGTAATTTGCAATTGTTTTTGCCTCGTGTGCTTTATTTGAAGAGATGTTAATAAGTAGCTACATTAATCATTAACTAATTATTGACGTGAGAATGAGGATTGCCTCGCTCTCTGTCAGTGCATATCTTGATTGCATTACTGCTTAAAATAAGGGGTCCTTTTAATGGTCATTTGTGGACATCTTTGAGAATGTAGTAAAGTTTCTTTAAAGGCGATGCTTAGGACCTTAGGAAAATGTCTGGTTAACAGTGGTGTTATATTACACTGTTCAGGACAAGTCCGGTTAACATTAGCATCGTGTTGTACTGTTCAGGACACCAACTTTAATAATCACATATAAAAACAAATAAAAACAAGATAAAACTTAATAAAAACAAATCAAAAACAAAAACACACACACTATATAACATCATCTGTGAAAAGTTTTACTATGTTTTTGTGAAATTGTATATATTTATGGTGGAGGGGTTTTACTTATGTATTATTGTTATTTATTATCAATCATTTTGTACAATGATTAAATATGAAATATAGAATCAGGCGTTTAATCAATGAAAACGTTTAAGTTCCAGTTTAGCTATGAACTTTTATAAATCATTTACGAATGTCATGTTGGACTCGTCAAATCATTTTTATCAAAACCTCGTTTAATTACAGTGCTTATATCGTGAAGTTACATAAGGATACTACAATAGGTGTGTGTATAAGTATGAAAAAATTATTTTAAGTTTCAGTTTCACATCCTGCTGTTCATTCATGTATCATGTAATACGTTCATGGTAGAATACAAATAAATACCCTTCACCGAATGAGTAGATGATATAAAAATACCCTAGTTTTGTCAAGGTCTTCACATTGTAAATACCTGTCTAAAGTAAAGGTTTTATAAGGTACATGTCTGCTAAGGATAAACCATTTTGAAATTGATTGTTGTGGTTGATTTATATGTGATATTGTATTGAAAAACAATTATGATTACAATTTTTAACAAAAACACTGGAGCACTAAGAAACAATGTCCTGAACTTATTTATCATTTTGTTTAATACAGGGCATCACTTTCCCAATCAAAAGTTATATGAAATGGTGATAGTATTAAATCTTTTCTTTCGTCATATTTTGTTCAATTTCGTGCTTTAGTCATACACATTGATGTTTGAAAAAATACGTCAACATTTCATTCATCCGAATTATAGTATGACATCTTAAGTACCTTAATGGCGGACGGATCACGTGACCACGATATGGCGGTGGTCTAATTTTCATTTATGGGACTGTCCATAGTAATAGAATGTCATAAATGGTTGATCTGTTTTAAAACATGTTACTTTATTGGTATTTAAACAATTTTGCAATGTACACGCTATCTTACAATTTCACACTTATCACCAGGTTATATCTGATTATAAATGACATTGGGACTTCTTCAGTAGTTGTAGTCTAACTGTTAAAATACCCTTTATTATAAATGAGTGAAAAATATAGTTTTAATGAAAAAAAAATGTATACATGTAAATATTTACCATAACATAAAATACTGCACGTAGGCAATCTATTTCAAGCATAAAAGAGGTAAAGTTTGAATACAGTGTATTATGTCAGTTTGAAAAGCTTTTGTAATTTGAGAAATTGAAATATTTCATTTATACATTGAAATGTCCTTATATGGTTATTGAAGAAAATCTATGAATATTAAAAAAACCCATTACATCCATACAATACAACAGAAGCCATGTTAAATGATAAAGGTTTATATCAGGTACATTGTAACCACTGCAGAGCAGACATTTTGTGGAATTTAACGAAGTGTCGTATTATTAAGGTTGCTCACAGAAATAGTCCATTTTCAGTACAGCGAATTATCAGTTATCATTATCAAACGAGAATGATAATTCACGGTTAAAAACGAGCACAGATCGACGTTGATTTTATGTTCCAGTATATGACCTTTGAATTAGTTTTAAAATCCATTGATAATCATTGCTATTTCATGTAAGACTTTAACAATCAGGGAAATATCTTTTTAAGTTCCGTCAAAATATTTCAAGTTGTAAGTGATGATTAGTTTGAGTTAAGATAATAAGTTAACAATCTAATAGTTCGCGTCTTTTTCGCGACAAAATTCCTGATTTGGCTTTTACAACATCAAATTAAACTTTTTTAATTCTAACGTGATAGGAGGAGTCGTTAATTTGATGTAAAACATGAAGCAATATCGACGTGAGGAATTCTAATATACTGCTCTTGATAGATAGCCACCTGTCAGAGGTTTAACTGTACTGTTAGTTACAATTGATTCTAATAATCAACCAATAGCTCCACATATCTAAATGTATCTAAGCGGAAGTTTAGATTACCCGTGGTATTTTTTTAATAGCAACAAATAACAAAGTAACGCCCACAGACAATAGTCTGTTCATTTAAGTTGTGGTTTTTGACAAGTTCGGGTGCAGTGGTTTTATAAAGTTTGATTCAAAATATCGTAATATTAAAAAGTGAACTTTTTTTTTTATCTTGGAACTAATAAATAAAATTACATTTGTATATATTAAACAGTTTAATAATTATCAAACATGGCTGAGGCAAGAGTCGACAGAGATACTTGTGATCTGCAACAGTGTCAGCCATGTTTAAGAAAAAACATTCAAAGTTTAGCTGATATTTATTGTAGCACATGCAATGAATATCAATGTCATCAGTGTTCTGCCATTCATGAGAATTATGCGTTTATGAGTGACCATAAACTAGTTAGTGTCGCAGAAGGACAATATCACGTTTCATCTGTCGATGGCGATGACGTTGAAATAATAAGATTTATGTGTGCCACACATAGTAAACCCTATGAGTTCTATTGTCAAAAGCATGATGCCTTTTTATGCAGCAAGTGTGCTATTGTAAGTCATAAGAAGTGTAAAAAAATTGTTGACATTGGTAAGAATGACGGACATGATGGGTGTGAGAAACTGAAAAAGGAATTAGTTGCAGCCATAGACACAACAAACCAAGTTACAGAACTTTTAGATGAAGCTAACGCGCGTTTATCAGACGATATTCAAACTCTATCTGACAAGTTAAAAAATATGAAGACTCGATTGATACAAATATTTGATGATTTCTCCAAAGCCGTTCTTAATCATGCCACAGCATACAGCAACACTACCATGAATGATTTAGCAAAGAAGAAAGTCAAATGTGAAGAACAGATCAAGTCCTGGAAGAAACACATACGAACCATTGATTCCATAATGAATACAGGAACTCCTGCAGAAAAATTTATTACAGAACGTGAAATGGTTAATGAAGTACAGCAGGCCGTAAAATATTCAACATCTTTAGAGAATGAGACGTCATTGATTAAATTTAAATGTTCGTTTGCGGAACAATTACATGATCTCAAATCATGATTGTTATCATTTCAAGATTCTGAGACATTATATATATCATATCAACTACCACACAGTTCAACACTTAAACTAGTAAGTTCAATTAAGTTACAACAGTCAGGTGACGACGTTGAAGAACCACTCTACTCTGGCGTGGAGTTCATGCCAGATGGTAGAGTGGTGACTATGGACAATTTTAACTCTAAATGTCTCATTTATGATGTAAATCTAAATATGAAGAATTCTTTTCAATTTTCTTATCGTCCTAAATGTGTTTCTGTTGTATCTAATGATGAAGTAGTGGTTACTTCAGGCTATAACTATAGATTAGATTTTCTAAATGTAAGTGAAACAAATGATATAACATTAATTAGAACATGTAAAATGAATGCTGAGTATTTTTCTGTTAGTATGATGAATGATGAGAGTTTTCTTGTTGGTACTATAGATCACATTAAACCTTTCCGTATTGTATCTATGTCTGGTGATGAGAGTGATGTTAATATTAATCTATCAGAAAGGAAATACCCAATAGATTCTAGCTATTGTACATATATACGTGGCCGGGAGAAAGTTGTACATTGTGATAGTGATAATAATAAGATTTTTATATATGATATCAAATCATGTGAGAAAGTTGTTGTACAAAATGATTTGATACAGGCACCATGTGGTGTAGCTGTAGGTCCGTATGATCATATATTTGTATGTAGTAATTTCACACACTGTTTAATTGAAATTACACCATGTGGTCGTGTAATATCATCACATCAAGTAGATATGAAGTATCCTCGTTATATAGCAATATCTAAGGACAGGAAACATCTTGTTGTATCTAACTCTTGTAGTGGTGATTTAAAGTTATCATTGTACAAAATCTTATGATGTTGAGGTTATGAGCATATCAAAACATTGATGAACATTGTCTGGTGTTTTATTTTTACCTGCCACAACTTAAATTATTGCTCGGTCGCAGAATGTGTTAATTTTATATATCTAGTTCATCAATAATGTATATGGATCGGTGACTCAGTAGTTTAAAAATATCGCATTCAGTTGCAATGTAATTATTTCAGTTTTGACAAGTAAGTTAAACAAAACAACACGAAATTTTACATCTACCTTGGCCATTAAGCCGCACATGCGCAATTAATAATAAAAAAATCAATACTGCAAATAAAGTAGTCCGCGTCGTGTGATAACACACATTTTATGCAGTTTGTAAAATTGTATAATGTTTATATAATCTGTTTTAATATTCTAACGATCGTTTCCATTTGTTTTATTATACAGTGTTTTAATGCTCCATCAAAACTATATGTTCGAAAGCGGTACAACCGCTCTGATATACCCCTCGTAGTGGTCAAATTTTTTTTAATGTTCGTTTTTTTAAAAGAAGGTTTCTGTTAGCTAGTTTTTTTATTATACTTTATGTAATATTTAAAAATAAAGAGCTTAAAGCCATCGTGAATAAAATGTAAGTATAAAAAAATCTTAAGTTACATGTATGGTGTTTATACTATAAAGATTTTTTCCCGGTGATTAACTCAGCTTAAACAGAGCTGTAAAGTGAAATATATAGGGTTTGTTCATTGGAATGCACAATGTAATAACCTTTATCAATTTTGAAAAATGTCAAAATTTGTTATACATTTTTAATGTACGATATATATACCGTACAACTTTACTTATTATAAGTTGAGATGATTTGTGCATATTTCGTTAAATTTTATCACGTGATGTATTTACCGTTCTCTTATGGTGAATTAATACCGATAACAAAGATTAAATATTGTTTCTTCATAAGTTAAATCATTTCTACTTATTGAATTGACTTATGCTGATTTTCGTTGTTAGAATTTCGTGAAATAGTCTTTTTGGTCAAGTAAAATAGTTCTTAGATTATAGTACAGGAACATTTCAAACAACTTATATTTATCACATGATGGGAACCACATCTTGTACTTCAGTACAATACAGGCAACTTATGGATAGTATTTTCACCAAATAGATGTTTATTGTAGAATGAAGCTTTTTAAGGTTTTGTTATAAACTATCGGAGGTGGTCAGTTCGCCTAACTATTAAAATTTGAGATGTAACAGTAAGTAACAGTATATAGCCCAAGCAAGTTTCAGGATTGTTAGCGCACACTTTACTGTCCGTAACAGGTAACATTGACTTTAAGTCAGAGATCTTATCACTCAACCTTGAAAAAGAATGTTACAACAGGCATAGACCTATCTAATGCAACTGTTTTGTTTACCAATTTGTAAGCATGGAGCTTTATCACTCATCAATCTAGCGATTAAATTTAGCGTAAGTCTAAAACAGAAAACATTTACATAGAGGAACATACTGCTAAATAAGAAAGTTTAAAATTGTTAAATTTCAAAATTGAGTTCATGAAAAAGACTTACGGTGATTTTTATCGTTTTATTGTTTTGTGATATAAATAATTTATAAATACATGATTTGGAACCCTGCAGTGATTAAACAAATATTTATAAGAAAAGTCATCCCAGAAATAAGAGGACATTTTCAATAAAACTCATACGAAAAATATATCGTTAGTCAATATAAAAATTTAAGTTCAAACCCTACAGTATATGATATCTTACAATGATATAAGTGTCAGAAAGTATTCATAAGTCTTCATTATTGAAGAATATTGTCAATTGATAGGTCAATTTCTGCTATTAACTTAGGATGATTTTTATCGTGAGATTTTTTTTGTGAATAAGGCCACTGGTTTGAGGCTAAGATCCTTTGTTAAAGGCAAATATGAAGAACGAGAAGTGTCGTAGAATTCTCATAAAACAGACAAAGAATAAAGTAATGCATGGTGCTGTATGATGTTTATTTTTAACTTTTTTCCCATGTCTGGTAGTCAGTCCATTTACAATGTTCCCTACTTGTGTGTTTCTTGACATGTCGAGATGTCTAGAACAAAGATTTAAACCTAGTTCTAAGCATGTATCATCGCATAAACTGACTAATTCCCCATTTTCTACCTGAGGTATAGATATCTATAAAACCCAAAGACAGTTCGTAAATAATCAAAGTAAGTCACCAGATGTCAATCTAAAAAATTCGGCTACCGACTTTCACCCGATTTAGAATTGTGCGCCCGACTTAACGGGTTAGCATATTTATATGTTCAACCGCGATACTTATATAAACTTATTACAGGCCAACTGCACTTACTAAGAGAAATGATTCTTCGTAAAAACCAAAATGATGTACTTAATTTACACAATCTGTGGAACTCCCATTTAGGACCATTAAAAATATATCTAAAAGAGAATTAAAACTTTTCTCATTTGCCTTTTACGAATTAAAACATGAGGCATACACATTGTTGAAAATAAAAGCAGGATACTGATGGAATCACCAAGCTATTTATTTATTCTTTATATGTCGTACTTGCTGAAAATAAACATTTTCATTGGTCGCATCTTGTCTTTTCAACATTCTTAGGCGGTTAGGATATCTTTTTAATATAATGATACTAAAATTGTACAATAAAAAGTTCTAGTATCTTCTCATCAGTAAATGCATATGTTAACACGAATCTATTTTAGCTAACCTGACCCACGTGGGTCTAGTTAGGTAACACCCTAAATATTACCAGAAAATAAAGAAATATTTTGTCAAGTAGTATTGCAGTGAGTCAATTGCACTCACAGTTATAAAAAACATAAATCATAAAGTATGAAGTTGAACTATTGCCTGTATATCAGTATCATTTTTAAAGTCTTAATTCAATGCATTTTATTAATACGTCATGGAAGAAGTTAAGTCTGTACATTTTTGCATGAATAGACACATTTACGATAAACATACAGACTTACACAATTTTGAATTTACGTTTAAAGGGAGATAATACAAATACCAGCCTTGTTTAGTATAATATGTATTTATGTCCCTTTATCACATCATTTTACTAACGTTTGTGTTAATTTTTATCAAAACAGAATGAAGTAGTGAATCAAGCCAGCAGTCGATATTTGATTGATTGTTATAACATAACTTCAGAAATCTACCCACCCAATTAGCGTAGTCTATCAAGTCTACAGTCGATATTTGATTGATTGTTATAACCTAACCTCAGAAATCTACCCACCCAGTTAGTGCAGTCTACTAAGTCTGCAGTCGATATTTGATTGATTTGATTAATTGTTATAACTTAAACTCAGAAATCTACTCATCCAGAAAGTGTAGAATATCAAGTCAACAGTCGATATTTGACGTCATGACACGTCTGCGCCTGCATTATGTATTTTTTTTATATGTGAGATCACTATATAATTAACCGATCATGTTTCTTGACTTCAAGTCCGCAGAAGCCAAATCGCCAATGAGAACCAGTTTTGGCGTCACATTGTGATCTTGCTGGTGACAAAAATAAGTTTTTACTAAGTTATACTATTCACTACTAAAGAATACATCAGACCATTGGGAACAACAACGGTGATCATCTACAAAGATATGTTTATCTGCAAAGAAGATCGCCGAAGAAGTTCCGAATGAACCTCGGACATATGTAGACGCAATTTTTTTGATCGACCTTTCATGTATTTGTTTGATTTCACATAAATGTATTTTTCCATGCTTGATGTTCTTAGTTTTAGCATTTTTCATCAAAACTTAATACTGCAGTTTATACTTTTACACTAAAGCATTTTTTATTCTCCGTTATTTCATTTTTCAAAATCGTGTTAGGTTTTAACTTTGTGTCAACACATGTGAAAGTCATCTTACAGCGACAAGCACACCTAATCTAATTTTTCTGGACCCTTGTCTATTACCAGTACTCACTTATCAATCGTCCTATATACCATATTCAAGGAAGAAAATCAACACTTTGTCAAATTATCATGGAAGGGGATTCCAACCCGTAACCTAGATTCGACATACGGGCACAACATAACTACATATCTGGGTTGATATATTGTTATTTTCACATAATTGATTTAATAGTACATGTTTTTTTCTTTTATTGTTGATATTTATATATGATAATTTTATAGAAATAAAATATGGCTTCTTGCAATGTGTTCCTTACTAACTGTATCCCTGTGAATCTTTGCTAGGGATTCCGTCAGGAGCTAGATCCCTGAAAATTAAAACTTCAAACTAAGAATGTATTAGTATAAAAAAAGGCCTAACTCAGTAATTTTTCATGCTCGAGTTATGTAACTTTGTATTTTGCCTCCAATGGTAGAATCCTTTCAGCGGTCTCAATGATATGGAAGAGAAATAAAACGTTGCACTTAAAACTTTATCAAGCAAAGAACTGATATACCGACATCAACGCCGAAGCAAAGGTTGGGTAGGATATCCAAAGTATTTTCCAAGTATAAAAGAATCAAATAAATAATCTTTAGTTAAAAATCATCCGATCGTATTGTACATATCATTTAAGTTTAATTAGGTTACATGGTTTTATATCCTTCACCGACTAAGATGATCATCAGGGTATATTGGGTAGATAAAGTTTGATAATTGTATCATGTTAAACTCATTTTTGACTGATAATGTTATGGAAAATTACTACCACAAGTCATTTTACAATTATGATCAAATAATTTTGTTATCTTCAAATATCGGTTACTGGACATTATGTCAGATGCGGATATGTCCAATTGAAAATGAACATTATTTATATAAAATATTAAAAAATACAAAAAAACACCGTAGTATTTCAATATCGTTCAATCAAGTATTACCCTTCAAATAACATTTAAGTCCTTGATCTTCACAGTCACACGTATATACCTGTCATGCTGAGCGGACACAAGCAAAACGCTAATTGCAGCAGTTAAGCAGAAGTCGAACTAGTAATAGAATTAGTAGACTTACTTAGAATATCGAAAGCAGGCCTTTCTAGTCGTAATCCAGCTATACTATGTACATGTACCATGTATACTCTTCCATGCGCAATTAGCTGTTCAATATAACAAGTATACTTTTGTTCAATTAGAGTGACAGTGCCTATACAGGAGTTTTAACCCTTCACCTCGCCGCCAGAATGTCAACCTTTTACAAGAACAAAACTATTTCCCTGCCATGTAATCTAACAAACTGAAATAAATATTTGTGACATATCTGTTAGGGTATATAAATGTTGGATGAACTTCACAGAAATTGAATATAATCATTTTCTCTCTAGTTTTGTAGCAGATATATAACATATAACACTTCTCCATTGCCTTTAAGCTAGATTTATTGACAACGTGGCAGTCCATGATTACAACTCGAGAGATCGTTGTTTCTAAGCACTGTTCAGACGATAATTTCTTTTCTTATTGCATTAAATTTCACAGAAATAGAATACGTCGATAATGATAATTATGACATATACAGTACCAACCAAAAGTTTGGAGACATTTTCTCTTTGTAGGCCTATTGAATAACTTTTATCTAAAATTTAATACCTGTCTACTTTTAAATGCTTATTATTGTTTTAATTACTTTTTAGTTATCAATATAAATATAATTAAGACCTCAAAATAAGCATAAAAAGTAATTTTATAGAAAATAATTACCATTAACATTGATTTGGGGGATTTAGAACGCCAGGTGCTGAATCTTATAAATATGTTACATTCATGAATTTTGACTTCATTTTATAGCAATCAATACTTGTTATGTTAAAAATAGTGATTCTACAAAAATAATCAACAAAACTCAAGAATTGTAGTAACTTTCTTTTGTCTCCAAACGTTTGGTGGGTACTGTAAATAATCGATGAGCTAACTTCATATTAATAAAAAATGACAATATTATCTCTGGGTAATCTGAATAATCTAATGAACTTATACAGTGAGATAAAAATGGCTGGTAGAGCTAGGTACAGTTTGATTATTTGATCATTATAATGTTTGATGTACTTTGTGTATGTAAAATTATAGTGATAATTTGTTTAAAAAAATGAAACTTAATCATTCTACTTAACCATGTTACAGTTATTAACACAGAATGTGACTTTAACAAGGTTACAGGACATAACGTTTGAGAGTGTATTGAAGCCGGATCGTTAGCGCAAATGGTAGATCCGGGATTTAGAATCACGAGTCCCAAATGGGTAGGGGTTCAAATCCCACACAGAAAACCCAGCCAGCATGACCATATCGGGCCGATATACAATTAATGTCGGCATGTCGGCAAAATGTGCCGACTTGGGGCCGACATCGGACCGCTGCAGTGCCGACATACTCAATATTTTCAAAAATTATAAATGCAATTGAATTGCTTACTTAATTATGTTAATAAATAGTCCTGTGTATGATTTTAATTACTAGAAGCACACTAACCCCATTTCATGTTACATCAAAAAAGTATATCGGGTCTGCGTCGGGCCTACATAATCAATTAATGTAACTATTTTGTATATCGGATTGACATCGGTACGATAGTGCGTTTTCTGCTACATCTCCATATATTGTTAAATCGTTGAAATATTATGAAATAAATTAATTCTAATGAAACAACTTTGTTATCTACTTATTATATTTACGTACTGTCATACCAGCAAAATGTGCCTATTTTGGGACCGACATCGGACCGCTGCAGTGCCGACATACTTAATATTTTGAAAAATGCTAACTGCAATTGTATTGTTCACTTAATTATGTTAATAAATAGTCCTGTGTATGATTTCAATTTCTAGAACCACACTAACCCTATTTCATGTAACGTCAAAAAACGTATATCGGGTCTGCGTCGGGCCTACATGGTAATGAACGCAACTATTTTATTTATCGGATTGACAACGGTACGATATTGCGTTTTCTTGATTACCATGCAGCAAATAATTGTACATTTTGGTATGAATTTAAAAATAATTTTAGCCGTGTTTTGAAATGAAATGTTTGAAATTGAAATCAATATTTTTTTAAAAACATAATAACCACTCTTATATAATAATATTATTTTAAATGAAGAACTGGCAAATATTCACTGCATTCCTTCTTTCAACCAAAAAAACTAAAAGTCAAAGGAAGGTGATAAAGGTGAAGTTTATTTTCTTTTAAAAGTAGATCTAATGATGATTTAATAAATGTGTAAACACTGTTAATTACTTCATTTTAACCATTTGAGCGATTAAAAAATACAAAATTTATCTGTTTGTCTTATTTAAAAGTAAATTTATGGTTGAAAATATTTGTAACATAATTTCGCGACATGCTTTAACAAGGCCGTTTTTATCATTTGCTATTTATAGTTAGAATATACTTAATATTCGCTTTTATAATCTTTTTTGTAACAAATCCGTTTGTTTTTTGCATACTGGCTGTTTATTTTCACTCCACGGTTTATTAATGTACATGTACACCGCTATTGTATTGATGTTAGCCCAATGTAGGCAAGAAATATCGGGCCGATATTGTTTAGACATTGGCCCGATATTGTACTACCGATGTCGGGTCGACGTCATTCCTATTTGCAGCCGAGGTTAAATCCGACGTTGGGCCGTCATAGAAAACCATAAAGTTTTACTGTCGAACTGATATAGAATAATTTCTACTGTTGACTGACATCACACCGCTATTGTTTTGATGTCGGCCCGATGTAGGCAAGAAATATCGGGCCGATATTGTGTGGACATCGGCCCGATAGTGTACTACCGATGTCGGGTCGACATCATTCCTAATTGCAGCCGAGATTAAATCCGACGTCGGGCCGTCATAGAAAACCATATAGGTTTGATGTCGGGCCGATATAGAATGTTGGCTGGAAAAGTTATACCCTTCCATGAAAATATGACAATGTTCCTCCATTGATAAGATATAATGGAGAAGTTTCCAGCCTTGTGGAAGGGTTGGTAAGTGCTGGTTATAGACAAGAGTCCAGGAAAGCTAGATAGGTTATGCGCGCAGGACGCCGTGAAATGACCTCAAGTTTACCCAGTAAAATAGGGACACGACTTTAGACAGGAAGGAGGTGTATCAAAAATCGTATATAATGCGCAGATGAATAGTAAAACAATACAGTATCCATACATATACGACTGTTTCAGACAAAGAAATCACGATACGACTATTCAAAAAATGAATTGTATGATAACAGGAGATAAATTGTATGGTTTCCATCACCAAAGGTTATTGACATGTCCTTACTCGTGTAGTTCTTGCTCAAAAATTTGAAAATGACAATTCTATAACATCATAATGTGATGTGCCGAATGTTTCTCGTTGTAATTTATTTTAACGTATTGTTTTATGGAAAAGGCGCTGCCACAACCTCACCCACTAACGTTTGCATAATAAACACAATTTACAACGTTATGACAGAACTATTTTTCCGCCTGAGGTTTTAACGCGTATTGCTTGCTTAATGATCAAATCTGTCTGAACAAGCTATATTCCCATGTTTATTCATTTACTTAAAGTACCGAAGTCAAGACATAGGTAAGATAAATAAGCACGATTTTCAACGTGCATGACAGTGACAAAACATACACGAAGAATGACGTATTTAACAATGGTTGAATTTGTACTAATATTTCTGTAAACAATTTACTTTGCTTCATAAAATGAATACAAGAAACAATAAAAACTATCCATTATCATCGACTTGTGACCAAACTCTTGGACATGATCTTACATTTTGAACTTTTTTATCACAAATACTTAAGTCTATGAAACTGGTCGTATTGATAACCAATTTAATGAGCATGTGACTGGGTACCATCAATAAACAACAAGGTTATACACGTACGCCAACTATTTAAAAATGTGTCATATTGATAACCAATTTAATGAGCATGTGACTGGGTACCATCAATAAACAACAAGGTTTTACACATAAGCCAACTATTTAAAAACGTTTAAACTTTGGATTTAATGTTAAATGAAGTTTTATTGAGGAAACTATCAGGATACTTAAATATTGATGATATGTTAAATATATGGATGTTACATTATGTTTTAAACTTATAAAGTACTTAGCACACAGGTTTGGATTAACTGTTCAATGAAGTTTCATTGAGAACAAATCTGTGGATATTTTTTATATTTATGTTATGTGAAATATATAGATATTAAATTGATATTAGAATAACTTGACCATAATCTTTAAAATGGCTGAGGCACAAGTTGACAGTGACTTAAGTGACGAACAAAAATGTCAACCATGTTTAAGAAAGGATATTCAAACTTTAGCAGATATTTATTGTAGCACATGTAATGAATATCAATGTCATCAGTGTTCTGTCATTCATGAGAATTACGCTTTTATGAGTGACCATAAACTAGTTAGTGTGTCAGATGGACAACATTATGTTTCGTCTGTTGATGGCGATGTCGAGGAAATAACAAGCTATATATGTGCCACACATCGTAAACCCTATGAGTACTATTGTCAAAATGATGATGCCTTTTTATGCACCGAGTGTGCTATTGCAAGTCTTAAGAAATGTAAAAGTATTGTAAACCTTGAAAGTAAGGACGGGCATGGTGGGTGTGAGAAATTGAAAAATAAATTAGTTGCAGCCATGAACACTACAAACCAAGTTATAGAACTTTTAGATGAAGCTGATGCGCGTTTATCAGACGATATTCAAACTCTATTTGACAAGTTGAACGATATGAAGACTCGATTGATACAAATATTTGATGATTTCTCCAAAGCCGTCCTTACTCATGCCACAGCATACAACAACACTACCAAGAATGATTTAGCAAAGAAGAAAGCCAAATGTGAAGAACAGATCAAGTCCTTGAAGAGACACGTAAGAACCATTGATTCCATAATGAATACAGGAACTCCCACAGAAAAATTCATCACAGAACGTAAAATGTCAAATGAAGTACAACAAGCCGTAAACAATACAACTGTATCAGAAAATGATATGTCATTGATTAAAATTGACTGTTCGTTCGAAAAACAATTACACGATCTTAAATCAAGATTGTTATCATTTCAAGATTCGGAGACATTAGATATATCATATCAACTACCACACAGTTCAACACTTGAACTAGTAAGTTCAATTAAGTTACAACAGTCAGGTGACGACGTTACGGAACCATTCTACTCTGGTCTGGATTTCATGCCAGATGGTAGAGTGGTTACTGTAGACAATCAAAACTCTAAATGTCTCATTTATGATGTAAATCTGAATATGAAGAATTCTTATAAATTTCCTTATATTAATCCTCTATGTGTTACTGTTGTATCTAATGATGTTGTGACAGTAACATCTGATGGTAACTATAGATTAGATTTTCTAAATGTTAGTAAAACAAATGATATAACATTAAATAGAACATGTAAAATGAATTCTCAGTATTATTCTATTAGTATGATGGATGATGAGAATTTTCTTGTTGGTACAATAGATCAGAAAAAAACGTTCCGTATTGTATCTATGTCTGGGGATGAGAGTGATGTTGATATTAATCTACCAGACAAGAAATACCAAATAGACTCTAGCTATTGTACATATATACGTGGAAGAAAGAAAGTTGTACATTGTGATAGAGATGATAATAAGATTTATATATATGATATCAAATCAGGTGAGAGAGTTGTTGTACAAAATGAATTGATACAAAAACCATGCGGTGTAGCTGTAGGTCCGTATGATCATATATTTGTTGGTAGCGTAAGTAAAGGTACAAAATGTATAGTTGAGATTACACCATGTGGTCGTGTATTAGCATCACATCAAGTAGATATGAAGTATCCTCGTTATATAGCAATATCTAAGGACAGGAAACATCTTGTTGTATCTAATGCTACTACTGGTGGTAGAAACTTATCATTGTACAAAATCTCATGATTTTGAGATTATACGCTTATCCAAATAGAAGAATTGTCTTGTTTTATTAACGTGTCTCGACTTAAATGATTACACTATCACTAAATCTATTATATTTTACTTCATTCACTCTAAGTACTTTCCGCAATATTGTTAATAGCCTCAAATGAATTAAGTTCATTAATAATCAATAGTAGACCGCGTTATGTGTTAATACGTTAGATGATGCAGTTTGTACAATTGTTTAAAGTATATATAATGTGGTTTAGTATTCTAATAATTGTTTCCGTTTGTTGTATAATTGTGAGTTTTATTCACCATTTCATCGTTAACATTTTTTGCATCATTCCGTGTTTTTATATACATCAAAACCTCATTTCCGACAGCACTGTAAGCGCTTTTAAATACACTTAGTGGTCAAAATTCTATTGAATATCTGTTGCTTCCCTTTAAAAGAATGACTTTTAAGTCATCGTGGTCAGAGCGTGAATAAATAAAAAATCTAAAGTTCATGTACATAGTTATGAGCCTTGTATATTTTTACATATATGGGGTTTATACTTTTATAATTTTTCCCGTTAATTAACTCAGCTAAAAAACTGAACAATGTGAACTATGGAGGGTTTGTTCACTGGAATACACTATGTACTTTTTTTTTAATTTCGAAAGATAGTCAAAATTTGTTAGAAACTGTTTAAAGTTTTTTCTCTGTAGGGGTTGACATTCAATTACACTAAAGGGAGATACCAAAGACTGTTTTCGTGCAAAGGTTATACTGTATTCATATTATCATGTGTTTTTCATGATTCTATAAGTCTTATGAGTTCAGGTGATTTGTTTAAATTTTGTAATATTTGATCACGTTATATATTCTTATGGTTATTAATATTATGTTGACAACAAAGATAAAGTATTGTTTGTTCATTAGTTAAATCATTTCTACTTTACATTGTTTTCACTAAGTTATTATCCAGATTTATTCAAATGTCAGTAGTGCAAACATTAACCCCATTGATTCAAATACCAATTACAGTACTTCTGTTCGTACGATCAATGAAAAAAGATATCCGTATAAACTATATGTATGGGAGAGGGGTTAATGTATGCACCACTGATAAGTGAATGCAATTTAACAATAGATCATAAAAAATATTGGCATACATTGTAAAACATAATGAATGTACATTTAAGGTGGGTCGTGAAAAGAACGACAACGTCACTAAGGTTACCAGAAAAACAAACAAGAAGCATGAAGGTATATGCCTGCCAACTTATATCATAATCGATGAACATAATATTTTTTTCGTTTTGTTCTCCGAGTAGGGTACATATAAAGGGAGATAAATCGTGTTTATTGCATATGTTACTACAAATAGTAACAAAATCGACGTTGAAGTGCGCCAATATAGACTCAATGTGGGCAATACATTCCTGTATTGAGCAAGTGTGCCAAAATATCGATATTTGGCCCACATCCTAGTGTGCCAAAAATCAATATTGAGGCAACTTCCGGTCATTACGCACCTGCAGTTCAACAACCGCAGACTTTCCGCATGTGAAATTCGTACGTAATTAGCAACAAGAAGCTATAATATTCAATTTTACGACGTGTGTTTTTTTCAAAGTGAAAATAAATAAGATAATCAACAGTTTATCAAGACTTACGTTTTATAACAAGCGTTCATAAGATTGCGACGTTTCGACGTTGAATAAACAAAACAATACATGTGACGTAACGTCAACGTGCAAAATAGCGCGGTACATCGAGAAAATGTATTTTTGTTGTAGAAAAGTCATCGTTTCATGAATTGGTCAACATATGCAATAAAAAGGTTATGAAACAGGGCAAGTGTGCCTTAAGTCGATATCGGCACACTTTCACCGGCATTGGCCCTCGGGCTAAAGCCCTCGGGCCAATATCTAAGCAAGTGTGCCGATATCTTCCTTAAGGCACACTTGCCCTGTTTAATAACCTATACGTATTTCATGTTGTATGATTGATTGTCCTTTATCAATGTATTGGCATTTTATATTATAATTATAAATTTATCATTCTTATGTTTGCCAATGTAATGTATATCTGTATTTACATAACATTACATATATTAAATTTATTTACTCTATTTAAAGTGTTGTTTTTATTTGTTGATCTTTTTTTTACATGTAAATCAATTTTGACTGATACAGTCTAGAGTTACTGATTTATCATTTCACAAAATTCTAACCAAAAAGTCAGCGTAAGTCATTTGTGAAATTCAAAATAAAATATTCAACTTTTGATACTATCAATTTAAAATAGGTATACATTACATGGAATTTTGTATGCCATGTGTTTATCTTTCAAAAGCATTTTTTATTCATTATGCGATAGTCTATAGAATTGACTTATGCATATTTTCGTAGTTAGACTTTTGTGAAAAGACTTCTGGTCAATAAACTAGTTCTAAGTACTTGGAACATTGTACATGTACATCAAACACGTTATATTTACCACATGATGAAAACCACATCTTGTACTTCAGCACAATACAGGCATACTTATGTCTCATGGACAGTATTTGCAACAACTAGATGTGTTTATTGTAGAATGAAGATTTTTAAGGTTTTTATAAACTATCGGAGAAATGTAAGGTGGTCAGTTCACCTAAGTATTTAAACTTGAAATGTAACAGTATTAGGCACTTAGCCACAGCAAGTGTCAACATTGCTAGCATACACTTTTCTATAAGTAACTTGTCACATTGACAATAATAAGTCAGAGATCTTATCACTCAACCTTGGAAAACAATGTTACAACAGGCAGACCTATTTGTAAACATTGAACATTTTATGAATTTCAACAAACTATCTTAGTTAATTCATGAAATTTACTTACGATAATTTTTGTAGTTCGAATTCAGTAAAATATACAACAGACCAAATGAATTGGCACTTATAGTATCATAGTATACACAACTGTTTTAAAAACTTGTATCAATCAAATGATTTACACAACGCCCTGTACTTCAAACCACATCAACCAGTATACAAATCATGAATAGTTATTGACGACAGACCAGATTAGTTTGAACCAAACTACCTGTATCAAATGTTTAGCTGATATTTTGAGATTATAGCACGTTGTAAACTGTGGGAAAAATATGAGGGCGCATTTCACCTTACCATCGTTTTCATAAAAAATCCGTACTAGACACGCATCTTCGATATTTTCTTGAAAGTTTCTTCATACAGAGTCATGATTAAATGCCGGGTTTGAAAACACGTAAAAATTAACAATAAATTGAAATCAGCAAATTTAATCACTCAGACGTTGAAAATTGTGAAACTGACATGGTTGTATCTTATGAAACTATTGTGTTAATACAATAGGTAAGCACTGAGCGCTTTCAACAGAGATCAAAACACTGGGTCTGTAGCTCAGTTAGTAGCGCACCAGTATTTCTAATCTAGTGTTCCGAGGAGATATTATTTCGAATCCCATCGGGGGAGGTTAAACCTTTCCATGAACATTGGACAATTATGTTAATTTTCATTTATTAATAAGGTATATTGAAAATTTTCGGACTTGTGGAAGGGTATATGAGTACTGGTTATAGATAAGGGTCATGGAAAGCAAAGTTAGTTCACAAAGATCAGACACGGTGAAATCTACTTGTAGTGTACCATTAAACTGTTTTGTTTACTGATAGGTAAATATTAAGACTTTTACACATAAATCTTACAATAAAAGTCATTGTTAGTCAAAAGCAGATAACGACCATTATACGTATATCAATTTCGTTTTTCTAAACTTATACGTATTGAATCATTCTTAACAATGTTCTATACCTGAACATTTCTACCTTCTACGATAAGTTTATTAGATTAATTTACGATGATTTTACTCATAGAATCGCTTTGAGAAAAAACAAACATTGATGGAATATTCATTTGTTAAAAATAAATAACAAACGAAAATTGTCCTTGAAGTAAATAAACGTGGCCGAGTTGTTACGACGTTGGACTGATATTTATTGATTAGCCAGCTCGGCGTAAGTTCGAATCCAATTCAAAAACTATCTCCATTGTTTCAATGAGCAAGAAAATTAACCGACTCCTCAATACAGATGGGCCAGGTTGTGGACGAACTCGAAAATGATTAATCTAATTTGTAAGAACCTGTTTTAAACCTAGTTAAAAAATAAGCGTTAATTTTAAAGGGTTTATAAACTGTTGAAAATCCTGTAAAAAAAGACAAAGATAAAAGTTTAAGATGGTGCTTTAAGTTCCATTTCAACAGGACATGTAGGCATTGGTTTTAACGACGTTAAAGTTCTAAATTGTCTTGAACATATATCATAAAAGACATTTTATTGATTTATAAGTAGTCTAATATTTATAAGGTTTGATTTGAAAGCTGTTTGTCAGGTAAAAATAGTCTTTAGCTTAAAGCATTTATTGTACAGTTAAAGGGAGGTAATACAGATATATGCCTTGTTAGTTTTGTATTAGTTATCACATCTATTACAAAATCTTACCGGCATTGCCGTGATTATTCTGCTTAACATAGAATAAATGTTTTTATAAGTCGTCCGTTGAAAATAGAGCGACTCTCATGAACTAAATTTAGCTTAGCTGGAACAGCGTCTGATTACTAATCAAAAGATCATGGAGTTGATATTTAGGTAGGACACAATTCCAGTAGGACCACAGATTCGCATGGAGGGTTACGTCGAGATGACATTTGTGTCCAACAACCAATGCGTAGCTTTCATCAAGACAAAACACTTTAAATAGCATTTGCGAGCTAATTTAACAACGGTGCTATTCACAGTCTGCTATTGGACGGCTCATTTCACATTTTAAGTTGCGTGACGTAGACGATTAACAAGTAACTAAACGATTTTTTTTTAATTTCGATGATTTGATAATCGATCAAAACTGACCAATGCGGAAGTATATTAAACATACCATTTAAATGGACATTAAAATATCGAATAAAATACAAACGCTGCATATTATTACGTAGTTTGTATAAATCTAATACAGACAATTCATGTAAGTTATAACATGAAATTTATAAGTATATATTTGCTCGTTGATTCACAGTTCTGATAAAACACTAAATTCAAAGTCTCCTAGTTTGTCAACTTAAAATGAGATATTTTAGTAAAATATTTGAGTGCAAAAGTAAGAATATACTTCTGCAATATTTTAAATATATCTCGGTTGAGGAGAATATTCAAATTCAGGTCCTGTTAGAACATCATACAATAATGTAAATGCCTCAAAATTTTAATCAAAAGGAATAAATCTATAACTGACAGATTAATACTGCTTTATTTAAAAAAGAATAACAACTCATAACTACAACATGTAGAATTTTGTCCATATCTGCATTAACAATTTAACCAACTATACATTGAAATATTGTTTGTAGAGATTTTTTACTCAAACATAGTTAACTTCCTTGATCCATTGTGTTCTCGTAGTTTGCAAACATGAAATATGATACTCCTTCTAAATGATTGTATAGAAAAGCAGAGCTATACATACTTGAACATAAAATATACTTGTCTCAGATGAGAAATTTTAAACGATTCTTTTTTTGTATACAAATAACAGTATAATGTCGTTAAATTTGACGTTGGTTACCTGTTTACTACAGTTAAACTACATGTAGTTTATTTTAGCTAGATTTTGAAACAAGTTATTTAATCAGTTTCGTGTCTGCCACCTGGTCCCCAAGTACTGAGCATGTAAAATAAAGTTTCCTGCTCAAAAAACGGGGAATGTTTTGGTTGGAATTCAACCCAACGCACAGCTGGCATACCAATGATTATAAGTCTAACGTCGTAAGCACTAGACCACACCCGCTTCCATTTTACAGACATATTTTAAATTTCACACCAGTTCAGCCTCGTTTTTAATATAGCACGTGGAAAGTAACTTTGAGTTTATTAAATGAAAATCATGTTATATCAAAAGTTAGTATTTTAATATATTTAATATATATATACAACTATACAAAGAAAAGAAACTACGTTAATTTAACAAAAACATATTCCAACTTATTGGCGTAATATTGATGTTAAATTAAATTAAATCATTGTTCCCACTTATAAATCATTTAAAGCTAATAAGCTAACCGTATCCAATAACTAACTGTAATTTGAAAACTGTAGCATCGTATTTTGTTAGCGTACATGGTACATATCTATTTATCACTAAATAAAGATGATTTTTTTGGGGGGACCATATGATGTTTCTGATAAACATTAACCTTTATGAAGTAGTCAGAATCAAAATTTTGAATTATCATAGAGTCAACAACATGGTTTAATGGCACAGACGTGTGAAATTCCTAACAGTTGAGTATTTAAAGCATCAAAACTAACCAACTTAATTTCATCACATGAAGTAATTTACATGAGTATTTTGACACATGTGACTTATTTGAAGAAATGTAAATAAGTAGCTACATTAACCATTTATTGACTAATTAAACTATTAAATCATTAAACTAATTAAGGACGTGAGAATGAGGATTACCACGCTCTCTATGATTGCATACCCTAATTGCATAACTGCATAAAATAAGGGGTCCCATTAAAGGTGATGTTTGGACATCTTTGGGGATGTATTAAGGGCCCTATAAATGTGATACTTCGACACCTCTAGGGAAATGTCTGGTTAACAGTGGCGTTGTGTTGCACTGTTCAAAACGATTCTGTTAACAAAAGTATCATGCTGTACTGTTCAGGACACCAACTTTCATAATCACATAAATAAAAACAAATGCAAGATAAAACTCAATAACAACAAATCAAAAACAACAACACACACAAAACACACTATATAACATCATATGTGATATTTTTAGAGGGGTTTTACTGTATTATCAATCATTTTGTTCAACGCCATTGATTATGAAATATATAATCAGGCGATTAATCAAATGAAAAAGTTTAAGTTTAAGTTTAGCCATGAACTTGTATATATCATTTAGGAATGTCAGATTGGACTAATCAAATCAGTTTTATCAAAACCTGGTTTAAGCGGTCACCTGCTGTAAGCAGTCGATCCAACCACTTCCCTTCCCTGGCTACTTAATTACAGTACGTATATTTTACAGTTAATTAGAATGCAAATAAATTATATAAGTGTTTGTACATGTATGGGAAAAAAATCAGTTTTAAGTTTTAGTTTCACATTCTTTTGTTTATTCAATAGTAACATGTGCTACGTTCATGATAGCGTATAAATAAATGTCCTTCACCGTATAAGTAGTTGATATAAAATTAACCTAGTTTTGTTATGGTCTGCACAACAAATATTGTACCATATTATGTACATATGCTTTGATATCATAAATAAACACTAGGTTTACACGTACGATAACAGTTTTAAACGTATAAACTTATTTAAGACACAAATTTGGTCTTAATATTAAATGAAGTTTCGATGAGCAAATATCTTGATTCTTAATATATTTATGTAATGTGAAATATATCATGGATTTTACATTATGTTTTAAACGTATAAAACTTTCTTAAGACACAAGTTTGGATTAAATGTTAAATGAATTTTACTAAAGCAAAACTTTATATATTTTGAAATATTTATATTGTGTGAAATATATAGATATTACATTAACATTAGGATAACTTGACTATATTCTTTAAAATGGCTGAGGCACAAGTTGACAGTGGTTTAAGTGACAAACAAAAATGTCAACCATGTTTAAGAAAGGATATTAGTAGTTTAGCGGATATTTATTGTAGCACATGTAATGAATATCAATGTAACGAATGTTCACAAGGTCATGGGATTTACGCTTTCATGAGTGGACATAAAGTAGTTAGTATCTCGGAAGGAAAATATCATGTTTCATCTGTTGATGGTGATGACGAGGATATTACACGATTTACATGTATATGCAAAACGCATAATAAAAAACTTAAATACTATTGTCAAAATGATGATGCATTTTTATGCAGCAAGTGTGCCATTATAAGTCATAGGAAATGTGATGGTATTGTTGACATTGAATGCAAGAACGGACATGGTGGATGTGAGAAATTGAAAAATGAATTACTTGCAGCCATAGACACAACAAACCAAGTTACAGAACTTTTAGATGAAGCTGACGCGCGTTTATCAGACGATATTCAAAATCTATCTGACAAGTTGAAAGATATGAAGACTCGATTGATACAAATATTTGATGATTTCTCCAAAGCCGTCCTTACTCATGCCACAGCATACAGCAACACTACCAAGAATGATTTAGCAAAGAAGAAAGCCAAATGTGAAGAACAGATCAAGTCTTTGAAGAAACACATCAGAACCATTGATTCCGTAATGAACACAGGAACTTCTACAGAAAAATTTATTACAGAACGTGAAATGTCAAATGAAGTACAACAGGCCATAAAATATTCAACATCTTTAGAGAATGAGACGTCATTGATTAAAGTTAACTGTACGTTTGCAGAACAATTACATGATCTCAAATCGAGATTGTTATCATTTCAAGAATCGGAGACATTAGATATATCATATCAACTACCACACAGTTCAACACTTGAACTAGTCAGTTCAATTAAGTTACAACAGTCAGGTGACGACGTAAAAGAACCTCTTTACTCTGGCGTGGATTTCATGCCAGATGGTAGAGTGGTTACTGTAGACAACAAAAACCTTATATGTCTCATTTATGATGTAAATCTGAATATGAAAAATTCTTATAAATTTCCTTATAATAGTCCTCTAAGTATTACTGTAGCATCGAATGATGTTGTGGCTGTAACATCTTGTGGTAATAGATTAGATTTTCTGAATGTAAGTAAAACAAATGATATAACATTAAATAGAACAAGTAAAATGAATGCTCAGTATTATTCTATAAGTATGATGAATGATGAGAATTTTCTTGTTGGTACAATAGATCACATCAAACCTTTCCGTATTGTATCTATGTCTGGTGATGAGAGTGATGTTAATATTAATCTACCAGACAAGAAATACCCAATAGACTCTAGCTATTGTACATATATACGTGGAAGGGAGAAAGTTGTACATTGTGATAGAGGTGACAATAAGATTTATATATATGATATGAAATCAGGTAAGAGAGTAGTTATAAAACATGATCTGATACAGGCACCATGTGGTGTAGCTGTAGGTCCTTATGATCATATATTTGTTGGTAGCATGAGAACAAAATATTTAGTTGAGATTACACCATTCGGTCGTGTATTATCATCACATCAAGTAGATATGTTAGCTCCTCGTCAGGTAGCAATATCTAAGGACAGGAAATATCTTGTTGTATCTAATGCTGCTATTGGTGATAAGAAATTATCATTGTACAAAATTGAACGATTGTGAGATAATAGGCTTACCATGACATTGATGAATGTTAAACTTTAACTTCTTCATTTGATTAAATGCCTATATTCTATATTACATATTCAATAACGTTGAAAAAACATGTACAATCATATTGACCATAAGTAAAATATTTGGTTTCTAAGAAAGCCTAAATTATCTTTATTCTTAATAATTCTTGTTGCATTAAGATACACAATTTGACTATATTATCTACATTATATATCTTTTTCCCAGGTTTAAAGAACATTTTATCATTCAACTACTGTATAATGCTGTATATTATATTTAAGCAATGAGTCCTATATCAAAACAGTATTAAGCTCAGATACATAGTAAACTTGTAATTTTTAGTCATATATGAGATTTATACTTGAATGTTTTCCACACGTTTTAAGTATTTATAAAATGTACCTTACTGAATGTACTATCGCACGTTTGTTCACAGGATTACATAACGTATATTTCATTATCTTTTTTTTATATGTTGCCAACATTTTAAAACTATTTTTTCTTATGGTATAGATACAAGGTCATGGATATTTTGTAATCTCAAAAAAAAGTTTAGGTGATTGGTTTTAATTTTGTAGCATGATGTCACGTGCATGCGTTTTCTGTTATGATCGCACTACGTATGCTGAGAAAAGATGGAAAATTGCTTGGTTTATTAATTAAATCATTTCTACTTTACATTTTCCTCACCTATGTTTGAACGTTGAACATGTTGACTTGAATTGTAAGATATTTTTGAAATCTAATTGTACTGAAAAGAGTGCGTACAACAAATAAAGGGAGATAAATCGTGTGCGTTAAATGTATTTTATTTTGTATGAGTGATTGTATTTTATCCATTTATATTTTATATATAATCTTTCAATAAGTCATTATATGAATTCAATGCATATTTCTTTGTATGTTTTATTTAATATATAACATGTCTTTGTAAAATATGTATTAAAACTTGTACTCTGAACTGTTGTTTTGTTTGTATGTGTTTATACTATACTTGACTGATACATGTTGTATGACCTGCAGAAATCATTTCACAAAAATTCTTTCCACAAAATTCAACGTAAGTTATTAGCCAACTTTCTTAATGGAATATTACACAAAATAAGTGGTGTGTCTTTTAAATATATTATTAACTATTTTGATCCTTAGATTTTCTGCAGTAATTTATAAATATTGACTTACGGTGATTTTTATCGTAAGAATTATGTGAAAGATCCTTATGACCAAATAGATGGTATACAAAACCATTGAAATAACGTATCTAATCAACTCAATGAAGCCACTTCCTGGTCTACAATACAATACAGTTTATTGGTTTTTAAACCACCAATCTTTGTAAAGTGTTGCCTTGAATTTTAGAATATACTCACCTCACCAACTATCAGAAAATGTGAGGTGGTCAGGTCACGTTCCAGAAATTAAAGATGTATCAGCCTCGTGTTCAGTAACTACTGTTAGCTAACGTTACGGGTACGGGACTAGTCAGCCCGAAGACAACCCATGCATAACTCAACTCAAAGTTGGAATAACTCAATAAGTAGGTAGGATATTGAGTTGTCTCGGGTTGAGTTGTCTATGGTTTGCGTTGTTCCAACTCTTCCGCTACGGAAGGTTTTGGAACGTTCAAGGTAACTGAACACGCTGCAGTATTAGGTTCTTCAACACAGCAACTGCCAACTTGTCGACCGGTGGTTGCACTGAACAGGTGGTCGTTGGCACAGGTACCACAAACATTGAGTATTTTCAAAAATCAATCTTACGATGAAATTCAACGTAAGTCTAAAGCAGAAAACGTTTATAAAACTATAAGAAAAACCTAACACTTGATCAGAATTGACTTACGATAATCTTTATCGTAATATTGTTGTGTGGTAATCAAGAACGAATTAAACTACTGATATATATAGTTAAACTCAGTCATGATACTGTCTGATGGTACAATAAATAAAATACAAAAAAAAGATGAATACATTGTCACTTCCATCAGCCTTGCTGTTTGGTTAACATTTGAGCGATGTGGTTGAGTGTCTCGTCTACCACCCGGGAGTAAAGGTTTGATTCCAATTCAGGTGTGTTTGGTTTCTCAAACAGTGTCAGAGGTGTTTGACGAACTCACACAAAAGTCTCTGCAAGGACAGTTTATTGAGAGCCTGACTATCTCTCTGGAAACTAAAAGAGTGGGAAGAGTGGAGTAATTGTAGGTGACTAAAAGGTCACTATCAACAGTCTTGCTGGTGGTTTGATCTATTCAGCGACGCAGTTGAGTGTCTTGCATACCAACCACCCGGAAGAACCGGGGAGTTTTTATCCTCCAAATTTACTTTAGAATTATACCAATCTAAATTCAATCGAATTTGTCTAAGAAAACAACGCTACGGAAACCGCCATACTTTCTATATATTTCATTGGTATCATGATTGACAATAATAAAACAATCAACCTCTGTGATTAATTAAATATATAAAACATATCACAAATATATAATTAAGTCAATAAAACATCAAATCAGGGTATATAGTCATGTGATCTTCAGAATATAAACATTCTCTTAAATTTCATCAAATTCTGGCAGCAGGCTAAAACTATGAAAGATACAAATAATGCATAAAATCACATTTCTTTCATAAAGTGAAGTAACTATTACAAAACTCATAATTAAATATTTATGAAATTATCTCCCTTGTATCAGGGATTAACCCCGCTGATTTAAATACCTCTTACAGTAGTTCTGTATAAATGACCAATAAAAATAAAATATCCGAATTTCTATACGGGGAATGGTTAAATGTATACACCACTGACTTATGAATGAAGTTGAATAATAACTTAGTAAAGAAAATGAACTATAATATAAAGTTCTTAAACATTGATAAAGTACAATTACTCATACAGCATTAAATACATAATACACAGGAATTATCTCCCTTTATATGAACTTGGATCTATGAAATGAACCATAAAAATGATTCACAAATGTAACTTAACATTTTCTTAACATTTCTATTTTTCAGTTTCTTCTTATTTATTGTTTATTTATTTATTGGAGTTAACGCCGTGTTAACACAATTTAGGTCATTTTACGGCGTCCAGCGCTAGGTTAGGTGCGCTGGACGCCGTAAAAAGTCATGTACAAAATCCTAAATAAAATGTTGAGTTTTTGATACTATTAATTTAAAATGGGTAAACATTATATGGAATTTTGTATGTCTTATGTATAACTTTTAAAAAAGAATTTTGACTCGTAGATTTGACAAACGATGTTTTCGTTGTTAGAATTTCGTGACATAGACCATCTGGTCAAGTAAAATGGTTCTTAAACTAGAGATCAGGAGCAAAAAACTTTTTAAAAAAAGTTATAGTAATCACATGATGGAAACTACATCTCGTTCTTCAATACACTACAATGGTTATTTTCACATAAATTTTACGATAAAGATCATCGTAAGTTAAAGCAGAAACTTTTATAATTCGTTCATTCTTTGTCCAATCAATATTTAATATTCATTTATTATGAAAAATAATGAATACTTTCTGAAATTTATATCATTATTTTATATCATATCTTTTCGGCTATGGACTTAAAATTTTGGAAATTGACTAACGATAATTTTTGTTTAAAACTTATTGACTGATTTTGTATTACACAAAGTTTCTAACAACAAAAACTTAATTTAAGTCATTAGTACAAATCCTAACAAAATGTTTAATTACTCAAAGTGTGGTATGCCTTTTGAAAATATTATCACAAAAACTTATATTTGATTTTTGGCTTTCTTTGTGAATTCATAGAATTGACTTACGGTAATTTTCGAAATAAGAATTCAGTAAAATGGACAACTGACCAAATGAAATGGCACTTATAGTATACAAAACTGTATTAAAACGTGTATTAATCAAATGATTGAAACTACGCCTTGAACTTCAAAACATTACAACCAGCATACATATCATGGACAGTAATTGACGAGAGACCAGATTGGTTTGAACCAAACTGTGTAAAATGTTAAGCTAAAATTTTGAGTTAACAACACTTTGTCAACTGTAGGAAAATATGAGACGCACAGTTCACTTTACCAGCTGTATTAGACAAACATCATCAGCAAGAGTGTTTATTTTCATCATATAGCGTCGTGATTTATTGCCGGATTTGAAAACACGTAAAACATAAAATAATTTGAAATCAGCATATGTAATCACTCAAACGTAGAAAACTGTGAAACGGACATGGTTGTATCTTATGAAACTGTTGTATTAATCAATTGGTAAATATTAAGCTCTTTCAACAAAGATCAAAATCCGAGTCTGTAGCTCAGTTAGAAGCACACCGATATTTCGAAACTAGTGTCCGGATGGGGTACAGTTTTTTATCCCACCCGTGGAGGTTATACCCTGCCATGAAAGTTAACAAGTATGTAAATTTTCATCCATTAATAAGGTATAATGAGAAGTTTCCGGCCTTGTGGAAGGGTAGGTGAGTACTCGTTATACACAAGGTCCGAGGAAAGCTAAGTTATTTCAAAAAATGTTGAAACGGTGAAATCTACATAAGTGTATGTCATTAAACTGTTTTGTTTACTTATGGGTAAATATTGAAACTTTTTGCAGAAAATCTTACGGTTTAAGTCATTGTTAGTAAATAAGCAGATAACGACCATTATACGTACACCAATTTCGATTTTTAAACTTATACGGAGTGTTGTATCATTTTAACAATATTTTATACCTGAACATTTCTACGTTGGTTTTTTACGTTGGTTACCTGTTACCCTAGTTTTGTCAAGGTCTTCACAATATATACAGTAATCATTAGGTATTTAAAAACATGTCTAGTAAGGATTAAACATTTTTTACGTACAGTAAATCTCGGATATAACATACTCGCTGGGCCATAGAAAAAAAGGTATGTTATAACCGAGGTATGTTATATCCATATAGCATACATGTACTAAGTGTTGTGTATTTACATTCTACCAATCATGCTGTACTACTGTTAAACGTGCTGATAAGCCACGCCTTCTGTATAGTATTTGTAACATGTACTCTGGTCATTTTATATAGTATTAAACTAGCCACTATAGCATACAGTATTCTCTCTCTTATTATATGAACCCAAGACATAATAAACTGGCGACGAGGATTTTCAAGTGATATTATATTTTGGAAGCTTTACCTAATACATTTAACTTTATTACGTGTAAACTTTGGATATAAAATCATGGCATAATTTATTGGGAATGTGTGTGCATATGACAGTAATGTAGAATCATGGTCATCGTACCAGGAACGCATTGAACAGTTTTTCATTGTGAATGGCATTACTGATGAAAAGGAGGTGGCTGGACTTTTGACCATTCTTGGTGAAAAAACGTACGGACTCTTGAGAAACATATGTGCACCGAGAAAACCGTCGGATTTATCGTTTGAGGTTTTATGTGGACATTTAAATTCTCATTTTTGTCCTAAACCACTAGTGATAGCTGAACGTTTTCGATTTCATCGAAGAAATCAAATGGTGGGAGAGAATGTTCAAGATTTCTTGGCTGCTTTAAGGAGGTTATCTGAACATTGTCAGTTTCAAGCAAGTCTGGAAGATTCCTTACGTGACAGATTTGTTTTTGGTCTTCGTGAAGAGTCTATTCAAAGGAAGTTGTTGTCGACAGTTGATTTGACCCTTCAACGGTCAATCCAGATTGCAACATCCATGGAGACAGCAAGTAAAGATGCAGCTGAACTGCAATCTTTAGCAGCAGGGGTTGCTGTCAACCGAGTTGAAAACAAAGGGTCAAAAGGAAAATCTCGTGGTAAAAAGACCGCGGGGAAATCATGTTTTCACTGTGGAAGATCAAACCATGTGGCAGATAAGTGCAGATTTAAAGATGTTGTGTGTTTTAGCTGCCACACTAAGGGACATATAAAAAAGGTATGTTCGAGGATCGTTAAGACAGTGAACAATGATGAAGGGGTAATGATTGTTAACACAGTCAAAAAGGTTAACAAGGGAAAAATTATGGTTTCACCTATAATTGACAGTAAGCAGGTAGCAAAATGGAGGTAGATACTGGCTCAGCAGTATCGCTAATGTCTAGCTATGATTTTCATCAGATTTTTCGGACATAGGAAGTTGAATCCAGCAGATTCTATCCTGAAAACCTACTCAGGAGAAATCATTCAACAAGACGGTACAGTCAACGTAAATGTGTGTTACAATGGACAATCAAAGAAGTTGAAACTTTGCATTGTAAAAGGTAACGGGCCAGCACTTATTGGCAGAGACTGGCTCAGTCACATAAGGCTTGACTGGGATAAGATTGTGTCTGTAAATTCCGTGACAGACGACAGTGTGAAAGTTCGTTTGGACAATGTACTGTCAAGCTATAAGTCTGTGTTTGAAGATGGTATTGGTTGTGTTAAAGATGTTAAAGCAAAATTGATCTTGAAGGAAAACGCGAGCCCCAAGTTTCTAAAAGCAATATCTGTGCCATTTTCAATAAGGTCAAAAATCGAAAAGGAGCTAGACAACTTGGAATCACAGGGAATTATTTCCAAGGTTAATTGTAGTAAATGGGCTACGCCCATTGTGCCTGTAGTGAAATCCAACGGTGATGTAAGGATATGTGGAGATTTTAAAGTGTCAGTGAATCCGCAATTAAATACGGATAAATATCCACTTCCCAAGATTGACGATATTTTTGCTAATCTGTCAAATGGGCAAAAATACAGCAAGTTGGATTTAAGACAAGCTTACCTACAGATGGAAGTCCAACGGGAAAGTAAGGAATTGTTGACAATTAACACTCATAGGGGATTATATAGGTACAATAGACTATTGTATGGAATTGCTTCTGTCCCTAGTATATGGCAGCGTACCATGGACATGATACTTCAAGGACTGCCTGGAGTGCAATGTATTCTTGATGATATGATTATAACAGGTTCTAATGACTGTGAACATTTGGATAATCTAGAAAAGGTTTTATGTAGACTCTCAGATTATGGTGTTAAAGTAAACAAAGACAAATGCATGTTCTTAGAATCTAGAATGAAGTTTTGTGGTCATGAGATTGATAAAGATGGATTATGGAAATGCACCGATAAGGTGGAGGCTGTGTTAAAGACACCGCAATCACAAGATGTCTCTTCCTTAAGAGGGTATCTGGGTGTTCTGAATTATTACTATAAGTTCTTACCCGATCACGCAACTGTTACGAAACCATTGAATGCCTTGCTTGAGAAAAAATGCACTTTCAAGTGGTCTAAAGAATGTCAAAACGCGTTCGAAAATTCTAAGAAATTATTAACATCTGAACCTGTTCTTACTCATTACAATCCAGAACTTCCTGTTAGACTGGAAACAGATGCCTCGCCATATGGTATTTCCGGCATATTATCTCATGTTTGCATCAAGGTCTTTGTCTAAGGCAGAGCGCAATTATGCACAAATACAAAGGGAGGCTACCGCTATTTATTGGGCTGTTAAGAAATTTTATCGGTATCTGTTTGGTAAGAAATTCACATTGGTTACTGACTTTCAGCCTCTGTTGTCAATATTTAGCCCAACTAAAGGTATACCGGCTACGACAGCTGCTCGTATACAACGTTATCTGGGTTTGAATATGATATTTAATACAAAAATACTTAAAGGCATACTAATGTTGACGGTTTATCGCGTTTACCTGCGCCGTCGAAAGAAAATAGTGAGGACGTATTTTTCACATCTCAATTCGAACAGCTCCCTGTTACTAATCGTGAGATTAGCCGTGAAACAAAGAGAGAGAAAGTTTTATCTCATGTATTCACCTTTGTTCAAAATGGTTGGAGTGTCAATGATAATGACCCGCTGTTAAAAGGCTATTATACAGGTCGTAACGAGCTCTCTATTCACTCTGGATGTTTAATGTGGGGAATAAGAGTAATAATACCCGTGAAACTTCGCGAGCGTGTCTTAGATTTATTGCATGCTAGCCATCCAGGAATTGTCAAAATGAAAATGTTGGCACGTAGTTATGTCTGGTGGCCAGGTATTGATTCGGACATTGAACATATGGTCAAAAGATGTTCATCATGTCAAATGCAGTCTAAGTGGCCTGCCCAAGTTCCCTTACACCCATGGGAATGGCCAACATCTAGTTGAGAACGAATTCATGTTGATTTTGTAGGGCCATTTTTAGGTTTTATGTTCCTTGTAATAGTTGATGCTCACTCATAGTGGCCTGAAGTTATCAAAATGAAATCAACAACTGCTAGCAATACAATTAATGAAATACGGAATTTATTCGCTAGGTATGGCATTCCTAAACAAGTTGTTTCTGATAATGGTCCCCAATTCAGTTGTGAAGAATGGTCAAGGTTCATGAATGTGAATGGAATTTGTCATATAAGAACTGCAGTGACCAAGCCATCAACGAATGGTTTAGTTGAAAGATTTAACGGTACTTTCAAGTCCGCTATGCGTGCAATGAGTAGTAATATGGATTTGAACTTGAAAATGAATGTTTTCTTGCTCGGATATCGAAACACTCCACATTGCACGACTGGAGAAACGCCTGCGAAATTATTTTTCGGTCGTTATTTGCGCACTACATTAGATTTAATTAAACCGGATATGCAGAAACATGTCACTGACGCGCAAATGAAAAATGCATTCTCTAAGAATAGTAAATGTCGAGAATTTGAGTTAGGACAAAACGTTTTAGTAAGTGATTACAGGCCGACTTCTAAGGAAAAATGAATTTTAGGGTGTATTGTTTCTCGTGACGGACCGTTGTTATATAAAGTAGATATAGGTAACGGCATTACCTGAGACACGTGAATCAAATTCGTAGTACTGAAATTAAGTCAGGGTTTAATAATGAATCGCAAACTTTAATTGAACCCCAAATCCTCTCAGATGAGATTAGGATAGATTATGATCAAATTGATTCCAATAAAACTTCCACTGCGCCGACAACTGACCAGTCTGTTTTACTAAGGAAAAGTAATACTCCCTCTGTCGTAATTCTGAAATTCGTAGAATTTTTATTTTTTAAGAGAACTGTGTTAAATGACATTCCTTTATTAATAACAGATTAACATTTGGTATATCACTACGCTGTGGTTTAAACATCTAAAATAAAGCTTTACATTGCAACAATTCCTGATAATTTGATGACAGATGCGATTAAGACGCGGTTACGAAACTCTCCGACACGGTTTCCATTTTGTTAACGGTGACGATAAAAGCCGTAATCCGTTTATTTTCTTGAATTAACGTGAACAAAGCAATTTATGAACGAGTTATGCTCACAAACTTATTTTAATCTTGTATACTTAAAACAAAAATATCTTTAGTGCATGTATTGAAATTAGATGTAATTGCTTAATATCAACCTGAAGACTACCTTCTCAACGCCTATTTAAAACAAATTGAGTAAAAACGGTTTATGTAGTTTATTATCCAAGGCGGTGAACGTTCTCCAGTGTATCAAAACAAAAAAAAATGGCGCCAAACCAGAAAAGGTAAGTTTTTCTTTAATATCTTTTTTAAATGGCTTCCTCTGATGAAAAATTATGTACCAGAACACGCTACTAACTTTCCGGAACACGACGATATGTGGTTTATTGTATAAAGTCTAATAGTTTTGAAAATATGCGGAACCTAGGATTTGAGTTGATGAAATTCTCCCAACTATTCATTATGATAGACTGGAGTTTTTTATTTTAATTTTCAATTTTCTCTTTAAATTCATGGTTTAAGATGATTATTTCTATGCAATAGTTGTATTTTTGTATACAAAATCTGTCTTATTGCTGCCAGCATCTAACAGGAAGGTTTTAACACAAAACTTACTTTCATTTAAAAATGATAGACTGGAGATGCTAAAAATGATGGATAGACTGGAGACCCAATTTTGTACAACAACTAATAACTATGGTTTCTTGTTTCAGACAAACGCAGAGGTTATCCAGCAAGTTTGCGTTGGAGATGTACATCAAGTAGTACACAGTTTTCTGCTTAGCCTTGAATAAGTATAATGGAAATATGACTCACATCGCTGCAGATTCTTTACTATTTTCTTCTTGACACCGTAGCATTTTTGACATTATAATCACGTGGAATTGCCACCGAGAAGCTAATGTACTTCCAAATATTGTGGGCCAACTAGTCTTATAGTGTACTTATTATTTTACATGTGTCTATTGTTCAGCTCACTGAACACAAATCATTTCACTATAAACCATTTACAGTCAATATCAAAATAATAAGGCCAAGTTCTAGACATTGATTAAAACACTTGGTCTCTAATTCAAATATATGAAAAAAATCTATTTACGCTAAAATTGTGTTTATTTTTTGGGGTTAATATGCATACAAAAATGGCAATAAGAAACATAATAATAATGTTCAGGCCAAATGTAACGTAATATTTTAAGGCTGAAGACAGATTTAAAGATAATGGTTGAAAATAGAGTCTATAGACTTGGTACTAAGTATGGCTCATGGCTTTTCCACACAAAAGGTCCCACGTTATAAATATTTTTTAGATCATGGTATAAACTATTATGGCTCAAATTTAAATAATATGATCCACATATGTAATATAGAGGGAAAAACATATTAGACAGTGTTTGTTAGCATCTATTATTGTTTACAAGTTTATGGAGTTCAATTTTAAAAATACAATGTATAAAAATCCATAAAATAATTATTTTAAAGATACTTTTGTTAGATGAATAAAATGTGAAAACAAAACCTGTCTTTTTATAATTATGAACAAGTAACAAATGTGAAAACCAAATTAAATCCATATTTTACCCGGATGGATTGAATAGAGAACTTAGTTATACTTCCAGGGAAGAAAGTCAAAGTTAATCAATTCAAGCATGTTCTCTTTTTAGGGCGACGTGGAGGAAAATAGAAATTGCTGTCGAATGCCATGTTAAAAGTATCAAAATCCATGTCAGTATTACATTCAGTAATTCTACATCTGTCATATTGTCTTCAACAGAATCGGTACTAGAATTGATATTGTTCAAATCATCCCCTGCTTCACATTGATCAGTAACCGAATTATCAGATTTTTCTGCTTTGTCTAATAAGAGCGATGGCGATGATTCAAATAGGGTTTTCTGTCGTTTACATGCAGGTGATAGTAGGAAGATTTTACAAGAGTTCTTTCAAATTTACGTTTGTAATTATCAGGTAGAGTGCTTATCGAGCTTCCAGTAACAGCACTAAGTCGATTTTTCTTTCTCAAAGTATATTTTCAGCTGAAGCGGCTAGTTGATGTTCTTATCTTGCTCATATCCTGAAAAAAATGAACGTAGAAAAATTAATCTTTTTAAGGACAGGAAAACTTGGGCATGCAAAAAGCAAACACAGTGTTGATGGTAATCCATAAAGTTGAAAGAAATGAAAATGTTATTAAAAGATAACTGATACTTTATTCCAATGCATTTACCATGCATGAACCGAGGTTCAGTTATTTTCCTTCATTAGTTAACACCCCGGTTACACATATGTCGGACTTAAATTGGTCCTTAAACGGTAAAATGTGTCTTTTAACTAATTGGTTGGCATCGGTAACTGCATTTCAGATTTTTTGTGTAACCAGGTATCGCCGATAGAATGATTGTTTATTTTTTCCAGCTTATCAGAGGCATATATCGGTGATATGGTTATGAACAACTTGCCAATCGTTAATTCGTTTGAATTTACACCGATATTTTTTTAAACATTTTGAAATCCGATCAGTAAGTTTTTAACCAATAAAACTCGCTTTTACCATGGAATAGCTCGTGGTGAGTGATTATTCTGTGGCTAACCAGAGACGTAGTTGATAGAATGGCGTTCGTCGGATCCGTTCTCTCTGAAAAACCGAACAACCGATCTATTACCAATCACAATGTTTAATCGGGCCGTAAAGATCGTTTGTTATTTGCGCCGTTAATAGCGGAACCGACGAACAACGATTAATTAATCGCATTGACATATCCGATAAGTGGCCAATATATCACTTATCACATGCTATTGAGAAAAGATGAGTTTTTTTGGTGAAAAAACGATCGGAATGTTTATTTCTTTTTTAATTCTCGATCGTTGAAAATTTCAAACGAATTACCGATTGACAAGCTGTCTATGATCGATTTCACCGATATGCCTCTAATAAGCATCCGATGTACAAACATGAATCACCGATAGGAAATGAGGGTTAGTTTTCACCGATGAAACTCGTCTTTTGTGATAAGTTATAAATCGGCGGCAAGTAGGAGACGTCGTTGATAGATCCGTGTTCTTTGGTTCCGTTCTTTACTGGAAAAACGAAACAAACCCATCTATTCCCGATCCCCATGTGTAATCGGTCCCTATGGGCCTATTTACACATGGTGATCGGTGGAAGATCGATTTTTGTTTTTCCCCGTTAATAGAGGAACCGAAGAACACCGATTTAGTACCGACGTCTTTGACTAGCAGTCGATATATTACTAACACATTTTATTGGGAAAAGATAAGTTTTATTGGTGATAAAAAAACGATCGGGATGTTTGAATTAATTAAAATTCTCGATCGTTAAAACTTTCAAACGAATTACCGATTGACAAGCTGTCTATGACCGATATCACCGATCGATATGCCTCTGATAAGCTATCGTTTTACAAATATGAATCACCGGTAGGAAAAGACAGGAAGTTTTCACCAATGATTCTCATCTTTCCCCTATAGCTTGTGATAAGTGATAAATCGGCAGCTAATCGGATATGTCGGTGCTAAATAGGTGTTCGTCGGTTCCGTTCTAAATTAGGAAAAAACGAACAACCGATCTATCACCGATCTCCATCGCCGAAACCAGATTACTCACAGAGTCTGAAATGCAGTTACCGATAACATCCGATCAGATTAGAGAAACTATAAACCGTAGAGAAGGAGATATTCTGACATGGTAGTAAACATGAAGTTCACAGAGAGAACGGTTAGCTGGAAAACTACATGTTCTGTGAAGAAGACAGACACGAAGATAGAGAATCTAGATGTAAAATTGTCCGTGCTACAGTTCAAATTTATCAACACTTGATGTAAGAGACAACCAGCGGTGCAAACTTATGCGTAGACATACTGTGGGCTAAGATACTGTTATGTATATTCTATGTATAAGAACGTTGGTAATAATTACAATAATAATTACATGTAGGCAATAAAATATGTTATATCTAAATTGGTGATTATGTGGAGTGAGAAAAAACCATGCACTTGTCTTTACAATAAGAAGTTACATCATCGTTACTCAACGCTGACGTCGGAATGCTTCAAGTTCAATATACTAGAAGTGTTGAAACATGTTACATGTAAACTTATTTTTCATGCATCAATATATTTTTAAAGCTTCAAATCAATCTTGACAAGGAGTATTGAGTGATGGTCTTTAACGTTTAGTCCCATGAAACAGAAACAAATCATGTATAAACTGCAGGCTTCCAATTATGCCTCGTATGTAAAGTATGAAAGTATTTCACATAACAGAAAATATGCCCCTCAATTTCAAACAATTGTTAACAGTTTGGAAAATTGTGTTTGCAAACTCGTTAACTAATAATAAATTATACATAATGACCGATAAGTTAGTTTTCATCATTGGCAGAACAAGGATTTCTCTTTTGTTTAATTAAGTTAGAGTGTCAGCAATATAGAACATTTTCAAACATGAAAGAAGTTTTGTACAAATGTATTGTGAATAACGTTACCGTTCTTTTCTTAAATTAGCGACATTATGGTTTTCCATGACATGTCCTTTTACAGCTTTATCAAGTATTTACTACGTATTCAGTGTTGTAGATATTTATTTGTTATCACAGCTTGCGTATTTATCATTTTGCAATGTATTTTAAATGGCATTTTGAAATCTTATAAAACTGCGTATGTCGTACAAAGGTTTCAATTATATAAAAGTCCGAAGTCATCCAATCTACTGCTTAACATCTAAAAATTAGCACAAATGAACTATACACTAAAGAGATTTTTCCATTTTATATCTCTAGTTAACAGTATTTACTTTTATAGATTCACGCCATATAAAATAAAATTTATGTGAATTACGTTACCATTAGTACATATAAATACGCACTATTGTACTACACTATCCTTTCAATATTTTGACACCGTAGTTTGAATACTTTTAGGAAAGGGTATGACATTTTGTATCGATATTTCAATGTTAAAGTATGTCATTCTTATCATTAACTATACTTTTTGACAGAGAAAGGACTTTTTCTAAAAGAAAAAGCCAATAAAATAGTCTAAAATCTATTTGTTTCGTCCTTATTATGTTTGATATACATATTTGTTCTTGTTATGTGTTGGTTGTTTGATGGGTAGAAATGATAAATGAATTGAAAAAAAACTCATCATCGATGTCACACATGGTTTGTATTTTAATTTTTATCATTGTTAATAATTGATTCACTACAGTTACGTAATTCACGGATAACAATTACCAGGTAAAACTCATTACAAATATTTACTTATTAACGAACTTGTTTTTAAAAAAAACTTCCCATTTTAAGTCCGTGAAAGGTTGAAGTTTACATTTTTAAACAAACTTTTTGAGTGCTGCAACATGAATTTCATGTGACATATTTTCTCAATAATTGCTTAACTTAACGCAAGACGGCTGTGTATTGTAACATCTATGTATGGAACACGATTACCACTTCTTGTGAGGGATATAACGATGATCGATTATAACAAATCATCATTTCTTGTAAGGGATTTAACGATGATCGATTACAACATGTCATCATTTCTTGTAACAGATTAAACGATGATCGATTATAACACGATCATCACTTATTGTGAGAGATTAAAGAAAATCGATTAAAACACAATCACCATTTCTTGTGAGGGATTAACGATGATCAAATATAACATGATCATCACTTCCTGGGAGGGTTAAAACGATAATCGATTAAAACACAATCATCATTTCTTGTGAGGGATTAAACGATGATCGATTATAACACGATCATCACATCTTGTGAGGGATTAAACAATGATCGATTATAATACGATCATCACATCTTGTGAGGGATTAAACAATGATCAAGTATAACATGTTATCATTTTTGTGAGGGATTAAACGATGATCGATTATAACACGATCATCACTTCTTGTGAGGGATTTAGCGATGATCAATTATAACACAATCATCATTTCTTGTAAGGGATTTAACGATGATCGATTAAAACACAATCATCATTTCTTGTAAGGGATTAAACGATGGTCAATTATAACACAATCATCATTTCTTGTGAGGAATTTAACGATGGTCAATTATAACACAATCATCATTTCTTGTGAGGAATTTAACGATGGTCAATTATAACACAATCATCATTTCTTGTAAGAATTTAACGATGAACAATTATAACACAATCATCATTTCTTGTGAGGAATTTAACGATGGTCAATTATAACACAAACATCACTTCTTGTAAGGGATTTAACGATGATCATTGTAAGGGATTTAACGATGATCAATTATAACACAATCATCACTTGACCAAAACTTATCATTTGAGACCATGGCTCGTAGTGTTCTTCAAAAAGCTAACGCTAGACTCAAGTTCCTGTACAGAAAAAAGATTATCTTACTCAGCACACCAAAAAGCTATTGATTATGTCTTTAATTCAATGTCATTTTGATTATTCTTGTTCTATATGGTACCATGGATTGACCCAAGCTTTAAAAAATAAGTTTCAAACTACTCAGAATAAATTAATAAGATTTGTATTTGATATGAATTTTAGAGCTCATGTAGGTGCTGAACATTTTAGACTTTTAAACTGGTTACCAGTAATACATAGGGTAAATCAGATGATTCTGAGTCATGTTTTAAAAATAAAACTCGGGAAATCTCCAGCTGATATGTCAAATAATTTTATTTCTCAAGACACTATCCACCTTTATAATACAAGACTTAGTAACAAAGGTGCCTTTTCTTTACCAACAGTCAAAAGTTTTGGACTAAAATCTTTCTGCTACCTCGGCTGTTCATTATGGAACTCCTTACCATCCAACATTACACAAATAAAAAACCTTCCAAAATTTAAACAAACTGTAAAACAGTATTTTTTAGATAATTTGTCTTAGATCTATATATGTTTTATTGATTCTAAACTGTGATACTTGAAAAATTCTGTGATTAATTGTGTGATTATCTAATTAACTGTGATACCTGATCATTTCATGTGATGAACATTGTGACTATCAACTTAACTGCGATACTTTTAACATTTCTGTGATTAATTTTATGTTTACAGTATAAAAACTGTCTGGTACATATTTTACATTTAACATCTACATGTATATTCAATTAGCTGAAAAAATAAGTGCTATGTTTTTTGTTTTTTTTTTGTATTGGTCTTAATCATACTTCGGTTCATATTTGCTGTATCATTGCCTCTCTATATCACGCCACCAACACGTAGGGACCACAATGGAAATAAGGGCTTGCCCTTTTTTGTGCTATCCCTGGTGTTGGTGTGCCTGTCATAGCGTATTACTTTTCACATGCTATGTAATATGTTTATTGTAATTATGCTATGTGTACATTATGCCAAATAAAATATTAAATATTATTACTTCTTGTGAGGAATTTAACGATGATCAATTATAACACAATCATCATTTCTTGTGAGGAATTTAACGATGGTCAATTATAACACAATCATCATGTCTTGTGAGGAATTTAACGATGGTCAATTATAACACAATCATCGTTTCTTGTGAGGAATTTAACGATGGTCAATTATAACACAATCATCATTTCTTGTGCGGAATTTAACGATGGTCAATTATAACACAATCATCATTTCTTGTGAGGAATTTAACGATGGTCAATTATAACACAATCATCATTTCTTGTGAGGGATTAAACGATGGTCAATTATAACACAATCATCATTTCTTGTGAGGGATTTAACGATGATCGAATATAATCGATTATCGATCAATCCAGAAGATGTCGGAAACAATCGATTATTATGTTTTATGATCGATTATTGAGTTGGTATCTTTTTTATTGACAATTATACATTCTTGTTTTAAATAATTAATAAAAACAAAACACAGTTCATAGGAATAAAACTTTACTAAATTAAACCATGTGTATATTTTACTAATACTTAGTTTTTGTAAATAAGTTGAGATAGGTGTTGATATTTTTGGTCTATAAATTGGATCAAATATAGTCCCTTTTTGTATTATATAGGTACTGATAATTTCGGAAAATTGATTTAATTATAAAACGTGTACAACCATCAAACCTCTTATAGATTTATAACACATGATTTAATATTCTATTATAAGAAATCAAATTGCCTGAACTATTGCATCGTAATGTTTTATATTTTTGGAAAACCCTGAATGAAAATCCTAAAAATAGTTTCGATTATATAATCGATGATTGATCGAAAAGTGTTGTCCGATTAATTTCGATGATCAATTATGTTTTTCCGATTTCGAAACCCTACTATTTGGAAACTATTTTACGCTGAGTTCAAAGGGTAGGTAAAACAAACTAAGGCAGTTTGTACTGGTGTTATTAGACTACATCCATATTTGTGCCTTTCAGTAATTGGAGTTCCGAATTAGGTCTATTGTACAGCTCACAAATTCCTTATTTTGATAATATGCCACAGATTAATTCAGAGGTTTATTCTTTCCAGGAGAGGTGAGTAGTTGACTAACCACCTTGATATGACCTATACAGCGAGTTTCTACAGCGTTACCCATCCAGAAAAAAGCTTGCTTGAAGGTTGGGAAGTACAATTTAAGCAGGGTCATTATATAAATCTACGTCATACCAGAATTCGTTTTGGAATTCTTTGGCCTTGAATGTCTGTTGGACATTTTGATAATAAGTTTAAGTTTGTATTTGTATAATTTTTAAAGGAATATACACATTCATGGTAGAAATATTGACTAATGCAATTTTGAATTTGCGTTTAAAGGGAGATGATACAAATATCAGCCTTGTTTAGTATAATATGTATATATGTCCCTTTATCACATCATTGTACTGACGCATGTGTTATTATTTTTAAGATCAAAACAAAACGATGTAATCTATCAAGTCTACAGTCGATATTAAATTGACTGTTATAACCTTACCTCAGAAATCTACCCATCCAGTTAGTGAAGAATTAAGTAGTGTATCAAGTTTATAGTCGATATTTAATTACCTCAGATATCTACACACTCAGTTAATGTAGGCAGCGACTGACGAAAGTATGTGCGAAACTTTCAAGGGATAATGATGATAAGTTTGATATATATCAAATAAAATTATTGTTTTAGATAAAGTACAACCTCTCTTGAACAACACACACTGGAAGGGATTGATCTGACTCGCCGATAAAGGTTGTTCCTATACAATGGTTAAATTTAATTAAAATTACGCCTATGGGAAATATCAAAACTGTCGTTGTATATACGATTCGTTATGTAGGTAGTTACTATTGAAACAATCAAAGTCATTTTTATCATAGTTACAATAAATGTTATAACTGTTTATTAGTACAAAACAGCCACCGGTCCATCATACATTTTCATTTATATACAACAAGTAAATTTCCAAATAAAGATACAATTAAATGTGAATGTGTAATGTATCAGCAAGTAATGGCAACCTGTAGTATGTGTCTTTATATTATATATATATATATATAAACATTGATCAGTTTTACTATATTCTTAGTGGACATTATATCATTAAACGATTGATTGCTAACAATGAAATATCAAATCAGTAAACCAAATATTGTGCAGTTAGGTTTTTTTCATCTCACAGTGTATTATAGATCTTAACATATTTTAAACAATAAATTTATTATTCCACCCGATCATAATATACACGTTATCTGACATCTTTACGACCAACGGGAATGTATTCATGTTTGATAGTAGACAAAATAATCAATAGCTATAATAGAATATATTTATCAATGTTTTTGAAGCTATTGTCGGTATTAGGTTCGATGTCAAGTATTGATATACTATCTTACTTTATAACAAAAGAAGTTATTTCAAATATTGGCATAAACATGCTTTTACCTTAACATTCCCATAATGGTTAACACCTTTTCATACATTAAAATTAAGGACACCAATTAGTTCGGTGATCAGCAAAAATGTCAACCATGTTTAAGAAAGGATATTCAAAGTTTAGCAGATATCTATTGTAGCACATGTAATGAATATCAATGTCATCAGTGTTCTGCCATTCATGAGAATTACGCTTTTATGATTGACCATAAACTAGTAAGTGTCGAAGAAGGACAACGTTATGTTTCATAGGTAGATGGCGATGACACGGAAATAATTAGATTTATGCGTGCTACACATAATAAACCCTATGAGTTCTATTGTCAAAAGCATGATGCCTTCTTATGCAGCAAGTGTGCTATTATAAGTCATAAGAAATGTAAAAATATTGTTGACATTGGTAAGAAGGACGGACATGATGGGTGTGAGAAATTGAAAGATGAATTAGTTAAAGCCTTATACACAACAAACCAAGTTACAGAACTTTTAGATGAAGCTAACGCGCGTTTACCAGACGATATTCAAACTCTAGCTGACAAGTTGAAAGATATGAAGACTCGGTTGATACAAATATTTAATGATTTCTCCAAAGCGGTCCTTACTCATGTCACAGCCTACAACAACACTACCAAGAATGATTTAGCAAAGAAGAAAGCCAAATGTGAAGAACAGATCAAGACCTTGAAGAAAAACATAAGAACCATTGATTCCATAATGAATACAGGAACTCCCGCAGAAAAATTCATTACAGAACGTGAGATGTCAAAAGAAGTACAACAGGCCGTAAAATATTCAACATCTTTAGAGAATGAGACGTCATTGATTAAAGTTAACTGTTCGTTTGAAAAACAATTACATGATCTCAAATCAAGATTGTTATCATTTCAAGAATCGGAGACATTATATATATCATATCAACTACCACATAGTTCAACACTTGAACTAGTAAGTTCAATTAAGTTACAACAGTCAGGTGACGACGTAAAAGAACCACTCTACTCTGGCGTGGATTTCATGCCAGATGGTAGAGTGGTTACTGTTGATAACATGAATCATAAATGTCTCATTTATGATGTAAATCTGAATATGAAGAATTCTTATAAATTTCCTTTTGAATATCTTTATTCTGTAACTGTTGTATCTAATGATGTTGTGGCTGTAACATCTGGTGGTAACTATAGATTAGATTTTCTGAATGTAAGTGAGACAAATGATATAACATTAAATAGAACATGTAAAATGAATGCTCAGTATGATTCTATTAGTATGATGAATGATGAGAATTACCTTGTTGGTACAATAGATCACATTAAACCTTTCCGTATTGTATCTATGTCTGGTGATGAGAGTGATGTTAATATCAATCTACCAGACAAAAAATACCCATTAGGCTCTAGCTATTGTACATATATACGTGTTGGAAGGGAGAAAGTTGTACATTGTGATACTGATGATCATACTATTTTTATATATGACAAGCAGTCAGGTGAGAGAGTTGTTGTAAATAACGATTTGATAAAATCACCATGTGATGTAGCTGTAGGTCCGTATGATCATATATTTGTATGTAGTGAAGCTACAAAATGTATAGTTGAGATTACACCATGTGGTCGTGTATTATTGTCACATCAAGTAGATATGAAGTATCCTCGTCATATAGCAATATCTAAGGACAGGAAACATCTTGTTGTATCTAATTCTGCTATTGGTCATAGAAAATTATCAATGTACAAAATTTCATGATTTTTAGATAAAAAGCTTATCTAACGAAGAAAAACACAGCATTGTCTTAGTTTTGCACTTTTCACGACTTAAATAACTACTCGGTCACAGTATACACTTATTTCATGGGTGTTTGGGGAACAGTCAAAACTATTTCCCGAGGTATCAGGGACAACTTAAGAACTGTTGCCCGAGGCCGTTAGGCCTCGGGCAACAGTCCTTAATGTTGTCCCTGATACCGAGGGATAATAGTTTTGACTGTTCCCCAAACACCCATGCAATAAGTGTTTTATTACCTAATGCAAGTACAGATATAACATGGCAATAAAGATAGTTTCAGAAGCGGATGACATTACGTGTGCTTAGCGAGTCCCGATTCTCAGCAAAAGTTCGAGATCCCTCTCTTCAATGTCAGATATTTTCTACAGAATTTACTTTTTTCTACTTTTCGTTTGGTAACTCTAAAGACGCTTGCAATGATCTCGCTCATTGGACGCTTGGAGTTTTTTAATGCGGTTACTTCCCTTGGCACTGCACTCTATGAAACAATTCGCACGTGAAGGCAACAGTTCGCACGCGAGGGCAACAGTCAAAACTGTTTCATGCGCAGTGGCGTTGCGCAGTAAAACATAACAGGTTTAATCCGGTTTCACTCAGAATAGTTGAAAAACAGTTAAAAATAGCAAATTGACATTTATATAGAGCATTAGGTAATAAAATCTGTTATTCTAACTTCTTTCACACTTGGTATTTCCCCTATGTTATAAATAGCCTCAAATAAGGTAAGTTCGTCAATAATCTATATTGGTCAGGGACTCGGTAGTTTAAATGATGTAAAAATAACACATTCAGTAACCATGTAATTATTTCAGCTGTGACATATTGATTAAACAATACATCACGATATTTTACACCTACCTTAACTAATGGTCAAATATTTGGTTACTTATAAGTGTAAATTATCTACATCTTTATGTTTTTGTGTTGTATGTCAGATAAGATTTTTACTATGGAGTTTCCCGCGTTTAGTAGTGGACTGAAGCAATTCTTAAATTTAAACGACCTCGGACGATTACATTAAGCCACGCATGCGCAATTAATAATATGAAATTTAATACTGCAATTAAAGTAGTCGGCGATACGTGTTAAACACAGATGATGCAGTTCGTACAGTTGTACAAAGTATATATAATCTGATTTAGTATTCTAACGATCGTTTCCATTTTTTTGCATCATTTCCTGTTTATATACACCATCAAAACCTCATGTCCGACAGTGCTATAAGCGCTTTGATACACCCTTATTGGTCAAACATTCCTTGAATATCCGTTCATTTGCCGTTTAAAAGAAAAGGTCAGTTTTTTGGTTAATACACATGTATTATGATTATTGAAGTAGTTAAATAAATAATGAGTTTTAAGTCATCGTTGTCAAAGTGAGTATAGTTAAGAAACTCTTAGGTTCAGATACATAGTAAGTATCCTTTTTTCTTACATACTTTTATACAGGGTTTATACTACTGAGGATTTTTCCCGACAAAGGTTATACTTTATACATATTATTATGGATGTTTCATGATTCTAAAGTTCCTATGAGATGAGGTGATTTGTTTACATTTTGTAAAATTTGATCACGTGATGTCTTTACGGTTAACTTTATTATTTTCTATGCTCCGTTAACAGGTTTCCTATGACCACTGTCTAGTTAGTAGGCGAGTTGAGGATTATAGATTTAGCTTTGATTATTGATTGATAATGTTGATATCATATCTTAAATATTGGTTGTACATTAGTAAAACCATTACTACTGTATATTTTCTACACTAAGTTATTGTTAAATTGTATTAATCTATCCGCGGTGAAAACATTAACCCCGCTGATTTGAATACCAATCTCTGTGTTTCTTAACTTACGATCGATGAAAGTAAACAGCCGTATTTATATACGGCAGCGGGGTTAATCTAACTAAAAGGCAACGAAATGTTGACTAAAATTGTAAATCATTTTTATCGTATATTTGATAGAACTGAGTTCATGTAAAGGGAGAGAAATCGTGTTTTAATGTATGTTATGTTGTATGAGTGATTGTACTTTATCAATGTATTGGAATTTTATATTATAATTATAAATTTATCATTCTTATGTAGTCTATGTATATCTGAACTTAAATCACATTACATAATATTAAATCTTTTTACTCTACATGAAGTGTTGTTTTTATTTGTGGTTTTGTTTAAACCCAAATTGACTGATACAGTCAGATTTATCATATGTATATCTTTCCAAAATGATTTTTATTCTGTAAGCGACAATTCGTAGAATTGACTCTACGATTACTTTCGTAGTTAGACTTTTGTGAAATAGATTTCAGGTATAGTTAAATGTTTTTAAGATTACATAACAGGGACAGTTCAAACACGTTATATTTACCACATGATTGAAACCACAACTTGTACTTCAGTACAATACAGGCATACTTATGTCTCATGGACAGTAGTTTCCACCAAACAGATGTTTATTGTAGAATGAAGGTTTTAAAGTTGTTGTTTTTATAAACTATCGGAGAAATGTGAGGTGGTCAGTTCACCTAACTATTAAAATTTACAATGTAACAGTATTAGGCACTTATCTTCAGCAAGTGTCAAGATTGCTAGCACACACTTTACAATCAGTCACAGTTAACATTTCCTTTAAGTCAGAGATCATATCACTCAACCTTGGAGAAGAAAATTGCAGCAGGCAGAGACCTTCCTCATGCATCTGTTTAGTTCGCCTATGTGCACATAAACATTTCATATTTTAACAAATTCATATTACGATAAAAATAAGCGTACGTTATAAGCAGAAAATATTTACATAGAGGAACAAACCACCGGTTTGGAATATTCAAAAGTGTTGAATTTCTGTAATAAGTTAATGAATTTGACTTACGAGTATTTTTATCGTGATATTGTTAAGTAAAAAAATAATGAAGTGGGTAAAATATTTTACAAACTTACATTAAGAAAAGCTTTCCTAGATATAAGTGGTCAATTTCACCAAAAATATCTTACAAAAACGATCGTAAGTCAATTCCAAAGCAATTAATGTTCAAAGCCTAAAGTATATGACATGATATAATGATATAAGTTTCAGAAAGTATTCATTATTCTTCATTATTTAAGAATATTATCAATTGATTGGACAACAAAAGAAGGTATTAAAGAATGGTTCCTGCAGTAAACTTACGATGATTTTTTTCGTGAGATTTTTTTGTTAAAAAGGCCACTGGTTTCAGTCTACGATTCTTACTTAAACACATGAGATAGTTGAAAACCGTCATTTAATCTACATAAAAGAGACAATGGTTTAATTAATACATGGTGCTGTATGATGTTAATTATCAACATTTTGTATCCCTATGTCTGGTAGTCAGTCCATCTACCTTTGTGTTTCTCAACATACCGAGGTTTCGGGATCTAAACTTTTAACCCAGTACTGAGCACGTACCATCGCATATACATGTACATTTAACAAAACTTATAAAACTTATAAATTTTCAACAAATATAGTCAAATATGGAACAACATTATTATGTTTATTTCATCGCATAGAACAAAAGATTTAACAAATAATTACAAAAATCACAGTGTGTGAATAAGTTAAAGTAACAAAATGAGGATTGTTATCTCTATGACTAAGTGAAAGTTGTAAAATGATAATGGCATTCGTAAAATAGTGTCTACAATTCTCTCTTTCATTATGTGTGTGAACTCCATGGCTGTTGAGAACCGATTTGCATCGCATTCTCATGAATCTTACACACTGTTGGAAGTGATTCTGACGTATACCTGCCCACTCGCGTACAATCCTTCAGCACAGCCCAGCTAGGGATTGAGCTGCAACCCCACGGCGTACACGGTGGTTCAATTTATCCCATACGTTGTTCTTTTATGTTTAACTAGAGATTTCGGCGGTGTGCACATCAGTGTGATATAGTTGTCACGATTTAATCGTGCATTTAATTAATTTTATTAATTCACGGTTTAACGCAGCAGTAAGATTACTTTTGAAGGAGTGACTATGAAGTAATAATTGTTAAATAGTCAATAGCAGATGTACAAAATTTCGTTAAAAAGTACTCGTTCATCAAAAAGTTATACGCAATTGAAATGTGTATACTTATACATTTTGTTAAGTGTATATGCAGATTCTCATTTCTCTACCTGAATTATTGATATCAATATAACACCAAGACAGTATGTAAAGCAAAGGAAATAAACAAAAGAAGTCCAATAGTGTCGATCGAAAATATATACCACGACCGATTTGCGCCATATACGACAATGTGCACCGATTTAATAGGTTACATGTAGCCTGTTCAATTATGCCGAACGTTCCAAAACGTTCCTTAACGGAAATGTCGGAACAACTCAATCAAAAGACAACTCAACCAACGACAACTCAATACCCTAATAACGGATTCAGTAGTCCTAACTTAGAGTTGAGTATTGCACGGGTTGAGTTGTCTTCGTGTTGAGTTTTCCCGTACCCGTTACGTTAGCTAACAGTCGTTACTGAACACGAGGCCGGTGATTATATACTCAACAACTTATTTAACTCAGCATTTTTAAATACCTAATATTTCTTTACATTAAGCCGTACATATAAACATATGAAAATATAAGCTACACAGATATTGTGTGTAAAATTGATTGAGAAACACGTAGTTTCCTGGGTCCATAAAGCACGTGCATTTCCTGTTGTTTTGTCCGGAAATAGTACATTTACATTGAGTTACAATGATTGTCATCTTATCAAACGAATCAAGCAGTAAATAAAAACATTGAGATACTACCCAAAAAATAAGTGTGGAGTTAGAAAAAATGTTAAGTATATTAAACCGCGATACTTATATAAACTTATTACAGGCAAACTACTCCTAAAACCTTCGTGCTAAACCTCGAAATTTTGTAAATTTCCTTAAAAAGATGAGTAGAACTCCCATTGTTAACCATTTAAGTGTATATGAAAATGAAAATTAAAAAAATTAAAGTTTCTCTTATGCTTTTTACTTTCTTGAAATATATCGACTACTGTACTGTTGCAAAACTTGCAAGAAAATACGTAGTTCTAGATTTTTATACATGTATACTGATTTTAACCCATAGTCAACAAAGTTTATGATTTTGTACTTAAATATCTTGATTGAAGACAATTTATTCATAAGCCATGATTTAAGTTAAAGTTTGCATAATTCAACTAATTTTGATGAATGACATTTTTTGTAGAAATAGACACATATATGATAGAAATATTGACTTTTACAATTTTGAATTTTCGTTTAAAGGGAGATAATACAGACATCAGCCTTGTTTAGTATTGTATGTATTTATGTTCCGTTATAACAATATTGCACTGATGTTAGTGTTTATCTAATTCAAAAAAGAATGAAATAATGAATCAAGCCAGCAGTGCATATTATAGTGTTGTCTATCAAGTCTACAGTCTATATTTGATTGATTGTTAAAACTATACCTTAAAAGTCTACTAAGACTTCCACACGAACACTAAGGAACTCAGCATCGTCTGTAGGGTGCTATGAGGTTCCTTATAACAGTAGAAAAACATTTAATGACAGAGGGTTTCAGACAGCAGGTCCACAGCTTTGGAACGATCTACCTCTCGGGTTGAGACAATGTAGTTCTATTGATGTTTTCAAAAAAAAGACTAAAAACCCATTTATTTCAAAGATATTTTCAATAGTTAATCATGTATACATTGTAACTATGTTTAAAATGTGTTGTAATTGTAAAACGCCGTTGAATATGTTTTTTAACGTAGAAATAGGCGTTTAAGAAAATAAAACAAGTTTAAGTTAAAGTTTAAGTTTAAACTAACGATGATTTTTATCGTAATAATTGATGGTTTTGTGAAAAAAAAAATACATGTAGTTAAAATGTTTATTTGTTTTCATGCTTTACGGTGAAACATTGTGTTATTAGATAAGAATAAACTATGGAAATATAAAATCTTGTAGTTTCTTTGTTGTGAATGTTTTGAAATTGACCTACGATGATGTTTTTTGTAAGATTGTTTTTGTATAATGTCCATTTAGTATGATAATATATCATAAGTAATATACGTGCGATTTAAAACATACAGTTGATTAAGAGGTAGAATACTATCATCTGCACGTGTGTTAACTCTATTTGTAAACTGACGTGATCTATATTATAAACTTGATCTTATTCAACACCGTCATAATTTATCTCATCTCTTATAAAATATAATTGTCAATTTATTTATATGTCTATGTTAGACTCAAAATAGATAAAGCCCTGCACTGATTTTGCAAATCCCAAATCATATAAAGGTTGAAAGATATATCTGTTCCACACAAAAAGTTCAGTATTAGTAAAAAGTTACGTTACCTTATAAAAAAATAAAATTCGTTTGAACGTTCCTACCATGAAAACATCCATCTTTTTCATTATTCACAAGACGCACAGAAATACCTCTCCGTTAACTACTTTTCGAATTAGTTCCATTGACTGTTTGCATAGTTTTATAGGAAAAAGGCATTGCCAAAGACATACATACACTTCAATATAAAAATCCCCCCAAAAGACATTAGGAACTCTCAATTAATGGATATGCTGCATGTCATACCTTCTTTTTACGGCAAATTACCACATACGGTGAACATTTAGTGGTGTGTAACCTAGGTGCGTGACCCCATGTTGACAATACAGTAGCCTGGATGAATAAAGATTTAAATTGCAATGAGCTGTCAGTGACAAAACATTAATTCCGCTGATTTAGATATTCCCTACAGTACTTCTGTACTCAGCATTTGAGATATATATATATTTAAATCAGCGGAGTTAATGTATACACCACTGACAGTTGATTAACATTTAACAATATAGGGAATACAAGGTTATGATGCATCCAGTATATCATGGTGACTTTTTGGATCCTTATGTCTTTGTTGAAAATATAACCATTGCACATATTTTAAATGACCAATCGCAATGGTTCTTTCAGTATCTGATAAGTAATTGTTTTTTAAAGACAAAAAGATGGAGCGTACATAAATAAAAGTTAGTTATAAATTGTTTTGTTTCTCTTTTTTGGTATAACGCTGTAGCAACACATTATATAGGTCACATAACGTCAGCCAGTCAACCTACTTACTGATCCTGGAAATGTTAAATCTTTTGAGCCCTCCAGGTTTTAACGCTCACAATTTGATAACACTCCCGTATCAATATCTATCTGTATATAATTAATAAAGAAAATGTAATTATAATAACTTCTGGAAATTAAAGTTTTGTCTATATATGAAGTCTTATATATATAACTGATTAAATAAATCGTTAATGAATAATTATCAAATTGTTTTGCGGTAGTGATCATAGCATATATGTTTAATTAGATCATATTAGTATAGTACATCGATAAAATATATAGATAATGATAAAAACCGATACATTCGGATATCTCGGATATTATCATTGTAACTTCCATTGTTCGAAGTTATTTTAAGGTCATCCGATCGTATAGCGGTAGCGTACATCACATTTAAGTTTAATTAGGTCATATGGTATATATCCTTCACTGACTTAGATGATCATCAGTGTATAATTGGGTAGATAAAGTTTTATTATTGTACCATATGATGTTTGTTATACTCAATCTCGAGTGATAATGATATGGAAAATTAAAACAATTTTTAATTAACAGATTAAACAAATATCCTGTAGAGCGAGTAGGCGAGCGGAACCTTTTTGATCGGGTTTAAATCAGATTGTCCCACAAGTAATGTTACAATTATGAATACATATTTCGGTTATCTTCAAATCCCGTATACCAGACATTGTGTCAGGTGCGGATATGTCCAAATAGAAATTAAGATTATTTATAAAACGACAAAAACAAACCACTCCATAGTATTTTCAATATATCACAATTTAGTATGATAATCTATTAAATCAAATAAAATCACGTGACCTACACAGCAACACTTTCACCTTGCAGTCTGGTCGAGTTGAAACAAAATTAAGTTACGTTATATTCGTAAAATCATATTTTCTCTATTTTTGTAGCAGGGATATAACTTGGTACTTGTACTACCTTGCCTTTAAGCTAGCTTATATGGCGAGGTGTCTGTCTTCACTTACAACTCAAGAGGTCGTTGTTTATGATCACAACTCAGACCATGTTTTTTTTTCTATTGCTTTCAATTTCACTGAATTCGAACATGTTAATAATGATAATTAGAGCATATAAATATTCGATTAACTAACTTTACATTAATAAAAAATGATAACTTTATCTCTGGGTTATTTAAATAATCTAATGAACAAATATAGTAAGATAAAAATGGCTAGTAGAGCTAGGTACAGTTTGATAATTTGATCACTATAATGTTTGATGTAAATTGTACAAGTAAATTTATAGTGATAAATTGTATCATAATAATGAACCTTTACCGTGTTATCATTATAAGTAAAGATTGTGACTCAAACACACGGTTACTGAATAGATCGCCACTAGAAGAGTGCATAAACCCTAGTAAATATAATAATATATCTAACACATTCGGAAGTTTTCGGCATTTCACTAAAAATAATCTTAGACATATTAAGACGCCATTTTGGAGCGACCTTTCATGTATTTGTTTGATTTCACTTAAGTTTTACTATTCACTACTAAATACATCGGACCATTGGGAACAACCTCGGTGATCATCTACGAAGATATGTTTATCTGCTCAGAAGATCGCCGAAGTAGTTCCGAATGAACCTTGGACATATTTAGACGCCATTTTGGATCGATTTTTATGTATTTGTTTGATTTCACATAAATGTATTTTTCCATGCTTGATGTACTTAGCTTTAACATTTTTCATCAAAACTTAAGACTGCATTTTATACTTTTACACAATAGTAGTTTTTGTTCTCCGTTACTTCATTTTTCAAAATTGTGTTGGGTTTTAATTTTGTAAAAGTCATCTTACCGAGACAAGCGCACCTAACCTAGTTTTCTTGGACCCTTGTCTAATTCCTGTTCGCATTTATCATTTTACAAGGCCCACAACTTGTCCATATACCATATTTAAGGAAGAAAGTCAACATTTTTGACAAATTATCATGGAAGGGTTTATGACCGCCCAGGTTTGGAGTCCAACCCTTTGCCTAGATTCGACATTCGGGCACTTTACCAGCATAACTACAGACCTAGGTAATTATTTTGTTATTTTCACATAATTCATTTAATATAACATGTACTATAATATTGTTACAGAAATCAAAGATGGTTGCTTTCAATGGGTTCCACACTAACTGTATCCCAGAGATTCTCAGCCAGGGATTCCGTGAGGATCCTGAAATTAAAACCTCAAACTAAGAATTCTCGTGTGAAAGGGTCCTCTAATTGAAGATCATCCGATCGTATAGCGGTAGCGTACATCACATTCAAGTTAAATCAGGTTATATTATATAATTTATATATCCTTCACCGACTAAGATTATCATCAGTGTAGTATTGATAGATAAAGTTCGATCATTGTGTCACATGATGTTGTTTTACCAAATTTCGATTGATAACGTTATGGAAAATCACTACCACAAGTCATGTTACAATCATGTGTTATCTTCAAATAACAGTTACGGGACACTATGTCAGGTGCGGATATATATCCAAAAGATTATTTTATAAAGCTAAAAAAACAAATTTAAATTTTAAATTTTAAAATAATTTTTATTGTAAGATAACAACTTCAAATCATATTTAAGCCCGCGATCTTCGCACCTACACTTTCAATTGGCGGACTAAAGCAAATCACTAAGGAGAAGTTTGAACCTTTAACCAGAAAACCAGCCTTTTTCTAACAACACAACTCTTTCTGCCATGTAGTCATACAATCTGAACAAATAGTACTTGCAACGTACATGATAGGACTCATAAATGTTGTATAAACTTCACATAGAATATGATCTAATTCTTTGTAGGTAGAGTGTCTGCTTATCGTTTTAGAGGTATGGGTTTCTTATCTCATTTCAGAGTAGGGGGTTAATTTTGGGTTGCATGAGTTATTCCAATAAACAAATCTATTCATTTGTTTATCGATAAAAACAATGAAAAATACTAGCCCAATACAAGGTTATGGTTATAGATTTTGAACCTTTTTTATCACAAATACTTAGTCTATGAAATCGGTCATATTGATAACCCGTATAATGTACCATGTGACTTGATATCATATATTAACAACAAGGTTATACACGTACGCCATCTGTATAAAACGTATTAAACTTACTTAAGACACAAGTTTCGATTTAATGTTAAATGGCATTTCACTAAAGAAAAACTTTGGATATTTTGAAATATTTATGTTATGTGAAATATATGGATGTTACATTAACATTAGGATAACTTGGCTATATTCTTTAAAATGGCTGAGGCACAAGTTGACAGTGGTTTAAGTGAAAAACAAAAATGTCAACCATGTTTAAGAAAGGATATTCAAACTTTAGCAGATATCTATTGTAGCACATGTAATGAATATCAATGTCAGCAGTGTTCTGCCATTCATGGGACTTACGCGTTTATGAGTGACCATAAACTAGTTAGTGTCGAAGAAGGACAATATCACGTTTCATCTGTCGATGGCGATGACGAGGAAATAATAAAATTTATGTGTGCCACACATAGTAAACCCTATGAGTATTATTGTCAAATGGATGATGCATTTTTATGCAGCAAGTGCGCCATTATAAGTCATAGAAAATGTGTTGGTATTGTTGACATTGAATGCAAGGACGGGCATAGTGTGTGTGAGAAATTGAAAAATGAATTAGATGCAGCCATAGACACAACAAACCAAGTTACAGAACTTTTAGATGAAGCTAACGCGCGTTTATCAGACGATATTCAAACTCTATCTGACAAGTTGAAAGATATGAAAACTCGATTGATACAAATATTTGATGATTTTACCAAAGCCGTCCTTACTCATGCTACAGCATACAACAACACTACCAAGAAAGATTTAGCAAAGAAGAAAGCCAAATGTGAAGAACAGATCAAGTCCTTGAAGAAACAAATAAGAACCATTGATTCCATAATGAATACAGGAACTCATGCAGAAAAATTTATCACAGAACGGACAATGTCAAATGAAGTACAACAGGCCGTAAACAATTCAACATCTCTAGAAAATGAGACGTCACAGATTAAAATTAACTGTTCGTTTGAAAAACAATTACATGATCTCAAATCGAGATTGTTATCATTTCAAGATTCGGAGACATTAGATATATCATATCAACTACCACACAGTTCAACACTTAAACTAGTAAGTTCAATTCAGTTACATCAGTCTACTTTCGACGTAATAAAACCACACTACTCTGGTGTGGATTTCATGCCAGATGGTAGAGTGGTTACTGTTGATAACAAGAATCATAAATTTCTCATTTATGATGAAAATCTGAATATGAAGAATTCTTATAAATTTCCTTATCATCCTCATTCTGTTACTGTTATATCAAATGATGTTGTGGCAGTAACATCTGGTAATCAATATAGATTAGATTTTCTGAATGTAAGTAAAACAAATGATGTAACATTAAATAGACCATGTAAAATGAATGCAAGTTATGATTCTATTAGTATGATGGATGATGAGAATTTTCTTGTTGGTACAATAGATCACATTAAACCTTTCCGTATTGTATCTATGTCTGGTGATGAGAGTGATGTTAATATTAATCTACCAGACAAGAAATACCCATTAGGCTCTAGCTATTGTACATATATACGTGGAAGGGAGAAAGTTGTACATTGTGATACAGATGATAATACTATTTTTATATATGATATCAGGTCAGGTAATAGAGTAGTTATAAAACATGATCTGATACAGGCACCATGTAATGTAGCTGTAGGTCCGTATGATCAAATATTTGTATGTAGTAAAGATACAAAATGTTTAGTTGAGATTACACCATGTGGTCGTGTATTATCATCACATCAAGTAGATATGTTCACTCCTCGATATGTAGCAATATCAAAGGACAGGAAACATCTTGTTGTATCTAATGCTGCAAGTGGTGATAAAAGATTATCATTGTACAAAATTTCATGATTTTTAGTTTATACGCTTGTCAATAGAAGAAATATTGCCTTGTTTTATTAACGTGTCTCGACTCAAATAATTACACGTCACAAAATCTTTTATCTTTAACTTCATTCACTCTTAGTACTTTCCGCAATATTATAAATAGACTCAATTGAAGTGTAACCCGGGTCGATAGCGCAGTTGGTAGCGCGCCGGGATTTGGATACTCGTGCCCGAGGGGGTGCTGGTTCGAATCCCTCCCGGGGAGGTTATACCCTTCCATGAAAATTTGACAATAATGTCGATTTTCCTCCATTGATTAGATAATATGGAGAAGTTTCCGGCCTTGTGGAAGGGTAGGTGAGTACTGGTTATAGACAATGGTCCAGGAAAGCTAGGTTAGGTGCGCTGGACGCCGTGAAATGACCTAAATTGTGTTGATACGGCGTTAACTCCAATAAATAAATAAATAAATAAAGTATCCTTGTTATATAGCAACATCTAAGGACAGGAAACATCTTGTTGTATCTAATTCTGCTATTGGACATAGAAAATTATCATTGTACAAAATTGAATGATTGTGAGATAATAGGCTTACCATGACATTGATGAACGTTAAACTTAAACTTCTTTATTTGATTAAATGCATATTTTCTATATTACATAAAAACATAAAAGTACAAAAACATGTACAATCATATTGACCATCAAGTAGATATGAAGTTTCCTCGTTATATAGCAATATCTAAGGACAGGAAACATCTTGTTGTATCTAATTCTGCTATTGGTCATAGAAAATTATCAATGTACAAAATTTCATGATTTTTAGATAAAAAGCTTATCTAACGAAGAAAAAACACAACATTGTCATAGTTTTGCACTTGTCACGACTTAAATAATTACTCGGTCACAGAATCTGTTATTCTTACTTCTTTCACACTTGGTATTTCCCCTATGTTATAAATAGCCTCAAATTAGGTAAGTTCATCAATAATCTATATAGGTCGGGGACTCAGTAGTTTTAAACAAGTTTTAAAAAACACATCCTGTGACCTTGTTATTATTTAAGTTGTGATATGCTGATTCAACAAATCATTACGATATTTTTACAACTACCTTGACCATTGTCAAAAGTTTGGTTACTGATATATCTACATTGACCATTGGTCAGCTGTTTGGTTACTTGTTTATCTACCGTAACCATAGGTTAAAAGTTTGGTTACTGATATATCCACTTTGACCATTGGTCAACTGTTTGGTTACTTGTTTATCTACCGTAACCATAGGTCAAATGTTTAGTTACTTAACTTCGTTATGTCTTGTGAAATAGTTGATCTACCTTGATCATTTGTCAAATGTTGGTTACATTCATAGTGTTAATAATCTTCCTATATATGTTTTGTGTTGTATGCTAGATATGATTTTTACAAAAGTGATTTCGCTTGTTTCGTAGTGGACTGCAGCAACTCCTCAATTAATTCAATCTGCCGCGGACGATAACATTAAGCCACGCATGCGCCATTAATGGTAATGAAATTTGATACTGCAAATAAAGTAGTCTATGTTATACGTTAATACGTTAATAATGAAGCAGTTTGTACAATTGTACGAAGTATTTGTAATCTAGTTAAGTATTCTAATGTTTGTTTCCGTTTGTTTTATAACTCCGTGTTTTATACTCCATCCCAGTCCCATGTCCGACAACGCTATAAGCTCTTTGTTATACCCTACCCTTAGTTGACAAACATTCATTGAATATTCGCTTTGTTTTCACCGTTTAAAAGAAAGGGTCAACATGTTGTTTAATATAAAATTAACGAAACTTCTAAGTACCCCGATTTCAATATTGTAAGAAATGTTTATTTGTCAACATTTTAGTTTTCATCGATAACAGAAATATGTATAGGAATATACTGTCGTCTGCTTGCATGTTTTTATGCTAATTTGTCGATGGAAAACCGGTTTGTCGTACATGCATTGATATGGGAAGATTTCTAATTGCTTTGATTAAAAAGAAAATTAAAAATCGCATCCTTTTGCAAAACATTTATTGCAATTTTTCGTTCTGGAAGCGACATTTCAGCCTTGTCTTGATTGTTCGTTGTACATATCAACCTTACGATTTTCACTAAAACTGACCATGTGTGATTTTTTGCGGGAGAAGCACGTTCCTTTTTCCGCTTTTCAGTACGTGCAAGACAAAACCAATTTGCTTTAATTAAGAAGCATGAAAACCATGTAAGCAGACGACAGTATATTCCTATACACATTTCCATTTACTATTGGACATAAACGTCAAAAAAAAAATCAAAACAACATTAAAATCGGGGTACTTAGAAGATTTGTTAAGTATATCATTTTTCATGTAATACTTAAAAATAATGCCTTTTTAAGTCATCGTGATCAAAAAGAGAAGAGATAAAAAATTAGAGTTGGACTTTTTTAACGTACAATATAGGTACAGCGCGACCTCACTTTAACAACACCCACTTGGGAACGGGCAAACGTGCGTTGCCATTCCGAGTATTTTTTATCTCTGCAGAGGTTGAAATACAATATTGATTACACTAAAGGGAAATACAAAAGACTGTTGTTCTGCAGAGGTTATCATGAATTCATATTGTCATGTTTCATGTTTCTATTAGTCTTATTTGTTGAGAACATTTGATTGCATTTTGTAAATATTAATCACGTGATATATTCATCGTTTTCTTATGGTCAATTATATTATATTAATAACAAAGATTTAATATTGTTTGTTCGTTAGTTTAAACATTTCTACTTTACATTTTCTTCACTATGTTATTTTTAAATTTTATTCAACTGTCAGTGGTGCATACATTAACCCAGCTTATTTAAATGCCTATTACAGTACTAACGACCAATAAAAATAGATATCCGTATTTATGCACGGCAGAATGGTAACGTATGCACAACTGATAGTTGAATAAAATTTAATAGTAGAGCATTGAAAATATTGACATACATTGTAAAATATTTTGAATGTACATTTAATAGAACTGATTTCATATAAGGGGTGAGAATGCATGTGTGTTATGTATTTAATGTTGTATGAGTGATTGTACTTTATCAATGTACTGGAATTTTATATTATTATTATAAGTTTATCATTTTTATGTAGTCAATGTATATCTGTATTTAAATCATTTAACATCAATTAAATCTATTTACACTACTTAAAGCGTTGTTTTTATTTGTTGTATTTTTTTATATGTAAACCCAGTTTGACTGATATAGTCTAGAGTAACGGATTTATCATTTCACAAAAATTCTGATCACAAAAGACAGCGTAAGTCATTTTTAAAATTCTTAATGTTGATTTTGTGTTACTATCAATTTAAAATAGGTAAACATTACATATAATTTTGTATGCATTATGTGTATCTTTCAAAAATGATTTTTATTCTTCAAACAATAATTAGTAAAATTGACTTACGGTGATTTTTGTTGTTAGAATTTTGTGAAAAAGACTACTGATCAAGTCAAATGGTTCTTAGATTATACAGGAGCAACTTAAACTTGTTATTGTTATCATATGATGGAAACCACATCTTGTACTTCAGTACAATACAGACATACATATCATGGACAGTATTTGCACCAAATAGATGTTTATTGTAGAATGAAGGTTTTTAAGGTTTTTTCATAAACTATCGGAGAAATGTAAGGTGGTCAGTTCACCTTACTATCAAATGAGATGTTACAGTATTAGGCACTTAGCCACAAGTTGTCAACAAGAGTCAACATTGCTAGCACACACTTTATTGTCAGTAACATGTGAGGTGGTCAGTTCACCTAATTATTAAAATTTATAATGTAACTGTATAGGGCACTTAGCCACAACAAGTGTCATCATTGATGGCACACACTTAACTATCAGTAACAGATAACAGTGATCTAACTACTCTTACACGGAGAAGAATGTTGCAACACGCAGAGACCTACCTCATGTATCTGTTTAGTTCGCCTATTTGTACATAGATATTACATATTTAAACAAAACAATCTTACGATAAGAATTAGCGTAAGTCAAAAGCAGAAAATAACTACATTGAGTAATATACCGCCGGTCTAGAATGTTTGAAACTGTTGAATATCAACTATAAGTTAATCATAAATGAAATTGACTTACGACGATTTTATCGTTATATTGTTTTGTAAATAAATGAAGGAGAGTAAATAGTATACATATTGGAACTAAGCAGTGAGTAAACGGGTAATAATTAGAAAAGCTATCATAGAAATAGTGGTCATATCCACACAAAAATCTACCGAAAAAAATTATCGTAAGTCAATTTTAAAAAGTAAAAGTTTGGAGTCTAAAAGATATGTTATCATATAAAGACATGTGGTTTATTTCATTTTAATGCCTCATAATTAAAGATTATCATAAATGATTGGACAAAGAATGCAGGTACTGTGAATGTTTACTGGTTTTACCTAACGATGATTTTATCGTAGGATTTATTTGCGAAAATGACCACTGGTTTGAGTATACGATCCTTGCTAAAAGACAAATCAGAAAGTTGAAAACAGACAAAGGATAAAGTTGCTGTATGACGTGATTCTAACATCTTTTTTCCCATGTCGGGTGGTCAGTCTATCTAAGTTTTATCCAAACACTTTAACCTAGTTCTAAGCACGTTTCATTGCAAATACTTGCAGATTCCCCATGCTTTACGTGAAGTATCGATATCAATATAACTCCAAGACAGTTCGTATAGCTAAAGATATTAAACAAAAGAAGCCCACGGGTGTTAATAAAAAATAATCATCTATCGATTTTCACCTAATTTAGCGTTGTGCGCCCGACTTAACAGGTTACCATATGTATATATTCAACGGCGATACTTATATAAACTTATTACATACAAACTGCACCTACTAAGAGATATGATTCTTTGTAAAAGTCAAAATTTTGTACTTTTCTTTGTACAATCTGTAGAACTCCTATTGAAGACCCTTTAAAAATATGTGCAAAAGAGAATTAAAAAAAAGTTTCTCATGTTCTTTTTACTTTCTTAAAATATATCGATTATTGTGCTGTTGTCAAAAGATAGAACCAAGTTTAGTCTTTAAAACAGTATTAAGAACGTAAGAAATCACTTACTAATAACATTTGTCACTTATAACATTACACTGAACGAATTAAAACATGAGGCATACACATTGTTGAAAACGAAAGTAGGATACTGAGGGAACCAACAAGCTATTTTTTGTATGTTGTACTTGCTGAAATTAAACATTTTCAATGGTCGCTTCTTGTCTTTTCAACATTCTTAGGCGGTTAAGATATCTTTTTTAATATAATGATACTAATACAGCATACTAAAACATTCTAGTATCTTCTCATCAGTAAATGCATATTTTACCACTAATCTATTTTAGCTAACCTGAGCCACGTGGGTCTAGTTAGGAAACACCCCATTTATTACGAGAAAATAAAATATTTTGCCAAGTAATATAACAGTGAGTCTATTGCATTCACAGTTATAAAAATATTATTCAAAATCAGATAATATGAAGTTGAACGTTTGTCTGTATATCCCTTTAAAAGTACTGATTCAAGACATTTTATTAATATGCCATTAAAGAAGTTAAGTCTGTATATTTAAACGAAATGTGACAATTGAATTTTTTTGTATGAATAGTCACATTCATGATAGGAATATTGACAAACACAATTTTGAATTTACGTTTAAAGGAAGATAATACAAATATCAACCTTGTTAAGTATAATATGTATTCATGTCCCTTTATCACATCATTGTACTGACGTTTGTGTTAATTTTTATCAAAACAGAATGAAGTAGTGAATCAAGCCAGCAGTCGATATTTAATTGACTGTTATAACCTTACCTCAGAAATCTACACACCCAGTTAGTGTAGTCTATCAAGTCAACAGTCGATATTTAATTGATTGGTATAACCTTACCTCAGAAATCTACACACCCAGTTAGTGTAGTCTATCAAATATACATTCGATATTTGATTGATTTTTATAACCGTACATCAGAAATCTACGCACCCAGTTAGTGTAGTCTATCAAGTCTACAGTCGATACTTGATTGATTGTTATATCCTTAACTCAGAAATCTACACATCCAGTTAGTGCAGTCTATCAAGTCTACAGTCGATATTTGATTTGATTGTTATAACGTTATCTCAGAAATCTACACACCCAGTAAGTGATGCCTATCAACTCTACAGACGATATTTGATTAATGTTTAATTACCTAACCTCAGAAATCTACCCACCCATTCGTTCTATAGGTGGTCGTTTTGCAGAGGTAATACTGTACCGGTAAAGAACTTTTAATAAACTCTCAAAGCTTGGGTATTTCAAAATGATAAGACTGATCAAAAGATTTTTGACAAAGACGTATTCAAAAAGTTTACATATATACTATTGAAATAATCAAGTCCATTTAACATAAATACAATAGCAAATATCAAATAAGCAGACCAAACTGTGTGCAGTCATGATTTTTCGTCTTTTGAAACAATAAGTCTGTTCTTCTACCCGTCATAATATACTCATTATCTAAACTTAGGAAGACAACGTGAATCTATTCAAGCTTGATAGTTATAATAAAAGGTATTTATTAATGTCATTGAAGCTATTGTCGGTTCTAGGATCGATATCAAGTATTGATGTGCATCTTACATTATAACAAAAGAAGTTATTTCAAATTTTGGCATGAACATGTTTTTACCTTAACATACCCATAAAATGAAACACCTTTTCATACATAGTTATATATTTGAGAATAAATGACATTGAGGACTTCTTTCAGAAGTTGTAGTCTAACTGTTATAATACTTTTAATTATGAATAAGTGAAAAATATATTTTTACTGGAAACATATTGTATACATGTTATTATTTACCATAATAAATAAAACGTCTGCACGTAGGCAGGTAGATAGTTTTTTTATCAAAACCTGTTTTAAATAGTCACCTTGTGTATTTTTAACAACGTCAACGAAAACACCTCACGTAATTTGTCGACATGACCCGATATCGCCCGAAGTTTGAAAGCAGCTATTATATAAAGTCTGCATTAAGAGGTCACCTGGTGTAAGCAGCCAATCAAGCCACTTTCTTTCACTGGCTGCTTAATACAGGATACACTGTATAGTTTTAAAGTTACATTAGGAACAAAAAATAATGCTTGTCTGACTTGCAGTTTTAAGTTTCAGTTTCACATCCTGCTGTTTATTCAATGGAATCATGTGGTACGTTCATGATAGTGTATAAATAAATGTCCTTCGCCGAAAAAGTAAATGATATCAGATTACCCAAGTTTTGTCAAGGTTTTTACCGTATATATAGTAATATCTGCTCGCAGTAAATGGGATATTTTGTATTTCAATTTAAGTCTTATATTTTTGCAAAATGGTGAAATAAATATACTTACTCATAATACATAAGATAATGCAGACTATATTAATGCAAATAAAATCTAAAAAAATACCAGATTGTTTACATATTCAACAGCTGTAACATATGCTTATAAAAGTCTAAAACAATCAGGGAAAAATCGGTTAAGGTTCCGTCAAAATATTACAAGCTGTAAGTGATGATTAGTGTAAGTTAATGTAATAAGTTAACATTTTAATAGTTCGCTTCTTTTTTGCGACAAAATTGCTGATTCAGCTCTTACAAGATCAAATTAAACTTTATTTAATTCTAACACGATAGGAGGCGTCGTTCATTTGATGTAAAACATAAAAAATCGATGTGAGAAATTCTAATATAACACTCTTGTTAGATAGCCACCTGTTATAGGTTTAACTGTATTTTTACACTTGGTTTTAATAATCAACCAATACCTCCACATATCTTAATGTATCTAAGCGGAAGTTTACATCACCTTTGGTAACTTTGTAATAGCAACAAATAACAAGGTAATGCCCACGGAAAATAGTCTGTTCATTTAAGTTGTAGTTTTTGACAAGTTCGGATGCAGTAATTTTAGAAAGTTTGATTCAAAATATCCTAATATTAAAAAGTGAATATTTGATCTTTTTAACTTGGAACTAATAAATAAGATTACACTGGTATATATTAAACAGTTTAATGATCATCAAACATGGCTGAGGCAAAAGTCGACAGTGGAACTTGTGATCAGCAAGAGTGTAAGCCATGTTTAAAAAAAGGCATTCAAAGTTTAGCTGATATTTATTGTTCCTCATGTAATGAGTATCAATGTTATCAGTGTTCTACCATTCATGAGAATTACACTTTTATGAATGACCATACAATAGTTAGTGTCACTGAAGGACAATATTATGTTTCATCTGTTGATGGCGATGACGTGGATATTACAAAATTTACATGTATATGCAAAACGCATAGCAAAAAACTTAAATACTATTGTCAAAATGATGATGCATTTTTATGCAGCAAGTGTGCCATTATAAGTCATAAGAAATGTGAAGGTATAGTTGACATTGAAACTCTTGATGGACATGGTGGGTTTGAGAAATTGAAAAATGAATTACTTGCAGCCTTAGACACAACAAAACAAGTTACTGAACTTTTAGATGAAGCTGACGCGCGTTTATCAGACAATATTCAGACTCTATCTGACAAGTTGAAAGATATGAAGACTCGATTGATACAAATATTTGATGATTTCTCCAAAGCCGTCCTTAATCATGCCACAGCATACAGCAACACTACCAAGAAAGATTTAGCAAAGAAGAAAGCCAAATGTGAAGAACAGATCAAGTCCTTGAAGAGACACGTCAGAACCATTGATTCCATAATGAATACAGGAACTCCCACAGAAAAATTCATCACAGAACGTAAAATGTCAAATGAAGTACAACAGGCCGTAAACAATACAACTGTATTAGAAAATGATATGTCATTGATTAAAATTGACTGTTCGTTCGAAAAACAATTACATGATCTTAAATCAAGATTGTTATCATTTCAAGATTCGGAGACATTAGATATATCATATCAACTACCACACAGTTCAACACTTGAACTAATAAGTTCAATTAAGTTACAACAGTCAGGTGACGACGTTGAGGAACCATTCTACACTGGCGTAGATATCATGCCAGATGGTAGAGTGGTTACTGTAGACAATAATAACTCTAAATGTCTCATTTATGATGTTAACCTGAATATGAAGAATTCTTTTAAATTTCCTTTTAAATATCCTTATTCTGTTACTGTTGTATCTAATGATGTTGTGACAGTAACATCTGGTGGTAGATATAGATTAGATTTTCTGAATGTAAGTAAAACAAATAATATAACATTAAATAGAACATGTAAAATGAATTCTCAGTATTTTTCTATTAGTATGATGGATGATGAGAATTTTCTTGTCGGTACAATAGATCACATTAAACCTTTCCGTATTGTATCTATGTCTGGTGATGAGAGTGATGTTGATATCAATCTACCAGACAAGAAATATCCTGTAGACACTAGCTATTGTACTTATATACGTGGTAGAGAGAAAGTTGTACATTGTGATAGAGATGATGATAAGATTTATATATATGGTGTCAAATCAGGTGAGAGGGTAGTTGTACAAAATGATTTGATACAGGCACCATGTGGTGTAGCTGTAGGTCCGTATGATCATATATTAGTATGTAGCAACAGTACACAATGTTTAGTTGAGATTACACCATGTGGTCGTGTATTATCATCACATCAAGTTGATATGTTGTTTCCTCGGTATGTAGCAATATCTAAGGACAGGAAACATCTTGCTGTAGCTGGAGGTTGTGTTGGCGATATTAGATTATCATTGTACGAATTTGAATGATTGTGAGATAACAAGCTTATCAAAACATTGATGACCATTGTATTGTTTTGTTTTATTAACCTGCCACAACTAAAATAATTACTCGGTTACTGAATCTGCTATTTTTAACTTCTTTCTTGGTACTTTCCCTTATGTTGTAACTAGCCTCAAATAAAATAATGCCATCGAAAATCCATATGGGTCGGTGAATTAGTAGTAAAGCAAGTTGAAATAACGCGTCCCGTGACCATGTAATTATTTAAGTTGTGACATGCTGATTAAACAAAACATCAAGAAATTTTTACAACTACCTTGACCAATGTTATATTAATAAATAATAAGCTTAAACTCATCGTGGTCAAAGTGTAAATAAATACAAAATCTCAAATTCATGTACATAGTTATGAACATTGTAGGTTTTTACATATATGGAGTTTATACTATAAAGAGTTAGTCCCAGTGATTAACCCAGCTTAAACAGAGCTATAAAGTGAAGTATACAAGGTTTGTTCACTGGAATACACAATGTAACTATCTTTATCAATTTTGAAAAAATGTCAAAATTTGTTCGACTTTTTTAATGTACGATATATATACAGTACAACTTCTCTTATTATGAGTTGAGGTGATTTGTTTACATTTTGTAATATTTAATCACGTGATGTATTCACCGTTTTCATATATTTTGTGATGATATGTTTATAACAAAGATTACATAGTGTATATTCATTATTTCAATAATTTCTTTACTAAGTTATTGTTAACTTTTATTTAACTGTCAGTGGCGCATACATCAACATCTCTGATTTAAATACCATTTACAGTACTTTTGTACTAACGATCAATGAAAATAGATATCCGTATTTATGTATGGCAGAAGTGTTATTGTATACACCACTGATTGTTGAGGAAAATTTAACATTAGTTCATAAAAATATTGGCATACTTTGTAAAACACTTTGAATGTATATTTTATAGAACTGAGTTCATTTAAGGAGTGAGATATCCATATTTATTTACGGCAGCGAGGTTAATGTATGCACATCTGATAGGTCAGTAAAATTTAACAATAGAACATTGATAATATTTCGCTTGAATTGTAAAATATTTTTTATCTACATATTAAAGAACTGAGTTCATATAAAGGGAGGAAATGCGTGTGTTTAATTTATTTTTATGTTGTATGAGTGATTGTACTTTATCAATGCATTGGATTTTTATATTATAATTATAAATCTATCATTCTTATGTAGTCAATGTATATCTGTATTTAATTCATATAACATATATTAAATATATTTACTCTATATGAAATGTTGTTTTTATTTGTTTTTTTTATTTACATGTAAACCCACTTTGTCTGATATAGTCTACACTGAACAAAAGTTCTAACCGAAATTCTAACCGAGTTCTAACATTTCAAACAACTTATATTTATTACATGATGGAAACCACATCTTGTACTTCAGTTCAATTCAGGCATATATTTCATGGACAGTATTTGCACCAAATAGATGTTTATTGTAGAATGAAGATTTTTAAGGTTTTTTTTATAAACTATCAGAAAAATGTGAGATGGTCAGTTCACTTAACTATTAAAATTTGAGATGTAACAGTATGTAACAGTATTAGGCACTTGGCTACATCAAGTGTCAAGATTGCTAGCAAACACTTTACTATGAGTAACAGGTAACATAGACTTTAAATCAGAGATCTTATCACTCAGCCTTGGAGAAGAATGTTGCAACAGGCAGATACCTACCTCATGTAACAATTTTGTGTACCGATTTGTAAACATTGAATATTTTTACTAATCAATCTTAAGATAAAAATAGCGTAAGTTAAATAACAGAAAACATTTATATAATGGAACATACCGCCAGATAAGAAAGTTCGAACCTGCTGTATTTCTGATATAAGTTAATGAATTTGACTTCCAAGTATTTTTATCGTTATATTGTTATGTGAAAATAAATAAATGAAATAGGTGAAATATTTTACATACTGGTCCCTAGCCGTGATTAAATGAGTAACAGTAAGAAAAGCGATCATAGAAATAAGTGGTCATTTTCTACAAAAAAAAATTTCGTAAGTCAGTTTTATAGATTTTGCAGTTCGAAGTTAGAAGGATAATAAACATAACTATGATATGAGATTCAAAAGGTAAACAATATACTACCTACATTTGTAATTCAGTAATATTTGATTGGCAAAACAATACCTCAATATGAATGTTTCATGATTTTTGTCGTAATATTTGTTTCGAAAAGTGTTTTACACTGGTAATAAAGGACGGTAAAACAGTATGAAACAGTCGCGCAGCTCACCAATCTAGTCTGGATAACCTGCTCCTTATCACTATCATTATCGGGTCAGGCAAACCGTAAGCATGGCGGCCTCATCACTTATTACTCATGTATTACGTTTTCTCAGTCTTGTATGATCATTTGCTGAATATAGTTATGTATATCTTTCAAAAATGATTTTTATTCTTTAAGCGATAATTTGTAGAATTGACTAACGATGACTTTCGTAGTAAGTCTTTTGTGAAACAGATTTCAGGCAAAGTTAAATGATCTTTAGATTACAGTACATGGACAGTTCAAACACGTTATATTTACCACATGATTGAAACCACTCTTTGTACTTCAGTACAATACAGGCATACTTATGTCTCATGGACAGTATTTTCCACCAAACAGATGTTTATTGTAGAATGAAGGTTTTAATGTTTTTTATAAACTATTGGAGATATGTGAGGTGGTCAGTTCACCTAACTATCAAAATTTTAAATGTAACAGTTTTAGATACTTATCTTGAACAAGTGTCAACATTGCTAGCACACACTTTACAATCAGTATAGTTCTATTACATTAACCTGTCACAACTTAAATAATTACACGGTCACTGAATCTATTATTTTAACCCCTTTCAAACTTGTTATAACCCCGATATTCAAAATCGTCGCATATATAGTTAGATTATCAATAATTAATATGGATTGGTGGCTCAATGGTTAAATAGACGTTAAATAATAACACATTCAGTGACCGTGTAATTATTCAAGTTATGACAGGTTAATGTAATAGAACTATAACAGGCCGCATTGACAATGATAAGTCAAGGATCTTATTACTCAACCTTGGAAAACAATTTTACAGCAGGCAGACACGTAACGTATGCGACTGTTTTGTGTACATATTTGTAAACATTGAACATTTTATGAATTTCAACAAACTATCTTAGTTAATTCATAAAGTTTACTTACGAAATTTTTTGAAGTTCTAATTCAGTAAAATATACAACAGACCAAATGAATTGGCACTTATAGTATTATAGTATGCACAACTGTTTTAAAAACTTGTATCAATCAAATGATTTACACAACGCCCTGTACTTCAAACCACATCAACCAGTATGCATATCATGAATAGTTATTGACGACGGACCAGATTAGTTTGAACCAAACTACCTGTGTCAAATGTTTAGCTGAAATTTTGAGATTATAGCACGTTGTAAACTGTGGGAAAAATATGAGAGCGCATTTCACCTTACCATCGGTATCATAATAAATCCGTACTAGACACTCATCTTCGATATTTTCTTGAAAGTTTCTTCATATAGAGTCATGATTTAATGCCGGGTTTGAAAAACGTAAACAATTAAGGGTTCATCAATTGTTGAAATTGACAATAACTATCTGGTGGATGGGGTTACTAAATATATGAAAAATAACCATAATTTCTAATATTTTCTGGATATATTTGGTAAGAGATTCATCAAGTGTATTGAAAAAATTATGGAAAATATAAAACTTAAAACAAAAATATGCATTTAGAATGAAATGAAAACATTTTCCTAACCTTGAAATAGCCTTCCTGTTGTGAACCCAAACACATTATCAAACTACTTTTTTATAAATCCAAATGTTTATATAGAATGTCCATGTAACAATTAACAATGTCTTGTGAAGAGTCACACAAAAAAATAATTCCTTAAAGTATATATAAAATGTTTACTCATCACAGTCTACACATGTTTTCATCTTTAGTTAACGCGCAGGGGCTCAGTGAATTTTTTTCTTCATGTTGTATATATTGAGAATACATTAAGAAGGAAAATTTTCACCGGGCCCCTGTGCGCAAACTAAAGATGGAAACATGTGTTGACAGAGTTGTGTAAAAATTTGATATTGACTTTTGGAAATATTATTTTGTTGTGACTTCACAAGACATTGTTAATTGTTATATGGACATTCTATATCAAACATTGGATTTATAAAAAAGGCAGTTTGATTATGAGTTTGGGCTCACGACAAAAAAGCTATTTTATGGTCAGGAAAATGTTTTCATTTCATTCTAAATGGCTATTTCGGTAAGTGTTTTATATTTTCCATGTTTCTTTCAATACACTTGATGCATCTCTTACAACATATGTAAAAATTAACCAGAACTTATGGATATTTTTACTTTATTTACTTTCCCCACCCACTTTATTGTTATTGTCAATTTCAACAATTGATGAGCCCTTAACAATAATTTGAAATCAGCAAATTTAATCACTCAAACGTTGAAAATTGTGAAACTGACATGGTTGTATCTTATGAAAGTATTGTGTTAATACAATAGGTAAGCACTGAGCGCTTTCAACAGAGATCAAAACACGGGGTCTGTAGCTCAGTTAGTAGCGAACCGGTATTTCTAATCTAGTGTTCCGAGGAGATATTATTTAGAATCCCATCGGGGGAGGTTAAACCTTACCATGAAAATTGGACAATTATGTTAATTTTCATTTATTAATAAGGTATATTGAAAAGTTTCCGGCTTTGTGGAAGGGTAGGTGAGTACTAGTTATAGATAAGGGTCCAGGAAAGCTAAGTTAGTTCACAAAGATCAGACGCGGTAAAATCTACATAATAGTGTACCATTAAACTGATTTGTTTACTGATAGGTAAATATTAAGACTTTTACACAAAAAGCTTACAATAATTACACATTGTTAGTCAAGAGCAGATAACGACCATTATATGTATATCAATTTCGATTTTCTAAATTTAGCATTGAATCATTCTTAACAATGTTCTACACCTTCTACCTTTCTACCTTCCACGAAAAGTTTATTAAATTAACTTACGATGATTTTTCTCATAGTATCATATTTTGAGAAAAAACAAACATTGATGGAATATTCATTGTGTTAAAAATAAATAACAAACGAAAATTGTCATTGGAGTAAATAAACGTGGCCGAGTTGTTAAAACGTTGGACTGATATTTATTGATTAGCCAGCTCGGCGTAAGTTCGAATCCAATTCAAAACCTATCTCCATTGTTTCCATGAGCAAGAAAATTAACCGACTTCCGCAATACAGATGGGCCAGGTTGTGGACGAACTCGAAAATAATTAATCTAATTTGTAAGAACCTGTTTTAAACCTAGTTAAAAATAAGCGTTAATTTAAAAGGGTTTATAAACTGTTGAAAATCCTGTAAAAAAGACAAAGATAAAAGTTTTAGATGGTGCTTTAAGTTCCATTCAACAGGACATGTAGGCATTGGTTTTAACGACGTTAAAGTTCTAAGTTGTCTTGGACATATATCATAAAAGACATTTTATTCATTTATAAGTAATCTTATATCATTAAGTTATATTTGAAATCTGTTTCACAGGAAAAAAAGACTTTAGCTTTAATCATCGAGATGACCTTTGTGTCCAACAACCAATGCGTAGCTTTCATCAAGATAAAACACTTTTAATAGCATTTGAATTCGTAATTTCTATTTTTAGACCAAGGTGTGCGAACTAATTTAACAATGGTGTTATTCACAGTCTGCTATTGGACGGCTCATTTCACATTTTAAGTTGCGTGACGTAGACGATTAACAAGTAACTAAACTTAACGATTTCGTCATAAATAAATCATGAGAAAATGTCAACTGAACGTGACTCTCGTAAGAAAACGGACAGATCTTAATTGGCGAGCGGAAAATTTTAGTCCCGGTTTTAATCAGATTGATTATATAGCCTACTACCTATTTAAGAATGGTAGCAATGATATATCTAAAAAATTGTCGTAAAAAAGTAGAAAACTAGAAATCACTATAAATGACAAAATACGTTATATTTTATGTATACTGCACCAAGTTATAGGATCTTTACTATAACTACATTTAGTTGATGTAATTAAAATGTATAATTCAATATGCCCAAAATTTAAAGGGAGTTTATGCCATTTATCTACTTTTCCACCGTTGTTAATCGTAATGAAAATGCATCATTCATCAATAAAAAGGGAGACTTTCCAGGAGTATTCAGAATATAAATCTGAATGAGTAATCGGTATTTTTGTAATGTCGATGATTTGATAATCGATCTTAACTGACCAATGCGGAAGTATATGAAACTTATATCATTTAAATAGACATTAAAATATCGAATAAAATACAAACGCAGCATATTATTACGAAGTTTGTATAAATCTAATACAGACAATTCATGTAAGTTATAACATGAAATTTAAAAGTATATATTTGCTCGTTGATTCACAGTTCTGATAAAACACTAAATTCAAAGTCTCCTAGTTTGTCAACTTAAAATGAGATATTTAAGTAAAATATTTGAGTGCAAAAGTAAGAATACACTTCTGCAATATTTTAAATATATCTCGGTTGAGGAGAATATTCAAATTCATGTCCTGTTAGAACACCATACAATAATGTAAATGCCTCAAAATTTTAATCAAAATGAATAAATCTATAATTGACAGATTAACACTGCTTTATTTAAAAAAAGAATAACAACTCATAACTACAACATGTAGAATTTTGTCCATATCTGCATTAACAATTTTAACCAACTATACATTTAAATATGGTTTGTAAAGATTTTTTACTCAAATGAAGTAAACTTCCTTGATCCATTGTGTAATCGTAGTTTGCAAACATGAAATATGATACTCCTTTCAAATGATTGTATAGAAAAGCAGGGCTACACATTCTAGTACATAAAATTATACTTGTCTCAGTTGAGAAATTTTAAACGATTTTTTTTGTATACAAATAACAGTATAATGTCGTTAAATTTGACGTTGGTTACCTGTTTATTACAGTTAAACTACATGTAGTTTATTTTAGCTAGATTTTGAAACAAGTTCTTTCAAGTTATTTAATCAGTTTCGTGTCTGCCACCTGGTCCCTAAGTACTGAGCATGTAAAAGTTTCCTGCTCAAAAAAACGGGGAATGTTTTGGTTGGAATTCAATCCAACGCAGAGCTGGCATTCCAATGATTATAAGTCCAATTTCGTAAGCACTAGACCACACCCGCTTCCATTTTACAGACATATTTCAAATTTCACCCCAGTTCAGCCTCGTTTTGAATATAGCACATGGAATGTAACTTTGATATTAAATGAAAATCATGTTATATCAAAAGTTAGTATTTAGTATATATTTAATATATATATACAACTATACAAAGTAAAGAAACTACGTTAATTTTACAAAGAACATATTCCAACTTATTGGCGTTATATTGGTGTTAAATTAATTGAATCATTGTTCCTACTTATAAATCATTTAAAGCTAATAAGCTAATCGTATCCAATAACTAACTGTAATTTGAAAACCATAGCATCGTATGTGTCAGCGTACATGGTACATATCTATTTATCACTAAATAAAGATGATTTTTTGGGGGGGACCATATGATGTTTCTGATAGACATTAACTTTTATAAGGTATTCAGAATCAAATTTAGAATTATCATAGAGTCAACAACATGGTTTAATGGCCCAGACGTGTGAAATCCCTAACATTTGAGTTTTTAAAGTATCAAAACTAACCAACTTAATTTCATCACATAAAGTAATTTACATGTGTATTTTGACACATGTGACTTATTTGAAGAAATGTAAATAAGTAGCTACATTAACCATTTATTGACTAATTAAACTATTAAATTATTAAACTAATTAAGGACGTGAGAATGAGGATTGCCACGCTCTCTATGATTGCATGCCCTAATTGCATAACTGCATAAAATAAGGGGTCCCTTTAAAGGTGATGTTTGGACATCTTTGGGGATGTATTAAGGGCCCTATAAATGTGATACTCCGACACCTCTAGGGAAATGTCTGGTTAACAGTGGCGTTGTGTTGCACTGTTCAAAACGATTCAGTTAACAAAAGTATCATGCTGTACTGATCAAGACACCAACTTTCATAATCACATAAACAAAAACAAATGCAAGATAAAACTCAATAACAACAAATCAAAAACAACAACACACACAAAACACATTATATAACATCATATGTGATATTTTTACTATGTTTCGTGAAAATGTATATATTTATGGAAGAGGGGTTTAACTTACTTATTATTATTACAATGGAACCCCTCTAAACCGGAAACCCTCTAATTCAGAATTTTCTTCAGGTCCCGAAAATTTCTCTTTATTTATTTAGCAAAAACACCCTTTATTCCGGAAACCCCTGCATTCCGGAAACCGAACGAGTTTTAGCTTAAGCTTCATTTTCGTCACGCAACATGACCCCTGTATATCGGAAATCGAAATGTGAGCATTGATATCGGTGAGGTAGAGACACGACTCTCAAGAAAGTGACATTTTTCTTTGTTTAACAGGTGTGGCGTGAAATTGACTATTTGTAATTATCGTTATCGATTTTAACATTGAATGGTGACACTTATTGACTGGGTGCAAAATCTATTCTTAGTAAGATAGGGGTTTGTCAGGTTTCTTTGGCGGTAATTACACAGCTTGATCGAACATTTTATTGATAATTAATGATTTAATTTGTTCATGAAATTCATTTTGACTTGAATTGAATCAACCTGTGGCAAACATGCATTGCCGATTAGGATTTGACAAAAGTATTTATTCGATTGATTTTCGGCGGTGTTTAATTGATATACGATTGACCAATAATTTGTAAAAATAAACTTTTTTATGCCGTAACAATGACCAATGAAGAATACTTGTTCACGAGTTTACTTGCTTGAGTAAATTAATTGGTTGCATTTTTCCAATAAATCATCATGGTATTTGAATTTTAATTGCTAAATGATCGTAAAATAACTCAGCTACCGTCTAAACGTCGTCGGGTTGAATTGTCATTAGACGATAAATGAAGATAATTAATGTGTCTAAATTGGTTTCATAGTGTACATTTATGGTAAGAAGTTTTTGTTTATTTGTAAAAAAGTTGTAACCACTTTCGACCTTCCTGTCAGCATCTTTGAGTCTCAGTACTAAGCAATAAGAATTTTCGGTAGTTGCTAGTAGAAACAATAATGTGTATTTTAGAACGGATGTAAACTACAACATAGACAGCTTTTCAACGATAAAAAGTCAAATAATTTAATGATTTGGCAATACCCTCAAAGATTTCAAGTATGGATGTATGACAGATATTATATGCAAACAGGATATATTGATGTACAAATATATTCAATACACAACACTACATCTTGAAATACATGTACATTGTACTTGTACTACTAGTTAAAGATCACACACACACACTCAATATAAGATCGTATAGGTGTACCATCAAACATTAATGTAAAATCTCATGGTCAAAAGGAAAACCCCTCTATTTCAGAAACCTCGCAAAACCGGATTTTTTTCTTGGTCCGAAGCAATTCCGGTTAAGAGGGGTTTACTGTATTATTAATCATTTTGTTCAACGCCATTGATTATGAAATATATAATCAGGCGATTAATCAAATTAAAAAGTTTAAGTTTAGCTATGAACTTGTATATATCATTTAGGAATGTCAGACTGGACTAATCAAATCAATTTTATCAAAACCTGGTTTAAGCGGTCACCTGCTGTAAGCAGTCGATCCAACCACTTCCCTTCCCTGGCTACTTAACTACAGTACGTATATTTCACAGTTAATAAGAATGCAAATATATAAGTGTTTGTACATGTATGAAAAAAATCAGTTTTAAGTTTTAGTTTCACATTCTTTTGTTTATTCAATAGTAACATGGGATACGTTCATGATAGCGTATAAATAAATGTCCTTCACCGTATAAGTTGTTGATATAAAATTACCCTAGTTTTGTTAAGATCTCCACAATAAATATTGTACCATATTATGTACATATACTTTGATATCATAAAATAACACTAGGTTTACACGTACGCTTACAGTTTAAAACTTATTTAAGACACACGTTTGGTCTTAATGTTAAATGAAGTTTCGTTGAGCAAATATCTTGATTCTTAATATATTTATGTAATGTGAAATATATCATGGATTTTACATTATGTTTTAAATGTATAAAACTTTCTTAAGACACAAGTTTGGATTTATTGTTAAATGAAGTTTCACTTAAGAAAAACTTTGGATATTTTGAAATATTTATGTTATGTGAAATGTATGGATGTTACATTAACATTAGGATAACTTGACTATATTCTTTAAAATGGCTGAGGCACAAGTTGACAGTGGTTTAAGTGACAAACAAAAATGTCAACCATGTTTTAGAAAGGATATTCAAAGTTTAGCGGATATTTATTGTAGCACATGTAATGAATATCAATGTCATCAGTGTTCTACCATTCATGAGAATTACGCTTTTATGAATGATCATAAACTAGTTAGTGTCGCAGAAGGACAACATTATGTTTCATCATGCGATGGCGATGACGTGGAAGAAACGAGATATATATGTGCTAAGCATAAAAAACCTTTTGAGTTCTATTGTCAACAAGATGATGCGTTTTTATGCAGCAAGTGTGCCATTATAAGTCATAAGAAATGTGAAAGTATTGTTGACATTGAATGCAATGACGGGCATGGTGGGTGTGAGAAATTGAAGAATGAATTAGTTGCAGCCATAGACACAACAAACCAAGTTACAGAACTTTTAGATGAAGCTAACGCGCGTTTACCAGACGATATTCAAACTCTAGCTGACAAGTTGAATAATATGAAGACTCGATTGATACAAATATTTGATGATTTCTCCAAAGCCGTCCTTACTCATGCCACAGCATACAGCAACACTACCAAAAATGATTTAGCAAAGAAGAAAGCCAAATGTGAAGAACAGATCAAGACCTTGAAGAAAAACATAAGAACCATTGATTCTATAATGAATACAGGAACTCCCGCAGAAAAATTCATTACAGAACGTGAGATGTCAAAAGAGGTACAACAGGCCGTAAAATATTCAACATCTTTAGAGAATGAGACGTCATTGATTAAAATTGACTATTCGTTTGAAAAACAATTACATGATCTCAAATCAAGATTTTTATCATTTCAAGAATCGAAGACATTAGATATATCATATCAACTACCACACAGTTCAACACTTAAACTAGTAAGTTCAATTAAGTTACAACAGTCAGGTGACGACGTTAAGGAACCACTCTACTCTGGCGTGGATTTCATGCCAGATGGTAGGGTGGTTACTGTTGATAACAAGAATCATAAATTTCTCATTTATGATATCAATCTGAATATGAAGAATTCTTTTAAATTTCCTTATGAATATCTTCAATGTGTTACTGTTGTATCTAATGATGTTGTGGCAGTAACATCTGGTGGTAGCTATAGATTAGATTTTCTAAATGTAAGTAAAACAAATGATATAACATTAAATAGAACATGTAAAATGAATGCTCAGTATTATTCTATTAGTTTGATAAATGATGATAATTTTCTTGAAGGTACAATAGATCATATTAAACCTTTCCGTATTGTATCTATGTCTGGTGATGAGAGTGATGTTGGTATTAATCTACCAGACAAGAAATACCCTGTAGGCACTAGCTATTGTACATATATACTTGGAAGGGAGAAAGTTGTACATTGTGATAGAGATGATAATACTATTTTTATATATGATATCAGGTCAGGTAAGAGAGTAGTTATAAAACATGATCTGATACAGGCACCATGTGGTGTAGCTGTAGGTCCGTATGATCATATATTTGTTGGTAGCAAAAGTATAGGTTCAAAATGTTTAGTTGAGATTACTCCATGTGGTCGTGTATTATCATCACATCCAATAGATATGGAGTTTCCTCGTTATGTAGCAATATCAAAGGACAGGAAACATCTTGTTGTATCCAATGCTTGTTCTGGTGATAAAAGATTATCATTGTACAAACTTTCATGATTTTGAGTTTATACGCTTGTCAATAGAAGAAATATTGCCTTGTTTCATTAACGTGTCTCGACTCAAATAATTACATGGTCACAAAATCTGTTATCTTTAACTTCATTCACTCTTAGTACTTTCCGCAATATTGTTAATAGCCTCAAATGAAGTAAGTTCATTAAAAATCAATCTGAAACGGTGGCTAAGTTGTTTTAATGAAGATATTCAGTGGCTATATAATTATTTATGTTGTGACATGTTAATTAAACACAACAACATGACATTTTACAACTACCTTGACCATTGGGCAATTGTTTGGTTGATTTTATATCTACCTTGACCATTGGTCAATTGTTTGGTAATTTATATAACTACCTTGACCATTGGTCAAATTTTTTATTACTTATATAGTGTAAAGTATCTACTTCTGTATGTTCTGTGTTGTTTGTCAGATATGATATTTTACAAAGGGGTTTCCCATGTTTAGTAGCGGCCTGTAGCAATTCCTCAATTCAATCTGCCGTGGATGATTACATTAAGCGGCGCATCCGCAATTTTGAAAAAGGTATGAAAATTTAATACTGGATATAAAGTAGTCCGCGTTATGCATTAATGCGTCAGATGATGCAGTTATCGCAATTGTACAAAGTATATATAATCTCGTTAAGTATTCTTACGATTGTTTCCGTTTGTTGTATAATTATGTTTTTATACTCCATCAAAATCTCCATGCCCAACAGCGCTATAAGTGCTTGATATACTCTCAGTTATAAAATATTCATTGGGTATCTGTTTTTTTTATATTTAAAAGAAATGATCAGCATGTTAGTTATTACATTATATTTTATGTAATATATGAAACAAAATGAGTTATAGGTCATTGATGTTTAAGTTTGAATAGATAAAAAATCTGAAATAACATAGGCATTAACATTGTTGTATTTTTGTGCGCGACTGTCTTAACTTTTTACCTGTATTTTAACCAATACAATTTGCTCAACCATATCTGTTTGACCAATAAAATTCTCTTGCGCAAAATGAAATTGATAAAAGACATCCTTGATTATTTGTGATATACATTTGAGTAACACGGGCTGTAGATGCTGACTATTAAAGGTGATTCGCTATCCTAATTGATTATACAGTCATCGTGGTACGCTGATGGCGTTTTCACGGAACAGCGAATGTGATTATGTATACCTCAAAACAAAAATAACTTTGCATATCGCCGAATATTTTTAAAGATATTTCTTAGTTTAACATAGATTGTGTTTATAATTTAAAACTCTTCCCTGTGATTTAATTAGCTATAAAAAGCCGAACAAAAGTAAAATATCACGATATGTTCACAGAAAAACACAATGTACTTTTCTTTATCAATTTCGAAAATATTGTAAAAATTTGTTACATTTGTTTAATATACGATAAAGGAACAGTACAACCTCTCATGAAAAAAAACGCATAGTGGGAGGGGGCAATATGTGTTGCTATTTAGGGGTTGTTACTCAGAAACAGTAAAATACAATTAAAATTACACCAAGGAAAATATCAAAAACTGTTGTTGAGCAGAGGCTTTGTTCTGTAGAGGCTATACTGTATCAATTCTATCATGTATGTTTTAAGATTCTAAAATTCATATTTGTTGAGGGTGATTTGTTCATATTTCATTTTGTATTATTTAGTCACGTGATGTATTCACCGTTTTCTTATGTTTATATTGATAACAAGGATAAAACATTGTTTGCTTATTAGTTAAATCATTTCTTCATTTCTTTCATTTTCTCTATTGTTCAAATTTATTCAACTGTCAGTGGCGCATACATTAACCCCGCATATGTCAATACCAATCACAGGACTTTAGTATAGTGCGTACATATTGACCCCGACCTGACCTTTCACATTTACATCTAATTATTATCTACACATATCCCGACGAAAGTGAGTACCAAACCTATTCTACACTTCGTAAAATTATACAACTGTATTTGTGTGTTTTAGCTCATAATCCTCATGGTCGATATGTTATCGAGCATTAATACTACATTCGTATTTAATGTAATGAATATTGTTGCATAAAGGTCAGGTCGGGGTCATTATGCAAGCACTATACTTGTGAGCAAGAAAAAATAATACAGTAAAACTCGGATATAACATACTCGCTGGGTCCTAGAAATAAGGTATGTTATAACCGAGGTATGTTATATCCATATAGAATACTAAGTATGCTATATATAAGGATGTAAAACGGGTCAGAAAAATTGGTATGTTATAACCGAGTATGTTATATCCGAGTTTTACTGTATCCGTATTTATGTACGGCAGAGGGTTAATGTATACACCACTGATAGTTGAATACAATTTAAAAATAGAGTTTAGAAATAATGAGTTGAATTGTAAAACATTTTGAATGTACAATAAATAGAATTGAGTTTATATAAAGGGAGAGAAATTTTGTGTATTATGTATTTTATGTTGTATGCATAATTGTGCTTTATCAATGTATTGAATTTTATATTAAAATTATAAATTGATCATTCTTATGTAGTCAATGTTTATTTGTATTTGAATCATATTGCATATATTAAATCTATTTTCTCTACATAAAGTGTTGTTTTTATTTGTTGTTTTTTATTTACAAGTACATGTAAACCCAATAGACTTAATTCGGAACTCAAATTTGTTGGGTTTTCCGTCCGTGTGATGTAGGTACAAACAAAGTCTGTTACACATTATTGATGAAAATCGCGAAATCTTATTGTTCTTTGTGCACGTGTTTTCATTGTAACAGTGAAAGTTTGTTTGTACCTACATGGAAAAAATATTTGAATTCCGGATATAGTCTATTTAACTGATATGGTCTAGAGAGCTACTTATATTCTTACAGCAAAAGTCAGCGTAAGTCATTTTCAAATACTAAATAAAAAGTTGGATTTTTTTTCAATTTGAATTAGGTATGCATTACATGAAATTTTGTATGCCACGTGTATATCTTTCAAAAAGGAGTTTTATTCCTTAAGAGATAACTTGTAAAATTGACTTACGATGATTTTCGTTGTTAGAATTTCGTGAAAAAGATTTCTGGTCAAGTAAAACGGTTCTTAAATTAGAATACAGGAGCAAGAAACTTTTTTAATGAGTTATAGTAATCACATGATGGAAACTACATCTCGTTCTTCAATACAATACAATGGTTATTTTCACATAAATCTTACGATAAAGATCATCGTAAGTTATAGCAGGAAACTTTTATAATTCGTTCATTCTTTGTCCAATCAATATATTATATTCATTTATTATGAATAATAATGAATACTTTCTGAAATTCATAACATTACTATATATCATATCTTTTTGGCTTTGGACTTAAAATTTTGGAAATTGACTTGCGATAACTTTTGTTTAAAACTTATTGACTGATTTTGTATTACACAAAGTTACTTACAACAAAAATTTAACGTAAGTCATTAGTACAAATCATAACAAAATGTTAAATTACTCAAAGTGTGGTATGCCTTTCGAAAATATTATCACACAAATTATATTTGATTTTTGGCTTTCTGTGTGAATTCATAGAATCGACTTACGGTAATTTTCGAAATAAGAATTCAGTAAAATGGACAACTGACCAAATGAAATGGCACTTATAGTATACAAAACTGTATTAAAATCGTGTATTATTCAAATGATGGAAACTACGCCATGTACTTCAATACACTAGAACCAGCATACATATTATGGACAGTAATTGACGAGAGATTAGATTGGTTTAAAACAAACTACATGTGTCAAATGTTGAACTGATTTTTCTAGTTTACAACATTTTCAACTGTGGGGGAAATTGACATGGTTGTATCTTATGGAACAGTTGTGTTAATCAATCGGTAAACATCAAGCTATTTCACCAAAGATCTTAACAAGGGTCTGTAGCTCAGTTGGTTGCTAAGCGGTATTTTGAATAGAGTGCCCCAGTCCCGAAGGGGGTACGGGTTCGAATCTCACCCGGGGAGGTTATACTCTTCCGTGAATTTTGAAAATTGCGTAAAATATCCCCCAATAATAAGTTATAGTATGAAGTTTTCGGCCTTGTGGAAGGGTAGATGAGTACTGGTTATAGTCATAGGTCGAGGAAAGCTAAGTTAGTTCACAAAGATCAGACACGGTGAAATCTACTTGTAGTGTACCATTAAACTGTTTTGTTTACTGTAAGGTAAATGTTAAAACTTTTTTACACACAAATCTTACAATAAAAGTCATTGTTAGTCAAAAGCAGATAACCACTATTATACGTATATCAAATTCGTTTTTCTAAATTTATACGTATTGAATCATTCTTAACAATGTTCTATACCTGAATAGTTCTACCTTCTACGAAAAGTTTATTAAATTACCTTACTATGATTATTTTCGTATTTCAGCTTTGTGAAAAAACAAACATTTTAGGGGTATTTATTTTGTTAAAATAAATAACAATCGAAAATTTTCCTTGAAGTAAATAAACGTTCGAGTGATAACGACGTTGGACTGATATTAATGGTTAGCCTGTTCGGCGTTGGTTCGAACCCCATTTAAAACTAACCCCATTGTTTCCCTGCACAAAAAAGTTTAACAAACCAGCTCAGTACAGATGGACCAGGAAATGGAGAGACTCGAAAATGCTTAATCTAAGTTGTAAGTTGTACCCGATAAATTGACAAATGTAAAAGATATAGATGATGCTTTAAGTTCCATTTAAACTTGGCATGAAGTCATTGGTTTTAACGACGTTAAAGTTCTAAGTTGTCTTGAACATATATCATAAAATACATTTATTAATAATCTTAGTAAGATATGAAAGCTGTTTGTCAGGTAAAAATTAAACTTTAGCTTAAATCATATATTGTACGGTTAAGGGGAGGTAATACAGAAATATACCTTGTTAGTTTTATATAAGTTACCTTTTCTTTTATTACAACATCTTACTGACATTGCCGTGATTACTTTGCTGAAAATAGAATAAATGTTCTGATAAGTCTACCGTTGAAAATAGACCGACTCTCATGAACGAAACTTAGCTCAGCAGAAACAGTGATGATTAGTAATCAAATGATCATAGAATTGATTTTTAGGTAGAACCTAAATACTTTAATTGACTTTTTTCATTGTCCTACCTTTGAATGAACGTCTGCCAATTTGTTATGGTTTGATTTTGGTTAAAAGAGGGAGTCCGAAAGTCTATAGCCAATCTCAATAAACCGATATCATGTAGAGTGTTGTCATACAGAATCTCTAAGATTCGCATGGAGGGCCACGTCATAATGATCTATGAGTCGATCAAGCAATGGGCAGCTTTCATCGAATCGAAAATGCATTTTGATTTGGTAATTTGTATTTTTCAGACAAACGTTTATGCTCTAAATTGACAGTGGTATTATTTGCAGTCAGCGATTAAATGGCTTATTTCAAATTGCGTAATGTAGACATAAGTCACTAAACATAACGATTTTCTTATGAATATCATAACGAGAAAAAGTCACCTGAAAGTGACTCTCGTAAGAAAAGGCCAGATCTATATAAGCAAGTAGGTGAGTGGAAAATTTAGGATCGGGTTTCAATCAGATTGAGTCTCAAGCCTACTACCTACTTAAAATGTGACGAATGGTAGCTGTGATATAACAGAAAGTACGGAGTAAACTACGAAGCACTATAAATCGCAAATACGTTATATTACTACATAAATATATTGCATGTATATTGCATCAAGTTAGTTAACGTATCCATGATATAACTACAGTCAGTCGTTGTAATTTAAATGTAATATTCAATATGCCCATTTCAATGTATATATTTGCTAATTGATTCACAGTACTGATAAAACACTAAATTAAAATATTTATGTATAATATTTGTGTACAAAAGTAAGAATGTATTTCTGTAATAAATTAAATATATCTCGGTTGAGGAGAATATTCAAATTCAGGTCCTATAAGAACATCATAACAAGATGTAAATGTATCATTATTGTAATCAATATGAATAAATCTATAAGACAGATTAACACAGATTTATTGCAAAAAAGGGTTACAACACATAACTACAACATACAGAATATTTTACTTTTTTATTACAATATGTTTAAATATGGTTTATCATTTTTTTTACTCAAATGAAGTTAACTTCCTTGATCCATCGTCAGGATTACTTCATGCTACTTAAAAATGACTTACAGTCTAGAAATACAATATTGGTCAGGTACATTTTGAAAATTCTAGGGAGTCCGGACCCCCTGACCCCCCCCCCGCTAGACCCGCCTATGATAGTGTAAAAGTATAGTTTCCTCAATTGAAGTTAACTTCTTTGATCCATTGTGTTCTCTATGGTGGCATATTTCTGCCACCAGATAACCACATAACCTAACTAGTTAACCAGATAATTATCTAGTTAATTAATTAGTTTAATAGTTACGTAACTAGTTATTTTTTACAATAAAGAAAATATCATAACAGGAAAAAAATGCAAGTTAGTGCTTACAACTGACATTGTGTATTATTTTACCAATTTAATGTTAAGTGATTAACTAGTTACGTAACTAGTTAACTACTTAATTAACTAGTTGATTATCTGGTTAACTAGTTACGTAACTAGTTAACCACTTACCAGTTAGCGATATTTTGTATAAGTGTACATGGAAGGGTATAACTTTTCCAGCCAACATTCTATATCGGCCCGACATCAAACCTATATGGTTTTCTATGACGGCCCGACGTCGGATTTAATCTCGGCTGCAAATAGGAATGATGTCGACCCGACATCGGTAGTACAATATCGGGCCGATGTCCACACAATATCGGCCCGATATTTCTTGCCTACATCGGGCCGACATCAAAACAATAGCGGTGTGATGTCAGTCAACAGTAGAAATTATTCTATATCGGTCCGACAGCAAACCTATATGGTTTTCTATGACGGCCCAACGTCGGATTTAACCTCGGCTGCAAATAGGAATGATGTCGACCCGACATCGGTTATACAATATCGGGCCGATGTCTACACAATATCGGTCCGATATTTCTTGCCTACATCGGGCCGACTTCAAAACAATAGCGGTGTGATGTCAGTCAACAGTAGAAATTATTCTATATCAGTTCGACAGTAAAACTTTATGGTTTTCTATGACGGCCCAACGTCGGATTTAACCTCGGCTGCAAATAGGAATGACGTCGACCCGACATCGGTAGTACAATATCGGGCCAATGTCTAAACAATATCGGCCCGATATTTCTTGCCTCCATTGGGCTAACATCAATACAATAGCGGTGTACATGTACATTAATAAACCGTGGAGTGAAAATAAACAGCCAGTTTGCAAAAAACAAACGGATTTGTTACAAAAAAGATTATAAAAGCGAATATTTAGTATATTCTAACTATAAAGAGCAAATGATAAATACGGCCTTGTTAAAGCATGTCGCGAAATTATGTTACAAATATTTTCAACCATAATTTTACTTTTAAATAAGACAAACAGATAAATTTTGTATTTTTTAATCGCTCAAATGGTTAAAATGAAGTAATTAACAGTGTTTACACATTTGTTAAATCATCATTAGATCTACTTTTAAAAGAAAATAAACTTCACCTTCATCACCTTCCTTTGACTTTTAGTTTTTTTGGTTGAAAGAAGGAATGCAGTGAATATTTGCCAGTTCTTCATTTAAAATAATATTATTATATAAGAGTGGTTTTTATGTACTTAAAAAATATTGATTTCAATTTCAAACATTTCATTTTAAAACACAGCTAAAATTATTTTTAAATTCATACCAAAATGTACAATTATTTGCTGCATGGTAATCAAGAAAACGCAATATCGTACCGTTGTCAATCCGATATACAAAATAGTTGCGTTCATTACCATGTAGGCCCGACGCAGACCCGATATACGTTTTTTGACGTTACATGAAATAGGGTTAGTGTGGTTCTAGAAATTGAAATCATACACAGGACTATTTATTAACATAATTAAGTGAACAATACAATTGCAGTTAGCATTTTTCAGAATATTAAGTATGTCGGCACTGCAGCGGTCCGATGTCGGTCCCAAAATAGGCACATTTTGCTGGTATGACAGTACGTAAATATAATAAGTAGATAACAAAGGTGTTTCATTAGAATTAATTTATTTCATAATATTTCAACGATTTAACAATATATGGAGATGTAGCAGAAAACGCACTATCGTACCGACGTCAATCCGATATACAAAATAGTTACATTAATTGATTATGTAGGCCCGACGCAGACCCGATATACTTTTTTGATGTAACATGAAATGGGGTTAGTGTGCTTCTAGTAATTAAAATCATACACAGGACTATTGATTAACATAATTAAGTAAGCAATTCAATTGCATTTATAATTTTTCAAAATATTGAGTATGTCGGCACTGCAGCGGTCCGATGTCGGCCCCAAGTCGGCACATTTTGCCGACATGCCGACATTAATTGTATATCGGCCCGATATGGTCATGCTGGCTGGGTTTTCTGTGTGGGATTTGAACCCCTACCCATTTGGGACTCGTGATTCTAAATCCCGGATCTACCATCTGCGCTAACGATCCGGCTTCAATACACTCTCAAACGTTATGTCCTGTAACCTTGTTAAAGTCACATTCTGTGTTCATAACTGTAACATGGTTAAGTAGAATGATTTAGTTTCATTTTTTTAAACAAATTATCACTATAATTTTACATACACAAAGTACATCAAACATTATAATGATCAAATAATCAAACTGTACCTAGCTCTGCCAGCCATTTTTATCTCACTGTATAAGTTCATTAGATTATTCAGATAACCCAGAGATAATATTGTCATTTTTTATTAATGTGAAGTTAGCTCATCGATTATTTACAGTACCCACCAAACGTTTGGAGACAAAAGAAAGTTACTACAATTCTTGAGTTTTGTTGATTATTTTTGTAGAATCACTATTTTTAACATAACAAGTATTGATTGCTATAAAATGAAGTCAAAATTCATGAATGCAACATATTTATAAGATTCAGCACCTGGCGTTCTAAAGCCCCCAAATCAATGTTAATGGTAATTATTCTCTATAACATTACTTTTTATGCTTATTTTGAGGTCTTAATTATATTTATATTGATAACCAAAAAGTAATTAAAACAATAATAAGCATTTAAAAGTAGACAGTTATCAAATTTTAGATAAAAGTTATTCAATAGGCCTACAAAGAGAAAATGTCTCCAAACTTTTGGTTGGTACTGTATATGTCATAATTATCATTATCGACATATTCTATTTCTGTGAAATTTAATGCAATAAGAAAAGAAATTATCGTCTGAACAGTGCTTAGAAACAACGATCTCTCGAGTTGTAATCATGGACTGCCACGTTGTCAATAAATCTAGCTTAAAGGCAAGGGAGAAGTGCCATGTTATATATCTGCTACAAAACTAGAGAGAAAATGATTATATTCAATTTCTGTGAAGTTCATCCAACATTTATATACCCTAACAGATATGTTACAAATATATTTATTTCAGATTGTTAGATTACATGGCAGAAATAGTTGTGTTTTTGTAGAAGGCTGACATTCTGGCGGCGAGGTCAAAGGTTTAAAATCCTCTATAGGCACTATTAATCGAATTGAACAAAAGTATACTTGTTATATTAAACGGCTAATTGTGCATGGACGAGTACATAAGGTACATGGTATGGCTAGAATACAACTAGAAAGGACTGTTTTCGATATTCTAGTATTTCTATTACTAGTTCGACTACTGCTTAACTGCTGCAATTAGCGTTGACAGGTATATACGTGTGACTGTGAAGATCAAGGACTTTAATGTTATTTGAAGGGTAATACTAGATTGAACTATATTGAAATACTACGGTGTTTTTGTATTTGTTATAATGTTTTTGATAAATAATGTTCATTTTCAGTTGGACACATCCGCAACTGATATAATGTCCAGTAACCGATATTTGAAGATAACAAAAATATTATTCATAATTATATCATTACTAGTGGTAGTGATTTTCCATGACATTATCAGTCAAAATTCATTATAACAAACATCATATGATACAATTATCAAACTTAATCTACCAATAATACACTGATGATTATCTTAGTCGGTGAAGGATATATGTCATATGACCTAATTAAACTCATAAAATGCTATATACGCTACCGCAAAACAATCGAATGACCTTCAAATAACTGTTAGTTTTATTCTACTTCAATTAGTTATTTTCATTCATTATTTGTCTTTATAAATAGACAAAAATGAATACCCAGAGGAAAGTGTTATCAAACTTTCTGCTGGTGGGCTCCATATAACTATCATATACTGTAAGAAAAACCATTGCTATGGTTACTAAACGATGTATACTGGTCATCTCTCCAACAAAGACGTCAGGATGTCAAAGTCACTATGATATTCAGAATACGCCTGGTTGACATTCCCTGTATTGTTAAATTTTATTCAACTGTCAGTGGTATATACATTAACACCGGTTAGCTCTGTTGGTAGCGCGCAGGTCTACTGATAGAGGGGTCATGGGTTCGATTCCTTGACGGGGCATATATTCGTTAAGTTTGGTCATGAAATAATTTTTTATGGCATCTAGCTCTGCTACCATTATTTCTAAATCATGTAGGGCAAGTCTCAGTTACTGGCTAAAGCATGTACTGGAAATTGGTTAATATCTAAATCCAGAGATTTAGCCTTTCCAGGAACGGTGAGAAGGTTGACAGACCGAATTGATATGACCTCTACAATCTGTTGCTACATCGTTAAACCCGACGAAGTTATTGTCTAAAACAATCAAAATATCTCGGCATTTCATATGAATAATCTTGACAGGTTCATGGGGTCCAGCAAGTACAATGTAAATGTTTTTTGCTATACTCACGCAAGGCAAGGCACGGGCAAAGAACGTAACGGTTATGCAAAATAGTTCATAAACACACATGGCTTTGTAAAATGAATTTTGAATAAATACATGTGACTAAATATATGTTCAGCGATATTATTGAATGCGTGTTTCAAATTGATGGTTTAAAACAAAAACATAAATCATAGCCTATACCCGAGCCGCTAAATGTTATAAAATAGCGTCTTAATATGTCTGAGGTTATTCGTAGTGAATGACCGAGGATGTCCGAATATTGTCTAAAGATGATTTTTATTGATGATAAAACAACCTAACATGCGCATGCGCAAAAAGGACATCACACAGTTATATTTAGATATATAACTTTATTTGTTTCAGTCCAAATTATTTCATGTACATATAAAACCTTCATTAATAACTAATCAACATAACAACAAAAAGAAACAACAACAAAAAAAAAAAACAATATCATTACATATCGTCGTAGAATGACTATGGTGACATTATGGTGTTCATGTTTTTGTAGCAATGCTTTATTAGGAACAAGTAAATGTTTTTAAAAAAATCCTGTTTGTAGCATTGTTGAAAAACTCAAACGAAATGCATTTATACAGTCTTTAACGTAGCCACAAAGTTCTACCTGACGATGTTATTCGAAGTTTTCCAAAAAATAAACCGGAAGTAATATCATTTACAGTTCCGATGTTTTAATAAACTATTACTCGGTCTTGTTTCTTTTACATTTATGTGAATTATTTATTCAAAATTCTATGGACTTTCCGTTTAAATAATTATAAAATGTGATTAAAGGAAAATCGTCGAATGATTCCGAAATAATGCTCCCATCAGAGGTAGAGAAGTCTTGTCGGCCACGTGACATTACGTGACTTACAAAATCATTCAATATTGTAGAGAGTGAAGACAGTACAACCTCTCTTGAACAAAACCTACTGAGGGACTAAAATGTGTTTTTGAGAGGTTGTAGCTCTGCAGAGGTTAAATTCAATTAATATTATGCTTAAGGGAAATATTAAAAGCTGTTCTTGTGCAGAGGTTTTGTTCTGTAGAGGGCCGCTCTGTAGAGGTTATACTGGTCTGTATAAGAAAATTATTAATGTCATCCTAATGTCAAACAAATAAAAAATCTATAATAAATATCTTGATCTTAAAGAGTAAATACAATTCTAGCAATATGCAAATTATGGTATGAAAACACTAAAACTGTTTTATGACAGCTGAATAATAGTATTAAGAACCATTCGCTGTAGGATGAATCGCGTGCTGTGTCAGATTACATAATATCATCGAATGTCAACATGAGCATGACGTCACATTAACAAAACACGATGTCACAACAACAAAAATGACGCCACAACAACAAACAAACGCACAAAAACTGTGGCCAAATTTAAGCAAATAACTGTAACCCCCTTACATACGCAATAATGTCATAGTGAGCGTTAAACTGTACTTGCGAACTATTTACAAGGCCGGAAACCTTTCCCTATCTTTCGCGGGATTTTGGGAGTGTTTCGAAGGGGGTACGGGGGTTAAACCCTTTGATAATTATGTCAATTTTCCACCATTAATTAAATAATATGGATAAGTTTCCGGCCTTGATTTCGTAATTTCTATTTTTAGACCAAGGTTGGCGAGCTAATTGATCGGTGGTGTTATTAACAGGCTGTGATTGGACGGCTCTTATCAAATTGCGTGACGTAGCCAATGTAAATAAGTTACAGAAACATAATGATTGCGTCATGAATATTATAATGAGAAAAGGTCACCTGAATGTTACCCTCATAACGGAACAGCAAGTACTAAATTAGCGAGTATAGGCGAGCGGAGAATTTTAGACGCGGTCATTCTATATAAAGGTGTAGATATCAGTTAGACCGTTAGTGTACAAAATGAGACGGGTTTTAATCAGACTGGGGGCCAGTTACGGTTTGCTGAAACTGTATGACGTAAATTTATAAAATGATACTTAAATTGTACTTCATTCCCTTCAAGCAAGCTTTTTCTTAGGAGGTGTATAAGGCGGCAGCGGTACAATAGACCTAATTTGGAACTCCAATTTGTCACTTTTTTCATTCTGGGCTGAGGCGGTACATTTATTTTTTTTAGATTTAACGCCGTAAAAACACATTGCATAGGTCATATAACGGCGGTCAGTCAACCTGCTCACTCTTTCTGGAAAGGTTAAATCTCTGGATTTAGCTGTTAAGTAACTTTTAAGCGCATACTATCGTCAGTGACTGACAACTGCCCTACATGATTAAAAATAATTGTTTGGGGGAAGAATTGCCGTAGAAATAATATCATGACTGAGCTCCACGAAAGTATGCCCCGCCCGGAAATTGAATTCACGACCCCTCGATCAGTAGACTTGCTCGCTACCAGCTACTGAGGCGGTACAAACAAAGTTTTCTACACATTATTGCTGAAAAGCACGAAATAAGGATGTACTCTAATAACTTCAATACAAACAGTTTTAGTCTGTTTTACCGCAACCTTTGAAATCAATGTAAAACAGTCTCTATAAGTGGCAATCGTGGTCCTATACATAGATGTTACAGTACAACCAATCTTGAACTACATCTAATAGGAGGGACTAAATGTGTCGCTTCTCAGAGGTTGTTGCTCTGCAGAGGTTATTTAAAATTAAATTACTTCCTACGAAAATATTAAAAGTTGTTGTTGTGCAGGCTTATAAGGGACATTAATCAGCCATTTCCTCTTGTATACTCTTCAATTAGGTACATGTAGGTCCAATCAGTTGAAATACTTGGATTTAACTCTTACTTTGCAATGTCAATTTTTTATAAATCATTTTATTTGTTTAAAAATCAAGCTAAGTATTTTAGGGTAAAAATTTTACCACTCCTATTAATATTTTCATTTACAACAAAGTTATTAGGTGAAATATTCTTTAATCCTTACATAGGACTTCAATGATAAAATCCGAGGATTCCAACTGGTGGGACCTACTGACCAATTTGAATGCTTCAAATTTTATCAAGGAAATAAAACTGACTAAAGTCGTTCATTGTTCTATAGAGGACTGCTCTACACAAGCGTAAATCAAAGGATCCAAGTACAATAATTACAGTAGATACCTTTTCTTAGTTGTTCGGTTACATTTATGATAAATAAAGTATCTTAAATTCTATCGAGACTAATCCACGTCCGAATTGAGTTTAAGTAACATTTTTATTAATCGTTCGCTAAATTCTACGTGAAATCAGAAAAATCAAAACAGAATGACCTATGTAGCACCGAACTTCTACTAAATAACTATCTTCAGCAAATGATCATACAAGACTGAGAAAACGTAATAAGTGAGGAGGCCGCCATGCGTCCGGTTTGCCTGACCCGATAACGATATAGGTAAGGGGCAGGTTATCCAGACTAGATTGGTGAGCTTGGCGACTATTACCAGAGCAAACTGTTTTACTTTCCTTTATAACCAGTGTAAAACACTTTCCAAAATCTTACGACAAAAATCATCGTAAATAAAAGACATGAAACATTCATATTGAGGTATTGTTTTGCCAATCAAATATTACTGAATTACAAATGTAGGTAGTATATTGTTTACCTTTTAAATCTCATATCATAGTTATGTTTATTATCCTTCTGACTTCGAACTGCAAAATTTATGAAACTGACTTACGATAATTATTTTTGTAGAAATTACCCCTCCCCCCGTTCATTTTTGTTCTTCACAAAACAATATTACAATAAAATTTATCGTGAGTCATTTTCATATGCAATTAAAAAAATACAACATCTTCGAACTTTCTTATTTGGCGGTATGTTCCTCTATATAAAAGTTTTCTGCTTTTGACTTACGCTGGATTAATAGACTAACTCATTATATCAACGACGAGAGGCAAGTCCTTGGTTTTATCCCAGATATTATGAGGTTATTAAATATATATATGACTTAACTGAATACCTAAACCTATACATTAAAACCGGATCATTCCCATCAAAATATCAATGGAAACATATTTTAGCCAGACATGTTTTGAATATTAATACTCGTGAACAATTGAACAGAATTCACAATAAACAACCGGAAATGTCCAGTATTTTACGTGAAAATCGTCCCTGTATTTTTTGGACAAAAATTATGACGGCTCCAGAGAAAAGACATTTTTATATGTGCGCAGTTAATACACTCGCAAAATTGATGTCATGTAGTATACCTGCACTGTGCTCAAAATGTAAACTAATGACTGATGACATTATTGTACATAATATATATCACTGTACTTCATACAACACTTACAGACTTTAAATGTGGACTGACCTATTGGACAGAATGGGTATCATTGATTACTCTATATTAATACATACATCTATGAAAAGTCAATGTATGGAACTCATTACCGGACACAGTATGGACGTTGACAGTATATCAGAGGCTCAACAAATATTTATATTATACTTACAGCGATTAACATAAGCTCAATACAAAATGTAATTCGTTGTATTTATATAAACAGTAGTATTTATCAGTTTGTAAAAATTATCGTGTTCTGTTTTGTTTAGCTGTATGGGATGCATGCACCAACCCCGCTGATGTACATGAATATGGCAATCTATCCTTTATTGTCCATGAGTACTAAAGTATCGTTATGTTTGAATTACTTTTTAAAATCATTGAGGATGATGTATGCATTGATTACAGATGTATAAAGCCGAACAATACATTTATGTACATTCCTGTTCTTGTAATTTTGTATATATTCCATTGTATTGTATGTTTTTTTTTCATTTAATGTAATTGATTAATATGTACATGTTCTTTGCTCTCCGATCTCGGAGGTAATAAAAGTATATGACTTAAAGTCAATGTTACCTGTTACTGATAGTAAAGTGTGTGTGCTAGCAATCTTGACACTTGATGTGGCCAAGTGCCTTATACTGTTGCATTTGAAATTTAATTGTTAGGTGAACTGACCATCTCAAATTTCTCCGATAGTTTTTTTAAAAAAAAACCCTTAAAATCTTCATTCTACAATAACATCTACATCTATTTGGTACAAATACTGTCCATGATATGTATGCCTGTATTGTACTGAAGTAAAAGACCTGGTTTCTATCATGTGATAAATATAAATTGTTTGAAATGTTCCATGTACTATAATCTAAGTAAATTTTTTACTTGACCAGTAGTCTTTTTCACGAAATTCTAACAATGAAAATCACCATAAGTCAATTTTACAAATTACCGCTTGAAGAATTAAAAATCCTTTTGGAAAGATATACATAACATATACAAAATTATATGTAATGTATACCTATTTTGATTTGATAGTATCAAAAATTCACTTTTTTATTTAATATTTTTAAAAGGACTTGCGCTGACTTTTGTGGTTTGAATTTTTGTGAAATGATAAACCGGTGACTAAAGACAGTATCAGTCAATTTGGGTTTAAACAAAACCACAAATAAAAACAACACTTCATGTAAGAGTAAAAAGATTTAATATATGTAATGTGATTTAAGTTCAGACATACATAGACTACATAAGAATGATAAATTTATAATTAAAATATAAAATTCCAATACATTGATAGAGTACAATCACTCATACCACATAACATACATTAAAACACGATTTTTCTCCCTTTACATGAACTCAGTTCTATCAAATATACGATAAAAATGATGTACAATTTTAGTCAACATTTCTTTGCCTTTTTGTTAGATTAACCCCACTGCCGTATATAAATACGGCTGTTTACTTTCATCGACCGTAAGTTAAGAAACACAGTGATTGGTATTTAAATCAGCGGGGTTAATGTTTTCGCCGCGGATAGATTAATACAATTTAACAATAACTTGTAGAAAATATACAGTAGTAATGGTTTTACTAATGTACAACCAATATTTAATATATGGTATCAACATTATCAATCAATAATCAAAGTTAAATCTATAATCCTAAACTCGCCTACTAACTAGACAATGGTCATAGGAAACATGTTTTCAGAGCATAGAAAATAATAAAGTTAACCATAAAGACATCACGTGATCAAATTTTACAAAATGTAAACAAATCACCTCATCTCATAGGAACTTTAGAATCATGAAACATCCATGAATTTTTCTGTGGGAGTTCCTGTATTCATTATGGAATCAATGGTTCTGATGTGTTTCTTCAAGGCCTTGATTTGTTCTTCACATTTGGCTTTCTTCTTTGCTAAATCTTTCTTGGTAGTGTTGCTGTATGTAATATGAAATTAATACTGCAATTAAAGTAGTCGGCGATACGTGTTAAAACACAGATGATGCAGTTCGTACAGTTGTACAAAGTATATATAATCTGGTTTAGTATTCTAACGATCGTTTCCATTTTTTGCATCATTTCCTGTTTTTACACACCATCAAAACCTCATGTCCGACAATGCTATAAGCGCTTTGATACACCCTTATTGGTCAAACATTCCGTGAATATCCGTTCATTTGCCGTTTAATGAAAAGGACAGTTTGTTGGTTAATATACATGTATTATGATTAATGAAGTTGTTAAATAAATAATGAGTTTTAAGTCATCGTTGTCAAAGTGAGAATAGTTAAGAAAATCTTAGTTTCAGATACATAGTAAGTATCATTTTTTCTTACATACTTTTATACAGGGTTTATACTACTGAGGATTTTTCCCGACAGAGGTTATACTGTATACATATTATCATGGATGTTTCATGATTCTAAAGTTCCTATGAGATGAGGTGATTTGTTTACATTTTGTAAAATTTGATCACGTGATGTCTTTATGGTTAACTTTATTATTTTCTATGCTCTGAAAACATGTTTCCTATGACCATTGTCTAGTTAGTAGGCGAGTTTAGGATTATAGATTTAACTTTGATTATTGATTGATAATGTTGATACCATATATTAAATATTGGTTGTACATTAGTAAAACCATTACTACTGTATATTTTCTACAAGTTATTGTTAAATTGTATTAATCTATCCGCGGCGAAAACATTAACCCCGCTGATTTAAATACCAATCACTGTGTTTCTTAACTTACGGTCGATGAAAGTAAACAGCCGTATTTATATACGGCAGCGGGGTTAATCTAACAAAAAGGCAAAGAAATGTTGACTAAAATTGTACATCATTTTTATCGTATATTTGATAGAACTGAGTTCATGTAAAGGGAGAAAAATCGTGTTTTAATGTATGTTATGTGGTATGAGTGATTGTACTCTATCAATGTATTGGAATTTTATATTTTAATTATAAATTTATCATTCTTATGTAGTCTATGTATGTCTGAACTTAAATCACATTACATATATTAAATCTTTTTACTCTTACATGAAGTGTTGTTTTTATTTGTGGTTTTGTTTAAACCCAAATTGACTGATACTGTCTTTAGTCACCGATTTATCATTTCACAAAAATTCAAACCACAAAAGTCAGCGCAAGTCCTTTTAAAAATATTAAATAAAAAAGTGAATTTTTGATACTATCAAATCAAAATAGGTATACATTACATATAATTTTGTATATGTTATGTATATCTTTCCAAAAGGATTTTTAATTCTTCAAGCGGTAATTTGTAAAATTGACTTATGGTGATTTTCATTGTTAGAATTTCGTGAAAAAGACTACTGGTCAAGTAAAAAATTTACTTAGATTATAGTACATGGAACATTTCAAACAATTTATATTTACCACATGATGGAAACAACATCTTGCTCTTCAGTACAATACAGGCATACATATCATGGACAGTATTTGCACCAAATAGTTGTTTATTGTAGAATGAAGATTTTAAGGGTTTTTTAAAAACTATCGAAGAAATGTGAGGTCGCCAGTTCATCTTAATATAAAATTTTGACATGTTACAGTATTAGGCACTTAGCCACAAGTTGTCAACAAGAATCAACATTGCTAGCACACACTTATTGTCAGTAACATGTGAGGTGGTCAGTTCACCTAACTATTACAATTTGAAATGTAACTGTATAGGGCACTTAGCCACAACAAGTGTCATCATTGATTGCACACACTTAACTATCAGTAACAGATAACAGTGATCTAACTACTCTTACACGGAGAAGAATGTTGCAACAGGCAGAGACCTACCTCATGTATCTGTTTAGTTTGCCTATTTGAACATAGATATTACATATTTAAACAAATCAATCTTACGATAAGAATTAGCGTAAGTCAAAAGCAGAAAATAACTACATTGAGGAATATACCGCCGGTCTAGAATGTTTGAGACTGTTGAATATCAACTATAAGTTAATCATAAATGAAATTGACTTACGACGATTTTATCATTATATTGTTTTGTAAATAAATGACGGAGAGTAAATAGTATACATATTGGAACCAAGCAGTGAGTAAATGGGTAATAATTAGAGAAGCTATCATAGAAATAGTGGTCATATCCACACAAAAATCTGACGAAAAAAAATATCGTAAGTCAATTTTAAAAAGTAAAAGTTCAGAGTCTAAAAGATATGTTATCATTTAAAGACATGTGGTTTATTTCATTTTAATGCCTCATAATTAAAGATTATCATAATTGATTGGACAAAGAATGCAGGTACTGTGAATGTTTACTGGTTTTACCAAACGATGATTTTATCGTAGGATTTATTTGCGAAAATGACCACTGGTTTGAGTATACGATCCTTGCTTACAGACAAATCAGAAAGTTGAAAACAGAAAAAGGATAAAGTTGCTGTATGATGTGATTCTAACATCTTTTTTCCCATGTCGGGTGGTCAGTCTATCTATGTTTTAACCAAACACTTTAACCTAGTGCTAAGCACGTTTCATTGCAAATACTTGCAGAGTATGCTTTACGTGAAGTATCGATATCAATATAACTCCAAGACAGTTCGTATAGCTAAAGATATTAAACAAAAGAAGCCCACGGGTGTTAATAAAAAATAATCATCTATCGATTTTCACCTAATTTAGCGTTGTGCGCCCGACTTAACAGGTTACCATATGTATATATTCAACAGCGATACTTATATAAACTTATTACAGGCAAACTGCACCTACTAAAAGATATGATTCTTTATGGAAGTCAAAATTTTGTACTTTTCTTTGTACAGTCTGTAGAACTCCTTTTGAAGGATTATGTGTAAAGGAGAATTAAAAAAAGTTTCTCATTTGCTTTTTACTTTCTTGAAGTATATCGACTGCTGTTCTGTTGCCTAACTCGTTGAAAGTACGCAGTTCTAGATTTTCGCAGTTATAAAATTTTATACATGTATACTGATTTTAACTCATAGTCAACGAAGTTTAAAATCTTGTACTTAAAGGGATATACAGGCAAATGACTGCGTCAAAAGTATAGAACCAAGTTGAGTCTTTATAACAGTATTAAGAACGTAAGAAATCACTTACTTATAATATTTGTCACTTATAACATTACACTGAACGAATTAAAACATGAGGCATACACATTGTTGAAAACGAAAGTAGGATACTGAGGGAACCAACAAGCTATTTTTTGTATGTTGTACTTGCTGAAATTAAACATTTTCAATGGTCGCTTCTTGTCTTTTCAACATTCTTAGGCGGTTAAGATATCTTTTTTAATATAATGATACTAATACAGCATACTAAAACATTCTAGTATCTTCTCATCAGTAAATGCATATTTTACCACTAATCTATTTTAGCTAACCTGAGCCACGTGGGTCTAGTTAGGAAACACCCCATTTATTACGAGAAAATAAAATATTTTGCCAAGTAATATAACAGTGAGTCTATTGCATTCACAGTTATAAAAAACATTATTCGAAATCAGATAATATGAAGTTGAACGTTTGTCTGTATATCCCTTTAAAAGTACTGATTCAAGACATTTTATTAATATGTCATTAGAGAAGTTAAGTTTGTATATTTAAACAAAATGTGACAACTAAAATTTTGTGTATGAATAAACACATTCATGATAGGAATATTGACTTACACAATTTTGAATTTACGTTTGAAGGAAATAATACAAATATCAGCCTGGTTAAGTATAATATGTATTTATGTCCCTTTATCACATCATTGTACTGACGTTTGTGTTATTTTTTATCAAAACAGAATGAAGTAGTGAATCAAGCCAGCAGTCGATATTTAATTGTCTGTTATAACCTTACCTCAGAAATCTACACACCCAGTTAGTGTAGTCTATCAAGTCTACAGTCGATATTTAATTGATTGTTATAACCTTACCTCAGAAATCTACCCACCCAGTTAGTGTAGTCTATCAAGTCAACAAACGATATTTAATTGATTGTTATAACCTTACCTCAGAAATCTACCCACCCAGTTAGCGTAGTCTATCAAGTCAACAATCGATATTTGATTGATTGTCTATACTTACCTCAGAAATCTACCCACCCAATTAGCGTAGTCTATCAAGTCAACAGTCGATATTTGATTCATTGTTATAACCGTACCTCAGAAATCTACACACTCAGTTAGCGTAGAGCTAATAGAGTCTGATAACTAAATCAGCGAGCATGGCTTTTTTTAAGAAATGTCCCAAACTATTTATAGACCTTCGATGATTTTTATCGTAAAATAATTTAGAGAAAAAAAATAAAATGAAAGGAGTTAAATATTTTATTTGTTTTCATGTTATAACCTCAGAAATCTATCCACCATGTTAGCGTAGTAGACCTGTATAGAGTCTGATTATTAATACATATAGTTGGATATTTAACTTTATGTTTTGCTTTACAGTGGAAAATGGTGTTATTCGATAAAAATAAACGATGGAAAGATAAAATCTTACAATTTCATTGTTGTGAATTAATTGAATTTGACATACGATAATATTTTTTAACGATAAAGATTTATTTGTATAAATGACCACATAGTGTAATGACATATCATAAAAATTTGTACCTGTGATTTAAAACACACAGTTGGTCATGAGGTAGAATTCTATCATCGGCTCGCGTTTTGACTCTATTTGTAACGTGACGTGATCTACAGTAACCACCAGAAGTTTGGAGACATTTTCACGTTTTTTAGTGTTTCATCATAGCTCGTGCACATAACGAAATAAAGATAATGGTGTCTTATATCTTATATAGAATACTGATGGGAAGAAGCTGTATTTCTATATGTCAGTACGATTACAGGACCCCTAGAACCTAAGTAAATGGATCCTTGTTGACAATGCAATAGTCTGCATGAATGTCTTGTAAATTGTATGTAACTCTCAGTGACGAAAACATAAATTCCGCTGATTTAGATTTTCCCTACAGTATTTCTGTACTAAGGATGGAGATATATATACATTTTTAAAAATCAGCGAATATATATAACAATACAAAGACTGTTAACCAGATTATTATGTATCCTGTAGATTTTAGTGACTTTGGCATCCTGACATCTTTGTAGGAGAGATGATTATTGTACATAGTTTAGTGACCATAGCAATGGTTCTTCTCTCAGTATCTGATAACTAATTGTAATTAAAGACAATAAGATCGTAAGATGGAGCGTAAATGTCAAGAGTCGACTGAATAGTGATACTAATATTAGACTTCAAAATCCCTTGATTTAACTTTAACTTTAAATAAAAGTCATAAATCGTTTTGTTCCTCCTTTTTTGGTTTAACGTCGTAGCAACACATATTGGTCAAATAACGTCGGTCAGTCAACCTGCTTACTGATCCTGGAAAGACTAAATCTCTGGAGCCCTTCAGGTTTCAAAGCACACAATTTGATAACACTACCTTATGAATATTAATGTTTATATGTATATGATTAATAAAGAAAATAAATGTAATTATAATAACTTCTGGGAATTTAAGTTTTGTCTATATATGGATTCTGATAATAAAAAACTGATCAAAATAACACATAAAAATCGTTAATGAATAATATTTTCAAATTGTTTTGCGGCGGTGTACATAGCATATATGGTTAATTAGATCATATCTGTATAATACACCGATTTAATATACACATAATGATAAAAACCGCTACAATCGGATAACTCGGATAATATCATTGTAACTTTCATTGTTCGAAGTTATTGAAGATAACCCGATTAAAGTTCAATTAGGTTATAGGATATATATCCTTCACCGACTAAGATTATCAACAGTGTAGTATTGGTAGGCAAAGTTTGATCATTGTGTCTCATGATGTTTGTTTTACAAAATATCGACTGATAACGGTATGGAAAATCACTCCCACACAGCATGTTACAATTATGAATACATATTTTTGTTATCTTCAAATCACGGTTACTGGACATTGTGTCAGGTGCGGATATGTCCAATTGGAAGTTATGATAAATTTCTAAAACGATAAAAACAAACAATTTGATAGTATTTTCAATGTAAAATGTTTTGTACGATAACCCATCAAAACACATGTAAGCAGGCGATCATAGCTGTTCATTTTCACCTGGGTGAAATAGATCAAACCCTAGTCGTGATCGTTGTACATTACTAGTACTCAATAAATACGACAGCAGTCCTCTCTAGTTCGGTTCCAGCCATACAAAGTATAATAAGCACCATTCCATGAGAAAAGGATGTTTAATATAGCAGGTATATTTTTGGTTCATTAAATTAATAGTGTCTAGTAAGGGATTTGAACCCTTGACTTCGCAATAAGAATGTCAGCCACTTTCAACTACACAACTTTTTCTGCCATGCAATCAAACAATCTGAAATAGATAAATCATGTTAAATACATGTTAGGGTATATAAATGTTGAGTGAACTTCACAGGAATAGAAGATGATCATATTCTCTGTAGCTAGAGTTTCCACTTACTACTCGAGAGGTCGTGGTTTCTAATCTCAATCAGGATAGGAGTTTATTTTGAGTTACATTAATTATTTCAATAAATAAATCTCTTTATTTGTTAATCGATAAAAACAATGAAAAATACCATGTTTAGTCGTCCCTAGGCCCAATAATAGGATACACTCCTAAATTTTGAACGTTCTTATCACAAATACTTGAGTCTATCAAAACGGTAATATTGATAACCCATATAATAAGCATGTGACTAGGTTTCATAAATAAACAACAAGGTTATACACGTACGCAACTTATTTAGAACGTTTAAAGTTACTTAAGATATAAGTTTGGATTTAATATTAAATGAATTTTTACTGAGGAAACTCTTTGAATACTTTAAATATGAAAGTTATGTTACATTTCGTTTTAAACGTATAAACGTACATGTCACACAAGTTTGGATTAACTGTTAAATATGAAGTTTCATTGAGAACTAATCTGTGGATATTTTTCATATTTATGTAATGTGAAATATATGGATTTTACATTATGTTTTAAATGTATAACACTTCATTAAGACACAAATTTGGATTTAATGTTAAATGAAGTTTCATTAAAGAAAAACTTTGGATATTTTGAAATATTTATGTTATGTGAAATATATGGATATTACATTAACATTAGGATAACTTGGCTATATTCTTTAAAATGGCTGAGGCACAAGTTGACAGTGGTTTAAGTGACAAACAAAGATTTATGTGTACTGCACATGGTAAACCATATGAGTATTATTGTCAAAATGATGATGCCTTTTTATGCAGCAAATGTGCCTTTATAAGTCATAGGAAATGTGAAAATATTATTGACATTGAAACTCATGATGGACATGGTGGGTGTGAGAAATTGAAAAATGAATTAGTTGCAGCCATAGACACAACAAACCAAGTTACAGAACTTTTAGAAGAAGCTGGTGCGCGTTTATCAGACGATATTCAAACGCTATCTGACAAGTTGAAGGATATGAAAACTCGATTGATACAAATATTTGATGATTTTACCAAAGCCGCCCTTACTCATGCCACAGCATACAACAACACTACCAAGAAAGATTTAGCAAAGAAGGAAGCCAAATGTGAAGAACAGATCAAGTCCTTGAAGAGACACGTAAGAACCATTGATTTCATAATGAATACAGGAACTCCCGCAGAAAAATTCATTACAGAACGTAAAATGTCAAATGAAGTACAACAGGCCATAAAATATTCAACATCTTTAGAGAATGAGGCGTCATTGATTAAAGTTAACTGTTCTTTTGCAGAACAATTACAGGATCTCAAATCGAGATTGTTATCATTTCAAGAATCGGAGACATTAGATATATCATATCAACTACCACACAGTTCAACACTTAAACTAGTTAGTTCAATTAAGTTACAACATTCAGAAGACGACGTTGAGGTACCACTCTACTCTGGCATGGCTTTCTTGCCAGATGGTAGAGTGGTTACTGTTGATAACAAGAATCATAAATTTCTCATTTATGATGTAAATCTGAATATGAAAAATTCTTATAAATTTCCTTTTGAATATCCTCAATGTGTTACTGTTGTATCTAATGATGTTGTGGCAGTAACATCTGAAGGTAACTATAGATTAGATTTTCTAAATATAAGTAAAACAAATGATGTAACATTAAATAGAACTTGTAAAATGAATGCTAAGTATTATTCTATTAGTATGATAGATGATGAGAATTTTCTTGTTGGTAAAATAGATCACATTAAACCTTTCCGTGTTGTATCTATGTCTGGGGATGAGAGTGATGTTGGTATTAATCTACCTGACAAGAAATATCCATTAGGCTCTAGCTATTGTACATATATACTTGGAAGGGAGAAAGTTGTACATTGTGATAGAGATGATAATACTATTTTTATATATGATGTCAGGTCAGGTAAGAGAGTAGTTATAAAACATGATCTGATACAGGCACCATGTGGTGTAGCTGTAGGTCCGTATGATCATATATTTGTTGGTAGCAACAGTACAAAATGTTTAGTTGAGATTACACCATGTGGTCGTGTATTATCATCACATCAAGTAGATATGTGGTATCCTCGTCTTGTAGCGATATCTAAGGACAGGAAACATCTTGTTGTATATAATGCTGCAAGTGGTGATAAGAAATTATCGCTGTACAAAATTGAATGATTGTGAGATAATAGGCTTACCAAGACATTGATGAATGTTAAACTTAAACTTCTTCATTTGATTAAATGCTTATATTCTACATTACATACTCAATAACGTTGAAAAACATGTACAATCATATTGACCATAAGTAAAATATTTAGTTTCTAAGAAGGCCTAAATTATCTTTATTCTTATGATTCTTGTTGCATTAAGATACATTTTGACTATATTATCTACATTATATATCTTTTTCCCAGGTTTAAAGAACATTTTATCATTCAACTTCTGTATAATGCTGTATATTATATTTAAGCAATGAGTCCTATATCATTAAGATCTAAGTGTGAATAGAATATTAAGCTCAGATACATAGTAAACTTGTAGTTTTTTGTCATATATGAGATTATACTTGAATGATTTCCACACGTTTTAAGTATTTGTAAAATGTACCTTTCTGAATATACTATCGCAGGTATGTTCACAGGATTATATCATGTATATTTCATTATCTTTTTTTATATGTTGCCAACATTTGAAAAATATTTTTTCTTATAGGATAGATACAAGGTCATGGATATTTTGAATCTCAAAAAAAATTTAGGTGGTTGGTTTTAATTTTGTAGCATGTTGTCACGTGCATGCGTTTTCTGTTATGATAGCAATACGTATGTTAAAAAAAGATGGAAAATTGATTGGTTTATTTATTAAATCATTTCTACTTTACATTTTCCTTACCTATGTTTGAACGTTGAACATGTTAAACTTAAATTGTAAGATATTTTTGAAATCTAATTGTACTGAAAAGAGTGCGTACAACATATAAAGAGAGATAAATCGTGTGCGTTAAATGTTTTTTTTATTTTGTATGAGTGATTGTATTTTATCCATTTATATTTTTTATTTAATCTTTCAATAAGTCATTATATGAATTCGATGCATATATCTCTGTATGTTTTATTTAATATATAACATGTCTTTGTAAAATATGTATTAAATTTTGTACTCTAAACTGTTGTTTTGTTTATTTGTGTTTATACTCAACTTGGCTGATGCATTTTGTATGACCTGCAGTAATCATTTCACAAAAATTCTTACCAGAAAATTCAACGCAAGTTATTATGAGAAATTTTTAATGGAATATTCGTTTTTAATAAATGAATTCCAGTTGGAGAATATTACACTGAATTAAATGGTATGTCCTTTGAATATATTTTATCACTGAAAACTATTTTGATCTATAAATTTTCTGCGATAATTTATAAAAATTGACTTACGGTGATTTTTAACGTAAGACATATGTAAAATATACTAAAGACCAAATAAATGGGGAACAAAATTATTGAAATAACTTATTAAATCATCTCAATGAAGCCACTTCCTGGTCAACAATTCAATACAGACAATGTATTGGTTTTGATCCCAACGATCTCTGTTAGCAATTGACTTAAATTATAGAATTTACACACTTCATCCACTGTTGGAGAAATATGAAGTTGTCATATCACGTTTCAAACGAAATTAAAGATGTATCAGCCACGTGTTTAGTAACTACAGTTAGCTAACGTTACGGATGCGAGAAGACTCAACCCAAAGACAACTCAACCCGTGCAATACTCAACTCAAAGTTAGGACAACTTAATCCGTTAGTAGGATATTGAGTTGTCTCGGGTAAAGTTGTCTTTGGGCTGAGTTGTTCCGACACTTCCGTTACGGAACGTTTTGGAGCGTTCAAGGTAACTGAACACGCTGCAGTATTATGTTCTTCAACACAGCAAATGTCAACATTGCCTGTCTCGCACTCAATATGTAAGAGGTACCATTGGCTGTAAATCAGAAATCTTCCTTTTTTTATCTGATTTCAACGCCGTATAAACACAATTAAGGTTATTATACGGCGTCCAGCACATCTAACCTATCTTTTCTGAATCCCTTGTCTATAACAAGTACTCGCCAACCCTTCCGCAAGGCAGGAATCATATCTATATAATCTAATCAATTGAGGATAATTGACTATATTGTCAAATTTTCATGGAAAGGTATTACCTCCCCGGGTTGGATTTTAAACCCCTTTTTCCTTCGGGACACGAGATTTCAAATCCCGGCACCAACTGCGCTCTCGACCCGGGTAAGGTTAGAGATCTAACTACTTAACCACGGAGAAAAAATATTGCAACAGGCGGAGACCTAACTCAAGTAACTTTATTGTTTACCTACAGTGGTTTTTGTCGACCGGTGGTTGCACTGACCCGGTGGTCGTTAGCACAGGTTCTACAAACATTGAGTATTTTCAAAAATCAATCTTACGATGAAATTCAACGTGAGTCTAAAGCAGAAAACATTTATATAACGCTAGATCAGAATATACTTACGATGATTTTTATCGTAATATTGTTTTGTGGAAAACAAGAACGAAGGACACTATTGATATACATAGTAAAACTCAACTATGATACTGTCTGATTGTACATTATGTTAAATACAAAAACAAAGATGAATACATTTAGTCTAGTATCTGAGGCTATTTTTTCAATTTTTTGTCCAGAGCTGTTCTTTGCATTTTTGGATAGAAGGATGTCTAAAGTTAAATTTTAGCGAGGGTGGACATCTGAAATCATGGCAGTTACCATGGAAACCAAGATGGCGTCCAAGATGGATACCATTTTATACACTATGTTTTGTATTTTTCACACCATTATTACTACAATAAGTATTCTGTAGTTAATAAACTAATGCTTGCTTATTAATGTACAGACATGGACCTTTCCACTGATGTGTCTTTCAAGGTCATTGTGGGTCAAGGTCAAGGTCAAATCAAGGTCAAAACATTAAAAATGCAGAAAAATCGTGTTTTTACCGCACATTTTTGTTGCCAAGTGAGAATTTATTTACCAAAACCACTTAAAAGTTGTTTTTTTTTCTTTTGTGGCATTATATTTTGTATTTAAAAACATGATTTTATATTTCTAAATTGAAAAATAATGAAATGGGAAGTCAATATAAACAGGAAGCTTAGCTTCAATTGTTACGGAAAAAAGGTTTATTTCACCTATATACAAGTTGTCTGTATATTCTTGTTATATTTTACATATAAATATGCTATGCAATAATTTTAATAGAAATACCAGATGCAAGTAAATTTTAGAAAGAATATAATGAGGGCAAGGTCAAGGTCATAACAAGGTCAAACAAGGTCAAACTTGTGTTTAAGCAACAAATGGGGTATTTGACGACTAACAAATGCCGCCTCGGTTTTAAAACAAGAATATAATTAAAAATGAAGACCATTTAGAATATTGCTTTAGTCATATATGAGGACTGACACAAAAAATGCTATTAAATGTATTGTATAGTCAGGTAATAACTGAATACCCTTTACTGGTTGCCAAAAATAGAGAAAATTTGACATTTTTCACAATAATCCAAAGGGTCATTTCAAGATGCTCTTTTTTCATAACTAAATTACTGACAGATATGCAACTTAGTACAACTATTTTTTGGGTGGTTGTATGACAGAATATGTCTGTTGAACCCCAATCACTGTTACCATGGCAACATTGGGGAAGAGCAAAAAGGGCCAAAATGCAAGTTTTTGCATTTTTTTTTCAACCCAAAATTATCCTTTTAATCAGTTTTTTTTTTAAATGAGATTATAAGTGCCAGTTATTTAGAGAGACTGAACACATGTTTTCTTATGAACATTTTTTTCTGCAATAAATTACCCTCTTTTTGAGGCGATGAGGGATGCAGGGCCTCCTTCAGAACCCGAGACATCTTTTGATTGGGGAAGCACGCAAAAATATTGTAGACAACTTTCCTTCAGTGAAATGTTTTTAAATCCAATTAGAAATACTTGTTTCAAGACCAGGCATCGTTCATGTTCTCTCACCTAAATTCAAGGACTTTCAAGGTAGAATTTGTATTTTCAAGGCGTTGTTTTTCCCAAGCAATACCTATATATGATTTTAAGGTTACAACACTTGGTGTTCCATAATCATGAAAATAATATACTTATACTTCTCTAATCAAAAGTCTCAAATTGATTAAGAAGCATGGTTGAGCTTGGCGCAAATAGGCGATTTTGATAGGTGCCATTAGCACAGATGCACACCACTGCAAAACACTGCTACAAACGTGTTTTCAAGGCATTTGACATATATTTAAGGGTTTTTAGTGAAATTCAATCACTTTATTCATGACTTTTCAAGTCAGAACTCTTTTCAACGACTTTCAATGCTCTGTACGAACACTGAAGACTTGTGGCAGACATTTTTGAAGGAGTGGTGTATTCACATTTACAAAATTTACAACACAAGTCGAGAGACTGTTTATGAACGATATTTCAGAGTTAGCACTTGAAGAATTTGATCTCCTCATTATTCCTGTGCCTTCATTAGTCCTTGGCTCTGTATCTTATTCATCATTGCAGTAAGATATTTACAAATATTTTCCATTTTTCTTGACAATTAGCATTAAATAGCTCTAGTTCATTCATAATCAATTGTGTTTTCAATTACATTTTAGAGACACTTACTGTGATTGCACGCTCAATATAAGTATTGTATGCGCACCGAGCTTAGTATAATTCATAATGGTTACCCATACAACAACTAATCGCTCAGACCGTTGCAAACTAAACAAAGTCAAGCGTTTCACATTCTTGTCGTAAATGCCTGCTAAAAAAGTGTGATTTGTGATTATAAAATTGCGAAACAGCAAAATGAACGAGCCATGATAATGTTACAGTCCCATAAACATAAAAATGGCCGTGAGGGCACCGTACGGGCGCCGTGCGATCAAGCTACGCAAGGACTCGTACAAACTCTTGCGTACCCGTACGGACTGTTACGTTTTTACCACAGTCCGTGAGATGAGCCATTGATACACGAATCAGTTTAAATTCAAATAGTAAACACAAGCATGGCCAAGTATAAATAAAACTTGCATATCTTCCAGCTACGGCTCTGTACAGGTGTGTTGTTTTGTGCCATTTGCCTACCGTCACCTTAATACCAAAGGCTTCCCACACGGGTCTGCATCAAGCCACGATTTTATGGGACTGATGCATAATATGGACCTGCTGTGTCAAACCAGAGGAAGTTGTTCCCCTGGAGGATCTCCAGTCTCAGCTAAATATCAGATATATTGCCTTAGTTCACCAAACAAACAGGCTGAGACTTCATTCCTGACGAGACAGACAGGCCTCACCCTTGCCAAAGGATAAATCAACGGTCTGTTAAAACTAAACTGGATGATGGTGATGATGAATAATGCATTTGTTGACTTGAATGATTACTATCCAATTTACATAAGTGACTTTACATTCAGTTACATCTTTACGTTTCTTTTGAAAATTCCGAAATTACGAATTTTAAGTGGCTTAGTTTATCCATGTCTGAAGTCAAGATAGAGTTGCTTACCATTTACAGATTTTATTGAACCTTCAGAATTAAAAGTGATAATATGATAACACCTGTTTAGTTTATAAGATGTTATTTGCGTGTAATGTTTGCACTATATGTCTGACGCATATAGTGCAAACATTACACGCAAATAACAGACAGCTCAGTCGGTAGCACAAGTTTACTGATATAGGGGTCGCAGGTTTGATACTTTGGCAGAGTTTGGTATTGAAATAACTTCTACGGCCATTCTCCCTCCCACCACTGATTCTAAATTATGTAGGGCAGTAGTCAGTCACTGACGGAACTATGCGCCTAATAGTTGGTTAACAGCTTAATCCAGAGATTTAGCCTTTCCAGGAACAGTGTGTAAGTGAACTGAACGCCGTGATATAACGTATACAATTTGTTGCTATGGCATTAAGCCCAACAAAAACAAACAAACTATATGCGTCATTCGGATTTCTTCATACTCCACCCAATTCAGTGTGAACGACTTTAATTTGCAGGGGTGTAGAAATCAAGACTTGCGCGAGACATTTCGTAAGCGAAGAGGTAAATTTCTAATTTGGAAGCTAAAACGTTACGAAACAGATACCTAGATGTACCTAAATGAAATAAATCATGAACATTTAAGCCTTAATATGAAAATTCTAAATAACCTATGTCTTATTATCCCAATGGGAGGCTTTTAGCTAGTAGTATCTATTGTTAAAATCAAGCTATATCTAGTTGTCAGTATCGATAGTAACTAGCCAGTACCTTGGATATACGACGGCAGTTAAGCTAGATTAGAAAGTTGTTTTGGCTTAAATGTACAAATTAGTTGTTAGTGCTTGTGGTTAGATAAGTTGCAAATATAGAAGTAAATAAATCACCAAATAAGTATTAGAGCGTTAGAATTCCTCTCTCCTACCTTTCAAACTGTTTTTCTGTCAGTGCTTTCAGCGCTTTGATTTCTACAAAGGCATATTTGCGTTGAACAATCCTAACATCCACATACTATAGAAACACTATCAGAGACAGTCCTACATACATGCATAGGTACTATAATGCAATTAATATCTTCAGTGTATTCAAATATTCGTGGATCCACTTCTTACTATACACTAATATCCATACAATGTGTGTGTAAGTTTGTTGTGTACCAATCTGATTAAAACCTGATCTAAGATTTTTCGCTCGCATACTCGCTAATTTAGATCTGGCCTTTTCAAACGAAGGTCACGTTCAAGTGACCCTTTCTCATCATAATATTCATGACGAAATTGTTATGATATGTAACTAAATGTTTACATCGTCTACGTCATGCAATTTGAAATGAGCTGCCCAATCGCAGACTGTGAATAATACCGATGTTAAATTAACATGCAAACCTTGGTCTAAAATAGAAATTACGAAACCAAATGTGATTAATAGTGTTTTCGTCTAGATAAAAGCTACACATTGATTGGTCGACACAAAATTTATATCGCAGTGACCTTTCACGGAGACAGTAGAGATCATGTACATCAACGCTCTACAGGATATCTATTTTACGGAGATTGGCTGTGTACAGACATCTAATTATATGGTCCTTAATAATATGACAAGTTGATGGAAGGTGTTTTATGTCTTGAGCTTAGCCTTGATTATTTACCATCCGAGCTTGGTTTGAAAATTTGAACAAGATACTCATCCACTTTTAAAATCACTTTTTCTTAAAAATTCAATTAAAAACGTCTCTGGTCATGATTTTAATGCGCACAGTTTAGTGACTACTGTACGGGTATTATCGCGCCCAATTTGTGCTGAATTGGATTATGCATGCGATGAAGTGGAATAATCGAAGTGTGTTCCCTAGGGTGTAATCGTTTACCAATATATGTATAAATAATATTGCAATACAAATCATGACGTTTTTGAAGCCTATTTAACATTTATCTGAATCAAACATCTCGTTTTTTTTAAAAAAATAGACACTGTCAAATTGATATATTTAGAAAGTAGATTTTTTGAACTGATTATTGTGTCTGTAATACATGTTAGATGAGAGAACTTTGAACAATCCCAGGTCTTGAAACTAGTATTTTCAATTGGATTTAAAAACATTTCACTGAAGGAAAGTTATCTAAAATATTTTTGCTTGCTTCACCAATCAAAAGATGTCTCGTGTTCTGAAGGAGGCCCTGCATCCCTCACCGCCTCAAAAAGAGGGTCATTTATTGCAGAAAAAAATGGATCAAAATGTTGATTAGAGAACATGTGTTCAGTCTTCCTCAAAACTGGCACTTATAATATCATTTTGAAAAAAAAGGCTGATTGAAAGGATAAATTTTGGTTGGAAAAATGCAAAAACTTGCATTTTGGCCCTTTTTGCTCTTCCCCAATGTGGCCATGGTAACAGTGATAGGGGTTCAACAGGCATATTCTGTCAAACAACCACCCAGAGAATAGTTGTACTAAGTTGCATATCTGTCAGTAATTTAGTTATGAAAAAAGAGCATCTTGAAATGACCCTTTGGATTATTGTGAAAAATGTCAAATTTTCTCTCTTTGTGGCAACCAGTAAAGGGTATTCAGTTATTACCTGACTATACAATACATTTAATAGCATTTTTTGTGTCAGTCCTCATATATGACCAAAGCAATACTCTAAATGGTCTTCATTTTTAATTATATACTTGTTTTAAAACCGAGGCGGCATTTGTTAGTCGTCAAATACCCCAACACAAAAATACCCAAACACAAGTTTGACCTTGTTTGACCTTGTTATGACCTTGACCTTGCCCTCATTATATTCTTTCTAAAATTTACTTGCATCTAGTATTTCTATTAAAATTATTGCATAGCATATTTATTTGTAAAATATAACAAGAAGATACAGACAACTTGTATATAGGTGAAATAAATATTTTTTCCGTAACAATTGAAGCTAAGCTTCCTGTTTATATTGACTTCCCATTTCATTATTTTTTAATTTAGAAATATAAAATCATATTTTTAAATACAAAATATAATGCCAGAAAAGAAAAAAAACAACTTTTAAGTGGTTTTGGTGAATAAATTCTCACATGGCAACAAAAATGTGCGGTAAAAACACAATTTTTCTGCATTTTTAATGTTTTGACCTTGATTTGACCTTGATCTTGACCCACAATGACCTTGAAAGACACATCAGTGGAAAGGTCCATGTCTGTACATTAATAGGCAAACATTAGTTTATTAACTACAGAATACTTTTTGTAGTAATAATGGTGTGAAAAATACAAGCCATAGTGTATAAAATGGTATCCATCTTGGACGCCATCTTGGTTTCCATGGTAACTGCCATGATTTCAGATGTCCACCCTCGCTAAAATTTAACTTTAGACATCCTTCTATCCAAAAATGCAAAAAACAGCTCTGGACAAAAAATTCAAAAAAATAGCCTCAGGTGCTGTACTAATTGTCGAATGTCGAATTATGAATCGAATTTGTCTAAAAAAAACAGCGCTGGTGTAATACGGAAGTCACCATACTGTCTTTATATTTCATTGGTATTATGATAGACAATTATCAAACAAACAACCTCTGTGATAATTTAAAATATATAAAACATATCACAAATATATAATTAAGTCAAAAAACATCAAATCAGGGTATATAGGCATGAGATCTTCAGAATATAAACATTCTCTTAAATTTCATCAAATTCTGGCAGCAGACTAAAACTATGAAAGATACAAATAATGCATAAAATCACATTTCTTTCATTAAGTGAAGTAACTATTACAAAACTCATGATTAAGTATTTATGAAATTATCTCCCTTGTATCAGGGATTAACCCCGCTGATTTAAATACCTCTTACAGTAATTCTGTACTAATGACCAATAAAAATGAAATATCCGAATTTCTATACGGGGGATGATTAAATGTATACACCACTGACTTATGAATGAAGTTGAATAATCACTTAGTAAAGAAAATGAACTTATAATATAAAATTCTTAAACATTGATAAAGTACAATTACTCATACAGCATTAAATACATAATACACAGGAATTATCTCCCTTTATATGAACTCGGATCTATTAAATGAACCATAAAAATGATTCACAAATGTAACTTAACATTTTCTTAACATTTCTACTTTTCAGTTTCTTCTTCTTTATTGTTTATTTATTAATTGGAGTTAACGCCGTGTTAACACAATTTAGGTCATTTTACGGCGTCCAGCGCTAGGTTAGGTGCGCTGTACGCCGTAAAAATGTCATGTACAAAATCCTGAATAAAATGTTGAGTTTTTGATACTATTAATTTAAAATGGGTTTACATAATATGGAATTTTGTATGTCTTATGTATAACTTTTAAAAAAGAATTTTGACTCGTAGATTTGACAAACGATGTTTTCGTTGTTGGAGTTTCGTGAAATAGACCATCTGTTCAAGTAAAATGGTTCTTAAACTAGAGATCAGGAGCAAAAAACTTTTTTTAAAAAGTTATAGTAATCACATGTAGGAAACTACATCTCGTTCTTCAATACAATACAATGGTTATTTTCACATAAATCTTACGATAAAGATCATCGTAAGTTAAAGCAGAAACTTTTATAATTCGTTCATTCTTTGTCCAATCAATATTTAATATTCATTTATTATGAAAAATAATGAATACTTTCTTAAATTTATATCATTATTTTATATCATATCTTTTCGGCTATGGACTTAAAATTTTGGAAATTGACTAACGATAATTTTTGTTTAAAACTTATTGACTGATTTTGTATTACATAAAGTTTCTAACAACAAAAACTTAATGTAAGTCATTAGTACAAATCCTAACAAAATGTTTAATTACTCAAAGTGTGGTATGCCTTTTGAAAATATTATCACAAAAACTCATATTTGATTTTTGGCTGTCTTTGTGAATTCATAGAATTGACTTACGGTAATTTTCGAAATAAGAATTCAGTAAAATGGACAACTGACCAAATGAAATGGCACTTATAGTATACAAAACTGTATTAAAAACGTGTATTAATCAAATGATTGAAACTACGCCTTGAACTTCAAAACATTACAACCAGCATACATATCATGGACAGTAATTGACGAGAGACCAGATTGGTTTGAACCAAACTATCTGTGTAAAATATTAAGCTAAAATTTTGAGTTAACAGCACTTTGTCAACTGTAGGAAAATATGTGACGCACAGTTCACTTTACCAGCTGTATTAGACAAACATCATCAGCAAGAGTGAATATTTTCATCATATAGCGTCGTGATTTATTGCCGGATTTGAAAACACGTAAAAACATAACAATAATTTGAAATCAGCATATTTAATCACTCAACCGTAGAAAACTGTGAAACGAACATGGTTGTATCTTATGAAACTGTTGTATTAATCAATTGGTAAATATTAATCTCTTTCAACAAAGATCAAAATCCGAGTCTGTAGCTCAGTTAGAAGCACACCAATATTTCGAAACTAGTGTCCCGATGGGGTTCAGTTTTTTATTCCACCCGTGGAGGTAATACCTTGCCATGAAAGTTTAACAAGTATGTAAATTTTCATCCATTAAGAAGGTATAATGAGAAGTTTCCGGCCTTGTGGAAGGGTAGGTGAGTACTCGTTATACACAAGGGCCGAGGAAAGCTAAGTTATTTCACAAAATGTTGAAACGGTGAAATCTACATAAGTGTATGTCATTAAACTGTTTTGTTTACTTATAGGTAAATATTGAAACTTTTTGCAGACAAATCTTACGGTTTAAGTCATTGTTAGTAAAAAAGCAGATAACGACCATTATACGTACATCAATTTCGATTTTTAAACTTATACGGAGTTTTGTATCATTTTTAACAATATTTTATACCTGAACATTTCTACGTTGGTTTTTTTACGTTAGTTACCTGTTACCCTAGTTTTGTCAAGGTCTTCACAATATATACAGTAATCATTAGGTATTTAAAAACATGTCTGGCAAGGATTAAACATTTTTTACGTACAGTAAAACTCGGATATAACATACTCGCTGGGCCATAGAAAAGAAGGTATGTTTTAACCGAGGTATATTATATCCATATAGCATACTAAGCATGTTATATCCGAACTATATAACATACTCTTTTATAGCATACTAAAATACGATTTTTCACATCCATTTTGTAGCCAATTTTCTGTTTTCTTGTTACATACTTGTATGTAAATAATCAATATGATATCAATATTTTAAATTATCAATACAATCAATAAAAAAAAAGTAACCGTTATGCCGTTTTTTTATAATTTTCTTCTGAAATGCAGAAACAATAATGCCTGCATACGTAGAGTGTAATCTGCATTAAGCTGCCAGTGACAGCAAGTGCGCAGATTGACCGCTTACAGCATGTGGCCAGTTTTAATTAAACTGCTTGGAACAGTTAATTCTGACATGCATTTTCTAAATTTCGACATATTCGTAGAATTTAATTTTTTTAAGAGAACTGTGTTAAATGACATTCCTTTTTTAATAACAGAATAACATGTGGTATATCACTACGCTGTGGTTTAAACATCTAAAATAAAGCTTTACATTGCAACAATTCCTGATAATTTGATGACAGATGCGATCAAGAGTCGGTTACGAAACTCTCCGACACGGTTTCCATTTTGTTAACGGTGACGATAAAAGCCGTAGTCCGTTTATTTTCTTGAATTAACGTGAACAAAGCAATTTATGAACGAGTTATGCTCACAAACTTATTTCATCATGGTATACTTAAAACAAAAATATCTTTAGTACATGTATTGAAATTAAATGTAATTGCTTAATATCAAACTGTAGACAACCTTCTCAGCGCCTATTTAAAACAAATTGAGTAAAAACGGATTAAGTGTTTATGTAGCTTATTATCCACGCAGTTGTACCCCTTGTATATAAGTATATAAAAGATATGTTTGAAAAATCAAAGAGAGGTAACTTGACAATTCCCTGTGTTATTATCCATAGGTCTCCAAAGAAGGTATAAATAAATGTCAAACATAATATGAAAATCGGAAGTATAACATCACGTGATGCCAATTTGTTAATTGTTTTTGTCTGTTTGAAGACTCAACTTGGTGTTTTTACACGTTTCGCTGATTATAGTATATGATATACAGTTTGTTACACGCTGTTCAATTCCAAATTCATTGGAACGTGGCTGGTGAATACTCTCGGCTTTTCGCGCCAAAAGTATGTTATATACAGCATGTAAAAGTATGATGGGACCAAAATATTGGTATTTTATAACCGAGTGTATGCTATATCCTTGTATGTCATACCGAGCTGATTTTATATAGAATATATAAAAATGTAAAAGGTCCAGGAAAAATGTTATGTTTTAGCCGAGTGTATGTTATAACCGAGTATAAAGAAACCAAGTTTTAATGGGAGGACCGTAACTAAGTTAGAGAACTTGTGGTCCAACCCAATTACCTGTATTATTGAAATTTATACGTAAATTGTATTTTGTAAATAGAGGTAATAAAATATGCTTCATCATAGTAACTGATTGTTATAGTTGTTAATATGAAATATTTTATAGAAAATAAATTGGAGAGAAAACTTAAAATTCAAATCATTTTAGCTTATTATGTAAACAACTATGATTACACATTTAAATCAAAGCACTGGAGCACTTGAGAAATCCCTTTCCTATTCAAAAGTTAGGTGACATGGAAATACCATTAGATAACCTTTAAAGTAACATTTTGCTCCAGTTCGTGCTTAAGACATACACTTTGGTCATTGAAAAATAATGTCACCGTTTCGTACATCGGAATTACAGTATGATATAAATGAAAGGCTTTCTCACAACCCCATTGCAAATATGTTATTTCAATGATGTCTAAACAATTTTTCAATGTATAATATTTTACATATTTCCTGAAATCTTTGTTATCTGTCGACAGCGTCATCTAGTGAGTGGGGCATTGCTAGACAATATTAGACAATATTGATTCACACTGAATCAAAGGGCAATAACATATGTCAGCATAGTCGGAGTAAAATTAGACATTACTTAAGAACTATACCTCTTTATATTTGTTGAAAATTATAATAGCGTTGTTGAAAAAATGGTTTCGAACTCTGTTTTTTAACACTGGGACGATGATAGATTCATTGTTCTAAAAACAGTCAGAATAACAGGACATAACGTCCGATGCAGATATTTGAGGAATAAAAACATATAAATATACTTGAAATAGTTAATGCAGTAAACTGTGGGTATATAATACTTCATATAGTGATATACATTAAAACATATAATTTGTGTTTAAAAATTTAATCATGTAAGACAATGCTTGGTGTAAAACATCGTCAATGTCTTACACTTATCACCAGGTTATATATTTGATTATAAATGACACTGAGGACTTCGTCAGTAGTTATAGTCTAACTGTTATAGTATCCTTTATTATGAATGAGTGAAAATATATTTTTACTGTAAACCCATATAAACATGTAATTATTTACCATAACATAAAATATTGCACGTAGACAATCTATTTCTAGCATAAAAGAGGTAAAGTTTGAATACAGTGTATTATGTCAGTTTGAAAAGCTTTTGTAATTTGAGTAATTGAAATATTTCATTTATACATTGAAATGTCCTTATATGGTTATTGAAGAAAATCTATGAATATTAAAAAACAAATTACATCCATACAATATAACCGAAGCCATGTTAATTGATAAAGGTTTATAACAGGTACATTGTGACCACTGCAGAGCAGACATTTGGTGGAGTTTAACAAAGTGTCACTTTTATGGTTGCTCATAGTCGATTTCTAGTGAGGAAAATAATCAGTTATCATTATCATACGAGAATGATAATTCACGGTTATTAGCAAACACATATCGACGTTAATTTTATGTTCCCGTATATGACCTTTGAATTAGTTTTAAAATCCGTTGATAATCATTGCTATTCCATATAAGACTTAACAATCAGGGAAATATCGTTTTAGGTTCCGTCAAAATATTTCAAGTTGTAAGTGATAAGTAGTGTGAGTTAAGATAATAAGTTAACAATCAAATAGTTCGCGTCTTTTTCGCGACAAAATTCCTGATTTATTTTTACAAGATCAAATTAAACTTTTTTTAATTCTAACGTGATAGGAGGAGTCGTTTATTTTATATAAAACATGAAGCAAAATCGATATGAGGAATTCTAATATAACACACTTGATAGATAGCCGCCTCTTAGAGGTTTAACTGTATTGTTACACTTGATTTTAATAATCAACCAATAGCTCCACACATCTTGATATATCTAAGCGGAAGTTTAGATCACCGTTGGTAACTTTGTAATAGCAACAAATAACAAGGTAACGCCCACGGAAAATAGTCTGTTCATTTAAGTTGTAGTTTTTGACAAGTTCGGGTGCAGTTGTTTTATAAAGTTTGATTCAAAATATCGTAATATTAAAACGAGAATATTCGTTTTTTTATCTTGGAACTAATAAATACAATTACATTAGTATATATTAAACAGTTTGATAATTATCAAACATGGCTGAGGCAAAAGCCGACAGTTATACTTGTGATCAGCAACAGTGTCAGCCATGTTTAAGAAAAGACAATCAAAATATAGCGGATATTTATTGTAGCACATGTAATGAATATCAATGTCATCAATGTTCTACCATTCATGAGACTTACGCGTTTATGAGTGACCATAAACTATTAAATGTCGCAGAAGGACAATATCACGTTTCGTCTGTCGATGGCGATGACGTAGAAATAATAAGATTTATGTGTGCCACACATAGTAAACCCTATGAGTATTATTGTCAAAAGGATGATGCATTTTTATGCAGCAAGTGCGCCATTATAAGTCATAAGAAATGTGAAAGTATTGTTGACATTGAATGCAAGGACGGGCATAGTGTGTGTGAGAAATTGAAAAATGAATTAGTTGTAGCCATAGACACAACAAACCAAGTTACAGAACTTTTAGATAAAGCTAACGCGCGTTTATCAGACGATATTCAAACTCTATCTGACAAGTTGAAAGATATGAAAACTCGATTGATACAAATATTTGATGATTTTACCAAAGCCGTCCTTACTCATGCTACAGCATACAACAACACTACCAAGAAAGATTTAGCAAAGAAGAAAGTCAAATGTGAAGAACAGATCAAGTCATTGAAGAAACACATAAGAACCATTGATTCCATAATGAATACAGGAACTCATGCAGAAAAATTTATCACAGAACGGACAATGTCAAATGAAGTACAACAGGCCGTAAACAATTCAACATCTCTAGAAAATGAGACGTCACTGATTAAAATTAACTGTTCGTTTGCAGAACAATTTCAAGATCTCAAATCAAGAGTGTTATCATTTCAAGATTCGGAGACATTGGATATATCATATCAACTACCACACAGTTCAACACTTGAACTAGTAAGTTCAGTAAAGTTACAACAGTCAGGTGACGACGTAAAAGAACCACTCTACTCTGGCGGGGATTTCATGCCAGATGGTAGAGTGGTTACTGTTGATAACCAGAATCATAAATTTCTCATTTATGATGAAAATCTGAATATGAAGAATTCATATACATTTTCTTATCCTTATGAATATCCTCAATGTGTTACTGTTGTATCTAATGATGTTGTGGCAGTAACATCTGGTGGTAACTATAGATTAGATTTTCTAAATGTAAGTAAATCAAATGATATAACATTAAATAGAACATGTAAAATGAATTCTCAGTATGATTCTATTAGTATGATGAATGATGAGAATTTTCTTGTTAGTACAATAGATCACATTAAACCTTTCCGTATTGTATCTATGTCTGGTGATGAGAGTGATGTTAATATTAATCTACCAGACAAGATATACCCATTAGGTTCTAGCTATTGTACTTATATACGTGGAAGGGAGAAAGTTGTACATTGTGATGGAGATGATAATAAGATTTATATATATGATATAAAATCAGGTGAGAGAGTTGTTGTACAAAATGATTTGATACAGGCACCATGTGGTGTAGCTGTAGGTCCGTATGATCATATATTTGTGGTCAGTAAAGGTACTAAATGTATAGTTGAGATTACACCATGTGGTCGTGTATTATCATCATATCAAGTAGATATGCGGTTTCCTCGTTTTATAGCAATATCTAAGGACAGGAAACATCTTGTTGTATCTAATTCTGCAAATGGTGATAGAAAGTTATCACTGTACAAAATTTCATGATTTTTAGATAAAAGGCTTATCTAACGAAGAAAAACACAGCATTGTCTTAGTTTTGCACTTGTCGCAACTTAAATAATAACTGGGTCACAGAATCTGTTATTCTAACGTCTTTCACACTTGGTATTTCCCCTATGTTATAAATAGCCTCAAATAAGGTAAGTTCATCAAAAATCTATATGGGTCGGGGGCTCAGTAGTTTAAAAGATGTAAAAATAGCACATTCAGTAACCATGTAATTATTTTAGCTGTGACATATTGATTAAAAAATACATTACGATATTTTACAACTACCTTAACCAATGGTCAAATATTTGGTTACTTATAAGTGTAAATTATCTACATCTTTATGTTTTTGTGTTGTATGTCAGATAAGATTTTTACAATGGAGTTTCCCGCGTTTAGTAGTGGACTGAAGCAACTCCTCAATTTAAACAACCTCGGACGATTACATTAAGCCACGCATGCGCAATTAATAATATGAAATTTAATACTGCAATTAAAGTAGTCGGCGATACGTGTTAAACCACAGATGATGCAGTTCGTACAGTTGTACAAAGTATATATAATCTGATTTAGTATTCTAACGATCGTTTCCATTTTTTGCACCATTTCCTGTTTTTATACACCATCAAAACCTCATGGCCAACAGTGCTATAAACGCTTTGATACATCCTTATTGGTCAAACATTCCTTGAATATCCGTTCATTTGCCGTTTAAAAGAAAAGGTCAGTTTGTTGGTTAATACACATGTATTATGATTAATGAAGTAGTTAAATAAATAATGAGTTTTAAGTCATCGTTGTCAAAGTGAGAATAGTTAAGAAAATCTTAGGTTCAGATACATAGTAAGTATCCTTTTTTCTTACATACTTTTATACAGGGTTTATACTACTGAGGATTTTTCCCAGCAGAGGTAATACTGTATACATATTATCATGTATGTTTCGAGATTCTAAAATTCTTATGAGTTGAGGTGAGTTGATTCACATGATGCCATCACCGTTTTCTTACGGTTAATAATAATAAGTTGATAACAAAGATAAAATTTTGTTTGTTCTCTAGTTTGGTCTACATTTTCTTCTTGTTTATAAACAGTACATATAATTGATCATGTATCATGATTTGTGAAATTATTTCTGTTCTGTTCTGCTGCTGTGTATAGAGACTTTGTTCTGTAGAGGACTGTTCTGCAGAGGTTATACTGTATACATATTATCATAGCTGTTTTATGACTCTAAAGTTCCTATGAGATGAGGTGATTTGTTTACATTTTGTAAAATTTGATCACGTGATGTCTTTATGGTTAACTTTATTATTTTTTATTCTCCGTAAACAGGTTTCCTATACACCATTGTCTAGTCAGTAGGCGAGTTGAGGATTATAGATTTAGCTTTGATTATTGATTGATAATGTTGATATCATATATTAAATATTCGTTGTACATTAGTAAAATCATTACTACTGTATATTTTCTACACTAAGTTATTGTTAAATTTTATTAATCTATCCGCGGCGAAAACATTAACCCCGCTGATTCAAATACCAATAACTGTATTTTTTGACTTACGATTGATAGAAATAGATAGCCTTATTTATAAACGGCAGCGGGGTTAATGTGTGTAGCAATGAAAGTTGAGTTTAATTTAACTATAAGGCAAAGAAATGTTGACTGAAATTGTAAAACATTTTGAATGTACATTTAATAGAACCGAGTCATATAAAGGGAGAGATATCGTGTGTATAATGTATTTTATGTTGTGCGAGTGATTGTATTTTATCAATGTATTGGAATGTTATATTATTATTATAAGTTTATCATTTTTATGTTGTCAATGTATATCTGTGTTTAAATCATGTTACATATTATATTAAATATATTATTCCACATGAAGTGTTGTTTATAGTTGTCGTTTTTTATTTACATGTAAACCAAATTGGACTGATATAGTCTAGAGTTACTGATTTATCATATTACAAAAATTCTAACCACAAAAGTCAGCGTAAGTCATTTTCAAAATCCCAAATAAAATGTTGAATTTTTGATACTCTCAATTTAAAATAGGTAAACATTACATATAATTTTGTATATGTTATGTATATCTTTCAAAAATGATTTTTATTCTTTAAGCGATAATTTGTAGAATTGACTTACGATGACTTTCGTAGTAAGACTTTTGTGAAATAGATTTCAGGCAAAGTTAAATGGGTTTTTAGATTACAGTACAGAGACAGTTCAAACACGTTATTTTTACCACATGATTGAAACCACTCTTTGTACTTCAGTACAATACAAGCATACTTATGTCTTATGGACAGTATTTGCACCAACTAGATGTTTATTGTAGAATGAAGGTTTTGAAGTTTTTTTATAAACTATCGGAGAAATGTGAGGTGGTCAGTTTATCTAACTATTAAAATTTAAATTGTAACAGTATTAGGCACTTATCTTCAGCAAGTGTCAAGATTGCTAGCACACACTTTACAATCATTCACAGTTAACATTGGCTTTAAGTCAGAGATCATATCACTCAACCTTTGGGAAGAAAGTTGCAACAGGCAGATACCTTCCTCATGCATCTGTTTAGTTCGCCTTTTTGTACATAAACATTTCATATCTTAACAAAATCATATTACGATAAAAATAAGCGTACGTCAAAAGTAGAAAATATTTATATAGAGGAACAAACCACCGGTTTGGAATATTCAAAACTGTTAAATTTCTGTAATAAGTTAATGAATTTGACTAACGTGTATTTTTATCGTGATATTGTTAAGAAAAAAAATAATGAAGTGGGTGAAACATTTTACAAGCGTAAAGTCTAAGAAAAGCTTTCCTAGATATGATATAAGTGGTCAATTTCACCAAGAAAATCTTACAAAAATGATCGTAAGTCAATTCCAAAACAATTAATGTTCAAAGCCTAAAGTATATGATATGATATAATGATATAAGTTTCAGAAAGTATTCATTATTCTTCATTCTTTAAGAATATTATCAATTGATTGGACAACAAAAGACGGTATTAAAGAATGGTTCCTGCAGTAAACTTACGATGATTTTTTTCGTGAGATTTTTTTGTTAAAAAGGCCACTGGTTTCAGTCTACGATTCTTACTTAAACACATGCGATAGTTGAAAACCGTTATTTAATCTACATAAAACAGACAAAGGTTAAAGTAATACATGGTGCTGTATGATGTTAATTATCAACATTTTATATTCCCATGTCTGGTAGTCAGTCCATCTACCTTTGTGTTTTTCAACATACCGAGGTTTCGGGATCTAAACTTTTAACCCAGTACTGAGCACGTACCATCGCATATACATGTACATTTAACAAAACTTATAAAACTTATAAATTTTCAACAAAAAAAGTCAAATATGGAACAACATTATTATGTTATTTCATCGCATAGAACAAAAGATTTAACAAATAATTACAAAAATCACAGTGTGGGAATAAGTTAAAGTAACAAAATGAGAATTGTTATCTCTATGACTAAGAGAAAGTTGTAAAATGATAATGGCATTCGTAAAATAATGTCTACAATTCTCTCTCTCATTATGTGTGTGAACTCCATGGCTGTTAAGAACCGATTTGCATCGCATTCTCATGAATCTTACACACTGTTGGAAGTGATTCTGACGTATACCTGCCCACTCGCGTACAATCCTTCAGCATAGCCCAGCTAGGGATTGAGCTGCAACCCCACGGCGTACACGGTGGTTCAATTTATCCCATACGTTGTTCTTTTATGTTTAACTAGAGATTTCGGCGGTGTGCACATCAGTGTGATGTAGTTGTCACGATTTCCTCGTGCATTTAATTAATTTTATTAATTCACGGTTCAACGCAGCAGTAAGATTACTTTTGAAGGAGTGACTATGAAGTAATAAGTGTTAAATAGTCAATAGCAGACGTACAAATTTCGTTAAAATATTCGTTCATCAAAAAGTTATACGCAATTGAAATGTGTATACTTATAAATTTTGTTAAGTGTATATGCTGATTCTCATTTCTCTACCTGAAGTAATGATATCAATATAACACCAAGACAGTAAGTATAGCTAAGGAAAATAAACAAAAGAAGTCCAATGGTGTCGATCGAAAATATATACCACGACCGATTTGCGCCATATACGACAATGTGCACCCGATTTAATAGGTTGTAGCCTGTTCAATTATGCCGAACGTTCCAAAACGTTCCTTAACGGAAATGCCGGAACAACTCAACCAAAAGACAACTCAACCAAAGACAACTCAATGCCCTAATAACGGATTCCTAACTAAGAGTTGAGTATTGCACGGGTTGTGTTGTCTTCGTGTTGAGTTTTCCCGTACCCGTTACGTTAGCTAACAGTCGTTACTGAACACGGGGCCGGTGATTATATACTCAACAACTTTTTTAACTCAGCATTTTTAAATACCTAATATTTCTTTACATTAAGTCGTACATATAAACATATGAAAATATAAGCTACACAGATATTGTGTGTAAAATTGTTTGTGAAACACGTAGTTTCCTGGGTCCATAAAGCACGTGCATTTCCTGTTGTTTTGTCCGGAAATTGCTACCAACAAGTAGAATATATACAAAACTACACATTTTAAGTCTGTAGATTTAGATACGCTAGGAAGACACTTCACTTTAAAACCCAAAGTTATAGTAATGGCGAAGATATCAGAAGAAGATACAAGGCTTGCTGTTGGCTAATGGTGGACACATTCGCTATTAAATTCTACGTTGCAGATATTACGCCATGACTTGAAATCTATTACAAATGCAGGAAGTACATTTACATTGAGTTACAATGATTGTCATCTTATAAACGAATCAGGCAGTAAATATAAACATAGAGATATTACCCGAAAAAAGTGTGGAGTTAGAAAAGATGTTAGGTATATTAAACCGCGATAATAATAAAAAATTAATACAGGCAAACTACTCTTAAAAACTTGTGTCGTGCTTAACCTCGAAATTTTGTAAATTTCCTTAAAAGATGAGTAGAACTCCCATTGTTAACCATTTAAGTGTATATGAAAATGAAAATTAAAAAAAATAAAATTTCTTATGCTTTTTACTTTCTTGAAATATATCGACTACTGTACTGTTGCAAAACTTGCAAGAAAATACGTAGTTCTAGATTTTTATACATGTATACTGATTTTAACCCATAGTCAACGAAGTTTATGATCTTGTACTTAAATATGGGCCAGGCTCTGTGAAAACCGGGCTTAATGACAAAATTTTTGATTTTTACTTTATTACATTTTCGGAAAGTACAACATCTCCGATGCATGAAACTGAAAACCTTTTCAAAATCTGAGCCGTATTAACGATTTTACAGCTAAGTGAATGTCACGCATAAAATTATGTTTCTTGCAACAACGACGTTGCGAAATATCCAAAATGACGTCTGACGCGTTGTTAACCACGAGAAGAGTTGTCAACGTCATGATATGCTAATAATAAAGAGTAAAGCTAAATAAATTTGATATTTTTTTATTTTGTTACACATGCGTATGAACCAATTTGTATAAAAGCAATTTTAATCGTCAAAAAAGACCCTACGCAATGTATACGTCTGTAAATATTAAAAAAACCCAATAAAATTATGATTTTAATAATGTTAAACTTATATTGAATATGCGAACTGCGTTTAATGACAACGAAGTCAACGATCAATACAATATTCTCTGAACATATTTTTATGTCAGCATAGTCGTAGTTTACACGCGAAGTGTAATCATGTAGTAACATGAACACAAATTAAGTCCAGAATCAAAGTGAAAGATGGTTAAAATATTTAGTACAACATAAAATGAGAAAATTACGTAATACGGACTTGCTAACCTTTTCTTTGAAAGATCACAAAACGCCGACGTTACAATACTTTCGGAAGCCAATATTATCAAAGAAATGAAGAATATTTAAGTTTAGATATGATATAGTCGGTGATCCTTTGATAGTTCAATTGGCCCAAGAAATGCTCGACCAGATATTATCGACGTTTCCAGAAACGTCGATATATACAATTATCAAGATTTGAGAAATTGTCAGATTATAGGTGCGTGAATCGACTCGTCTGGACGCCATGTTTTGTCGGGTTACCTGTGTGTATTACCAGATAATGCAATAATCAAAGTAAGAGTGACTACCAGTCTCAAGTAAGTTGCAATTTAAGACACAGAAAATGCAAAACTAGCTGTAACATGTCTGTTTTCTTTTTAAAGCTACTTTTTGTCGAAGAAATGAAAACTTATCTTCCCTACTAACGGGCGAATCTATTTATACGAGAGAAGATTATCTATATCCAATCAGCCGAGAGGCGTAACCAGTATCCACTGATGCAGGTGTAAGTCACGCCCTCATTATTTTTGCTGTAAGCTTAACGTTCACCATTGCGAACGCCCTACTGATTCATATCGGTAATCGTTCGCCTGAATATTTCGGTTTGCACTTAGAAATTGAATGTATTTCCTATGTGCCAAGTAGACAGGAAAAATTCAAGAGTCTACCATAGTAATGCTATTTTACGTGCGTTGTCGGAGCAAGTCCTTGACAACCCCTGTTCATTCGATGTATCTTTATCAGCCCAGAAGGTTCCGTACAATGAATAAAAATGTTTTACATATCGTTAACGGGTCACGCAAATCCTGATATTCTCTAAATAGACTTGGCACGGCTTAAAGCGTTGACGCGAATTACTTAAATCCATTAACTCAAAGGAGAAGATGTGATACATGGCTTCACGTCGATTTCGAGCATTTTTGGAAATGCTAATACTTGTAGTTATGAACTTAAACAGAACATAGATATGGAAATGCAGCTCTAAATCACATAAGCTGTTATTTCAACTTACATTAAATTTTGACGTAATTACAGTGGTCCAACGATGACAAGTGTGTAATTTGCATGTTCCATGACGAAAAAAATCAGATTACATGCTAACGCTTTGATACACGCTAATGTGATAAACAGTAAACATCAGACACAAAATGCCATTAACTTTTAAGGCCTATGCCTACTCATGTATAGATCAGGTTTAACACGAAGTAAGATAAAACATTATAAGTACAAAATGTACTCTCACATAACACTAGATATTTATACCATTTTTTTTTCAATAAACTGTTAGTAATTACTCTTAAAGACATTGAACATATTTACAGTTTTGTATGACGAAAATGATGCGCACTAACGAACTCGTGGTTGGTTATAATGGTAATTAAGAAAGAAACACATCTTTGTTTATACCAATTTAGTGTTTATTAACCACCATATAGGTAGATGGTAACATTTTGTTTCTAATACTCTTTTAAACATATTAAGATGTAACGCCTTTGGAAAACATACAGGCAGTCTTTTTTTGCAAACGGTTTATATTGAGTCACAAGTGTTATCTTGCTCGGTTTTTGTAATAGATTTCTAAGATCGAACAGATACATGTGGTAATTAGAAAGTGGTATAATTTGCTAAAATTATGATATTTTATGAATGATGTAATGCCTCAGTCCCATAAAATCGTGGCTTGTTGCGGACCCGTACGTGCAGACAGTCATATATAGATCGTGGGAAACCTTGCGTATTTAATTAGGTGACGATACACACATGGCACTAAACAACACATCCGTACAGAGCCATGGCTTGAAGATATGCAAGTTTAAAGTTATAAAAACGTAACAGTCCGTGCGGGTACGCAAGAGTTCGTACGGGTCCTTGCGGAGCGTGATCGCACGATGCCCGTACGGTGCCCTCACGGCTATTTTCATATTAATGGGACTGTAGCTTTAAGTCTAGCTTTTTTAGTCTAATAATGAAAAAATAACAAATATCTAACAGGATCAGACCTGACACACGCAACATTAATCTAATTACAAAAAAAAACATATTTTAATTATGATTATCAAGCAAAGTCATGTCACGGTGTATACATTTTTGTCTTTGCTTAAGTGATTTTATAAAAGATCCAACTCAATATAGGCTGGAAATTTAATGTTTAAAAATCTCAAGGACATTTCAGTTCAGAAAAGGGGAGGACATTTTTCTAATTTTGTGTGACCAATTTTCCAATTAAACTTACTTTTGTAAATGGACTGAATCAAATTCAAAACGAGTCCGCATATAAGATTATAGCGTGTACTGTATTCACAGGTGTGAACGTGTACTCGTAGTAACCAGTAAACAATTTGATGGCAACGCTTGAAGAAGCTATTATCCGTCTACTTTTTAAACCTATGATGCCGAAATAATGCCTGTAATTCTCTGAAAAAATATAGCTTATTTACTCAGCAATCTGATTTTTAAGCACAGATAATACAGAATATTTTATATGTAAAATAACAGACAAGTGTACTTTTAAAAGAATCCTCACCACACAATGGCTCGGCACGTTGACGAAAGTCGGATGGAAAACACAACTCAATACTGTCAATTATCCTTATTTTTACGCTATTGTGTAATGATTTTTTGAAACATTGATTCTTATAGTCAGTCATACTAAAATAACATAAATTAAATTCACTTTAATTAATGAAAGAGAGCCTAGTCGTAGTATAAACAATGCAATTCCCACACAGCGTCAAACAACTTTCGGTTTTTACGTTGCGTAAATATGTGTGAACTTTATGACGTCGTTTCGCGACGTCATAATCGATGTCATTAAGCCCGGTTTTCACAGAGCCTGGCTCATATCTTGATTGAAGACAATTTATTCATAAGCCATGATTTAAGTTAAAGTTTGCATAATTCAACTAATTTTGATGAATGACATTTTTTGTAGAAATAGACACATATATGATAGAAATATTGACTTTTACAATTTTGAATTTTCGTTTAAAGGGAGATAATACAGACATCAGCCTTGTTTAGTATTGTATGTATTTATGTTCCGTTATAACAGTATTGCACTGATGTTAGTGTTTATCTAATTCAAAAAAGAATGAAATAATGAATCAAGCCAGCAGTGCATATTATAGTGTTGTCTATCAAGTCTACAGTCTATATTTGATTGATTGTTAAAACTATACCTTAAAAGTCTACTAAGACTTCCACACGAACACTAAGGAACTCAACATCGTCTGTAGGGTGCTATGAGGTTCCTTATAACAGTAGAAAAACATTTAATGACAGAGGGTTTCAGACAGCAGGTCCACAGCTTTGGAACGATCTACCTCTCGGGTTGAGACAATCTAGTTCTATTGATGTTTTCAAAAAAAAGACTAAAAACCCATTTATTTCAAAGATATTTTCAATAGTTAATCATGTATACATTGTAACTATGTTTAAAATGTGTTGTAATTGTAAAACGCCGTTGAATATGTTTTTTAACGTAGAAATAGGCGTTTAAGAAAATAAAACAAGTTTAAGTTAAAGTTTAAGTTTAAACTAACGATGATTTTTATCGTAATAATTGATGGTTTTGTGAAAAAAAAATAAAAATACATGTAGTTAAAATGTTTATTTGTTTTCATGCTTTACGGTGAAACATTGTGTTATTAGATAAGAATAAACTATGGAAATATAAAATTTTGTAGTTTCTTTGTTGTGAATGTTTTGAAATTGACCTACGATGATGTTTTTTGTAAGATTGTTTTTGTATAATGTCCATTTAGTATGATAATATATCATAAGTAATATACGTGCGACTTAAAACATACAATTGATTAAGAGGTAGAATACTATCATCTGCACGTGTGTTAACTCTATTTGTAAACTGACGTGATCTATATTATAAACTTGAACTTTTTCAATACCTTCATAATTTATCTCATCTCTTATAAAATATAATTGTCAATTTATTTATATGTCTATGTTAGACTCAAAATAGATAAAGACCTGCACTGATTTTGCAAATCCCAAATCATATAAAGGTTGAAAGATATATCTGTTCCACACAAAAAGTTCAGTATTAGTAAAAGTTACGTTCCTTATAAAAAAATAAAATTCGTTTGAATGTTCCTACCATGAAAACATCCATCTTTTTCATTATTCACAAGACGCACAGAAATACCTCTCCGTTAACTACTTTTCGAATTAGATCCATGACTGTTTGCATAGTTTTATAGGAAAAAGCATTGCCAAAGACATACATACACTTCAATATAAAAAATCCCCCTAAAAGACATTAGGAACTCTCAAATAATGGATATGCTGCATGTCATACCTTCTTTTTACGGCAAATTACCACATACGGTGAACATTTAGTGGTGTGTAACCTAGGTACGTGACCCCTTGTTGACAATACAGTAGCCTGGATGAATAAAGGTTTAAATTGCATTGAGCTGTCAGTGACAAAAACATTAATTATGCCGATTTAGATATTCCCTACATCATTTCTGTACTCAGGATTGAGATATATATATTTAAATCAGCGGAGTCAATGTATACACCACTGACAGTTGATTAAAATTTAACAATATAGGGAATACAAAGTTATGATGCATCCAGTATATCATGGTGACTTTTTGGATCCTGATGTCTTTGTTGAAAATATGACCATTGCACATATTTTAAATGACCAATCGCAATGGTTCTTTCAGTATCTGATAAGTAATTGTTTTTAAAGACAAAAAGATGGAGCGTACATTAATAAAAGTTAGTTATAAATTGTTTTGTTTCTCTTTTTTGGTATAACGCTGTAGCAACACATTATATAGGTCACATAACGTCAGCCAGTCAACCTACTTACTGATCCTGGAAATGTTAAATCTTTTGAGCCCTCCAGGTTTTAACGCACACAATTTGAAAACACTCCCGTATCAATATCTATCTGTATATAGTTAATAAAGAAAATAATAACTTCTGGAAATTAAAGTTTTGTCTATATATGAAGTCTTTTATATATAACTGATTAAATAAATCGTTAATGAATAATTATCAAATTGTTTTGCGGTAGTGATCATAGCATATATGTTTAATTAGATCATATTAGTATAGTGCACCGATAAAATATATAGATAATGATAAAAACCGATACATTCGGATATCTCGGATATTATCATTGTAACTTCCATTGTTCGAAGTTATTTTAAGGTCATCCGATCTTATAGCGGTAGCGTACATCACATTTAAGTTTAATTAGGTCATATAGTATATATCCTTCACCGACTAAGATGATCATCAGTGTATAATTGGGTAGATAAAGTTTGATAATTTTATCATATGATGATTGTTATACTCAATCTCGACTGATAATGATATGGAAACTTACTCCCACAAGCAATTTCAGTTAGCAGATATCCTGTGGTGCGAAAAGGCGAGCGAAAATTTTTTGAACGGGCTTAAATCAGTCTATCCCACAAATAATGTTGCAATTATGAATACATATTTTGGTTATCTTCAAATCCCGTATACTGAACATTGTGTCAGGTGCGGATATGTCCAAATAGAAATTAAGATTATTTATAAAACGACAAAAACAAACCACTTCGTAGTATTTTCATTGTAATACAATCTAATATGTTAATCTATTAAATCAAATTAATCACGTGACCTACACAGCAACACTTTCACCTTGCAGTCTGTTTGAAATAAAACAAAATCAAGTTACGTTATAGATTCGTAAAATCATATTCTCTCTATTTTTGTAGCAGGGATATAACATGGCACTTGCACTACCTTGCCTTTAAGCTAGCTTATATGGCGAGGTGTCTGTCTTCACTTACAACTCAAGAGATCGATGTTTTAAATCACAGTTCAGACCATGATTGTTTTCTTATTGCTTTCAATTTCACTGAATAATGATAATTAGAGCATATAAAGCATATAAATATTCGATTAACTAACTTTACATTAATAAAAAATGATAACTTTATCTCTGGGTTATTTAAATAATCTAATGAACAAATATAGTAAGATAGAAATGGCTAGTAGAGCTAGGTACAGTTTGATAATTTGATGTTTGATGTAAATTGTACAAGTAAATTTATAGTGATAAATTGTATCATAATAATGAACCTTAACCGTGTTATCATTATAAGTAACGATTGTGACTCAAAAACACGGTTACTGAACAGATCGCCACTAAAGGTGGGCGTAAAACCCTAGAAAACATACAAAAGTTTCTTCCTATTAAAAAGGACGCCGAATACCAAGAAATATGATATTTACCCGAGACAATAAAATTCTAGTAACGTTTTGGTTTTTTTTTCCAAAACATAATGGACATACTTATGAAGGGAAGTAACTTTTACAAAACTTATAATTAAATATTTATGAAATTATCTCCCTTGTATTAATTAAAGATTTAGATGTGTGATATGCTCAAAATTACCACACCCTCCCCCCCCCCGTTACACTAATATATTTAAGACATTTAATAACTTGTTTGGAAAGAAAAATCAGTGAAAATCATTTTTGTGTAGCGTATAAGTTGTTGTTTTAGATCACATGACGTTTGTTTTTCATTCGACGTTACAACGTGAATTTTCCTTCGTGGAATAAAATAAAACAAAACAAGTGACGTAACGTAAACGTTGAGCGCGGTGCGTTATGTTAGAAAAGTAAATATCTGGAACTTATCTGACCATGCTGTGAATGTGTAAATCAGGGGCGACCCTGGCGATGATCTGATCTAACACCGTAAATACATGTAAAAACAAATCACCCCTAAATATCAGTGTGTAATGAATCATGATATGTTCATATACGCAGCGTGTATGTGGGTGACCTGTAGCTCACACAGGGTAAAGAACATAGCCCTGTTTATGTAAACAATATAGTGAACTAACCCACGACAGGGAATTCTCTGGATGATATGGTTATAAGGTCGGCCGAGCTACGATTGTAAACGTATATACATTGAGGACAATTTTAACCTTGTTTTATTAATACTACAAATTATTGTTTAAATACACTATCGTTTAGTTGTATCTCAAGTTATCTTACATACCTGTAGCTTGTTTATCAATTTAATCATTGAGTTAAACTTGATGTCAATAAAATTATGGTCATTTTACGACAGCTAACTAATCTAACTTAGCTTTCCTTGACACTTGTCTATAACAAGTATTCACCTACCCTTCCACAAGATCGATAATTTCTCAATACACACTGGGGTCCATAAGTTTCTTTGCACATGTAATTTTTTCGATTAAACGTAGATATACTTAAAATGTTGTTAGTTTCTCAACTGATGTACATTTTATCACAAACCTTCAATAATGATCTTTCATAGTATCTTCCTTTTTGTCAAAATTTAGTCTTTATTTCTCAATATACAATGTTCTTTTATTACTGGTAAACATTGACAATATTATTACATTTTCATTGAGTGCATACCCGCCACGTGAGGGATTCGAAACGGTGACGTAGATGCCTAGGGTATATGATTCAAAATCCTGCGCACTACCAATTGCCCTACAGACCAGGGGTAGTACACATTGTACAAGTCATGTCACAGCGGTCAGTCAACCTACTCACCATTCCTAGAAAGGTTGAATCAATTACTACACTGACCCGGTTATAAACTCATTAATTTCTCAGTGTTTGATTCTTTCTTTCAGTTGTGTTGTTTGTGAATTTATCCAGATATGGTAAAAGTGCCAGCAGACGAACAGTTGCTTAAAGACTCAAACTAGCAACATCAGATCAACCAGCACAGACAAATGACGTCATCAACGGCACGCTCGGATCACGTGACTTAGGATTTTCGTCTGACTTATGTGCTACTTTAAATAACCTGATACAGGAACCAACTATTTCTTTACGATTTCTTCCTCCAACTAAAGCAGAATGTCTTACTTTAGTTTAGAGTTATGGTGTGACCCTCAACCCCCTTGGGATGGGACCCCAGGGGTCAGTAGATGTGTTTAATAAATTGTTGTTGAGCAGATTATTGCGACAATCAGAGATGTGCGTTTTCTTGTATTGAAGAAATTCTTTTTAATGCACAATATAATTAATTGACTTTACAAGCTCCGTGACGTTACGTATGACGTCATGACCCGTCTGAGCATGCGATAAGTTAAGTGCAATTTTTGCATATGTGATATCATTATATATAATAAACCAATCATGTTTAGTGACTTCAAGTTCGCAGAAGCCCAATCGCCTAATGAGAACCAGTTTCACATGGGCGTCACACGGAGATCTTGCTGGTGACAGAAAATTAGTTCTTTTTTCATTCATTGATGTTGATTATGATAATATTACCTATCATATTCGGAACTATTCGACATTTCACTAGGAATAATCTCAGACATATTAAGACGCCATTTTGGAGCGACCTTTCATGTATTTGTTTGATTTTACTTAAGTTCTACTATTCACTACTGAAAAAATACATCAGACCATTCGGACCATTAAATGTATTTTTCCATGCTTGATGTACTTTGTTTTAGCATTTTTCATCAAAACTTAAGACTGCATTTTATACTTTTACACTATAGTTGTTTTTGTTCTCCGTTAATTGATTTTTCAAAATTGTGTTGGGTTTTAATTTTGTGTCAACACATGTAAAAGTCATCTTACAGAGACAAGCGCACCTTACCTAGTTTTCTTGGACCCTTGTCTAATTCCAGTTCTCATCTATAATTTCACAAGGCCGACAACTTGTCCATATACCATATTTTAAAAGGAAGAAAGTCAACTTTTTTGACAAACTATCATGGAAGGGTTTATGACCGCCCAGGGTGGGAGTCCAACCCGTTACCTAGATTCGACGTTCGGGCACTTTACCAACATAACTACAGACCCCGGTTATTATTTTTTTATTTTCACATAATTGATTTAATATTACATGTAATATAATATTATTATAGAAATCAAAGATGGCTTCTGGCTTGTGTTCCACACTAACTGTATCCCAGAGATTCTCAGCCAGGGATTCCGTGAGGATCCTAAAATTTAAACCTCAAACTAAGAATGTTCGTGTGAAAGGGTCCTCTAATTGAAGATGATCCGATCGTATAGCGGTAGAGTACATCACATTCAAGTTTAATTATGATATAATATATATGATATAATTTATATATCCTTGACCGACTCAGATGATCATCAGTGTAGTATTGATTGGTAAAGTTCGATCATTGTGTCACACGGTGTTTGTTTTACCAAATTTCGATTGATAACGTTATGGAAAATCACTGCCACAAGTCATGTTACAATCATGTGTTATCTTCAAATAACAGTTACGGGACACTATGTCAGGTGCGGATATATCCAAAAGATTATTTTATAAAGCTAAAAAAAAAACAAATTTAAAGTATTTTAAAACAATTTTTATTGTAGGATAACAACTTTAAATCATATTTAAGCCCGCAATCTTCGCACCTACACTTTCAATTGGCGGATTAAAGCAATTCATTAAGGAGAAGTTTGAACCTTTAACCAGAAAACCAGCATTCTAACAACACAACTATTTCTGCCATGTAGTCATACAATCTGAACAAATAGTACTTGCAACGTACATGATAGGACTCATAAATGTTGTATAAACTTCAAATAGAATATGATCTTATTCTTTGTAGGAAGAGTGTCTGCTTATCATTTGAGAGGTATGGGTTTCTTATCTCAATTCAGAGTAGGGGGTAAATTTCGGTTTGCATTAGTTATTCCAATAAATAAATCTATTCATTTGTTTATCGATAAAAACAATGAAAAATACTAGCCCAATACTAGGTTATGGTTATAGATTTTGAACCTTTTCTTATCACAAATAATTGAGTCTATGAAATCGGTCATATTGATAACCTGTATAATGTACCATGTGACTTGATATCATATATTAACAACAATGTTATACACGTACGCCATCTGTATAAAACGTATTAAACTTAAGACACAAGTTTGGATTTAATGTTAAATGACGTTTCACTAAAAAAAATCTTTGGATATTTTGAAAATCTTTATTTAATGTGAAATATATGGATATTAACGTTAGAATAACTTGACTATATTCTTTAAAATGGCTGAGGCACAAGTTGACAGTAAAATAAGTGACAGGCAAAAATGTCAACCATGTTTAAGAAAGGATATTCAAAGTTTAGCGGATATTTATTGTAGCACATGTAATGAATATCAATGTCATCAGTGTTCTGCCATTCATAAGAATTACGCTTTTATGAGTGACCATACACTAGTAAGTGTCGCAGAAGGTCAACATTATGTTTCATCATGCGATGGCGATGACGTGGAAGAAACGAGATATATATGTGCTAAGCATAAAAAACCTTTTGAGTTCTATTGTCAACAAGATGATGCGTTTTTATGCAGCAAGTGTGCCATTATAAGTCATAAGAAATGTGAAAGTATTGTTGACATTGAATGCAAAGACGGGCATGGTGGGTGTGAGAAATTGAAGAATGAATTAGTTGCAGCCATAGACACAACAAACCAAGTTACAGAACTTTTAGATGAAACTGAGGCGCGTTTATCAGACGATATTCAAACTCTATCTGACAAGTTGAAAGATATGAAGACTCGATTGATACAAATTTTTGATGATTTCTCCATAGCCGTCCTTACTCATGCCACAGCATACAACAACACTACCAAAAAAGATTTAGCAAAGAAGAAAGCCAAATGTGAAGAACAGATCAAGTCCTTGAAGAAACACATAAGAACCATTGATTCCATAATGAATACAGGAACTCCCACAGAAAAATTCATTACAGAACGTAAAATGTCAAATGAAGTACAACAGGCCGTAAACAATACAACTGTATTAGAAAATGATATGTCATTGATTAAAATTAACTGTTCTTCTGAAAAACAATTAAATGATCTCAAATCAAGACTGTTATCATTTCAAGATTCGGAGACATTAAATATATCATATCAACTACCACACAGTTCAACACTTGAACTAGTCAGTTCAATTAAGTTACAACAGTCAGGTGACGACGTTAAAGAACCATGCTACTCTGGTGTGGCGTTCATGCCAGATGGTAGAGTAGTTACTGTTGATAACATGAATCATAAATTTCTCATTTATGATGTAAATCTGAATATGAAAAGTTCTTATAAATTCCTTTTTGAATGTCCCATTTCTGTTACTGTTGTATCTAATGATGTTGTGGCTGTAACATCTGGTGGTAGATATAGATTAGATTTTCTGTATGTTAGTAAAACAAATGATATAACATTAAATAGAACATGTAAAATGAATTCTCAGTATTTTTCTATTAGTATGATGGATGATGAGAATTTTCTTGTCGGTACAATAGATCACATTAAACCTTTCCGTATTGTATCTATGTCTGGTGATGAGAGTGATGTTGATATTAATCTACCAGACAAGAAATATCCTGTAGACACTAGCTTTTGTACTTATATACGTGGTAGAGAGAAAGTTGTACATTGTGATAGAGATGATGATAAGATTTATATATATGGTGTCAAATCAGGTGAGAGGGTAGTTGTACAAAATGATTTGATACAGGCACCATGTGGTGTAGCTGTAGGTCCGTATGATCATATATTTGTATGTAGCAACAGTACACAATGTTTAGTTGAGATTACACCATGTGGTCGTGTATTATCATCACATCAAGTTGATATGTGGTATCCTCGTTATTTAGCAATATCTAAGGACAGGAAACATCTTGCTGTAGCTGGAGGTTGTGTTGGCGATATTAGATTATCATTGTACGAATTTGAATGATTTTGATATCATAAGCTACCAAAACATTGATGAAAATTGTACTGTTTTGTTTTATTAACCTGCCATAAATTAATAAATTGCTTGGTCGCTGACTCTGTTATTTTTATTTTTTTTAAAATCCAGATTTTCAAAGTCGCCTCAAATATATCTAGTTCATCGATAATCAATACGGGTCGATGACTCAGTATATCAAAATAGTTAAAAAAATATTACATTCAGTGACCATGTAATTATTCAAGTTAAGCCGCGGCCGTGGCGTAGTGGTTAGCATGACTGACTTCGAATCCGGAGATCCGGGTTCGAATCCCGGTCGCGGCAGGTCATACCCTATACATGAGTTGTCGGCCTTGTGGTAGGGTAAGTTAGTACTGGTGATAGAAAAAGTGTCCAGGAAACCTATAGTAGGAAGAGCTGGCCGTCGTGTATATGACCTATAAATGTGTTGAATGCGACGTAAAAAAAATTAAGTTGTGACATGCTAATTAAACAAAACAACATGACATTTTACAATTACCTTGATCATTTGTCAAATTTTTTACCTATATAAATACAATGTATCTTGACCATTGGTCAATTGTTTGATCCCTTATATAATTGTCTATTGATTGTTTCCGTTTGTTGCATAATTCCGTGTTTTATACTCTATCAAAACCTCCATGTCCGACAGCGCTATTTAGTGCTTTGATATACCCTTAGTGGTCAAACATTGAACAACTAGTTTTTTCCCTTAAAAAGAAATGATCAGTTAGCTAGTATTTATATTATGCCCTATGTAATATAAAACAATAATGTGTTTTAAGTCATCGTGGTCAATGTGTGAATAGATAAAAAACAGAAGTTCATGTACACAGGTATGAACCTTGAAGGTTTTTACATACTTGCATATGGGGTTTATACTTCAAAGATTTTTTACGGTGATTTACTTAGCTATAAAAAGAGCTGAACAAAGTAAACAATCGGGGATTTGTTCACTGAAATTCACAACTTACATTTCTTCATCAATTTTGTAAATTGTATGTATATTATAGATACAGTACAACTTCTCTTGAACACTGGAGGGGAGGGGAAAACATGTGTTGACATTTGGGGGTTGTTGCTCCGCACAAGTTAAAATAGAAGTATAATTACACTAAAGGGAAATATCAAAGGTTGTTGTTGTGCAGAGGCTTTGTTCTGCAGAGGTTATACTGTTTACATGTTGTCATATATGTTTCGTGGTTCTATAAGTCTTATAAGTTGAGGGATATGTTTACATTTAGTAAAATTTTATCACGAGATGTATTCATCGTTTTCTTATGGTTACTAATATGTTTTATTATCCGTAAATAGACCACTGTCAAGCTAGTAGGCGGCTGGAAAATTTAAGATCAAGTTTTAATCAGAATAGTTAATTAGATAACAAAGATTAAATATTGTTTGTTCATTAGTAAACTCATTTCTACTTTACATTTTCTTCACTAAGTTATAATCCAAATGTATTCAACTCTCAGTGGTACATACATTAACCCCACTGATTTAAATACCAATTACAGTACTTTTGTTCGTACGATCAATTAAAATAGATATTCGTATTTATGTAAGGCAGAAGTGTTATTGTATACACCACTGGTAGTTGATGAAAACTTGACAATAGAGCATAGAAAATGTTGAACTAAATTGTAAAACATTTGAATGTACATTTAATAGAACTGAGTATATGTGAAGGGAGAGAATGCGTTTGTATTATATATTTTATATTGTATGAGTGATTGTGCTTTATCAATTTATAGGAATTTTATATTATAATTATAAATTGATCATTCTTATGTAGTCAATGTATATTTGAACTTAAGTCATGTTACATATATTAAATATTTTTTCTCTTTATGAAGTGTTGTTTTTATTTGTTGTTTTTTATTTACATGTGAACCCAATTTGACTGATATAGTCTAGAGTTACCGATTAATCATTTCATAAGAATTCTAACCACAAAAGTCAGCGTATGTCATTTTAAAAATCCTAAATAAAATGTTCAATATTTGATACTATCAATTTAAAATATGTATATATTACATACAATTTTGTATTCGTTATGTATATCTTTCAAAAATGATTTTTATTCTTCAAGCGATAATTTGTAAAATTGACTTATGGTGATTTTCATTGTTAGAATTTCGTGAAAAAGACTACTGGTCAAGTAAAAAATTTCTTAGATTATAGTACATGGAACATTTAAAACAACTTATATTTACAACATGATGGAAACCACATCTTGTTCTTCAGTACAATACCGGCATACATATCATGGACAGTATTTGCACCAAATAGATGTTTATTGTAGAATGAAGATTTTAAGGTTTTTTTTTTAAACTATCGGAGAAATGTGAGGTCGGCAGTTCATCTTACTATAAAATTTTGACATGTTACAGTATTAGGCACAAGTTGTCAACAAGAGTCAACATTGTCATTTATTGTCAGTAACATGTGATGTGGTCAGTTCACCTAACTATTAAAATTTGAAATGTAACGGTATAGGGCACTTAGCCACAACAAGTGTCATCATTGATGGCACATTCTTAACTATCAGTAACAGATAACAGAGATCTAACTACTCTTACACGGAGAAGAATGTTGCAACAGGCAGAGACCTACCTCATGTATCTGTTTAGTTCGCCTATTTGTACATAGATAATACATATTTAAACAAAACAATCTTACGATAAGAATTAGCGTAAGTCAAAAGCAGAAAATAACTACATTGAGGAATATACCGCCGGTCTAGAATGTTTGAAACTGTTGAATATCAACTATAAGTTAATCATAAATGAAATTGACTTACGACGATTTTATCATTATATTGTTTTGTAAATAAATGAAGGAGAGTAAATAGTATACATATTGGAACCAAGCAGTGAGTAAACGGGTAATAATTAGAAAAGCTATCATAGAAATAGTGGTCATATCCACACAAATATCTGACGAAAAAAAAATATCGTAAGTCAATTTTAAAAAGTTAAAGTTCAGAGTCTAAAAGATATGTTATCATATAAAGACATGTGGTTTATTTCATTTTAATGCCTCATAATTAAAGATTGTCATAAATGATTGGACAAAGAATGCAGGTACTGTGAATGTTTACTGGTTTTACCTAACGATGATTTTATCGTAGGATTTATTTGCGAAAATGACCACTGGTTTGAGTATACGATCCTTGCTAAAAGACAAATCAGAAAATTGAAAACAGACAAAGGATAAAGTTGCTGTATGACGTGATTCTAACATCTTTTTCCCATGTCGGGTGGTCAGTTTATCTATGTTTTAACCAAACACTTTAACCTAGTTCTAAGCACGTTTCATTGCAAATACTTGCAGAGTATGCTTGCTTTACGTGAAGTATCGATATCAATATAACTCCAAGACAGTTCGTATAGCTAAAGAAATAAAACAAAAGAAGCCCACGGGTGTTAATAAAAATTAATTATCTATCGATTTTTACCTAATTTAGCATTGTGCGCCCGACTAACAGGTTACCATATGTATATATTCAACAGCGATACTTATATAAACTTATTACAGGCAAACTGCACCTACTAAAAGATATAATTCTTTGTAAAAGTCAAAATTTTGTACTTTTCTTTGTACAGTCTGTAGAACTCCTATTGAAGGATTATGTGTAAAGGAGAATTAAAAACAAGTTTCTCAATTGCTTTTTACTTTCTTGAAGTATATCGACTACTGTTCTGTTGCCTAACTCGCTGAAAATACGCAGTTCTAGATTTTTGCAGTTATAAGTTTTTATACATGTATACTGGTTTTAACTCATAGTCAACGAAGTTTAAAATCTTGTACTTCAAGGGATATACAGGCAAATGACTGAACCAAAAGATAGAACCAAGTTTAGTCTTTAAAACAGTATTAAGAACGTAAGAAATCTTTACTAATAACATTTGTCACTTATAACATTAAACTGAACGAATTAAAACATGAGGCATACACATTGTTGAAAACGAAAGTAGGATACTGAGGGAACCAACAAGCTATTTTTTGTATGTTGTACTTGCTAAAATTAAACATTTTCTATGGTCGCTTCTTGTCTTTTCAACATTCTTAGGCGGTTAAGATATCTTTTAAATATAATGATACTAATACAGCATACTAAAACATTCTAGTATCTTCTCATCAGTAAATGCATATTCTATCACTAATCTATTAAAGCTAACCTGACCAACGTGGGTCTAGTTAGGAAACTCCACATTTATTACGAGAAAATAAAATATTTTGTCATGTAATATTACAGAGAGTCTATTGCATTCACAGTTATAAAAAACATTATTCAAAATCAGAAAATATGAAGTTGAACGTTTGTCTGTATATCCCTTTAAAAGTATTGATTCAAGACGTTTTATTAATATGTAATGAAAGAAGTTAAGTCTGTATATTTAAACGAAATGTGACAACTGAAATTTTGTGTAGGAATAGACACATTCGTGATAGAAATATTGACGTACTCAATTTTGAATTTATGTTTAAAGGGAGATAATACAAATATCAGCCTTGTTTAGTATAATACGTATAAATGTCCCTTTATGACAATTTTGCACTGACGTTTGTGTTTATTTAGATTAAAACAGAATGAAGTAGTGAATCAAGTCTTCAGTCGATATTTGATTGACTGTTATAACCTTGCCTCAGAAATCTACACACCCAGTTAGTGAAGTCTAGCAAGGCAACAGTCGATGTTCGGTTGATCGATATGACCAAAACTCAGAAATCTACCCACCCAGTAAGTGTAGTCTATCAAGTCTACAGTCGATATTTGATTGATTGTTATAACCTAACCTCAGAAATCTACCCACCCAGTTAGTGTAGTCTATCAAGTCTACAGTCGATATTTGATTGATTGTTATAACCTTACCTCAGAAATCTACCTACCCAGTTAGTGTAGTCTATCAAGTCTATAGTAGATATTTGATTGATTGTTATAATCGTACCTCAGAAATATACTCGGTACGATATGACGTTTTTGTGTTGGTGCGCCGTAAAACCCAAACAAACAAACAAACAGTAATGTATCCACCAAGTTAGTGAAGTCTATCAAGTCTACAGTTGATATTAAATTGGTTGTTATAACCTTATCTCAGAAACCTACCTACCCAGTTAATGTAGTAAATGACAGACAAAATTATGTGCGAATGTTTTAAAGTATGGTTTTAATTAAACTGCAGTCCCATAAACATAAAGTAGTCATTAGGGCACTATTCGGGCGCCATGCGATCAAGCTCCGCAATGACCCGTACGACCTATTGCGCACAAATACGGACAGATACGTTTTTCCAGGATCTGTGAGATGAGCCCAGGATACACGTGTCGGTTTCAAAGTCAAATCGTGAACTAAATCGTGGTCGAGTATGAATTCAGCTTGCATATCTTCTAGCTACGGCTCCTAACGTGTGTGTTTTTTGGGGCAATGTGCGTACCGTCACCTTTAAACGCAAGGCTTACGACTTTCTGCACGCACTTGTCTGCAACAAGCCACGATTTTATGGGTCTGAAGTTTTTCATACACCAAATTAAAATATTGTTTTCGATAAAGTTGAACTGGGATTGACCTGTCTCGCTGTTTAAAGGTTTTTGGTATACAGAGATTAAATTCAATTAAAATTTCGACAATGGGAAAAATCAAGACTGTCTTTATTCTGCGGGTGATCGTTCTGTGGAGGTAATACTGTACCGGTAAGGACTGTTTTATAAACTCTCAAAGCTTGGGTGTTTCAAAGTTATAAGGTTGATAAAAACATTTTAGACAAAGACATGTAATTTGCAAAAAACTATATATTTACCATTATTTAATCAAGGTTATTCTACCATAAGATCAAAACCAAATATCGAATAAGCAGTAAAAACTTTGTGCAGTTAAGTTTTTTTCGTCTTTTGAAACAATAATTTTTTTATTCTACCCGTCATAATATACATATTATCTAAAATCTGGACGACCAACGTGAATCTATTCATGTTTAATAGAAGACAAAATGAACAATAGCTACAATAAAAGGTATTTATTAATGTTCTTGAAGCGAATATGGGGTTTAGGAACGTTACAAAGAATGTATATACTATCTCACAAAAACAAAAGAAGTAATATCAATTATTGACATAAACATGTTTTTTGCCTTAACATTCCATAATGGTAAACAACTTTTCATACATTAAAAGTAAAAGACACCTATTAGTTCGATCATTTTGGCGTAGTTTTTGACGACTTTGGATGTAGTGTTATGTAAAGTTAAAAACTACGAAAATTTCTGAATGTTGAAAACCAAATTATTGTTTTAATTTTGGAACTAATTTAGTGATAACATTCACATTGATCAGCAAAAATGTCAACCATGTCTAAGGAAAGACATAAAAAGTTTAGCCGATTTCTATTGTAGCACATGTAATGAGTTTCAATGTCGCAAGTGTTCAACAATTCATGCGAATTACGCTTTTATGCGTAATCATAAACTAGTTAAAGTCACAGAAGGACTATATTGCGTTTCATCTGTCGATGGCGATGACGAGGAAAAAACAAGATATATGTGTATCACACATAGTAAATCCTATGAGTACTATTGTCAAAAGCATGATGCCTTTTTATGCAACAAGTGTGCTGTTGTAAGTCATAAGAAATGTAAAAAAATCGTTGACATTGAAAGCATTGACGGTCATGGTGGGTGTGAGAAATTGAAGAATGAATTAGTTGCAGCCATGAACACAACAATCCAAGTTACAGAACTTATAGATGAAGCTGATGTGCGTTTAGCGGACGATATTCAAACTCTATCTGACAAGTTGAAAGATATGAAGACTCGATTGATACAAATATTTGATGATTTTACCAGAGCCGTCCTTACTCATGCCACAGCATACAGCAACACTACAAAGAATGATTTAGCAAAGAAGAAAGCCAAATGTGAAGAACAGATCAAGTCCTTGAAGAAACACAAAAGAACCATTGATTCCATAATGAATACAGGAACTCCTGCAGAAAAATTCATTACAGAACGTCAAATGGTCAGTGAAGTACAACAGGCCGTAAAATACACAAAATCTATAGAGAATGAGACGTCATTGAAAAAAATAAAGTATTCGTTTGAAAAACAATTACGTGATCTCAAATCGAAACTGTTATTATTTCAAGAATCTGAGACATTAGATATATCATATCAACTATTACGAAGTTCAACACTTAAACTAGTAAGTTCAATTAAGTTACAACAGTCAGGCGACGACGTTGGGGAACCACTCTACACTGGTATGACTTTCATGCCAGATGGTAGAGTGGTGACTCTAGACAATCGAAACTCTAAATGTCTCATTTATGATGTAAATCTGAATATGAAGAATTCTTATAAATTTCCTTATAAATATCCTGTAAGTGTTACTGTTGTATCTAATGATCTTGTTGCAGTAACGGCTGGTTATAACTAAAGATTATATTTTCTGAATGTAAGTCAAACAAATGATATAACATTAAATAGAACATGTAAAATGAATGCTCGGTATTATTCTATTAGTATGATGAATGATGATAATTTTCTTGTAGGTACAATAGATCACATTAAACCTTTCCGTATTGTATCTTTGTCTGGTGATGAGAGTGATGTTGGTATTAATCTACCAGACAAGAAATACCCAATAGGCACTAGCTATTGTTCTTATATTCGTGGAAGAGAGAAAGTTGTACATTGTGATACAGATGATAACAAGATATATATATATGACATCATATCAGGTGAGAGATGTGTAGTACACAGTGATCTGATAAAGGCACCATGTGGTGTAGCTGTAGGTCCGTATGATCATTTTTTTGTAGTCTGTAAAGGTACAAAATGTATAATTGAGATTACGCCATGTGGTCGTGTATTATCATCACATCCAGTAGATATGTTGTGTCCTCATGTAGTAGCAATATCAAAGGACAGAAAACATCTTGTTCTATCTAATTCAGCTACTGGTGATACAATATTATCATTGTACAAAGTTTCATGATTATGAGATAATAAGCTTTTCAAAACAATGATGATCATTTTACGTTTTTTTTTTAATCTGTGACAACTTAAATAATGATACGGACACTGAAACTGTTATTTTCAACTTGTTTTCGACTTTAATTTTTCCCGATTTTCAACACGCCATCTTGGTTTCCATGGTAACCGCCATGCTTTCAGATGTCCACCTACGCTAAAATTTAACTAAAGACATTCTTCTATCCAAAAATGCAAAGAACAGCTCTGGACAATTTATTTTTTAGAAAATAGCCTCAGATACTAGACTTTAAATTGTTCATCAATAATCACTATGATTCGGTGACTCAGTACTTTAAAACAAGTTAAAACAACACATTAGCTGACCATGTATAATTTAATATTTGACAGGTTAATTTTCTATTGATATAACTACCTTGACCATAGGTCAATTGTTCAATTACTTATATAGTCTTAATTATCTATTTATGTATGTATATATAGATGAGAAAATCCTGCGTGCTACAAAATGTGCCATAAACCTTGGTCAACACTTGTTCTAAGATTAAAACAACTGCTACAATTGACTACCTCCCTCCTGGTTGTCATGTAGATATAGTATAGTATATAGTACAGTATAACCTATGCAGAGCAGCCCTTTACTAACAAATCCTCTTCACAACATCTTTTAATATTTCCCTTAGGTGTAATTTCATTGAGTTTAACCTCTACAGAGAAACAACCTCTGACCAACAACACATCTTGGTCCCTCCCAGTGGGTGTTGTTCAAGAGAGGTTGTACTGTATAAGGTGTGATTACTATTATGTAAAGTTGACAGTCATTAATTGACAGCTCTCTTCAATCATTTGTGATAGTGTTTGTACATAGTAGTTTTATAGGTTGATTTTACAGTAGAGAGCAAAGATGGGTGGGGATTGTGAAAGTGACAGTCTCAAAATTATTTCTTTCCTTATCTAGATTCTTTAAAAAATGTCTTAAAATCTAACCCCTAAGTAACTCTCAAGTAACTCTCGAGTAGAAGATTACCCAGACATTGTTTAATATCAAAGGCTGTTGTTGTACATAGGCTTTGTTCTGTAGAGGAACGTTCTGCTGAGGTTATACTGTATTCATATTATCATGTATGTTTCGAGATTCTTAAATTCTTATGAGTTGAGGTGAGTTGTTCATATTTCATTTTGTATTATTTAGTCACGTCATGCAGTCACCGTTTTCTTATGGTTAATAATTTTATGTTGATAACAAAGATAAAGTATTGTTTGTTTTCTAGTTTGATCTACATTTTCTTCTTGTTTATAAACAGTACATATAATTGATCATGTATCATGATTTGTGAAATTATTTCTGTTCTGTTCTGATGCTGTGTATAGAGACTTTGTTCTGTAGAGGACTGTTCTGCAGAGGTTATACTGTAAACATATTATCATGGCTGTTTTATGACTCTAAAATTCCTATGAGATTAGATGATTTGTTTACATTTAGTAAAATTTGATCACGTCATGTCTTTATGGTTGACTTTATTTTTTATTCTCCGTAAACAGATTTCCTATAGACCACTGTCTAGTTAGTAGGCGAGTTGAGGAGTAATTATTTAGTTTTGATTTTAGTACAAGAACATTTCAAACAACTTATATTTACAACATGATGGAAACAACATCTTGTACTTCAGTACAATACAGGCATACTTATCATGGACAGTATTTGCACCAACTAGATGTTTATTGTAGAATGAAGATTTGTTAAGGTTTTTTATAAACTATTGGAGAAATGGAAGGTGTTCACCTAAGCATCAAAACTTGAAATGTAACAGTATTAGGCACTTAGCACTAGCAAGTGTCAAGATTGCTAGCATACACTTTACTAAAAGTAACATGTCACATTGACAATAATAAGTCAGAGGTCTTATCACTCAACCTTGGAAGACAATGTTATGTAGTGAAAACCTGAATAGTACAGGTTCTCGCCTAGCGGCAACCAGCGGTGCAGCCAGCCAATCAGAGGGCAGAACCTTGTCACGTGAGCTGCACCACCAATCAGAAGCGAGCTCTGTCTACTTCCCACCCACAGAACACACTCTTCACTCTCTTGGCTCTAGACACTCGACATGTACACACATATAACTGTAGACTGAAAATCTTCACAGCTCCTGTGGTAAGTACAGATTAATATAACTGCAATATTTTACTACAGTTACAACAGGCAGACACGTAACGTATGCGACTGTTTTGTGTACTTATTTGTAAACATTGAACATTTTATGAATTTCAACAAACTATCTTAGTTAATTCATGAAATTTACGTATGATATTTTTTGTAGTTCGAATTCAGTAAAATATACAACAGACCAAATGAATTGGCACTTATAGTATGATAGTATACACAACTGTTTTAAAAACTTGTATCAATTAAATGATTTATACAACGCCCTGTACTTCAAACCACATCAACCAGTATACATATAATGAATAGTAATTGACGACAGACCAGATTGGTTTGAACCAAACTACCTGTGTCAAATGTTTAGCTGAAATTTTGAGATTATAGCACGTTGTTAACTGTGGGGGAAAATATGAGGGCGCATTTCACCTTACCATCGTTATCATAATAAATCCGTACTAGACACTCATCTTCGATATTTTCTTCAAAGTTTCTTCATATAGAGTCATGATTTAATGCGGGGTTTGAAAACATGTAAACAATTAACAATAATTTGAAATCAGCAAATTTAATCACTCAAACGTTGAAAATTGGGAAACTGACATGGTTGTATCTTATGAAACTATTGTGTTAATACAATAGGTAAGCACTGAGCGCTTTCAACAGAGATTAAAACACGGGGTCTGTAGCTACTAGCTCAGTTAGTAGCGAACCGGTATTTCTAATCTAGTGTTCCGAGGAGATATTATTTCGAATCCCATCGGGGGAGGTTAAACCTTTCCATGAAAATTGGACAATTATGTGAATTTTCATTTATTAATAAGGTATATTGAAAATTTTCGACCTTGTGGAAGGGTAGATGAGTACTGGTTATAGACAAGGGTCCTGTAAAGCTAAGTTAGTTCACAAAGATCAGACACGGTGAAATCTACATAATAGTGTACCATTAAACTGTTTTTGTTCACTTATAGGTAAATATTAAGACTTTTACACTAAAATCTTAAAATAATTACACATTGTTAGTCAAGAGCAGATAACGACCATTATATGTATATCAATTTCGATTTTCTAAATTTAGCATTGAATCATTCTTAACAATGTTCTATACCTTCTATCTTTGTACCATCCACAAAAAGTTTATTAAATTAACTTACGATGATTTTTCTCATAGTATCGCTTTGAGAAAAAACAAACATTGATGGAATATTCATTGTGTTAAAAATAAATAACAAACGAAAATTGTCCTTGAAGTAAATAAACGTGGCCAAGTTGTTACGACGTTGGACTGATATTTAATGATTAGCTAGCTCGGCGTAGGTTCGAATCCAATTCAAAACACTATCTCCAATGTTTCCATGAGCAAGAAAATTAACTGACTTGCTCAATACAGATGGGCCAGGTTGTGGACGAACTCGAAAATAATTAATCTAATTTGTAAGAACCTGTTTTAAACCTTGTTAAAAATAAGCGTTAATTTTAAAGGGTTTATAAACTGTTGAAAATCCTGTAAAAAAGACAAAGATAAAAGTTTTAGATGGTGCTTTAAGTTCCATTCAACAGGACATGTAGGCATTGGTTTTAACGACGTTAAAGTTCTAAATTGTCTTGGACATATATTTGTATATCATGACAGACAGGACATGTAGGCATTGGTTTTAACGACGTTAAAGTTCTAAATTGTCTTAGACATACATTTGTATATCATAACAGACATTTTATTGATTGATTAGTAGTCTAATATTTATAAGGTTTGATTTGAAAGCTGTTTGTCAGGCAAAAATAGTCTTTAGCTTAAAGCATTTATTGTACAGTTAAAGGGAGGTAATACAGATATATGCCTTGTTAGTTTTGTATTAGTTATCACATCTATTACAAAATCTTACCGGCATTGCCGTGATTATTCTGCTTAACATAGAATAAATGTTTTTATAAGTCGTCCGTTGAAAATAGAGCGACTCTCATGAACTAAATTTAGCTTAGCTGGAACAGCGTCTGATTACTAATCAAAAGATCATGGAGTTGATATTTAGGTAGGACACAATTCCAGTAGGACCACAGATTCTCATGGAGGGTTACGTCGAGATGACCTTTGTGTCCAACAACCAATGCGTAGCTTTCATCAGGACAAAACACTTTAAATAGCATTTGCGAGCTAATTTAACAACGGTGTTATTCACAGTCTGCTATTGGACGGCTCATTTCACATTTAAAGTTGCGTGACGTAGACGATTAACAAGTAACTAAACGATTTTTTTGTAATTTTGATGATTTGATAATCGATCAAAACTGACCAATGCGGAAGTATATGAAACATACCATTTAAATGGACATTAAAATATCGAATAAAATACAAACGCTGCATATTATTACGTAGTTTGTATGAATCTAATACAGACAATTCATGTAAGTTATAACATGAAATTTATATATATTTGCTCGTTGATTCACGGTTCTGATAAAACACTAAATTCAAAGTCTCCTAGTTTGTCAACTTAAAATGAGATATTTTAGTAAAATATTTGAGTGCAAAAGTAAGAATATACTTCTGCAATATTTTAAATATATCTCGGTTGAGGAGAATATTCAAATTCAGGTTCTGTTAGAACACCATACAATAATGTAAATGCATCAAACTTTTAATCAAAATGAATAAATCTATAACTGACATATTAACACTGCTTTATTTAAAAAAAAGAATAACAACTCATAACTACAACATGTAGAATTTTGTCCATATCTGCATTAACAATTTTAACCAACTATACATTGAAATATGGTTTGTAAAGATTTTTTACTCAAACATAGTTAACTTCCTTGATCCATTGTGTTCTCGTAGTTTGCACACATGAAATATGATACTCCTTTTAAATGATTGTATAGAAAAGCAGGGCTATACATACTTGATCATAAAATTATACTTGTCTCAGATGAGAAATTTTAAACGATTCGTTTTCTGTATACAAATAACAGTATAATGTCGTTAAATTTGACGTTGGTTACCTGTTTATTACAGTTATACTACATGTAGTTTATTTCAGCTAGATTTTGAAACAAGTTCTTTCAATTTATTTAATCAGTTTCGTGTCTGCCACCTGGTCCCTAGGTACTGAGCATGTAAAAGTTTCCTGCTCAAAAAAACGGGGAATGTTTTGGTTGGAATTCAATCCAACGCAGAGCTGGCATTCCAATGATTATAAGTCCAATTTCGTAAGCACTAGACCACACTCGCTTCCATTTTACAGACATATTTCAAATTTCACCCAAGTTCAGCATCGTTTTGAATATAGCACATGGAATGTAACTTTGAGTTTATTAAATGAAAATCATGTTATATCAAAAGTAAGTATTTCAATATATTTAATATTTATACAACTATACAAAGAAACTACATTAATTTAACAAAGAACATATTCAACTTATTGGCGTAATATTGATGTTAAATTAAATTGAATCATTGTTCCCACTTATAAATCATTTAAAGCTAATAAGCTAACCGTATCCAATAACTAACTGTAATTTGAAAACTATAGCATCGTATTTTGTTAGCGTACATGGTACATATCTATTTATCACTAAATAAAGATGATTCTTTTTGGGGGGACCATATGATGTTTCTGATAGACATTAACCTTTATGAAGTAGTCAGAATCAAATTTTGAATTATCATAGAGTCAACAACATGGTTTAATGGCCCAGACGTGTGAAATACCTAACAGTTGAGTCTTTAAAGTATCAAAACTAACCAACTTAATTTCATCACATAAAGTAATTTACATGAGTTTTTTGACACATGTGACTTATTTGAAGAAATGTAAATAAGTAGCTACATTAACCATTTATTGACTAATTAAACTATTAAATTATTAAACTAATTAAGGACGTGAGAATGAGGATTGCCACGCTCTCTATGATTGCATACCCTAATTGCATAACTCCATAAAAAAAGGGGTCCCAATGAAGGTGATGTTTGGACATCTTTGGGGATGTATTAAGGGCCCTATAAATGTGATACTTCGACACCTCTAGGGAAATGTCTGGTTAACAGTGGCGTTGTGTTGCACTGTTCAAAACGATTCTGTTAACAAAAGTATCATGCTGTACTGTTCAGGACTCCAACTTTCATAATCACATAAATAAAAACAAATGCAAGATAAAAGTCAATAACAACAAATCAAAAACAACAACACACACAAAACACACTATATAACATCATATGTGATATTTTTTACTATGTTTCGTGAAAATGTATTTATTTATGGAAGAGGGGTTTAACTTACTTATTATTATTACAATGGAACCCCTCTAAACCGGAAACCCTCTAATTCAGAATTTTCTTCAGGTCCCGAAAATTTCTCTTTATTTATTTAGCAAAAACACCCTTAATTCCGGAAACCCTTGCATTCCGGAAACCGAACGAGTTTTAGCTTAAGCTTCATTTTCGTCACGCAACATGACCCCTGTATATCGGAAATCGAAATGTGAGCATTGATATCGGCGAGGTAGAGACACGACTCACAAGAAAGTGACATTTTTCTTTGTTCAACAGGTGTGGCGTGAAATTGACTATTTGTAATTATCGTTATCGATTTTAACATTGAATGGTGACACTTATTGACTGGGTGCGAAATCTATTCTTAGTAAGATAGGGTTTGTCAGGTTTCTTTGGCGATAATTACACAGCTTGATCGAACATTTAATTGATAATTAAGGATTTAATTTGTTCAGGAATTGCATTTTGACTTGAATTGAATCAACCTGTGGCAAACATGCATTGCCGATTAGGATTTGACAAAAGTATTTATTCGATTGATTTTCGGCGGTGTTTAATTGATATACGATTGACCAATAATTTGTAAAAATAAAATTTTATTTATGCCGTAACAATGACCAATAAAGAATACTTGTTCACGAGTTTACTTGCTTGAGTAAATTAATTGGTTACATTTTTCCAATAAATCACCATGCTATTTGAATTTTAATTGCTAAATGATCGTAAAATAACTCAGCTACCGTCTAAACGTCGTCGGGTTGAATTGTCATTAGATGATAAATGAAGATAATTAATGTGTCTAAATTGGTTTCATAGTGTACATTTATGGTAAGAAGTTTTTGTTTATTTGTAAAACAACTTTCGACCTTCCTCTCAGCATCTTTGAGTCTCAGTACTAAGCAATAAAAATTTTCGGTAGTTGCTAGTAGAAACAATAATGTGTATTTTAGAACGGATGTAAACTACAACATAGACAGCTTTTCAATGATAAAAAGTCAAATAATTTAATGATTTGGCAATACCCTCAAAGATTTCAAGTACGGATGTATGACTGATATTATATGCAAACAGGATATATTGATGTACAAATATATTCAATACACAACACTACATCTTGAAATACATGTACATTGTACTTGTACTACTGGATAAAGATCACACACACACTCAATATAAGATCGTATAGGTGTACCATCAAACACAAATGTAAAATCTCATGGTCAAAGGAAAAACCCCTCTATTTCGTAAAACCCTCCAAACCGGATTTTTATCTTGGTCCAAAGCAATTCCGGTTAAAAGAGGTTTTATTATATCATTAATCATTTTGTTCAACACCATTGATTATGAAATATATAATCAGGCGATTAATCAAATGAAAAAGTTTAAGTTTAAGTTTAGCTATGAACTTGTATATATCATTTAGGAATGTCAAATTGGACTAATCGAATCAGTATTATCAAAACCTGGTTTAAGCGGTCACCTGCTGTAAGCAGTCGATACAACCACTTCCCTTCCCTGGCTAATTAATTACAGTACGTATATTTTACAGTTATTAAGAATGCAAATATATAAGTGTTTGTACATGTATGAAAAAAAAAATCAGTTTTAAGTTTTAGTTTCACATTCTTTTGTATATTCAACAGTAACATGTGATACGATCATGATAACGTATAAATAAATGTCCTTCACCGTATAAGTTGTTGATAAAAACTTCCCCTAGTTTTGTCAAGGTCTGCACAATAGATATAGTACCATATTATGTACATATGCTTTGATATCATAAATAAACACTAGGTTTACACGTACGCTTACAGTTTAAAACTTATTAAGACACAAGTTTGGACTTAATGTTAAATGAAGTTTCCTTGAGTAAATATCTTGATTCTTAATATATTTATGTAATGTGAAATATATCATGGATTTTACATAATGTATAAAACTTTCTTAAGACACAAGTTTGGATTTAATGTTAAATGAATTTCACTATAGAAAAACTTTGGATATTTTGAAATATTTATGTTATGTGAAATATATGGATGTTATATTAACATTAGGATAACTTGACTGTATTCTTTAAAATGGCTGAGGCACAAGTTGACAGTGGTTTAAGTGACAAACAAAAATGTCAACCATGTTTAAGAAAGGATATTAATAGTTTAGCGGATATTTATTGTAGCACATGTAATGAATATCAATGTAACGAATGTTCACAAGGTCATGGGATTTACGCTTTCATGAGTGGACATAAAATAATTAGTGTCTCGGAAGGACAACATTATGTTTCATCAGTTGATGGCGATGACGAGGATATTAGTCGATTTACATGTATATGCAAAACGCATAGCAAAAAACTTGAATACTATTGTCAAAATGATGATGCATTTTTATGCAGCAAATGTGTCATTATAAGTCATAGGAAATGTGAAAATATTGTTGACATTGAAAGTCATGATGGACATGGAGGGTGTGAGAAATTGAAGAATGAATTAGTTGCAGCGATAGACACAACAAACCAAGTTACAGAACTTTTAGATGAAGCTGACGCGCGTTTATCATACAATATTCAACTTCTATCGGACAAGTTGAAAGATATGAAGACTCGATTGATACAAATATTTGATGATTTTACCAAAGCCGTCCTAACTCATGCCACAGCATACAGCAACACGACCAAGAATGATTTAGCAAAGAAGGAAGCCAAATGTGAAGAACAGATCAAGTCCTTGAAGAAACACATAAGAACCATTGATTCCTTAATGAATACAGGAACTCCCACAGAAAAATTCATTACAGAACGTGAAATGTCAAATGAAGTACAACATGCCGTAAAATATTCAACATCTTTAGAGAATGAGACGTCATTGATTAAAGTTAACTGTTCGTTTGCGGATCAATTACATGATCTCAAATCGAGATTGTTATCATTTCAAGAATCGGAGACATTAGATATATCATATCAACTACCACACAGTTCAACACTTAAACTAGTAAGTTCAATTAAGTTACAACAGTCAGGTGACGACGTTGAAGAACCACTCTACTCTGGCGTTGCTTTCATGCCAGATGGTAGAGTGGTTACTGTAGACAATAGTAACCATAAATTTCTCATTTATGATGAAAATCTGAATATGAAGAATTCTTATAATTTTCCTTATGAATATCCTCAATGTGTTACTGTTGTATCTAATAATGTTGTGACTGTAACATCTGGTGGTAGCTATAGATTAGATTTTCTGAATGTAAGTAAAACAAATGATATAACATTAAATAGAACATGTCAAATGAATGCTGAGTATGATTCTATTAGTATGATGGATGATGAGAATTTTCTTGTTGGTACAATAGATCATATTAAACCTTTCCGTATTGTATCTATGTCTGGTGATGAGAGTGATGTTAATATTAATCTACTAGACAAGAAATATCCGATAGGCTCTAGCCATTGTACATATATACTTGGAAGGGAGAAAGTTGTACATTGTGATACAGATGATAATACTATTTTTATATATGATATCAGGTCAGGTAAGAGAGTAGTTATAAAACATGATCTGATACAGGCACCATGTGGTGTAGCTGTAGGTCCGTATGATCATATATTTGTGGTCAGCAGCAGTAAAGAATGTTTAGTTGAGATTACACCATGTGGTCGTGTATTATCATCACATCAAGTAGATATGAAGTCTCCTTGGTATGTAGCAATATCTAAGGACAGGAAACATCTTGTTGTATCTAATGCTGCAAGTGGTGATATAAAATTATCATTGTACAAAATGTCATGATTTTGAGATTATACGCTTGTCAAAAGAAGAAGTATTGCCTTGTTTTATTAACGTGTCTCGACTCAAATAATTACACGGTCACAAAATCTGTTATCTTTAAATTCATTCACTCTTAGTACTTTCCGCAATATCATAAATAGACTCAAATGAAGTAAGTTCATTAATAATCAATCTGAAACGGTGGCTAAGTTGTTTTCATGAAGATATTCAGTGGCTATATAATTATTTATGACATGTTAACTAAACACAACATGACATTTTATAACTGACTTGACCATTGGTCAATTGTTAGGTTAATTTTATAACTACCTTGACCATTGGTAAATTGTTTGGTTACTTATATAACTACCTTGACCACTGGTCAATTGTTTGGTAACTTGTATATCTACCGTAACCATATGCCAAATGTTTGGTTACTTATATAGTGTAAATTATCTACTTCTTATGTTTTGTGTTGTATGTCAGATATGACTTTTTACAAAAGAGTGCCCCTTGTTTAGTACAGGATTGCAGCAACTCCTCAATTCAAACGCCCACGGACGATTATATTAAGCCGCGCAAGCGTAAATAATGGTATTCAATTTAATACTGCAAATAAAGTAGTTCGCGTTATGCGTTAATGCGTTAGAGGATGCAGTTATCGCAATTGTACAAAGTATATATAATCTCGTTTAGTATTCTTATGATTGTTTTCGTTTGTTGTATAATTCTGTGTTTTTATACTCCATCAAAATCTCCATGTCCAACAGCGCTATAAGTGCTTGATATACTCTCAGTGATAAAATATTCATTGGGTATCTGTTTTTGATATTAAACAAAAATGATCAGCATGTTAGATTATTTATTATTTTAAACAAAATGAGTAATTAGTCATCGATGTTGAAGTGTGAATAGATAAAAAACTTAAGTTACATAGTAATTAACATTGTTGTTGTTTTTTTGGCTCGGCTGTCTAATTTTTTTACCTGTATTTTAACCAATACAATTTGCTCAACCATATCTGTTTGACCAATAAAATTCTCTTGCGCAAAAAGAAATCGATTAAAGACATCCTTGATTATTTGTGATATACATGTGTGTAACACGGACTGTAGTTGCTGACTATTAAAGGTGATTCGCTATCCTAATTGATTATACAGTTATCGTGGTACGCTGATGGCGATTTGACGGAACAGCGAATATGATTATGTATACATCAAAACAAAAATAACTTTGCATATCGCCGAATATTTTTATAGATATTTCTTAGTTTAACATAGATTGTGTTTATAATTTAAAACTTTTCCCTGTGATTTAATTAGCTATAAAAAGCCGAACAAAAGTAAAATATCACGATATGTTCACAGAAAAACACAATGTACTTTTCTTTATCAATTTCGAAAATATTGTAAAAATTTGTTACATTTGTTTAATATACGATAAAGGAACAGTACAACCTCTCATGAAAAAAAACGCATAGTGGGAGGGGGCAATATGTGTTGCTATTTAGGGGTTGTTACTCAGAAACAGTAAAATACAATTAAAATTACAGCAAGGAAAATATCAAAAACTGTTGTTGAGCAGAGGCTTTGTTCTGTAGAGGTTATACTGTATCAATTTTATCAATTTTATCATGTATGTTTTAAGATTCTAAAATTCTTATTTGTTGAGGGTGATTTTTTCATATTTCATTTTGTATTATTTAGTCACGTGATGTATTCACCGTTTTCTTATGTTTATATTGATAACAAGGATAAAACATTGTTTGCTTATTAGTTAAATCATTTCTTCATTTCTTTCATTTTCTCTATTGTTCAGATTTATTCAACTGTCAGTGGCGCATACATTAACCCCGCATATGTCAATACCAATCACAGGACTTTAGTATAGTAAGTACATATTGACCCCGACCTGACCTTTCACATTTACATCTAATTATTATCTACACATACCCCGACGAAAGTGAGTACCAAACCTATTCTACATTTCGTAAAATTATACAACTGTATTTGTGTGTTTTAGCTCATAATCCTCATGGTCGATGTGTTATCGAGCATTAATACTACATTCGTATTTAATGTAATGAATATTGTTGCATAAAGGTCAGGTCGGGGTCATTATGCTAGCACTATACTTGTGAGCAAGAAAAAATAATACAGTAAAACTCGGATATAACATACTCGCTGGGTCCTAGAAATAAGGTATGTTATAACCGAGGTATGTTATATCCATATAGAATACTAAGTATGTTATATATAAGGATGTAATACGGGTCAGAAAAATTGGTATGTTATAACCGAGTATGTTATATCCGAGTTTTACTGTATCCGTATTTATGTACGGCAGAGGGTTAATGTATACACCACTGATAGTTGAATACAATTTAAAAATAGAGTTTAGAAATAATGAGTTGAATTGTAAAACATTTTGAATGTACAATTAATAGAATTTCAAGTTTATATAAAGTGATCCTGTGTATTATGTAGTTTATGTCGTATGCGTGATTGTGCTTTATCAATGTATTGAATTTTATATTAAAATTATAAATTGATCATTCTTATGTAGTCAATGTATATCTGTAATTAAATCATTTTACATATATTAAATCTATTTTCTCTACATAAAGTGTTGTTTTTTATTGTTGTTTTTTATTTACTAGTACATGTAAACCCAATAGACTTAATTCGGAACTCAAATTTGTGGGGTTTTCCGTCCGTGTGATGTAGTTACAAAAAAGTCTGTTACACATTATTGATGAAAATCGCGAAATCCTATTGTTCTTTGTATACGTGTTTTCATTGTCACAGTGAAAGTTTGTTTGTACCTACAAGGAAAAAATATTTGAATTCCGGATATAGTCTATTTAACTGATATGGTCTAGAGCTACTTATATTCTTACAGCAAAAGTCAGCGTAAGTCATTTTCAAATACTAAATAAAAAGTTGGATTTTTGATACCATCAATTTGAATTAGGTATGCATTACATGTAATTCTGTATGCCACGTGTATATCTTACAAAAAGGATTTTTATTCCTTAGGCGATAACTTGCAAAATTGACTTACGATGATTTTCGTTGTTAGAATTTCGAGAAAAAGACTTCTAGTCAAGTAAAATGGTTCTTAAATTAGAATACAGGAGCAAGAAACTTTTTAATGAGTTATAGTAATCACATGATGGAAACTACATCTCGTTCTTCAATGCAATACAGTGGTTATTTTCACATAAATCTTACGATAAAGATCATCGTAAGTTATAGCAGGAAACTTTTATAATTCGTTCATTCTTTGTTTAATCAATATATTATATTAATTTATTATTAAGAATAATGAATACTTTCTGAAATTCATAACATTACTTTATATCATATCTTTTTGGCTTTGGACTTAAAATTTTGGAAATTGACTTACGATAACTTTTGTTTAAAACTTATTGACTGATTTTGTATTACACAAAGTTACTTACAACAAAAATTTAACGTAAGTCATTGTTACAAATCTTAACAAAATGTTAAATTACTCAAAGTGTGGTATGCCTTTTGAAAATATTATCACAAAGAACTTATATTTGATTTTTGGCTTTCTGTGTGAATTCATAGAATTGACGTACGGTAATTTTCGAAATAATAATTAATAATAATTCAGTAAAATGGACAACTGACCGAATGAAATGGCACTTATAGTATACAAAACTGTATTAAAAACGTGTATTAATCAAATGATGGAAACTACGCCATGTACTTCAATACACTAGAACCAGCATACATATTATGGACAGTAATTGACGAGAGACCAGATTGGTTTGAACCAAACTATATGTGTCTAATGTTGAGCTGAATATTTTAGTTTACAACCTTTTCAACTGTGGGAGAAATTGACATGGTTGTATCTTATGAAACTGTTGTGTTAATCAATCGATAAACATCAAGCTATTTCACCAAAGATCTTAACACGGGTCTGTAGCTCAGTTGGTTGCTAAGCGGTATTTCGAATATAGTGTCCCAGTCCCAAAGGGGTTATGGGTTCGAATCTCATCCGGAGATGTTAAACCCTTCCATGAATTTTGAAAATTATGTCAAATATCCCCCCCCCAATAATAAGTTATGTTATGAAGTGTTCGGCTTTGTGGAAGGGTAGATGAGTACTGGTTATAGACAAAGGTCGAAGAAAGCTAAGTTAGTTCACAAAGATCAGACATGGTGAAATCTACTTGTAGTGTACCATTAAACTGTTTTGTTTACTGTTAGGTAAATATTAAAACTTTTTTGTAGAAAATCTTACAATAAAAGTCATTGTTAGTCAAAAGCAGATAACGACTATTATGCGTATATCAATTTCGATTTTCTAAATTTATACGTATTGAATCATTCTTAACAATGTTCTATACCTGAACAATTCTACCTTCTACGAAAAGTTTATTAAATTAACTTACTATGATTTTTCTCGTAGTTTAGCTTTGTGAAACAAAAAACATTTTAGAGGTATTTATTGTGTTAAAATAAATAACAAACGAAAATTTTCCTTGAAGTAAATAAACGTTCGAGTGATAACGTCGTTGGACTGATATTAATGGTTAGCCTGTTCGACGTTGGTTCGAACCCCATTTAAAACTAACCCCATTGTTTCCCTGCGCAAAAAAGTTTAACAAACCAGCTCAGTACATATGGACCAGGAATGGAGAGACTCGAAAATGCTTAATCTAAGTTGTAATTTGTACCCGATAAATTGACAAATGTAAAAGATATAGATGGTGCTTTAAGTTCCATTTAAACTTGGCATGAAGTCAGTGGTTTTAACGACGTTAAAGTTCTAACTTGTCTTGAACATATATCATAAAATACATTTTATTCATTTATAAATAATCTTAGTTAGATATAAAAGCTGTTTGTCAGGTAAAAATTAGACTTTATCTTAAATCATATATTGTACGGTTAAGGGGAGGTAATACAGAAATATGCATTGTTAGTTTTACATTAGTTATCTTTTCTTACTCTGCTCAAAATAGAATAAAAGTTCTGATAAGTCTACCGTTGAAAATAGACCGACTCTCATGAACGAAACTTAGCTTAGCAGGAACAACGTCTGATTACTAATAAAAAGTTCAGAGATTTGATATTTAGGAAGACATAAATACTTAAATTGACTTTTTTATGAAGTAGGACATTGATCATCGTCTGACTTTTGTTATGGTTTGTATTTGGTTAAAAGAGGGAGTCCGTTAACATATATCCTTTAGAGCGTCGTACAGAATCTCTAAGATTCGCATGGAAGGTCACGTTGATATGACCTTTGTGTCGACCAATCAATACTAGCTTTAATCTAGACGAAACACTATAAATAGCATTTTGATTTCGTAATTTCTATTTTTAAAACAAGGTTTGCGAGCTAAATTGACAGCGGTATTCATGGTTCACAGTCTGCGATTGCACGGCTCATTTTAAATTGCATGACGTAGACGATATAAACAAGTTCCTAAACATAACGATTCCCTCATGAATATTATCATCAAAATGTCACTTGAACGTGACCCTCGTAAGAAAACGGCCAGATCTAAATTAGCAAGTAGGCGATTTGAGTCTCAAGCCTTCTAACTTCTTAAAATCGAATGGAAGCAGTGATATAACTGAAAAATTGTCGTAAGAAATGAGAAAACTACAAAACACTATTAATGACAAACAGAACCAAGTTAACGTAACCTTACTATAACTACAGTGTGTTATTGTAATTGAAGTGTATGATTCAATATGCCAAATTTTAAAGGGAATTTATGTAATCTTTCTACTTTTGCACTGTTTTCACGTGTAATGAAAATTACCATTCAATGTACCTCAATAAAAAAGGAGACTATCAAAGAATAACCAGGATATAAAACTGTATGAGTTATCGGTACTTTTTGTAATGGCGATGATTTGATCAATGATTAGTTTGGGTTTAACCACAGGGAATTGTCGAGTTACCTCCCTTTGATTTTTCAAACATACCTTTAATATACTTATATACAAGGGGTACAACTGCATTTATTTGACCACTTCATCTTGATATATTATTTTGAGAATCACAAAAAGTTCTTATACCCTAGCGGCACTTTAACGGAACGATTAAATTGATTAAACATAACTCTTCGAGCTATGAATATTAAATGTTTCATAGGGCAGACCGTTAATACGATTAAAGTTTCAAAAACATAAAAAACAGCACAAAAATCTCAACTAGGACAAGTTAGTGCACAGATGAAATCGACATTTCTCGAGGAAAATCGTTTTATTTTCATATTTCAAAATGACATATTTACCCCAATAAAAGAAAATATGACAGAAAAACGATATTATTGAATAAAAATGTAATAAATATAACTCTCCACCTTGAGAGAAACACTTGCGAGCCATAAAAAGCGAAATTAACAAACTCTATTCGATAATCAATGTTGTAGACGGTATCCTTAATTTATTCAAGAAACTTGTAAGACACTTTTTGATTGGTTAATTTTGTAAACGAAAATCGCCAAGACTTCCGACTATAGTGCGTACAAAAAAACAAAACACTGTTTACAATAACAATACAATGAACTAACCCACGACGAGGGATGCCCAGGATGACTTTAGAATACACAAGTGTGAAATGTTTTACTTGTGTCATAGTTGTTGGTGTAATGGAAAGCAATCTACCATTACAAGCATGATTAACCAAGTTGTGGTGATTTATCAAGCATACTAATTTTGTTAAATTTAATTACACAAATTATATTTTCAATACTGCCTACCCCTGAAATGAATTGTCTCATTTTTAATGTTTACCAAAACACGTTTTGTTTTTTTGTTCGCACTATAATTGACTGAATCAAATTTGGAAGATTTCGACTTTTTCGTAGTATTTTTGTTGTCTCGTTTGAAAGTAGGAAAAACCCCGTACGGTCCGTCGAATCAGAAATTGTTTAACTAATTAGATTATTATGTGTGTGACGTATTAGTGAAAATGGTTGTGAGAATAATTTTTTAAGGTTAAAACAGATAAAAAGTGTACATATATTCGTTTTCTTTCATGTCTGGTTATAATTGGCACGATGTTTTGTATTTTTATAACTAGTGAAGCGAGAAACACAATCTAACACGGAGTAAATCATGCTTGAATCGACGTAACATTGAAATTTTGTCAATTTTCATTCTGTTCAACTGTGCACTAACTTGTCCGAGTTGAGATTTTTGTACTGTTTTGTATGTTTTTGATAATCTAATCGTATTAATGATCTGCCCTTTGAAACAATAAACATTCATAGTTCGAAGACGTATGTTTAGTCTATTGAATCGTGAGGTTAAAGTGCTACCAGGGTATCAGTATTTTTTGTGAGCCACAAAATAATAAATCTAGATGAATCGGTCTAGTCAACGCAGTTGTACCCCTTGTATATAAGTATATAAAAGGTATGTTTGAAAAATCAAAGGGATGTAACTTGACAATTCCCTGTGGGTTTAACGGTGTATTAACACAAAAAGGCTATATAGCACCGAAAGCAATTGATGATAACAATTAATGAAACAAAATGATAAAGGTTTTAAGTCTTATATTTCGATACATTAGTTGAAACTTGATCTAAACTGATCAATGCGGAAGTATATGAAAATTATACTATTTAAATGGACAGCTTAATATCAAAATCGAAGCAAAATGCAAACGCAACATATTGTTACTTAGTTTGTATAAATCTAACACTGACAATTCATGTAAGTTAGGTTTTAACATAATGTCACAACATCTATTAAAATTTAAAGTATATATTTTTGCTCGTTGATTCACACTTCTGATAAAACACAAACTTTAAAGTCTCCTAGTTTATCAACTTAAAATGAGATATTATTGTATGATATTTGTATACAAAAGTAAGAATGTATTTTTGTTATGAAATAAATATGTCTCGGTCGAGGAGGATATTCAAATTCAGGTCCTATAAGAACATCTAATAGAGTAATAACTCATAACTACAACATATAGAAAAATACTTTCTTTAACTAAAATTTCATTAAAATAGATTTAAATATGTTTAATACAGATATTTTGCTCAATGTACATTAAATACCTTGATTCATTGTGTCCTCGTAGTTTGTAAACATGAAATATGATACTCCATTTAGAGCTTTGTATAAAAAAACGGGGCTATACATATATGTGCATAAAATTATATTTGTCTGAGATGAGAAATTTTTAACGATTCTTTTCAGTATACAAATAACATGTTATGTAATTTGAAGAGAATGAGATGAGGATTGCCTCGCTCTCTGTCATTTCACACCTTGATTGCATTACTACCTAAAATATGGGGTCCCTTTAAAAGTGATGTTTCGACACCTTTAGGGAAATATCTGGTTAACAATGTTACACTGTTCAGGACAAGTCCGATTAACATTAGCATCATGTTTTACTGTTCAGGACACTAACTTTCATAATCACATAAATAAAACGAAATGAAATATACAAACTCAATAAAACAGATCCAAAACAAAAACACATACAAAACACTATATAACATCATCTGTGATATGTTTTACTATGTTTTGTGAAATTGTATATATTTATGGTGGAGGGGTTTAACTTATCTATTATTGTTATTAATATTCATTTTGTACAACGCAATTAAAAATGAAATGTAGACAAATGCGTTCAATCAAATGAAACATTTTAAGTTTAAGTCTAACTATGAACTTGTATATATCATTTTGGAATGTTAGATTGGACTAATCAAATCATTTTTATCAAAACCTGGTTTAAGTGGTCATTTGCTGTAAGCAGTCAATCTTACCACTTCCTTTCACTGGCTACTTAATTACAGCGTGTTTATCTTAATGTTACATAAGCATACAAAACTAAGTGTCTGTTCATTTATGAAAAAAAATCAGTTTTAAGTTTCAGTTTCACATCCTGTTGTTTATTCAATAGTAACATGTGCTACGTTCATGATACGTATACAAATAAATACATTTCATCGAATAAGCAGATGATATAAAATTACCCTAGTTTCATCAAGGTCTTCACATTATATATAGTACTACCTGCATAACCTGAATTTTTTATGAGGTACTTTAAAAACATGTCGGCTAAGGATAAACCATTTTGAAAATATTGATTTTTGTTGTTGCTTTTTATTTGATATTGTATTGAAAAACATACAGAAAAATTGAATGCATAGTATTTTACCTAATCATGTAAACAATTATGATTACAAGTTCAAACCAAAACGCTGAAGCGCTTGAGAAACAATGACCTGAACTTATTTAATATTTGTTTAATACGAGGCATCACATTCCCAATCATCTTTTTGATATTGTGTCCAATTTCGTGCTTTAGTCATACAAATTGATCTTTGTAAAAATAGGTTAACAATTCGTTCATCTGAGTTATAGTATGCCATAAATGGTTGATCTGTATAGTAAATATGTTTTTATATATCTAAACAATTCTTCAATTAACACTCTATCTAACACTTTCCTCAAATCTTCGAATTGACAATCTCTGTCTGAAACATTTGTACAGAAGGTGGATTCAATAGATGGATAAAAGGCGGGATTGTTATCGGAAGACATCGCCGTTTATTGAGTGGGACATTGCTAGACATTATGCGTCTGTCCTCGAATCAAAGGGCAATAACACATGTCGACATATAGTAAAATTAGACGCAATTCAAGAACTATAACTCTTTATATTTTTTGAAAATTTTAGAGCGTTGAAAGAATGGATTTTATCTCTATTTTTACACTGGAACGATGGTAAATTCATCGTTCTCAAAACAGTCAGAATAACAAGACATTACTTCCGATGCAGTTAATGCAGTAAATTATGAGTATATAATGCACTCGCAATACATCGGACAGTGATATGAATTAGAAAATATAATTTGTGTCTAAAAATTAATCATGTAAGTCAGTACTTGGTGCAAAACTTCTGAAATGTCTTACACTTATCACCAGGTTATATATTTGATTATAAATGACATTGGGACGTCTTCAGTAGTAATTTTTATAACACCTTATATTATGAAAGTCAGTGAAAAACATACGTTTACTGTAAACATATTGTATACATGTAATTATTTACCATAATAAATAAAACGACGGCATGTAGACAGGTAGGTAGTGTTTTATCAAAACCTGTTTTAAATAGTCACCTGGTGTATTTTTAACGACGTCGACGAAAACACATCGCGTAATTTGTCGACATGACTCGATATCGCCGGAAGTTTGAAAGCAGCTATTATAGAAAGTCTGCCTTAAGAGACCGCCTGGTGTAAGCAGCCAAACAAGCAACTTCCCTTCACTGGCTGCTAAATATAGGTTATACTGTATATTTAGAGGAACATAAAGATACAAAAAATGTTTGTTTGACATTGCAGTTTTAAGTTTTAGTTTCACATCCTGCTGTTCATTCAATGGTATCATGTGATACGTTCATGATAATGTAAAAATAAATATCCTTCACCGAATAAGTAGATAATATAAACTTATCCTGTCAAGGTCTTTACGATATATATAGTAATATCTGCCAGCAGTAAATGAGTCTTTTTGTATTTCAGCTTACGTCTTATATTTTAGCAAATCAATAAAAACAAATATTTGCTCATAATACATCATGTAAGACAATATCAAAACAAATAAAATAAAAAAAAACAGATTCTTGATATAGTCAAAGCCTGTCACGTATGTTTTCTTAGAAAAGAATGTTCACACAATATCCTCAAATATCTTCTTACTATGCAAATAATGTTTAAAACTCTGCCCTTCTTTAATGTTTGCTTAACGTAAGATAAAACTAGAAAATTTAACACCTTTCACATCTGCAAACTAGGTTTTCAGTGAGAACGAATTCAGTACCTTTTATGTCTGCTTAGCATTTTAACAGTATTAACAATTTAAACCACCATCATGACTGCCTTGTATTCAGCAACTTGAACAAATCAAAAACTGCGCTTATTTCATCGTACAGTAGTGGTAATCTAAATGTTAAAACTTATTATATTATGAAATGAGTGAAAAAAATATTTTTACTGTAAACCCATACATATATACATGTATTTATTTACCGTATACTCAGGTGTGTAAGTGAAATAATTGTGCAAAATGTGATAAAAGCACCAAATTTGGCATGGAGGTACTTTGAGTCATACTGATCAATATAAGCCCAGGAGACAATCATGAGGGGCCTTGTATCTTGCCTAAATGGGGCCCCGAAAGGGGCACATAAATAGGCACATAATTTTAAAATTATCATCTCTATAAAAATTTAAGATGGTTATTAAAATATATGTATTATGATTTTATATGCTTAAGAAAGTATATTGTACACTCAAAAATAGCTTTTTGTCAGTTTATTTGCAGTTGAGGCCCGGTATCTGCTTTGAACTTGTCGTAATGCCCTAAATTATGCATAATGTAATAATATAATTGAATAAATGGTAAATATTTTATTTGAAATCATACAAATACATCACACTTTCTCAAAATAAGCCTTCAATAATTAATTTATGTAGATACACCAGAATCAGCATGCGGTACCATTGTATGAAACACATGAGGCCCCGAATGGGTTTATGATTGAACTCGAAATAAATTAATACCAAGTAAGCCAATATGCACTTAATTCAATTTAAACTGATAAATAAACTTACTATTTAAGATACGTACATTCAAAATGACGATTTTGAATTAAAATAATAATACTTATTTCTAAAAGTTGAGGCCCTTACTGGGGTTATTTCATAACATGAAGCTTAGATAATTGTAAAAAAAGGTCTAACCATTTTTTTTTATTATTGAAACTTATGCTGTCATTACAAGTGTGTTACATTTCAACAGTTCATATAACAATTTGGTAAGGTTAAACGGTACCCAATTAGTCATAATTGAACATGGATGATTATTATATTCATTATCGTTTTAGGCCTGTATTACGAGAGACTATACGACCTGTTTTCGTCCTAAATTTAACAAAATCATATTTCTGTTATGTATTGAGAGTTTTGATAATATAACATCCTATAGGCACCCACGCCTTAGATACATTTCAAGTTCTAAAACAGTATGTGATCATGTTTTAATACAAGTCTAATATCACCATTTTACAAAATAAAATAGTCCTGTAAGAGACTATGCATTACACCGACATCATACCCTCGAAGCTCGGAGTAATGATGAAACAAATATGTACATTTGTATACTGTGTTTGATGTACAAACTACATGTAATTTTAAACAGACTTTATCATTGATAAATATCTTACAATAAAACAATTTGTATATTAGATATTATAGAGAGAACAATTTAAGAGGCCCTTCTTATATACATGTATCAAGTATAACTATCCCCAAAAGCACGACATTTCTTCATAAAGATTGGTAAAATTGATTGACTATTCAACTAAACATGGTAAAAATTATAGCATTTTGTAGTCTAGATTCCATCTTTTCAAATGCTCACTGACTGGCTATTATCCCTAATCATAGGTACTAGTACACTTTTCTGTGTTTATCAAGCTACTTGACGAAACTTTCCCTTCATTTGGTAGGAAGTCAATGTGGCAAAGGGAATGACATAACCAGGAAAGGTGCCGTTTTACAGCTGAGTAGATTGAAGAAAAGCAGACACATAGCTTGCATAAAGAAATAAACATTGACCCTGAATGGGTTACAATCTTAGACCTTTCTATCTCTAAGCGAGTGTAAGAGATTAAGAGCATTTTGTGAAATCATGTTAAGCGAACTTACCGTACATAATTATTTTTGTAAACCTTATAAAATAAAAGAAATATTCACAAGTTTTATCATTGCTCAAAAATATCTTTAGTAGAAGAATTACATCTGGGACTACATCTCCCGGCATAAAAACGGGAGTATAACTTCATTTGAAGACGAGTTTTAAAATATTTTAATTTTATTTATTGTAATACTGTTGTGGAAATGTCTGTCATAGCCAAATTTCATGATCACTGTCACAGCTAAATCGTCAGTCGACTTTTATACATTCATACATAACATACGTCTACAATAAATGGTTCTATAAAAAGTATGATAATGTGGAGTACGTCCATACACTGGTCACCTTGTCTATCAAGCGGGTTATACATTATATAGCTTTCATAGACCGTCAAGCTTGTCAAGAATCCATAAAATGAATAACCCCAGTGAAATCAACAATATGAATTGCAAGAATAGTGAACATGTGTTCAAGATCCGTCGGAAACTTTTTTATGCTTACTCTTCCCTACTGAGTACCATGATATCAAATCTAAAGGAAGTTACTTAGTAACACTGGTGGTTTATCCATTCTATATGTTTCATAAATCTCAGTCATTAGCATTTGTCACATGGTATGTCCAACTTGAGTAATACTACATGGTATATATTATCAAATTATGGTTGTTTGTTATCGCCTTTGCAACATATATTATTAAATTATAAAACATGCATGACTTGGTTGGATAGATGCTAGAATTAGTTTTTGGAAACTGTGGTTGCATTCATAATAAAAGAGCAAAAGATGAAAAATCAAACGAAATTGATTAACATCAAAATAAGGGCCTTTTAGTAGATTTTCCTTTAACCCTTTACAAGGAAAGATAAGTGCAAAAAGTGGCACATTTTCACCTCAGCGATATGGCTATTTCAATATACGATTTCATGATCAATTGACGGCAGCAATGCAACTTGGCCAATTTATTTCTTACTTGGTTGTCTGAAAGTAGAAGCTAAAATTCGATTCAGGAGTAACTGGGTTGGTCAGTAAAAGGTTAAAGGCCTTATCATTTTTACCCAAATCAAGCTGATAAATTACATTATATATATTTCAAATATAACTAAAATTAAAGTTAAACTCCATTAATTCCATAGCAGAACAATATACATGTATGTTATGTATCATACATGTTTCACTGTTGTAAGTACGTTAGCTCAAGTGGGACCACTTCTATTTTCTCCGTGCAGGGTCTCTTTGTTCATCGTTGCAAGAAATTGATGCTTTTGCTTAGTAATTAGATTTAAAATGTGATTGGATTTTGGTTTTTATTTTTGGACATGTTTTTTTTCATTTTTCATATTCAAATTTTCCAAGAGGGGCCTCTCAATAGATTAATACAAACATGCTTGATAGATCTCATTAATTTTTTGAAGAAGCAAAATGAAATAAACAAATAAAAACTTAATTATCGTATTATAATGTGCTTTATTTGATGAATGTTACTGATGTTTAGATAAATCTTTGTCTCCAGTCCTATTAACACTAGAATCCTATATAACCAGTACAGAAAATTATATACACGTATTCAAAAGTTATATAAATTCCCCCTTGTTTTGGCCTCATGAGATCATACTTTGTTTTGTTAATTATTTCTAAAAAAGAACATGATAGCTAACCGCACAAAATTACCCATTCAAAATACTTTAAGTAATAAATTAAAACAAAACGAGAACAGTAATTTCACTGGTCATTTATAGTTTTTTGTGTTTTGTTTTCTTAAAAACCCTTACCTGGACCTCAATTACAATTCATTGTATCATGTTAAATTTGAAAAAAAGTTTCTGACATGATTGTACTCATAAGTGAAGAAAATTTATTTGATAGATAAATATTTACACTAAACTATGCACTGCTTATACTTGTAATGGGTGACCCCTTTCATGGCCCCACAATTTTGTTAGTAGGGCCTCTCATGGTTGTCTCCTTGGGGTTTTCTGAGGTGCATCACTCAAATGATATGAAGAATAAAAAAAGTTTCATCATTATGTTATTTGAACTGTACATAATAGATTAAATGTTACTGATACAATTTCTGAATTCTATGTAATCAGTACAGCAAATTAGATATTCAATATTTTTTCATAAGTTTCCCCTTGTTTTGGCCTCTTTTGATCATACTTGGTTTTGCAATTTATTTAAATGAAAAGACACCACATCTAGCCACACAAAATTACCCATTCAAAATGCTTTAAAAATGTGAAAAAATAAAAATAAAAACTGTACTGGTTGTTAGTGGTATTTTACTATTTGTTGACCATAAAATCCCTTTATGGGGCCTCAATAACGATTATAATTATCATGTTAAATATTCAAAAACATCAACTGACATATTTGTTCTCATCTTGAGCAAAAGAAATTTAATACATTTAGTAGATATATAAATTAAGGATTTTTACACAGTACTATGCAATAATATCAATTGTTACGGGTAACCCCCTTTAGGGCCCCATATTTTTGTTCACAGGGCCTCTCATGGTTGTCTCCTGGCTTTTTTCTGAAGTTCATACCTTAAAGTTGATTTCCTGAAAGTTTGGTGCTTTTATCACAATTTGCACAATTCGACCATATTTTGTCCCTTACACACCTGAGTATAATATAGAAGACGGCACGTAGGCAATCTATTTCAAGCATAAAAGAAATAACTTTTGAAAAGTTTGAATACAGCGTATTATGTAAGTTTGAAAAGCTTTTGTAATTTGAGAAATTGAAATATTTCGCATTTATATTCAAATGGCTGTACACAGTTTGTATTTAAGAAAATTTAATGAATATTAAAAAATCATTACATCCATATAATACGACCAAGGCCATGTTAAATGAAAACGGGGATATATCAGGTACGTTTTAACCACTGCAGAGCAGACATTTTGTTGAATTTAACAAAGTGTCGCGTTATTATGGTTGCTAACAGAAATAGTCCATTTCTAGTGAGGAAAATTATCAGTTATCCTTATCATACGAAAATGATAATCTACGGCCATTAGCAAACTCAGATCGATGTTGATTTTATGATCCAATGTATGACGTTTGAACTAGTTTAAAAATCCGTTGATGATCATTGATATTTCACGAAAGACTTAAACAATCAGGGAATATCGTCTTAGGTTCCGTCAAAAAATGTCAATCTATAAGTGATAATTAGTGAGAGTTAATAGATTATAAGTTACAATCTAATAATTCTCGTCTTTTTCGCGAAAACATTCCTGATTCGGCTTTTACAAGATCAAATTAAACTTTTTTTAATTCTAACACAACAGGAGGAGTCGTTCATTTTATGTCAAACATGAAGCAAAATCTATGCGAGGAACTCTTATATATCACTCTTGATAGATAGCCGCCTGTTAAAGGTTTAACTGTATTGTTACACTTGATTCTAATAATCAACCAAATGGTGACTTTGACATCCTGACATCATTGTTGAAATGATGATTATTGTACATACTTGAGTGACCATAGCAATGGTTCTTCTCTCAGTATCTGATAAGTAATTGTTATTTAAATACAATAAGATCGTAAGATGGAGCGTTAATGTCAAGAGTCGACTGAATAGTGATACTAATATTAGACTCAAAAACCCTTGATTTAACTTTAACTTTAAATAAAGTCATAAATTGTTTTGTTCCTCTTTTTTTTGGTTTAACGTCGTAGCAACACATATTGGTCAAATAACGTCGGTCAGTCAATCTGCTTACTGATCCTGGAAAGACTAAATCTCTGGAGCCCTTCAGGTTTCAAAGCACACAATTTGATAACACTACCTTATTTATCTTAATGTTTATATGTATATGTTTATCTATTTATTTATTGGAGTTAACGCCGTATCAACACAATTTAGGTCATTTCACGGCGTCCAGCGCACCTAACCTAGCTTTCCTGGACCATTGTCTATAACCAGTACTCACCTACCCTTCCACAAGGCCGGAAACTTCTCCATATTATCTAATCAATGGAGGAAAATCGACATTATTGTCAAATTTTCATGGAAGGGTATAACCTCCCCGGGTGGGATTCGAACCCGCACCCCCTCGGGCACGAGTATCCAAATCCCGGCGCTTTACCAACTGCGCTATCGACCCGGGTTTTTATATGTATATGAATAATAAAGAAAATAAATGTAATTATAATAACTTCTGGGAATTTAAGTTTTGTCTATATATGAATTCTGATAATAAAAAAATGATCAACATAACACATAAAAATCGTTAATGAATAATATTTTCAAATTGTTTTGCGGCGGTGTACATAGCATGTATGGTTAATTAGATCATATCTGTATAATACACCGATTTAATATACACATAATGATAAAAACCGCTACAATCGGATAACTCGGATAATATCATCGTAACTTTCATTGTTCGAAGTAATTTGAAGATAACCCGATTGAAGTTCAATTAGGTTATATGATATATATCTTTCACCGACTAAGATTATCATCAGTGTAGTATTTGGTAGGCAAAGTTTGATCGTTGTGTCTCATGATGTTTGTTTTACAAAATATCGACTGATAACGGTATGGAAAATCACTCCCACACAGCATGTTACAATCATGAATACATATTTTTGTTATCTTATCTTCAAATCACGGTTACTGGACATTGTGTCAGGTGCGGATATGTCCAAATGGAAGTTATGATAAATTTCTAAAACGATAAAACAAACAATTTCATAGTATTTTCAATGTAAAATATTTTGTACGATAACCCATCAAACCATATGGCGATCATAGCTGTTCATTCTTACCTGGGTAAATAGATCAAACCCTAGTCGTGATCGTTGTACATTACTAGTACTCAATACATACGACAGCAGTCCTCTCTAGTTCGTTTCCAGCCATACATAGTATAATAAGCACCATTCCATGAGAAAAGGATGTTTAATATAGCAGGTATATTTTTGGTTCATTAAATTAATAGTGTCTAATAAGGGATTTGAACACTTGACTTCGCAATAAGAATGTAAGCCACTTTCTATTACACAACATTTTCTGCCATGCAATCTAACAATCTGAAATAAATAAATCATGTTAAATACATGTTAGGGTATATAAATGTTGAGTGAACTTCACAGGAATAGAAGATGATCATATTCTCTGTAGGTAGAATTTCCACTTACCACTCGAGAGGTCGTGGTTTCTAATCTCAATGCAGGATAGGAGTTTATTTTGAGTTACATTAATTATTTCAATAAGAAAATCTCTTCATTTGTTAATCGATAAAAACAATGAAAAATACCATGTTTAATCGTCCCTAGGCCCAATAATAGGATACACTCCTCAATTTTGAACTTTCTTATCACAAATACTTGAGTCTATCAAAACGGTAATATTGATAACCCATATAATAAGCGTGTGACTAGGTATCATAAATAAACAACAAGGTTATACACGTACGCAACTTATTTAGAACGTTTAAAGTTACTTAAAACATAAGTTTGGATTTAATGTTAAATGAATTTTTACTGAGGAAACTCTTTGAATACTTTAAATATGGAAGATTTGTTAAATACAAAAATGTATATGGATGTTACATTTCGTTTTAAACGTATAAACGTACATGTCACACAAGTTTGGATTAACTGTTAAATATGAAGTTTCATTGAGAACTAATCTATGGATATTTTTTATATTAATGTGATGTGAAATATATGGATTTTACATTATGTTTTAAATGTATAACACTTTCTTAAGACACAAGTTTGGATTTAATGTTAAATGAGGTTTCACTAAAGAAAAACTTTGGATATTTTGAAGTATTTATGTTATGTGAAATACATGTATATGGATGTTACATTAACATTAGGATAACTTGGCTATATTCTTTAAAATGGCTGAGGCGCAAGTTGACAGTGGTTTAAGTGACAAACAAAGATTTATGTGTACTGCACATGGTAAACCATATGAGTATTATTGTCAAAATGATGATGCCTTTTTATGCAGCAAGTGTGCCTTTATAAGTCATAGGAAATGTGAAAATATTGTTGACATCGAAACTCATGATGGACATGGCGGGTGTGAGAAATTGAAAAATGAATTAGTTGCAGCCATAGACACTACAAACCAAGTTACAGAACTTTTAGATGAAGCTAACGCGCGTTTAGCTGACGATATTCAAACTCTAGCTGACAAGTTGAAAGATATGAAGACTCGATTGATACAAATATTTGATGATTTCTCCAAAGCCGTCCTTACTCATGCCACAGCATACAACAACACTACCAAAAAAGATTTAGCAAAGAAGAAAGCCAAATGTGAAGAACAGATCAAGTCCTTGAAGAAACACATAAGAACAATTGATTCCGTAATGAATACAGGAACTCCTGCAGAAAAATTCATTACAGAACGTAAAATGTCAAATGAAGTACAACAGGCCGTAAACAATACAACTGTATTAGAAAATGATATGTCATTGATTAAAATTGACTGTTCGTTCGAAAAACAATTACATGATCTTAAATCGAGATTGTTATCATTTCAAGATTCGGAGACATTAGATATATCATATCAACTACCACACAGTTCAACACTTGAACTAGTAAGTTCAATTAAGTTACAACAGTCAGGTGACGACGTTGAGGAACCATTCTACACTGGCGTGGATATCATGCCAGATGGTAGAGTGGTTACTGTTGATAACCAGAATCATAAATTTCTCATTTATGATGAAAATCTGAATATGAAGAATTCTTATAAATTTTCTTATCCTTATGAATATCCTCATTGTGTTACTGTTGTATCTAATGATGTTGTGACAGTAACATCTGAAGGTAAATATAGATTAGATTTTCTAAATGTATGTAAAACAAATGACATAACATTAAATAGAACATGTAAAATGAATGCAAGTTATTATTCTATCAGTATGATGGATGATGAGAATTTTCTTGTTGGTACAATAGGTCACATTAAACCTTTCCGTATTGTATCTATGTCTGGTGATGAGAGTGATGTTGATATCAATCTACCCGACAAAAAATACCCATTAGGCTCTAGCTATTGTACATATATACGTGGAAGGGAGAAAGTTGTACATTGTGATACTGATGATCATACTATTTTTATATATGACAAGCAGTCAGGTGAGAGAGTTGTTGTAAATAACGATTTGATAAAATCACCATGTGATGTAGCTGTAGGTCCGTATGATCATATATTTGTATGTAGTGAAGATTCAAACTGTTTAGTTGAGATTACACCTTGTGGTCGTGTATTATCATCACATCAAGTAGATATGAAGTTTCCAGGTTATGTAGCAATATCTAAGGACAGGAGACATCTTGTTGTATCTAATTCTGCTATTGGTTATAGAAAATTATTAATGTACAAAATTTCATGATTTTTAGATAAAAAGCTTATCTAACAAAGAAAAACACAGCATTGTCTTAGTTTTGCACTTGTCACGACTTAAATAATTACTCGGTCACAGAATCTGTTATTCTAACTTCTTTCACACTTGGTATTTCCCCTATGTTATAAATAGCCTCAAATAAGGTAAGTTCGTCAATAATCTATATTGGTCAGGGACTCGGTAGTTTAAATGATGTAAAAATAACACATTCAGTAACCATGTAATTATTTTAACTGTGACATATTGATTAAACTATACATCACGATATTTTACAACTACCTTAACCAATGGTCAAATATTTGGTTACTTATAAAGTGTAAATTATCTACATCTTTATGTTTTTGTGTTGTATGTCAGATAAGATTTTTACTATGGAGTTTCCCGCGTTTAGTAGTGGACTGAAGCAACTGCTCAATTTAAACGACCTCGGACGATTACATTAAGCCACGCATGCGCAATTAATAATATGAAATTTAATACTGCAATTAAAGTAGTCGGCGATACGTGTTAAAACACAGATGATGCAGTTCGTACAGTTGTACAAAGTATATATAATCTGATTTAGTATTCTAACGATCGTTTCCATTTTTTTGCATCATTTCCTGTTTTTATACACCATCAAAACCTCATGTCCGACAGTGCTATAAGCGCTTTGATACACCCTTATTGGTCAAACATTCCTTGAATATCCGTTCATTTGCCGTTTAAAAGAAAAGGTCAGTTTGTTGGTTAATACACATGTATTATGATTATTGAAGTAGTTAAATAGATAATGAGTTTTAAGTCATTGTTGTCAAAGTGAGAATAGTTAAGAAAATCTTAGGTTCAGATACATAGTAAGTATCCTTTTTTCTTACATACTTTTATACAGGGTTTATACTACTGAGGATTTTTCCCGACAAAGGTTATACTTTATACATATTATTATGGATGTTTCATGATTCTAAAGTTCCTATGAGATGAGGTGATTTGTTTACATTTTGTAAAATTTGATCACGTGATGTCTTTATGGTTAACTTTATTATTTTCTATGCTCCGTTAACAGGTTTCCTATGACCACTGTCTAGTTAGTAGGCGAGTTGAGGATTATAGATTTAGCTTTGATTATTGATTGATAATGTTGATATCATGTATTAAATATTGGTTGTACATTAGTAAAACCATTACTACTGTATATTTTCTACACTAAGTTATTGTTAAATTGTATTAATCTATCCGCGGTGAAAACATTAACCCCGCTGATTTAAATACCAATCACTGTTTTTCTTAACTTACGATCGATGAAAGTAAACAGCCGTATTTATATACGGCAGCGGGGTTAATATAACTAAAAGGCAAAGAAATGTTGACTAAAATTGTAAATCATTTTTATCGTATATTTGATAGAACTGAGTTCATGTACAGGGAGAGAAATCGTGTTTTAATGTATGTTATGTTGTATGAGTGATTGTACTTTATCAATGTATTGGAATTTTATATTTTAATTATAAATTTATCATTCTTATGTAGTCAATGTATATCTGAACTTAAATCACATAATATATATTAAATCTTTTTACTCTACATGAAGTGTTGTTTTTATATGTGGTTTTGTTTAAACCCAAATTGACTGATACAGTCTATACTCACCGATTTATCATTTCACAAAATTCAAACCACAAAGTCAGCGTAAGTCCTTTTAAAAATATTGAATAAAAAGTTGAATTTTTTATATTATCAAATCAAAAAAGGTATACATTACATATAATTTTGTATTTGTAATGTATATCTTTCCAAAAAGATTTTTTATTATTTAAGCGATAATTTGTAAAATTGGCTTACGATGATTTTCGTCGTTAGAATTTCGTGAAAAGACTACTGGTCAAGTAAAACAGTTTTTAGATTATAGTACAGGAACATTTCAAACAACTTGTGTTTATTACATGATGGAAACCACATCTTGTACTTCAGTTCAATTCAGGCATATATTTCATGGACAGTATTTGCACCAAATAAATGTTTATTGTAGAATGAAGATTTTTAAAGTTTTTTATAAACTATCGGAGAAATGTGAGGTGGTCAGTTCACTTTACTATTAAAATTTGAGAGGTAACAGTACAAGACACTTAACCACAACAAGTCTCAACATTGCTATCATACACTTTACTATCAGTAACAGTATAAGACACTTAACCATAACAAGTGTCAACATTGCTAGCATACACTTTACTATCAGTAACAGTATAAGACACTTCGCCCCAACAAGTCTCAACATTGCTAGCATACACTTTACTATCAGTAACAGTATAAGACACTTCGCCCCAACAAGTGTCAACATTGCTAGCATACACTTTACTATCAGTAACAGTATAAGACACTTCGCCCCAACAAGTCTCAACATTGCTAGCATACACTTTACTATCAGTAACAGTATAAGACACTTAACCATAACAAGTGTCAACATTGCTAGCATACACTTTACTATCAGTAACAGTATAAGACACTTCGCCCCAACAAGTGTCAACATTGCTAGCATACACTTTACTATCAGTAACAGTATAAGACACTTCGCCCCAACAAGTGTCAACATTGCTAGCATACACTTTACTATCAGTAACAGTATAAGACACTTAACCATAACAAGTGTCAACATTGCTAGCATACACTTTACTATCAGTAACAGTATAAGACACTTCGCCCCAACAAGTGTCAACATTGCTAGCACACACTTTACTATCAGTAACAGTATAAGACACTTAACCACAACAAGTGTCAACATTGCTAGCATACACTTTACTATCAGTAACAGTATAAGACACTTAACCACAACAAGTGTCAACATTGCTAGCATACACTTTACTATCAGTAACAGTATAAGACACTTAACCATAACAAGTGTCAACATTTCTAGCATACACTTTACTATCAGTAACAGTATAAGACACTTCGCCCAAACAAGTGTCAACATTGCTAGCATACACTTTACTATCAGTAACAGTATAAGACACTTAACCATAACAAGTCTCAACATTGCTAGCATACACTTTACTATCAGTAACAGTATAAGACACTTAACCACAACAAGTCTCAACATTGCTAGCACACACTTTACTATCAGTAACAGTATAAGACACTTAACCACAACAAGTCTCAACATTGCTAGCACACACTTTACTATCAATAACAGTATAAGACACTTAACCACAACAAGTGTCAACATTGCTAGCATACACTTTACTATCAGTAACAGTATAAGACACTTAACCATAACAAGTCTCAACATTGCTAGCATACACTTTACTATCAGTAACAGTATAAGACACTTAACCACAACAAGTGTCAACATTGCTAGCATACACTTTACTATCAGTTACAGTATTAGGCACTTAACCACAACAAGTGTCAACATAGCTAGCACACACTTTACTATCAGTAACAGTATTAGACACTTAACCACAACAAATGTCAACATTGCTAGCATACACTTTACTATCAGTAACAGTATAAGACACTTAACCACAACAAGTGTCAACATTGCTAGCACACACTTTACTATCAGTAACAGTATTAGACACTTAACCATAACAAGTGTCAACATTGCTAGCATACACTTTACTATCAGTAACAGTATAAGACACTTCGCCCCAACAAGTGTCAACATTGCTAGCATACACTTTACTATCAGTAACAGTATAAGACACTTAACCACAACAAGTGTCAACATTGCTAGCATACACTTTACTATCAGTAACAGTATAAGACACTTAACCACAACAAGTGTCAACATTGCTAGCATACACTTTACTATCAGTAACAGTATAAGACACTTAACCACAACAAGTGTCAACATTGCTAGCATACACTTTACTATCAGTAACAGTATAAGACACTTAACCATAACAAGTCTCAACATTGCTAGCATACACTTTACTATCAGTAACAGTATAAGACACTTCGCCCCAACAAGTGTCAACATTGCTAGCATACACTTTACTATCAGTAACAGTATAAGACACTTCGCCCCAACAAGTGTCAACATTGCTAGCATACACTTTACTATCAGTAACAGTATAAGACACTTCGCCCCAACAAGTGTCAACATTGCTAGCACACACTTTACTATCAGTAACAGTATTAGACACTTAACCATAACAAGTCTCAACATTGCTAGCATACACTTTACTATCAGTAACAGGTAACATTTACATTAAGTCAGAGATCTTATCATTCAACCTTGGAGAAGAATGTTGTCGATTTATCATTTCACAAAATTCTAACCACATAAGTCACTTTAAAAACCTGAATTAAAAAGTTGAATAATAGAAACTGATACTATCAATTTAAGATAGGCATAAATTAAATGGATTTATGTATGCTATATGTATACCCTTAAAATGATTTTTATTCTTTAAGCGTTAATTTGTAGAATTGACATAAGATGATATCGTAGTTAGAATTTTGTGGAATAGACTTTTGTTCCAGTAAAATGGTTCTATATAACAAAAAAAAACTTTTTAACAACGTGTAGTAATCATAAGATGGAAATATATTTTGTTCTTCAATAAAATACAGTGGTCATTTTCACACAAAAATATTACGATAAATATCATCGTAAGTTAAAAGTAGAAAACATTTCTTATACGTTTATTCCTTGTCAAATTAATTTTAATGTTCATTTATTTATATAGAATAATGAATACTTTCTGAATTTCATATTATTTTATTATATTAAATCTTATAGGTTTTGAATTTAAATTTTTGAAATTGACTTACGATAATTTTTTGTCGTAAGAATTTTTGTGAAAATGACCACAGACCTACATAACTTGGACAATGTGTGATGGTTTTGAACCAACTAGATGTGTTTATTGTATAATGGAGATGTTTTAGGTTTTCATAAACTATGACAGAAATGTGAGGTATTCAGTTCACCTAACTATCAAAACTTGAAATGTAACAGTATTAGGCATTTAGCGACAGCAAGTGTCAAGATTGCTAGAACACACTTTACAATCAGTAACATGTAAGGTGGTCAGTTCACCTAACCACCTAAATTTTAAATGTAACAATATAAGGCACTTAGCCACAGCAAGTGTCAACATCGCTAGCACACGCTTTACTATCAGTAACAGTTAACATTGACTTTAAGTCAGAGCCCAGCCAACATTCTATATCGGCCCGACATCAAACCTATATGGTTTTCTATGACGGCCCGACGTCGGATTTAACCTCGGCTGCAAATAGGAATGATGTCGACCCGACATCGGTAGTACAATATCGGGCCAAGGTCTACACAATATCGGCCCGATATTTCTTGCCTACATCGGGCCAACATCAAAACAATAGCGGTGTGATGTCGGTCAACAGTAGAAATTATTCTTTATCGGCCTGACATCAAACCTATATGGTTTTCTATGACGGCCCAACGTCGGATTTAACCTCGGCTGCAAATAGGAATGATGTCGACCCGATATCGGTAGTACAATATCGGGCCGATGTCTAAACAATATCGGCCCGATATTTCTTGCCTACATTGGGCTAACGCCAAAACAATACCAAATGAAGTCAACACGCATTTATATACTATTGGACGAGTCAATTTTACAGAACAGTCCATTTCCAACCCGAAAGGTAAAAAGAGTTAATTTTTGAAAAGGAAGGTAATTTATATATTTTCCCAATCTGACCTAACCAAATATTATATATAGATTTAGATTGATAAAACAAAGGTATGGATTTCCCTTAAAGTTCTAAATAAATAGTTAAAAAGGCTTAATACTACATAGTTTTAGACAATTAAAACGTATCACAATTGTAAACATGACAAAAAAAGAAGAAAATTCACCAAAACATTTAATTTTAGTAAAGGGAGATAATTTGTCAAAACCATTCAACAAAGAAATTGTTCAAAGGCGATCTTGCATACAAAGAAAAATGCTCTCGACAAAGTCGCTGAACAAAACGACAATGCCGGTTCGTTTCAACAGTACGTAAATATCATATAAAATAACAAAGGTGTTTCATTGGAAAAAAAAAATTTCATGATATTTCAACGATTTAACAAAATATGGACGTGTATCAGAAAATGCAATGTCGTACCGTTGTCAATCCGATATACAAAATAGTTGCGTCCATTGCCATGCAGGTCCGACGCAGACCCGATATACGTTTTTTGACGTTACATAAAATGGGGTTAGTGTGGTTCTGGAAATTGAAATCATACACAGGACTATTTATTAACAAAATTAAGTAAACAATACAATTGCATTTAGAATTTCAAAATATTGAGTATGTCGGCACAGCAGCGGTCCGATGTCAGCCCCAAAATAGGCACATTTTGCCGGTATGACAGTACGTGAATATAATAAGTAACTTACAAAGGAGTTTCATTGGAATAATTCTATTTCATAATATTTTAACGATTTAACAATATATTGACGTGTAGCAGAAAACGCACTATCGTACCGATGTCAACCCGATATACAAATAGTTGCATTAATTGATCATGTAGGCCCGACGCAGACCCGATATACTTTTTTTGATGTAACATGAAATGTGGTTAGTGTGCTTCTAGTAATTGAAATCATACACACGACTATTTATTTACATAATTAAGTATACAATACAATTGCATTTAGAATTTTTCAAAATATTGGGTATGTCGGCACTGCAGCGGTCCGATGTCGGCCCCAAATCGGAACATTTTGCCGACATGCCGACATTAATTGTATATCGGCCCGATATGGTCATGCTGGCTGGGAGATCTTATCACTCAACCTTGGAGAAGAATGTTACAACAGGCAGAGATCTATCTTATGCAACTGTTTGGCTCATCTATTTGTACAAAAACATTACAGATTTTACCAAGTCTATCTTACGATAAAAAAAGCGTAAGTCAAAAGCAGAGACTATTTACATAGAGGAACATACCGCCGATTTAGAATGATCGAAACTGTAAATTTTTACGTATAAGGTTATGAAAATGACTTTCGACTATTTTTATCGTAATATTGTTTTGTGGAAGAAATGAATTAAGGGGATCAAACATGTTATTGATAGGTATCCAGAAATAATTGAAAATAATAATAAGATTTCAAGCTTTCCTAGAAATAAGTGGCCATTTTCACACAAAAATCTTACAAAACATTATCGTAAGTTAGTTTCATAAATTTTGCAGTTCAAAGTCAGGTGGCAAATAAACATAACTATAACATGATATTCAAAAGGTATAGAATATTTTATATAATTCAATGATATTTGGAATTGATTGGCAAAAAATGACTGTAATATGAATGTTTCGTGTTTTTGACTTACGATGATGTTCTACACTGATTTCAAAGCGGAGGTAAAAACAGACTTAAACACTTTGCTCCGGCAATAGTTGTGAAGCTCACCAATCCTGGTATAATTTATAGTATAACCTCTGCAGAGCAGCCCTCTTCGGAACACATAGTCTGCACAACAACATATTTTGTTATTATCCTTAGGGTTATTTTCATTACATTTTACCTCTGAAGAGCGTCTGTCTACAGAACACATAGTCCGCACAACAACATCTTTTGTTATTATCCTTAGGGGTTATTTTCATTAAATTTTACCTCTGAAGAGCGTCTGTCTATAGAACAAATCGTCTGCACAACAAGAGCTTATGATATTATCCTAAGGAATTGTAACATGATCATCATTTCTTGTGAGGGATTTAAAGATGGTCGAATATAATCGATTATCGATCAATCCAGAAGATGTCGGGAACAATCGATTATAATGTTTTATAATCGATTATCGCTAAGTTGGTATCTTTTTATTGACAATTATACATTCTTGTTTTAAATGAATGATATAAGCAAAACACAGTTCATGGGAATAAAACTTTACTTAATTAAACCATGTGTATATTTTAACCACTACTTAGGTATTGTAAATAAATTGAGATAGGTGTTGATATTTTTGGTCTATAACTTGGATCAAATATAGTCCCTTTTTGTACTATATAGGTACTGAAAATTTCGGAAAATTAATTTTATTATTAACGTGTACAACCATCAAACCACTTATTATAGATTTATAACACATGATTTAATAATCTAATATATGAAACAAAATTGCTTGAACCATTGCAATGTAATGTCTTATATTTTTGGCAAACCCTGAATGAAAATCCTGAAAATAGTTTCGATTATACAAAGGAAGATTGATCGAAAAGTGTTTTCCGATTAATTCCGATGATCAATTATGATTTTTTTCCGATTTCGAAACCCTACTATTTGGAAACTATTTTACGCTGAGTTTTTATTGGACTACATCCATTTTTGTGCCTTTCAGTAATTGGAGTTCCGAATTAGGTCTATTGTACAGCTCACAAATCCCTTATTTTGATAATATGCCACAGCTTAATCCAGATGTTTATTCTTTCCAGGAGAGGTGAGTATTTGACTCACCAACTTAATATGGCACCTATACATTGTGCTGCTACCACGCCTCCCCCCCCGAAAAAAGCTTGCTTGAAGGGAGGGAAGTACAATTTAAGCCGGGTCATTATATAAATCTACGTAATACCAGAATTCGTCTTGGAATTCTTTAACCTTGAATGTCTGATGGATAATTTAAGGACGCATTTTGGCATGTGCGTAATTTACGTTGGGAGCCATTCGAAAAAACAGTAAACATCCATGGTTTGAGTAGCGATCGCACCCACAACCAACCTAGCCAAAAGCTTGATCATGTCACCATATATTATTTTGTGAGGAGAAGTGTCCTCAAAAGTGCTATAGTACACCTCTGTTGTAAAACTTGGGCCCTATAAAAAAGTCTACCTTTTGATAATAAGCTCAAGTTTGTATGTGTATAAATTTTAAAGGAATATACACATTCATGGTAGAAATATAAACTTACACAATTTTGAATTTTCGTTTAAAGGGAGATAATACAAATATCAGCCTTGTTTAGTATAATATGTATATATGTCCCTTTATGACATTATTGTACTGACGTTTGTGGGTTGTTTTTTTTTCAAATCAAAACAAAACGATGTAATCTATCAAGTCTACAGTCGATATGAGATTGATTGTTATAACCTTACCTCAGAAATCTACCCACCCAGTTAGTGTAGAATTAAGTAGTGTATCAAGTTTACAGTTGATATTTAATTACCTCAGATATCTACACACTCAGTTAGTGTAGGCAGTGACTGACGAAAGTATGTGCGAAACTTTCAAGGGATAATGATAATAAGTGATATATATCAAATAAAATTATTGCTTTAGATAAAGTACAACCTCTCTTGAACAACACACACTGGAAGGGATTAATCTGACTAGCCGTTAAAGGTTGTTCCTATACATTGGTTAAATTTAATTAAAATTACGCCTATGGGAAATATCAAAACTGTCGTTGTATATACGATTCGTTATGTAGGAAGTTACTATTGAAACAATCAAAGTCATTTTTATCATAGTTACAATAACTGTTATAACTGTTTATTAGTACAAAACAGCCACCGGCCCATCATACATTTTTATTTATATACAACAAGTAAATTCCAAATAAAGATACAATTGAATGTGAATGTGTAATGTATCAGCAAGTAATGGCAACCTGTAGTATGTGTCTTTATATACTATACATATAAACATTGATCAGTTTTACTATATTCTTAGTGGATATTATATCATTAAACGATTGATTGCTAACACTGAAATATCAAATCAGTAAACCAAATATTGTGCAGTTAGGTTTTTTCATCTCACAGTGTATAATAGATCTTAACATAATTTAAACAATAAATTTATTATTCCACCCGATCATAATATACACGTTATCTGACATCTTTACGACCAACGGGAATGTATTTTTGTTTGATAGTAGACAAAAGTATCAATAGCTATAATAGAATATATTTATCAATGTCTTTGAAGCTATTGTCGGTATTATGTTCGATGTCAAGTATTGATATACTATCTTACTTTAAAACAAAAGAAGTTATTTCAAATATTGGCATAAACACGTTTTTACCTTAACATTCTCATAATGGTTAACACCTTTTCATACATTAAAATTAAGGACACCAATTAGTTCGATCATTTGTGGCGTAGTTTGTGACGAATGTGGATGTAGAGTTTTATAAAGTTATACACTACGAAACTATCTGAATATTGAAAACCAGATTTTTTTTTCATTTTGGAACTAATTTAGTAATAATATTTACATTAAACTAGTTTTTAAATATTGATAATGGCTGAGATACAAATAGACAGTGATCAGCAAAAATGTCAACCATGTTTAAAAAAAGACATTCAAAGTTTAGCTGATATTTATTGTTCTTCATGTAATGAGTATCAATGTTATCAGTGTTCTGCTATTCATGAGAATTACACTTTTATGAATGACCATACAATAGTTAGTGTCACTGAAGGACAATATTATGTTTCATCTGTTGATGGCGATGACGTGAATATTACAAAATTTACATGTATATGCAAAACGCATAGCAAAAAACTTAAATACTATTGTCAAAATGATGATGCATTTTTATGCAGCAAGTGTGCCATTATAAGTCATAAGAAATGTGAAGGTATAGTTGACACTGGACTCAATGACGTACATGGTGGGTGTGATAAATTGAAAGATGAATTAGTTAAAGCCTTATACACAACAAACCAAGTTACAGAACTTTTAGATGAAGCTAACGCGCGTTTATCAGACGATATTCAAACTCTATCTGAGAGGTTGAAAGATATGAAGTCTCGAATAATACAAATACTTGATGAGTTTACCAAAGCCGTCCTTGATCATGCCACAGCATACAGCAACACTACCAGGGAAGAATTAGCAAAGAAGAAAGCCAAATGTGAAGAACAGATCAAGTCCTTGAAGAAACACATAAGAACCATTGATTCCATAATGAATACAGGAACTCCTGCAGAAAAATTTATTACAGAACATGAAATGGTCAATGAAGTACAACAGGCCATAAACTATTCAACATCATTAGAAAATGAGACGTCATTGAAAAAGATAAACTATTCGTTTGAAAAACAATTACTTGATCTCAAATCGAAACTGTTATCATTTCAAGAATCGGAGACATTAGATATATCATATCAACTACCACACAGTTCAACACTTAAACTAGTAAGTTCAATTAAGTTACAGCAGTCAAATGACGACGCAAAAGAACCACTCTACTCTGGTCTGGATTTCATGCCAGATGGTAGAGTGGTTACTGTTGACAATAAAAACTCTAAATGTTTTATTTATGATGAAAATCTGAATATGAAGAATTCTTATAAATTTCCTTATGAATTTTCTTATAATCATCCCCAAAGTGTTACTGTTGTATCTAATGATGAATTAGTGGTTACTACAGCACTTCCCTATAGATTAGATTTTCTAAATGTAAGTAAAACAAATGATATAACATTAAATAGAACATGTAAAATGAATGCTCAGTATTATTCTATAAGTATGATGAATGATAATAATTTTCTTGTTGGTACAATAGATCACATTAAACCTTTCCGTATTGTATCGATGTCTGGAGATGAGGGTGATGTTAGTATTAATCTACCTGACAAGAAATACCCTGTAAGCACTAGCTATTGCACATATATACGTGGAAGGGAGAAAGTTGTACATTGTGATAAAGATGATAATAAGATATATATATATGATATGAAATCAGGTGAGAGAGTAGTTGTACAAAATGATCAGATACAGGCACCATGTGGTGTAGCTGTAGGTCCGCATGATCATATATTTGTTGGTAGCAACAGTACAAAATGTTTAGTTGAGATTACACCATGTGGTCGTGTATTATCATCACATCAAGTAGATATGAAGTCTCCTCGTTATGTAGCAATATCTAAGGACAGGAAACATCTTGTTGTATCTAATGCTGCTGGTGGTCATAGAAAATTATCATTGTACAAACTTTCAAGATTCTGAGATGATAACCATATCAAATCATTGATAAACATTTTATTGTTTTGTTATATTAATCTGTTACAACTAAAATAATCATATTGTCACTGAATCTGCTATTTTCAACTAGTTTTGAAATTGATATTTTCCCGATTTTCAAAGATCGCCTCATATATGGTAAGTTCCTCAATAATCAATATGAATCGGTGACTCAGTTGTTTTAAACAAGTTAAAATAACATATCCAGTGACCATGTAATTATTTAAGTTGTGACATGCTGATTAAACCAACCATCACGATATTTTACAACTACCTTAACCATTGGTCAAATGTTTGGTTACTTATATAACTATCTTGACCATTGGTTATATTTTGATAACTTATATAGTGTAAATACTCTGCTATAGGTTTTGTGCTGTATGCCAGATATGATTTTTATAAAGGTGTTTCAATTTTTTGTAGCGGACTGTAGCAACTTCTCATTTCTATCTGCCGCAATTTCGAAAAATTGTCAAACCTTTATAGACATTTTTTAATGTTCAATAAAGATACAATACAACCTCTCTTGAACAACACTCACCGAGGGAGGGGCAAAAATTAAAATTTGTTGCTATTCAGAGGTTGTTGCTTTGCAGAGGTAAAATACAATTAAAATAACCACAAAAGGGTAAAATCAAAGGCTGTTGTTGTACATAGGGTTTGTTCTGTAGAGGGTCGTTCTGTAGAGGTTATTCTGTATGCATATTTTCATGTATGTTTCATGATTCTAAACTTCTTATAAATTTAGGTGATTTGTTTATATTTCATTTTGTATTATTTTGTCACGTGATGCAGTCACCGTTTTCGTACGGTTAATAATAATAAGTTGATAACAAAGATAAAATATTGTTTGTTCTCTAGTTTGTTCTAAATTTTCTTCTTGTTTATAAACAGTACATATAATTGATCATGTATCATGATTTGCGAAATTATTGTCTGTTCTAATCTGATGCTCTGTAGAGACTTTGTTCTGTAGAGGACTGTTCTGCAGAGGTTACACTGTAAACATATTATCATGGCTGTTTTATGACTCTAAAGTTCCTATGAGATTAGATGATTTGTTAACATTTTGTAAAATTTGCTCACGTGATGTCTTTATGGTTGACTTTATTTTTTTATTCTCCGTAAACAGATTTCCTATAGACCACTGTCTAGTTAGTAGGCGAGTTGAGGATTAAATATATAGTTTTGATTATAGTACAGGAACATTTCAACCAACTTATATTTACCACACAATTGAAACTACATATTGTACTTCAGTACAATACAGACATACTTATCAATGACAGTATTTGCAACAACTAGATGTGTTTATTGTAGAATGAAGATTTTTAAGGGGTTTTTTAAACTATCGGAGAAATTTGAGGTGGTCAGTTCACCTAACTATCAAATTTTGAGAGGTAACAGTATTAGGCACTTAGCACTAGCAAGTGTCAAGATTGCTAGCGCATTCATTACTATAATAAACAGTATTAGGCACTTAGCCACAGCAAGAGTCAATATTGCTAGCATACACTTTACTATAAGTAACATGTGACATTGACAATAATAAGTCAGAGGTCTTATCACTCAACCTTGGAAGACAATGTTACAACAGGCAGACACGTAACGTATGCGACTGCTTTGTGTACCTATTTGTAAACATTGAACATTTTATGAATTTCAACAAACTATCTTAGTTAATTCATGAAATTTACTTACGATAATTTTTGAAGTTAGAATTCAGTAAAATATACAACAGACCAAATGAATTGGCACTTATAGTATTATAGTATACACAACTGTTTTAAAAACTTGTATCAATCAAATGATTTACACAACGCCCTGTACTTCAAACCACATCAACCAGCATACATATAATGAATAGTAATTGACGACGGACCAGATTAGTTTGAACCAAACTACCTGTGTCAAATGTTGAGCTGAAATTTTAGGATTATAGCACATTGTAAACTGTGGGAAAAATATGAGGGCGCATTTCACCTTACCATCGTTATCATAATAAATCCGTACTAGACACTCATCTTCGATATTTTCTTGAATGTTTCTTCATATAGAGTCATGATTAAATGCCGGGTTTGAAAACACGTAAACAATTAACAATAATTTGAAATCAGCAAATTTAATCACTTAAACGTTGAAAATTGTGAAACTGACATGGTTGTATATTATGAAACTATTGTGTTAATACAATAGGTAAGCACTGAGCGCTTTCAACAGAGATCAAAATACGGGGTCTGTAGCTCAGTTAGTAGCGAACCGGTATTTCTAATCTAGTGTTCCGAGGAGATATTATTTCGAATCCCATCGGGGGAGGTTAAACCTTTCCATGAAAATTGGACAATTATGTTAATTTTCATTTATTAATAAATGTATATTGAACATTTTCGGCCTTGTGGAAGGGTAGATGAGTACTGGTTATAGATAAGGGTCATGGAAAGCTACGATAGTTCACAAAGATCAGACGCGGTGAAATCTACATAGTAGTGTACCATTAAACTGTTGTGTTTACTGTTAGGTAAATATTAAGACTTTTACACTAAAATCTTACAATAATTACACATTGTTAGTCAACAGCAGATAACGACCATTATATGTATATCAATTTCGATTTTCTAAATTTAGCATTGAATCATTCTTAACAATGTTCTATACCTTCTACCTTTCTACCTTTCTACCTTCCACGAAAAGTTTATTAAATTAACTTACGATGATTTTTCTCATAGTATCGCTTTGAGAAAAAAAAACATTGATGGAATATTCATTGTGTTAAAAATAAATAACAAACGAAAATTGTCCTTGGAGTAAATAAAGTAGCCGAGTGTTACGACGTTGGACTGATATCTATTGATTAGCCAGCTCGGCGTAAGTTCGAATCCAATTCAAAACCTATCTCCATTATTTCCATGAGCAGGAAAATTAACCGACTTCCTCAATACAGATGGGCCAGGTTGTGGACGAACTCGAAAATAATTAATCTGATTTGTAAGAACCTGTTTTAAACCTAGTTAAAAAATTAAGCGTGAATTTAAAGGGTTTAAAAACTGTTGAAAATCCTGTAAAAAAAGACAAAGATAAAAGTTTTAGATGGTGCTTTAAGTTCCATTTAACAGGACATGTAGGCATTGGTTTTAACGACGTTAAAGTTCTAAGTTGTCTTGGACATATATCATAAAATATACATACAGAAAATGCAGCGTATCCAAAATATGTGCGCTAAACTTGTTTTATTACGTGGAAAATATGACAGTTCCAAAGATTCGCTCTTTGAATTACATTGGTTGCCCATCAAAGCCAGAATTAATTTCAAAATACTATGCACAATGTATAACTGTTTCGTTGGAAAAGCGCCTGATTATTTATTGGAACTTTTACACAAACCTCTACCAAAAAGAACAAATCTTATATCTGTTAACAATATGGAATATTGCTTTGCTGTTCCTTTTAACAAACGGAAAACTTTTAATGATAGGAGTTTTAGTACTGTGGGTCCAACTCTGTGGAATAAATTACCATTGTATATACGTCAGTCACCTTCCTTAGATGTATTTAAGAAAAATGTCAAAACTTATTATTTTAGTGACTTTTATTCACTTTTTTAAACAGAAAATTGAGTGTTAAATTAAATACTGTGACTCAATAGGGTTCTTATCATTTTAGTATCTGTCTTTACCTAGATATATATGTATACACTTGCAGAAATATTTTATTATATTTTTAACATCATTGATAATGTACTTGTAATTTTATTATGTTATGTAAGACATTCATTTTACATATGCTTTATACTTGTACATATTATTTTACTGTTATTCATTTTTAATTTTATGTCTATTTATTGTTTTACTGTAAAACGCCATTGAATATTTTAATAGAAATAGGCGTTTCATTAAATAAAATAGTTTAGTTTAGTTTAGTTTCATCTTATTCATTTATAAGTAATCTTATATTATTAAGTTATATTTGAAAGCTGTTTCACAAGAAAAAATGACTTTAGCTTTAGTCATATATTGTACGGTTAAGGGAAGGTTAAACAGAAATATGCCTTGTTAGTTTCATATGAGTTACCTTTTCTTTTACTTCAACATCTTACCGACATTGTCGGGATTAATCTTCCGAAAATAGAATAAATGTTATTATAAGTCGTCCCTTGAAAATAGAGCGACTCTCATGAACTAAATTTAGCTTAGCGGGAACAGCGTCTGATTACTAATCAAAAGATCATGGAGTTGATATTTAGGTAGGACACAATTCCAGTAGGACCACAGATTCGCATGGAGGGTTACGTCGAGATGACCTTTGTGTCCAACAACCAAAGCGTAGCTTTCATCAAGACAAAACACGAGCTAATTTATGAAACATACCATTTAAATGGACATTAAAATATTGAATAAAATACAAACGCAGCATATTATTACGTAGTTTGTATAAATCTAATACAGACAATTCATGTAAGTTATAACATGAAATTTAAAAGTATATATTTGCTCGTTGATTCACAGTTCTGATAAAACACTAAATTCAAAGTCTCCTAGTTTGTCAACTTAAAATGAGATATTTTAGTAAAATATTTGAGTGCAAAAGTAAGAATATACTTCTGCAATATTTTAAATATATCTCGGTTGAGGAGAATATTCAAATTCAGGTCCTGTTAGAACACCATGCAATAATGTAAATGCATCAAACTATTAATCAAAATGAAATAAATCTATAACTGACAGATTAACACTGCTTTATTTAAAAAAAGAATAACAACTCATAACTACAACATGTAGAATTTTGTCCATATCTGCATTAACAATTTTAACCAACTATACATTTAAATATGGTTTGTAAATTTGTGATTTTTTACTCAAATGAAGTTAAGTTCCTTGATCCATTGTGTAATCGTAGTTTGCAAACATGAAATATGATACTCCTTTTAAATGATTGTATAGAAAAGCAGGGTTATACATTCTAGTACATAAAATTATACTTGTCTCAGTTGTGAAATTTAAAACGATTCTTTTTTGTATACAAATAACAGCATAATGTCGTTAAATTTGACGTTGGTTACCTGTTTACTACAGTTAAACTACATGTAGTTTATTTTAGCTAGATTTTGAAACAAGTTCTTTCAATTTATTTAATCAGTTTCGTGTCTGCCACCTGGTCCCTAAGTACTGACCATGTAAAATAAAGTTTCCTGCTAAAAAAACGGGGAATGTTTTGGTTGGAATTCAATCCAACGCAGAGCTGGCATTCCAATGATTATAAGTCCAATTTCGTAAGCACTAGACCACACCCGCTTCCATTTTACAGACATATTTCAAATTTCACACCAGTTCAGCCTCGTTTTGAATATAGCACATGGAATGTAACTTTGAGTTTATTAAATGAAAATCATGTTATATCAAAAGTTAGTATTTCAATATATTTAATATATTTACAACTATACAAAGAAAAGAAACTACGTTAATTTAACAAAGAACATATTCCAACTTATTGGCGTAATATTGGTGTTAAATAAATTGAATCATTGTTCCCACTTATAAATCATTTAAAGCTAATAAACCGTATCCAAAAACTAACTGTAATTTGAAGACTATAGCATCGTATTTTGTTAGCGTACATGGTACATATCTATTTATCACTAAATAAAGATATTTTTTGGGGGGGACCATATGATGTTTTTGATAGACATAAACCTTTATGAAGTAGTCAGAATCAAATTTTGAATTATCATAGAGTCAACAACATGGTTTAATGGCCCAGACGTGTGAAATCCCTAACAGTTGAGTCTTTAAAGTATCAAAACTAACCAACTTAATTTCATCACATAAAGTAATTTACATGTGTATTTTGACACATGTGACTTATTTGAAGAAATGTAAATAAGTAGCTACATTAACCATTTATTGACTAATTAAACCATTAAATTATTAAACTAATTAAGGACGTGAGAATGAGGATTGCCACGCTCTCTATGATTGCATGCCCTAATTGCATAACTGCATAAAATAAGGGGTCCCTTTAAAGGTGATGTTTGGACATCTTTGGGGATGTATTAAGGGCCCTATAAATGTGGTACTTCGACACCTCTAGGGAAATGTCTGGTTAACGGTGGCGTTGTGTTGCACTGTTCAAAACGATTCTGTTAACAAATGTATCATGCTGTACTGTTCAGGACACCAATTTTCATAATCACATAAATAAAAACAAATGCAAGATAAAAGTCAATAACAACAAATCAAAAACAACAACACACACAAAACACACTATATACCTCACCTTACAATTACGGTAAACATACTAAGTGATTGAGTGAGTGCATTGTGACATGGGAATGAGGTTTGCCTCGCTCTCGGTCATTTAATACCTTGTTTCATATGACTGCAATGACAACCTAAATAAATTGTCCCATTAATAGTGATGTTTCGACACCTTTTGGGATGTATTAAGGGCCCTTTTCAGGTGATGTTTCAACACCTTTGGGGAATTGACAGGTTAACAGTGGCATTATGTTACACTGTTCAGGACATGTCCGGTTAACAGTAGCAAAATGTTATACTGTTCAGGACACCAATTTTCTATGTAACATAAATAGAAATAAATAAGAAATTAGTGATAAAAATGTAAACTTAGGTGGAATCATGAACTGTGAAGGATGTATGTCCACAAATATGAATTATAAAGGCTTTTTATTTATTTGTGTTATTGTAACGGTCGTTTGCGTTAATGCTGGACCCCTATTTGCCGTAAATGTCTTTAAAACTATAACAGCGATTTTGCCAAAAAAAATTATACAATCTTATTTTAATTTTTCCTTCTAGGATTTAAATTTTCAGAATTTTTAATAGATAAATAAAAAAGTTTTCCATAAGGTACAATGCAAAATATTTGGATTTTTTTATCAAAAATCCGGCGGGAGGTAAAATAAGCTGTTCTGATTATAACTTTGTCATATTCCAGTGCATTTATACTAAGTCCCGTGCTTTTACTGTAAATTTGTCGCTTAAATAAACACTAGACGGTCTACTGAATTGTAAAACAGAGGCCCGTCTTTAAAATCGTACGTGTTGAATTTGTATAGATTTTGACGACAGTGATGATGATGATATTTGAGTTTGTGTATACTGTTATTCTTTGTTATCAAAAAATGTTTTACCGGGCCTCATATTTGGCTATTATTTTGTATCTACTGTTATGTGGCTGTTCTGATTATGGCACATACCCATTTAACAAAAGTCACTTTTTGGCTTCAAAATTTGCATTGAATGTCTATGTAATTAAAGAAAAATTCTGAATTTTTGGATTTGAGAAGGAAAATGCTAGTTATGATCACATACAAAATTTGAGTTAATTCCATATGATAGTTATTGAGATATTTCATGACTTTAGGGGTCCAGCTTTAACGCAAACGACCTATATATACATATGTTTTTATGGTGGAGGGTTTTTACTTACATGTATTTATTATTATGTTTTATAACATTTTTGTACAACGCCATTGAATATGTTACATAGAAATAGGCGTTTAATCAAATGAAAAAGTTTAAGTTTTCTATATAACATCATATGTGATATCTTTTACTATGTTTCGTGAAAATGTATATATTTATGGAAGAGGGTTTTAACTTACTTATTATTAATACAATGGAACCCCTCTAAACCGGAAACCCTCTAATTCAGAATTTTCTTCAGGTCCCGAAAATTTCTCTTTATTTATTTAGCAAAAACACCCTTTATTCCGGAAACCCCTGCATTCCGGAAACCGAACGAGTTTTAGCTTAAGCTTCATTTTCGTCCCGCAACATTACCCCTGTATATCGGAAATCGAAATGATATCGGCGAGGTAGAGACACGAATCTCAAGAAAGTGACACTTTTCTTTGTTTAACAGGTGTGGCGTGAAATTGACTATTTGTAATTATCGTTATCGATTTTAACATTGAATGGTGACACTTATTGACTGGGTGCGAAATATATTCTTAGTAAGATAGGGGTTTGTCAGGATTCTTTGGCGATAATTTCACAGCTTGGTCGAACAGTTAATTGATAATTAAGGATTTAAGTTAATTAATTTATTGGATTTAACGCCGTGTCAACACAATTTAGGTCATTTCATGGCGTCCAGCGCACCTAACCTAGCTTTCCTGGACCATTGTCTATAACCAGTACTCACCTACCCTTCCATAAAGGCTGGAAACTTCTCCATATTATCTAATCAATGGAGGAAACTCGACATTATTGTCAAATTTTCATGGAAGGGTATAACCTCCCCGGGTGGGATTCGAACCCGCACCCCCTCGGGCACGAGTAGCCAAATCTCGGCGCGCTACCGACTGCGCTATCGATCCGGGTTAAATTAAGGATTTAATTTGTTCATGAATTGCATTTTGACTTGAATTGAATCAACCTGTGGCAAACATGCATTGCCGATTAGGATTTGACAAAAGTATTTATTCGATTGATTTTCGGCGGTGTTTAATTGATATATGATTGACCAATAATTTGTAAAAAAAATTTTTTTATTTATGTCGTAACAATGAACAATAAAGTTTACTTGTTCACGAGTTTACTTGCTTGAGTAAATTAATTGGTTACATTTTTCCAATAAATCGTCATGCTATTTGAATTTTAATTGCTAAATGATCGTAAAATAACTCAGCTACCGTCTAAACGTCGTCGGGTTGAATTGTCATTAGATGATAAATGAAGATAATTAATGTGTCTAAATTGGTTTCATAGTCAACATTTATGGTAAGAAGTTTTTATTTATTTGTAAAAAAGTTGTAACAACTTTCGACCTTCCTGTCAGCATCTTTGAGTCTCAGTACTAAGCAATAAGAATTTTCGGTAGTTGCTAGTAGAAACAATAATGTGTATTTTAGAACGGATGTAAACTACAACATAGACAGCTTTTCAACGATAAAAAGTCAAATAATTTAATGATTTGGCAATACCCTCAAAGATTTCAAGTATGGATGTATGACAGATATTATATGCAAACAGGATATATTGATGTACAAATATATTCAATATACAACACTACATCTTGAAATACATGTACATTGTACTTGTACTACTAGTTAAAGATCACACACACACTCAATATAAGATCATGTAGGTTTACCATCAAACACAAATGTAAAATCTCATGGTCAAAAGAAAAACCCCTCTATTTCGGAAACCACTCCAAACTGGATTTTTTTCTTGGTCCGAAACAATTCCGGTTTAGAGGGGTTTTACTGTATTATCAATCATTTTGTTCAACGCCATTGATTATGAAATATATAATCAGGCGATTAATCAAATGAAAAAGTTTAAGTTTAAGTTTAGCCATGAACTTGTATATATCATTTAGGAATGTCAGATTGGACTAATCAATTCAGTTTTATCAAAACCTGGTTTAAGCGGTCACCTGCTGTAAGCAGTCGATCTAACCACTTCCCTTTCCTGGCTACTTAATTACAGTACGTATATTTTACAGTTCATAAGAATGCAAATATATAAGTGTTTGTACATGTATGGAAAAACTTCAGTTTTAAGTTTCAGTTTCACATTCTTTTGTTTATTTATTAGTAACATGTGCCACGTTCATGATAGCGTATAAATAAATAACCTTCACCGTATAAGTAGTTGATATAAAATTACCCTAGTTTTGTTAAGGTCTGCACAATAATACCATATTATGTACATATGCTTTGATATCATAAATTAACACGAGGTTTAAACGTACGCTTACAGTTTAAAACTTATTTAAAACACAAGTTTGGTCTTAATGTTAAATGAAGTTTCGCTGAGCAAATATCTGGATTCTTAATATATTTATGTAATGAGAAATATATCATGGATTTTACATTATGTTTCAAATGTATAAAACTTTCTTAAGACACAAGTTTGGATTTAATGTTAAATGAAGTTTCTCTTAAGAAAAACTTTGGATATTTTGAAATATTTATGTTATGTGAAATATATGGATGTTACATTAACATTAGGATAACTTGACTATATTCTTTAAAATGGATAAAACACGAGTTTACAGTGGTTTTAGTGACAAGCAAAAATGTCAACCATGTTTAAGAAAATACATTCAAAGATTAGCAGATATTTATTGTAGCACATGTAATGAATATCAATGTCATCAGTGTTCTGCCATTCATGAGAATTACGCTTTTATGAGTCACCATAAACTAGTAAGTGTCGCAGAAGGCCAACATTATAATTCATCATGCGATGGCGATGACGTGGAAGAAACGAGATATATATGTGCTAAGCATAAAAAACCTTTTGAGTTCTATTGTCAACAAGATGATGCGTTTTTATGCAGCAAGTGTGCCATTATAAGTCATAAGAAATGTGAAAGTATTGTTGACATTGAATGCAATGACGGGCATGGTGGGTGTGAGAAATTGAAAAATGAATTAGTTGCAGCCATAGACACAACAAACCAAGTTACAGAACTTTTAGATGAAACTGATGCGCGTTTATCAGACGATATTCAAACTCTATCTGACAAGTTGAAAGATATGAAAACGCGATTGATACAAATATTTGATGATTTTACCAAAGCCGTCCTAACTCACGCCACATCATACAACAACACTACCAAGAATGATTTAGCAAAGAAGAAATCCAAATGTGAAGAACAGATCAAGTCCTTGAAGAAAAACATAAGAACCATTGATTCTATAATGAATACCGGAACTCCCGCAGAAAAATTCATTACAGAACGTAAGATGTCAAAAGAAGTGCAACAGGCCGTAAAATATTCAACATCTTTAGAGAATGAGACGTCATTGATTAAAATTGACAATTCGTTTGAAAAACAATTACATGATCTCAAATCAAGATTGTTATCATTTCAAGATTCGGAGACATTAGATATATCATATCAACTACCACACAGTTCAACACTTGAACTAGTAAGTTCAATTCAGTTACAACAGTCAGGTGACGACGTTAGACAACCACTCTACACTGGCGTGGATTTCATGCCAGATGGTAGAGTGGTTACTGTAGACAATTATAACGCTAAATGTCTCATTTATGATGTAAATCTGAATATGAAGAATTCTTATAAATTTCCTTATCATCCTCAATGTGTTACTGTTATATCTAATGATGTTGTGGCAGTAACATCTGAAGGTAGCTATAGATTAGATTTTCTGAATGTAAGTAAAACAAATGATATAATATTAAATAGAACATGTAAAATGAATGCTAAGTATTATTCTATTAGTATGATGAATGATGAGAATGTTCTTGTTGGTACAATAGATCATATTAAACCTATCCGTATTGTATCTATGTCTGGTGATGAGAGTGATATTGATATTAATCTACCAGACAAGAAATACCCATTAGGCACTAGCTTTTGTACATATATACGTGGAAGGGAGAAAGTTGTACATTGTGATAAAGATGATAATACTATTTTTATATATGATATCAGGTCAGGTAAGAGAGTAGTTATAAAACATGATCTGATACAGACACCATGTGGTGTAGCTGTAGGTCCATATGATCATATATTTGTGGTCAGTAAAGGTATAAAATGTTTAGTTGAGATTACACCATGTGGTCGTGTATTATCATCACATCAAGTAGATATGGTGTCTCCTCGTCATGTTGCAATATCTGAGGACAGAAAACATCTTGTTGTATCTAACGCTGCTGACGGTGCTGTCAAATTATCATTGTACAAAATTTCATGATTTTCAGATAAAGGCTTACCATGACATTGATGAACGTTAAACTTAAACTTCTTCATTTGATTAAACGCCTATATTCTATATTACATCTTCAATAACGTTGAAAAACATGTACAATCATATTGACCATAAGTAAAATATTTGGTTTCTAAGAAAGCCTAAATTATCTTTATTCCTAAGAATTCTTGTTGCATTAAGATACACAATTTGACTATATTATCTACATTATATATCTTTTCCCAGGTTTAAAGAACATTTTTCCATTCAACTTCTGTATAATGCTGTATATTATATTTAAGCAATGAGTCCTATATCATTACGATCTAAGTGTGAATAGATAACAGTATTAAGCTCAGATACATAGTAAACTTGTAGTTTTTAGTCATATATGGGATTTATACTTGAATGTTTTCCACACGTTTTAAGTATTTATAAAATGTACCTTACTGAATATACTATCGCAGGTTTGTTCACAGGATTACATGATGTATATTTCATTATCTTTCTTATATGTTGCCAACATTTGAAAACTATTTTTTCTTATGGTATAGATACAAGGTCATGGATATTTTGTAATCTCAAAAAAAATTTAGGTGGTTGGTTTTAATTTTGTAGCATGATGTCACGTGCATGCGTTTTCTGTTAAGATCGCACTACGTATGTTGAGAAAAGATGGAAAATTGATTGGTTTATTTATTAAATCATTTCTACTTTACATTTTCCTTACCAATGTTTGAACGTTGAACATGTTAAACTAAAATTGTAAGATATTTTTGAAATCTAATTGTACTGAAAAGAGTGCGTACAACATATAAAGAGAGATAAATCGTGTGCGTTAAATGTTTTTTTTTTTATTTTGTATGAGTGATTGTATTTTATCCATTTATATTTTTTATTTAATCTTTCAATAAGTCATTATATGAATTCGATGCATATATCTCTGTATGTTTTATTTAATATATAACATGTCTTTGTAAAATATGTATTAAATTTTGTACTCTAAACTGTTGTTTTGTTTATTTGTGTTTATACTCAACTTGGCTGATGCATTTTGTATGACCTGCAGTAATCATTTCACAAAAATTCTTACCAGAAAATTCAACGCAAGTTATTATGAGAAATTCTTAATGGAATATTCGTTTTTAATAAATGAATTCCAGTTGGAGAATATTACACTGAATTAAATGGTATGTCCTTTGAATATATTTTATCACTGAAAACTATTTTGATCTATAAATTTTCTGCGATAATTTATAAAAATTGACTTACGGTGATTTTTAACGTAAGACATATGTAAAATATACTAAAGACCAAATAAATGGGGAACAAAATTATTGAAATAACTTATTAAATCATCTCAATGAAGCCACTTCCTGGTCAACAATTCAATACAGACAGTGTATTGGTTTTGATCCCAACGATCTCTGTTAGCAATTGACTTCAATTATAGAATTTACACACTTCATCCACTGTTGGAGAAATATGAAGTTGTCATATCACGTTTCAAACGAAATTAAAGATGTATCAGCCACGTGTTTAGTAACTACAGTTAGCTAACGTTACGGATGCGAGAAGACTCAACCCAAAGACAACTCAACCCGTGCAATACTCAACTCAAAGTTAGGACAACTTAATCCGTTAGTAGGATATTGAGTTGTCTCGGGTAAAGTTGTCTTTGGGCTGAGTTGTTCCGACACTTCCGTTACGGAACGTTTTGGAGCGTTCAAGGTAACTGAACACGCTGCAGTATTATGTTCTTCAACACAGCAAATGTCAACATTGCCTGTCTCGCACACAATCTGTAAGAGGTACCATTGGCTGTAAATCAGAAATCTTCCTTTTTTTATCTGATTTCAACGCCGTATAAACACAATTAAGGTTATTATACGGCGTCCAGCACATCTAACCTATCTTTTCTGAATCCCTTGTCTATAACAAGTACTCGCCAACCCTTCCGCAAGGCAGGAAACATATCTATATAATCTAATCAATTGAGGATAATTGACTATATTGTCAAATTTTCATGGAAAGGTATTACCTCCCCGGGTTGGATTTTAAACCCCTTTTTCCTTCGGGACACGAGATTTCAAATCCCGGCACCAACTGCGCTCTCGACCCGGGTAAGGTTAGAGATCTAACTACTTAACCACGGAGAAAAAATATTGCAACAGGCGGAGACCTAACTCAAGTAACTTGTGGTTTTTGTTTTTGTCGACCGGTGGTTGCACTGACCCGGTGGTCGTTAGCACAGGTTCTACAAACATTGAGTATTTTCAAAAATCAATCTTACGATGAAATTCAACGTGAGTCTAAAGCAGAAAACATTTATATAACGCTAGATCAGAATATACTTACGATGATTTTTATCGTAATATTGTTTTGTGGAAAACAAGAACGAAGGACACTATTGATATACATAGTAAAACTCAACTATGATACTGTCTGATTGTACATTATGTAAAATACAAAAACAAAGATGAATACATTGTCACTTCCATCAGCCTTGCTGTTGGGTTAACATTTGAGTGATGCGGTTGAGTGTCTCGTCCACCACCCGGGAGTAAAGGTTTGATTCCTATTCAAGTGTGTTTGGTTTCTCAAACAGTGTGAGAGGTGTTTGACGAACTCACACAAATGTCTCTGCAAGGACAGTTTATTGAGAGCCTGACTATCTCTCTGGAAACTAAAGAGGGAAGAGTGAAGTAATTGTAGGTGACTATTAAGTCACTTTTAACAGTCTTGCTGGTAGTTTGATCCTTTCAGCGACGCGGTTAGTTGTCTTACATAACACCCACCCGGAAGAACCCAGGTAGGGCAAAGAGTTTGTATCCTCCTCATTTACTTTAGAATTATACCAATCTGAATTCAATCGAATTTGTCTAAAAAAAACAGCGCTGGTGTAATACGGAAGTCACCATACTGTCTTTATATTTCATTGGTATTATGATAGACAATTATCAAACAAACAACCTCTGTGATAATTTAAAATATATAAAACATATCACAAATATATAATTAAGTCAAAAAACATCAAATCAGGGTATATAGGCATGAGATCTTCAGAATATAAACATTCTCTTAAATTTCATCAAATTCTGGCAGCAGACTAAAACTATGAAAGATACAAATAATGCATAAAATCACATTTCTTTCATTAAGTGAAGTAACTATTACAAAACTCATAATTAAGTATTTATGAAATTATCTCCCTTGTATCAGGGATTAACCCCGCTGATTTAAATACCTCTTACAGTAATTCTGTACTAATGACCAATAAAAATGAAATATCCGAATTTCTATATGGGGGATGATTAAATGTATACACCACTGACTTATGAATGAAGTTGAATAATCACGTAGTAAAGAAAATGAACTTATAATATAAAATTCTTAAACATTGATAAAGTACAATTACTCATACAGCATTAAATACATAATACACAGGAATTATCTCCCTTTATATGAACTCGGATCTATTAAATGAACCATAAAAATGATTCACAAATGTAACTTAACATTTTCTTAACATTTCTACTTTTCAGTTTCTTCTTCTTTATTGTTTATTTATTAATTGGAGTTAACGCCGTGTTAACACAATGTAGGTCATTTTACGGCGTCCAGCGCTAGGTTAGGTGCGCTGTACGCCGTAAAAATGTCATGTACAAAATCCTGAATAAAATGTTGAGTTTTTGATACTATTAATTTAAAATGGGTTTACATAATATGGAATTTTGTATATCTTATGTATAACTTTTAAAAAAGAATTTTGACTCGTAGATTTGACAAACGATGTTTTCGTTGTTGGAGTTTCGTGAAATAGACCATCTGTTCAAGTAAAATGGTTCTTAAACTAGAGATCAGGAGCAAAAAACTTTTTTTAAAAAGTTATAGTAATCACATGTAGGAAACTACATCTCGTTCTTCAATACAATACAATGGTTATTTTCACATAAATCTTACGATAAAGATCATCGTAAGTTAAAGCAGAAACTTTTATAATTCGTTCATTCTTTGTCCAATCAATATTTAATATTCATTTATTATGAAAAATAATGAATACTTTCTGAAATTTATATCATTATTTTATATCATATCTTTTCGGCTATGGACTTAAAATTTTGGAAATTGACTAACGATAATTTTTGTTTAAAACTTATTGACTGATTTTGTATTACATAAAGTTTCTAACAACAAAAACTTAATGTAAGTCATTAGTACAAATCCTAACAAAATGTTTAATTACTCAAAGTGTGGTATGCCTTTTGAAAATATTATCACAAAAACTTATATTTGATTTTTGGCTGTCTTTGTGAATTCATAGAATTGACTTACGGTAATTTTCGAAATAAGAATTCAGTAAAATGGACAACTGACCAAATGAAATGGCACTTATAGTATACAAAACTGTATTAAAAACGTGTATTAATCAAATGATTGAAACTACGCCTTGAACTTCAAAACATTACAACCAGCATACATATCATGGACAGTAATTGACGAGAGACCAGATTGGTTTGAACCAAACTATCTGTGTAAAATATTAAGCTAAAATTTTGAGTTAACAGCACTTTGTCAACTGTAGGAAAATATGTGACGCACAGTTCACTTTACCAGCTGTATTAGACAAACATCATCAGCAAGAGTGAATATTTTCATCATATAGCGTCGTGATTTATTGCCGGATTTGAAAACACGTAAAAACATAACAATAATTTGAAATCAGCATATTTAATCACTCAACCGTAGAAAACTGTGAAACGAACATGGTTGTATCTTATGAAACTGTTGTATTAATCAATTGGTAAATATTAATCTCTTTCAACAAAGATCAAAATCCGAGTCTGTAGCTCAGTTAGAAGCACACCAATATTTCGAAACTAGTGTCCCGATGGGGTACAGTTTTTTATTCCACCCGTGGAGGTAATACCTTGCCATGAAAGTTTAACAAGTATGTAAATTTTCATCCATTAATAAGGTATAATGAGAAGTTTCCGGCCTTGTGGAAGGGTAGGTGAGTACTCGTTATACACAAGGGCCGAGGAAAGCTAAGTTATTTCACAAAATGTTGAAACGGTGAAATCTACATAAGTGTATGTCATTAAACTGTTTTGTTTACTTATAGGTAAATATTGAAACTTTTTACAGAAAAATCTTACGGTTTAAGTCATTGTTAGTAAAAAAGCAGATAACGACCATTATACGTACATCAATTTCGATTTTTAAACTTATACGGAGTTTTGTATCATTTTTAACAATATTTTATACCTGAACATTTCTACGTTGGTTTTTTTACGTTAGTTACCTGTTACCCTAGTTTTGTCAAGGTCTTCACAATATATACAGTAATCATTAGGTATTTAAAAACATGTCTGGCAAGGATTAAACATTTTTTACGTACAGTAAAACTCGGATATAACATACTCGCTGGGCCATAGAAAAGAAGGTATGTTTTAACCGAGGTATATTATATCCATATAGCATACTAAGCATGTTATATACGAACTATAAAACATACTCTTTTATAGCATACTAAAATACGATTTTTCACATCCATTTTGTAGCCAATTTTCTGTTTTCTTGTTACATACTTGTATGTAAATAATCAATATGATATCAATATTTTAAATTATCAATACAATCAATAAAAAAAAGTAACCGTTATGCCGTTTTTTATAATTTTCTTCTGAAATGCAGAAACAATAATGCCTGCATACGTAGAGTGTAATCTGCATTAAGCTGCCAGTGACAGCAAGTGCGCAGATTGACGGCTTACAGCATGTGGCCAGTTTTAATTAAACTGCTTGGAACAGTTAATTCTGACATACATTTTCTAAATTTCGACATATTCGTAGAATTTAATTTTTTTAAGAGAACTGTGTTAAATGACATTCCTTTTTTAATAACAGAATAACATGTGGTATATCACTACGCTGTGGTTTAAACATCTAAAATAAAGCTTTACATTGCAACAATTCCTGATAATTTGATGACAGATGCGATCAAGAGTCGGTTACGAAACTCTCCGACACGGTTTCCATTTTGTTAACGGTGACGATAAAAGCCGTAGTCCGTTTATTTTCTTGAATTAACGTGAACAAAGCAATTTATGAACGAGTTATGCTCACAAACTTATTTCATCATGGTATACTTAAAACAAAAATATCTTTAGTACATGTATTGAAATTAAATGTAATTGCTTAATATCAAACTGTAGACAACCTTCTCAGCGCCTATTTAAAACAAATTGAGTAAAAACGGATTAAGTGTTTATGTAGCTTATTATCCACGCAGTTGTACCCCTTGTATATAAGTATATAAAAGATATGTTTGAAAAATCAAAGAGAGGTAACTTGACAATTCCCTGTGTTATTATCCATAGGTCTCCAAAGAAGGTATAAATAAATGTCAAACATAATATGAAAATCGGAAGTATAACATCACGTGATGCCAATTTGTTAATTGTTTTTGTCTGTTTGAAGACTCAACTTGGTGTTTTTACACGTTTCGCTGATTATAGTATATGATATACAGTTTGTTACACGCTGTTCAATTCCAAATTCATTGGAACGTGGCTGGTGAATACTCTCGGCTTTTCGCGCCAAAAGTATGTTATATACAGCATGTAAAAGTATGATGGGACCAAAATATTGGTATTTTATAACCGAGTGTATGCTATATCCTTGTATGTCATACCGAGCTGATTTTATATAGAATATATAAAAATGAAAAAGGTCCAGGAAAAATGTTATGTTTTAGCCGAGTGTATGTTATAACCGAGTATAAAGAAACCAAGTTTTAATGGGAGGACCGTAACTAAGTTAGAGAACTTGTGGTCCAACCCAATTACCTGTATTATTGAAATTTATACGTAAATTATATTTTGTAAATAGAGGTAATAAAATATGCTTCATCATAGTAACTGATTGTTATAGTTGTTAATATGAAATATTTTATAGAAAAAAAATTGGAGAGAAAACTTAAAATTCAAATCATTTTAGCTTATTATGTAAACAACTATGATTACACATTTAAATCAAAGCACTGGAGCACTTGAGAAATCCCTTTCCTATTCAAAAGTTAGGTGACATGGAAATACCATTAGATAACCTTTAAAGTAACATTTTGCTCCAGTTCGTGCTTAAGACATACACTTTGGTCATTGAAAAATAATGTCACCGTTTCGTACATCGGAATTACAGTATGATATAAATGAAAGGCTTTCTCACAACCCTATTGCAAATATGTTATTTCAATGATGTCTAAACAATTTTTCAATGTATAATATTTTACATATTTCCTGAAATCTTTGTTATCTGTCGACAGCGTCATCTAGTGAGTGGGGCATTGCTAGACAATATTAGACAATATTGATTCACACTGAATCAAAGGGCAATAACATATGTCAGCATAGTCGGAGTAAAATTAGACATTACTTAAGAACTATACCTCTTTATATTTGTTGAAAATTATAATAGCGTTGTTGAAAAAATGGTTTCGAACTCTGTTTTTTAACACTGGGACGATGATAGATTCATTGTTCTAAAAACAGTCAGAATAACAGGACATAACGTCCGATGCAGATATTTGAGGAATAAAAACATATAAATATACTTGAAATAGTTAATGCAGTAAACTGTGGGTATATAATACTTCATATAGTGATATACATTAAAACATATAATTTGTGTTTAAAAATTTAATCATGTAAGACAATGCTTGGTGTAAAACATCGTCAATGTCTTACACTTATCACCAGGTTATATATTTGATTATAAATGACACTGAGGACTTCGTCAGTAGTTATAGTCTAACTGTTATAGTATCCTTTTATTATGAATGAGTGAAAAATATATTTTTACTGTAAACCAAATGTATACATGTAATTATTTATCATAACATAAAATATTGCACGTAGACAATCTATTTCTAGCATAAAAGAGGTAAAGTTTGAATACAGTGTATTATGTCAGTTTGAAAAGCTTTTGTAATTTGAGAAATTGAAATATTTCATTTATACATAAAATGTCTTTATAAAGGTTCTATTTAAGAAAATTTATGATTATTAAAAAAACACTACGTCCATACAATATAACCGAAGCCCTGTTAAATGATAAAGGTTTATATCAGGTACATTATGACCACTGCAGAGCAGACATTTGGTAGAATTTAACAAAGTGTCGCTTTATTATGGCTGCTCACAGAAATAGTCCAATTTCAGTACAGAGAATTGTCAGTTATCCTGATCATACGAGAATGATATTTCACGGCCATTAGCGAGCAAAGGTCGATGTTGGTTTTATGTTCCAGTATATAATGTTTGAATTATTTTTAAAGTCCGTTGATGAAAATTACTATTTCATAAAAGACCGAAGCAATCAGGGAAAAATCGTTTTAGGTTCCGTCAAAATATTTCAAGCTGTAAGTGATAATTAGTGTGAGTTCAGTTAATAAGTTAACAATCTAATAGTTCTCGTCTATTTTGCGATAAAATTCTTGATTCGAACAAGATCAAATTAAACTGTATTCAATTCTAACGCGATATTAAAAGTCATTCATTTGGTGAAAAACATAAAGAAAAATCGATTAGAGGAATTCTTATATAGCCGCCTGTTAGAGGTTTAACTGTACTGTTACTAAATAATCAACCAATATCTCCAAATATTTAGATATGTATATAAGCGGAAGTTTAGTTTACCCGCGGTATGTTTGTACTAGCAACAAATAACAAGGTAACGCCCACGGAAAATAGTTGGTTCATTTAAGACGTAGTTTTTGACAAGTTCGGATGCAGTGGCATTATTTAGTTTGATTCAAAATATCGTAATATTAAAAAGTGAACATTTGTTGTTTTTTTTATCTTGGAATTAAATTTAAAAAATACACTGGTATATATTAAACCGTTTAATAATCATCAAACATGGCTGAGGCAAAAGCCGACAGTGATACTTGTGATCAGCAACAGTGTCAGCCATGTTTAAGAAAAGACATTCAAATTTTAGCAGATATTTATTGTTCCTCATGTAATGAATATCAATGTCATCAGTGTTCTGCCATTCATGAGAATTACGCTTTCATGATTGTCCATAAACTAGTTAGTGTCTCAGAAGGACAATATTATGTTTCTTCTGTTGATGGCGATGACGAAGAAATAACAAGATATATATGTACTGCACATAGTAAACCCTATGAGTTCTATTGTCAAAAGCATGATGCCTTTTTATGCAACAAGTGTGCTATTGTAAGTCATAAGAAATGTAAAAAGATTGTTGACATTGGAAAGAAGGATGGACATGGTGGATGTGAGAAACTGAAAAATGAATTGGTTGCAGCCATAGGCACAACAAACCAAGTTACAGAACTTTTAGTTGAAGCTAACGCGCGTTTATCAGACGATATTCAAAATCTATCTGACAAGTTGAAAGATATGAAGACTCAATTGATACAAATATTTGATGATTTTACCAAAGCCGTCCTTACTCGTGCCACAATACACAGCAACGTTACCAAGAATGATATAGCAAAGAAGAAAGCCAAATGTGAAGAACAGATCAAGTCCTTGAAGAAACACATCAGAAACATTGATTTCATAATGAACACAGGAACTCCTGCAGAAAAATTCATTACAGAACGTGAAATGTCAAATAAAGTACAACAAGCCGTAAACAATACAAATACTTTAGAAAATGATATGTCATTGATTAAATTTAACTGTTCGTTTGAAAAACAATTACATGATCTTAAATCGAGACTGTTATCATTTCAAGAATCGGAGACATTAGATATATCATATCAACTACCACGCTGTTCAACACTTAAACTAGTAAGTTCAATTAAATTACAGCAGTCAGACGACGACGTTAAAGAACCACTCTACTCTGGCGTGGAGTGCATGCCAGATGGTAGAGTGGTTACTGTAGACAATCGAAACTCTAAATGTCTCATTTATGATATAAATCTGAACATGAAGAATTCTTATAAATTTCCTTATAATCATCCCTATTCTGTTATTGTTGTATCTAATGATGTAGTTGCAGTAACATCTGGTTATAATTATAGTTTAGATTTTCTGGATATAAGTAAAACAAATGATATAACATTAATTAGAACATGTAAAATAAATGCTCAATATGATTCTATCAGTATGGTGAATGAGGATAACTTTCTTGTTGGTACAATAGATCACAAAAAACCTTTCCGTATTGTGTCTATGTCTGGTGATGAGAGTGATGTTAATATTAATCTATCAGACAAGAAATACCCAGTAGACACTAGCTATTGTACATATATACATGGAAGGGAGAAAGTTGTACATTGTGATAGAGATGATAATAAGATTTATATATATGATATGAAATCAGGTGAGAGAGTTGTTGTACAAAATAATTTGATACAGGCACCATGTGGTGTAGCTGTAGGTCCGTATGATCATATATTTGTATGTAGCAACAGTACAAAATGTTTAGTTGAGATTACACCATGTGGTCGTGTTTTATCATCACATTTAGTAGATATGTGGTATCCTCGTTATATAGCAATATCTAAGGACAGGAAACATCTTGTTGTATCTAATGATGCTAGGGGTCATAAAAAAATATCATTGTACAAAATTGCATGATTGTGAGATAACTAGCTTATCAAAACATTGGTGACCATTGTATTGTTTTGTATTAACCTGTAACAACTTAGATAATTACTCGGTTACTGAATCTGATGTTTTTATCTTCTGTCTTGGTTCTCTCCTCTATGTTGTAAATAGCCTCAAATAGAATAAGTTCATCAATAATCAATATGGATCGGTGACTCAGTAGTTTAAACAAGTTAAAAGATAACTCATTCAGTGACCATGTTATTATTTAAATTGTATAGGGTTGATTAAACACAACAACACGATATTTTACAACTACCTCGACCATTGGTCAACTGTTTGGTTACTTATATATATACTTTGACTAATGGTCAAATGTTTGGTCACTTATATAACTACCTTGACCATTGGTCAAATGTTTGGTTACTTATATAGTGTAAATTATCTAATTCTTTATGTTTTGGTGTTTTATGTCCGATATGATTTTACGAATGGGTTCCTATGCATGGTATCGGACTGAAGCAACTCTTCATTTCAATTGTACGCTTGCGATTGCATAAGATCGCGCCTGCGCATTTAATAGTTATTTATTTTACTAGATTTCACGCCGTGTCAACACAATTTTTGGTAATAACCTAACCTAGCTTTCCTGGACCATTGTCTATAACCAGTACTCACCTACCCATCCCCAAGGCCGGAAATTTCTCCATATTATCTAATCAATGGAGGAAAATCGACATTATTGTCAAATTTTCATGGTAGGGTATAACCTCCCCGGATGGGATTTAAAACCGCACCCCTCGGACACGAGATTCCAAATCCCGGCGCGTTACCAACTGCCCTATCGACCCGGGTTGCAATTAATAGTATGAAATTGAATTAGACACTTAGCCATTAAAAATGTCAACATTGCTAGCACACTCTTTACTATCAGTAACAGTATTAGACACTTAGCCATTAAAAATGTCAACATTGCTAGCACACTCTTTACTATCAGTAACAGTATTAGACACTTAGCCATTAAAAATGTCAACATTGCTAGCACACACTTTACTATCAGTAACAGTATTAGACACTTAGCCATTAAAAATGTCAACATTGCTAGCACACTCTTTACTATCAGTAACAGTATTAGACACTTAACCATAACAAGTGTCAACATTGCTAGCACACACTTTACTATCAGTAACAGTATTAGACACTTAGCCATAACAAGTGTCAACATTGCTAGCATACACTTTACTATCAGTTACAGTATTAGACACTTAACCATAACAAGTGTCAACATTGCTAGCACACGTTTTACTATCAGTAACAGTATTAGACACTTAGCCATAACAAGTGTCAACATTGCTAGCATACACTTTACTATCAGTTACAGTATTAGACACTTAACCACAACAAGTGTCAACATTGCTAGCACACACTTTACTATCAGTTACAGGTCACAATGACAATGATAAGTCAGAGATCTTATCACTAAACCTTGGAAAACAATGTTACAACAGGCAAACTGCTTTGTGTACCTTTTTGTAAACATTTAGCATTTATGTATTTCAACTAAATTATCTGAGTTAATTCATAAAATTTACTTACGATAATGTTTGTAGTTCGAATTCAGTAAAATGTACAACAGACTAACTGAATTGGTATGGTATACAAAACTGCATTAAAAACTAGGATTAATCAAATGATTGACACTACGCCATGTTCTTTAAAACACTACAATCAGCATACATATCTTGAATAGTTATTGGCGAGAGACCAGATTGGTTTTAACAAAACTATCTGTGTATAATGTAAAGCTAAAATGTTGAGTTAACAACAATTTGTCAGCTGTGGGAAAATGTGAGACGGACGCACAGTTCACGTTACCATCGTTATTCTTATAAAGCCGCATTAGACACTCATCTTCAGCAAGTGTCGATTTTTTCTACAAATAGAGTCACGATATATTGTCAGGTTCGAAAACACGCTATCAAAAAAATAACAATAATTTGAAGTCAGCAAGTTTAATTATTCAATCGTAGAAAATTCTAAAACTGTCATAGTTCTATCTTATGAAACTGTTGTGTTAATCAATTGGTAAACATTAAGCTCTTTCAACAAAGATCGAAATCCGGGTCAGTCGCTCAGTCTGTAGCGCACCGGTATTTCGAATCTAGTGTCGCGAGGTTAAACCCTTACATGAAAATTTGACAAATATGTCAATTTGCATCTATTAATAAGGTATATTGAGAAATTTCCGGCCTTGCGAAAGGGTAGGTGAGTACTGATTGTGGACAAGGGTCCAGGAAAGCTAGGTAAGGTGCGCTGGACGCCGACAAATAACCAAAACGTGTTGACACGACGTTTAACCATTCGGTACATGTAAGCAATAAGCTCTTTTCACAAAAATCAGACACACAGTGAAAGCTACAAAGTTGTATCTCATGAAACTGTTTTGTTCACTTATAGGTTAATATTGATACGTTTTGCAGAAAATCTTAAGATATAAGTCATTGTTAGTCAAAGGCAGACAACCACTATTGTACGTTTATCAATTTTGATTTTTTAAACTTATACGAAGTGTTGAATCATTTTTAAAATATTCTTTGCCTGACCATTTTTACCTTCTACGACAAAATTATTAAATTAACTTACGATGAATTTTCTAGTAGTATAGCTTTGTGAAAAAACAAACGTTAAGGGGTATTTATTGTGTTAGAATTAATAACAAACGTAAATTGCCCTTGAAGTAAATAAATAAACGTTCGAGTGGTAACGACGTTGGACTGATATTAATTGGTAAGCATGTTCGGCGTTGGCTCGAACCCCATTCAAAACCTACCCCAATGTTTCCTTGCGCAATATATTTTTACACACTGGCTCAGTACATATGGACCAGGAAATAGAGGGACTCGAAAATGCTTAATCTAAGTTGTAAGTTGTACCCGATAAATTGACAAATGTAAAAGATATAGATGGTGCTTTAAGTTCCATTTAAACTTGGCATGAAGTCAGTGGTTTTAACGACGTTAAAGTTCTAACTTGTCTTGAACATATATCATAAAATACATTTTATTCATTTATAAATAATCTTAGTTAGATATAAAAGCTGTTTGTCAGGTAAAAATTAGACTTTATCTAAAATCATATATTGTACGGTTAAGGGGAGGTAATACAGAAATATGCATTGTTTTTTTACATTAGTTATCTTTTCTTTTGTTACAACATCTTACTGACATTACCGTGATTACTCTGCTCAAAATAGAATAAATGTTCTGATAAGTCTACCGTTAAAAATAGACCGACTCTCATGAACGAAACTTAGCTTAGCAGGAACAGCGTCTGATTACTAATAAAAAGTTCAGAGATTTGATATTTAGGAAGACATAAATACTTAAATTGACTTTTTTTATGAAGTAGGACATTGATCATCGTCTGACTTTTGTTATGGTTTGTATTTGGTTAAAAGAGGGAGTCCGTTAACATATATCCTTTAGAGCGTCGTACAGAATCTCTAAGATTCGCATGGAAGGTCACGTCGATATGACCTTTATGTCGACCAATCAATACGTAGCTTTAATCTAGACGAAACACTATAAATAGCATTTTGATTTCGTAATTTCTATTTTTAAAACAAGGTTTGCGAGCTAAATTGACAGCGGTATTCATGGTTCACAGTCTGCGATTGGACGGCTCATTTTAAATTGCGTGACGTAGACGATGTAAACAAGTTCCTAAACATAACGATTCCCTAATGAATATTATAATCAAAATGTCACTTGAACGTGACCCTCGTAAGAAAACGGCCAGATCTAAATTAGCGAGTAGGCGATTTGAGTCTCAAGCCTTCTAACTTCTTAAAATCGAATGGAAGCAGTGATATAACTGAAAAATTGTCGTAAGAAATGAGAAAACTACAAAACACTATTAATGACAAACAGAACCAAGTTAACGTAACCTTACTATAACTACAGTGTGTTATTGTAATTGAAGTGTATGATTCAATATGCCAAATTTTAAAGGGAATTTATGTAATCTTTCTACTTTTGCACTGTTGTCACGTGTAATGAAAATTACCATTCAATGTACCTCAATAAAAAAGGAGACTATCAAAGAATAACCAGGATATAAAACTGTATGAGTTATCGGTACTTTTTGTAATGGCGATGATTTGATCAATGATTAGTTTGGGTTTAACCACAGGGAATTGTCGAGTTACCTCCCTTTGATTTTTCAAACATACCTTTAATATACTTATATACAAGGGGTACAACTGCATTTACTTGACCACTTCATCTTGATATATTATTTTGAGAATCACAAAAAGTTCTTATACCCTAGCGGCACTTTAACGGAATGATTAAATTGATCTTCGAGCTATGAATATTAAATGTTTCATAGGGCAGACCGTTAATACGATTTAAGTTTCAAAAACATAAAAAACAGCACAAAAATCTCAACTCGGACAAGTTAGTGCACAGATGAAATCGACATTTCTCGAGGAAAATCGTTTTATTTTCATATTTCAAAATGACATATTTACCCCAATAAAAGAAAATATGACAGAAAAACAATATTATTGAATAAAAAAGTAATAAATATAACTCTCCACCTTGAGAGAAACACTTGCGAGCCATAAAAAGCGAAATTAACAAACTCTATTCGATAATCAATGTTGTAGCCGGTATCCTTAATTTATTCAAGAAACTTGTAAGAAACTTTTTGATTGGTTAATTTTGTAAACGAAAATCGCCAAGACTTCCGACTAATTGACTGAATCAAATTTGGAAGATTTCGACTTTTTCGTAGTATTTTTGTTGTCTCGTTTGAAAGTAGGAAAAACCCCGTACGGTTCGTCGAATCAGAAATTGTTTAACTAATAAGATTATTATGTGTGTGACGTATTAGTGAAAATGGTTGTGAGAATAATTTTTTAAGGTTAAAACAGATAAAAAGTGAACATATATTCGTTTTGTTTCATGTCTGGTTATAATTGGCACAATGTTTTGTATTTTTATAACTAGTGAAGCGAGAAACACAATCTAACACGGAGTAAATCATGCTTGAATCGACGTAACATTGAAATTTTGTCAATTTTCACTCTGTTCAACTTTGCACTAACTTGTCCGAGTTGAGATTTTTGTACTGTTTTGTATGTTTTTGATAATTTAATCGTATTAATGATCTGCCCTTTGAAACAATAAACATTCATAGTTCGAAGACGTATGTTTAGTCTATTTAATCGTGAGGTTAAAGTGCTACCAGGGTATCAGAATTTTTTGTGAGCCACAAAATAATAAATCTAGATGAATCGGTCTAGTAAACGCAGTTGTACCTCTTGTATATAAGTATATAAAGGGTATGTTTGAAAAATCAAAGGGAGGTAACTTGACAATTCCCTGTGGGTTTAACTGTGTATTAACACAAAAAGGCTATATAGCACCGAAAGCAATTGATGATAACAATTAATGAAACAAAATGATAAAGGTTTTAAGTCTTGTATTTCGATACATTAGTTGAAACTTGATCTAAACTGATCAATGCGGAAGTATATGAAAATTATACTATTTAAATGGACAGCTTAATATCAAAATCGAAGCAAAATTCAAACGCAACATATTGTTACTTAGTTTGTATAAATCTAACACTGACAATTCATGTAAGTTAGGTTTTAACATAATGTCACAACATCTATTAAAATTTAAAGTATATATTTTTGCTCGTTGATTCACACTTCTGATAAAACACAAACTTTAAAGTCTCCTAGTTTATCAACTTAAAATGAGATATTATAATTGTATGATATTTGTATACAAAAGTGAGAATGTATTTTTCTTATGAAATAAATATGTCTCGGTCGAGGAGGATATTCAAATTCAGGTCCTATAAGAACATCAAATAGAGTAATAACTCATAACTACAACATATAGAAAAAATACTTTCTTTAACTAAAATTTCATTAAAATAGATTTAAATATGTTTAATACAGCTATTTTGCTCAATGTACATTAAATACCTTGATTCATTGTGTCCTCGTAGTTTGTAAACATGAAATATGATACTCCATTTAGAGCTTTGTATAAAAAAACGGGGCTATACATATATGTGCATAAAATTATATTTGTCTGAGATGAGAAATTTTTAACGATTCTTTTCAGTATACAAATAACATGTTATGTAATTTGAAGAGAATGAGATGAGGATTGCCTCGCTCTCTGTCATTTCACACCTTGATTGCATTACTACCTAAAATATGGGGTCCCTTTAAAAGTGATGTTTCGACACCTTCAGGGAAATATCTGGTTAACAATGTTACACTGTTCAGGACAAGTCCGATTAACATTAGCATCATGTTTTACTGTTCAGGACACTAACTTTCATAATCACATAAATAAAACGAAATGAAATATACAAACTCAATAAAACTGATCCAAAACAAAAACACATACAAAACACTATATAACATCATCTGTGATATGTTTTACTATGTATGTGAAATTGTATATATTTATGGTGGAGGGGTTTAACTTATCTATTATTGTTATTAATATTCATTTTGTACAACGCAATTAAAATGAAATGTAGAAAAATGCGTTCAATCAAATGAAACAGTTTAAGTTTAAGTCTAACTATGAACTTGTATATATCATTTTGGAATGTTAGATTGGACTAATCAAATCATTTTTATCAAAACCTGGTTTAAGTGGTCATTTGCTGTAAGCAGTCAATCTTACCACTTCCCTTCACTGGCTACTTAATTACAGCGTGTTTATCTTAATGTTACATAAGCATACAAAACTAAGTGTCTGTTCATTTATGAAAAAAAATCAGTTTTAAGTTTCAGTTTCACATCCTGTTGTTTATTCAATAGTAACATGTGCTACGTTCATGATACGTATACAAATAAATACATTTCATCGAATAAGCAGATGATATAAAATTACCCTAGTTTTGTCAAGGTCTTCACATTATATATAGTACTACCTGCATAACCTGAATTTTTTTTGAGGTACTTTAAAAACATGTCGGCTAAGGATAAACCATTTTGAAAATATTGATTTTTGTTGTTGCTTTTTATTTGATATTGTATTGAAAAACATACAGAAAATATGAATGCATAGTATTTTACCTAATCATGTAAACAATTATGATTACAAGTTTAAACCAAAACGCCGAAGCGCTTGAGAAACAATGACCTGAACTTATTTAATATTTGTTTAATACGAGGCATCACATTCCCAATCATCTTTTTGATATTGTGTTAAATTTCGTGCTTTAGTCATACAAATTGATCTTTGTAAAAATAGGTTAACAATTCGTTCATCTGAGTTATAGTATGCCATAAATGGTTGATCTGTATAGTAAATATGTTTTTATATATCTAAACAATTCTTCAATTAACACTCTATCTAACACTTTCCTCAAATCTTCGAATTGACAATCTCTGTCTGAAACATTAGTACAGAAGGTGGATTCAGTAGATGGATAAAAGACGGGCTTGTTATCGGTAGACATCGCCGTTTATTCAGTGGGACATTGCTAGACATTATGCGTCAGTCCACGAATCAAAGGGCAATAACATATGTCGACATATAGTAAAATTAGACGCTATTCAAGAACTTTTAGAGTGTTGAAAGAATGGATTTCATCTCTATTTTTACCCTGGAACGATGATAAATTCATCCTTCTAAAAACAGTTAGACTAACAAGACAATACGTCCGATGCAGTCAATGCAGAAAAGTATTGGTATATAATGCACTCCTATAAATCACATAGTGATGTAAATTAAAGCATTTGATTTGTGTCTAAAAATTAATTGTGTAAGTCAGTACTTGGTGCAAAACATCGGAAATGTCTTACACTTATCACCAGGTTATATATTTGATTATAAATGACATTTGGACTTCTTCAGTAGTTGTAGTCTAATTTTTATAATACCTTATATTATGAAATTCAGTGAAAAACATATGTTTCCGTAAACATATTGTATACATGTAATTATTTACCATAATAAATAAAACGGCTGCACGTAGGAAGGTAGGTAGTGTTATATCTAAACCTGTTTTAAATTGTCACCTGGTGTATTGATTGAGGTCAAGGTCAAGTGGTTAGACACAGACATGTTTTTTTCGCTCTGGATTAAATCATAGTTTATGTTGTAAATAAGCAGTGCTAAAATCAGATTTTTTTCATAGACATTTGGATTAGTATGTCTTTTTAGTTAATAAAAAGTGATGACTAATAAATATAGAAAGAATAAGAGAAAAAAGGGAAATAGTGGAAGTAGTGGAAGTGAAGGTGGACATACTAATAAATCATATAGACCGGGAGGCCCGGCAGATAGTGTTCAAGTAAGTGACATTTTGAATCGGACCAACTCTGTCTTATATGACAATGATGCTGATGAAAGTGTTTTTCTAGTTGAAAATGATAATGTAGAGAGTCCGAAAATTGATAAAGCTGAAAGTGAAGCTGATATTGTGAAAACAAATATGACTGATGATAGAAACTCTCAGCCTTCAAACAGTGATATTCTGTCTCTTCTAAAAAAGATAGATTCAAGGCTTGATAATCTAGATAAACGTCTGAATGCTCTAGAAGACCTTAAGGAGAAAGTAGGAGGAATTGATAGAGACTTAAAAGGCTATGGGCTTTAGCGGAGGAGAGAAATGCTATGATAGATGAGAGGGTAAAGTTAGTGGAAGAAAAAGTTGATAGTTACGAGTTTTTACAAGATAAACTGTACGATAAGGTAGCTGATTTGGTACAGGAGAAGAATGCAATGAAAGATGAGATAGTATACATGCAATCTCAGTCTATGAGGAATAATCTCGTGTTCTCAAATATTGATGAAAGTCAGGGCGAGACTAACGATGATACTGAAAAGATCATACGGACATTTATAGAAGAGAAAATGAAAGTAGCGAAAGAATGTGTAGAGACTATAGATTTTGACAGAGTTCATAGAATGGGTACGAAGAAAGGTAACACGGGTAGAGCGATAGTAGCAAAATTCAACAGATTCAAAGATAGGGAATATATACGTAAACAGGCCAAAATGCTAAAAGGAACTAATTACTACGTAAATAAACAGTCTCCGAAAGAAGTGGCTGACAAGCGAAGGAAGCTAGTACCAAAGATGAAGGAAGCAAGAAGTCAGGGTAAGAAGGCATGGATATCGTATGATACGTTGTATGTGGACGGGAGGGTAATACGGGACTAGGGATACGAAGGGGGTGACATTCGGATTCTATCATGGAACATAAATGGTTTATCTGGTCTGAAGAAAGACGACTCAGCTTTTGTAGACTATCTATCAAATTTTGACATAATATTTTTATATGAGACATGGACTAGTGCTTCTAGTGATATAAAATTACAGGGTTATGAATCATTTAACTATTACAGGAACTTTCAACATAGGAACGCAAGGAGGTGTAGCGGCGGTATAGCTTTATATTACAGAGAATCGTTAAGTGAGGGTATATCTGTTATTCGGAATACTTCGGACACAGTAATTTGGATCAAGCTTGATCATGAATATTTTAAGTTGGAAACTGACATATATGTATGTGGGGTATATGTATGGCCCGAAGAATCACCGGCATATAATGTTATTGACATTGATATTTTTGACATTTTAGAAAATGATATTAATGAATTTTCCTCTTTTGGAACTGTGTATATAGCAGGTGATTTTAATAGTCGAGTCGGTATAAAGGATGACTTTATTTCTCATGATTGTATTAATATATTTGATGATGACCATTATTTACCTGATGTATACCTCAGACGGGCCTCAAAAGACACCAAAGTTAATGTATTTGGTAATAGACTGATTGATTTGTGTAAATCCTTAGGTATTCGTATTGTGAATGGTAGATTACACAACGATTATAATGTTGGTCAATTTACTTATGTATCATTCAACGGTTCATCTGTCATTGACTATGTGTTGACACATGAATGTAATTTTTCAAATATTGTTGACTTTACGGTTGATTGTATAAACGAATGGAGTGATCACGCTCCTGTATATTTTAGTCTTATTTGTAATAACGTATCTTTTGAAAACAAAACTTACCATGAAACAAAGTATTGTTGGAAGGATAATAAGAAAAATGATTTTAGATCCGCGTTACATAATAATTTAGATCAGTTAAACATAGATTTATCAAATATCGATATATCATCACAATATAGTATAAACTTAGCTGTCAGTAATTATACAAGTTATATTAGAAACGCGGCCGATCCATTGTTTCAAGTTAAAAGGACGCATTCTAACAGGCCCAAATTTAATCCTAGTTCGTGTGGTAAACAAGCAGAATGGTACGATGACGAGTGTGAAACTTATAGGTTACGCTACCAAACTGCATTACGCACATTTCATAGTCGTAACACAAACCTTAGTCGCGAATATTTTTGTGAATGTAAAAAGCAATATAAAAATTTGATAAGTAAAAAACGTAAGTTGTTCGAAATTAAAAAGTTACAAGAAATTGAAAATTTGAAACGCAGTAAACCGAGAGATTTTTGGAAGTATTTCAGAAAAAATAAACATAAAACATCTGGTCAGTCTATTAGTCTTGAAGATTTTAAGACCTATTTCTGTAATTTAGAAAATGACTTGTATACTACACGGAATAATAATGCGGAGTCTTTTTGTCGTGATCATAATTTTTCTCAGGATGAAAATGAGGAATTAGATTTTCGAATTTCGATTGATGAGGTATTAAAAGCGATTAATAAATTGAAACGTCATAAAGCATATGGTCTAGATTGTTTGTTGAATGAATATTTTATAGAATGTAGCGATATTTTAGCGCCGTCTTTATGTACTTTGTTTAATTTAATCTTAAATTCTGGTTATTTCCCAGAAGATTGGACTAAGGGGATTATTATACCACTTTTTAAAAAAGGACAAGCTGATGACGTAGGTAATTATCGCGGTATCACATTATTAAGCTGCCTCTCTAAATTATTCACTTTAATTTTAAATCAACGCATTTCATCATATTGTGATAAATACAGCACCATTTCAGATGCTCAATTTGGTTTTAGAAAGGGACGTTCAACAACTGATGCGATTTTTTCCTTACTTTCAATTGTTCAACATTATCTTAATAATAATAAACGCTTGTATGTTGCATATATTGACCTTAAAAAATGTTTTGACGGTATCTATAGAAACGCATTATGGTATAAATTACATAGAAATGGGCTGGGTGGTAAAGTTTTAAACATTATAAAAAGTATGTACTGTCATGTTAAGTCATGTGTTAAGCACTGTAATAATTATTCAGATTTCTTTGAATACTCATTAGGTTTAAAGCAAGGAGAGATTATGTCACCTATCTTAGTATCTTTATTTCTTGATGACTTAGAATTGTTTTTACAACAAGATATTAACCGTTGATGACATAACTTTAATATTACTTATGTTTGCTGATGATATGGCTGTACTAGGAAACTCACCTGATGATTTACAAAAAAGTTTGAATCTATTACATATATATTGCTCTACATGGGGATTAGAAGTAAATGAATCAAAAACAAAAATAATGGTTTTTAGAAAAAGAGGAAATCTATTACCGGGAGAGACATGGACATATAATGGTACAATAGTCGAAATAGTTGATAGTTTTAATTACCTTGGTACAGTTTTTAAATATAATGGAAATTTTGTTTTACACGAGGAACATTTGATAGGTAAAAGCCTTAAAGCATTAAACGTATTATTATGTAATTGTAAAATGTATCCGTTAAAACCAAATATAATGTGTCAGTTGTTTGACGCTTTTGTCGGTTCTATTTTAAACTATTCTGCCGAAACCTGGGGTTTTTCGAAATCAAAAGGTATTGAAAGAATTCATTTAAAATTTTGTAAACGAATATTAAAGGTTCGAACTAGTACAGCTTCAGCTGGGGTTTATGGGGAATTATCTAGATACCCTCTTTATATTCAACGCTATTCTAAGATAATAAAATATTGGTTAAAAGTCATAAATTCAGACAATATCATACTTCAAAAGTTATATAATCTAAATCTTAACGATTGTCTTAAAGGCAAAACTAACTGGGTCTCAAAAGTTCGTAAGTTGTTAGACAACTTTGGGTTTTCTAATGTATTTCTAAATCCAGATTTTGTTTCACATAAATCATTTCCTTGCATGTTTAGACAACAGGTTATTGATTGTTTTATACAAGAGTGGAGAACATCAGTTGATAATAGTCCAATTTTGTATGAATATAAGCACTTTAAATTTGATTTTAATTATGAGTCATATTTAGACTTACTTCCAAATGACCTTCGTTATATACTGACCAAATTTAGAATTGTAGGTCATTCATTACGAGTGCATACTGGACGTTATGTTCGTCCAAGTATTGCCAGAAACGAACGTTTTTGTCAGTACTGTGGAACACGTGACATAGAAGATGTATACCATTTTATTTGTATTTGTCCATGTTATAGTAATTTACGCAGACAATTTCTTGATCCAATTTACTATACTAGACCTTCTGTATTTAAATATAACACATTATTGTCTTCTCCAGATAAAACAATTTTGTTTAACTTATCAAAATTTATTAAATCTGCCTTGCATGTTAGAAATAACATTGTCTTATAAATTTCATGCCACTCTCATAAACATATTAGTATATATTGCAACACAATTTTGTATGTTAAGTCAAATATTTATGCTTGTGTTTGCATTGTTTTTCATTTGTATATGTGTCTAATCATTGATCTGTATTGTATTTGTACTTAAATGTTTTGTAAGATCATGTGCCTTTGTTGTACAAATCTTCAATAAAAACATCTGTTCTGTTCTGTTCTGTTCTGTATTTTTAACGACGTCGACGAAAACACCTAGCGTAATTTGTCGACATGACCCGATATCGCCCGAAGTTTGAAAGCAGCTATTTTGGAAAGTCTACCTTAAGAGGCCGCCTGGTGTAAGCAGCCAAACAAGCAACTTCCCTTCACTGGCTGCTAAATATAGGTTATACTGTATATTTAGAGGAACATAAAGATACAAAAAATGTTTGTTTGATATTGCAGTTTTAAGTTTCAGTTTCACATCCTGCTGTTCATTCAATGGTATCATGTGATGCCTTCATGATAATGTAAAAATAAATATCCTTCACCGAATAAATAGATAATATAAACTTATCCTGTCAAGGTCTTTACGATATATATAGTAATATCTGCCAGCAGTAAATGAGTCTTTTTGTATTTCAGCTTACGTCTTATATTTTAGCAAATCAATAAAAACAAATATTTGCTCATAATACATCATGTAAGACAATATCAAAACAAATAAAATAAAAAAAAAACAGATTATTGATATAGTCAAAGCCTGTCACGTATGTTTTCTTAGAAAAGAATGTTCACACAATATCCTCAAATATCTTCTTACTATGCAAATAATGTTTAAAACTCTGCCCTTCTTTAATGTTTGCTTAACGTAAGATAAAACTAGAAAATTTAACACCTTTCACATCTGCAAACAAGGTTTTCAGTGAGAACGAATTCAGTACCTTTTATGTCTGCTAAGCATTTTAACAGTATTAACAATTTAAACCACCATCATGACTGCCTTGTATTCAGCAACTTGAACAAATCAAAAACTGCGCTTATTTCATCGTACAGTAGTGGTAATCTAAATGTTAAAACTTATTATATTATGAAATGAGTGAAAAAAATATTTTTACTGTAAACCCATACATATATACATGTATTTATTTACCGTAATATAGAAGACGGCACGTAGGCAATCTATTTCAAGCATAAAAGAAATAACTTTTGAAAAGTTTGAATACAGCGTATTATGTAAGTTTGAAAAGCTTTTGTAATTTGAGAAATTGAAATATTTCGCATTTATATTCAAATGGCTGTACACAGTTTGTATTTAAGAAAATTTAATGAATATTAAAAAATCATTACATCCATATAATACGACCAAGACCATGTTAAATGAAAACGGGGATATATCAGGTACGTTTTAACCACTGCAGAGCAGACATTTTGTTGAATTTAACAAAGTGTCGCGTTATTATGGTTGCTAACAGAAATAGTCCATTTCTAGTGAGGAAAATTATCAGTTATCCTTATCATACGAAAATGATAATCTACGGCCATTAGCAAACTCAGATCGATGTTGATTTTATGATCCAATGTATGACGTTTGAACTAGTTTAAAAATCCGTTGATGATCATTGATATTTCACGAAAGACTTAAACAATCAGGGAATATCGTCTTAGGTTCCGTCAAAAAATGTCAATCTATAAGTGATAATTAGTGAGAGTTAATAGATTATAAGTTACAATCTAATAATTCTCGTCTTTTTCGCGAAAACATTCCTGATTCGGCTTTTACAAGATCAAATTAAACTTTTTTTAATTCTAACACAACAGGAGGAGTCGTTCATTTTATGTCAAACATGAAGCAAAATCTATGTGAGGAACTCTTATATATCACTCTTGATAGATAGCCGCCTGTTAAAGGTTTAACTGTATTGTTACACTTGATTCTAATAATCAACCAAATGGTGACTTTGACATCCTGACATCATTGTTGAAAAGATGATTATTGTACATACTTGAGTGACCATAGCAATGGTTCTTCTCTCAGTATCTGATAAGTAATTGTTATTTAAATACAATAAGATCGTAAGATGGAGCGTTAATGTCAAGAGTCGACTGAATAGTGATACTAATATTAGACTCAAAAACCCTTGATTTAACTTTAACTTTAAATAAAGTCATAAATTGTTTTGTTCCTCTTTTTTTTGGTTTAACGTCGTAGCAACGCATATTGGTCAAATAACGTCGGTCAGTCAATCTGCTTACTGATCCTGGAAAGACTAAATCTCTGGAGCCCTTCAGGTTTCAAAGCACACAATTTGATAACACTACCTTATTTATATTAATGTTTATATGTATATGTTTATCTATTTATTTATTGGAGTTAACGCCGTATCAACACAATTTAGGTCATTTCACGGCGTCCAGCGCACCTAACCTAGCTTTCCTGGACCATTGTCTATAACCAGTACTCACCTACCCTTCCACAAGGCCGGAAACTTCTCCATATTATCTAATCAATGGAGGAAAATCGACATTATTGTCAAATTTTCATGGAAGGGTATAACCTCCCCGGGTGGGATTCGAACCCGCACCCCCTCGGGCACGAGTATCCAAATCCCGGCGCTTTACCAACTGCGCTATCGACCCGGGTTTTTATATGTATATGAATAATAAAGAAAATAAATGTAATTATAATAACTTCTGGGAATTTAAGTTTTGTCTATATATGAATTCTGATAATAAAAAAATGATCAACATAACACATAAAAATCGTTAATGAATAATATTTTCAAATTGTTTTGCGGCGGTGTACATAGCATGTATGGTTAATTAGATCATATCTGTATAATACACCGATTTAATATACACATAATGATAAAAACCGCTACAATCGGATAACTCGGATAATATCATCGTAACTTTCATTGTTCGAAGTAATTTGAAGATAACCCGATTGAAGTTCAATTAGGTTATATGATATATATCCTTCACCGACTAAGATTATCATCAGTGTAGTATTGGTAGGCAAAGTTTGATCATTGTGTCTCATGATGTTTGTTTTACAAAATATCGACTGATAACGTAATGGAAAATCACTCCCACACAGCATGTTACAATTATGAAGACATATTTTTGTTATCTTCAAATCAAGGTTATTGGACATTGTGTCAGGTGCGGCTATGTCCAATTAGAAGTTAAGATAAATTTCTAAAACGATAAAAACAAACAATTCCATAGTATTTTCAATGTAAAATGTTTTGTACGATAACCCATCAAACCACATGTAAGCAGGCGGTCATAGCTGTTCATTTTCACCTGGGTGAAATAGATCAAACCCTAGTCGTGATCGTTGTACATTACTAGTACTCAATACATAGGACAGCAGTCCTCTCTAGTTCGGTTCCAGCCATACAAAGTATAATAAGCAACATTCCATGAGAAAAGGATGTTTAATATAGCAGGTATATTTTTGGTTCATTAAATTAATAGTGTCTAATAAGGGATTTTAACCCTTGACTTCGCAATCAGAATGTCAGCCACTTTCAACTACACAAATTTTTCTGCCAGGCAATCTAACAATCTGAAATAAATAAATCATGTTAAATACATGTTAGGGTATATAAATGTTGAGTAAACTTCACAGGAATAGAAGATGATCATATTCTCTGTAGGTAGAATTTCCACTCACCACTCGAGAGGTCGTAGTTTCTAATCTCAAAGCAGGATAGAGGTTTTTTTTGAGTTACATTAATTATTCCAATACATAAATCTACTCATTTGTTTATCGATAAAAACAATGAAAAATACCATGTATAATCGTCCCTAGGCCCAATAATAGGATACACTCCTAAATTTTGAACTTTCTTATCACAAATACTTGAGTCTATCAAAACGGTAATATTGATTACCCATATAAAAAGCATGTGACTAGGAATCATAAATAAACAACCAGGTTATACACGTACGCCAACTATTTCAAACGTTTAAAGTTACTTAAGACATAAGTTTGGATTTAATATTAAATGAATTTTTACTGAGGAAACTGTTTGAATACTTTAAATATGGATGATATGTTAAATATATGGATGTTACATTTCGTTTTAAACGTATAAACGTACATATTACACAAGTTTGGATTAACTGTTAAATATGAAGTTTCATTGAGAACTAATCTGTGGATATTTTTTATATTAATGTGATGTGAAATATATGGATTTTACATTCTGTTTTAAATGTATAACACTTCATTAAGACACAAGTTTGGATTTAATGTTAAATGAAGTTTCATTAAAGAAAAACGTTGGATATTTTGAAATATTTATGTTATGTGAAATATATGGAAGTTACATTAACATTAGGATAACTTGACTATATTCTTTAAAATGGCTGAGGCACAAGTTGACAGTGGTTTAAGTGAAAAACAAAGATTTATGTGTACTGCACATGGTAAACCATATGAGTATTATTGTCAAAATGATGATGCCTTTTTATGCAGCAAGTGTGCCTTTATAAGTCATAGGAAATGTGAAAATATTGTTGACATCGAAACTCATGATGGACATGGCGGGTGTGAGAAATTGAAAAATGAATTAGTTGCAGCCATAGACACTACAAACCAAGTTACAGAACTTTTAGATGAAGCTAACGCGCGTTTAGCTGACGATATTCAAACTCTAGCTGACAAGTTGAAAGATATGAAGACTCGATTGATACAAATATTTGATGATTTCTCCAAAGCCGTCCTTACTCATGCCACAGCATACAACAACACTACCAAAAAAGATTTAGCAAAGAAGAAAGCCAAATGTGAAGAACAGATCAAGTCCTTGAAGAAACACATAAGAACCATTGATTCCGTAATGAATACAGGAACTCCTGCAGAAAAATTCATTACAGAACGTAAAATGTCAAATGAAGAACAACAGGCCGTAAACAATACAACTGTATTAGAAAATGATATGTCATTGATTAAAATTGACTGTTCGTTCGAAAAACAATTACATGATCTTAAATCAAGATTGTTATCATTTCAAGATTCGGAGACATTAGATATATCATATCAACTACCACACAGTTCAACACTTGAACTAGTAAGTTCAATTAAGTTACAACAGTCAGGTGACGACGTAAAAGAACCACTCTACTCTGGCGTGGCTTTCATGCCAGATGGTAGAGTGGTTACTGTTGATAACCAGAATCATACATTTCTCATTTATGATGAAAATCTGAATATGAAGAATTCTTATAAATTTCCTTTTAAATATCCTTATTCTGTTACTGTTATATCTAATGATGAAATTGTTGTTACATCTGCTGGTAACTATAGATTAGATTTTCTGAATGTAAGTAAAACAAATGATATAACATTAAATAGAACATGTAAAATGAATGCTCAGTATTGTTCTATCAGTATGATGGATGATGATAATTTTCTTGTTGGTACAAGAGATCACATTAAACCTTTCCGTATTGTATCTATCTCTGGTGATGAGAGTGATGTTGGTATTAATCTACCAGACAAGAAATATCCATTAGACTCTAGCTTTTGTACTTATATACGTGGAAGGGAGAAAGTTGTACATTGTGATAGAGATGATAATACTATTTTTATATATGATATGAAATCAGGTGAGAGAATAGTTGTAAAAAATCATCAGATACAGGCACCATGTGGTGTAGCTGTAGGTCAGTATGATCATATATTTGTGGTCAGTAAAGGTACAAAATGTATAATTGAGATTACACCATGTGGTCGTGTATTATCATCACATCCAGTAGATATGTTCGCTCCTCGTTATATAGCAATATCTAAGGACGGGAAACATCTCGTTGTATCTGGAGGTTGTGTTGGTGATATAAGATTATCATTGTATAAAATTTCACGATTTTGATATTATATGTATAAGCTTATCAAATGAAGAAGAACATGGTATTGTCTTGGTTTATAAACTTGTCACGACTTTTATAATTACACCGTCCTTGAATCTGTTTTAATCTTTTACTCTTGATACTTTCTGCTATGTTGTTAATTGCTTCAAATAAAATAAGTTCAACAATAATCAATATGGACCAGTGACGCAGTCGTAAAACAAGTTAAAAATAACAATTCAGTGACCATGTTATTATTTAAATTGTGTTGGGTTGATTAAACAAAACAACACGTTATTTTACAACTACATTGACCATTGGTCAAATGTTTGGTTACTTATATATATAACTACCTTGACCATTAGTCAATTGTTTTGTTATGTATATACTACCCTAGCCATTGGTCAATTGTTTAGCTACTTATATACTTACCTTGGCCATTGGTCAAATGTTTGGCTACTTATATAACCACCTTGACCATTGGTCAAATGTTTTGTTACCTTTATAGTGTAAATTATTGACTTCATTATGTTTAGTGAGAAAGTTCAATTACCTTGGCCATTGGTCAAATGTTTGGTTACTTATATAGTGTATATTACTTACAACTGTATGTTTTGTGTTTTATGTCAGATTGATCTTTCCCACGGACTCTAGCAACTCTAACTCAACTTACGCTGACGATGACATTTAAACGCGCGTGCGCAATTAATAGTATGAAATTTAATGCTGCAAATAAAGAAGTCCGCGTTATACGTCAATGCGTAAGATCATGCAGTTTATCCAATTGTTTAAAGTATATATAATCTGGTTTAGTATTCTAATGAGTGTTTCCATTTGTTTTGTAATTCAGTGTTTTAATTCTCCATCAAAACCCTATGTATGACACCGCTATAAGCGCTCTAATATACCCTTAGTGATCAAATATTTTTTGAATGTTCGTTTTTGTTTTGCAGTTTAAAAGAAAGTATCAGTTAGCTAGTTATTATTGTATATTTTATGTAATAGTTAAAAATAATGAGCTTAAAGTCATCGTGGTCAAAGTGTAACTATATAAAAAGTATAAAGTTCATGTACATAATTATGAACATTGTAGGTTTTTACATATATGGGGTTTATACATGAATGAGTTTTTCCCGCTGATTAACTCAGCTTAAACAGAGCTGTAAAGTGAAATATACAGGGTTTGTTCACTGGAATACACAATGTAATTATCTTTATCAATTATGAAAAAAATGTCAAAATTTGTTAGACTTTTTTAATGTACGATATATGTACCGTACAACTTCTCTAATTATGAGTTGAGGTAATTTGTTTACATTTTGTAATATTTGATCACGTGATGTATTCATCGTTTTCTTATGATCAATATTTTATTTTGATAACAAAGATTATATATTGTTTGTTCATTAGTTAAATAATTTCTACTTTACATTTTTTTTCACTAAGTTATTATCCAAATGTATTCAACTGTCAGTAGTGCAAACATTAACCCCATTGCTTCAAATACCAATTACAGTATACCCCGCTGAAGTAAATACATATCGCATTACTTTTGTACGTACGATCAATGAAAAAAGATATCCGTATAAATTATATTTATGGGAGAGGGGTTAATGTATGCACCACTGAAAGTTTAGAAATATTTAACAATAGAGCATAGAAAATATAGACATACATTGTAAAATATTTTAATTGTACATTATATAGAACTAGGTAATTTAAAGGGAGAGAAATCGTGTGTAGAATGTATTTTATGTTGTATGAGTGATTGTACTTTTTCAATGTAGTGGAATTTTATATCAAAATTATAAATTTATCATTCTAATGCAGTCATTGTATATCTGTATTTAAATCATATTACATATATAAAATTTATTTACCCTAAATGAAGCGTTGTTTTTATTTATTTATTTTGTTTAAACCAAATTTGAGTGATGTGGTCTACAGTTGCCACTTCATAATTTCACAAAATTTCTTTCAAGAAAAGTCAGCTGTGTCATTTTTAAAATCCTAATAAAATGTCGAATATTTGATACTATTTATTTGAAATAGGTATACATTTCATGGAATTTTGTATGACACATGTATATCTTTCAAAAGGATTTTTTATTCTTTATGCGATAGTCTATAGAATTGACTTATGCTGATTTCCGTTGTTAGAATTTCGTGAAGCAGTCCTTTTTGTCAAGTAAAATAGTTCTTAGATTATAGTACAGGAACATTTCAAACAATTTATATTTATCACATGATGGAAACAACACCTTGTAATTCAGTACAATATCGGCATACATATCATGGACAGTATTTGCACCAAATAGATTTTTATTGTAGAATGAAGATTTTAAGGGGTTTTTTTTAACTATCGGAGAAATGTGAGGTCGCCAGTTCATCTTACTATAAAATTTTGACATGTGACAGTATTAGACACTTAGCCACAAGTTGTCAACAAGAATCAACATTGCTAGCACACACTTATTGTCAGTAACATGTGAGGTGGTCAGTTCACCTAACTATTAAAATTTGAAATGTAACTGTATAGGGCACTTAGCCACAACAAGTGTCATCATTGATGGCACACACTTAACTATCAGTAACAGATAACAGAGATCTAACTACTCTTACACGGAGAAGAATGTTGCAACAGGCAGAGACCTACCTCATGTATCTGTTTTCTTCGCCTATTTGTACATAGATATTACATATTTAAACAAAACAATCTTACGATAAGAATTAGCGTAAGTCAAAAGCAGAAAATAACTACATTGAGGAATATACCGCCGGTCTAGAATGTTTGAAACTGTTGAATATCAACTATAAGTTAATCATAAATGAAATTGACTTACGACGATTTTATCGTTATATTGTTTTGTAAATAAATGAAGGAGAGTAAATAGTATACATATTGGAACCAAGCAGTGAGTAAATGGGTAATAATTAGAAAAGCTATCATAGAAATAGTGGTCATATCCACACAAATATCTGACGAAAAAAAATATCGTAAGTCAATTTCAAAAAGTTAAAGTTCAGAGTCTAAAAGATATGTCATCATATAAAGACATGTGGTTTATTTCATTTGAATGCCTCATAATTAAAGAACATCATAAATGATTGGACAAAGAATGCAGGTACTGTGAATGTTTACTGGTTTTACCTAACGATGATTTTATCGTAGGATTTATTTGCGAAAATGACCACTGGTTTGAGTATACGATCCTTGCTAAAAGACAAATCAGAAAGTTGAAAACAGACAAAGGATAAAGTTGCTGTATGATGTGATTCTAACATCTTTTTTCCCATGTCGGGTGGTCAGTCTATCTATGTTTCAACCAAACACTTTAACCTAGTTCAAAGCACGTTTCATTGCAAATACTTGCAGAGTATGCTTTACGTGAAGTATCGATATCAATATAACTCCAAGACAGTTCGTATAGCTAAAGAAATAAAACTAAAGAAGCCAACGGGTGTTAATAAAAAATAATCATCTATCGATTTTCACCTAATTTAGCGCTGTGCGCCCGACTTAACAGGTTACCATATGTATATATTCAACGGCGATACTTACATAAACTTATTACATGCAAACTGCACCTACTAAAAGATATGATTCTTTATGGAAGTCAAAATTTACTTTTCTTTGTACAGTCTGTAGAACTCCTATTGAAGGATTATGTGTAAAGGAGAATTAAAAAACAAGTTTCTCAATTGCTTTTTACTTTCTTAAAGTATATCGACTACTGTACTGTTGCCTAACTCGCTGAAAATACGCAGTTCTAGATTTTCGCAGTTATAAGATTTTATACATGTTTACTGGTTTTAACTCATAGTCAACTAAGTTTAAAATCTTGTACTTAAAGGGATATACAGGCAAATGACTGAACCAAAAGATAGAACCAAGTGTCTTTAAAACAGTATTAAGAACGTAAGAACTCACTTACTAATAACATTTGTCACTTATAACATTACACAGAACGAATTAAAACATGAGGCATACACATTGTTGAAAACGAAAGTAGGATACTGAGGGAACCAACAAGCTATTTTTTGTATGTTGTACTTGCTAAAATTAAACATTTTCTATGGTCGCTTCTTGTCTTTTCAACATTCTTAGGCGGTTAAGATATCTTTTAAATATAATGATACTAATACAGCATACTAAAACATTCTAGTATCTTCTCATCAGTAAATGCATATTCTATCACTAATCTATTAAAGCTAACCTGACCAACGTGGGTCTAGTTAGGAAACTCCACATTTATTACGAGAAAATAAAATATTTTGTCATGTAATATTACAGAGAGTCTATTGCATTCACAGTTATAAAAAACATTATTCAAAATCAGAAAATATGAAGTTGAACGTTTGTCTGTATATCCCTTTAAAAGTATTGATTCAAGACGTTTTATTAATATGTAATGAAAGAAGTTAAGTCTGTATATTTAAACGAAATGTGACAACTGAAATTTTGTGTAGGAATAGACACATTCGTGATAGAAATATTGACGTACTCAATTTTGAATTTATGTTTAAAGGGAGATAATACAAATATCAGCCTTGTTTAGTATAATACGTATAAATGTCCCTTTATGACAATTTTGCACTGACGTTTGTGTTTATTTAGATTAAAACAGAATGAAGTAGTGAATCAAGTCTTCAGTCGATATTTGATTGACTGTTATAACCTTGCCTCAGAAATCTACACACCCAGTTAGTGAAGTCTAGCAAGGCAACAGTCGATGTTCGGTTGATCGATATGACCAAAACTCAGAAATCTACCCACCCAGTAAGTGTAGTCTATCAAGTCTACAGTCGATATTTGATTGATTGTTATAACCTAACCTCAGAAATCTACCCACCCAGTTAGTGTAGTCTATCAAGTCTACAGTCGATATTTGATTGATTGTTATAACCTTACCTCGGAAATCTACCTACCCAGTTAGTGTAGTCTATCAAGTCTATAGTAGATATTTGATTGATTGTTATAATCGTACCTCAGAAATATACTCGGTACGATATGACGTTTTTGTGTTGGTGCGCCGTAAAACCCAAACAAACAAACAAACAGTAATGTATCCACCAAGTTAGTGAAGTCTATCAAGTCTACAGTTGATATTTAATTCGTTGTTATAACCTTATCTCAGAAACCTACCTACCCAGTTAATGTAGTAAATGACAGACAAATTATGTGCGAATGTTTTAAAGTATGGTTTTAATTAAACTGCAGTCCCATAAACATAAAATAGTCATTAGGGCACTATTCGGGCGCCATGCGATCAAGCTCCGCAATGACCCGTACGACCTATTGCGCACAAATAAGGACAGATACGTTTTTCCAGGATCTGTGAGATGAGCCCAGGATACACGTGTCGGTTTCAAAGTCAAATCGTGAACTAAATCGTGGTCGAGTATGAATTCAGCTTGCATATCTTCTAGCTACGGCTCCTAACGTGTGTGTTTTTTGGGGCAATGTGCGTACCGTCACCTTTAAACGCAAGGCTTACGACTTTCTGCACGCACTTGTCTGCAACAAGCCACGATTTTATGGGTCTGAAGTTTTTCATACACCAAATTAAAATATTTTTTCCGATAAAGTTGAACTGGGATTGACCTGTCTCGCTGTTTAAAGGTTTTTGGTATACAGAGATTAAATTCAATTAAAATTTCGACAATGGGAAAAATCAAGACTGTCTTTATTCTGCGGGTGATCGTTCTGTGGAGGTAATACTGTACCGGTAAGGACTGTTTTATAAACTCTCAAAGCTTGGGTGTTTCAAAGTTATAAGGTTGATAAAAACATTTTAGACAAAGACATGTAATTTGCAAAAAACTATATATTTACCATTATTTAATCAAGGTTATTCTACCATAAGATCAAAACCAAATATCGAATAAGCAGTAAAAACTTTGTGCAGTTAAGTTTTTTTCGTCTTTTGAAACAATAATTTTTTTATTCTACCCGTCATAATATACATATTATCTAAAATCTGGACGACCAACGTGAATCTATTCATGTTTAATAGAAGACAAAATGAACAATAGCTACAATAAAAGGTATTTATTAATGTTCTTGAAGCGAATATGGGGTTTAGGAACGTTACAAAGAATGTATATACTATCTCACAAAAACAAAAGAAGTAATATCAATTATTGACATAAACATGTTTTTTGCCTTAACATTCCATAATGGTAAACAACTTTTCATACATTAAAAGTAAAAGACACCTATTAGTTCGATCATTTTGGCGTAGTTTTTGACGACTTTGGATGTAGTGTTATGTAAAGTTAAAAACTACGAAAATTTCTGAATGTTGAAAACCAAATTATTGTTTTAATTTTGGAACTAATTTAGTGATAACATTCACATTGAACTTGCTTTTAAATACTGATAATGGCTGAGGCACAAATCGACAGTGATCAGCAAAAATGTCAACCATGTCTAAGAAAAGACATAAAAAGTTTAGCCGATTTCTATTGTAGCACATGTAATGAGTTTCAATGTCGCAAGTGTTCAACAATTCATGCGAATTACGCTTTTATGCGTAATCATAAACTAGTTAAAGTCACAGAAGGACTATATTGCGTTTCATCTGTCGATGGCGATGACGAGGAAATAACAAGATATATGTGTATCACACATAGTAAATCCTATGAGTACTATTGTCAAAAGCATGATGCCTTTTTATGCAACAAGTGTGCTGTTGTAAGTCATAAGAAATGTAAAAAAATCGTTGACATTGAAAGCATGGACGGTCATGGTGGGTGTGAGAAATTGAAGAATGAATTAGTTGCAGCCATGAACACAACAACCCAAGTTACAGAACTTATAGATGAAGCTGATGTGCGTTTAGCGGACGATATTCAAACTCTATCTGACAAGTTGAAAGATATGAAGACTCGATTGATACAAATATTTGATGATTTTACCAGAGCCGTCCTTACTCATGCCACAGCATACAGCAACACTACAAAGAATGATTTAGCAAAGAAGAAAGCCAAATGTGAAGAACAGATCAAGTCCTTGAAGAAACACAAAAGAACCATTGATTCCATAATGAATACAGGAACTCCTGCAGAAAAATTCATTACAGAACGTCAAATGGTCAGTGAAGTACAACAGGCCGTAAAATACACAAAATCTATAGAGAATGAGACGTCATTGAAAAAAGAAAGTATTCGTTTGAAAAACAATTACGTGATCTCAAATCGAAACTGTTATTATTTCAAGAATCTGAGACATTAGATATATCATATCAACTATTACGAAGTTCAACACTTAAACTAGTAAGTTCAATTAAGTTACAACAGTCAGGCGACGACGTTGGGGAACCACTCTACACTGGTATGACTTTCATGCCAGATGGTAGAGTGGTGACTCTAGACAATCGAAACTCTAAATGTCTCATTTATGATGTAAATCTGAATATGAAGAATTCTTATAAATTTCCTTATAAATATCCTGTAAGTGTTACTGTTGTATCTAATGATCTTGTTGCAGTAACGGCTGGTTATAACTATAGATTATATTTTCTGAATGTAAGTCAAACAAATGATATAACATTAAATAGAACACGTAAAATGAATGATCGGTATTATTCAATTAGTATGATGAATGGTGAGAATTTTCTTGTAGGTACAATAGATCATATTAAACCTTTCCGTATTTTATCTATGTCTGGTGATGAGAGTGATGTTGGTATTAATCTACCAGACAAGAAATACCCAATAGGCACTAGCTATTGTTCTTATATTCGTGGAAGAGAGAAAGTTGTACATTGTGATACAGATGATAACAAGATATATATATATGACATCAAATCAGGTGAGAGATGTGTAGTACACAGTGATCTGATACAGGCACCATGTGGTGTAGCTGTAGGTCCGTATGATCATTTATTTGTAGTCAGTAAAGGTACAAAATGTATAACTGAGATTACGCCATGCGGTCGTGTATTATCATCACATCCAGTAGATATGGTGTGTCCTCATGTTGTAGCAATATCAAAGGATAGAAAACATCTTGTTCTATCTAATTCAGCTACTGGTGATACAATATTATCATCGTACAAAGTTTCATGATTATGAGATAATAAGCGTTTCAAAACAATGATGATCATTTTACGGTTTTTTTAATCTGTGACAACTTAAATAATGATACGGACACAGAAACTGTTATTTTCAACTTGTTTTCGACTTTAATTTTTCACGATTTTCAACACGCCTTCTTGGTTTCCATGGTAACCACCATGCTTTCCACCTACGCTAAAATTTAACTAAAGACATCCTTCTATCCAACAATGCAAATAACAGCTCTGGACAATTTATTTTTTAGAAAATAGCCTCAGATACTAGACTTTAAATTGTTCATCAATAATCACTATGATTCGGTGACTCAGTACTTTTAATAAGTTAAAATAACACATTAGGTGACCATATAATAATTTAATATTAAGGTTAATTAGTTATTGATATAACTACCTTGACCATTGGTCAATTGTTTAATTACTTATGTAGTATTAATTATCAATTTATGTATGTTTTGTACCGTATATCAGATTTGATTTTTAGGAAAGGGGTTTCCCATGTTTAGAGGCCGCATGTTGCTAATCCTCATGCGCAAATAATCGTATAAAATTTAATACTGCAAATAAAGAAGTTCGCGTCGTGCGTTAAGGCGTCAGATGATGCAGTTAGTGCAATTATACAAAGTATATACAATCTGGTTTAGTATTTTAATGGTTGTTTCCGTTTGTTGTATAATACTGTGTTTTTATACTCCATCATAACTTCCATGTCCGACAGCGTTATTAGCGCTTTGATATACCCTTAGTGGTCAAACATTCATTGAATATCCGTTTTTTGCCCTTATAAAGACATTATCAGCATGTTAGCTGATACATTATATTTAATGTAATATTTAAATAAATGAGTTTTAAGTCATCGTGGTCAAAGTGTGAATAGTTGAAAATAAATTCATGTACATAATTATGTAACTTGTAGATTTTACATACTTGTATAATCATTGAGTTTTTACTTTAAAGATTTTTCCCGGTGATTTACCCAGCATAATCAGAGCTGTAAAGTGATATATCGAGGGTTTTTTTCACTGGAATTATCTTTATCAATTTTAAAATTGGATAAAATTTGCTAGTTTTTTTAATGTACGATAAAGGTACAGTACAACTCTCGAATATGCAACCACTGGGGAATGCACAAACGTGTGTTGATATTCAGAGATTGTTTCTCTGCAGAGGTTAAATACAATTAAAAATAAATTATATGGCAATATGAATTTCCTATTCCCTTTTTTCTCTTTCCTTCCAATAAATGAATTTTTCTATATACATGTAATTGTTCCTCTTTTTAATTTTATTTATAAACTACACATATTTTTGCTCATGTGTAATAATTTGTGATTTAATGCAGGACTGTACTGCAGAGGTTAAACTTCATACATATTATTATGTGTGTTTCATGATTCTATAGTCTTATGAGTTCAGGAGATTTGTTTAAGTTTTGTTACATTTGATCACGTGATGAATTCGCCGTTCTCCTATAGTTAATAATATTATGTGATAACAAAGATAAAATATTGTTTGTTCATTAGTTAAATCATTTCTACTTTACATTTTTTTCACTAAGTTATTATCCAAATGTATTCAACTGTCTGTGGTGCAAGCATTAGCCCCGCTGATTTAAATACTAATTACAGTATTTTTGTACTTACGATCAATGAAAAAAGATATCCGTATAAATTATATATACAGGAGAGGGGTTAATGTTTACACCATTGATAATTTAGTAAAATTCAACAATAGAGCATAGAAAATATTGGAATACATTGTAAAACATTTTGAATGTACATTTAATAGAACCGAGTCATATAAAGGGAGAGAAATCGTGTGTTTTATGTATTTTATGTTGTATGAGTGATTGTACTTTATCAATGTATTGATATTTTATATTATAATTATAAATTTATCATTCTTATTTAGTCAATGTTAACTGAACTGAAATCATATTACATTATATTAAATCTATTTACTCTACTTAAAGTGTTGTTTTTATTTGTTGATTTTTTATTTACATGTACACCCACTTTGACTGATGTAGTATATCTAGTTACCGATTTATCATTCCAACAAAATTCTAACCACAAAAGTCAGCGTAAGTCATTTTCAAAATCCTAAATAGAATGATCAATATTTGATACTATCAATTTAAGATAGGTATACATTACACATACTTTTGTATGCGTTATGTATATCTTTTAAAAATGATTTTTATTCTTTAAGCGGTAATATGTAAAATTGACTTACGATGATTTTCGTTGTTAGAATTTGGTGAAATAGACTTTTAGGTCAATCAAAATAGTTCTTAGATTATAGTACATGGAACATTTCAAACAACTTATATTTACAACATGATGGAAACCACATATTGTACTTCAGTACATTACAGGCATACTTATCATGGACAGTATTTGCACCAACTAGATGTTTATTGTAGAATGAAGATTTGTAAGGTTTTTCATAAACTATCGGAGAAATGTGAGATGGCATGTTCATCTAACTATCAAAACTTGAAATGTAACAGTATTAAGCACCAAGCCACGACAAGTGTGAACATTGCTAGCACACATTTTACTATCAGTAACAGTAACGCTGGTCTAGAATGTTCGAAACGGTTGAATTTTTAGTATAAGTTAATGAAAATGACTTACGATGATTTTTATCGTAACATTGTTTTGTGGAAGAAATGAATTAAGGGGATCAAATATTATATATATTGATCCCAAGCAGTAATTGAAAATAATAATAAGAAAGCTTTCCAAGAATTAAGTGGTCATTTTCACACAAAAATCTTTCAAAAAGTTATCAAAAGTCAGTTTCATATATTTTGCAGTTCAAAGACAGATGGCAAATAAACATAATTATGGTATTTTATTTAAAAGGTATGCACAATTCAACATAATTCAATAATATTTGGAATTGATTGGCCAAAAATTGACTGTATTATGAATGTTTCGTGTTTTTGACTTACGATGATGTTGTACACTGATTTCAAACGGGAGGTAAATACAGACTTAAACACTTTGCTCCGGCAATAGTTGTGAAGCTCACCAATCCTGGTATAATTTATAGTATAACCTCTGCAGAGCAGCCCTCTTCAGAACAAATCGTCTGCACAACAACAGCTTTTGATATTTTCCTTATGGGTAATTGTGATTGAATTTTACCTCTGCAGAGAGTCAATCTACAGAACACATAGTCGGCACAACAACAGCTCTTTATATTATCCTTAGGAATTGTAACATAATCATCACTTCTTGTGAGGGATTTAACGGTGGTCGAATATAACATGTCATCAATTATTGTGAGGGATTTAACGATGATCGAATGTAATCGATTATCGATCAACCCAGTAGATGTCGGGAACAATCGATTATAATGTTTCATAATCGATTATCGCTAAGTTGGTATCTTTTTTATTGACAATTATATATTCTTGTTTTAAATGATTAATATAAACAAGACACAGTTCATGGGAATAAAACTTTACTAAATTAAACCATGTGTATATTTTTATTAATACTTAGTTATTGTAAATTTATTGAGATAGGTGTTGATATTTTTGGTCGATGACTTGGATCAAATATAGTCCCTTTTTGTATTATATAGATACTGAAAATTTCGGAAAAAAATTGATTTTATTATTAAACGTGTACAACCATCAAACCTCTTATTATAGATTTATAACACATGATTTAATACTCTATGATAAGAGATAAAATTGCTTGAACCATTGCAATGTTATATCTTATATTTTTGGAAAACCCTGAATGAAAATCCTGAAAATAGTTTCGATTATATAATCGATGATTGAGCGAAAAGTGTTGTCCGATTAATTCCGATGATCAATTATGTTTTTCCTATTTCGAAACCCTACTATTTGGAAACTATTTTACGCTGAGTTCAAAGGGAACGTAAAACAAACTAAGGTAGTTTGTACTGGTGTTATTAGACTACATCCATATGTGTGCCTTTCAGTAATTGGAGTTCCGAATTAGGTCTATTGTACAGCTCACAAATCCCTTATTTTGATAATATGCCACAGCTTAATTCAGAGGTTTATTCTTTCCAGGAGAGATGAGTCGTTGACTAACCACATTGATATGACCTATACAACGAGTTTCTACCGCGTTACCCCTCCAGAAAAAAGCTTGCTTGAAGGTAGGGAAGTACAATTTAAGCAGGGTCAATATATAAATCTACGTCATACCAAAATTCGTCTTGGAATTCTTTGGCCATGAATGTCTGTTGGGTCAATTTAAGGACGCATTTGGCATGTGGATAATTTACGTTGGAGCCATTCGTAAAACAATAAACATCCATGGTCCGAGTAGCGATCGAAACCACAACCAACCTAGCCAAAAGCTTGATCATGTCACCATATATATTTTTTTGTGAGGAGAAGTGTCCACAAAAGTGCTATAGTACACCTCTGTTGTTAAACTTCGGCCATTTAAAAATGGTCTACGTTTTAATATTAAGTTTAAGTTTGTAAAGGAATATACACATTCATGGTAGAAATATTGACTAATACAATTTTGATTGCGTTTAAAGGGAGATAATACAAATATCAGCCTTGTTTAGTATAATATGTATTTATGTCCCTTTATGACAATATTGTACTGACGTTTATGGGGTTTTTTTTCAGATCAAAATAAAACGATGTAATCTATCAAGTATACAGTCGATATTAGATTGATTGTTATAACCTTACCTCAGAAATCTCCCCACCCAGTTAGAGTAGAATTAAGTAGTGTATCAAGTTTACAGTTGATATTTGATTACCTCAGATATCTACACACTCAGTTAGTGTAGGCAGCGGCTGACGAAAGTATGTGCGAAACTTTCAAGGGATAATGATAATAAGTTTGATATATATTAAATAAAATTATTGCTTTAGATAAAGTACAACCTCTCTTGAACAACACACACTGGAAGGGATTAATCTGACTCGCCGTTAAAGGTTGTTCCTATACATTGGTTAAATTTAATTAAAATTACGCCTATGGGAAATATCAAAACTGTCGTTGTATATACGATTCGTTATGTAGGTAGTTACTATTGAAACAATCGAAGTCATTTGTATCATAGTTACAATAAATGTTATAACTCTTTATTAGTACAAAACAGCCACCGGCCCATCATACATTTTTATTTATATACAACAAGTAAATTCCAAATAAAGATACAATTGAATGTGAATGTGTAATGTATCAGCAAGTAATGGCAACCTGTAGTATGTGTCTTTATATATTATACATATAAACATTGATCAGTTTTACTATATTATTAGTGGATATTATATCATTAAACGATTAATTGCTAACACTGAAATATCAAATCCGTAAACCAAATATTGTGCAGTTAGGTTTTTTTCATCTCACATTGTATAATAGATCTTAATATATTTTAAACAATAAATTTATTATTCCACCCGATCATAATATACACGTTATCTGACATCTTTACGACCAACGGGAATGTATTTGTGTTTGATAGTAGACAAAAGTATCAATAGCTATGATAGAATATATTTATCAATGTCTTTGAAGCTATTGTCGGTATTATGTTCGATGTCAAGTATTGATATACTATCTTACTTTAAAACAAAAGAAGTTATTTCAAATATTGGCATAAACACGTTTTTACCTTAACATTCTCATAATGGTTAACACCTTTTCATACATTAAAATTAAGGACACCAATTAGTTCGATCATTTGTGGCGTAGTTTGTGACGAATGTGGATGTAGAGTTTTATAAAGTTATAAACTACGAAACTATCTGAACATTTAAAACCGGATTTTAGTTTTCATTTTGGAACTAATTTAGTGATAATATTTACATTAAAATAGCTTTTAAATACTGATAATGGCTGAGGCACAAATCGACAGTGATCAGGAAAAATGTCAACCATGTCTAAGAAAAGAGATTCAAAGTTTAGCGGATTTTTATTGTAGCACATGTAATGAATATCAATGTCATCAGTGTTCTACCATTCACAAGAATTACGCTTTTATGAGTGACCACAAACTAGTTAGTGTCTCAGAAGGACAATATCATGGTTCATCTGTAGATAGCGATGACATGGAAATAATTAGATTTATGTGTGCTACACATAGTAAACCCTATGAGTACTATTGTCAAAAGCATGATGCCTTTTTATGCAGCAAGTGTGCTATTGTAAGTCATAAGAAATGTAAAATTATTGTTGACATTGGACTCAATGACGTACATGGTGGGTGTGATAAATTGAAAGATGAATTAGTTAAAGCCTTATACACAACAAACCAAGTTACAGAACTTTTAGATGAAGCTAACGCGCGTTTATCAGACGATATTCAAACTCTATCTGAGAGGTTGAAAGATATGAAGACTCGATTAATACAAATACTTGATGAGTTTACCAAAGCCGTCCTTAATCATGCCACAGCATACAGCAACACTACCAGGGAAGAATTAGCAAAGAAGAAAGCCAAATGTGAAGAACAGATCAAGTCCTTGAAGAAACACATAAGAACCATTGATTCCATAATGAATACAGGAACTCCTGCAGAAAAATTCATTACAGAACATGAAATGGTCAATGAAGTACAACAGGCCATAAACTATTCAACATCATTAGAAAATGAGACGTCATTGAAAAAGATAAACTATTCGTTTGAAAAACAATTACTTGATCTCAAATCGAAACTGTTATCATTTTAAGAATCGGAGACATTAGATATATCATATCAACTACCACACAGTTCAACACTTAAACTAGTAAGTTCAATTAAGTTACAGCAGTCAAATGACGACGCAAAAGAACCACTCTACTCTGGTCTGGATTTCATGCCAGATGGTAGAGTGGTTACTGTTGACAATAAAAACTCTAAATGTTTTATTTATGATGAAAATCTGAATATGAAGAATTCTTATAAATTTCCTTATGAATTTTCTTATAATCATCCCCAAAGTGTTACTGTTGTATCTAATGATGAATTAGTGGTTACTACAGCACTTCCCTATAGATTAGATTTTCTAAATGTAAGTAAAACAAATGATATAACATTAAATAGAACATGTAAAATGAATGCTCAGTATTATTCTATAAGTATGATGAATGATAATAATTTTCTTGTTGGTACAATAGATCACATTAAACATTTCCGTATTGTATCGATGTCTGGTGATGAGAGTGATGTTAGTATTAATCTACCTGACAAGAAATACCCTGTAATCACTAGCTATTGCACATATATACGTGGAAGGGAGAAAGTTGTACATTGTGATAAAGATGATAATAAGATATATATATATATGATATGAAATCAGGTGAGAGAGTAGTTGTACAAAATGATCAGATACAGGCACCATGTGGTGTAGCTGTAGGTCCGCATGATCATATATTTGTTGGTAGCAGCAGTACAAAATGTTTAGTTGAGATTACACCATGTGGTCGTGTATTATCATCACATCAAGTAGATTTGAAGTCTCCTCGTTATGTAGCAATATCTAAGGACAGGAAACATCTTGTTGTATCTAATGCTGCTGGTGGTCATAGAAAATTATCATTGTACAAACTTTCAAGATTCTGAGATGATAACTATATCAAATCAATGATAAACATTTTATTGTTTTGTTATATTAATCTGTTACAACTAAAATAATCATATTGTCACTGAATCTGATATTTTCAACTTGTTTTGAACTTGATATTTTCCCGATTTTCAAAGATCGCCTCATATATGGTAAGTTCCTCAATAATCAATATGAATCGGTGACTTAGTTGTTTTAAACAAGTTAAAAGTAACATATCCAGTGACCATGTAATTATTTAAGTTGTGACATGCTGATTAAACCAACCATCACGATATTTTACAACTACCTTGACCATTGGTCAAATGTTTGGTTACTTATATAACTATCTTGACCATTGGTTATATTTTGATAACTTATATAGTGTAAATACTCTGCTATAGGTTTTGTGCTGTATGCCAGATATGATTTTTATAAAGGTGTTTCAATTTTTTGTAGCGGACTGTAGCAACTTCTCATTTCTATCTGCCGCAATTTCGAAAAATTGTCAAACCTTTATAGACATTTTTTAATGTTCAATAAAGATACAATACAACCTCTCTTGAACAACACTCACAGAGGGAGGGGCAAAAATTAAAATTTGTTGCTATTCAGAGGTTGTTGCTTTGCAGAGGTAAAATACAATTAAAATAACCACCAAAGGGTAAAATCAAAGGCTGTTGTTGTACATAGGGTTTGTTCTGTAGATGGTCGTTCTGTAGAGGTTATTCTGTATGCATATTTTCATGTATGTTTCATGATTCTAAACTTCTTATAAATTTAGGTGATTTGTTTATATTTCATTTTGTATTATTTTGTCACGTGATGCAGTCACCGTTTTCGTACGGTTAATAATAATAAGTTGATAACAAAGATAAAATATTGTTTGTTCTCTAGTTTGTTCTAAATTTTCTTCTTGTTTATAAACAGTACATATAATTGATCATGTATCATGATTTGCGAAATTATTGTCTGTTCTAATCTGATGCTCTGTAGAGACTTTGTTCTGTAGAGGACTGTTCTGCAGAGGTTACACTGTAAACATATTATCATGGCTGTTTTATGACTCTAAAGTTCCTATGAGATTAGATGATTTGTTAACATTTTGTAAAATTTGCTCACGTGATGTCTTTATGGTTGACTTTATTTTTTTATTCTCCGTAAACAGATTTCCTATAGACCACTGTCTAGTTAGTAGGCGAGTTGAGGATTAAATATTTAGTTTTGATTATAGTACAGGAACATTTCAACCAACTTATATTTACCACACAATTGAAACTACATATTGTACTTCAGTACAATACAGACATACTTATCAATGACAGTATTTGCAACAACTAGATGTGTTTATTGTAGAATGAAGATTTTTAAGGGGTTTTTTAAACTATCGGAGAAATTTGAGGTGGTCAGTTCACCTAACTATCAAATTTTGAGAGGTAACAGTATTAGGCACTTAGCACTAGCAAGTGTCAAGATTGCTAGCGCATTCATTACTATAATAAACAGTATTAGGCACTTAGCCACAGCAAGAGTCAATATTGCTAGCATACACTTTACTATAAGTAACATGTCACATTGACAATGATAAGTCAGAGGTCTTATCACTCAACCTTGGAAGACAATGTTACAACAGGCAGACACGTAACGTATGCGACTGCTTTGTGTACTTATTTGTAAACATTGAACATTTTATGAATTTCAACAAACTATCTTAGTTAATTCATGAAATTTACTTACGATAATTTTTGAAGTTAGAATTCAGTAAAATATACAACAGACCAAATGAATTGGCACTTATAGTATTATAGTATACACAACTGTTTTAAAAACTTGTATCAATCAAATGATTTACACAACGCCCTGTACTTCAAACCACATCAACCAGCATACATATCATGAATAGTAATTGACGACGGACCAGATTAGTTTGAACCAAACTACCTGTGTCAAATGTTGAGCTGAAATTTTAGGATTATAGCACATTGTAAACTGTGGGAAAAATATGAGGGCGCATTTCACCTTACCATCGTTATCATAATAAATCCGTACTAAACACTCATCTTCGATATTTTCTTGAAAGTTTCTTCATATAGAGTCGTGATTTAATGCCGGGTTTGAAAACACGTAAACAATTAACAATTATTTGAAATCAGCAAATTTAATCACTTAAACGTTGAAAATTGTGAAACTGACATGGTTGTATCTTATGAAACTATTGTGTTAATACAATAGGTAAGCACTGAGCGCTTTCAACAGAGATCAAAACACGGGGTCTGTAGCTCAGTTAGTAGCAAACCGGTATTTCTAATCTAGTGTTCCAAGGAGATATTATTTCGAATCCCATCGGGGGAGGTTAAACCTTTCCAAGAAAATTGGACAATTATGTTAATTTTCATTTATTAATAAGGTATATTGAAAATTTTCGACCTTGTGGAAGGGTAGATGAGTACTGGTTATAGATAAGGGTCCTGGAAAGCTACGATAGTTCACAAAGATCAGACGCGGTGAAATCTACTTGTAGTGTACCATTAAACTGTTTTGTTTACTGATAGGTAAATATTAAGACTTTTACACTAAAATCTTACAATAATTACACATTGTTAGTCAAGCGCAGATATCGACCATTATACGTATATCAATTTCGATTTTCTAAATTTAGCATTGAATCATTCTTAACAATGTTCTATACCTTCTACCTTTCTACCTTCTACGATAAGTTTATTAAATTAACTTACGATGATTTTTCTCATAGTATCGCTTTGAGAAAAAACAAACATTGATGGAATATTCATTGTGTTAAAATAAATAACAAACGAAAATTGTCCTTGGAGTAAATAAACGTGGTCGAGTTGTTACGACGTTGGACTGATATTCATTGATTAGCCAGCTCGGCGTAAGTTCGAATCCAATTCAAAACCTATCTCCATTGTTTCCATGAGCAAGTAATTAACCGACTTCCTCAATAGAGATGGGCCAGGTTGTGGACGAACTCGAAAATAATTAATCTAATTTGAAAGAACCTGTTTTAAACCTAGTTAAAAAATAAGCGTTAATTTAAAAGGGTTTATAAACAGTTGGAAATCCTGTAAAAAAGACAAAGATAAAAGTTATAGATGGTGCTTTAAGTTCCATTCAACAGGACATGTAGGCATTTGTTTTAACGACGTGAAAGTTCTAAGTTGTCTTGGACATATATCATAAAAGACATTTTATTCATTTATAAGTAATCTTATATTATTAAGTTATATTTGAAAGCTGTTTCACAGGAAAAAATGACTTTAGCTTTAATCATATATTGTACGGTTAAGGGGAGGTTAAACAGAAATATGCCTTGTTAGTTTCATATGAGTTACCTTTTCTTTTACTTCAACATCTTACCGACATTGTCGGGATTAATCTGCCGAAAATAGAATAAATGTTATTATAAGTCGTCCCTTGAAAAAAGAGCGACTCTCATGAACTAAATTTAGCTTAGCGGGAACAGCGTCTGATTACTAATCAAAAGATCATGGAGTTGATTTTTAGGTAGGACACAATTCCGGTAGGACCACAGACTCGCATGGAGGGTTACGTCGAGATGACTTTTGTGTCCAACAACCAATGCGTAGCTTTCATCAAGACAAAACACTTTAAATAGCATTTGCGAGCTAATTTAACAACGGTGCTATTCACAGTCTGCTATTGGACGGCTCATTTCACATTTTAAGTTGCGTGACGTAGACGATTAACAAGTAACTAAACGATTTTTTTGTAATTTTGATGATTTGATAATCGATCAAAACTGACCAATGCGGAAGTATATGAAACATACCATTTAAATGGACATAAAAATATCGAATAAAATACAAACGCTGCATATTATTACGTAGTTTGTATAAATCTAATACAGGCAATTCATGTAAGTTATAACATGAAATTTATAAGTATATATTTGCTCGCTGATTCACAGTTCTGAAAAAAACACTAAATTCAAAGTCTCCTAGTTTGTCAACTTAAAATGCGATATTTTAGTAAAATATTTGAGTGCAAAAGTAAGAATATACTTCTGCAATATTTCAAATATATCTCGGTTGAGGAGAATATTCAAATTCAGGTCCTGTTAGAACACCATACAATAATGTAAATGCATCAAAATTTTAATCAAAATGAATAAATCTATAACTGACAGATTAACACTGCTTTAATTAAAAAAAAGAATAACATCTCATAACTACAACATGTAGAATTTTGTCCATATCTGCATTAACAATTTTAACCAACTATACATTTAAATATGGTTTGTAAAGATTTTTTACTCAAACATAGTTAACTTCCTTGATCCATTGTGTTCTCGTAGTTTGCAAACATGAAATATGATACTCCTTTTAAATGATTGTATAGAAAAGCAGGGCTATACATACTTGATCATAAAATTATACTTGTCTCAGATGAGAAATTTTAAACGATTCGTTTTTGTATACAAATAACAGTATAATGTCGTTAAATTTGACGTTGGTTACCTGTTTATTACAGTTATACTATATGTAGTTTATTTTAGCTAGATTTTGAAACAAGTTCTTTCTATTTATTTAATCAGTTTCGTGTCTGCCACCTGGTCCTCAAGTACTGAGCATGTAAAATAAAGTTTCCTGCTCATAAAAACGGGGAATATTTTGGTTGAAATTCAATCCAACGCAGAGCTGGCATTCCAATGATTATAAGTCCAATTTCGTAAGCACTAGACCACACCCGCTTCCATTTTACAGACATATTTCAAATTTCACCCCAGTTCAGCCTCGTTTTGAATATACAGTAAAGTTCCGCTATTAAGACCAACAAAATCTGTGGTCTTAATAGCGGACCTGTCTTATTATAAAGACCCATTTGTTCACAAATTAAGCATTTGGGTCTTAAAAATTGTCAAAAATCGTATGATTTTGAAATAACAAAAGTGGTCTTAATAGCGGAACTTTACTGTAGCACATGGAATGTAACTTTGAGTTTATTAAATGAAAATCATGTTATATCAAAAGTTAGTATTTCAATATATTTAATATATATACAACTATACAAAGAAAAGAAACTACGTTAATTTAACAAAGAACATATTCCAACTTATTGGCGTAATATTGGTGTTAAATTAATTGAATCATTGTTCCCACTTATAAATCATTTAAAGCTAATAAGCTAACCGTATCCAATAACTAACTGTAATTTGAAAACCATAGCATCGTATTTTGTTAGCGTACATGGTACATATCTATTTATCACTAAATAAAGATGATTCTTTTTGGGGGGACCACATGATGTTTCTGATAGACATTAACCTTTATGAAGTAGTCAGAATCAAATTTTGAATTATCATAGAGTCAACAACATGGTTTAATGGCCCAGTCGTTTGAAATCCCTAACAGTTGAGTCTTTAAAGTATCAAAACTAACCAACTTAATTTCATCACATAAAGTAATTTACATGTGTATTTTGACACATGTGACTTATTTGAAGAAATGTAAATAAGTAGCTACATTAACCATTTATTGACTAATTAAACTATTAAATTATTAAACTAATTAAGGACGTGAGAATGAGGATTGCCACGCTCTCTATGTTTGCATACCCTAATTGCATAACTGCATAAAATAAGGGGTCCCATTAAAGGTGATGTTTGAACATCTTTGGGGATGTATTAAGGGCCCTATAAATGTGATACTTCGGCACCTCTAGGGAAATGTCTGGTTAACAGTGGCGTTGTGTTGCACTGTTCAAAACGATTCTGTTAACAAAAGTATCATGCTGTACTGTTCAGGACACCAACTTTCATAATCACATAAATAAAAACAAATGCAAGATAAAAGTCAATAACAACAAATCAAAAACAACAACACACACAAAACACATTATATAACATCATATGTGATATTTTTACTATGTTTCGTGAAAATGTATATATTTATGGAAGAGGGGTTTAACTTACTTATTATTATTACAATGGATTCCCTCTAAACCGGAAACCCTCTAATTCAGAATTTTCTACAGGTCCCGAAAATTTCTCTTTATTTATTTAGCAAAAACACCCTTTATTCCAGAAACCCCTGCATTCCGGAAACCGAACGAGTTTTAGCTTAAGCTTCATTTTCGTCACGCAACATGACCCCTGTATATCGGAAATCGAAATGTGAGCATTGATATCGGCGAGGTAGAGACAAGACTCAAGAAAATGACATTTTTCTTTGTTTAACAGGTGTGGCGTGAAATTGACTATTTGTAATTATCGTTATCGATTTTAACATTGAATGGTGAAACTTATTGACTGGGTGCGAAATCTATTCTTAGTAAGATAGGGGTTTGTCAGGTTTCTTTGGCGATAATTACACAGCTTGATCGAACATTTAATTGATAATTAAGGATTTAATTTGTTCATGAATTGCATTTTGACTTGAATTGAATCAACCTGTGGCAAACATGCATTGCCGATTAGGATTTGACAAAAGTATTTATTCGATTGATTTTCGGCGGTGTTTAATTGATATACGATTGACCAATAATTTGTAAAAATTAAATTTCATTTATGCCGTAACAATGACCAATAAAGAATACTTGTTCACGAGTTTACTTGCTTGAGTAAATTAATTGGTTACATTTTTCCAATAAATCACCATGCTATTTGAATTGTAATTGCTAAATGATCGTAAAATCACTCAGCTACCGTCTAAACGTCGTCGGGTTGAATTGTCATCAGATGATAAATGAAGATAATTAATGTGTCTAAATTGGTTTCTTAGTGTACATTTATGGTGAGAAGTTTTTGTTTATTTGAAAAAAAGTTGTAACAACTTTCGACCTTCCTGTCAGCATCTTTGAGTCTCAGTACTAAGCAATAAGAATTTTCGGTAGTTGCTAGTAGAAACAATAATGTGTATTTTAGAACGGATGTAAACTACAACATAGACAGCTTTTCAATGATAAAAAGTCAAATACTTTAATGATTTGGCAATACCCTCAAAGATTTCAAGTATGGATGTATGACAGATATTATATGCAAACAGGATATATTGATGTACAAATATATTCAATACACAACACTACATCTTGAAATGCATGTACATTGTACTTGTACTACTAGTTAAAGATCACACACACACTCAATATAAGATCGTATAGGTGTACCATCAAACACAAATGTAAAATCTCACGGTCAAAAGGAAAACCCCTCTATTTCGGAAACCACTCCAAACCGGATTTTTTCTTGGTCCGAAACAATTCCGGTTTAGAGGGGTTTTACTGTATTATCAATCATTTTGTTCAACGCCATTGATTATGAAATATATAATCAGGCGATTAATCAAATGAAAAAGTTTAAGTTTAAGTTTAGCCATGAACTTGTATATATCATTTAGGAATGTCAGATTGGACTAATCAAATCAGTTTTAACAAAACCTGGTTTAAGAGGTCACCTGCTGTAAGCAGTCGATCCAACCACTTCCCTTCCCTGGCTACTTAATTACAGTACGTATATTTTACAGTTAATAAGAATGCGAATATATAAGTGTTTGTACATGTATGAAAAAAATCAGTTTTAAGTTTTAGTTTCACATTCTTTTGTTTATTCAATAGTAACATGTGATACGTTCATGATAGCGTATAAATAAATGTCCTTCACCGTATAAGTTGTTGATATAAAATTACCCTAGTTTTGTTAAGATCTCCACAATAAATATTGTACCATATTATGTACATATACTTTGATATCATAAATTAACACTAGGTTTACACGTACGCTTACAGTTTAAAACTTATTTAAGACACAAGTTTGGTCTTAATGTTAAATGAAGTTTCGTTGAGCAAATATCTTGATTCTTAATATATTTATGTAATGTGAAATATATCATGGATTTTACATTATGTTTTAAATGTATAAAACTTTCTTAAGACACAAGTTTGGATTTAATGTTAAATGAATTTTACTAAAGCAAAACTTTGGATATTTTGAAATATTTATGTTATGTGAAATATATGGATGTTACATTAACATAAGAATAACTTGACTATATTCTTTAAAATGGCTGAGGCACAAGTTGACAGTGGTGTAAGTGACAAACAAAAATGTCAACCATGTTCAAGAAAGGATATTCAAAGTTTTGCGGATATTTATTGTAGCACATGTAATGAATATCAATGTAACGAATGTTCACAAGGTCATGGGATTTACGCTTTCATGAGTGGACATAAAATAGTCAGTGTCTCGGAAGGAAAACATTATGTTTCATCAGTTGATGGCGATGAGGAGGATATTAAAAGATTTACGTGTATATGCAAAACGCATAGCAAAAAACTTAAATACTATTGTCAAAATGATGATGCATTTTTATGCAGCAAGTGTGCCATTATAAGTCATAAGAAATGTGATGGTATTGTTGACATTGAAAGTCATAATGGACATGGTGAATGTGAGAAATTAAAAAATGAATTAGTTGCAGCCATAGACACAACAAACCAAGTTACAGAACTTTTAGATGAAGCTGATGCGCGTTTATCGGACGATATTCAAACTCTATCTGACAAGTTGAAAGATATGAAGACTCGATTGATACAAATATTTGATGATTTCTCCAAAGCCGTCCTTAATCATGCCACAGCATACAGCAACACTACCAAGACTGATTTAGCAAAGAAGAAAGCCAAATGTGAAGAACAGATCAAGTCCTTGAAGAGACACGTGAGAACCATTGATTCCATAATGAATACAGGAACTCCCACAGAAAAATTCATCACAGAACGTAAAATGTCAAATGAAGTACAACAAGCCGTAAACAATACAACTGTATTAGAAAATGATATGTCATTGATTAAAATTAACTGTTCGTTCGAAAAACTATTACATGATCTTAAATCAAGATTGTTATCATTTCAAGATTCGGAGACATTAGATATATCATATCAACTACCACACAGTTCAACACTTGAACTAATAAGTTCAATTAAGTTACAACAGTCAGGTGACGACGTTGATGAACCACTCTACTCGGCGTAGATATCATGCCAGATGGTAGAGTGGTTACTGTAGACAATAAAAACTCTAAATGTCTCATTTACGATGTTAACCTGAATATGAAGAATTCTTTTAAATTTCCTTTTAAATATCCTCAATGTGTTACTGTTGTATCTAATGATGTTGTGACAGTAACATCTAGTGGTAAATATAGATTAGATTTTCTGAATGTAAGTAAAACAAATGATATAACATTAAATAGAACATGTAATATGACTGCTAAGTATTATTCTATTAGTATGATGGATGATGAGAATTTTCTTGTTGGTACAATAGATTACAGTAAGCCTTTCCGTATTGTATCTATGTCTGGTGATGAGAGTGATGTTGATATTAATCTACCAGACAAGAAATACCCATTAGGCACTAGCTATTGTACATATATACGTGGAAGGGAGAAAGTTGTACATTGTGATAGAGATGATAATACTATTTTTATATATGATATGAAATCAGGTGAGAGAATAGTTGTAAAAAATCATCAGATACAGGCACCATGTGGTGTAGCTGTAGGTCAGTATGATCATATATTTGTGGTCAGTAAAGGTACAAAATGTTTAGTTGAGATTACACCATGTGGTCGTGTATTATCATCACATCCTGTAGATATGTTCGCTCCTCGTTATATAGGAATATCTAAGGACGGGAAACATCTCGTTGTATCTGGAGGTTGTGTTGGTGATATAAGATTATTATTGTATAAAATTTCACGATTTTGATATTACATGTATAAGCTTATCAAATGAAGAAGAACATGGTATTGTCTTGGTTTATAAACTTGTCACGACTTTTATAATTACACCGTCCTTGAATCTGTTTTAACTTCTTTTACTCTTGATACTTTCCGCTATGTTGTTAATTGCTTCAAATAAAATAAATTCAACAATAATCAATATGGACCAGTGACTCAGTCGTAAAACAAGTTAAAAATAACAAATTCAGTGACCATGTTATTATTTAAATTGTGTTGGGTTAATTAAACAAAACAACACGTTATTTTACAACTACATTGACCATTGGTCAAATGTTTGGTTACTTATATATATAACTACCTTGACCATTAGTCAATTGTTTTGTTATGTATATACTACCCTAGCCATTGGTCAATTGTTTAGCTACTTATATATTTACCTTGGCCATTGGTCAAATGTTTGGCTACTTATATAACCACCTTGACCATTGGTCAAATGTTTTGTTACCTTTATAGTGTAAATTATTGACTTCATTATGTTTAGTGAGAGAGTTCAATTACCTTGGCCATTGGTCAAATGTTTGGTTACTTATATAGTATATATTACTTACAACTGTATGTTTTGTGTTTTGTCAGATTGATCTTTCCCACGGACTCTAGCAACTCTAACTCAACTTACGCTGACGATGACATTTAAACGCGCGTGCGCAATTAATAGTATGAAATTTAATGCTGCAAATAAAGAAGTCCGCGTTATACGTCAATGCGTAAGATCATGCAGTTTATCCAATTGTTTAAAGTTTATATAATCTGGTTTAGTATTCTAATGATTGTTTCCATTTGTTTTGTAATTCAGTGTTTTAATACTCCATCAAAACCCTATGTATGACACCGCTATAAGCGCTCTAATATACCCTTAGTGTTCAAATATTTTTTTAATGTTCGTTTTTTGTTTGCAGTTTAAAAGAAAGTATCAGTTAGCTAGTTATTATTGTATATTTTATGTAATAGTTAAAAATAATGAGCTTAAAGTCATCGTGGTCAAAGTGTAACTATATAAAAAGTATACAGTTCATGTACATAGTTATGAACATTGTAGGTTTTTACATATATGGGGTTTATACTATAAAGAGTTAGTCCCGGTGATTAACACAGCTTAAACAGAGCTGTAAAGTGAAATATACAGGGTTTGTTCACTGAAATACACAATGTAATCATCTTTATCAATTATGAAAAAATGTCAAAATTTGTTAGACTTTTTTAATGTACGATATATATACCGTACAACTTCTCTAATTATGAGTTGAGGTGATTTGTTTACATTTTGTAATATTTGATCACGTGATGTATTCACCGTTTTCTTATGATTAATATTTTATTTTGATAACAAAGATTAAATACTGTTTGTTCATTAGTTAAATAATTTCTTCTTTACATTTTTTTCACTAAGTTATTATCCAAATGTATTCAACTGTCAATAGTAAAAACATTAACCCCATTGATTCAAATACCAATTACAGTATACCCCACTGAAGTAAATACATATCGCATTACTTTTGTACGTACGATCAATGAAAAAAGATATCCGTATAAATTATATGTATGGGAGAGGGGCTAATGTATGCACCACTGATAGTTTAGAAATATTTAACAATAGAGAATAGAAAATATAGGCATACATTGTAAAATATTTTAATTGTACATTATATAGAACTAGGTAATTTAAAGGGAGAGAAATCGTGTGTAGAATGTATTTTATGTTGTATGAGTGATTGTTCTTTATCAATGTATTGAATTTTATATTAAAATTATAAATTTATCACTCTTATGTAGTCTTTGCATATCTGTATTTAAATCATATTACATACATTAAATCTATTTACTCTACATGAAGTGTTGTTTTTATTTGTTGTTTTTATTTACATGTAAACCCAATTTTTACTGATATGGTCTAGAGCTACTGATATTCTTACTGTAAAAGTCAGCGTAAGTCATTTTCAAAATTCTAAATAAAAAGTTGGATTTTTGATACTATCAATTTGAATTAGGTATGCATTACATGTAATTTTGTATGCCACGTGTATATCTTTCAAAAAGGATTTTTATTCCTTAAGCGATTACTTGTAAAATTGGCTTACGATGATTTTCGTTGTTAGAATTTCGTGAAAAATACTTCTGGTCAAGTAAAATGGTTCTTAAATTAGAGAACAAGAGCAAGAAACTTTTTTTAACAAGTTTTAGTAATCACATGATGGAAACTACTTCTCGTTCTTCAATATAATACAGTGGTTATTTTCACACAAACGATCTTTAAATATCACTGTAAGTTAAAAGCAGGAAACTTTTATAATTCGTTCATTCTTTGTCCAATCAATTTCAACATTCATTTATTATGACGAATAATGAATACTTTCTGAAATTCATAACATCACATGATATCTTATATTTTAGGCTTTAAACTATAAAGTTTTGAAATTGACTTGCGATCATTTTTTTAGGATTTTTTTTATAATGACCACTGACATAATATATGATGGACAATGTTTGTTGGTTTTTAACTAACTAGATGTGTTTATTGTATAATGGAGATGTTTAAGGTTTTTCTATAAACTATTGGAGAAATGTGAGGTGGCCAGTTCACCTTACTATCAAATTTTGAGATGTAACAGTATTAGGCACTTAGCCACAAGTTGTCAACAAGAGTCGACATTGCAGCACACTTTACTTTCAGTAATCTTGGATAAGAATGTTGCAATAGTCAGAGACCTCATGCAACTGTTTGTTTGCATATTTGTACATAAACATTTCAGATTTTAACCAATCTATCTCACGACAAAAATTAGCGTAAGTCAAAAGCAGAAAATATTTACAAAGAGGAACATAACGCCGGTTTAGAATGTTCGGAACTGTTGAATCTTACAAATAAAATTAAATCTTACAAAACATTACCGTAAGTAAGTTTCATAAATTTTGCAGTTCAAAGTCAGATGGCAAATAAACATAAATATGATATTATATTTAAAAGAAGTACAATATTGTACATAATTCAATGATATTTGGAATTGATTGGCAAAAAAACATGACCGTAATATGAATGTTTCGTGTTTTTGACTTACGATGATGTTCTACACTGATTTCAAAGTGGTAGTAAAAACAGATTTAAACACTTTGCTCCGGCATTAGTTGCGAAGCTCACCAAACATGGCATAATTTATAGTATAACCTCTGCGGAGCAGCCCACTTCGGAACACATAGTCTGCACAACAACAGCTTTTGTTATTATCCTTATGGGTTATTTTCATTAAATTTTACCTCTGAAGAGCGTCTGTCTACAGAACAAATCGTCTGCACAACAAGAGCTTATAATATTATCCTTATGGGTGATTGTGATTGAATATTATCTCTGCAGAGAGTCTGTCTACAGAACAAATATTCTGCACAACAACAGCTTTTGGTATTTTCCTAAAAAGTAATTTAATTTTAATTAACCTCTGCAAAGGAACAACCTCTGAGCAGCACAAAAGGAAAGAAGCCACATATTGGAGTTCCGAATAAGTTCTATTGTACAGCTCACTACCCCAATATCTTGATAATCTAGAGATTTAGTCTTTCCAGGTGCGGTTAGTAAGTTGACTTAACACTTTCATATGACCTATACAATTTGTTGCTACCGCGTTACACTCCTCTCCCCCCCCCAAGATTAAAAAAAACAACTTTAATGGTCATTTATAAATCAACGTCATAAAGTTGAAGCAACCCAGAATTCGTCTTGAAATTCTTTGACCTTGAATATATGTTGGTCAATTTATGGACACATTTACACAATTCCGGCAAGCGATTTATTTACGTTGAGAGCAATTGGTAACACAGTTAACATCCATGGTCCGAGAAGCGATCCCACCCACTACCCCCTATCCCTTAGCGAAGTTGATCACGCCACCATATAAGCTTGTTTAAAGAAAAGTGTCCACAAAAGTGATTGGGCCTATATTACACCTCTACTACTGAACAATGCCCCTACATAAAGTGTCCATGTACTGAATGAACGGGTGTTTAAACATAAAATATGGAGGTTTATTTCTGCTAACAAATAACTATTTAGCTAACTAGTCGTTAACTATTTACGATAACATGTTAAACACGTACTTAACATTAAGCTGGTAAATAAATAATGTCAGTTGTAGGTATTACTTAATTATTATTTATTTCCTGTAATGATATTTTATGTATTAAAAATAACTAGATAGTTTTTTTGTACTGTACTGTACTGTAGTGTACTGTAGTGTACTGTAGTGTACTGTACTGTACTGTACTGTACTGTAGTGTAATGTACTGTAGTGTACTGTACTGTAGTGTAGTGTAGTGTACTGTACTGTACTGTAGTGTACTGTAGTGTAGTGTACTGTAGTGTACTGTAGTGTACTGTAGTGTAGTGTAGTGTAGTGTACTGTAGTGTACTGTAGTGTACTGTAGTGTAGTGTACTGTACTGTAGTGTACTGTAGTGTACTGTAGTGTACTGTACTGTACTGTACTGTAGTGTACTGTAGTGTACTGTAGTGTACTGTACTGTAGTGTAGTGTACTGTAGTGTACTGTAGTGTACTGTAGTGTAGTGTACTGTACTGTACTGTACTGTGGTTTACTGTAGTGTACTGTACTGTACTGTACTGTGGTTTACTGTAGTGTACTGTACTGTACTGTACTGTACTGTACTGTACTGCACTGCACTGCACTGCACTGCACTGCACTGTAATGTACTGTAATGTACTGTACTGTAATGTACTGCACTGTAATGTACTGTAATGTACTGTGCTGTGCTGTACTGTACTGTATTGCTTTGTTTCATCTTTAGAGATGTGGACCGGGTATTTATTATTGTAAGGTTGCATTTTTACAATTTAAAATGCATATTGCTAGCAAGTAAAGGGGGCCCGTCAAGTCAAGTCAAATCTAGTCAAATAATGTCTTTAAATGTCGGTTAAATAAATCAACATTACAAACATATTAGGCCCTAAGCTATATCAGTGAGTTGATATAACTGGGATTTGTAACGACATTGATTTTCATCAAATTTCAGTCGCTATTTTTCGGCTCATAAGGATAACAAGTATAAAAAGTTTGTACCAGTACCAATCAAATTAACATAACGGTTAGGAAAATGTGTTTCAAGATGATTTTGAGGCGCTCATATGCTATTTCACAAAATAATCATCGCGGCATTTTCCCGCCGATCTGCCATTTTAAGCCCCATTTTACATCACCTAAAGTCATATTTTGGTCATAATTGTGACATGTTGTCAAACACTTCAGAAACATTCACAAGTTGCGTGGAAGACATGTACAAAAAATTAGTAAAGTTTTGAAACTCTGGAATAGTTTGTACAGCCTGTTTCAGCCAGTTACATGGACAGTGACGACCGTGAATATTCAAAAAGTGTTGAATATGTTTCCATCTGTTAAACATTTTATAGTAATGTGTATTGTTTTATGTAATTGTAGTTTATAAGTCGTCTTTAAAAGCTCTTCGGAGCTTATGTGTTTTGTATCATGTTATGTTCCCCGACTTTATAAATAAATATTACTTACTTTCTTACTTACTTACTTAAAAGCATAGAATCCTTGACTAAGAAAAGCTTATGACCGAAACCCCTAATTCGCAAGTGAAATAGTTTTTATTAATTTTAGATTTTTTGATCGTAAATAAGATTTATGATAATGGAGACACTATTTTAACTCAGGGATTCTATGTAACAGCTAGGGATTTGTAACGAAGTGATTTTTTTACTTTTCACTGTCTTCAATGTCTTTAACTGACTGAAGCAGTCTGAACAAACTATTCAAGAGTTTAAAGACTTAATTTATGTTTAGACATCTAGAAACACATAAATCTGAATATGAAGAATTCTTATAAAATTCCTTATGAATTTTCTTATAATCGTCCTCAATGTGTTACTGTTGTATCTAATGATGAAGTAGTGGTTACTACAGCTCTTCCCTATAGATTAGATTTTCTAAATGTAAGTAAAACAAATGATATAACATTAAATAGAACATGTAAAATGAATGCTAAGTATTATTCCATTAGTATGATGAATAATAAGAATTTTCTTGTTGGTACAATAGATTACAATAAACCTTTCCGTATTGTATCTATGTCTGTATTGTACATATATACGTGGAAGAGAGAAAGTTGTACATTGATAGAGATGATAATAGTATTTTTATGTATGATATCAGGTCAGGTAAGAGAGTAGTTACAAAACATGATCTGATACAGGCACCATGTGGTGTAGCTGTAGGTCCATATGATCATATATTTGTGGCCAGTAAAGGTACAAAATGTTTAGTTGAGATTACACCATGTGGTCGTGTATTATCATCACATCAAGTAGATATGAAGTATCCTCGTTATATAGCAATATCTAAGGACAGGAAACATCTTGTTGTATCTAACTCTTGTGTTGGTGATAGAATATTATCATTGTACAAAATTTCATGATTTTGAGATAACTAGCTTATTACAAAAATAGATGGATATTGTATTGTCTTGTTTTACTAACTTGTCACGACATAAATAATTACACGGTTACTGAATCTGTTATTTATCTTCTTTCATACAATTTTGGTATTTTCCCGATATATAAAATCGCCTAGTCATTCACTAACCATGTAATTATTCAAGTTGTTACATGTTGATTCAACAAAACAACACAACATTTTACGACTACATTGACCATTGGTCAAATGTTTGGTTACTTATATGGTGTACATTATCCACTTCTTTATGTTTTGTTAGACATTGCTATTAGCGCTTTGATATACCCTTAGTGGTAAAACATTCATTAAATATATGTTGTTGTTGTTGTTTTTTCCTTTAAATAAATGATCAGCAACTTGGTAATTATGTTGTTTTAATAATTAAAAAAATATAACTTTTAAGCCACCGTGATCAAAGTGTGAATAGATAAAAAAATAGCTCGTGTATAGTATAAACACCGTATAGTTCATTTTAAACGAACTATACATAGTTATGAAACTTGTAGATTCCTGCATACTTGTATACGATGTTTATGATATAAAGGTTATTTCCCGTTGATTTACCCAACTTAAGCAGAGTTGTTAAGTGAAATATCGGGGGTTTATTCACTGAAATGAATTATGTACTTTTCATTATCAATGTAAAATACAAAAAATAGGTTGTTAGATTTTTGTAATGTACAATTTAAATACAGTACAACCTTTTTTGAACAATCACCCACTGGGAGAAAGGGACAAACGAATGATGATATTCAGAGTTTGTTTCTGTTGCTCTGCAGAAGTTACAGACAATAAAAAATACTCTAAAAGGGAATACAAATTACCTCTCCCTTTTCTGCTCTAACTCTCCAGTTAAAGTATTGATACTTTTTTCTACATACATGTAATTTTTCTACTATTTGTATTCCTCTTTATAAACTGTACATATAATTGCTCATGTATCATGATTTGAAAATCAATGTCTGTTCTGTTCTGAAAGGCTGTAATTATGCAAACGCTTTGTTCTGTAGAGGGTCGTTCTGCAAAGGTTAAACTGTATACATAATATCATGTATGTTTCATAATTCTATAAGTCTTATAGCTTGGGGTGATTTGTTTACATTTAGTAAAATTTGATCACGTGATGTATTCACCGTTTTCTTATGGTTAATAATATTATGTTGATTACAAAGATTAAATATTGTTTGTTCATTATTTAAATCATTTGTACTTTACATTTTCTTCACTGAATAATTATCCAGATGTATTCAACTGTCACTGGTGCAAGCATTAGCCCCGCTGATTTAAGTACCAATTACAGTACTTTTGTTCGTACGATCAATGAAAAAAGATATCCGTATAAATTATATGTATGAGTAGGGAGATGGGGTTAATGTATGCACCACTAATAGTTTAGTAAATTTTAACAATAGAGCATAGATAATATTGGAATACATTGTAAAATATTTTGAATGAACATAAGATAGAACTGAGGTTATATAAAGGGAGAGAAGTCGTGTGTAAAATGTATTTTATGTTGAATGAGTGATTGTACTCTATCAATGTATTAGAATTTTATATTATGATTATAAATTAATCATTCTTATGTAGTCAATGTATATCTGAATTTAAATCATATTACATATGTTAAATTTATTTACTCTTCATGAAGTGTTGTTTTTATTTGTTTTTTTTTTATTTACATGTAAACCCAATTTTACTTATATGGTCTAGAGCTACTGATATTCTTACTGCAAAAGTCAGCGTAAGTCATTCTAAATAAAAAGTTGAATTTTTGATACCATTAATTTGAATTAGGTATTCATTACATATAATTTTGTATGCGTTATGTATTATTTTCAAAATTTTTTATTCTTTAAGCGATAATTTGTAAAATTGACTTACGATGATTTTCGTGGTTAGAATTTGGTCAAGTAAAATGGTTCTTAGATTTTAGTACAAAAACATTTCAAACAACTTATATTTATCACATGATGAAAACCACATTTTGTACTTCATTACAATACAGACATACTTATCATGGACAGTATTTGCACCAAATAGATGTTTATTGTAGAATGAAGATTTTTAAGGTTTTGTTATAAACTATCGGAGAAATGTGAGGTGGTCAGTTCACCTAACTATTGAAATTTGAGAGGTAACAGTATAAGACACTTAGCCACAACAAGTCTCAACATTGCTAACACACACTTTACTATCAGTAACAGGTAACATTGACATTAAGTCAGAGATTTTACTGATCATACACGGAGAAGAATGTTACATTAAGCAGACACCTACCTCATGCGTCTGTTTAGTTCGCCTATTTGTACATAAACATTACAGATTGTAACAAATCTATCTTACCATAAAGATTAGCGTAAGTGAAAAGCAGAAAGCATTTACATAGAAGAACATACCGCCGGTCTGGAATGTTCGGAACTGTTGAATCTTACGAATAAATTTAAGAAAATGACTTTCGACGATTTTTATCGTAATATTGTTTTGTGGAAGAAATAAATTAAAGGGATCAAATACTTCATATATTGGTACCCAGCAATAATTGAAAATAATAATGAGAAAGCTTTCCAAGAAATAAGAGGTCATTTTCACACAAAAATCTTACAAAAAAATATCGTAAGTTAGTTTCATAATTTTGCAATTCAAAGTCAGATGGCAAATAGACGTAACTATAGCATGATATTCAGAAGGTATTAATATTCTACATAATTCAATGATATTTGGAATATATTGGCCAAAAAATGACCGTAAAATTAATGTTTCGTGTTTTTGACTTACGATGATGTTTTACACTGATTTCAAAGTGGAGGTGAAACACACTTAAACACTTTGCTCCGGCAATAGTTGCGAAGCTCACCAATCCTCGTATAATTTACAGTATAACCTCTGCAGAGCAGCCCTCTTCAGAACAAATCGTCTGCACAACAACAGCTTTTAATATTTCCTTATGGGTGATTGTGATTGAATTTTACCTCTGCACAACAACATCTTTTGTAAAAATCCTTACGGGTTATTTTCATTAAATTTTACCTCTGCAGAGAGTCAACATTAGGTTTTTTTCATTAAATTTTTACCTCTGCAGAGAGTCTGTCTACAGAACACATAGTCTGCACAATAACATATTTTGTCATTTTCCTTAAGGTTATTTTCATTAAATTTTACCTCTGATGAGCGTCTGTCTACAGAACACATAGTCTGCACAACATCTTTTGTCATTTTCCTTAAGGTTTTTTCATTAAATTTTACCTCTGAAGAGCGTCTGTCTACAGAACAAATAGTCTGCACAACAAGAGCTTATGATATTATCCTAAGAAATTGTAATATGATCATCATTCCTAGTGAGGGATTTAACGATGGTCGATTGTAACATGATCATCATTTCTTGTGAGGGATTTTACGATGGTCGATTGTAACATGATCATCATTTCTTGTGAGGGATTTAACAATGGTCGATTGTAACATGATCATCATTTCTTGTGAGGGATTTAACGATGATCGAATATAATCGATTATCGATCAATCCAGAAGATGTCGGGAACAATCGATTATAGTGTTTTATAATCGATTATCGCTAAGTTGGTATCTTTTTTATTGACAATTATACATTCTTGTTTTAAATGATTAATATAAACAAAACACAGTTCATGGGAATAAAACTTTACTAAATTAAACCATGTGTATATTTTTATTAATACTTAGTTATTGTAAATTTATTGAGATAGGTGTTGATATTTTTGGTCGATGACTTGGATCAAATATAGTCCCTTTTTGTATTATATAGATACTGAAAATTTCGGAAAAAAAAATGATTTTATTATTAAACGTGTACAACCATCAAACCTCTTATTATAGATTTATAACACATGATTTAATATTCTATGATAAGAGATAAAATTGCTTGAACCATTGCAATGTAATATCTTATATTTTTGGAAAACCCTGAATGAAAATCCTGAAAATAGTTTCGATTATATAATCGATGATTGAGCGAAAAGTGTTGTCCGATTAATTTCCGATGATCAATTATGTTTTTCCTATTTCGAAACCCTACTATTTGGAAACTATTTTACGCTGAGTTCAAAGGGTACGTAAAACAAACTAAGGTAGTTTGTACTGGTGTTATTAGACTACATCCATATTTGTGCCTTTCAGTAATTGGAGTTCCGAATTAGGTCTATTGTACAGCTCACAAATCCCTTATTTTGATAATATGCCACAGCTTAATTCAGAGGTTTATTCTTTCCAGGAGAGATGAGTCGTCGACTAACCACATTGATATGACCTATACAACGAGTTTCTACCGCGTTACCCCTCCAGAAAAAAGCTTGCTTGAAGGTAGGGAAGTACAATTTAAGCAGGGTCAATATATAAATCTACGTCATACCAAAATTCGTCTTGGAATTCTTTGGCCATGAATGTCTGTTGGGTCAATTTAAGGACGCATTTGGCATGTGGATAATTTACGTTGGAGCCATTCGTAAAACAATAAACATCCATGGTCCGAGTAGCGATCGCAACCACAACCAACCTAGCCAAAAGCTTGATCATGTCACCATATATTATTTTGTGAGGAGAAGTGTCCACAAAAGTGCTATAGTACACCTCTGTTGTTAAACTTCGGCCATTTAAAAATGGTCTACGTTTTAATATTAAGTTTAAGTTTGTAAAGGAATATACACATTCATGGTAGAAATATTGACTAATACAATTTTGATTGCGTTTAAAGGGAGATAATACAAATATCAGCCTTGTTTAGTATAATATTTATTTATGTCCCTTTATGACAATATTGTACTGACGTTTATGGGTTTTTTTCAGATCAAAATAAAACGATGTAATCTATCAAGTATACAGTCGATATTAGATTGATTGTTATAACCTTACCTCAGAAATCTCCCCACCCAGTTAGTGTAGAATTAAGTAGTGTATCAAGTTTACAGTCGATATTTGATTACCTCAGATATCTACATACTCAGTTAGTGTAGGCAGCGGCTGACGAAAGTATGTGCGAAACTTTCAAGGGATAATGATAATAAGTTTGATATATATCAAATAACATTATTGTTTTAGTTAAAGTACAACCTCTCTTGAACAACACACACTGGAAGGGATTAATCTGTCTCGCCGTTAAAGGTTGTTCCTATACAATGGTTAAATTTAATTAAAATTACACCTATGGGAAATATCAAAACTGTCGTTGTATTTAGGATTCGTTATGTAGGTAGTTACTATTGAAGTCATTTTTATCATAGTTACAATAACTGTTATAACTGTTTATTAGTACAAAACAGCCACCGGCTCATTATACATTTTCATTTATATACAACAAGTAAATTCCATATAAAGATACAATTGAATGTGAATGTGTAAGGTATCAGAGAGTAATGACAACCTGTAGTATGTGTCTTCATATGATATATATATATAAACATTGATCAGTTTTACTATATTCTTAGTGGATATTATATCATTAAACGATTGTTTGCTAACACTGAAATATCAAATCAGTAAAGCAAATATTGTGCAGTTAGGTTTTTTTCATCTCACAGTGTATTATAGATCTTAACATATTTTAAACAATAAATTTATTATTCCACCCGATCATAATATACACGTTATCTGACATCTTTACGACCAACGGGAATGTATTCATGTTTGATAGTAGACAAAATAATCAATAGTTATAATAGAATATATTTATCAATGTTTTTGAAGCTATTGTCGGTATTAGGTTCGATGTCAAGTATTGATATACTACCTTACTTTATAACAAAAGAAGTTATTTCAAATATTGGCATAAACATGCTTTTACCTTAACATTCTCATAATGGTTAACACCTTTTCATACATTAAAATTAAGGACACCAATTAGTTCGGTGATCAGCAAAAATGTCAACCATGTTTAAGAAAGGATATTTAAAGTTTAGCAGATATCTATTGTAGCACATGTAATGAATATCAATGTCATCAGTGTTCTGCCGTTCATGAGAATTACGCTTTTATGAGTGACCATAAACTAGTAAGTTTCGAAGAAGGACAACGTTATGTTTCATAGGTAGATGGCGATGACACGGAAATAATTAGATTTATGTGTGCTACACATAGTAAACCCTATGAGTTCTATTGTCAAAAGCATGATGCCTTCTTATGCAGCAAGTGTGCTATTATAAGTCATAAGAAATGTAAAAAAATTGTTGACATTGGTAAGAAGGACGGACATGATGGGTGTGAGAAATTGAAAGATGAATTAGTTAAAGCCTTATACACAACAAACCAAGTTACAGAAATTTTAGATGAAGCTAACGCGCGTTTATCAGACGATATTCAAACTCTATCTGAGAGGTTGAAAGATATGAAGACTCGATTAATACAAATACTTGATGTGTTTACCAAAGCCGTCCTTAATCATGCCACAGCATACAGCAACACTACCAAGGAAGAATTAGCAAAGAAGAAAGCCAAATGTGAAGAACATATCAAGTCCTTGAAGAAACACATAAGAACCATTGATTCCATAATGAATACAGGAACTCCTGCAGAAAAATTCATTACAGAACATGAAATGGCCAATGAAGTACAACAGGCCGTAAACTAATCAACATCATTAGAAAATGAGACGTCACTGAAAAAGATAAACTATTAGTTTGAAAAACAAATTACGTGATCTCAAATCGAAACTGTTATCATTTCAAGAATCGGAGACATTAGATATATCATATCAACTACCACACTGTTCAACACTTAAACTAGTAAGTTCAATTAAGTTACAGCAGTCAAATGACGACGCAAAAGAACCACTCTACTCTGGTCTGGATTTCATGCCAGATGGTAGAGTGGTTACTGTTGACAATAAAAACTCTAAATGTTTTATTTATGATGTAAATCTGAATATGAAGAATTCTTATAAAATTCCTTATGAACTTTCTTATAATCATCCCCAAAGTGTTACTGTTGTATCTAATGATGAAGTAGTGGTTACTACAGCTCTTCCCTATAGATTAGATTTTCTGAATGTAAGTAAAACAAATTATATAACATTAAATAGAACATGTAAAATGAATGCTCAGTATTATTCTATTAGTATGATGAATGATGATAATTTTCTTGTTGGTACAATAGATCACATTAAACCTTTCCGTATTGTATCTATGTCTGGTAATGAGAGTGATGTTAGTATTAATCTACCTGACAAGAAATACCCTGTAAGCACTAGCAAGTGCACATATATACGTGGAAGGGAGAAAGTTGTACATTGTGATAAAGATGATAATAAGATATATATATATATGATATGAAATCAGGTGAGAGAGTAGTTGTACAAAATGATCAGATACAGGCACCATGTGGTGTAGCTGTAGGTCCGCATGATCATATATTTGTTGGTAGCAACAGTACAAAATGTTTAGTTGAGATTACACCATGTGGTCGTGTATTATCATCACATCAAGTAGATATGCTGTTTCCTCGTTATGTAGCAATATCTAAGGACAGGAAACATCTTGTTGTATCAAATGCTGCAAATGGTGATAGAAAAATATCATTGTACAAAATTTCATGATTTTTAGATAAAAAGCTTATCAAACGAAGAAAAACATAGTATTGTCTTTGTTTATTTACTTGTCACGACTTGAATAATTATTCGGTCACAGAATCTGTTATTCTAACTTCTTTCACGCTTGGTATTTCCCCTACGTTAAAAATAGCCTCAAATAAGGTAAGTTTATCAACAATCTATATGGGTCGGGGACTCAGTAGTTTTAAACAAGTTTAAAAAAACACATTCTGTGACCATGTAATTATTTAAGTTGTGACATGCTGATTAAACAAAACATTACGATATTTTTACAACTACCTTGACTATTGGTCAAAAGTTTGGTTACTGATATATCCACTTTGACCATTGGTAAGCTGTTTGGTTACTTATTTATCTTCCGTAACCATAGGTTAAATGTTTTGTAACTTAACTTCGTTATGTCGTGTGAGATAGTTGATCTATCTTGATCATTTGTCAAATGTTGGTATACATATATAGTGTTAATAATCTTCCTATATATGTTTTGTGTTGTATGCTAGATTGGATTTTTACAAAAGAGATTCCCTTGTTCAGTAGAGGATTGCAGCAACTCCCCAATTTAAACGACCGCGGACGATTACATTAAGTCGCGCATGCACAAGTACTGATATGAAATTTAATACTGCAAATAAAGTAGTTAGCGTCATGCGTTAATGCGTATTAGATGATGCAGTTAGTGCAATTGTGCTAAGTATATATAATCTTTTTGTGCGCGACTGTCTAAACTTTTTACCTGTATTTTAACCAATACAATTTGCTGGACCATACCTGTTTGACCAATAAAATTCTCTTGCGCAAAAAGAAATCGATTAAAGATATCCTTGATTATTTGTGATATACATGTGTGCAACACGGACTGTAGTTGCTGACCAGTTCACGGATGACTTCACAAGCACCTGCTACCTATATTTTGACTGATTCACTGGTTGGCAGAAAAAAACAAATGTTTACATACATTTGATAGCAGCTGAATTTTTAAATTATGATAACTTAATTATTTGTTGGCCGATTTTTATGATATTTATATTGATAGAAAGCTTTTGAAATTCATATTTTTAAAATGTACGAAGATTGCTAAAAATTTTATTTGAAAAAGTCATATAAGGAGATTTAAACTAGTCTTTTAACAATCTTTTTCCCGGTTTGAAGCACTAGGTTTAAACTCTCCCTTATAAATAACGATTCTGCTTTGACAAATAGTTTTAAATATTCAAAATATGAATTTCAAGACCTTTCTAGTGATATAAAATACGAAATTGTTTGATAAAAAATGACTCAGTAATTGCAATTTTAAAATTACTGTGTTCTCATTGTTTTTACTCGCTATCATTTGTTGCCAACCAGTGAACGGTTACCTGTATTTTTTATCATCTCCATGTTAGTATTTATAGACTTAAAGGTGATTCGCTATCCTAATTGATTATACAGTCGTCGTGGTACGCTGATGGCGATTTGACGGAACAGCGAATATGATTATGTAAACCTCAAAACAAAGATAACTTTGCATAACGCCGAATGTTTCTAATGATATTTCTTAGTTGAACATAGATTGTGTTTATAATTTAAAACTTTTCCCTGTTATTTAATTAGCTATAAGAAGCCGAACAAAAGTAAAATATCACGATATGTTCACAGGAAAACACAATGTACTTTTCTTTATCAATTTCGAAAATATTGTTAAATATTGTCAAAATTTGTTACATTTGTTTAATATACGATAAAGGAACAATACATCCTCTCTTGAAATACGCATAGAGTGGGGGGGGCAATATGTGTTGCTATTTAGGGGGTGTTACTCAGCAAAAGTAAAATACAATTGAAATTACACCAAGGGAATATCAAAGGTTGTTGTTGTGCATAGGCTTTGTTCTGTAGAAGACCGTTCTGCAGAGGTTATACTGTACCCATATTATCATGTATGTTTTGAGATTCTAAAATTCTTATTTGTTGAGGGTGATTTGTTCATATTTCATTTTGTATTATTTAGTCACGTGATGTATTCACCGTTTCCTCATGTTTATATTGATAACAAAGATAAAAGATTGTTTGCTTATTAATTAAATCATTTCTACTACACATTTTCTTCATTAAGTTATTGTTCAAATTTATTCAACTGTCAGTGGCGCATACATTAACCCCGCATATGTAAATACCAATCACAGGACTTTAGTATAGTGCGTACATATTGAATCCGACCTTACCTTTCACATTTACATCTAATTATTATCTACACATATCCCGACGAAAGTGAGTACCACGCCTATTCTACACTTCGTAAAATTATACAATTGTATTTGTGTGTTTTAGCTCATAATCCTAATGCTCGATGTGTAATCGAGCATTAATACTACATTCGTATTCAATGTAATGAATATTCTTGCATAAAGGTCAGGTCGGGGTCAATATGTACGCACTATACTTGTGAGCAAGAAAAAATAATATCCGTATTTATGTACGACTGAGGGTTAATGTATACACCACTGATAGTTGAATACAATAAAAAAAAGAGTTTAGAAATAATGAGTTGAATTGTAAAACATTTTGAATGTACAATTAATAGAATTGAGTTTATATAAAGTGATAGAAATCCTGTGTATTATGTATTTTATGTCGTATGCGTGATTGTGCTTTATCAATGTATTTGAATTTTATATTAAAATTATAAATTGATCATTCTTATGTAGTCGATGTATATTTGTATTTAAATCATTTTACATATATTAAATCTATTTTCTCTACATAAAGTGTTGTTTTTATTTGTTGTTTTTTATTTACAAGTACATGTAAACCCAAGACTTAATTCGGAACTCAAATTTGTGGGGTTTTCCGTCCGTGTGATGTAGGTACAAACAAAGTCTGTTACACATTATTGATGAAAATCGCGAAATCCTATTGTTCTTTGTGCACGTGTTTTCATTGTAACAGTGAAAGTTTGTTTGTACCTACATGGAAAAAATATTTGAATTCCGGATATAGTCTATTTAACTGATATGGTCTAGAGCTACTTATATTCTTACAGCAAAAGTCAGCGTAAGTCATTTTCAAATACTAAATAAAAAGTTGGATTTTTGATACTATAAATTTGAATTAGGTATGCATTACATGAAATTTTGTATGCCACGTGTATATCTTTCAAAACGGATTTTTATTCCTTAAGAGATAACTTGTAAAATTGACTAACGATGATTTTCGTTGTTAGAATTTCGTGAAAAAGATTTCTGGTCAAGTAAAACGGTTCTTAAATTAGAATACAGGAGCAAGAAACTTTTTTTAATGAGTTATAGTAATCACATGATGGAAACTACATCACGTTCTTCAATGCAATACAGTGGTTATTTGCACAAAAATCTTACGATAAAGATCATCGTAAGTTAAAGCAGGAAACGTTTATAATTCGTTCATTCTTTGTCCAATCAATTTATTATATTCATTTATTATGAATAATAATTAATACTTTCTGAAATTCATAACACTACTTTATATCATATCTTTTGGCTTTGGACTTAAAATTTTGGAAATTGACTTGCGATAACTTTTGTTTAAAACTTATTGACTGATTTTGTATTACACAAAGTTACTTACAACAAAAATTTAACGTAAGTCATTAGTACAAATCATAACAAAATGTTAAATTACTCAAAGTGTGGTATGCCTTTCGAAAATATTATCACAAAAAATTATATTTGATTTTTGGCTTTCTCATGGATTCATAGAATCGACTTACGGTAATTTTCGAAATAAGAATTCAGTAAAATGGACAACTGACCAAATGAAATGGCACTTATAGTATACAAAACTGTATTAAAAACGTGTATTAATCAAATGATGGAAACTACGCCATGTACTTCAATACACTAGAACCAGCATACATATTATGGACAGTAATTGACGAAAGACCAGATTGGTTTGAACCAAACAATATGTGTCAAATGTTGAGCTGAATGTTTTAGTTTACAACATTTTCAACTGTGGGAGAAATTGACATGGTTGTATCTTATGGAACTGTTGTGTTAATCAATCAGTGAACATCAAGCTATTTCACCAAAGATCTTAACAAGGGTCTGTAGCTCAGTTGGCTGCTAAGCGGTATTTCGAATATAGTGTCCCAGTCCCGAAGGGTGTACGGGTTCGAATCTCTGCCGGGGAGGTTATACCCTTCCGTGAATTTTGAAAGTTATGTCAAATATCCCCCCAATAATAAGTTATATTATGAAGTTTTCGGCCTTGTGGAAGGGTAGATGAGTACTGGTTATAGATAAGGGTCATGGAAAGCTACGATAGTTCACAAAGATCAGACGTGGTGAAATCTACAAAGTAGTGTACCATTAAACTGTTTTGTTTACTGATAGGTAAATATTAAGACTTTTACACTAAAATCTTACAATAATTACACATTGTTAGTCAAAAGCAGATAACGACCATTATACATATATCAATTAAGATTTTCTAAATTAATGATTCATTCTTAACAATGTTCTATACCTGGACATATCTACCTTCTACGGAAAGTTTATTAAATTACCATACGATGATTTTTCTCATAGTATCGCTTTGAGAGAAAAAAAACATTGATAGAATATTCATTGTGATAAAATAAAAAACAAACGAAAATTGTCCTTGGAGTAAATAAACGTGGCCGAGTTGTTACGACGTTGGACTGATATTTATTGATTAGCCAGCTCGGCGTAAGTTCGAATCCAATTCAAAACATATCTCCATTGTTTCCATGAGCAAGAAAATTAACCGACTTGCTCAATACAGATGGGCCAGGTTGTGGACAAACTCGAAAATGATTAATCTAATTTGTAAGAACATGTTTTAAACCTAGTTAATAAATAAGCGTTAATTTAAAAGGGTTTATAAACAGTTGAAAATCCTGTAAAAAAGACAAAGATAAAAGTTTTAGATGGTGCTTTAAGTTCCATTTAACAGGACATGTAGTCATTGGTTTTAACGACGTTAAAGTTCTAAGTTGTCTTAGACATATATCATAAAAGACATTTTATTCATTTATAAGTAATCTTATATCATTAAGTTATATTTGAAAGCTGTTTCACAGGAAAAAATGACTTTAGCTTTAATCATATATTGTACGGTTAAGGGGAGGTTAAACAGAAATATGCCTTGTTAGTTTCATATGAGTTACCTTTTCTTTTACTTCAACATCTTACCGACATTGTCGGGATTAATCTGCCGAAAATAGAATAAATGTTTTTATAAGTCGTCCCTTGAAAATAGAGCGACTCTCATGAACTAAATTTAGCTTAGCGGGAACAGCGTCTGATTACTAATCAAAAGATCATGGAGTTGATATTTAGGCAGGACACAATTCCAGTAGGACCACAGACTCGCATGGAGGGTTACGTCGAGATGACCTTTGTGTCCAACAACCATTAGGTAGCTTTCATCAAGACAAAACACTTTAAATAGCATTTGCGAGCTAATTTAACAACGGTCTTATTCACAGTCTGCTATTGGACGGCTCATTACACATTTTAAGTTGCGTGACGTAGACGATTAACAAGTAACTAAACGATTTTTTTGTAATTTTGATGATTTGATAATCGATCAAAACTGACCAATGCGGAAGTATATGAAACATACCATTTAAATGGACATTAAAATATCGAATAAAATACAAACGCTGCATATTATTACGTAGTTTGTATAAATCTAATACAGACAATTCATGTAAGTTATAACATGAAATTTATATATATTTGCTCGTTGATTCACGTTTCTGATAAAACACTAAATTCAAAGTCTCCTAATTTGTCAACTTAAAATGAGATATTTTAGTAAAATATTTGAGTGCAAAAGTAAGAATATACTTCTGCAATATTTTAAATATATCTCGGTTGAGGAGAATATTCAAATTCAGGTTCTGTTAGAACACCATACAATAATGTAAATGCATCAAACTTTTAATCAAAATGAATAAATCTATAACTGTCAGATTAACACTGCTTTATTCAAAAAAAGAATAACAACTCATAACTACAACATGTAGAATTTTGTCCATATCTGCATTAACAATTTTAACCAACTATACATTGAAATATGGTTTGTAAAGATTTTTTACTCAAACATAGTTAACTTCCTTGATCCATTGTGTTCTCGTAGTTTGCAAACATGAAATATGATACTCCTTTTAAATGATTGTATAGAAAAGCAGGGCTATACATACTTGATCATAAAATTATACTTGTCTCAGATGAGAAATTTTAAACGATTCGTTTTTGTATACAAATAACAGTATAATGTCGTTAAATTTGACGTTGGTTACCTGTTTATTACAGTTATACTACATAGTTTATTTTAGCTAGATTTTGAAACAAGTTATTTCAATTTATTTAATCAGTTTCGTGTCTGCCACCTGGTCCCCAAGTACTGAGCATGTAAAAGTTTCCTGCTAAAAAAAACGGGGAATGTTTTGGTTGGAATTCAATCCAACGCAGAGCTGGCATTCCAATGATTATAAGTCCAATTTCGTAAGCACTAGACCACACCCGCTTCCATTTTACAGACATATTTCAAATTTCACCCCAGTTTAACCTCGTTTTGAATATAGCACATGGAATGTAACTTTGAGTTTATTAAATGAAAATCATGTTATATCAAAAGTTAGTATTTCAATATATTTAATATATATACAACTATACAAAGAAAAGAAACTACGTTAATTTAACAAAGAACATATTCCAACTTATTGGCGTAATATTGGTGTTAAATTAATTGAATCATTGTTCCCACTTATAAATCATTTAAAGCTAATAAGCTAACCGTATCCAATAATTAACTGTAATTTGAAAACCATAGCATCGTATTTTGTTAGCGTACATGGTACATGTCTATTTATCAGTAAATAAAGATGATTTTTTTATTGGGGGGGACCATATGATGTTTCTGATAGACATTAACCTTTATGAAGTAGTCAGAATCAAATTTTGAATTATCATAGAGTCAACAACATGGTTTAATGGCCCAGACGTGTGAAATCCCTAACAGTTGAGTCTTTAAAGTATCAAAACTAACCAACTTAATTTCATCACATAAAGTAATTTACATGTGTATTTTGACACATGTGACTTATTTGAAGAAATGTAAATAAGTAGCTAAATTAACCATTTATTGACTAATTAAACTATTAATCTATTAAATTATTAAACTAATTAAGGACGTGAGAATGAGGATTGCCACGCTCTCTATGATTGCATGCCCTAATTGCATAACTGCATAAAATAAGGGGTCCCTTTAAAGGTGATGTTTGGACATCTTTGGGGATGTATTAAGGGCCCTATAAATGTGATACTTCGACATCTCTAGGGAAATGTCTGGTTAACAGTGGCGTTGTGTTGCACTGTTCAAAACGATTCTGTTAACAAAAGTATCATGCTGTACTGTTCAGGACACCAACTTTCATAATCACATAAATAAAAACAAATGCAAGATAAAACTCAATAACAACAAATCAAAAACAACAACACACACAAAACAAACTATATAACATCATATGTGATAATTTTATACTATGTTTCGTGAAAATGTATATATTTATGGAAGAGGGGTTTAACTTACTTATTATTATTACAATGGAACCCCTCTAAACCGGAAACCCTCTAATTCAGAATTTTCTTTAGGTCCCGAAAATTTCTCTTTATTTATTTAGCAAAAACACCCTTTATTCCGGAAACCCCTGCATTCCGGAAACCGAACGAGTTTTAGCTTAAGCTTCATTTTCGTCACGCAACATGACCTCTGTATATCGGAAATCGAAATGTGAGCATTGATATCGGCGAGGTAGAGACACGACTCTCAAGAAAGTGACATTTTTCTTTGTTTAACAGGTGTGGCGTGAAATTGACTATTTGTAATTATCGTTATCGATTTTAACATTGAATGTTGACACTTATTGACTGGGTGCGAAATCTATTCTTAGTAAGATAGGGGTTTGTCAGGTTTCTTTGGCGATAATTACACAGCTTGATCGAACATTTAATTGATAATTAAGGATTTAATTTGTTCATGAATTGCATTTTGACTTGAATAGAATCAACCTGTGGCAAACATGCATTGCCGATTAGGATTTGACAAAAGTATTTATTCGATTGATTTTCGGCGGTGTTTAATTGATATACGATTGACCAATAATTTGTAAAAATAAAATTTCATTTATGCCGTAACAATGACCAATAAAGAATACTTGTTCACGAGCTTACTTGCTTAAGTAAATTAATTGGTTACATTTTTCCAATAAATCATCATACTATTTGAATTTTAATTGCTAAATGATCGTAAAATAACTCAGCTACCGTCTAAACGTCGTCGGGTTGAATTGTCATTAGATGATAAATGAAGATAATTAATGTGTCTAAATTGGTTTCATAGTGTACATTTATGGTAAGAAGTTTTTGTTTATTTGTAAAAAAGTTGTAACAACTTTCGACCTTTCTGTCAGCATCTTTGAGTCTCAGTACTAAGCAATAAGAATTTTCGGTAGTTGCTAGTAGAAACAATAATGTGTATTTTAGAACGGATGTAAACTACAACATAGACAGCTTTTCAATGATAAAAACTCAAATAATTTCATGATTTGGCAATACCCTCAAAGATTTCAAGTATGGATGTATGACAGATATTATATGCTAACAGGATATATTGATGTACAAATATATTCAATACACAACACTACATGTTGAAATACATGTACATTGTACTTGTACTACTAGTTAAAGATCACACACACACTCAATATAAGATCATGTAGGTGTACCATCAAACATTAATGTAAAATCTCATGGTCAAAATGAAAACCCCTCTATTTTGGAAACCTCTCCAAACCGAATTTTTTTCTTGGTCCGAAGCAATTCCGGTTTAGAGGGGTTTTACTGTATTATCAATCATTTTGTTCAACGCCATTGATTATGAAATATACAATCAGGCGATTAATCAAATGAAAAAGTTTAAGTTTAAGTTTAGCTATGAACTTGTATATATCATTTAGGAATGTCAGATTGGACTAATCAAATCACTTTATCAAAACCTGGTTTAAGCGGTCACCTGCTGTAAGCAGTCGATCCAACCACTTCCCTTCCCTGGCTACTTAACTACAGTACGTATATTTTACAGTTCATAAGAATGCAAATATATAAGTGTTTGTACCTGTATAACAAAATCAGTTTTAAGTTTTAGTTTCACATTCTTTTGTTTATTCAATAGTAACATGTGATAGTTCATGATAGCGTATATATAAATGTCCTTCACCGTATAAGTAGTTGATATAAAATTACCCTAGTTTTGTTAAGGTCTGCACAATAAATATTGTACCATATTATGTACATATGATTTGATATCATAAATTAACACTAGGTTTACACGTACGCTTACAGTTTAAAACTTATTTAAGACACAAGTTTGGTCTTAATGTTAAATGAAGTTTCGTTGAGCAAATATCTTGATTCTTAATTTATTTATGTAATGTGAAATATATCATGGATTTTACATTTTGTTTTAAATGTATAAAACTTTCTTAATACACAAGTTTGGATTTAATGTTAAATGAAATTTACTAAAGAAAAACTTTGGATATTTTGAAATATTTTGTTATGTGAAATATATGGATGTTACATTAACATTAGGATAACTTGGCTATATTCTTTAAAATGGCTAAGGCACAAGTTGACAGTGGTTTAAGTGACAAACAAAAATGTCAACCATGTTTAAGAAAGGATATTCAAACTTTAGCAGATATCTATTGTAGCACATGCAATGAATATCAATGTAACGAATGTTCACAAGGTCATGGGATTTACGCTTTCATGAGTGGACATAAAGTAGTTAGTATCTCGGAAGGACAACATTATGTATCATCAGTTGATGACGAGGATATTACACGATTTACATGTATATGCAAAACGCATAATAAAAAACTTAAATACTATTGTCAAAATGATGATGCATTTTTATGCAGCAAGTGTGCCATTATTAGTCATAAGAAATGTGATGGTATTGTTGACATTGAATTCAAAGACGGACATGGTGGGTGTGAGAAATTGAAAAATGAATTAGTTGCAGCCATGGACACATCAAACCAAGTTACAGAACTTTTAGATGAAGCTGCCGCGCGTTTATCAGACGATATTCAAAATCTGTCTGACAAGTTGAAAGATATGAAGACTCGATTGATACAAATATTTGATGATTTTACCAAAGCCGTCCTTACTCATGCCACAGCATACAACAACACTACCAATAATGATTTAGCAAAGAAGAAAGCCAAATGTGAAGAACAGATCAAGTCATTGAAGAAACACATAAGAACCATTGATTCCATAATGAATACAGGAACTCCCGCAGAAAAATTCATTACAGAACGTGAAATGTCAAATGAAGTACAACAGGCCGTAAAATATTCAACATCTTTAGAGAATGAGACGTCATTGATTAAAATTGACTGTACGTTTGCAGAACAATTACAAGTTCTCAAATCAAGATTATCATTTCAAGAATCGGAGACATTAGATATATCATATCAACTACCACAAAGTTCAACACTTAAACTAGAAAGTTCAATTAAGTTACAACAGTCAGGCGACGACGTTGGGGAACCACTCTACACTGGTATGACTTTCATGCCAGATGGTAGAGTGGTTACTGTTGACAATAAAAACTCTAAATGTTACATTTATGATGTAAATCTAAATATGAAAAATTCTTATCATTTTCCTTATCATCCTAAATGTGTTTCTGTTGTATCTAATGATAATATAGTGGTTACTTCAGGTGATAACTATAGATTAGATTTTCTAAATGTAAGTGAAACAAATGATTTAACATTAAATAAAACATATAAAATGAATGCAAGTTATTATGCTATTAGTATGATGAATGATGAGAATTTTCTTGTCGGTGCAATAGATCACATTAAACCTTTTCGTGTTGTAACTATGTCTGGTGGTGAGAGTGATGTTAGTATTAATCTACCAGACAAGAAATATCCACTAGGCTTAAGCTATTGTACTTACATACGTGGAAGAGAGAAAGTTATTCATTGTGATAGAGATGAAAATAAGATTTATATATTTGATATGAAATCTGGTGAAAGAGTAGTTGTACAAAACGATCTGATACAGGCACCAAGTAGTGTAGCTGTAGGTCCGTATGATCATATATTTGTTGGTAGCAACAGTATAAAATGTTTAGTTGAGATTACACCTTGTGGTCGTTTATTATCATCACATCCAGTAGATATGGATTTTCCTCGTTATGTAGCAATATCTAAGGACAGGAAACATCTTGTTGTATCTAATGCTGCTACTAGTGGTAGAAACTTATCATTGTACAAAATTTCATGATTTTGAGATTATATGATTATACCTCAAATAGAAGTATTGCCTTGTTATATTAACGTGTCTCGACTCAAATAACACGGACACTAAATCTATTATCTTTAACTTCAATCACTCTAAGTACTTTCCGCAATATCGTAAATAACCTCAAATGATGTAAGTTCATTAATAATCAATAGTAGACCGCGTTGTGTGTTAATACATTAGATGATGCAGTTTGTACAATTGTGCAAAGTATATATAATGTGGTTTAGTATTTTAATGATTGTTTCCGTTTGTTGTATAATTGTGAGTTTTATTCACCATTTCATCGTTAACATTTTTTGCATCATTCCGTGTTTTTATATACATCAAAACCTCATGTCCGACAGCACTGTAAGCGCTTTTATATACACTTAGCGGTCAAAATTTTATTGAAAATAAATATTTGGTTATTATGTTATAAAAAATAATGACTTTTAAGTCATCGTGATCAGAGTGTGAATAAATAAAAATCTAAAGTTCATGTACATAGTTATGAGCCTTGTATATTTTTACATATAATGGGGTTTATACTTTTATAATTTTTCCCGTTAATTAACTCAGCTAAAAAACTGAACAATGTGAACCATGGAGGGTTTGTTCACTGGAATACACTATGTACTTTTTTTTTTAATTTCGAAAGATAGTCAAAATTTGTTAAAAATTGTTTAAAGTTTTTTCTCTGTAGGGGTTGACATTCAATTACACTAAAGGGAGATACCAAAGACTGTTTTCGTGCAAAGGTTAAACTGTATTCATATTATCATGTGTTTTTCATGATTCTATAAGTCTTATGAGTTCAGGTGATTTGTTTAAATTTTGTAATATTTGATCACGTGATGAATTCACCGTTTTCTTATGGTTATTAATATTATGTTGATAACAAAGATTAAATATTGTTTGTTCATTGGTTAACTCATTTCTACTTTACATTTTCTTCACTAAGTTATTATCTAAATGTATGCAACTGTCAGTGGTGCAAACATTAACCCCGCTGATTTAAATACCAATTACAGTATACCCCGCTGAAGTAAATACATATCGCATTACTTTTGTACGTACGATCAATGAAAAAAGATATCCGTATAAATTATATGTACGGGAGAGGGGCTAATGTATGCACCACTGAAAGTTAAGAAAAATTTAACAATAGAGCATAAGAAATGTCGGCATATATTGTAAAATATTTTGAGTGTGTATTTGATAGAACTGAGTTTATATGAAGGGTGAGAAATCGTGTGTATTATGTATTTTATATTGTATGAGTGATTGTACTTTTTCAATGTATTGGAATTTTATATCAAAATTATAAATTTATCATTCTAATGCAGTCATTGTATATCTGTATTTAAATCATATTACATATATAAACTTTATTTACCCTAAATGAAGTGTTGTTTATATTTATTTATTTTGTTTAAACCAAATGATGTGGTCTACAGTTGCCACTTCATAATTTCACAAAATTTCTTTCAACAAAAGTCAGCTGTATCATTTTTAAAATTCTAATAAAATGTCGAATATTTGATACTATTTATTTGAAATAGGTATACATTACATGGAATTTTGTATGACACATGTATATCTTTCAAAAGGATTTTTTATTCTTTATGCGATAGTCTATAGAATTGACTAATGCTGATTTCCGTTGTTAGAATTTCGTGAAGCAGTCCTTTTTGTCAAGTAAAATAGTTCTTAGATTATAGTACAGGAACATTTCAAACAATTTATATTTATCACATGATGGAAACAACACCTTGTAATTCAGTACAATATCGGCATACATATCATGGACAGTATTTGCACCAAATAGATGTTTATTGTAGAATGAAGATTTTAAGGGTTTTTTTAACTATCGGAGAAATGTGAGGTCGCCAGTTCATCTTACTATAAAATTTTGACATGTTACAGTATTAGACACTTAGCCACAAGTTGTCAACAAGAATCAACATTGCTAGCACACACTTATTGTCAGTAACATGTGAGGTGGTCAGTTCACCTAACTATTAAAATTTGAAATATAACTGTATAGGGCACTTAGCCACAAACAAGTGTCATCATTGATGGCACACACTTAACTATCAGTATCAGATAACAGAGATCTAACTACTCTTACACGGAGAAGAATGTTGCAACAGGCAGAGACCTACCTCATGTATCTGTTTAGTTCGCCTATTTGTACGTAGATATTACATATTTAAACAAAACAATCTTACGATAAGAATTAGCGTAAGTCAAAAGCAAAAAATAACTACATTGAGGAAAAAACCGCCGGTCTAGAATGTTTGAAACTGTTGAATATCAACTATAAGTTAATCATAAATGAATTTGACTTACGACGATTTTATCGTTATATTGTTTGTAAATAAATGAAAGAGAGTAAATAGTATACATATTGGAACCAAGCAGTGAGTAAATGGGTAATAATTAGAAAAGCTATCATAGAAATAGTGGTCATATCCACACAAATATCTGACGAAAAAAAATATCGTAAGTCAATTTTAAAAAGTTAAAGTTCAGAGTCTAAAAGATATGTTGTCATTTAAAGACATGTGGTTTATTTCATTTTAATGCCTCATAATTAAAGATTATCATAAATGATTGGACAAAGAATGCAGGTACTGTGAATGTTTACTGGTTTTACCTTACGATGATTTTATCGTAGGATTTATTTGCGAAAATGACCACTGGTTTGAGTATACGATCCTTGCTAAAAGACAAATCAGAAATTTGAAAACAGACAAAGAATAAAGTTGCTGTGTGATGTGATTCTAACATCTTTTTTCCCATGTCGAGTGGTCAGTCTATCTATGTTTTAACCAAACATTTTAACCTAGTTCTAAGTACGTTTCATTGCAAATACTTGCAGATTCCCCATGCTTTACGTGAAGTATCGATATCAATATAACTCCAAGACAGTTCGTATAGCTAAAGATATTAAACAAAAGAAGCCCACGGGTGTTAATAAAAAATAATCATCTATCGATTTTCACCTAATTTAGCGTTGTGCGCCCGACTTAACAGGTTACCATATGTATATATTCAACGGCGATACTTATATAAACTTATTACATACAAACTGCACCTACTAAGAGATATGATTCTTTGTAAAAGTCAAAATTTTGTACTTTTCTTTGTACAATCTGTAGAACTCCTATTGAAGACCCTTTAAAAATATGTGCAAAAGAGAATTAAAAAAAAGTTTCTCATGTTCTTTTTACTTTCTTAAAATATATCGATTACTGTACTGTTGTCAAAAGATAGAACCAAGTTTAGTCTTTAAAACAGTATTAAGAACGTAAGAAATCACTTACTAATAACATTTGTCACTTATAACATTACACTGAACGAATTAAAACATGAGGCATAAACATTGTTGAAAACGAAAGTAGGATACTGAGGGAACCAACAAGCTATTTTTTGTATGTTGTACTTGCTGAAATTAATCATTTTCAATGGTCGCTTCTTGTCTTTTCAACATTCTTAGGCGGTTAAGATATCTTTTTTAATATAATGATACTAATACAGCATACTAAAACATTCTAGTATCTTCTCATCAGTAAATGCATATTTTACCACTAATCTATTTTAGCTAACCTGAGACACGTGGGTCTAGTTAGGAAACACCCCATTTATTACGAGAAAATAAAATATTTTGCCAAGTAATATAACAGTGAGTCTATTGCATTCACAGTTATAAAAAATATTATTCAAAATCAGATAATATGAAGTTGAACGTTTGTCTGTATATCCCTTTAAAAGTACTGATTCAAGACATTTTATTAATATGTCATTAAAGAAGTTAAGTCTGTATATTTAAACGAAATGTGACAATTGAATTTTTTTGTATGAATAGACACATTCATGATAGGAATATTGACAAACACAATTTTGAATTTACGTTTAAAGGAAGATAATACAAATATCAACCTTGTTAAGTATAATATGTATTTATGTCCCTTTATCACATCATTGTACTGACGTTTGTGTTAATTTTTATCAAAACAGAATGAAGTAGTGAATCAAGCCAGCAGTCGATATTTAATTTACTGTTATAACCTTACCTCAGAAATCTACACACCCAGTTAGTGTAGTCTATCAAGTCAACAGTCGATATTTAATTGATTGTTATAACCTTACCTCAGACATATACACACCCAGTTAGTGTAGTCTATCAGGTCAACAGTCGATATTTAATTGATTTTTATAACCGTACATCAGAAATCTACGCACCCAGTTAGTGTAGTCTATCAAGTCTACAGTCGATACTTGATTGATTGTTATATCCTTAACTCAGAAATCTACACATCCAGTTAGTGTGGTCTGTCAAGTCTACAGTCGATATTTGATTGATTGTTATAACCTTACCTCAGAAATCTACCAACCCAGTTAGTGTAGTCTATCAAGTCTACAGTCGATACTTGATTGATTGTTATATCCTTAACTCAGAAATCTACACATCCAGTTAGTGTGGTCTGTCAAGTCTACAGTCGATATTTGATTTGATTCTTATAACCTTACCTCAGAAATCTACCAACCCTGTTAGTGCAGTCTATCAAGTCTACAGTCGATATTTGATTTGATTGTTATAACGTTATCTCAGAAATCTACACACCTAGTAAGTGATGCCTATCAACTCTACAGACGATATTTGATTAATGTTTAATTACCTAACCTCAGAAATCTACCCACCCATTCGTTCTGTAGGTGGTCGTTTTGCAGAGGTAATACTGTACCGGTAAAGAACGTTTAATAAACTCTCAAAGCTTGGGTATTTCAAAATGATAAGACTGATCAAAAGATTTTAGACAAAGACGTATTCAAAAAGTTTACATATATACTATTGAAATAATCAAGTCCATTTAACATAAATACAATAGCAAATATCAAATAAGCAGACCAAACTGTTTGCAGTCATGATTTTTCGTCTTTTGAAACAATAAGTCTGTTCTTCTACCCGTCATAATATACTAACTATCTAAACTTAGGAAGACAACGTGAATCTATTCAAGCTTGATAGTTATAATAAAAGGTATTTATTAATGTCATCGAAGCTATTGTCGGTTCTAGGATCGATATCAAGTATTGATGTGCATCTTACATTATAACAAAAGAAGTTATTTCAAATTTTGGCATGAACATGTTTTTACCTTAACATACCCATAAAATGAAACACCTTTTCATACATAGTTATATATTTGAGAATAAATGACATTGAGGACTTCTTCAGAAGTTGTAGTCTAACTGTTATAATACCTTTTATTATAAATGAGAGAAAAATATATTTTTACTGGAAACATATTGTATACATGTTATTATTTACCATAATAAATAAAACGGCTGCACGTAGGCAGGTAGATAGTTTTTTATCAAAACCTGTTTAAGTAGTCACCTTGTGTATTTTTAACAACGTCAACGAAAACACCTCACGTTATTTGTCGACATGACCCGATATCGCCAGAAGTTTGAAAGCAGCTATTATAGAAAGTCTGCATTAAGAGGTCACCTGGTGTAAGCAGCCAATCAAGCCACTTCATTTCACTGGCTGCTTAAAACAGGATACACTGTAGAGTTTTAAAGTTACATTAGGAACAAAAAATAATGTTTGTCTGATTTGCAGTTTTAAGTTTTTGTTTCATATTCTGCTGTTCATTCAATGGTATCATGTTATACGTTCATGATAGTGTATAAATAAATGTCCTTCACCGATAGGTAGATGATATTAGATTACCCTAGATTTGTCAAGGTTTTTACCGTATATATACATGTAGTAATATCTGCCAGCGGTAAATGGGATTTTTTGTATTTCAATTTACGTCTTATATTTGAGCAAATTGGTAAAATAAATATGTATACTCATAATACATAAGGTAATGCAGACAATATCAAAGCAAATGAAATCTAAAAATCCCAGATTGTTTACATATTTCATGTTTCAACAGCTGTAACATATGCTTATAAAAGTCTAAAACAATCAGGGAAAATCGTTTAAGGTTCTGTCAAAATAATTGATAATTGAGTTAATTGATAATAAGTTAACAATTTGATAGTTCTCGGTTTTTTTTCAACGCAATTCCTGATTTGGTTTTTACAAGATCAAATTGATTTTAATTTCAATCTAACGTGATAGGAGGAGTCGTTCATTTAATGTAATACATGAAGCAATACCGATGTTAGGAATTCTATTATAACGATCTTGATAGGTTTAACTGTATTATTACACTTGATTTTAATAATCAACCAAAGCTCCACATATCTAGATGTATCTGAGCGGAAGTTTAGATCACCGTTGGTAATTTTGTAATAGCAACAAATAACAAAGTAACGCCCACGGAAAAAAGTCTGTTCATTTAAGTTGTGGTTTTTGACAAGTTCGGGTACAGTGGTTTTATAAAGATTGATTCAAAATATCATGATATTAAAATGTAAATATGTGTTCTTCTTTATCTTGGAACTAATAAATACAATTACATTAGTATATATTAAACAGTTTAATGATCATCAAACATGGCTGAGGCAAAAGCCGACAGTGATACTTGTGATCTGCAACAGTGCCAGCCATGTTTAAAAAAAGACATGCAAAGATTAGCTGATATTTATTGTTCCTCATGTAATGAGTATCAATGTTATCAGTGTTCAACCATTCATGAGAAATACACTTTTATGAATGAACATACAATAGTTAGTGTCACAGAAGGACAATATTATGTTTCATCTGTTGATGGAGATGACGAGGATATTACAAAATTTACATGTATATGCAAAACGCATAGCAAAAAACTTAAATACTATTGTCAAAATAATGATGCATTTTTATGCACCCAGTGTGCCATTATAAGTCATAGGAAATGTGAAAATATTGTTGACATTGAAAGTCATGATGGACATGGTGGGTGTGAGAAATTGAAGAATGAATTAGTTGCAGCCATAGACACAACAAACCAAGTAACAGAACTTTTAGATGAAGCTAACGCGCGTTTCTCAGACGATATTCAAACTCTATCTGACAAGTTGAAAGATATGAAAACTCGATTGATACAAATATTTGATGATTTCTCCAAAGCCGTCCTTACTCATGCCACAGCATACAACAACACTACCAAGAATGATTTAGCAAAGAAGAAAGCCAAATGTGAAGAACAGATCAAGTCATTGACGAAACACCTAAGAACCATTGATTCCATAATGAGTACAGGAACTCCCGCAGAAAAATTCATTACAGAACGTGAAATGTCAAATGAAGTACAACAAGCCGTAAACAATGCAACTGTATTAGACAATGATATGTCATTGATTACAATTGATTGTTCGTTTAAAAACAATTACATGATCTCAAATCGAGATTGTTATCATTTCAAGAATCGGAGACATTAGATACATCATATCAACTACCACACAGTTCAACACTTGAACTAGTAAGTTCAATAAAGTTACAGCAGTCAGGTGACGACGTTGGGGAACCACTCTACACTGGCATGGCTTTCTTGCTAGATGGTAGAGTGGTTACTGTAGACAATAAAAACTCTAAATGTCTCATTTATGATGTAAATCTGAATATGAAGAATTCTTATAAATTTCCTTATTATCCTCAATGTGTTACTGTTGTATCTAATGATGTTGTGGCTGTAACATCTGGTGGTAACTATAGATTAGATTTTCTGAATGTAAGTAAATCAAATGATATAACATAAAATAGAACATGTAAAATGAATGCTCAGTATTATTCTATTAGTATGATGGATGATGAGAATTTTCTTGTTGGTACAATAGATCACATTAAACCTTTCCGTATTGTATCTATGTCTGGTGATGAGAGTGATGTTCATATTAATCTACCAGACAAGAAATACCCTGTTGGCACTAGCTATTGTACATATATACGTGGTAGAGAGAAAGTTGTACATTGTGATAGATATGATGATACTATTTTTATATATGATATCAGGTCAGGTAAGAGAGTAGTTATAAAACATGATCTAATACAGGCACCATGTGGTGTAGCTGTAGGTCCGTATGATCATATATTTGTATGTAGCAACAGTACAAAATGTTTAGTAGAGATTACACCATGTGGTCGTGTATTAGCATCACATCAAGTAGATATGTTGTATCCTCGTCGTGTATCAATATCTAAGGACAGGAAACATCTTCTTGTAACTAACTCTGCTGGTGGTGATAAAAGATTATCATTGTACAAAATTTCATGATTATGTGATGATAAGCTCAAAACATAGATGAATATTGCATTAATTTGATTAAGTAATCTGTAACAAGTTAAATAATTATTTAGTCACTGAATCTGCTATTTTCAACTTATTTCGAACTTGATATTTTCCCGATTTTCGATTTCGCCTCATATATGGTTAGTTCATCAATAATCAATCCAAACAAGTGACTACCACATTGATAATCATGTAATTATTTAAGTTGTGACATGTTAATTAAATAAAACAACACGATATTTTACAATCACCTGACCATTGGTCAATGGTTTGGATACTAATATAATGTTAATTATCAATTTCTGTATGTTTTGTGTGCTATGCCTAATATGATTCATATTAATCTGCCGCGATTACAGTAGACCGCTCATGCGCAAATACTGGTATGAAATTTAATACTGCAAATAAAGTAGTCCGCGTTATGCGTTAATACACATATTAGGTTGTTTGTACAATTGTACAAAGAATATATAATCTGGTTTAGTTTTCTTATGATTGTTTCAATTTTTTGTATAATTGTGTGTTTTTAATACTTCATCAAAACCTCATGTCCGACATGAAATACCCTTAGTGGTCAAACTCTCATTAAATATTCGTATTTTGCAGTTTAAAAGAAAGGATCAGTTTGTGTGTTATTAGATTTTGTTTACTGTAATATTTAAGAAATAACTTAAAGTTGTCTATATTTGACAAATTATTTAAATATAGGAAAAAGCTTTGATGCGCGTATAATGTAATCACGAGTGCCTTAATTAACTTATCAAGCAAGTAAAAATGACAAAACTATCTTCAATGTACAGTACAGGTACATAACACATAAGGGGAGACGGGTAAACGTGTGTTGATATTCAGAGGTTGTTGCTCTGCAGTTGTTAAATAGAATTAAAATAACGCCGAAGGGAAATATCAAATGCTGTTGTTGTTCACAGGCTTTGTTCTCTAGAGGACCATTCTACAGAGGTTATACTGTATACATATTATCATGTATGTTTTATGATTCTATACGTCTTATGAGTTGAGGTGATTTGTGTACATTTGGACACGTAATGTATTCGCCATTTTCTTATGGTTAATTATATTTATATGTTTTATTTTCCGTTAACAGGTTTCCTATAGGCCGCTGTGTAGCTAGTAGGTGAGCGGAGAATTTAAGATCGAGTTTTTAATCAGATTGATTATGTTGATATTAAATATTAAATGTCGTTTGTTCATTAGTTAAATCATTTGTACTTTACATTTTCTTCACTAAGTTATTATCCAAATGTATTCAACTGTCAGTGGCGAATACATTAACCCTGCTGATTTAAATACCAATTACAGAACTTTAGTACTCGTGAGCAAGAAAAAGTTTATGTACAGCTGATGGTTAATGTATGCATCACTGATAGTTGAATAAAAAATAACAAAAGAACATTGAAAATGTTGACTTACATTGTAAAACATTTTGAATAGGCATTTGATAGGACCGAGTTCATATAAATGGAGAGAAATCGTGTGTATTATGTATTTTATGTTTTTTTATGATTGTTCTATATCAATGTAATGGACTTTTATATCATAATTATAAATTTATCATTCTTATGAAATCTATGTGTATCTGTATTTAAATCATATTATATACATGTATATTAAATCTTTTTACGCTTAATGAAGTATTGTTTTGTTTGTTCTTTTTTGTTGTTTAAACCCAAATTGACAGATATAGTGTATATTTGCCGATTTATAATTTCACAAAAATTCTGACCACAAAAAACAGCGTAAGTCCTTTTAAAAATATTAAATAAAAAGTTGAATCTTTGACTCCATCAATTTAATATAGGTATACATTACACATAATTTTGTATGCGTTATGTATATCTTTTAAAAATGATTTTTATTTCCTAATCGATAATTTGTAAAATTGACTTACGATGATTTTCGTCGTTAGAATTTTGTGAAAAAGAATACTGGTCAATCAAACAAGTTCTTAGAATAAAGTACATGGACCATTTCAAACAACTTATATTTACCACATGATGGAAACCACATCTTGTACTTCAATACAATAAAGACATACTTATGTTTGATGGACAGTATTTGCACCAAATAGATGTTTATTGTAGAATGAAGATTTTTAAGGTTTTTTATAAACTATCGGAGAAATGTGAGGTGGTCAGTTCACCTAACTATTAAAATTTGAGATGTAACAGTATGTAACAGTATAAGGCACTTGGCCACATCAAGTGTCAACATTGCTAGCACAAACACTTTACTATGAGTAACAGGTTACATAGACTTTAAATCAGAGATCTTATCACTCAACCTTGGAGAAGAATGTTTCAGATACCTACCTCATGTAACAATTTTGTGTACCTTTTTGTAAACATTGAATATTTTTACTAATCAATCTTAAGATAAAAATAGCGTAAGTTAAATAACAGAAAACATTTATATAATGGAACATACCGCCAGATAAGAAAGTTCGAAGCTGTTGTATTTCTGATATAAGTTAATGAATTTGACTTCCAAGTATTTTTATCGTAATATTGTTATGTGAAAATAAATAAATGAAGTGGGTGAAATATTTTACATACTGGTCCCTAGCAGTGAGTAACAGTAAGAAAAGCTTTCATAGAAATAAGTGGTCATTTTCTACAAAAAAAATTATCGTAAGTCAGTTTCATAAATTTTGCAGATCGAAGTCAGAAGGATAATAAACATAACTATGATATGAGATTCAAAAGGTAAACAATATACTACCTACATTTGTAATTCAGTAATATTTGATTGGCAAAACAATACCTCAATATGAATGTTTCATGATTTTTGTCGTAATATTTGTTTTGAAAAGTGTTTTACACTGTTTATAAAGGACGGTAAAACAGTATGAAACAGTCGCGCAGCTCACCAATCTAGTCTGGATAACCTGCCCCCTATCACTATCGTTATCGGGTCAGGCAAACCGTAAGCATGGCGGCCTCATCACTTATTATTCATGTATTACGTTTTCTCAGTCTTGTATGATCATTTGCTGAATATATTTATGTATATCTTTCAAGAATGATTTTTATTCTTTAAGCGATAATTTGTAGAATTGACTTACGATGACTTTCGTAGTAAGTATTTTGTGAAACAGATTTCAGGTAAAGTTAAATGATCTTTAGATTACAGTACAGGGACAGTTCAAACACGTTATATTTACCACATGATTGAAACCACAACTTGTACTTCAGTACAATACAGGCATACTTATGTCTCATGGACAGTATTTGCACCAACTAGATGTTTATTGTAGAATGAAGGTTTTAAAGTTGTTGTTTTTATAAACTATCGAAGAAATGTGAGGTGGTCAGTTCACCTAACTATTAAAATTTGAAATGTAACAGTATTAGGCACTTATCTTCACCAAGTGTCAAGATTGCAAGCACACACTTTACAATCAGTCACAGTTAACATTGGCTTAAAGTTAGAGATCATATCACTTAACCTTGGGGAAGAAGGTTGCAACAGGCAGATACCTTCCTCATGCATCTGTTTAGTTCGCCTATGTGCACATAAACATTTCATATTTTAACAAATTCAAATTACGATAAAAATAAGCGTACGTTATAAGCAGAAAATATTTACATAGAGGAACAAACCACCGGTTTGGAATATTCAAAACTGTTGAATTTCTGTAATAAGTTAATGAATTTGACTTACGAGTATTTTTATCCTGATATTATTAAGAAAAAAAATAATGGAGTGGGTGAAACATTTTACAATCGTACATTAAGAAAAGCTTTCCTAGATATAAGTGGTCAATTTCAAAAAAAAAATCTAACAAAAATGATCGTAAGTCAATTCCAAAACAATTAATGTTCAAAGCCTAAAGTATATGATATGATATAAGTTTCAGAAAGTATTCATTATTCTTCATTCTTTAAGAATATTATCAATTGATTGGACAACGAAAGAAGGTATTACGAATGGTTCCTGCAGTAAACTTACGATGATTGTTATCGTGAGATTTAACTGTCAAAAAGGCCACTGGTTTCAGTCTACGATTCTTACTTAAACATATGAGATAGTTGAAAACCGTCATTTAATCTACATAAAAGAGACAGAGGTTAAAGTAATACATGGTGCTGTATGATGTTAATTTTCAACATTTTATATTCCCATGTCTGGTAGTCAGTCCATCTACCTTTGTGTTTTTCAACATACCGAGGTTTCGGGATCTAAACTTTTAACCCAGTACTGAGCACGTACCATCGCATATACATGTACATTTAACAAAACTTATAAAACTTATAAATTTTAAAAAATTAAAAACAAATATAGTCAAATATGGAACAAGATTATTGTGTTTATTTCATCGCATAGAACAAAAGATTTAACAAATAATTACAATCAAAGCACAGAAGGCGCTGAATTTGTTTGGGTCTCGGAATATCAGAAAGGTGACCACAATAACAAAATATTCATTCTTATTTTCTGTTTCTTGTTCATTGTTCTCGTTTTACAGCTGTAGTTGCGTCTGTTGTTTACAAAACATTTGTACACACGAATTGATGACGTCATACTCAATTTCGTAGCAAAGTAAACACATTTTTATGAAAGGTTCGAGACAAACCTCCTTTCTTTCTTCTCCGTGGGTTGTTCTGTTGACTCTTCAACGTGGTTTGATCACGTGACAAATTGAATTTGTTATATGAACTAACCCATAGACGAACGCCTTTTAATTAAAGAGTTCAAAATTGACGCGCGTTTAATCAAAATTAATTCAATATCTTACCAGTAATTTGCGGAAATGTTACAGAATTGCACAATATTAGAAATTTTCGACCAATCGGGAACTATATTTTCTTCCCTGAGCAGGGTTGAAAATTAATGCGCCTGTTATATGTAAATTAATCTGGTTCCCTGTCATATTATGGTTCAAAGGGGACCAGTCCTTTTGATAATCTTCACGCAGTGATCTCCCCTGAATTTTTCGGCGTTATTGTCCATGTAAAGGGAAGTAACTGCTACAAAAAAGCGGACTACTTTGGGCATTTGCAATTAAGAGCATTCGGGTCTGAAATTTCGCTACCATTATTTGTTTGGTCTGACGACCCAAACAAATAAAAATCACAGTGTGTGCATAAGTTAAAGTAACAAAATGAGGATTGTTATCTCTATGACTAAGTGAAAGTTGTAAAATGATAATGGCATTCGTAAAATAGTGTCTACGATTCTCTCTCTAATTATGTGTGTGAACTCCATGGCTGTTGAGAACCGATTTGCATCGCATTCTCATGAATCTTACACACTGTTGGAAGTGATTCTGACGTATACCTGCCCACTCGCGTACAATCCTTCAGCATAGCCAAGCTAGGGATTGAGCTGCAACCCCACGGCGTACACGGTGGTTCAATTTATCCCATACGTTGTTCTTTTATGTTTAACTAGAGATTTCGGCGGTGTGCACATCAGTGTGATATAGTTGTCACGATTTAATCGTGCATTTAATTAATTTTATTAATTCACGGTTTAACGCAGCAGTAAGATTACTTTTGAAGGAGTGACTATGAAGTAATAATTGTTAAATAGTCAATAGCAGATGTACAAAATTTCGTTAAAAAATACTCGTTCATCAAAAAGTTATACGCAATTGAAATGTGTATACTTATAAATTTTGTTAAATGTATATGCAGATTCTCATTTCTCTACCTGAAGTATTGATATCAATATAACACCAAGACAGTATGTATAGCTAAAGGAAATAAACAAAAGAAGTCCAATGGTGTCGATCGAAAATATATACCACGACCGATTTGCGCCATATACGACAATGTGCACCCGACTTAATAGGTTACATGTAGCCTGTTTAATTATGCCGAACGTTCCAAAATGTTCCCTAACGGAAATGTCGGAACAACT